>CM035849.1:12979457-14439374 GCA_020510985.1 Pholidichthys leucotaenia
ATGCCTGACCTAGTAGTATTGACAATAAAATCTTTGAATCCTTGAATCATTACTCTTTAACTTATGCACTGTGTTAATTATTTCTTTTTCATCAGTTCCTCTGAGGAACATTGTATGATTGGTTGTATCTATTTTATCTGTGTTTCTTCCATTTTTGTTGGGTGTTTGAATTTTCATTGCTATGTTTAACTCTATGTTTACAAAGTAAATTTTGCATTTCATTTGGAAATCAATGTCCCAGAATCTGGAGGAAGAGTAAAGAGGTACAGAATCCAAGTTGCTTGAGGTCCAGTGTGAAGTTTCCACAGTCACTGATAATTTGTGGAGCCATGTCATCTGCTTGTGTTTGTCCACGGTGTTTTATCAAGTCCAAACTCAGCATAGCCATCTACCAGGAAATTTTAGAGCACTTCATGCTTCCCTCTGCTGACAAGCTTTATGGAGATGCTGATTTCATTTTCCAGCAGGATTTGGAACCACACTGCCAAAAGTATCAAAACCTGGTTTAATGACCATGGCATCACTCTGTTTGATTGGCCAGCAAACTCTCCTGACCTAAACCCCATAGAGAATCTGTGGAGGATTGTCAAGAGGAAGATGAGAGACACCAGACCCAACAATGCAGACGAGCTGAAGGTCACTATCAAAGCAACCTGGACCTTCATAACACCTCAGCAGTAACACAGGCCGATCACCTCCACGCCACGCCACACTGATACAGTAATTAATCCAAAAGGAGCCCTGACCAAGTATTGAGTGGTACATGGACATAAGATAAGATAAGATAAGCCTTTATTAGTCCCACAATGGGAAAATTCCAGGATTGCAACAGCACAGGGATAGCAACACTCAGAGCAACAATCAAAAGGCAAGAAAAAACAAGAACAGCTAGTAAACATATGTACATATTACTATATATATATATATATATATATATATATATATATATATATATATATATATCCATCTATCCATCCATCCATCCATCTTCTACCGCTTTTCCGGAGGTCCGGGTCGCGGAGGCAGCAGTTCAAGCAGAGAAGCACAGACTTCCCTCTCCCCAGCCACCTGCTCCAGCTCTTCAGAGGGGATACCAAGGCGTTCCCAGACCAGCTGGGAGACATGGTCTCTCCACCAAGTCCTGGGTCTGCCCCGGTGTCTCCTTCCAGTGGGACGTACCTGAAACACCTCAAGTGGGAGGCGTCCAGGAGGCATCCTAATCAGATGCCCATACCACCTCAACTGACTCCTTTCAATGTGGAGGAGCAGCGGTTGTACTCTGAGCCTCTCCCGGATGACTGAGCTCCTCACCTTATCTCTGAGGGTGAGTCCAGCAATCCTACGGAGAAAGCTCATTTCAGCCGCTTGTATCCGCGATCTTGTTCTTTCGGTCATTACCCAAAGCTTGTGACCATAGGTGAGAGTAGGAACGTAGATTGACTGGTAAATCGACAGCTTTGCCTTGGAACTAAGCTCCCTCTTCACCACAACAGACCGGTACAACGTCCGCATCACTGCAGATGCTGCTCCAATCCGTCTGTCGATCTCTCGCTCCATTTTCCCCTCACTCGTGAACAAGACCCCAAGATACTTAAACTCCTCCACTTGGGGCAGGAGCCTGTCCCCAACCCGGAGAGGACAATCCACCTTTTTCCGGCTGAGGACCATGGACTCGGACTTGGAGGTGCTGATTCTCATCCCAGCCGCTTCACACTCAGCGGCAAACCGTCCCAGCAAGAGCTGTAGGTCATTGCTGGATGAAGCCAACAGGACAACATCATCTACAAACAACAGAGATGAGATCCTGTGGTCACCAAGCATGACACCCTCCATTCCCTGGCTGCGCCTAGAAATCCTGTCCATAAAAATTATGAACAGGATCGGTGACAAAGGGCAGCCCTGGCGGAGTCCAACTCTCACTGGGAATGACTCCGACCGAGTGTTGGCAATACGAACCAAACTCTCACAACGGTCGTACAGAGACCGAATAGCTCGTAACAGCAAGCCCGATACCCCATACTCCCGAAGCACCCCCCACAAAAATCCACGGTATGTATATTGGTATATACTGTATATACTGTATATATATGTATATATATATATATAGACACACAGTGCGGAGCATTATGGTTGGTGAATGTGCAGCAGAAAGTCTAAGCTCTCTCTCTGCGGATGCGGCGGGCCAGCTGGAAGTCTTTGGGCATGATGGCGACCCCCTTAGCGAAGAAGAGACCACCAGGTAGGCCTTGCCGGCCTCCTACAGAGCCATGACGGCGAAGCTCAGGAAGAGCAGGTCGATCTTGGAAGTCCTGAGTGATCTCCCTCACCAGGCGCTGGATGGGCAGCTTACGGATGAGCAGCTCCGTGGATTTCTGGCAGCGACGGATCTCTCTCGGAGCCACGGGCCTGTAATGGTGAGGCTTCTTCACTCCGCCGGTGGCTGAAGCGCTTCTCCGAGCAGCCTTGGTGACCAGCTGCCTCCCGGGGGGCCCCCTCCTCCAGCAGATTTTACGGGCGGTCTGCCTGGTTCTTGCCATCGCTCTTTATCATTCCGTCTTATATTTCCCGCACGCCGCCCAAACTCCAGCCCGGCACCCGCGTCATTTTCGCTACAGTTCCCGGTATATCGAGTCTCTCCGCTAGCATCGGGTAGCGGCCGAGTGCTAGCTAGCACTTACATACATACACATACATACACATACTTTTCAGTCGGCCAACATTTCTATTAAAAAAACATTTTTAAAAATTAATTTTATGTAATATTCTATTTTTTTGACCAACTGAATTTGGGGTTTTCCTGAGCTGTAAGCCATAACCATAAAAATTAAAATAAGCACTTGAAATATATCACTGTGTGTGTATTGAATCTATGTGAGTTTAATTTTTGAGTTGAATTCTGAAATACAGTAAATCAGCTTTTCGGTGACGATCTAATTTATTGAGCTGCACCTTTATATCACGTTACAGAACTGAATAACTTGACTATATACTACCAATTCTAAGCAGAAATGCAAAAAAAACTTCAATATTTTCAACTTTTTTTGTAGATTTGCAAGGTTTTTCTCAAACATTTGTGACTTTTCTCTCATATATTTGCAATTTTTCTGAAAAAATTGCAAATTTTTCTCATAAATGCTAATTTTCTCTTTTAAATTTGCAGTTTTTTCCTGTAAATTTTCAACTTTCGTATAAATTTTCATAAAGTTTTCACTTCTGACAGCAAAACATCAGCATATCAACAATATAACAGGCAGCCTTGCTATAATGAACCCACACACTTTGAGGTGGTACTCAGTTGTACTGGAAAATGATAAAAACCATGTTGGGGCAAGTAGAGTTGCGGCGAGTCAAGCTGAGTAGGTGGTAGTGGAAAAGGGCCATTAGATCGGTCTCTGGAAGGGTCTACAGACCTCTAACAGAGTCTAGTGTGATAAACCTCCAGAGAACTATGGACTGAAACCCTGATGTTAGCTTGTTGTGTCTCCATCTCAGTGGACAGGTTAACAGAGCTGCTGTCCAGGTCCAGCATCAGAAAGTCCTCCATAACCAACGGCACCCAGGACATCAGTGGTGAGTCACCAGTCCGTCCTGTCTCATTTCTGATGTCTGCCCAGTCTCACTTGTCTGTCCTCCATCTCAGGTTCTGGTTCCATGAATGGCTCCTTTGACATCAACGACACATCTTCAAAGGTAGGTCACATGATCACCTGTCACTTCCTCTCACTCAGGCTGATAACCACACCAGCCAAAAGGGGATCTGAACAAATTAAAGGGTGGAAATATACAATGGTTCAGAGAGCTCTGACTGTGGGTTTGGGGTTAAAAGGTCAAAGGTCACCCAAGTTTTAAATCCATCAGCCTTCAAAAGGTGTGGGTGCAGTGACTTAATCGTCTTGTCGACTTCTGGTGAAGTGATGTACAGTTGTTCACTTCTTCACTACTCAGTTCCATTTGAAGTGAACACATTCTGCTCCCTTCAGTTTGTAATCCCAATTAATATGGCTGAGTACCCTACGCAGTCCACTTCATAGGGCACTACTGGGTGATCAGAACGCGTCCTATGTTAGCCTAGCCTTAGCCATTTTCTATTAGCCTGTAAATTCATCATGAGTTAAAAAATGAAAATAAGTTGTTTGACTTTTCTAAATGAACAAGTTGCTAAAATCAGACAAATGTTCGGTGCAGAAGTGGTCCGTCACTTTATCGTGTCCCCACATGACTGACTTCTGTCATGTCATGAGTGTTAACAGCGTGTTTCTTCGTTTCCAGCCATAGTTGTAGTTCCAGTATGCCGAGTTCTCTGGGCCACCGTAGAATTCAGCTGTTTACGAGCTAGACAGAACTTTTGTGGGTTTTTTCTCACAACGTGACAGAGTTTTAGGGGAAATTATAACTACAACATGTTATGTATGGAATTACCTCCGTAATGACGAGGCCAGGTGCACAGTTGAACTCAGCTTTATTAAAGGGGAGATCACACACAATACAGCCACCAGGCAGGGGCATCGGCCAAGAGGCTGAACAGAGATGCCCGCTGGTATTTATAGGGCGGTGCAGCGGCAGAAGAGGAAGTGGCCGCCACTACACTGCACTTCACAATAAGACAACAATATTACTATATCACACAACAGTCCACTGGATCTAAGGTCCAGGTCCTGGGTTGTGTTCGCTGCAGCAATGAGGTCCTGAACGTTTAAACCAGAAGTTTTTGATGTCAAATAATGACGAATCAATTATCCCACCTCAGATGTGTTAGAAAAACTTTTTGCTGGTTTGTTTTATTCCTGGCAATCCAAGCAGAAGCTGAGACCGCCTTTGTGTTCTCAGCAGCAGAACCAGCAGGCATCTTCACTATTGGTTACCACTCTGTCAGTCATTTTCTGTCCCTCCACCCACTGCGCTCCGTGATGCGGAGGACTGGCGGACATGTACCTTGAGCTGGATGTCTGAGTCGGTCTGGAGTTCAAACATGAAGATGTGATCTATTTCCTCTTCTGTGGAGGAAGTCTCACTTTCTTCGGTCCGTCAGATCAGATCAACGCATCTTCATGCGGTTCCATCGACTTTCTGGTGATGTGGCAGGGTTTTGGTTGGTTGGGTTGTTTCCATGGCAACACAGTCACATAAGGGGCCATATTACAACGACAGGTTTGGTTAGTCAGCTGTCAGTAATGCAGAACACATTTATGGGTGTTTCCAAGTTCATTTCCTTATCACAACAGCGTAAAAATGAACTTTCCACTGGCGCGTGACACAAAGAAGCTGGTCTAATCATTCAGATGTGTGTTCTGGATAATCCAATCCAAAGCGCTCCTTCCCATCCCTTTAATATAAAGAGGCGCATTATCTAAAGTGAATTGTGACCATGACGGTTTAAGACGAGTTTTGTACTGACCAAAGCCTGTGTATGTGAGCCAAAACGTATGCAATAGTAACACTGCTTGGTAATAAGGAAGACACCAATCACAATTGATGCTCAGTTAATTATGTTATAAAGTACAAATGGGGAAGAATGGGCTGAAAAATCAGCTGAATGGTTTAATGTCGTGCGCATGGATGCAATACAGACATGAATGGGTTTTGAAACTTCAGGAAAAGAGGATGATGCCTGTGCGAACTTTCAATGAGTTTCATTAACGATGGCGTGGAGGTTGTTCCCAGCTACGGGGAGATGGAGGGCTCCCTCTCCCGTTGCTTTCGCCGATCGAGGGTCTCCCCCATCTCGTGCGGGGGTCTGTGGCTCTCTATCCCAGAAGGAGGAGATGTGGTGCGGTCTGTCCGCAGCCAGCCCTGGCCACGAAGCAAGCCAGCTTTCGGCTGCTTCTCTCACCAGACGAAACTGAAGCATTTTAGAAAAACAAAACTCAAGTTTGTCAGAGAAAGATTTACATTTTTTTTAAATGTTCTTGCAAGTCTTTTTTTCCCTTATTAAATTGCATTTTTTTTTCTTAAATTTGCAAGACTTTTTTTTGCCACAAATTTTCTACCTTTTGGATTAATTTATTGTACTTTACTTTGTCTGACTGCAACCTTTTTCCACATAAATCTGTGAATTTGTCTTGTAGAAATTACAACTTTTTTCATTAAATTTGTGGGGTGGTTTTTCAGAAATGTGACTTTACTTTTCCTCTTAAATTTTCTGCTGATTTTTTTGTTTAATCAAGTCCTCATGGAGCCCCTGACTCTGGGCAGAGGAGCCACAGGTTGAGGACCCCTGGTTGAACTACCGCGTGATGCTGAAATAAGAGGCGAAGCGCTGAGAGTTTCGCCATCACTGCTGACTCTGAACTGTTTTGTCTTCCAGGACAGAAACGGTAACCAGCTGCAGGGCCGGACCCTTAACGAGGTAACACCCACTTCCTGTTTTCTCACCACAGAGGCCAGGCGGCTCGGAGCTTTTTCACTTTACTTCCTCCACTAAACCAGAAACAGACCAGCGCGGCTCCTAATGCGCGTTCTGGCTTGGACTGATTTTTCACTCATTGTGTTGTGGACTAAAACCACAAAGGCTGCAGGTTTTCAAACTCAGTCAGGCGTCGCGGGACTGACGGTTCAGGTCTGACCAAGTTCACGGTGGAGCATAGAAATTAGCTTTAAATATTTGTTTAGAAAGTTGTTTTTATGAAGAAAAAATACTGGAAAAAGTCACAAATTTATGCTTATGTTATGAAAAAAACTGCAATTTTACCTGAAAAAAGCAACAAATTTACAAAGAGAAATGTGACAAATTTGTTAGAAGAGCAGAAAATTTATACAACGAAATCACAAATTTATTAGAAAAAGTTGCAATTATATGAGGAAAATTTAAAGAAAAAATAAAAAACTAAATATTTGAAACAAAAATAATTTTTAGTTGTTAGAAATGTTACATTTTATGAGAAAATTTTCACAAATTTACACAAAAAGAAAAAAATGACAAATCTATGAACAAAATTATGTCAAAAATCTCATAAGTTTTGGGGAAAAGTTGCAATTATATAAAGAAAACACTCCCACAAATTTACCAGAAAAGGGTCAAAAATTTCTGCAATTTCCACAATTTTATGAGGAACTCACCTCAAAAAGAAAAAGAAAAAGTCACAAAATGCTAAAAAAAAAATCACAAAATTACAAGAAATATTTTGTACAAACATTGTCACAGATTTTCATTTAAATAAATGCTATAATTTAATTTGAAAAGGTAACAAATTTACAAAGAAAAACTGAACAAATGAAAGCACCAAGGTGCTGATGCCTTGGTGCCGGAGCCTTGGCGGAGGTATGCGTTCTCAGATCATCACCAAACTGTTCTGGGTTCCTCTCGAGCCCCAGGACCATCTCTGGTAAAAATTTAATCCAAATCCATGTGGTAGTTTGGGAGTACACGCATGCGCAGTGAAAATAATCTGCAGTTCACATGCCCGTACTGTCGGTGGCAGTCAAGAGCCACCAACCTGATTTGAACAGCTGCAAGCACAGAAGAAGACGTTTTAAATGACAGACGCGATGGAGGTACGTGAATACAATGACAAGACGAACAGGAGCTTTTGCTATTTAGTGGCAGAGGAAGAAAACTGACGGGCAGAAAGACGGACGTTTGTTCACCCAGTATTGGTGCATTGCTCAATACTTCCCTCTGGTGGGAGTTTCCGGGTGCATGCGCAGTACCGTTCCATTAACATAAAGGTGAGCTATTTTTGCGTTTATTTCAAAAACAAAGCATTATTTCAAAATTCTTGCAAATTAAAAGTTGAGAAAATATGGTGAAACAGTGATAGAAAGCTTTAGTTCCCCTTAATTTTGACCAGGCGAGCTGAAACGGAGAGGCAGACGGACAGACGCACACAGACACACACAGACGCACCAGCTGACGACTGTACGCCTCTCACCGAGGCACAATAAGAAAAGCAAAAAAGTTAGGCCAAAAAAATCACAAATTTATTGAGAAAAATGTCACATCTTCCCACAAAAAGGCTGAAATTTTACCTGAAAAGGACACAGATTTATAAAAGAAAAATATGACAAATCTGTCAAAAAATTAGGTCAAAAATCTTCTAAATTTTTGGGAAACGTCGCAATAATATCAAGAAAATACTTCCACAAATTTACAAGAAAAAATGTCAAAACATTTCTGCAAAAATAGACAACATTTCTGGAAAAGTTAACATTTGTTTTTTAAATTATAGGAAAAATTATGCAATTTTACATAAAAAAATATAACAGATTTGCAAAGAAAATTATGACAAATTTATGACAAGTTTTTATTTTAATTACACTTAAAAAATCACACCATTCTTAAGTTAAAAAGTTGCAGTTTTATGAGGAACACACCTAAAAAATAAAAAGTCACAGTAATTTGAAAAAAAAAAATCACAAAATTTGTGAAAAAAAATCATAAAGGTACAAGAAAAAAGTCACAGTTTTGTAGGAACCTGTTCAGATTTTCAATAAACGCTGTTGGTGAATTATGAGCTTCCAGTACTAGTTTAGGACGCGTGGCTGTCACTGAAACGGGACAATTTTCCTGATTCAAACACAATGGCTTCAGCATCAGAAATGCAGGAACACGACATTTTGCGCCTCAAAAACAGTCCTATAATCATAGCACTTCCCACCACTATGGAGGGATGGGAAGATGAGCTTCAAACGTGTCCTGGCAGACAGTAGCGCCGTTAGTTAGCACCGCTGCCAAGACGCTAACGCTGTCAACCAATAAAAGCTCTGACATATATCAATGTCTCCACTGCAGTCAAGTCAGATGCATTTTGTTAAAATATGTTGGACAGAATCAAATTGACCTCAGAGCAGCCGTAGAGTCTAGTCAGAGCCTCAAAGAACCACAACAGCGTGCTCGGGCGTTTTAAATTCGGGGTAAAACGCCAGATCTGTGGCATTCATACCAGTGAAAACACAGCTGGTGCTGCTGTGTCTGGACCACCGATCACACCAACAATCCTTTCGTTTCCAGGGCATGATCTCCTCATTGCTGCTGAAGGAACAGATGTAGCTGAGCTGATCTGTGAGGAGCCTCACACCACCAACAGCAGCAAGTAGCAGGACTACGCTAAAACATTCAAAAATACACAAGAGCTGAAAGTAGCTGCCACTAGACTGGAAAACACATATTGAACTATACATTAAAATGAATTTGAAAAACTTTCTTAAAAAACGCTATTTTAATGCCCCTGCTGCTCCACTCTGACTGACTGGTTTAACACTAGGTCAGCCGAAACCAGAAGCTCCGCCCATAATCATTCCTACAGCGGCGCCCTCAGGAATAAGGTGGATAATTTAATTTCAAAAGGTAACAAATTTACAAACAAAAGTTTAACAAATTTATGAGAAAAGCAAAAAACATTAGAATACAAATGTGACAATTTTAGGGGAAAAGTCACAATTTTCTGAGGTAAAAACTCTTGGAAATTGGCGAGAAATATAGTCACAAAATTCTGAAAAAGTTACAATTCTAAGAGGAAAAGTTAGCAGATTTCCAACTGAGCCACGGCTGTTCTGACCAATCGGCATGATTCTTACAGCTGACGCATTATCTCCACAGGAAGTCCATCAGCGATTGGTCAGTCTGAGCACGCAGCTTCACGCCCTGCAGGTCTGGAACCACAAACTTCTTCACTATATTATTATTATTATTATTGCTTGTGTCGGCCATTTTCATTCCTCCCCGCGGTTTTTGGACCTGAACTCCTGCCGTAGCGGTCAGCTAAATACTCCAGTCACATGTTAGCGCTTGTTTGGTGTTAATGTGTTTTCAAAATTTTGGGATGTTTTTCGATATTAGTACAATGAATTTCTGCTGAAACATTTTTCTCCTTCAGCTTTTACTGCCTTTTTTGCCATTTTATTTAGCATTTTAAGCTAACTTTCTTCAACTTGAGGCTTTTTTTGCCTTTATGCTAATATTAACCATTCATTCATTCATTCACTCATTCATTCATTTTCTTAACCACTTTATATTTTACGGGTCGAAGGCTAACTTTTTATGCATTTTGTACAATTTTTTTACTTTTGTAAATCTGGGTTTTTTTTTGTGGTAGCATCTTTAAGCTAGCATTTTTTTTTTAGGTTTAAGCCGTCTTGTACTGTGAGTTAAAGCATTTTTAGCCTTAAATATTTATTTGGCATTTTTAAGCAAGCTTTCATCAACTTTCATCTATTTCTACCTTTACGCTAATATTGTACTGCAGTCGGCCATTTTGACTTTTACGCTCGTGTTTATGTAGAATCTTTGAGATTTGGTTTTGTTTGTTCGATTAGTTACACTCACATTTTTTAAACTGTTTCTGCTGCTTTTTGCCAAATCTGGCAAATTTATGCAACATTAACCTTTAGGTAAATTTTTTTTTTATAGCTTATATTTGACATTTTTAAGATCGCTAACAAGTGATATGTTTCTGCTTTTCAGCTAATATCACTGGAGGTTGAGCTATTTCAGCTTTTAAACATGCATTTGTTGTTTTTTTTTTGTTATCTGCATTTAAGCAGTTTTGGGTTTTTACACATTTTTCAAGATTAGGATATTTTAGCATTTAAGCTAGCTAGCATTGTTAAACTTTGAGCTTTTATTTAGCATCTTTAAGCCATTATTCGTCAAATTTAGGCTAGTTTATCTTTTTTTGCTGAGAACAAACATCATTTTAGCTTTTATGTTGGCATTTTTAAGGATTCTTTTAAGACAGTTTCAGCTGAATTATGTTGTCTAAACTTTTCTAGTTAGCGTCTCTAAATTATGACCACCTTAACAACACCTCACTGGCTCCGCCCTCAGGCCGCAGTGATTCATCAGGACTCCATCTTGGAGCTGTACGTCAGATCAGGCTCCGGCCCCGCCGCGGCCCCCGGTGCCCCCCGCCTGAACCGGTCGGTGTCCCGGGACTCGGGGATGGACGCCAGCGCGGAGGCGGTGCTGCTGCGGCGACAGGTGGAGCTGCTGCAGGACGAGGTTACGCGTCTGCGCGTGAAGTCCCGAGAGGGGGGGGAGCCAGGAAAGAAGAAGAAGAAGAAGAAGAAGGGCGACGCGGCCAAGGCGGACGAGGTGAGTCAGCGGATTTAACCGCAGGAGAACGTCGGCAGCGACCAACAGAATTACGATGAGAGGGTGACATGGGGGGGGGGATGCTAACCCGCGGCTAGCCTGCCGTCCCCCATCCACGGGTGGGTGGGTGGTTTCCCACCATCATGGGAAACCGACTGTTGCCCCAATATCATCATAAACCTTTTTAATCACGTTACAGAACTGTGTCAAATGAATCTGAAGCAACAAGTCTAAGCAGAAATAAATTTTTAAAAAAATCAAGTTTTAAATTTGGAACTTTTTTCTCATAAATATTCAGGGTTTTTTTTTTTCTTAAGAGTTTGCAACATTTTTCTCAATTTGCCTTTTTTTTTTTTTTTGTTAGTTTGAAACTTTGATTTTCTAAATTTTCAACTTTTTTCTCAAAAATTTAGAATTTTTTTGTAAATTTGAAACTGTTTTTCTAAATTTTTAAGTTTTTTCTTTATATTTTCAACTTTTTTCTCAAAAATGTGCAACTTTTTCCCTATAAAATTACTTCCTTTTTCCTCTAAATTTGATCATTTTTTCTTAGAAACTTGAAACTTTTTTCACAGAAATTTGTGGCGTTTTCCCTATAAATCCGCAACTTTTTCTTATCAATTTATAACTTTTTTCTCCAAAAATTTCAAGTTGGTTTCCTGTAAACTTGCAACTTTTTCTAGAAAATTTACAATTTTTTTCTTGTAAACTGGCAAAGATTTACCTGGAAATAATAAACTTTTTCTTGCCAATTTGCACTTTTTTCCCTATAAATTTGCTGTTTTTTTCTCATATATTTCCAACTTTTTTTCCTCTAAATTTACTGATATTTACCTATCAATTTGCAGTTTTTTCCTCAAAAATTAGCTTTTTTTTTGTTAGTTTGAAACTTTGTTTTTGTACATTTTCAGCTTTTCTTCTCAGAAATTTAGATTGTTTTTAGTGTAAATTTTTCAACTTTTTTTTTCAAAAATTTTCACATTTTTCCTTATACATTTGCAATTTTTTTCTTAGAAATTTGAGTTTTTCTCAGAAACTTTTTTGTAAAATTTTTTAACTTTTTTCTTGTAAAAATTCAACTTTTTTCTTAAAAATTTTCAACTTTTTTCCTGTAAAAAAGGAAAATTGGATGGAGGAGATAGGAGAGAGAAGGACGGTGGCTAAACTGTCATCTCTGCTGGAGTCCGAGTTCCACCCTATGCAGGACATACTGGATGCACTGAGGAGCTCATTTAGCAGCAGACTACATCATCCCAGGTGCACAACCGAGAGGTTTCGTAGGTCCTTCCTACCAACGGCTGTCAGACTGTACAACCTAAGCAGGGCTGCTCGCAGAGATAGCAAAAAGACGTAACAAACTAATAGTTTTTTGAATGCAAAAGATGCAATAGACTTACACAATGGTCCTCTCCGGCATACAACTAGGAACATACCGGTCGCTATGGAGGGTGAGAATATGTATGGGCACATAATCATACCATGTAGGATAACTAAGTAGACGGTTATGCTGTTTCATTCCATCTAGCAACAATGCTCTGCACTGTGTGTGTTTATATATTTGCATATTTATTCCATCTAGCTGCAATGCTCCGTACTGTGGGTGTTTATATATTTATATATCTACATATTATTCCATCTAGCTACATTGCTCCGCACTGTGTGTGTTTATATACTTGCATATTTATTCCACCTAGCTGCAATGCTCCGTACTGTGGGTGTTTATATATTTACATATTTATTCCATCTAGCTACAATGCTCCGTACTGTGGGTGTTTATATATTTACATATTTATTCCACCTAGCTGCAATGCTCCGTACTGTGGGTGTTTATATATTTACATATTTATTCCATCTAGCTACAATGCTCTGCACTGTGTGTTCATATATTCATAGATTTATTCCATCCAGCTACAATGCTCTGCACTGTGTGTCTGTGTGTGTGTGTGTGTGTATATATATATTTTATAGTAATACGTACATATGTTTATTAGCTGCTCTTGCTTGCTTGTTTTTTTTTTTTCTTGCCTTCTGATTGTTGCTCTGAGTGTTGCTATCCCTGTGCTGTTGCAATCCTGGAATTTCCCCGTTGTGGGACTAATAAAGGCTTATCTTATCTTATCTTATCTTATCTTAAACTAGATAGAAAAACTAGAGAGTTTTTTTTCTCGAAAATAGGCAACTTTTCTGGTAAAGTTTTTCCACTTTTTTCTTGTAAATTTGCAACTTTTTTCTTCATAAAATTGTTATTTTTCTCTTGTAAACTTGCATCACACATCTGGATTCTGGTTAAATTTTTTATTTTGTCTAATTAAATTGTAATTTGCAACTTTTTTGAATTTTGAAATTGCTATCTTTTATGTTATTTTTGGCACCTTTATTCTCCAAATTTGTACCTAATCTACATTTATCCATTAAATTTGTGACCCCCCCCCCACCCAGTTAAATAATTCCAAATGGCTGACTGATCATAATCAGCTGGGACTGTTCCAGAATATTCCACACCTCTGACGTTCCTTAGCGTGATCCTGAGAACTCGTGCTGCTAGCTACAGAATAAACCCGAGTGTTTGTTTCCTCAGGCCAACAAGAAGCAGGCCGTCCAGGAGCCGGAGCCCCGCCCCCTTGCCCCGCTGGCCACCGAGGATCCCGTCGACCAATTGGACGGCCTCCAGGAAGGAAACGAGGAGGAGGAGGAGCTGATGAAGATCTCGCCCCGCTCTGATAGCCCCAGAGGTTTGGTACACGGTTATCGCTTATTTAAACACCACCGGAATAACGCGCTAGTTGCCATGGTAACCTGTGACCCTTTTTTTAACCCAGATCTGCAGGACATCCCAGAGGAGACGGAGAGCTAACCTCACCTCCCCCCCGCCATCACCGTCACCTGACCTCAACAACCTGCTGATGTCAAAGACTTTTATTCTGAAAGGGGCTGGACATGATGACATCACTTCCTGTCTATTTGTTTTAGACCAAATACTACTTTTTTAATGAAGTATAACCAACCATGTGACCTGTTTACATCATCATGTCTGCTGGAAGGGGCAGAGCTTAAATGGGTGGGCGGAGATTAAACGGGTAATGGGTGGGGCTTCAGTCTGCTTCAAACAAACTACTTCCTGTAGTTTTCTGTCATCTGTCTCCATGCTGGTTACAGGCGTAAAAAAAAAATCACGTCTGAAGTGAGTTTTTCTTTGTTTTTATTTACTTGTTTTTTATCTTTGTTTCTTTGTTTTTCTTTTTTTTTAGTCTTTGTCTCTTTAATTTCTTTGTTTTTTTTAGACCTCCAGTTTTAAACTGGATTCCACAGTTTGTTTGAAGCAGACCATTTTATTTATTTTTATTTTTTCCAAAACCTGAGACACACCAATGGTCACACTACATTTCCCAGAATGCCTTCAGACTTCAGTCTGTCTTTGAATCTGAAGAATTTAGTGTTGGAGGTTGTCAGAACCAAAACTATGAATGTGATGTAAACATTTCCAAAACGTTTGAGTCTGACTGAGTCACACTGGGACCAGTGGCAGGAGCTCCTGCAAGAGTAGGAGGAGCTCTGGGAGCAGTGAAAGAGGCTCTAGAAGCAGTGGGAGGAGCTCCAGGACCAGTGGGAGGAGTTTTAGGATCAGTGGGAGGTGCTCTGGGTCCAGTGGGAGGAAGCTCAAGGAAGAGTAGACTGAACTCCAGGGGCAAAGAAAGGAGCATAGAAGCCCCGGAAGGAGCTTTAGGACCAATGGGAAGAGCTTTGTGTCCGATGGGAGGAGCTTCGGGAGGAGACATAGTCCAGGCAGAAGGGAGTGGGGTGTCAAGCTGTGTCTCGTTTTTGCTGGAACTTAGATCAGGTGTTTTTCTTTTTTATATCTATATATGAAGCGGAAAGCATGCTGTTGCCGCTCCCGTCGTTAGCATGTTAGCATGAAATCTTCTATATATTTAACATCAAACATTGGTGGAATTGACCAATCAGCTCGTTTGTTTTTGCCTTTGGGGGGCGGGGATTGATGAAGTCGCCCCCGCTCCTGTAGATAATGAAGAACATTTAAACACATTTATGTAAAAAAAAAAAAAAAAGCTTTCATTGGAGCCTTTGACTGTTGCCATGGACGCTGTAACCGCTAATGGACATGTTACCGCTAATACCGTAACCATGGACGCTGAGATCAAGGGCATTTTAACCGTGGATGCTGTAACCATGAACTTTATAACCACAGATGCCGTAACCATGAAGGCTGTAACCATGGAGGTTGTAACTATGGACTTTATAACCACAGATGCCATAATTATGGAGGCTGTAACCATGAAGGCTGTAACCACAGACGCCATAACTATGAAGGGCGTAACCATGGAGGTTGTAACTATGGACTTTATAACCACAGATGCCATAATTATGGAGGCTGTAACCATGGAGGCTGTCAGTCCATTCTCTCTATAGTAACCATGGTGATGCTGGGATCATGTGACCTACCATGAAGGCTAATCTTTTTAGTACTGTATAAAAGCTTTGGAAACTCTTGACTTTTTAGTGGCGCCTGGTGGTCGCTAAATGAACTGCAGCCTAATTTATTATGGGAATAAATTTGCAAGGAAAAGCAGGAAATTTTCCAGGAAATATTTGTCAAATTTACAAGAAAAAAAGTGTTGAATTTATGAGAAATGAGGAGCAATTTTACAAGAACCTTTTGTCAAATTTATCATCTTAAAGTGTGTGTCTGCCGTAAGGTGGTGACCTGCTGGTTTGATGATGGCGACATGAATTCAGTGTTCAGGGTCGCTGTTTTTTTTTCTGAATGAAGCTGAAGCTGCCTAACGAGTTGCTGAAGTCCGAGCTGTGCCGCCATGAGACGCTGCTGCTGCCTCTGTGTTCCCCTGTAGTGTGATTTCCCCTCTGACTGATGGTCTCTGTTGATTCTGCTGTACTCTTTATAAATCCATCACATCGCTGTGTGCAGCCTGTCGTCATTTACCGTCGCCACGATTGAAAGAGACGTCTGCGAGGGAAAAAACTGTAAATTTACAAGAAAAAAGTGTCAAAACAAAAGTGGTGAATTTACAAGAAAAACTTACCATGGAAAAGTGGCAAATTTACATGAAAAAATGGACATTTACCTGAAAAAAAGTGTACAGTTTATGATAAATAATTAGCTTATTTACAAGAAAAAAAGTGGCAAATTTATGTGAAAAAAAATGTGGTGACTTTACAAGAATGAGGAGGAAGATCTGTGAGAAAACATGGAAAAAGTCTCAAATTTATAACAATGCAGTTAGCAGAAAAATTTATGAGGAAAAAGTTACTAAACTGCATTTGAGAATTAAACCCCACAAGAGTGTTGATGATGATCATTTTACGGTCTCTGAAATGCAGATTTATGAGGGAAAAATTTGCAGATTATGAGAAAAAATAGATTTATGATTTTTTTTTTTTTTTGCAGATTTGCGAGAAAAAAATGCAGATTTATGAGAAAAAATTTGCACATTAAGAAGAAAAAAACTGCAGATTTATGACAAAAAATGGTACAGTTGAGTGAGGAAAAAATGTAAATTTATAAGAAAAAATTTACAGATTTATGAGAAAAAAAGTGGTAATTAAAGTGAGAAAAAATGCATTTGTTAAAAAAATTTTGCAGATTTGCGAGAAAAAAGTGCAGATTTATGAGAAAAAAGATGCAAATTTAAGAGAAAAAATTGAAAAAATTTGCAGATTTATGGGAAAAAAGTGGTAATGAGCATGAGAACAATACAATTTTATGTTAAAAAATTTGAAGATTTACAAAAAAAATTGCAGATTAATGAGAAAAAAATTGCAAATTTAAGAAAAAAAAGGTAAATTTGAATGAGAAAAAAATGTAAATTTATGTTAAAAAAAAATGCAGATTTATGAGAAAAAAGTTGCAAATTTAAGAGGAAAAAATTTGCAGACTTATGAGAAAAAAGATGCAGTTATGGGAAAAAATTTGCATATTGTAAGAAAAAATTTGCAGATTAATGAGAAAAAATGCAGATTTATTGAGAAAAAAATGCAAATTTATGAGGAATTTTTTTGTAGATTTATGAGAAAAAATTGCAGCATTATGAGAAAAATTGCAGATTTATGAGAAAAAAAGTGGTACATTTGAGTGAGAAAAAATGTAAATTTGTAAGAAAAAATTTACAGATTAATAAAAAAATTGCAGCTTTATGAGAAAAAAGATGCAGAGTTATAAGAAAAAAATTGAGATAAAGGAGAAACAAGTTTTAGATTTATGAGAACAAAGTTGCAGCTATTGGGAAAAAAAATTGCAGATTAATAAAAAAAATGGTACATTTGAGTGAGGAAAAAAATTTATAAGAAAAAATTTGAAGATTTACAAGGGGAAAAAATGCAGATTTATGAGAAAAAAATTTGCAGAGTAACGGAAAAAATTGTAAATTTAAAAGAAAAAATGGTTGATTTGAGAGAAAAAAAATGTAAATTTATAAGAAAAAATGTGCAGATTTATGAGAAAAAAGTTGCAGATTGAAGAGAAAAAAGGAGTGAGAAAACAATGCAAATTTATGAGAAAAAATTGTGGCTTTATGAGAAAAAAGTTGCAGTTATGGGAAAAAAATTGCAGATTAATGAGAAAAAATTTGCAGATTTATGAGAAAAAAGTGGTAATAGAGTGAGTAAAATGCAAATTTATGTTAAAAAATTTTTCCAAATTTATGAGAAAATAAATTGCAGATTTATGAGAAAAAATTGCAGATTTTGAGATAAAATTGCACATTGATGAAAAAAAATTGGGAAAAAAATAACAAATTTGAGAGAAAAAATGTAAATTTATAAGAAGAAATTTGCAGGTTTATGAGAAAAAAGTTGCAGATTAATGAGAAAAAATGCAAATTTATGAGAAAAAATTTGCAGATTTATGAGAAAAAAGTTGCAGTTATGGGAAAAATTTGCAGATTTATCAGAAAAAAAGTGATAATTAGAGTGAGGAAAAAATTGCAACTTTATGAGAAAAAACCACATTTATGAGAAAAAAGTTGCAGATTAATGAGAAAAAGTGGTAATTAGAGTGATACAAAATTCAAATTTATGTCAAAAAATTGCAGCTTTATGAGAAAAAAAATAGTACATTTGAGTGAGAAAAAATGTCAATTTATAAGAAAAAATTTACAGATTAATAAGAAAAAAAATTGCAGCTTTATGAGAAAAAAGATGCAGTTATGTGGAAAAAATTGCAGATTTATGAGAAAAAAATGGTACATTTGAGTGAGAAAAAATGCAAATTTATAAGAAAAAATTTACAGATTAATAAGGAAAAAATTGCAGCTTTATAAGATAAGATGAGCCTTTATTAGTCCCACAATGGGGAAATTCCAGGATTGCAACAGCACAGGGATAGCAACACTCAGAGCAACAATCAGAAGGCAAGAAAAAAAAAAGCAAGAGCAGCTAATATATAAATACAACAGAGCGACATCAGCGGGGTCTGGAGAAACCTCAAAACCATCTCGGGGCTCCAGAATACCTCCCCCCAGGCCACGGGGGGCAGGGAGTGGGCGAACAACCTGAATCTGTTTTTCAATAGATTTGACCAACCGCCCTCCCCCCTGTCTGCACAACAACCACTGCTGCCTCTAAGAAATCAAGTCCTGCTGCCCACTCCCCACTCCACCGACACCCCCCCCACTCCCAACACACAGCCCCCCATCCTGACCCTGACCAAGACCCAGGTGAGGACGGAGCTGAGGAAGATCAAGGCGAGGAAGGCGTCGGGACCGGACGGCATCAGCGCAAAGCTCCTCAAGTCCTGTGCAGACCAGCTGTGTGGAATTGTGACGTATATCTTCAACCTGAGCCTGAAACTGGGGAGGGTACCACAGCTGTGAAAAACATCTTGTGTGGTACCTGTACCAAAAACTTCCCACCCCAAAGACCTGAACAGCTTCAGACCGGTGGCCTTGACGTCCCACTTGATGAAGACCCTGGAGAGACTGCTCCTTGCTCATCTCCGCCCCCTGGTGGAACCAGCGATGGATCCACTCCAGTTCGCCTACCAGCATGGCATTGGGGTGGAGGATGCGGTGATCTTCCTCCTTCACCGTTCTCTGTCCCACCTGGAGAAGCCCGGGAATATGGTGAGGATCATGATTTTGACTTCTCCAGTGCTTTCAACACCATCCAACCGATGATCCTGAAGGACAAGCTGCTGCGCGCAGGGGTGGACCAGCACCTGTCATCATGGATCCTGGACTACCTCACGAACCGGCCTCAGTTTGTGAGAACCCGGGACTGTGTGTCCGACACGATCATCAGTAGCACGGGGGCCCCCCAGGGAACGGTGCTGGCTCCCTTCCTGTTCACTCTTTATACTGCGGACTTCTCACACAACACAACACACTGCCATCTACAGAAGTTCTCTGATGACTCTGCGATCGTTGGTCTCATCTCCAGCGGAGATGAAGCTGAGTACAGAGGGCTTATCCAGGACTTTGTGGACTGGTGCCATCGGAACTGCCTCCAGATCAACGCGAGGAAAACTAAGGAGCTGGTGGTGGACTGCCGCAGGCATGGGCAGCCCCTCACAGCACCAGTAAATATACAGGGAACAGACATCGAGATGGTGACATCCTACAAGTACCTGGGTATTCATCTGAACAATAAACTAGACTGGTCACACAATACTGACGCACTCTACAAGAAGGGACAGCGCAGGCTGTTCCTGCTGAGGAGACTCAGGTCTTTTGGTGTACAAGGGGCGCTGCTGAAGTCATTCTATGACACGGTGGTGGCATCAGCCATCACTTTTGGAGTGGTCTGCTGGGGCAGTGGCATTACTGCAGCCGATAGGAAGAGACTGAACAAACTGATTAAGAAAGCTAGCTCTGTCCTGGGGCAACGCCTTGATCCGATGGAGGAGATAGGAGAGAGAAGGACGGTGGCTAAACTGTCATCTCTGCTGGAGTCCGAGTTCCACCCTATGCAGGACATACTGGATGCACTGAGGAGCTCATTTAGCAGCAGACTACATCATCCCAGGTGCACAACCGAGAGGTTTCGTAGGTCCTTCCTACCAACGGCTGTCAGACTGTACAACCTAAGCAGGGCTGCTCGCAGAGATAGCAAAAAGACGTAACAAACTAATAGTTTTTTTTGAATGCAAAAGATGCAATAGACTTACACAATGGTCCTCTCCGGCATACAACTAGGAAAATACCGGTCGCTATGGAGGGTGAGAATATGTATGGGCACATAATCATACCATGTAGGATAACTAAGTAGACGGTTATGCTGTTTCATCCCACCTAGCAACAATGCTCTGCACTGTGTGTGTTTATATATTTACATATTTATTCCATCTAGCTACAATGCTCTGCACTGTGTGTTCATATATTCATATATTTATTCCATCCAGCTACAATGCTCTGCACTGTGTGTCTGTGTGTGTGTGTGTGTATATATATATTTTATAGTAATATGTACATATGTATATTAGCTGCTCTTGCTTGCTTGTTTTTTTTTCTTGCCTTCTGATTGTTGCTCTGAGTGTTGCTATCCCTGTGCTGTTGCAATCCTGGAATTTCCCTGTTGTGGGACTAATAAAGGCTTATCTTATCTTATCTTATATACATATGTACATATTACTATAAATATATATATAGACACACAGACACACAGTGCAGAGCATTGTAGCTGGATGGAATAAATGTATGAGTATATAAACACAGTGCGGAGCATTTATGAGAAAAAAGATGCAGAGTTATAAGAAAAAATTTGCAGATTAAGGAGAAAAAAAGTGTTAAATTTATGAGAAAAAAGTTGCAGTTATGTGAAAAAATTGCAGATTTATAAGAAAAAAATTGCAGATTTATAAGGAAAATTTGTACATTTGAGTGAGAAAAAATGTAAATTTATAAGAAAAAATTTGTAGATTTATAAGAAAAAATTGCAACTTTATGAGAAAAAATCTGCACATTAAGAAGGAAAAAACTGCAGATTTATGAGAAAAAAAATGGTACAGTTGAGTGAGAAAAAATGTAAATTTATAAGAAAAAAATTGCTGATTTATAAGAAAAAAGATGCAAATTAATGAGAAAAAAGTTGCAGGTTTATGAGAAAAAAGGGGTGATTAGAGTGAGGAAAAATGCAAATTAATGTGAAAAATTTGCAATTTAATAGAAAAAGTTGTATATTTTTGAGAAAAAAAAATGCAATTTTATGAGAAAAAAATTGCAGACTTATGAGAAAAATGATGCAGTTATGGGAAAAATTTGCAGATTTATCAGAAAAATTTTGCAGATTAATGAGAAAAAATGGTACATTTGAGTGAGAAAAAAATGCAAATTTATAAGAAAAAATTTACAGATTAATAAGAAAAATATTGCAGCTTTATGAGAAAAAAGGTGCAGTTATAGGAAAAAATTTGCAGATTAAGGAGAAAAAAAGTGTTAGATTTATGAGAAAAAAGTTGCAGATTTATGAGAAAAAATTGCAGATTTATAAGAAAAAATTTGCAGATTTATGAGGAAAAAATTGTACATTTGAGTGAGGAAAAAAATGTAAATTTACAAGAAAAAATTTGTAGATTTATGAGAAAAAATTGCAGCTTTATGAGAAAAAATTTGCACATTAAGAAGAAAAAAACTGCAGATTTATGAGAAAGAATGGTACAGTTGAGTGAGAAAAAATGTAAATTTATAAGAAAAAAATTGCTGATTTATGAGAAAAAAGTTGCAGATTTATCAGAAAAAAGTGATAGATTAGAGTGAGAAAAAAATGCAAATTTATGAGAAAAAAGTTGCAAATTAATGAGAAAAAAGTTGCAGGTTTATGAGAAAAAAGGGGTGATTAGAGTGAGGAAAAATGCAAATTAATGTGAAAAATTTGCAATTTAAGAGAAAAACTTGCATATTTTTGAGAAAAAAAATTGCAGACTTATGAGAAAAATGATGCAGTTATGGGAAAAATTTGCATATTTCTAAGAAAAAATTTGCAGATTAATGAGAAAAAATGGTACATTTGAGTGAGAAAAAATGCAAATTTATAAGAAAAAATTTACAGATTAATAAGAAAAAAAATTGCAGCTCTATGAGAAAAAAGATGCAGAGTTATAAGAAAAAATTTGCAGATTAAGGAGAAAAAAGTGTTAGATTTATGAGAAAAAATTGCAGCTTTATGAGAAAAAAGTTGCAGATTTATGAGAAAAAATTGCAGCTTTATGAGGAAAAAATTGCAGCTTTATGTGAAAAAATTGCAGATTTATAAGAAAAAAAATTGCAGATTTATGAGAAAAAATGGTACAGTTGAGTGAGAAAAAATGTAAATTTATAAGAAAAAATTTGCTGCTTTATGAGAAAAAAGTTGCAGATTTAAGCGAAAAAAATTGCAAATTTGAGTGAAAAAAATTTATAAGAAAAATTTACAGATAAATGAGAAAAAACTGCAGATTTATGAGGAAAAAATTGCAGCTTTATGTGAAAAAATTGCAGATTTATAAGAAAAAAATTGCAGATTTATGAGAAAAAATGGTACAGTTGAGTGAGAAGAAATGTAAATTTATAAGAAAAAATTTGCTGCTTTATGAGAAAAAAGTTGCAGATTTAAGCGAAAAAAATTGCAAATTTGAGTGAAAAAAATTTATAAGAAAAATTTACAGATAAATGAGAAAAAATTGCAGATTTATGAGAAAAAAAGTGGCAATCAGAATGAGAAAAAAATGCATATTTATGAAAAAATTGCAGATTAATGAAAAAATGCAGATTTGTAAGAAAAAATTGCAGTTATGGGAAAAAAAATTTGCATATTAATATAAAAAAATTGCAGATTTATTAGAAAAAAATGCAGATTTAAGAGTAAAAATGGTAAATTTGAGTGAGAAAAGATGTAAACTATAAGAAAAAAGTTTATGATTTATGAGAAAAAATGCTTTATTATTCAGAAAAAAGCTGTAAATTTGAGCGGAAAAACTGCAAATTTACAGGTAAATCTCAAAACTAGAAAAGCACTCGAGGAGAGCGCAGACCTCCGCCAAGCGCCACAGTTCCCCCCATATAGTGTTTGTGTGTAGGTTTTCAGATTCCTTGACCATGAAAACATACGACTAGCAATTGGATTGACAGTGATAGGATTAGTGGTTGAGTAGTAAAAGCATGACCTCCTTGGCGGAGGTAATAAACTGAAGTGTTGCTGTTGTGTCCATCTCCTCCACTGAAAGCAGCAGTCAGGGCTTCACTGACGGATGCAAATTGGGTAGACAGGTTGCCGTGGGTTTTATATTGGGTTTGCTCTCCGCGGCAAAAGAGGATTTGGAAGCTTCCCCGGCAGAGAGCTGGTTTTTGCGCAGCCCCTATGGCTGCCCGGGGAATTTCTGCCAGCTTTCTCAGCTTTTGCAGCGTAGCGCAAACACAGGCACGCTGCCAGGCCCTGCCCACCACTGTTTTCCGCGTGCTTTTGTGGCTAAAACTTTGAAGAACGCGGAGTTTGTGTTCGTCAGACACGTCGACCAGCGCCCTCCATCGCGCCTGCGCACATGTTGAAAATGGCTGTATCTCACAATGTTAAAGAATCCTTTAAAAAATTCCTGTATCCAGACGGTGATCCGGATCATCCCCAAAATTTAATCAGTTCTTCCTTGTACCATTTCCAACAACGCCTGAAAGTTTCATCAAAATCCGTCCCAAACTTTTTGAGTTATCTTGCTAACCAACAGACAAACAGAAAAATGCTGGCAAAAACATTACCTCCTGCCAGGAGGAGGTAAAAATTAGAATATCATGAAAAAGTTCAATATTTTTTGTTACTTAGTTCAGAAGGTGAAACCCATATATCATATAGATTCATTACACTGAGAGTGATATATTTCAAGTGTTTATTTATTTTAATTTTGATGATTATGGCTTACAGACCATGAAAACCCCAAATTCAGTTTCTCAAAAAATTAGAATATTACATAAAATTAATTTTAAAAATAGTTTTTTAATACAAATGTTGGCCGACTGAAAAGTATGTCCATGTACCACTCAATACTTGGTCGGGGCTCCTTTTGGATTAATTCCTGTATCAGTGTGGCGTGGCATGGAGGTGGTCAGCCTGTGTTACTGCTGAGGTGTTATGAAGGTCCAGGTTGCTTTGATAGTGACCTTCAGCTCGTCTGCATTGTTGGGTCTGGTGTCTCTCATCTTCCTCTTGACAATCCTCCACAGATTCTCTATGGGGTTTAGGTCAGGAGAGTTTGCTGGCCATTCAAACACAGTGATGTTTTGTCACATGATGAAGACCCTGGAGAGACTGCTCCTTGCTCACCTCCGCCACCTGGTGGGACCAGCGATGGATTCACTCCAGTTCGCCTACCAGCATGACATTGGGGTGGAGGATGCGGTGATCTTCCTCCTTCACCGTTCTCTGTCCCACCTGGAGAAGCCCGGGAATATGGTGAGGATCATGTTCTTTGACTTCTCCAGTGCTTTCAACACCATCCAACCGATGATCCTGAAGGACAAGCTGCTGCGCGCAGGGGTGGACCAGCACCTGTCATCATGGATCCTGGACTACCTCACGAACCGGCCTCAGTTTGTGAGAACCCGGGACTGTGTTTCCGACACGATCATCAGTAGCACGGGGGCCCCCCAGGGAACGATGCTGGCTCCCTTCCTGTTCACTCTTTATACTGCGGA
Organism: Pholidichthys leucotaenia; assembly: GCA_020510985.1. Classification (NCBI taxonomy): domain Eukaryota; kingdom Metazoa; phylum Chordata; class Actinopteri; order Cichliformes; family Pholidichthyidae; genus Pholidichthys; species Pholidichthys leucotaenia. Next base: position 13,004,118 of record CM035849.1, read on the forward strand.
CTTCTCACACAACACAACACACTGCCATCTACAGAAGTTCTCTGATGACTCTGCGATCGTTGGTCTCATCTCCAGCGGAGATGAAGCTGAGTACAGAGGGCTTATCCAGGACTTTGTGGACTGGTGCCATCGGAACTGCCTCCAGATCAACGCGAGGAAAACTAAGGAGCTGGTGGTGGACTGCCGCAGGCATGGGCAGCCCCTCACAGCACCAGTAAATATACAGGGAACAGACATCGAGATGGTGACATCCTACAAGTACCTGGGTATTCATCTGAACAATAAACTAGACTGGTCACACAATACTGACGCACTCTACAAGAAGGGACAGCGCAGGCTGTTCCTGCTGAGGAGACTCAGGTCTTTTGGTGTACAAGGGGCACTGCTGAAGTCATTCTATGACACGGTGGTGGCATCAGCCATCCCTTTTGGAGTGGTCTGCTGGGGCAGTGGCATTACTGCAGCCGATAGGAAGAGACTGAACAAACTGATTAAGAAAGCTAGCTCTGTCCTGGGGCAACGCCTTGATCCGATGGAGGAGATAGGAGAGAGAAGGACGGTGGCTAAACTGTCATCTCTGCTGGAGTCCGAGTTCCACCCTATGCAGGACATACTGAATGCACTGAGGAGCTCATTTAGCAGCAGACTACATCATCCCAGGTGCACAACCGAGAGGTTTCGTAGGTCCTTCCTACCAACGGCTGTCAGACTGTACAACCTAAGCAGGGCTGCTCGCAGAGATAGCAAAAAGACGTAACAAACTAATAGGTTTTTTTTGAATGCAAAAGATGCAATAGACTTACACAATGGTCCCCTCCGGCATACAACTAGGAAAATACCGGTCGCTATGGAGGGTGAGAATATGTATGGGCACATAATCATACCATGTAGGATAACTAAGTAGACGGTTATGCTGTTTCATTCCACCTAGCAACAATGCTCTGCACTGTGTGTGTTTATATATTTACATATTTATTCCATCTAGCTACAATGCTCAGCACTGTGTTCATATATTCATATATTTATTCCATCCAGCTACAATGCTCTGCACTGTGTGTCTGTGTGTGTGTGTGTGTATATATATATTTTATAGTAATATGTACATATGTATATTAGCTGCTCTTGCTTGCTTGTTTTTTTTTCTTGCCTTCTGATTGTTGCTCTGAGTGTTGCTATCCCTGTGCTGTTGCAATCCTGGAATTTCCCTGTTGTGGGACTAATAAAGGCTTATCTTATCTTATCTTATATACATATGTACATATTACTATAAATATATATATAGACACACAGACACACAGTGCAGAGCATTGTAGCTGGATGGAATAAATGTATGAGTATATAAACACAGTGCGGAGCATTTATGAGAAAAAAGATGCAGAGTTATAAGAAAAAATTTGCAGATTAAGGAGAAAAAAAGTGTTAAATTTATGAGAAAAAAGTTGCAGTTATGTGAAAAAATTGCAGATTTATAAGAAAAAAATTGCAGATTTATAAGGAAAATTTGTACATTTGAGTGAGAAAAAATGTAAATTTATAAGAAAAAATTTGTAGATTTATAAGAAAAAATTGCAACTTTATGAGAAAAAATCTGCACATTAAGAAGGAAAAAACTGCAGATTTATGAGAAAAAAAATGGTACAGTTGAGTGAGAAAAAATGTAAATTTATAAGAAAAAAATTGCTGATTTATAAGAAAAAAGATGCAGATTAATGAGAAAAAAGTTGCAGGTTTATGAGAAAAAAGGGGTGATTAGAGTGAGGAAAAATGCAAATTAATGTGAAAAATTTGCAATTTAATAGAAAAAGTTGTATATTTTTGAGAAAAAAAAATGCAATTTTATGAGAAAAAAATTGCAGACTTATGAGAAAAATGATGCAGTTATGGGAAAAATTTGCAGATTTATCAGAAAAATTTTGCAGATTAATGAGAAAAAATGGTACATTTGAGTGAGAAAAAAATGCAAATTTATAAGAAAAAATTTACAGATTAATAAGAAAAATATTGCAGCTTTATGAGAAAAAAGGTGCAGTTATAGGAAAAAATTTGCAGATTAAGGAGAAAAAAAGTGTTAGATTTATGAGAAAAAAGTTGCAGATTTATGAGAAAAAATTGCAGATTTATAAGAAAAAATTTGCAGATTTATGAGGAAAAAATTGTACATTTGAGTGAGGAAAAAAATGTAAATTTACAAGAAAAAATTTGTAGATTTATGAGAAAAAATTGCAGCTTTATGAGAAAAAATTTGCACATTAAGAAGAAAAAAACTGCAGATTTATGAGAAAAAATGGTACAGTTGAGTGAGAAAAAATGTAAATTTATAAGAAAAAAATTGCTGATTTATGAGAAAAAAGTTGCAGATTTATCAGAAAAAAGTGATAGATTAGAGTGAGAAAAAAATGCAAATTTATGAGAAAAAAGTTGCAAATTAATGAGAAAAAAGTTGCAGGTTTATGAGAAAAAAGGGGTGATTAGAGTGAGGAAAAATGCAAATTAATGTGAAAAATTTGCAATTTAAGAGAAAAACTTGCATATTTTTGAGAAAAAAAATTGCAGACTTATGAGAAAAATGATGCAGTTATGGGAAAAATTTGCATATTTCTAAGAAAAAATTTGCAGATTAATGAGAAAAAATGGTACATTTGAGTGAGAAAAAATGCAAATTTATAAGAAAAAATTTACAGATTAATAAGAAAAAAAATTGCAGCTCTATGAGAAAAAAGATGCAGAGTTATAAGAAAAAATTTGCAGATTAAGGAGAAAAAAGTGTTAGATTTATGAGAAAAAATTGCAGCTTTATGAGAAAAAAGTTGCAGATTTATGAGAAAAAATTGCAGCTTTATGAGGAAAAAATTGCAGCTTTATGTGAAAAAATTGCAGATTTATAAGAAAAAAATTGCAGATTTATGAGAAAAAATGGTACAGTTGAGTGAGAAAAATGTAAATTTATAAGAAAAAATTTGCTGCTTTATGAGAAAAAAGTTGCAGATTTAAGCGAAAAAAATTGCAAATTTGAGTGAAAAAAATTTATAAGAAAAATTTACAGATAAATGAGAAAAAACTGCAGATTTATGAGGAAAAAATTGCAGCTTTATGTGAAAAAATTGCAGATTTATAAGAAAAAAATTGCAGATTTATGAGAAAAAATGGTACAGTTGAGTGAGAAGAAATGTAAATTTATAAGAAAAAATTTGCTGCTTTATGAGAAAAAAGTTGCAGATTTAAGCGAAAAAAATTGCAAATTTGAGTGAAAAAAATTTATAAGAAAAATTTACAGATAAATGAGAAAAAATTGCAGATTTATGAGAAAAAAAGTGGCAATCAGAATGAGAAAAAAATGCATATTTATGAAAAAATTGCAGATTAATGAAAAAATGCAGATTTGTAAGAAAAAATTGCAGTTATGGGAAAAAAAATTTGCATATTAATATAAAAAAATTGCAGATTTATTAGAAAAAAATGCAGATTTAAGAGTAAAAATGGTAAATTTGAGTGAGAAAAGATGTAAACTATAAGAAAAAAGTTTATGATTTATGAGAAAAAATGCTTTATTATTCAGAAAAAAGCTGTAAATTTGAGCGGAAAAACTGCAAATTTACAGGTAAATCTCAAAACTAGAAAAGCACTCGAGGAGAGCGCAGACCTCCGCCAAGCGCCACAGTTCCCCCCATATAGTGTTTGTGTGTAGGTTTTCAGATTCCTTGACCATGAAAACATACGACTAGCAATTGGATTGACAGTGATAGGATTAGTGGTTGAGTAGTAAAAGCATGACCTCCTTGGCGGAGGTAATAAACTGAAGTGTTGCTGTTGTGTCCATCTCCTCCACTGAAAGCAGCAGTCAGGGCTTCACTGACGGATGCAAATTGGGTAGACAGGTTGCCGTGGGTTTTATATTGGGTTTGCTCTCCGCGGCAAAAGAGGATTTGGAAGCTTCCCCGGCAGAGAGCTGGTTTTTGCGCAGCCCCTATGGCTGCCCGGGGAATTTCTGCCAGCTTTCTCAGCTTTTGCAGCGTAGCGCAAACACAGGCACGCTGCCAGGCCCTGCCCACCACTGTTTTCCGCGTGCTTTTGTGGCTAAAACTTTGAAGAACGCGGAGTTTGTGTTCGTCAGACACGTCGACCAGCGCCCTCCATCGCGCCTGCGCACATGTTGAAAATGGCTGTATCTCACAATGTTAAAGAATCCTTTAAAAAATTCCTGTATCCAGACGGTGATCCGGATCATCCCCAAAATTTAATCAGTTCTTCCTTGTACCATTTCCAACAACGCCTGAAAGTTTCATCAAAATCCGTCCCAAACTTTTTGAGTTATCTTGCTAACCAACAGACAAACAGAAAAATGCTGGCAAAAACATTACCTCCTGCCAGGAGGAGGTAAAAATTAGAATATCATGAAAAAGTTCAATATTTTTTGTTACTTAGTTCAGAAGGTGAAACCCATATATCATATAGATTCATTACACTGAGAGTGATATATTTCAAGTGTTTATTTATTTTAATTTTGATGATTATGGCTTACAGACCATGAAAACCCCAAATTCAGTTTCTCAAAAAATTAGAATATTACATAAAATTAATTTTAAAAATAGTTTTTTAATACAAATGTTGGCCGACTGAAAAGTATGTCCATGTACCACTCAATACTTGGTCGGGGCTCCTTTTGGATTAATTCCTGTATCAGTGTGGCGTGGCATGGAGGTGGTCAGCCTGTGTTACTGCTGAGGTGTTATGAAGGTCCAGGTTGCTTTGATAGTGACCTTCAGCTCGTCTGCATTGTTGGGTCTGGTGTCTCTCATCTTCCTCTTGACAATCCTCCACAGATTCTCTATGGGGTTTAGGTCAGGAGAGTTTGCTGGCCATTCAAACACAGTGATGTTTTGTCACATGATGAAGACCCTGGAGAGACTGCTCCTTGCTCATCTCCGCCCCCTGGTGGGACCAGCGATGGATCCACTCCAGTTCGCCTACCAGCATGGCATTGGGGTGGAGGATGCAGTGATTTTCCTCCTTCACCATTCTCTGTCCCACCTGGAGAAGCCCGGGAATGCGGTGAGGATCATGTTCTTTGACTTTTCCAGTGCTTTCAACACCATCCAACCGATGATCCTGAAGGACAAGCTGCTGTGTGCAGGGGTGGACCAGCACCTGTCATCATGGATCCTGGACTACCTCACTAACCGGCCACAGTTTGTGAGAACCCGGGACTGTGTGTCCAACACGATCATCGGTAGCACGGGGGCCCCCCAGGGAACGGTTTTGGCTCCCTTCCTGTTCACCCTTTATACTGCGGACTTCTCACACAACACAACACACTGCCATCTACAGAAGTTCTCTGATGACTCTGCGATTGTTGGCCTCATCTCCAACGGAGATGAAGCTGAGTACAGAGGGCTTATCCAGGACTTTGTGGACTGGTGCCATCGGAACTGCCTCCAGATCAACGAGAGGAAAACTAAGGAGCTGGTGGTGGACTGCTGCAGGCAAGGACAACCCCTCACAGCACCAGTAAATATACAGGGAACAGACATCGAGATGGTGACATCCTATAAGTACCTGGGTGTTCATCTGAACAATAAACTAGACTGGTCACACAATACTGACGCACTCTACAAGAAGGGACAGCGCAGGCTGTTCCTACTGAGGAGACTCAGGTCTTTTGGTGTACAAGGGGCGCTGCTGAAGTCATTCTATGACACGGTGGTGGCATCAGCCATCACTTTTGGAGTGGTCTGCTGGGGCAGTGGCGTTACAGCAGCCGATAGGAAGAGACTGAACAAACTGATCAAGAAAGCTAGCTCTGTCGTGGGGCAGCGCCTTGACCCAGTGGAGGAGATAGGAGACAGAAGGATGGTGGCTAAACTGTCATCTCTGCTAGAGTCCGAGTCACACCCTATGCAGGACATACTGAACGCACTGAGGAGCTCATTTAGCAGCAGACTACATCATCCCAGGTGCGTGACCGAGAGGTTTCACAGGTCCTTCCTACCTAAGGCTGTCAGACTGTATAACCTAAGTAGGGCTGCTCGCAGAGATAGCAAAAAACGTGACGACCTAATAGTATTGAATGCAAAAGGCACAACAGACTTACACAAATGGTCTCCTCCAGTATATACAACTAGGACAATATCAGTCGCTACAGAGGGTGACAATATGTATGGGTACATATTCATACTATGTAGGATAACTAAGTAGACGGTTATGCTGTTTATTCCATCTTGCTACAATGCTCCGCACTGTGTGTATATGTATTTATACTGTATATTTATGTGTATGCATGTATATCCACTGCTCTTATTTATTTTTTCTGTATCTTCTTAATTATTGCTCTGAGTGTTGCTATCCCTGTGCTGTTGCAATCCTGGAATTTCCCCATTGTGGGACTAATAAAGGTTTATCTTATCTTATCTTATCTTAAGCCATGGTCATTAAACCAGGTTTTGATACTTTTGGCAGTGTGTGGGGGGGTGCCAAATCCTGCTGAAAAATGAAATCAGCTTCCCCATAAAGCTTGTCAGCAGAGGGAAGCATGAAGTGCTCTAAAATTTCCTGGTAGATGACTGCGCTTTGGTCTTGATAAAACACAGTGGACCAGCACCAGCAGATGACCTCTGTTCAGATAAAAGTACATTTTGCATTTCATTTGGAAATCAAAGTCCCAGAGTCTGGCGAAAGAGTGGAGAGGCACAGAATCTAAGCTGTTTGAGGTTTAGTGTGAAGTTTCCACAGTCAGTGATGATTTGAGGAACCATGTTATCTGCTGTTGTTGGTCCACTGTGTTTTATCAAGACCAAAGTCAGCGCAGTCATCTACCAGGAAATTTTAGAGCACTTCATGCTTCCCTCTGCTGACAAGCTTTATGGAGAAGCTAATTTCATTTTCCAGCAGGACTTGGCACCCCCCCCCCCCCCACACACACACACACACACTGCCAAAAGTATCAAAACCTGGTTTAATGACCATGGCATCACCGGGTTTGATTGGCCAGCAAACTCTCCTGACCTAAACCCCATAGAGAATCTATGGAGGATTGACAAGAGGAAGATGAGAGACTCCAGACCCAACAATGCAGATGAGCTGAAGGTCACTATCAAAGCAACCTGGACCTTCATAACACCTCAGCAGTAACACAGGCTGATCACCTCCATGCCACACCACATTGATACTGTGGAGCGTGTAAATGAAGAGGCAGATTCATTTCAGACGATTTATTACACACTCACATCTCACAAGCAAAGAACAGACTGACTGGTCACATCAAGCATTCCTCTCTCTATATCAAATCACACTTCACAAGGTTCAAGGCACTTCCTCCTACACAGCATGACATCTACACTACACTTCATTCAACCCCCCTCTCACCCACTTGGGCATTGTTCTCCCATGTGTATTCATTGTCTCTGTCTAAGGTGTGAAATAACCTGAGGCCCACACCGCCCCCCCAGCATCTTAGATAGAACAATAGAACATCAGTCCACATGCTGTTTCAGCTTCAGTCTCCTCCCATATCTGCTGTAACTGGGGTTAACCTCCTCCGTGGCACTGCTGTGCCAGTGGGAGGCTGCTGGGAGTGTGTCCGACTGCGGGTGAGCCGTGGGGGGGGGGGGGGGTCACTCTGTCCGTGTGGCTGCTCTGATGAATCGTTCCTCTGAGTAGGTCTCCGTGGGGGTCTTCCACTCCGAGGGGCCCTCGCCAACAGCACTTACTCGTCCGCTGCTACAAAGGCAGGTTTGAGTCTGTCTATGCCAATTTTCTCCCGTCTACCCCCCAAGTCTAGCACAAAATGCTTATCCCCTGTTTCCAACACTCTGAACGGTCCATCATAGGGTGGGCGCAATGAAGGGCGGTGGGCGTCGTGTCTGACGAGCACGAACTCCGCGTTCTTCAAAGTTTTAGGCACGAAGGCACGCGGAAAACTGTGGTGGGCCGGGCCCGGCAGCGTGCCTGTGTTTGCGCTATGCTACAAAAGCTGAGACGGGTTGCTGTCCGACACGGGATTGTCCGGTAGAAATTCCCCGGGCAGCCATAGGGGCTGCGCAAAAACGAGTTCTGCCGGGGAAGCTTCCAAATCCTTTTTTGGCACGGAGCGCAACTCCAATAAAGCCCACGGCAGCCTGTCTACCCAATTTGCATCCGTCAGTGAAGCCCTGAGTGATGCTTTCAGTGATCTATGAAAACGCTCACATTGTGGTATATATTACTCATATATTCCATACCTACATATGTTAGAGCATGTGGAAATGTTTTGGACAACATATGTAAAGGAACTTCACACCTCGGAAAGGACAAAGGAATCTCACCGCCGTGTGAAGATCAATGACGTCACAGGACGCGGCGGCAGAGACAGACTTGACACCTTCACCCCCCAAGGCGAGGAGAGGTTTTCCCATCACCTCCCAAGAGGAAGAGAGGAGATTACAGGACAATGGGGGGATTAAGATAACAGGGGATGTCGGCCTGTGTAATGCATGTCTTTGAAGTGTGCCTGTATTTAACCAGCGAGCTGTGCAGAAATCTTACTCTTTTGCCTTCTGCCAAGCTCTGCACCAGATGAGACAAGATAGAAGAGTTGTTCATTAAAGACTCTGTTTTTAATACAAAATCGCCTCATCATTTCCAGCTCTTCTACACTGGTGACCTTGATGCGAGTATGGACCTGAGGCGTTCTTCAAGCGACTCATCCGTGGCGACTCTGACATACGCCAGTGACGACGCAGACGAGGGAACAAGCGGACAGCTGTTTCCCCCGGCAGAGGGTACCGAGAGAGCTCAACCGAGCTCCAGCACCGCCGTGAGAGCCGAGGCAAGGCACTCTCACCCGGCGGGCACAACAGTGATGATGTGCACGAACGCCATCGCTGTCAAACTGCCAGATTTCTGGCGAGAAGACCCGGCCTCTTGGTTTCATCAAGCTGAAGCCCAGTTCATACTGGCGGGCATCACGGCAGACGATACTAAATTCTACCATATCGTCTCCAAACTCGACTCCGCCACTTCGAGGTGTGTGCGGAGCTTGATCCAGCGACCACCGGCCCGGGACAAGTATGAGACACTCAAGGCGACCATCGTGGCGAATTACGTCCCGTCAGCGGAGGAAAGAGCCGAAAAAATCCTGGCAGTCTACGGCCACAGAGGGGGCAATCCAAAGACCCTCATGGAGGATTTGCTGCAGCTCAAGGAGGAGGACAATGATAATTTCCTCTTCCAATTTATTTTCCTCAGCACGCTACCACCACACATGAGAGGGACACTCGCCAGTATGAAGTGCAACAATCATCAGGACTTCCGCACACTGGCCAACGAGGCTTATCGTCTCGTCAACGCCTGCAGAGATTGGACACCCACAGCGGCATCCGCAGACCTCAAGACTGACGCCCCGAGCCTTGGAGAGTCACAAACCACGGAGCAGACTCAACCCACGGTGACAGTGGCACGGCCCAAGTGCAACAAACAGAATGACGTCTGTTATTATCACCACCGCTTCGCCGAGAAAGCCCGAAAATGTGTTCCCCCCCTGCAAGTTTACGATGTCAGGAAACGCCAAAGCCGAGGGCCGTTAACGGCAGCGGTTCTCGGCGAGAAAAATAAGCTGTTATACGTGACGGATGGACACACAGGCAAGCAGTTCCTCATCGACACGGGAGCCCAGCTGAGTTTCGTCATGCCCTCCCACGCAGATTGAGCCATGGGCACCCGGGGCAACGGAGCAGTGGCAGCCAACGGCTCTGACATCGACACGTTCGGGGAAAAGAGCCTGCACCTCCTCATTCACGGCCGCAGCTACAGATGTGTTTTAACTTGTTAGGCGCAGATTTTCTGTGTGCACACGGGTTATTAGTGGATCTAGCAAATAGGCACCTGGTTAATGCACTATCTTTTGCTTCTATTCCATGCTCAGCTCGAGTCTCTCCACCACCTGTGCAGGCCAACGTCACCACGGCAGGAGGTAAGTTTGAGCAACTCCTCACCCAATTTCCAGCACTCACAACCCCCAAATTCTCAGCCACTGTAGCCAGACACGGGGTTAAACACTTCATTCCAACAACGGGACCTCCCGTTTTTGCTAAAGCTCGCCGCTTAGACGCGGCCAAGCTCAACATAGCAAGGGACGAGTTTGCAGCCCTCGAAAAATTGGGCATTGTTAGACGCTCGAAGAGCCCTTGGGCCTCACCACTTCACATGGTTCCGAAATCCGACGGTTCTTGGAGACCGTGCGGAGATTACCGCAGATTAAACAACGCTACAGCGCATGACCGCTACCCCATCCCTCACATACAGGATTTTTCACTGCATTTAGCGGGTGCGCGCATTTTTTCAAAGATAGACTTAGTCCGCGGTTATCACCAAGTCCCAGTCCGAGCTGAAGACATTCCTAAAACAGCGGTTATAACCCCTTTCGGCCTTTTTGAATTCCTGCGAATGCCGTTCGGCCTCAAAGGCGCTGCTCAAACTTTTCAACGTATGATGGACGCAGTCCTACGCGACCTCCCCTTTGTTTTCGTCTACCTCGACGACATGCTGGTAGCCAGCTCATCCGAGGAAGAGCACGAGCAACACCTCACTACCGTTTTTCAGAGGCTAGAAGAGCACGGACTAATAATTAATCCAGCCAAATGCAAATTCGGCGTATCGCAAATTGATTTTTTGGGACATAGAGTCTCCCCGAAAGGGGCAGTTCCGCTTCCAGACAAAGTTCAGGCGATAGAAGGTTTTCCACGGCCCCAAACGGTCAAATTGCTACAGGAATTTTTGGGGATGGTTAATTTTTACAACCGTTTTCTCCCCCATGCAGCTCAGCTCATGCAGCCCCTGTATGATGCACTCAGAAAAAAGAAAGCTTCCAACGCGGTCGAATGGACCCCGGAGCGCGAACGCGATTTCGCGGAAGTAAAAAACGCCCTAGCTAACGCCACAATGTTAGTCCACCCAGATCCCTCGGCCCGCATTGCTTTAACCACAGATGCTTCAGACCTGGCCATAGGGGCAGTTGTAGAACAACTTGTCAGTGGGGTCTGGCAACCTTTAGCATTCTTTAGCAAATCGCTAAACCCGACGGAACGCAAATACAGCACTTTTGACAGGGAGCTGCTGGCGCTCCATTTGTCCATCCGCCACTTCCAATTTTGGTTAGAAGGGCGGAGTTTCACGGCTTTTGTGGACCATAAACCGCTCACTTTTGCTATGGCTAAAATTTCAGAACCATGGTCGGGCAGACAACAAAGACAGCTAGCTGCGATTTCAGAGTTCACCACAGACATTCGACATGTAGCAGGCAAACTTAACGTAGTAGCGGACTGTCTCTCTCGCGCTGTGGCACCACCAGAGCACGAGGAGACAGATTACACTGTCTCAACAGCGGAACTCTTCTCTAATGCAAACACATACGCAGCACCTATCCATGAAGGGATAGATTATGCAGCCATGGCGGAAGAACAAGGCAGTGATGCGGACGTGCGCGCGCTCCTGTCTGGACCAACAGGGTTAAGGCTGGAGAAAAAAGGGTTACGCGACGGCGTGCCTCCCCTAATATGCCATGTTTCAACCGGCCGACCTCGCCCGTTAGTACCAGCTGCTTGGCGCCGCCGCATTTTCGACGCAATTCACTCCCTCGCGCACCCAGGTGTGCGCACCTCGGTCAAAATGGTTGCCGAAAAGTTTGTGTGGCCAGGCCTGCGCAAAAACGTAAAAGAATGGGCAAAAACTTGCATCCCCTGTCAACGCGCCAAAATACACAGACACACAAAAGCCCCTCTGGAGCCTTTTCCAATCCCTGCTAGAAGGTTCGACCACATTCATGTCGACCTCGTGGGGCCGCTACCTTCCTCCCAAGGTTTCACACACCTGCTAACAATGATAGACCGCACCACGCGCTGGCCAGAGGCAGTCCCTCTAGCGGCAACTACAGCGGACGAAGTCACTCGCGTTTTTCTAACAAATTGGGTGGCACGTTTCGGCGTCCCTTCAGACATCACGTCAGATAGGGGGCCTCAATTTGTCTCAGAGCTCTGGTCAGCCATGTCCAACAGTTTAGGGGCAACAATTCATCGCACCACCGCTTATCACCCTCAGGCTAATGGGTTATGCGAGCGTTTTCACAGGTCCTTAAAGGCCGCCCTCAGAGCCTCATTAACGGACACAAATGGGTATTGCAATGGGTATTCTCTCGGCGCCACACCAGTCGGCTGCCTTTTGCAACAGCGGCTCGATTCCGAGTTTTTTTTTTTTTTCCCTTCCTCTCTCTTTTGATCACTTTTTTTTTTTTTTCACCCCACTTATATCACGGACACACAGATCGTCCCAAATGTCTCCTGAGCCGGTGGACGGAGCCACTGTTTATAGCAGGATTCGATACAACAGGGAAGAGCTGCTAGCATTTAACCGCCACCCGGTCCCACTGGAAAAACTCGACATACCGAGAGAACTGAGGCGAAAACGCCGCGGCTGCCGGGCTGGAGTAAGGCGGAGGACAAAAAATATAAGGTACAGACCCTCCCTTCCATCTGTTGTCATGGGAAATGTACGGTCGATACTGGGAAAGTTAGATGAGCTAGCGGCTATCTCCCGTTATGATAGCACTTACCGGGAGTGCTCTCTCCTTTTGTTTACTGAGACGTGGCTAACTGAACTAGCAGCAGATGCTAACATTGAGCTGGAGGGTTTTCACATGATACGAGCTGACCGAACACCAGAGAGTGGCAAAACTAGGGGCGGTGGAGTGATAATGTATGTTAACAACAACTGGTGTAGACCGGGACATATCACTGTTAAACAACGACACTGCAGCAAAGACATTGAGTTGCTAGCTGTTAGCATGAGGCCTACATATCTCCCGAGAGAACACTCACACGTGATCTGCATTGTTGTTTATGCAAATCCGACGGCGAACGCTGGGACAGCGCGTGACGTCATCCATTCAGTAACCAGCAGGCTGCAGACAGAACACCCAGATGCTCTTCTCCTCATCTCAGGCGATTTCAACCACGTTTCACTGTCTCCCATTCTGCCCACTTTCACCCAGTATGTCACATGCCACACTAGAGACAATAAAACACTGGATTTGTTCTACGCAAACACTAAGGAGGCGTACACCTCATCGCAACTCCCCCCACTTGGGAGATCGGATCACAACTTGGTTCATCTCCGACCGGTGTACAAACCCCTAGTGCACAGACAACCTCCGGCCATGCACACTGTGGAGTTATGGTCTGAGGAGACAATGGACACTCTAAAGGACTGTTTTGAAGCCACTGCCTGGAAGCAGCTCTGCGATCCACATGGTGAGGACATCGATGGCCTCATTCACACCTTCACGGGCTACCTCAGCTTCTGTGTGGACAAATCCGTTCCCACCAAGACCATACGGCGTCACTCAAACAACAAACCCTGGATCAACCCTGAGATAAAAACACTTCTGAGAGAGAAGAAGAGGATCTTCAGGTCGGGGAACAGGGAGATGCTGAAGTCCGTACAGAGGGAGCTGAGGAGAAAGATCAGAGAAGGCAAGGACAGCTTCAGGAAGAAGATGGAGGACAAGCTGCAACAGAGCGACATCAGCGGGGTCTGGAGAAACCTCAAAACCATCTCGGGGCTCCAGAATACCTCCCCCCAGGCCACGGGGGGCAGGGAGTGGGCGAACAACATGAATCTGTTTTTCAATAGATTTGACCAACCGCCCTCCCCCCTGTCTGCACAACAACCACTGCTGCCACTAAGAAATCAAGTCCTGCTGCCCACTCCCCACTCCACCGACACCCCCCCCACTCCCAACACACAGCCCCCCATCCTGACCCTGACCAAGACCCAGGTGAGGACGGAGCTGAGGAAGATCAAGGCGAGGAAGGCGTCGGGACCGGACGGCATCAGCGCAAAGCTCCTCAAGTCCTGTGCAGACCAGCTGTGTGGGATTGTGACGTATATCTTCAACATGAGCCTGAAACTGGGGAGGGTACCACAGCTGTGGAAAACATCTTGTGTGGTACCTGTACCAAAAACTTCCCACCCCAAAGACCTGAACAGCTTCAGACCGGTGGCCTTGACGTCCCACTTGATGAAGACCCTGGAGAGACTGCTCCTTGCTCATCTCCGCCCCCTGGTGGAACCAGCGATGGATCCACTCCAGTTCGCCTACCAGCATGGCATTGGGGTGGAGGATGCGGTGATCTTCCTCCTTCACCGTTCTCTGTCCCACCTGGAGAAGCCCGGGAATATGGTGAGGATCATGTTCTTTGACTTCTCCAGTGCTTTCAACACCATCCAACCGATGATCCTGAAGGACAAGCTGCTGCGCGCAGGGGTGGACCAGCACCTGTCATCATGGATCCTGGACTACCTCACGAACCGGCCTCAGTTTGTGAGAACCCGGGACTGTGTTTCCGACACGATCATCAGTAGCACGGGGGCCCCCCCAGGGAACGGTGCTGGCTCCCTTCCTGTTCACTCTTTATACTGCGGACTTCTCACACAACACAACACATTGCCATCTACAGAAGTTCTCTGATGACTCTGCGATCGTTGGTCTCATCTCCAGCGGAGATGAAGCTGAGTACAGAGGGCTTATCCAGGACTTTGTGGACTGGTGCCATCGGAACTGCCTCCAGATCAACGCGAGGAAAACTAAGGAGCTGGTGGTGGACTGCCGCAGGCATGGGCAGCCCCTCACAGCACCAGTAAATATACAGGGAACAGACATCGAGATGGTGACATCCTACAAGTACCTGGGTATTCATCTGAACAATAAACTAGACTGGTCACACAATACTGACGCACTCTACAAGAAGGGACAGCGCAGGCTGTTCCTGCTGAGGAGACTCAGGTCTTTTGGTGTACAAGGGGCGCTGCTGAAGTCATTCTATGACACGGTGGTGGCATCAGCCATCACTTTTGGAGTGGTCTGCTGGGGCAGTGGCATTACTGCAGCCGATAGGAAGAGACTGAACAAACTGATTAAGAAAGCTAGCTCTGTCCTGGGGCAACGCCTTGATCCGATGGAGGAGATAGGAGAGAGAAGGACGGTGGCTAAACTGTCATCTCTGCTGGAGTCCGAGTTCCACCCTATGCAGGACATACTGGATGCACTGAGGAGCTCATTTAGCAGCAGACTACATCATCCCAGGTGCACAACCGAGAGGTTTCGTAGGTTCTTCCTACCAACGGCTGTCAGACTGTACAACCTAAGCAGGGCTGCTCGCAGAGATAGCAAAAAGACGTAACAAACTAATAGTTTTTTTTTGAATGCAAAAGATGCAATAGACTTACACAATGGTCCTCTCCGGCATACAACTAGGAACATACCGGTCGCTATGGAGGGTGAGAATATGTATGGGCACATAATCATACCATGTAGGATAACTAAATAGACGGTTATGCTGTTTCATCCCACCTAGCAACAATGCTCTGCACTGTGTGTGTTTATATATTTACATATTTATTCCATCTAGCTACAATGCTCAGCACTGGGTGTGTTTATATTTATATATCTATATATTTATTCCATCTAGCTACAATGCTCCGCACTGTGTTTTTATATATCTACATATTATTCCATCTAGCTACATTGCTCCGCACTGTGTGTGTTTATATACTTGCATATTTATTCCACCTAGCTGCAATGCTCCGTACTGTGGGTGTTTATATATTTACATATTTATTCCATCTAGCTACAATGCTCTGCACTGTGTGTTCATATATTCATATATTTATTCCATCCAGCTACAATGCTCTGCACTGTGTGTCTGTGTGTGTGTGTATATATATTTTATAGTAATATGTACATATGTATATTAGCTGCTCTCGCTTGCTTGGTTTTTTTTCTTGCCTTCTGATTGTTGCTCTGAGTGTTGCTATCCCTGTGCTGTTGCAATCCTGGAATTTCCCCGTTGTGGGATTAATAAAGGCTTATCTTATCTTATCTTATCTTAAATTGGGTAAATAAACTTCCCTGGGTTTTATTGGGGTTGCTTGCGGCACCTAAAGAGGATTTAGATGCTTCCCCTGCAGAATTAGTCTTTGCTCAGCCTATCAGACTCCCAGGTGAATTTTTACCAGAGAACCCGGAACCAGGGCACCTCCCAGTCCCAAGGTTTTTAGGCAGTAACGGACCGGACTCTCTCCACGGTCCAACTCATCACTCCTTTCCACGAGTTTTTGTTCCTCAAACTTTAAAAAACGCTGAGTTTGTTTTTGTTAAGCATGAAGCTCTAAAACCAACGTTACGCCCAGTATACGATGGCCCGTACAGAGTGCTGGAAAATGGTGACAAACACTTTGTGCTTGATTATGGGGATAGAAATGAAACGGTCAGCATTGACAGACTCAAACCTGCCTTCTTGTTGAGAGACGAACCTGCACAGTTGGCGCGAGCACCTCGTCGGGGTAGACCCCCCAAAGGAAAAGTCTCAGCCCCCAGGCAGGGAACAAATAATCTCTCTCCTTCCCACACTGCAGATTCCCCACAAGAAGGTCCCAGCAGGACGCCTAAACCAACCTACAGCAGTTTTGGGAGAAGATTAAAACCCCGACAGCACAGGGACTGATATCAACCACTCCGCAATTATTCACTAATTGTGCTGCAACAGTTTAGGACTGACTTATGATTGTACTATGCTGTTATGTTTTACACTGAACTCTCTTAGGAGCATAGCTCCTTGAAAGTTTCTTCTGTGGCAACAGCTGTAACACGTAGTATGTCGTATTAATTACCCTAGACTGTGAATCTTTCTGTGTCCTTTCCTAGTTGTTTGGGGGGCCTGTGGTATATATTACTCATATATTCCATACCTACATATGTTAGAGCATGTGGAAATGTTTTGGACAACATATGTAAAGGAACTTCACACCTCGGAAAGGACAAAGGAATCTCACCGCCGTGTGAAGATCAATGACGTCACAGGACACGGCGGCAGAGACAGACTTGACACCTTCACCCCCCAAGGCGAGGAGAGGTTTTCCCATCACCTCCCAAGACGAAGAGAGGAGATAACAGGACAATGGGGGGATTAAGATAACAGGGGATGTCGGCTTGTGTAATGCATGTCTTTGAAGTGTGCCTGTATTTAACCAGCGAGCTGGGCAGAAATCTTACTCTTTTGCCTTCTGCCAAGCTCTGCACCAGATGAGACAAGATAGAAGAGTTGTTCATTAAAGACTCTGTTTTTAATACAAAATCGCCTCATCATTTCCAGCTCTTCTACAACATAACCCATTGGCCTGTGGGTTGTACACGGTTGTGCGATGAATTGCAGCACCCAGGCTGCGGGCCATCGCGGACCAGAGGTCGGAAACAAATTGCGGGCCCCTGTCGGACATAATGTCCGACGGGACTCCAAAACGCGCTTGTTAAAAAAGCGCATGCCACGTCCGCGGATGTGGTTGCCGCCAGTGGGACTGCTTCTGGCCAGCACGTGGTGCGGTCCACCACTGTCAGGAGGTGCGTACACCCCTGTGATGGCGGGAGGGGGCCCACAAGGTCCACGTGCACATGGTCGAACCTCTTAGCCTGTACCGGAAACGGCTCCAAGGGAGCCTCCGTGTGTCTGTGTACCTTGGCTCGTTGGCACGCCACGCAGGCTGCAGCCCACTCTTTTACTTGTTTGCGTAGGCTCGGCCACACAAACTTCTCTCCCACCATTTTGACAGACGCGCACACTCCTGGGTGCGCCAGAGTGTGAACTGACTGAAACACGCGGCAGCGCCACGCGACCGGGACTACCGGACGCGGGCGCCCCATGGAGACGTCGCAGATTGGGGGGGGGCCGCATCTTGCAGCACCCTGCTCTCCAGCCTTAACCCTGTTGATCCAGACTGGAGCGCGCGCACGTCTGCATCGCTAATCTGCTCCGCGGCCATGGCTGCGTAATCTATCCCCACGTAGACTGGGGCCACCACGGCACGCGAGAGGCAGTCCGCCACCACATTCAGTTTACCCGACACATGCTGAATATCGGTAGTAAACTCTGAGATCGCGGCCAGATGTCTCTGCTGCCGGCCCGACCACGGTTCTGAAACCTTGGTCATCGTGAACGTCAGCGGCTTGTGGTCTACGAACGCGGTGAAGCTGCGCCCTTCCAGCCAGAACTGGAAGTGGCGAGTGGCCAGATGGAGAGCCAGCAACTCTCTGTCGTACGCGCTGTATTTACGTTCGCTGTCGCGCAAAGTTCTGCTGAAAAATGCGAGCGGCTGCCAATCCCCGGCGACGCGCTGCTCTACGACCACCCCTATGGCCACATCTGAAGCGTCGGTGGTGAGCGCTATCCGGGCCACCGGGTTCGGATGTGCCAGCAGTGCAGCGTTTGCCAGGGCTGCTTTAACTTCCGAGAACACCCGCTCTCGCTCCGGGGTCCATTCGACTCCATCTGCAGGTTTCTGTTTCTTGAGCGCGGTGTACAATGGTTGCATGAGCTGCGCCGCGCGGGGAAGGAAACGGTTATAAAAATTCACCATCCCCAAAAATTCTTGCAGTGCCCTGACCGTCTGAGGCCGGGGAAAATCCGCCACGGCGCGCACTTTGTCGGGCAACGGGATCGCTCCTTCCGGAGAGACGCGGTGCCCCAAAAAATCAATCTCCATCACGCCAAACTGGCATTTCGCCGGGTTGGTTATCAACCCGTGCTCCTCCAACCTCCGGAAAACCGTCCTGAGGTGGGTTCGTGTTCATCTTCGGACGCACTGGCTACCAGGATATCATCCAGGTAGACGAACACGAACAGGAAGTCATGCAGCACTGCATCCATCATGCGCTGGAACATCTGTGCCACTCCTTTTAACCCGAATGGCATGCGCAGGAACTCGAATAGACTGAACGGAGTTATTACCGCTGTTTTGGGTATGTCCTCCGCGCGCACTGGGACCTGGTGGTAACCGCAGACCAGGTCTATTTTAGAAAAAATGCGTGCTCCGGCGAGGTGAACGGAAAAATCCTGTATGTGGGGAATCAGGTAGCGGTCGTGCACTGTGGCGTTGTTCAACCTGCAGAAATCACCGCACAGTCGCCACGACCCCTCAGCCTTAGGGACCATGTGTAGTGGGGATGCCCATGGGCACTATTGTTGATAGTGTCCACCGCCTGGGAAAACGTGAAAATGGAAGAAACCGCCAGGTTATTCTCCAGTTTGTTATGAGATACCACTGTGAAGAAATTTGGAGGCTGACCAAAAACTCCAAATTCTGCAGAGTAGCTGGGATCCGATTCAAGCGAGATTTCTGTAAAGCCGACAGGGATGCCCGCGCAGCAGCGTGGCCACAGATATAGCAAGCCCGTGCAGCTGGGAAAAACATCTGGTACAAAGGCCATGTGGGATACATCGACGGTAGAAGAGTCAGCATCTAAGGGTCTGGTTCACAACTATGGCTGAACAAGCACTTTGACTCTTTAATGTTCTGTACATGTTGCTAAGCTACTTCAATGTTTACTTTATATGGAGTCATTTCATAGTCCCCTTTTGAAGTACGCTGTGTTCCTGGCAGCTGTCATTTGGATGTTTACTTGCTACTTTTACTCAGGTTCCTGCCTCCTTTTTTGAAGGGTAGTGGAAAATGAGGAAAATGACGAGGCTGAGTTTATCTCACGAGTCAGGTTTATTCACATTCTCCAACAACATCAAAAACAGAAAGAGAAAGAATCCCCCAGACATTCGTCCTTTTATACCCCAGGACATCAAAGCACACAGTCACATTGTATTTAATCCCCAGTAACAATGCGTCTTCCTCCAGGTCTTATCACCTCCACCCAAAGTCAGTGGCAGCCAGGAAATCTCCCAAGGCCATCTCTTTGCATACCACAAAACCACATTTCACATCCTCCTGTCATCCCCAAGGAGGCTCAGTCCTTTGTTCATCTGAGACGTGAAGCATACAGTAAACATACAGTGAAGCATATGAAACCCACATATGTGTCCCACATGACCCCCCCCCCCGAATGTCTAAGATGGAACAACGTAATAACAGTTTGCATGTCATAATAAAATCACTACACGTCAGTCCACATGCTACTTGGGCCTCAGTCTTCTCCCGTATCTGCTGTAAGCAGGCTTTACCACCTCCGCGGCGCCATCCTGCTGGGGAGCTGCTGTCTGAGGATGAGAACTGTTAGTCAATCCCTGTGGGTGCTCTGGGGAATGCTCTCTAGGGGGTCTGCCGCGCCGAGGAGCCCTGGCCAACTGCACACCTTCATCAGCCACCACAAAAGCGGGTTTGAGCCTGTTTATGCCAATCTTTTCTTTCCTGCCCCCCAAATCTAGCAAAAAATGCTTATCTCCTGTTTCCAGCACTCTAAATGGTCCATCATAAGGTGGTCGCAACGGTGGGTGATGGGCATCGTGTCTGACAAAAACAAACTCCGCATTTTTTAAAGCCTTAGGCACAAAAACGCGCGGAAAACTGTGGTGAACGGGGCCAGGTAGCGTGCTCGATTCCGTGCTACTCTGCAACCGCTGAGCTGGGGAGCACTCTGGTGCAGGATTATCTGGGAGAAATTCCCCGGGCAGCCGAAGTGGCTGCGCGAAAACTAGCTCAGCCGGGGAGGCTTCTAAATCCTCTTTAGGTGCAAACGCAACCCCAATAAAACCCATGGTAGCCTGTCCACCCAATTTGCATCCGTAAGTGACGCTCTGAGGGCCGCCTTCAATGACCTATAAAAACGTTCGCATAACCCATTAGCCTGTGGATTGTATGCGGTCGTGCGGTGGACCGTCGCCCCCAGGCTGTGGGCCATCGCTGACCAAAGTTCGGAAACAAATTGAGGGCCTCTGTCAGACGTAATGTCCGACGGGACTCCAAAACGCGCTATCCATGCCGTGAAAAACGCGCGCGCCACCTCCTCGGCTGTGGTTGACGACAGTGGAACCACTTCCGGCCAGTGCGTGGTGCGGCCCACCATTGTCAGAAGATGTGTGCACCCCTGTGAGGGTGGGAGGGGGCCTATGAGGTCCACGTGAACATGATCAAACCTCTTAGCCGGGACGTGAAACGGCTCCAAGGGAGCTCTCGTGTGTCTGTGTATCTTGGCTTGTTGACAAGCCATGCAGACTGCTGCCCACTCTCTAACTTGTTTGCGCAGGCTCGGCCATACAAATTTCTCTCCTACCATTTTGACCGACGCGCGCACTCCCGGGTGCGCCAGAGAATGGATCGAGTCAAAAACGCGGCGGCGCCACGCGGCTGGTACCACAGGACGCGGTCACCCCGTGGAGACATCGCAGATTAGGGGGGGCATACCGTCTTGCACCACCGTGTTCTCCAGCCTTAACCCTGTTGGTCCAGACTGGAGCGCGCGCACGTCCGCGTCACTAACCTGCTCTGCGGCCATGGCTGCAAAATCTACCCCTAAGCGGACTGGAGCCGCCACGGCACGCGAGAGGCAGTCTGCCACTACATTAAGTTTACCCGCCACATGCTGGATGTCGATAGTAAACTCTGAGATCGCGGCCAGCTGTCTCTGCTGCCGGCCCGACCACGGTTCTGAAACCTTGGCCATCGCAAAAGTCAGCGGCTTGTGGTCAACGAACACAGTGAAACGGCGTCCCTCCAGCCAGAACTGGAAGTGGCGAATGGCCAAGTGGAGAGCTAACAACTCCCTGTCGAATGCACTATATTTTCGTTCACTATCGTGCAAGATCCTGCTGAAAAAGGCGAGTGGTTGCCAAGCTCCGGCTACATACTGCTCCACGACCGCCCCTATGGCCACATCTGACGCGTCAGTAGTGAGCGCTATGCGGGCCGTTGGGACTGGATGTGCTAACAACGCAGCGTTTGCCAGGGCTGTTTTGACTTCCGAGAATGCGCGCTCTCGCTCTGGAGACCATTCGATTTTATTTGTGGGTTTTTGTGTTTTTAGTGCAGCATACAATGGTTGCATGAGCTGTGCTGCGCGGGGGAGGAAACAGTTATAAAAATTCACCATTCCCAAAAACTCCTGTAACGCTTTGACCGTTTGTGGCTGGGGAAAATTTGTTACTGTGCGCACTTTGTCAGGCAGAGGAACCGCTCCTTCTGGAGGGACGCGATGCCCCAAAAAATCAATCTGCGTCACCCCGAATTGACACTTCGCTGGGTTGATTATTAACCCGTGCTCTCCCAACCTCCGGAAAACTGCCGTGAGGTGGTTTTCGTGTTCGTCTTCGGACGCGTTGTCTACCAATATGTCGTCCAGGTAGACGAACACGAAGGGGAGATTGCGCAACACCGCGTCCATCATGCGTTGGAACGTCTGCGCCGCGCCTTTAAGTCCAAACGGCATGTGCAAAAACTCGAATAGCCCGAACGGAGTTATTACTGCTGTTTTGGGTATGTCCTCAGTGCGCACTGGGACCTGGTGGTAACCGCGTACCAAGTCTATCTTAGAAAAAACGCGCGCCCCTGCCAAATGAACCAAAAAATCTTGGATATGCGGGATTGGGTAGCGGTCGTGCGCTGTAGCGTTGTTCAACCTGCGGAAATCTCCGCAAGGTCGCCACGAGCCATCAGCTTTCGGGACCATGTGAAGTGGTGAAGCCCATGGGCTTTTCGAACGCCTGATGATTCCCAACTTTTCCAGGTTGGCGAACTCCTCGCGCGCTATGGTCAGTTTAGCTGAATCCAAGCGCCGGGCTTTTGCAAAAACGGGCGGTCCGGTGGTAGTAATAAAATGTTCCACCCCATGTTTAACCACGGCCGCCGAAAATGTTGGAACTGTGAGTGCTGGGAACTGAGTGAGCAGTGTGTGTAACTTACCACTTGCAGCTGTGACGTTGGCTTGTGCTGTTGGCGGGTCCACTCGAGCTGTACAGGGAATAGAATAAAAAGAGAGTGCATTAACCAGGCGTCTGTTAGCAAGATCAACCAACAAACCATGTGAGCACAGAAAATCAGCCCCTAACATGTTGAAATTGACTGCAGCTATGACGAAAGTCCACTCAAATGTACGGCCGTGTAGAGACAGAAGCAGAGTCCTCTCACCAAAGGTCTTAATCGCCGAGTCGTTCGCTGCTGACACCCCGGGACCACTGGAAGGCGCCAGCCAGTCAGCGGAGGAAGGTGTGATGAAACTCAGCTGGGAGCCTGTGTCCACGAGGAAATGCCTCCCCGAGCGCGCATCCTTCAAGTAGAGCAGCTTGTTCTCCTCCCCAAGGGCCGCAGCTGCTACCGACCCCCGGTCTTGGTGTCTCCCGAGCACTTGAAATGGCACGGTGGTATACATTTGCGTGCCCTCTCTGCGAAGCGGCGATGGTAGAAACAAAGGGCGTGGTTTGTTCCATGTTTCGTGGCCCCTGCCGCCGCCGTCGTCAGTGAGTCTGGTACTGCTGCCTCCGGCCCCCTGCCATCTCTGGATGTCGTGCTGAGCTCCGCTGCCGCGGCCGTGGCCGCGCGCCGTTTGGTGGCGTTGACGAGTCATTGCGCCTCCTGGCCCAGCTCGCAGTAGTCTCGTTGGGCCAACAGTGGTGAAATGGCCAGGGTCGCTCTCACCGCTGACGGTAGGGTCCTGAGGAAGAGGTGGGTGAAGATGAAGTGATCATCGTCAGAGTCTTTCAACCTCAACAGCTTCTCCATGGTCCTGATTGCTGGGGTCTTTCTGCAACTGTGGGGGTTCCCCCTACAGTTGATAGTGCTATGAGATGACTGTTGTTGTGAAATGGCGCTATATAAATAAAGTTGAATTGAACTGAATTTAATTGAATCCATCAGGTCCGCCGGCCTGTCGCTTTCAAATTCAGTCAGCGCCAGGAGCCCCTCTGCTCGCGCCTCCACCGAGGGGGTGAAGTACCGGATGAGTGCAGCCTTCAACGCGTCGTACTTGTCGCTGTCCGACGGCCGGTTGATCAGGCTCTCCACATGCTGGGCTGTGTGGTTGTCCAGTTTTGCAACCACATGGTAGAACTTTGTTGGGTCTACCGAAATCCTCTGGAGGTTGAACTGCGCTTCAACCGCATTAAACCAGGAGCGCGGATTGTTCTGCCAGAAGTCCGGTAGCTGGACTGTGGCTGCATTCGCTTGGCTGGCTCCTGACGAGTCTGGCTCGGGAGAATTTCTTTCACTCATGATACGTGTTAGGGTCACCAGTGTGGAAAATGTGGAAAATGACAAGGCTGAGTTTATCTCACGAGTCAGGTTTATTCACATTCTCCAACAACATCAAAATCAGAAAGAGAAAGAATCCCCCAGACATTCGTCCTTTTATACCCCAGGACATCAAAGCACACAGTCACATTGTATTTAATCCCCAGTAACAATGCGTCTTCCTCCAGGTCTTATCACCTCCACCCAAAGTCAGTGGCAGCCAGGAAATCTTCCAAGGCCATCTCTTTGCATACCACAAAACCACATTTCACATCCTCCTGTCATCCCCAAGGAGGCTCAGTCCTTTGTTCATCTGAGACGTGAAGCATACAGTAAACATACAGTGAAGCATATGAAACCCACATATGTGTCCCACAGGGTAGATTTATAAGGCAGCTCTTTTTCAATGCCATTTTGATGATTTCCATTACATATTTTCGATAATTTTATAGATCAGATTTTTGGATTCTGTCATAACAAGCGTGCAGCTTGGGGAAAAAGGAGGAAGGGAAAGGGGAAAGAAAAGGGAAAAAAGAGGGGCATAAGAAGGAGAAAGAAGGGGAAGGGAAAAAGGGGAAGAAAAAGGGAAAAAGGGAGAAAAAAGTTATGAGTTAAAACATATATTTAGCAATTTAATCAGGGGCTTTCTTCAGTGTACTTGGTCCAAAGTAACAACCTAAACCGTTTATCTACTTGTTATCTTTATCTTATTTTATTATTATTTTAATTTTTTCCTTATTCTCTTTCATCCTTTATGTCTTTTATTACAACTTTTTCTTTTGCATCACTTAATGCTAGGGGTTTACGAGACTCTATAAAAAGAAAGGCTACATTTCTATTCCTTAAAAATGAAAAAGCACATTGTTATCTTATTCAGGAGACTCACAGCAACGATACAGATGAAAAAATGTGGACAAACCAATGGGGAGAAAAAATATACTATAGTCATGGCACAAATAGATCAGCAGGGGTCGCCATACTCCTGAATAACTTTCCTGGGAAAGTAGCTGCAACCAAGAGATGAGACAGGACACTGGATTATTTGCGTTTTTGAAATATACAACCAATTCCTGATTCTTGTTAACATTTATGGGTTTATTAACCGCAACCAGAACAAACAATTAATTACAGACATGACTAATATATTGAAGGAATTATCTCAAATATATATCAATCCTGTTTTTGTGTTGGGTGGCGACTACAATATGATTATGGATGAATGGCTTGATAGGCAACCCTCAAGATTTCCTAATAATCAGTATAATACCACTTTACTAGATTTTTGCAACACGTTTCAGCTTAGTGACATATGGCGTGCGTTAAATCCAGATACTCAAACCTTTACTTGGTTTAAACCTGATGGCACCATTAAATCACAATTAGACTACTGGCTTATTTCTGAATTCCAACCTGATATAGATATAAATACCTCAATTTCTGCAGCTCCGCTTACAGATCATTGTATGGTCAAGTTAACTATAACTCCCACTAGCGCAGTCAGAAGAAACAAAGGCTACTGGAAATTTAACCCAAATCTTCTAAAACATGACCCATTCTGTCAGGATGTTAAAAGGACAATCGACAGTATAACCAAAGATAAATTATTGTCAACTTACATGGAGAAATGGGAATTTCTTAAGTATAAAATCTGTCAGATTTCCATCTCATACAGCAAAGTCATAAGCAGAGCCAATAAACAAAAAGAAATGGAAATTGTAAATGAGATCCATTTAATATGCAACAAACATTCCTTATGTGAAGAGGACAAACAAAAACTGATTTTATTGCACTTTTCCCTAGATAACATCTATATTAATAAAGCCAAAGGAGCATATATTAGGTTGAGAGTGAAATGGATAGAGGAGGGAGAGAGAAGCTCAACATCCTTCTGTAGGCTTGAGAAAAGAAGACAAGAACGAAATGCCACTAAGTCTCTTATAATTGATGGTAAGGAATGTACTGATTCTGTGAGGATCTCTAAAGAAATATTTCAATTCAATTCAATTCAATTCAATTCAGCTTTATTTATATAGCGCCATTTCACAACAACAGTCATCTCATAGCACTATCAACTGTAGGGGGGAACCCCCACAGTTGCAGAAAGACCCCAGCAATCAGGTGATCCCCTGTGAGCAAGCACTTGGCGACGGTGGAGAGGAAAAACTCCCTTTTAACAGGAAGAAACCTCCAGCAGAACCAGGCTCAGGGAGGGGCAGTCATCTGCTGCGACTGGCTGGGGGGTGAGGGGACAGAGAAGATGAAAAGAACAGACATGTAGAGAGCAAACAGCACGATGGGGACTCAATCTATGGGAGAGAACAAACAAATGTTAATGACCAGCAAAAAAAAAAAAAAATATTTCATAGAGAGTGAGGAAAGGAGTGAGGCCCAGTGCATTACTGGAGGTCCCCCGGCTGACTAAACCTATTAGCAGCATAACTAAGGGAGGGTTCAGAAACACATGATCCCTCCCTAATTGTAGGCTATATCAAAAAGGTAGGTTTTAACCCTAATCTTAAAAACAGAGATCGAGTCTGACTCCCGAATCCAGATTGGCAGCTGATTCCACAGGAGAGGAGCTTGATAACTGAAGGCTCTGCCTCCCATTGTACTTTTGGAGATTCTAGGTATTACAAGTAGTCCTGCATTTTGGGAGCGTAGTGCTCTGTTAGGATAATACGGTAGTATCAGATCTTTTAAATAAAAAGGAGCCTGATTGTTTAGAGCTTTGTAAGTAAGAAGAAGGATTTTAAACTTAATTCTAAACTCTATGGGAAGCCAATGAAGGGAGGTCAGAACCGGAGAGATATGATCTCTCTTTCTAGTACCTGTTAAAACTCTTGCTGCAGCATTTTGGATTAGCTGAAGACTTTTTAAAGATGTTTTAGGACAACCTGATAATAAAGAATTACAATAATCTAATCTCGAGCTAACAAAAGCGTGGATCAGTTTCTCAGCATCACTCTGAGACAAGATGCTCCTAATCTTGGCAATATTACGCAAATGATAGAAGGCAGTCTTAGAAACAAATTTAATATGTGAATTGAAGGACAAATCCTGATCAAAAATAACTCCAAGGTTCCTCACACAGCTATTAAGAGAAAGAGTAACTGCATCCAAACTGAAAGTTTGATTTGGAAAGGAATTTCTAAGGTTTTTTGGACCAACAAGAATGACTTCAGTCTTATCTGAATTTAATAGCAGGAAATTACAAGTCATCCAAGCTTTGATTTCCTTAAGACAGGCTTCTAACTTGGCTAATTGATTACTATCATCTGGCTTCATTGACAGGTATAATTGTGTGTCATCTGCATAACAATGAAAATGTATACAGTGCTTTCTAATAATGTTGCCTAACGGAAGCATATATAAACTAAAAAGAGTAGGGCCTAGCACAGATCCCTGTGGAACTCCATGACTAAGCTTTGAGTTGAAAGAAAACTCATTATTTACATGAACAAACTGGAACCTATCAGATAAATAAGATCTAAACCACTGCAACGAAGTTCCATTAAGTCCAACATAGTGTTCTAATCTATCAAGTAGAATATTATGATCAATAGTATCAAAAGCTGCACTAAGGTCTAAAAGGACAAGTACAGAAACTAGTCCATTATCAGATGCAATGAGGAGGTCGTTAGTGACCTTCGCTAAGGCTGTTTCAGTACTATGATGGATTCTAAACCCAGATTGAAACTCTTCAAGTAAACCATTTCCCTGCAGGTGGTCGAATAATTGCGTAGCAACAACTCTTTCTAAGATTTTTGAAATGAAAGGGAGATTAGAGATTGGTCTATAGTTAGCTAAAGCTCCTGGATCTAGCGTTGGCTTTTTGAGTAAGGGTTTAATTACAGCTGTTTTAAAAGCCTGCGGTACATGGCCTAAAGTTAATGAAGAATTGATTATATGAAGAATAAAGCTACCAATAAGTGGGAAGACTTCTTTAAATAACCTGGTAGGAATAGGGTCTAAAAGACAAGTTGAAGGTTTGGATGAGGAAACTATTTTGTATAACTCACAAAGGTCGATTGGAGTAAACTCATCAAGACAGACATCAAAAGAAGGAGTTGTAGTAGTTACAGTATTTAAGTTAACTGTGGGAAGAATCTGATTGATTTTATCTCTGATGGATGAAATTTTATTATTGAAAAAGTTTATAAAGTCCTGACTAGTAAGCTCTAAGGGAATGCTAGGATTGACAGAGTCCTGACTCTTTGTCAACCTGGCTACAGTACTGAAAAGAAACCTGGGATTATTCTTGTTCTCTTCTATTAATGCAGAGTAATAACTTGTTCTAGCTTTTCTAAGAGATTTTTTATAAATTAAAAGATGATTTCTCCAAGCTAAATAGATTTCATCTAAATTAGTAGAGCGCCATTTTCTTTCTAATTGACGAGTCTTCTGTTTTAAGCTATGAGTTTCTGTGTTGAACCAAGGAGTTAGAAATCTCTGATTAGACTTCTTCTTTTTTAAGGGGGCCACCAAGTCTAGAGCCTGATGCAGAGAAGCTGAAACACTATCCACCATGTTATCAATTACAGAAGGAGCAAGCTGTCTATAGCTTATTTCTGTTGTGTTGACACATGGCGTAGAGGAAACAATCTGCATAAATTTGGAAACAGCATCATCTGAGAGGCATCTACTGTGATAATATTTTTCTTTAGGAGCCAAATAGTCAGAAATGGTAAAATCAAAGGTTAACAGACAATGGTCTGACAGTACAGGGTTATGAGGAGACACTACAAGATTTTCTATTTCTATGCCATATGTCAGAACAAGGTCCAATGTATGGTGGAGGTAATGAGTAGAATTTCCTACTTTCTGAGAAAACCCAATCGAGTCTAATATTGAATTAAATGCCACATTAAGGCAGTCACTATCTACATCCACATGTATATTAAAGTCCCCTACTATAATTATTCTATCAGATTTCAGCACTAAATCAGCTAAGAAATCAGCAAATTCGGATAAAAATTCTGAGTAGGTTGATGGGGGACGATAAACTATGGCCAATAAAATTGGGTTTAACCTAAAATTGCTAAAGTGCCCAATACTGAGGACCAGGCCCTCAAAGGAATTATAACATGTTTTTTGCTTTACATTAACTAGTAATTTGGAATGGTATATTGTTGCTACTCCTCCTCCACGACCAGAACTTCTGGGATTTTGACAGTTTAAATAACCAGAGGGAGGTGATTCATTTAAACCAACATAATCCTCTTGCCCTAACCAAGTCTCTGTAAGGGAAATTAAATCAATCTGATGATCAATTAACAGATCATGGACTAACAGAGACTTGGGAGTTAGAGACCTAATATTTAGTAAACCACATTTAATTTTTAAATTATGAGGAGGAACAGAGGCCAAATCATTCAATTTAGAGGCTTTATGTTTAATTTGAGTTTTACCAATATTTTGCTTTATCACTTTGGGATGCTTATGCATGATATTTTTATTTACTTTGGAGGGAGCAGACAACGATTCTCTGATGGGGAAGACAGGGGCTAAGCTGAGGGGTGGCGGATGAAGAGGAGCTGCAGAGAGGCGTGTAAGACTGCGACTCTGCTTCCTGGTCCCAACTCTGAGTAGTCATGGTTTTGGAAATTTGGATAAAAAAGATGCCAGATTGTTAGATAAATGAGAAGCACCATCCAAAGTGGGATGAATGCTGTCTCGTCTCATAAGACCAGGTTTTCCCCAAAAAGAGCTCCAATTGTCAATGTAGCCCACGTCATTTTTAGGACACCACACAGACAGCCAGCGGTTCAAGGATGAC
This sequence comes from Pholidichthys leucotaenia, assembly GCA_020510985.1. Lineage (NCBI taxonomy): Eukaryota > Metazoa > Chordata > Actinopteri > Cichliformes > Pholidichthyidae > Pholidichthys > Pholidichthys leucotaenia. Next base: position 13,033,918 of record CM035849.1, read on the forward strand.
GAGCGGCTAAACATGTCATCACTGGTCAGATTGGGGAGGGGCCCAGAGAATACTACAGTGGCAGACATCGTTTTGGCAAAGTCACACACCGATTCTACATCGTTTGGTGACTTCCGACTGCCGGAGACGGATGTCATTAATGCCGGCGTGAATAACAATTGTGGAGTATTTACAGTTACTTTTAGCCAGCATTTTCAGATTTGACTCGATGTCGCCTGCTCTGGCCCCAGGAATGCATTTGACTATGGCCGCTGGAGTCTCTAGGTTCACGTTTCTGACTACAGAGTCGCCAATGATCAGAGTTTTTTCCTCAGCGGGTGTGTCGCTGAGCGGGGAAAAACGATTAGAAACGTGAACAGGTTGGTGGTGAACCGGGGCTTTGCGACTAGGCTTCCTTCTCACCGTCACCCACCCAGTCTCCTCGCTGCTGAGGAGAGCCGGGGAACCGCTGACAGGGGGGCCTAAACTAGCTAGCTCCGCTGCAGCTAAGGGGCGTCCGTCGAGATTAACTGGCGCAGACGGTGTTTCAATGCAGCGGAGCCGGGATTCCAAATCAGACAACCTCGCCTCGAGCGCCTCAAAAAGACAACATTTATTACATTTACCGTTATCGCTAAAAGAGGCAGAGGTGTAGCTAAACATCTGACAGAGAGAGCACACCAGAGGAGGAGAGGAAAGAGAGCTAGTAGCCATAGCTAATAGCTGGAGAGCAACCACACAGGCAGACAGCAAAACAGGAAGTGACGATACGTTACGTTACCACAAGGAAGTGACGATCCTCAGTCCCGATATTTAAATTTTACAGTGACTTATACTCCTCCTCTTACTCACACACTAATGCAGACGGTTTCTTCGAGTCCATTTCAGGACAGATACTGAAAATTGATGAATGTTTTAGAAAATCATGTGACGCAGAGATCCAGATGGAGGCAGTAGAAAACGCTCTAAAATCCTTAGCTCTAGACAAATCACCTGGCTCAGACGGCTTAACAACCAATTTTTACAGGCACTTCTGGATTAACCTAAAAGATTTATTTTTTAATATGTTAAAGGAAATCCGTGCTACATCAGTTTTACCAAATGCTATGAAACAAGGAGTCATCACATTAATTCCCAAACCTGGCAAGGACCCAAAATTGATTGATAATCTTAGACCAATTACTTTACTTAATAATGATTACAAAATTTTAACACATATTTATGCCAACAGACTCAAAACTGGCATCACTGATATTATCTCAGAGACACAATCAGGTTTTATTAAAGGGCGCTCAATACACAACAATATACGCCTGGTATTGGACTTACTTGACTATAGGGACCTAATTGACGAGGGGTTTATTTTATTTTTGGATTTTTTTAAAGCTTTTGATATGATTGAACACAAATTTATATTTAGGACTTTAGAGCTTTTTGGTTTTGGTGAGCACTTTCTAGACTTCATAAAACTAATTTACACGGATACTAACAGCTCAGTTCTATGACCACATGGTTCCTCCCCTAGATTTTCTAGAGGCAAAGGAATAAAACGAGGCTGCCCGGTTTCGCCACTGTTGTTCATTGCAGCAGCTGAAATGCTCTCAATTTTTATAAAAAACTCTGACTTTGATATATTAACAGTATTTTAACTATTTTAACTATTATTGAATGCTTAGTGAAACCACTGACGTATATCTGTAACCTGTCTCTCCATGATGGTGCCATTAATGCATTCAAAGTCTATTGCTTTAACACCACCTTCCTCATATTCTTGAATCATGGAACCTTTTTTAATATAATGTGTTTTCCCTTTCCAGATATAATTGAAAACAGTTTGATTGATGGCTTTAACGGCATCTTTGGGCATTGGCAATGAATGGGCTGGATGAATAAATCGGGAGATGCATTCCATTTTTGTCAGAAACGTTCTTCCTATAATGAAAATATCTCTTTGAGACCAGGAGTTGAGATAAGTTTCTGATTTCTCCAAGCAATTCCATATATTGAGCTTGACTAATTGGTCAACATCTTTAGTGATATGCATGCCCAAATATTTCACTGCTTGTTTGACGGGAATGGTATGAATGGCTGATAGACTGCAATCATGAATAGGTAATAATTCACATTTACCTAAATTCAGTTTGAGCCCAGAGGGTTTAGAGAAAACATCAGAATCAGAATCAGAATCAGATTTATTGCCATTGTTCATGTAGTACACAAACTAGGAATTTGTCTCGGTGCAATGCTGCAACATTAAACATGATAAAAATAAAAGAATAGAAATAAAAAACTACGCATGCAATAAAATGTAGAATATGAATGAGTAATACTAGTCTATGCAATTTTAAAATATATTAGCAAGCAGCAGATATTGTGGAGTTCCACATAGTGCAGTCGGTAGTGCAAAAAGAAAACAGTGATAATTATCATGAGTCTGGTTGAGCTGCTGCACGTAGTGCACGAGAGTCTAATAAGTCACTTAGTGTTCAGCAGTCTGATGGCAGAGGGGAAGAAGCTGTTCATGTAGCGGGAGGTTTTAGTCTGAATGGACTGAAGTCTTCTACCTCAGGGGAGGGGGGCAAACAGTACGTGACCAGGGTGTGAAGGGTCGGCTATGATCCGGCCTGCACACCTCCGGGTCCTGGAGATGTACAGGTCCTGGAGGGATGGGAGCTTGCAGCCGATCACCTTCTCAGCAGCGCGCACGACGCGCTGCAGCCTTAGTCTGTCCCTGGCAGTGGCTCCTGCGTACCACACGGTGATGGAGGTGGTGAGGATGGACTTGATGATGGCTGTGTAGAACTGCACTAACATCTTGGTGGGTAGCTTGAGCTTCCTCAGCTGCCGCAGGAAGAACATCCTCTGCTGGGCCTTTTTGATGAGGGAGCTGATGGTCGGCTCCCACTTGAGGTCCCGGGTGATGGTGGTGCCCAGGAAGCGGAAGGAATCTGCAGTGGTGATGGGAGAGTCTGTGAGGGTGAGGGGGGGCAGAGGGGTTGTGACTTTCCTGAAGTCCACGATCATCTCCACTGTCTTCAGAGCATTCAGCTGCAGGTTGTTGTGGCTGCACCACATCTATATAATTGAGAATTTTAGGGACTTGATCAGAGTTGTGCATGAATATGGCTGTGTCATCAGCCAGTTGGCTGATTGATAGTTGTTTTCCAAATATGAATGAATGAATGAATCTTTATTTATCAAAAATTAACTGGCTGAGACAATTTATTAAACAACCCAAACATTTCTGGTTTCATATTCCCAATGAAATTTTTGCTAAATTTGGGGGCATTGAATTCCTGCTCAGATGTGACTATGAGCCAGAAAAGCTCCCCTAGAAACTCTCCTCATTTCATCAACAGGTCTCACTATATTGGAGATTGATTTATAAACATAATTTTAGCCCTCATATGAGCCCTCTGTGGAATTGTAGATATGTACTATAGAAACACAAATCAATATTCCTACAAAACTGGCAAAATAAGGGCATTTGGTCTGTACTACACTTATTAGACAGCACAGGGAACATTTTAACTTTTGAAAATTTCTGTGTTAAATATAACATAAATGATAAAGGAGAATATAACCAAGTAATTAAGGCAATATCTCAGACAATTATACTAATGGCCTCAACTTTAAATAGATTTGGCTCTTGCCCAAATCTCCCTTTTCTTTTGGTGAATGGTTTCCACCTAGATGACTCAAAATTAAACAATTTAGCTATTAGAAAAATATTTAATAAAGAAATATTCCCAGTAACAGTATCTAGAGCTGCTATTCTTAATTTTTTCTCCAAAAAAGAAGCTCAAATTCTAAACTCTAAATTCTTTAAATTTCCTATTTCACCAAAAGCAAAAGAGATTCACTATAAAGTTTTAAATGGAATTTATCCTTCTGCTGAGTTTCTAAGTAAACGGTTTGGCTTTGAGAACAAGAACTGTTCCTTCTGTAATGAACATACAGTGGGGCAAAAAAGTATTTAGTCAGCCACCAATTGTGCAAGTTCTCCCACTTAAAAGATGAGAGAGGTCTCCAATTTCATCATAGGTATACCTCAACTATGAGAGATAGATAGATAGATAGTTTATTTCGAACACAAAATTATAACAAATACAAGTAAATGGCAAATGCAATAAAGTAACATTATACACTGTTCGAAAGGGAGAAGGAAGAAGTGAACACTTATTAATTCCATCTCCTCTTTTCCATAGATACACCCATGTGAATTTTATACAAATTACCACCTTTAAGACCCCAAGTAAACAATTTACTGTATTTTTTACATATCAACATTAACACCCATCCATTCTAACATACAATGAAGTCCATACATCAAAACCAGCCTCAAACAACACAGATATACACAGTGCTGTCCCACCCACCATTCCATAGTGTCCCATAATATCCCAGAGTGAACATAATGAATCGTACATATAACTACTACCCTTCTAACATATATCCTTTCAGCAAATGGTGCTTATACCTCTTTTTGAATTGATTTCTGTTTGTACATAGTTTCAGTTCCGGTTCCAGACTGTTCCACAAATCCACCCCACAGACAGATATGCACAGACTTTTCTTGGTTGTACGTATCTTGGGTTTTGTAAAGTTTAAGTCTCCTCTCAAATTATGATCATTGTCTCTTTTTTTAAATATTTTTTGTATATTAGTTGGTAGTTGATTATTAATTGCCTTGTGTGATCTATATTAACCATATATTCCATAACCTACATATGTTGAAGCATGTGGAAATGTTTGGTAATTACCTCCGCCAGGCCAAAAAGGCCAGGAGGAGGTTATGTTTTTGCCGGAGTTTGTGTGTTTGTCTGTCTGTTTGTCTGTCTGTCTGTTTGTCTGTTGGTTAGCAAGATAACTCAAAAAGTCTTGGACGGATTTCCATGAAACTTTCAGGCGTTGTTGGAAATGGTACAAGGAAGAACAGATTAAATTTTGGGGGTGATCCGGTTCACCGTCTGGATACAGGAATTTTTTAAAGCATTTTTCAACACTGTGACATACAGCCATTTTCAACATGTGCGCAGGCGCAATAGAGGGCGCTGGTCGTCGTGTCTGATGAACACAAACTCCGCCTTCTTCAAAGTTTTAGGCACAAAAGCACACAGAAAACAGGGCTCGCCAGAGTGCCTGTGTTTGCACTATGCTGCAAAAGCTGACACGGGCAGCTGTCCGGCGCCGGATTATTTGGCAGAAATTCCCCGGCCAGCCATAGGGGCTGCGCAAAAACCAGCTCTCTGCCGGGGAAGCTTCCAAATCCTCTTTTTTCCGCGGACCGCAAACCCAATAAAACCCACGGCAACCATTATCGCACCTTCTTTTGTCCTGCGGCTCCGGAACACAGAGGAATCCCGGCGCCAGTAATGCTGCGCCTGATATGTCTCACTCTAATGCTAAAAGTGACTGCATCAGGGATTTACCACCTTGAATGAATGAATGAATGAATGGCCTGGGCCCGCCGCAAAACCTCACACGGGCAGCTGTCCGCCAACGGATTGTTTGGCAGAAATTCCCCGGCCAGCCATAGGCGCTGCGCAAAAACGAGCTCTCTGCCGGCAAAGCTTCTAAATTCTCGTTTGCCGCGGAGCGCAACCCCCCAAAAAATAATATTGTAGCGAACTCAATATGAACACCCTACTTGGTTTGCCAAGTGGCTTGACCCTATTGGCGACACAGGTACAGTGCGGGACTCCGGAGCGGGAGGCGTGAGTTCGAACCTCCCGGTGGGACGTCGCCATGCCGAGCAGCACGTTACAATATAATATAAAACCCACGGCAACCTGTCTACCCAATTTGCATCCGTCAGTGGAGGAGATGGACACAACAGCAACACTTCACTTTATTAGGCAATGCTTTTACTACTGAACCACTAATCCTATCACTATCACATTGATTGTCATTGATTAATTGTGTGTTTATTGCACTGTCCCTGTCAAATAAACAAATAAACATTGTGAATCCAATTGCTAGTCATATGTTTACATGCTCAAGGAATCTGAAAACGTACACACAAACACTGTATGGGGGGAATTGTGGCGCTTGGCGGAGGTCTGCGCTCTCAGAGTGCTTTTCTAGTTACATATGTAAAGGACTTCACACCTCTGAAAGGACAAAGGGCTCTCCCCCGCCGAGTGAAGAACAAAGACGTTCCCGGACGCGGCGGAGGAGACCAGAGGAGACCTGAGGAGCCACCCTCACCCCCTAAGGCGAGGAGAGGAAATACCAAGACAATGGGGGGATTAAGATAATGAGGGATGTCAGCCTTTGTTATGCATGTCTTTTGTTGTGTGCCAGTATAAAGTCAGTGAGTTGGAGACATTCTGTCTCTTTTCCCTTCTGCCACTCTCTGCACCAGATGAGACTTGTTAGAAGAGCTGAATATTAAAACTTTGCTTATAAACCAAATCGCCTCTTCATTTCCAAGCTCCTCTACACTGGTGACCTTGACGCGAGTATGGACCGGAGGCGTTCCCCCGCAAGCGACTCATCCGTGGCGACCCAGGCAGACGCCAGCGGCCACACAGACGAGGGAACAGATGGACAACTGTTCCCCCCGGCAGAAGAGATTGAGAGGGCTCAACCGAGCACCAGCACCGCCGTGAGAGCCGAGGCAGGGCACTCTCACCCGGCGGGCACAGCAGTGATGGTGTGCACGAATGCCGTCGCTGTCAAGCTGCCAGACTTCTGGCAAGAAGACCCCGCCTCTTGGTTTCAGCAGGCTGAAGCCCAGTTCACACTGGCGGGCATCACGGCTGACGATACCAAATTTTATCATATCGTCTCCAAACTCGACGCCGCCACTTCGAAGTGTGTGCGGAGCTTGATCCGGCGACCACCGGCCCGGGATAATTACGAGACGCTCAAAGCAACCATCGTGGCGAACTACGTCCCATCAGCGGAAGAGAGAGCCGAGAAGATCCTGGCGGTCTACGGCCACAGAGGGTGCAAACCGAAGGCCCTCATGGAGGATTTGCTACAGCTCAAAGAAGAGGACAATGACAACTTCCTCTTCCAGTTTATTTTCCTCAGCACGCTGCCGCCACACATGAGAGGGACACTCGCCAGCATGAAGTGCAACAACCACCAAGACTTCCGCGTGCTGGCCAATGAAGCTCATCAGCTCGTCAACACCTGCAAGGAGCTGACACCCACAGCAGCATCCGCGGACCTCAAAGCTGACGCCCCGAGCCACGAGGAACCGCAAACCATGGAGCAGACCCAGCCCACGGTGACAGCGACACGGCCAAGACGTAACAGACAGAGCGACGTCTGTTATTATCACTACCGCTTCGCGGAGAAGGCCCACAAATGCGTTCCCCCCAGCAAATTTGCAATTTCGGGAAACGCCAAAGCCGAGAGCCGTTAACAGCAGCGGTTCTCGGCGAGAAAAACAAGCTGTTGTACGTGACGGATGGACACACAGGCAAGCAGTTCCTCATCGACACAGGAGCCCAGCTGGGTTTCGTCATGCCCTCCCACGCAGATCGAGCCACGGGCACCCGGGGCAACGGAGCCGTGGCAGCCAACGGCTCTGACATCGACACGTTCAGCGAAAAGAGCCTGCACCTCCTCATCCACGGCCGCAGCTACAGATGGACATTTGTTGTAGCGGCGGTGAGTTTTAACTCATTAGGCGCAGATTTTTTGTATGCACATGGGTTATTAGTGGATCTAGCGAACAGACGGTTGGTTAATGCACTGTCCTTTGCTTCTATTCCATGCTCGGCCCGAGTTTCTCCACCACCTGTGCAGGCCAACGTCACCACGGCAGGAGGTAAGTTTGAGCAACTCCTCACCCAATTTCCAGCACTCACAATTCCCAAATTCTCAGCCACTGTGGCTAAACACGGGGTTGAACACTTCATTCCCTCAACGGGACCTCCCGTTTTTGCCAAAGCTCGCCGCTTAGACGCGGCCAAGCTCAACACAGCACGGGACGAATTTACAACTCTTGAAAAATTGGGCATTGTTAGACGCTCGAAGAGCCCCTGGGCCTCACCACTTCACATGGTTCCGAAATCCGACGGTTCTTGGAGACCGTGCGGAGATTACCGCAGATTAAGCAATGCTACAGCGCATGACCGTTACCCAATTCCTCACATTCAAGATTTTTCACTACATCTGGCAGGTGCGCACATTTTTTCAAAAATAGACTTAGTCCGCGGTTATCACCAAGTCCCAGTCCGAGCAGAAGACGTTCCTAAAACAGCGGTAATAACCCCTTTCGGCCTTTTTGAATTCCTGCGAATGCCTTTCGGCCTCAAAGGCGCTGCTCAAACTTTTCAACGAATGATGGACGCGGTCCTACGCGACCTTTCTTTTGTCTTCGTCTACCTCGACGACATGCTGGTAGCCAGCTCGTCTGAGGAAGAACACGAGCAGCACCTCACTACAGTTTTTCAGAGACTAGAAGAGCACGGGCTAATAATCAATCCAGCCAAATGCAAATTTGGCGTGTCACAAATTGATTTTTTAGGACACAAAGTCTCTCCGAAGTGGGCAGTTCCACTTCCAGACAAAGTTCACGCGATAGAAAGTTTTCCACGGTCACAAACGGTCAAATCGCTACAGGAATTTTTAGGGATGGTTAATTTTTACAACCGTTTCCTCCCCCACGCAGCTCAGCTCATGCAGCCCCTATATGACGCGCTCAAAAAAAAGAAAGCTTCCAACGCGGTCGAATGGACCCCGGAGCGCGAATGCGCTTTCGCGGAAGTAAAAAGCGCCCTAGCTAACGCCACATTGTTAGTTCACCCAGATCCCTTGGCCCGCATTGCACTAACCACAGATGCTTCAGACCTAGCTATAGGGGCAGTTGTAGAACAACTTGTCAGCGGGATCTGGCAACCTTTAGCATTCTTCAGCAAATCGCTAAACCAAACTGAACGTAAATACAGCACTTTTGACAGAGAGCTGCTGGTGCTTCATTTATCCATCCGCCACTTCCAGTTCTGGTTAGAAAGGTGGAGTTTCACGGCTTTTGTAGACCATAAACCGCTCACCTTTGCTATGGATAAAATTTCAGAACCATGGTCAGGCAGGCAACAAAGACAGCTGGCTGCGATTTCAGAGTTCACCACAGACATTCGACACGTGGCAGGCAAACTTAACGTAGTAGCAGACTGTCTCTCTCGCGCTGTGGCACCACCAGAGCGTGGGGAGACAGATTATACAGCCTCAGCAGCAGAACTCTTCACTAACGCAGACACATACGCAGCACCTATCCATGCAGGGATAGATTATGCAGCCATGGCAGAGGAACAGAGCAGTGACGTGGACGTGCGCGCGCTCCTGTCTGGACCAACAGGGTTAAGGCTGGAGAAAAAGGGTTTACGCGATGGCGTGCCCCCCCTAATATGCGATGTATCAACCGGCCGACCTCGCCCGATAGTACCAGCTACATGGCGCCGCCGTATTTTCGACGCAATTCACTCCCTCGCGCACCCAGGTGTGCGTGCCTCGGTTAAAATGGTCGCCGAAAAGTTTGTGTGGCCAGGCCTGCGCAAAAACGTAAAAGAATGGGCAAAAACTTGCATCCCCTGTCAACGCGCCAAAATACACAGACACACAAAAGCCCCTCTGGAGCCTTTTCCAATCCCTGCTAGAAGGTTCGACCACGTTCATGTCGACCTCGTGGGGCCACTACCTTCCTCCCAGGGTTTCACACACCTGTTAACAATGATAGACCGCACCACACGCTGGCCAGAGGCAGTCCCTCTAGCGTCAACCACAGCGGAGGAAGTCGGTCGCGTTTTTTTGACAAACTGGGTGGCACGTTTCGGCATCCCATCGGACATCACGTCCGATAGGGGGCCTCAATTTGTCTCAGAGCTCTGGTCAGCCATGTCCAGCAGCTTAGGGGCAACAATTCACTGCACCACCGCTTATCACCCTCAGGCTAATGGGTTATGCGAGCGTTTTCACAGGTCTTTAAAGGCCGCCCTCAGAGCCTCACTAACGGATACAAATTGGGTAAATAAACTTCCCTGGGTTTTATTGGGGTTGCGTGCTGCGCCTAAAGAGGATCTGGACGCCTCTCCTGCAGAATTAGTTTTTGCACAACCTCTCAGACTCCCAGGTGAATTTTTACCAGAGAGCCCAGAGCCAGGGCATCTTCCAGCCCCGAGGTTTTTAGGCAGCAACGGACCGACCTCTCTCCCCGGTCCAGCTCATCACTCCTTCCCACGGGTTTTTGTCCCACAGGCTTTAAAAAATGCTGAGTTTGTTTTTGTTAAGCATGAAGCTCTAAAACCTACCTTTCGCCCAGCATTCGATGGACCATTCAGAGTGCTGGAACATGGTGATAAACACTTTGTGCTTGATTTTGGGGACAGAAAAGAAACAGTCAGCATTGACAGACTTAAACCTGCCTTCTTGTTGAAAGACGAGCCTGCACAGTTGGCGAGAGCACCTCGGCGGGGTAGACCCCCCAAGAGAAAAGACTCAGCCCCCAGGCAGGGAACAAATAACCTCTCTCCTTCCCACACTGCAGATCCCTCTCAAGAAGGTCCCAGCAGGGCGCCTAAACCAACCTACAGCAGTTTTGGGAGAAGATTAAAACCCAGACAGCACAGGGACTGATACAAACCACTCCACAATTTTTCACTAATTGTGCTGCAACAGTTTAGGACTGACTTATGATTTTACTATGCTGTTATGATTACCACTGAACTCTCTTAGGAGCATGGCTGCTAGAAAGTTTCTTCCGTGGCAACAGATGTAACACTTAGTATGTCATAGTAACTATCTTAGACTGTGAACCTTTCTATTGTCTTTTCTTAGTTGTTTGGGGGGCCTGTGGTCTATATTAACCATATATTCCATAACCTACATATGTTGAAGCATGTGGAAATGTTTGGTAATTACCTATGTAAAGGACTTCACACCTCTGAAAGGACAAAGGGCTCTCCCCCGCCGAGTGAAGAACAAAGACGTTCCCGGACGCAGTGGAGGAGACCGGAGGAGCCACCCTCACCCCCTAAGGCGAGGAGAGGAAATACCAAGACAATGGGGGGATTAAGATAATGAGGGATGTCAGCCTTTGTTATGCATGTCTTTTGTTGTGTGCCAGTACAAAGTCAGTGAGCTGGAGACATTCTGTCTCTTTTCCCTTCTGCCACTCTCTGCACCAGATGAGACTTGTTAGAAGAGCTGAATATTAAAACTTTGCTTATAAACCAAATCGCCTCTTCATTTCCAAGCTCCTCTACACCTTGTACATTACTTGTGCTGTCTTAAATTTAACTAAATCGATGAACTTTATGACATGTGACTTGGGCTGCACGGTGGCACAGTGGTTAGCACTGCGGCAGCACAGTTTACCCTTGGCCGGGGGATTGTGGGGATCGTGGGATCGTGGGTTCGATCCCAGCCCCCGACCAACAGTGATCTGTGTGGAGTTTGCATGTTCTCCCCGTGTTGCGTGGGTTTACTCCGGGATTTCTCCGGTTTCCTCCCACATGCCAAAAACATGCATGTTAGGTTAATTGGCTGTTCTAAATTGCCCCTAGATATCTGTTTCCTATAGGCCCTTAGAATAGAGGGTTAGTATTAATGAAAGCGCTTTGAGTGGTCTTTGTGACTAGAAAAGCGCTATATAAGTGCAGGTTAGTTAGTTAGTTAGTTTAAGAACAACGAATTGGTATGGTCTCTATATCCTGCATTGTTTATTATCCTTATAGCTCTTTTTTGTAATGTGCATATTGACTGTAGGTTGGTCTTGTAGGTGTTTCCCCAGAGACAAAATGAGAAAAAAAAAATCCAGAAAATCACATTGAAGGATTTTTAATGAATTAATTGGTAAATTCCTTGGTAAAATAAGTATTTGGTCACCTACAAACAAGCAAGATTTCTGGCTCTCACAGACCTGTAACTTCTTCTTAAAGAGGCTCCTCTGTCCTCCACTCGTTACCTGCATTAATGGCACCTGTTTGAACTCATTATCAGTATAAAAGACACCTGTCCACAACCTCAAACAGTCAGACTCCAAACTCCACTATGGCCAAGACCAAAGAGCTGTCAAATAACACCAGAAAAAAAACTGTAGACTTGCACCAGGCTGGGAAGACTGAATCTCCAATAGGTAAACAGCTTAGTGTGAAGAAATCAACTGTGGGAGCAATTATTAGAAAATGGAAGACATACAAGACCACTGATAATCTCCCTCGATCTGGGGCTAGACGCAAGAGATCACCCCGTGGGGTCAAAATGATCACGAGAACGGTGAGCAAAAATCCCAGAACCACACGGGGGGACCTAGTGAATGACCTGCAGAGAGCTGGGACCAAAGTAACAAAGGCTACCATCAGTAACACACTACGCCGCCAGGGACTCAAATCCTGCAGTGCCAGACGTGTCCCCCTGCTTAAGCCAGTACATGTCCAGGCCCGTCTGAAGTTTGTTAGAGAGCATTTGGATGATCCAGAAGAGGATTGGGAGAATGTCATATGGTCAGATGAAACCAAAATAGAACTTTATTGTAAAAACTCAACTTGTCGTGTTTGGAGGAGAAAGAACACCATACCTACTGTGAAGCATGGGGGTGGAAACATCATGCTTTGGGGCTGTTTTTCTGAAAAGGGACCAGGACGACTGATCCGTGTAAAGGAAAGAATGAATAGGGCCATGTATCGTGAGATTTTGAGTGAAAACCTCCTTCCATCAGCAAGGGCATTGAAAATGAAACGTGGCTGGGTCTTTCAGCATGACAATGATCCCAAACACACCACCCGGGCAACAAAGGAGTGGCTTTGTAAGAAGCATTTCAAGGTCCTGGAGTGGCCTAGCCAGTCTCCAGATCTCAACCCCATAGAAAATCTCTGGAGGGAGTTGAAAGTCCATGTTGCCCAGCGACAGCCCCAAAACATCACTGCTCTAGAGGAGATCTGCATGGAGGAATGGGCCAAAATACCAGCAACAGTGTGTGAAAACCTTGTGAAGACTTACAGAAAACGTTTGACCTCTGTCATTGCCAACAAAGGGTATATAACAAAGTATTGAGATGAACTTTTGTTATTGACCAAATACTTATTTTACCGAGGAATTTACCAATTAATTCATTAAAAATCCTTCAATGTGATTTTCTGGATTTTTTTTTTTCTCATTTTGTCTCTCATAGTAGAGGTATACCTATGATGAAAATTGGAGACCTCTCTCATCTTTTAAGTGGGAGAACTTGCACAGTGTCTGACTAAATACTTTTTTGCCCCACCGTATAGAAAGTACAGATTGTGGCCGCACATGGGGAAAACATAATGTGTAGCATCTTAGATAAGAACAAAGGGCAGAGTTTCCTTGGAGATAACAGGAAGCTGTGGAAGTGTGATCTTTTGTGTGTCAGAGACTGCTAGAAGGATCCTTTGTGTGCCAGAGACTGCGAGGGGGATGTTAAGGGATTAAGGAAGTGCATGCAATGTGACCTTTGATGTGGATGCAATGTGACCTTTGATATGTAGAAGGACCTGAGTATTTAAGGGAAGAGTTCTGTCTGAGATGTCCTCTTGCTACTATGTTCATGTGTGAGATGTGTAATAAACTGCCTGAGACAAATCTGCCTTGTCATTTACACACTCCACACTGGTGACCCAAGACGAAGCATGCAACACGCAGAGAGTTCCCCGGAGCCAGCCTTGTTGGGAGCCCCCAGCCAAGCGTATGCCGTTGCAATCCAGCTACCGGATTTTTGGCAGCACAATCCGTGCTCCTGGTTCCACCTGGTTGAGGCGCAGTTCGTCCTCCGGGGGATATCGGTGGATGACACGAAGTTCTACCATGTGGTCGCAAAGCTCGACACCCACACGGCTCAGCATGTGGAGATCCTGCTGGACCAGCCACCAGCCAACGACAAATACAGCGTGTTGAAGGCCGCACTTATCCAGCACTACACACTCTCGGTTGAGGAGAGAGCAGAGAGACTCCTGATGCGGACCGGGTTAGGAGATTGCACGGCTATTGACCTGATGGAGAGGATGCTGAGATTGAAGGGCTCGGACGACGACCACTTCATTTTTACCCACCTCTTCCTCCGGAACCTTCCGTCAGCGACGAGAGCGGCCCTGGCCAATTCGCCGTTGCTAGCCAAGCGGGACTACCGTGCGCTGGCCCGAGAAGCACACCGGATCATCATGGCCAGCAGAGAGCTCACGACCACGGCGGCAGCGACGGAGCTCTGCGCGACGGCCGGAGGGGGCGAGGAGCCATCGACGGCGGTAGCAGAACCACCGACGACAGCGGCGGCGGGGGCCAAGGAAAGCAGAGGAGACATCCTTTGTTTCTGCCATCGCCGCTTTGCAGAGAAGGCACGCAAATGTATACCACCGTGCCAGTTCAAGCGCTCGGGAAACGCCAAGACCAGGGGTCGGTAGCAGCTGCGGCCCTCAGGGAGGAGAACAAGCTGCTCTACTTGACGGACGCATGCTCGGGGAGGCATTATCTCGTGGACACCGGCACCCAGTTGAGTTTCATTGTGCCGTGCTACGCCGACCGGCTGGCAGGTTCCAGCGGCCCCCAGATGGCAGCAGCAAACGGCTCGGAGATTAAGACCTTTGGTGAGAGGACTCTACTTCTGTCGCTACACGGCCGTGCATTTGAGTGGACTTTTGTCATAGCAGCATTGAATTTCAATATATTGGGGGCTGATTTTTTGTGCTCACATGGTTTGTTGGTTGATGTTGCTAACAGGCGCCTGGTTAATGCACTGTCCTTTGATTCTAGTCCCTGTACAGCTCGAGCGTCCCGGCCAACAGCACAAGCCAACGTCACAGCTGCAAGCGGTAAGTTCCACACTCTGCTCACTCAGTTCCCAGCACTCACGGTCCCGACATTTTCAACAGCCGTCGCTAAACACGGGGTGGAACATTTTATTACCACCACCGGGCCGCCCGTTTTTGCAAAATCTCGGCGCTTGGACGCAGCTAAACTGGCCGTAGCGCGCGAGGAGTTCGCCAACCTGGAGAGGTTGGGCATCATCAGGCGTTCAAACAGCCCATGGGCTTCCCCGCTACACATGGTCCCTAAAGCTGATGGTTCGTGGCAGCCTTGCGGGGATTTCCGCAGGTTGAACAACGCCACAGCGCACAACCGCTACCCAATTCCTCACATCCAGGATTTTTCCGTTCACTTGGCAGGGGCGCGCGTTTTTTCTAAAATAGACTTGGTCCGCGGTTACCACCAAGTCCCAGTGCGCGCTGAGGACATACCCAAAACAGCGGTGATAACTCCGTTTGGCCTATTCGAGTTTTTGCGCATGCCATTCGGGCTTAAAGGGGCTGCACAGACGTTCCAACGCATGATGGATGCGGTGCTGCGCGATCTCCCTTTCGTGTTCGTCTACCTGGACGATATCTTGGTAGCCAGCGCGTCCGAAGACGAACACGAAACCCACCTCACGGCGGTTTTCCAGAGGTTGGGAGAGCACGGTTTAATAATCAGTCCAGCGAAATGTCAGCTCGGGGTGACGCAGATTGATTTTTTGGGGCACCGCGTCTCTCCCGAAGGAGGGGTTCCACTGCCTGACAAAGTGCGCGTGGTAGCAGATTTTCCCCGACCGCAAACGGTCAGGGCGTTACAGGAGTTTTTGGGAATGGTGAATTTTTATAACCGTTTCCTCCCCTGCGCAGCTCATGCAACCACTGTACACCGCGCTCAAAAAACAGAAACCCGCGAATAAGATTGAATGGTCCCCGGAGCGAGAGCGAGCGTTCTCGGAAGTCAAGGCAGCCCTGGCAAACGCTGCGTTGTTGGCACATCCAGACCCAACGGCCCGCATAGCGCTCACTACTGACGCGTCAGATGTGGCCATGGGGGCGGTCGTGGAGCAGTGTGTAGCCGGGGCTTGGCAGCCGCTCGCCTTTTTCAGCAGGACTTTGCGCGATAGTGAACGTAAATACAGCGCGTTTGACAGGGAGTTGCTGGCTCTCCACTTGGCCATTCGCCACTTCCAGTTCTGGCTGGAAGGATGCTGTTTCACTGTGTTCGTTGACCACAAGCCACTAACATTCGCGATGGCCAAGGTTTCAGAACCGTGGTTGGGCCGGCAGCAGAGACAGATGGCCGGGATCTCAGAGTTTACTACCGATATTCAGCATGTGTTGGGTAAATTGAATGCAGTGGCAGACTGCCTCTCACGCACCGTGGCGGCCCCGGTCCGCGTGGGGATAGATTACACAGCCATGGCCGCGGAGCAGGTTAGTGACGCGGATGTGCGCGCGCTCCAGTCTGGACCAACAGGGTTAAGGCTGGAGAACAGGGTGCTGCAAGATGGTATGCCCCCCCTAATCTGCAATGTCTCCACGGGGCGACTACGTCCCGTGGTACCGGCCGCGTGGCGCCGCCGCGTTTTTGACTCGATTCATTCTTTAGCGCACCCGGGAGTGTGCGCGTCGGTCAAAATGGTAGGAGAGAAATTTGTGTGGCCAAGCCTTCGCAAACAAGTGAAAGAGTGGGCAGCAGCCTGCATGGCGTGCCAACGAGCCAAAGTACACAGACACACGAGAGCTCCCTTGGAGCCGTTTCGCATCCTGGCTAAGAGGTTCAACCATGTTCACGTGGACCTCGTGGGCCCCCTCCCACCATCACAGGGGTGCACGCACCTTCTGACAATGGTGTACTGCACCACGCGCTGGCCTGAGGTGGTTCCACTAGCGTCAACCACAGCCGAGGAGGTGGCGCGTTTTGGAGTCCTGTTGGACATTACGTCCGACAGAGGCCCTCAATTTGTTTCCGAACGTTGGTCAACAATGGCCCGCAGCCTGGGTGTCACAATTCA
The DNA here is from genome assembly GCA_020510985.1 of Pholidichthys leucotaenia. NCBI lineage: Eukaryota > Metazoa > Chordata > Actinopteri > Cichliformes > Pholidichthyidae > Pholidichthys > Pholidichthys leucotaenia. Next base: position 13,050,674 of record CM035849.1, read on the forward strand.
CCGCACAACCGCGTACAATCCACAGGCTAATGGGTTATGCAAACATTTTCATAGGTCATTGAAAGCGGTTCTCAGGGCGTCACTGACGGATGCAAATTGGGTAGACAAGCTACCGTGGGTTTTATTGGGGTTACGTTCTGCACCTAAAGAGGACTTGGAAGCTTCCCCGGCTCAACTCATTTTTGCGCAGCCGCTCCGGCTGCCCGGGGAGTTTCTCCCAGATAATCCTGCGCTGGGCAGCTCCCCGTCTCAGCTGTTGCAGCGTAGCATTGACACAGGCACGCTGCTGGGCCCTGTTCACCACAGTTTTCCGCGCGTTTTTGTTTCTAAGACTTTGAAAAACGCGGAGTTTGTTTTTGTCAGACACGACGCATCTCGCCATCCACTGTGCCCACCTTATGATGGACTGATCAGAGTGCTGGAAACAGGGGACAAGCATTTTTTGCTAGATTTGGGGGGTTGCAGGGAAAAGGTTGGCATAAACAGACTCAAACCCGCTTTTGTGGTGGCGGACGAGCAAGTGCTGTTGGCGAGGGCCCCTCGGCATGGAAGACCCCCACGGGGAGCTTCCCATAGTAAAATTTCCCCAGAACACCCGCAGGGACAGACAAAAGGTTTTCACCCCCAAACAGCAGCTCCCCAGCATGACAGCGCCGCGGAGGCGGTGAATCCTGGTTACAGCAGATACGGGAGAAGACTGAAGCCCAAGCAGCATGTGGATTGATGTTTAATGATTCTGTTTATTCTTTTGTTCGATCCAATATGCTCGGGGGGTGGTGTGGCCGCACATGGGGAAAACATAATGTGTAGCATCTTAGATAAGAACAAAGGGCAGAGTTTCCTTGGAGATAACAGGAAGCTGTGAAAGTGTGATCTTTTGTGTGCCAGAGACTGCAAGGGGGATGTTAAGGGATTAAGGAAGTGCATGCAATGTGACCTTTGATATGTAGAAGGACCTGAGCATATAAGGGAAGAGTTCTGTCTGAGATGTCCTCTTGCTACTATGCTCATGTGTGAGATGTGTAATAAACTGCCTGAGACAAATCTGCTTCTTCATTTACACACTCCACAAGATCACATTTTCTTTTTCTGTATGTACACTAATGCGTTTTGGGATGATTTTCATCACTGGTTATCTAAACATGGACCAACCCCTGTTTTTAATTGTCAGAATATTTTGTATGGCTTTATTATTAAGAACTCATTGCATGATATGTCTATTAACAGCTTCGTAATCTTGGGAAAATTTTATGTACACAGAAATAGATTTTTAAAATGCAAGCCAAATTTTAATGTATTTCATAAAGAACTCTGCCTTTTTTCCCTCATCACTGAAACACATGAAGAAGCGGAATGCTGGGAAACTCCACTGTTTGGTGCATGATGGGAAACTCATGGAAAACCCCGAGAGCTCTGGACACTCTGGACTGAAAAGAACCCCCCCCCCCCTTCTCTCTCTGTCTACTCTATTATGCTTTTATTTACTTTATCTTATTATTATTTACTACCCTTACTATTTTATTTTATCCTTCGTACCTCTTGTACGACTGTTGACTGAACTACACAATTTAGCAAAAAACCCAAACGACTTGTTAACTGCCATGTTTACCACCATCTATGTCACAATTCTGTACCTTTACCTTGTTCTCAATAAAGTTTGGGGGAAAAAAAACATGTAAAAAAACGCAAAAAAAATTACTTCCTGTATACGTCACTTCCAGTAGAGCAAATTTTGAAGAGGGCGGAGTCAGAAAGCAGGGAGTTGGCAGCTGGAACCGGAACCAGGACCGATAGGGACCAGAACCCGTAGATCAACACTGCCACCACCTTCCAGCCAGGACCAGAACCCACAGTCCGCCCCGAGCTTCGGACGGAGCTTAGGCCGCAGTTTGGAAAACTTTACCGAGTTTGTTAGCAGCAGTTAGCCGCTAGCAGCAAGCCGACCGGGAAGTGACGCTGCAGGGTAAAGTTCGGGCCCCGAGCCGCAGATTGATTCCCCCCTCTAAAGACCAGGACAGGTGAGTCCAGGGTCCCGAATCGGGACCTGGGGGCACCTTATGTGCCGAGCTCCGATAACGGGACGGCGGCTAACAGGGCGGGGTCCGCGGCTATTAGCGGAGCTAACATGCTAACACGGAACAGGAAGTTCCGCAGCAGCTTAATGGGTCGGATTGTGGAGGGTAAAGGTCCAGAAATGAGGAGGAGTCCCGGTGGGTCTGTTCTGGATGGTTCCGGGTGCTCTAGCTGTTCCTGCAGATGTTTTTAGTCGCTGCTGCAGGTGTGACGAGCAGCGGGTTCACATGGAGGCGCGTCAGCTGCTGTGGAGAAAAAGCCTGAGTTGATGGAAAAAGGCGTCAAATGCGGGAGAAATGAGTGCAGAGTTGCCTGACAGCTGCACGCTTCCGGCCGCCTTCAGCTCCACCTTTGTTCGGCCCTCATTACTGTGACCAAATCACAGTAAAAGTCATTAAATCTGCGCGACGTGTTGCGTCCATGTGCTGCAAGGTCTGATCTGCAACTTTGTCTCCCAAACTTGTGACGTTTTCCGCCTAGATGTGCATCATTTTTCCATTGAAATGTCCAACTTTTTCCTCTAAATTTGCCAGAAATTTGCCGCTTTTGTCATCATATCCTGACCTTTTTTTTGTGCAAATTTGTCATTTTTTTCTCATAAACCTGCAACTTATTTCTTTGAAAATTTGTCCCATTTATCTTGTGACTTTTTCCACCTAGATATGCATCATTTTTCCATTTAAATTTGCTGCTTTTTTTCCTCCTAAATTTGTCAGAAATTTGCCACTTTTGTCATCATTTTGTGACTTTTTCCTGCAAATTTGCCTTTATTTTCTTATAAATTAGCAATTTTAGATCTAAATTTACAACTTATTTCCTTGTAATTTTGCCCTTTTTTCTTATGATTTTGCCAACTTTTTCTCATAAATTTTTTCACTTTTTTTCATGTAAATTAGCAACTTTTTCCTCCCAAATTTGCCACTTTTGTTATATAATTTTGTGACTTTTTTTTTTTTTGCAAATTTATCATAATTTTCTTATAAATATGCAACTTATTTGCTCATAAATTTGTCACCGTTTCTCATAAATTTGCTGCCCTGATTGCCCAACATCATTCCTGTCTTCATCCACATTCCTGACGTTTCCCGCTCATCTTCCTGGTTGGTGGGCAGCACGTCAGCTGCCATTGGCTGTTGTGCCATTGATCCGAGCTTCCTGATAGGCTGTACGGCTCCATATCTGGCTGACATGAGACTGACAGCAAGGGGGGGGGGGGCAGGGATGTAGAGCGTGGAATGTTCCAGGTTGTTTCCTGCAGAGCTGAGAGTTATGCTGGAGGTGTTCACGCCCCTCCCTCAGAGGTGCTGACGCCTCGGGTTAAATTAGCCTTGTTGGTGAATGACTAAAGTAGGAATGAGGCCGCGGTGATGACTGGAAACATGTGGAACATTTCACACAGAAGTCTAAACCCCAGCGTTGATGTGACCCGTGACGCCTCTGTGTGTCTCTGTCCAGCAGCAGAGCGAGATGGACCAGATCGGCGCGGTGAAGAAGAAGATCAAGATGCTCCAGGATCAGGCGGACGACGCCCAGGAGCGAGCGGAGAACCTGCAGAGGGAGGTGGAGAAGGAGAAGAGGTGCAGAGAGGAGGTACGCCTGCCCGTCAGGGCCGTGTGACTCTTGTTGGGGTCGTTAGAAATTGACAATTTTATCCATGCAAATTTTCAACTTATTTCCCCCTAAATTGGCCTTTTTCCTTATAAATGTCATTTTTTTTTCCCCATTTAAATCTTGTCACTTTTCGTTCAAATTGACCATTATCTATCTATAAATTCACAAAGTCTTAGTGTATGTGTTCCACGCATATCTTTTGAACCGTTCCGCAGAGTGACCTAAGGTTTTAAACGTGGTTTCCTGAGGTTACCAGGGTATGCATCCCCGAGTTTGGAGTCACTCTGTCAAAATATGTCATTTTTACCAATAAAAGTTTAGCCACCGCTCCGTGTCTCTTCATGCCCTGGCTTCAAGAATTGTGGGCGGGGTTTCGGATTGACTCCGTGCTGATTGGACAATAGACAGCATCACGACCTGTCAGCCACCACAGTGTTCCCTGGACTAAACAAGGAAATGAAAATGACAAGTTTGACTAGAAAAAGATAATACTGAAGATTTAGTGCTGAAAAACGATTATACTATAAAGTTGCCGTGATTGCGTAGGTCTAAAGGATAATTCGCCATATGTGGAGAATGAGGTGGGCGAGCAGACTGGGCGGAGCGTCAGTGAGGACCAGGTCTGACAAATCAAGACAGAACATGCCGGCAGAAGCAGCAGCCAGACACAACCTGGCTCAAAGGCACGCTAAAAAAAAAAAAGTGAAAAAAAAAAATCATGTATGGAGTGTGCTTTTGCTCTGAGGCTGATTTATCATGGAAAGCAGCTGAGCTCTGTGGTTCCAGCGATCAGCTGATTGGATCCACCGGTGTTCTGACATTTTGGCATACAATGGTGTGAAAAAGAGTTTGCCCCCTTCCCGATTTCTCATTTTTTTGTATGTTTGTCACACTTAACTGTTTCAGATCATCAAACAAATCTGAATATTAGGCAAAGACAACACAAGTAAACACAAAATGCAGTTTTTGAATGAAGGTGTTTATTATTAAGGGGGGGGAAATCCAAACCTACATGGCTCTGTGTGGAAAAAGTGACCCCCCTCCACCCGGTTAAAACATAAATTAACTGTGGTTTATCACATCTGTGGAAAGCTGAGTTCAGTTTTTCCAGCCTCACCCAGGCCTGATTATTGCCACAACTGTTCTCAATCAAGAAATTACTCAAATAGGACCTGCCTGACAGAGTGAAGTAGAGTAAAAGATCCTCAAAAGCTAGACATCATGCTGTGATCCAAAGAAATTCAGGAACAAACGAGAAACAAAGTAATTGAGATCTACATACCTGCCAACTACTCCGGTTTTGCTGTAATGGTTACGGTTTTCAAGACCCCATTCCGGGTTACGGCTTTATTAATCAAAATTACGGTTTTTCACTAAAAATTCAGTCAAAAATTTTAAATCGTAAAAAAAAACACGAAAGCAATTCCAAACACAAGATCGCTAGGAATCTTATCTATATTTAGAACAGAGCAACACGTGATGGCGGCCGGGATGGTCACACTTTTTCAGTGCTGAGACAAAGTTGCTGATTTTGCCACTAAAATAACTAACCAACAGCGAATATCGGATCAACATTTGTGACGCACACGCACAGGCTGAATTTCCACCTTGGTTGAACCAGCTTTTGAAGTAGAAATACCCCTTTATTCACCTTTCACTGGGCTCTGTGAGTAAACTGAGTAGCGTTTCTTTTCGTGGTTCGCTGCTACTCTTTACCTGAAGCATTTGCTAAGCTAACGCTATCGCTATTGAGGGTATTGAGGTTTCTATTCTCGTGCGAAATCCCGGAGAGGCGTGCGCACTTGGCGAGATGTAAACACGATGTAAACTGCTGCAGACGTTCGCACGACTGCACTTCAACCCTGGCAGATGGACCATGGATTCTACATGTAAAGGGAGAATACATTTTATATAATGCCTAAGATTCTGAAGAACATGTGCTGTGTAATTGCAAGCCTTGTCATGCTTGGTGTATCATGTAAACACATAAAATATCAGAGCGATTTTGCCGTTTTTTACGCACGTGTCTTATACAGTGCTAGTATACCCTGCTGATATTTCTAGTCTTCTAGTATTCACAATACATCACATCTGGCCTATTTGAAGTTCTATGCAGTGTTAAGATAGTCTTTTGAATGCAAATTTAATGAATGAATGAATCTTTATTTCGGATAGATTAAAAGTAAAGATTAAAAGAAACAGAATAATATAACAAAGGCGAAAAAATCCAACAAGGTCAAATTAGACAATAACTCCTCTGATTATACAGTTCAACATAAGTTATCTGAAATGGGTGATGGCTGAAGCCACAGCTTATATTGCCCACCCATATTCCATCCAAGAATTCAAAAGAAAAACAAAACAAGAGCGATTACAATTCAGAACAAAGCTAAGACAAAATGTGACAAAAAAAAAACTAAGCAACAACACAACGCAGACTGGATATGACAATCCTTATGTGATTTTACATGTCATCTTGTATATATGTTTGGAGTATTTCTTCCTTTAGTTTTTGTTTAAATTGTCCAAGCGTTGAACATGATTTTAATTCAGGTCCAAAATCGTTCCATAATCTGACTCCTTGCACTGAAACACAGTGTTGCTTGGTGGTAGTTCTCACTGAAGGTTTTTGAAATATACATGTTCCTCTGAAATGATATTGTTTCTCCCTTATTTGGAACAACTTTTGGATATTTGCGGGCAGTGATAGATTCTTCACTTTAAACATTATTACTGCACTTTTAAAGTCAACCAGATCTTTCAACTTGAGAGCTTTTAATTTAAGAAAAAGTGGGTTTGTTAGTTCCCTGTAAGCTGCTTTGTTTATTATTCTAATAGCTCTCTTCTGAAGCATAAAGACTGGATATATGTTTGTTTTATATGTATTTCCCCATACTTCAGTACAATATGTCATGTATGGGAGTATTAATGAATGATACAAAGTATATAATGTGGGTTGATTCAGCAAATATTTCACTCTCTGTAGTATCGTGATTGATTTAGATATTTTACCTTTAATATAATTAATATGTGGCTTCCAACACAGTTTATTATCAATTATTACTCCAAGAAATTTAGTTTCGGATACCCTTTCAATCTCTACACCATTTACACTGAGTTGTTGTAATGGTTGTTAAAAACTATAAATTTTGTCTTGCTTAAATTGAGTGTTAATTTGTTTGAATCAAACCACAGTTTAAGCTTTCCTAATTCCTTTCCGAGTGTATCCAAAAGTTGTTCCAAATTGCTTCCACTGCAAGTCTTTTCGTGAGGAATACTCCAAAGCATTTCCAGGAATTATTACTGCGGACTGTGAGCGCATATTCAGCCATGTGAACAAGAACAAAACTGAGTTCAGGTCCAGTCTGTCAACTAAAGTTCTGGGCAACCTCATAAGATAAGATAAGATAAGATAAGCCTTTATTAGTCCCACAACGGGGAAATTCCAGGATTGCAACAGCACAGGGATAGCAACACTCAGAGCAACAATCAGAAGGCAAGAAAAAAAACAAGCAAGCAAGAGCAGCTAATAAACATATGTACGTATTACTATAAAATATATATATATACACACACACACAGACACACAGTGCAGAGCATTGTAGCTGGATGGAATAAATATATGAATATATGAACACACAGTGCAGAGCATTGTAGCTAGATGGAATAAATATGTAAATATATAAACACCCACAGTACGGAGCATTGCAGCTAGGTGGAATAAATATGCAAGTATATAAACACACACAGTGCGGAGCAATGTAGCTAGATGGAATAATATGTAGATATATAAATATATAAACACACCCAGTGCTGAGCATTGTAGCTAGATGGAATAAATATGCAAATATATAAACACACACAGTGCAGAGCATTGTTGCTAGATGGAATGAAACAGCATAACCGTCTACTTAGTTATCCTACATGGTATGATTATGTGCCCATACATATTCTCACCCTCCATAGCGACCGGTATGTTCCTAGTTGTATGCCGGAGAGGACCATTGTGTAAGTCTATTGCATCTTTTGCATTCAAAAAACTATTAGTTTGTTACGTCTTTTTGCTATCTCTGCGAGCAGCCCTGCTTAGGTTGTACAGTCTGACAGCCGTTGGTAGGAAGGACCTACGAAACCTCTCGGTTGTGCACCTGGGATGATGTAGTCTGCTGCTAAATGAGCTCCTCAGTGCATTCAGTATGTCCTGCATAGGGTGGAACTCGGACTCCAGCAGAGATGACAGTTTAGCCACCGTCCTTCTCTCTCCTATCTCCTCCATCGGATCAAGGCGCTGCCCCAGGACAGAGCTAGCTTTCTTAATCAGTTTGTTCAGTCTCTTCCTATCGGCTGCAGTAATGCCACTGCCCCAGCAGACCACTCCAAAAGTGATGGCTGATGCCACCACCGTGTCATAGAATGACTTCAGCAGCGCCCCTTGTACACCAAAAGACCTGAGTCTCCTCAGCAGGAACAGCCTGCGCTGTCCCTTCTTGTAGAGTGCATCAGTATTGTGTGACCAGTCTAGTTTATTGTTCAGATGAATACCCAGGTACTTATAGGATGTCACCATCTCGATGTCTGTTCCCTGTATATTTACTGGTACTGTGAGGGGCTGCCCATGCCTGCGGCAGTCCACCACCAGCTCCTTAGTTTTCCTCGCGTTGATCTGGAGGCAGTTCCGATGGCACCAGTCCACGAAGTCCTGGATAAGCCCTCTGTACTCAGCTTCATCTCCATTGGAGATGAGGCCAACGATCGCAGAGTCATCAGAGAACTTCTGTAGATGGCAGTGTGTTGTGTTGTGTGAGAAGTCCGCAGTATAAAGAGTGAACAGGAAGGGAGCCAGCACCGTTCCCTGGGGGGCCCCCGTGCTACTGATGATCGTGTCGGACACACAGTCCCGGGTTCTCACAAACTGAGGCCGGTTCGTGAGGTAGTCCAGGATCCATGATGACAGGTGCTGGTCCACCCCTGCGCGCAGCAGCTTGTCCTTCAGGATCATCGGTTGGATGGTGTTGAAAGCACTGGAGAAGTCAAAGAACATGATCCTCACCATATTCCCGGGCTTCTCCAGGTGGGACAGAGAACGGTGAAGGAGGAAGATCACCGCATCCTCCACCCCAATGCCATGCTGGTAGGCGAACTGGAGTGGATCCATCGCTGGTTCCACCAGGGGGCGGAGGTGAGCAAGGAGCAGTCTCTCCAGGGTCTTCATCAAGTGGGACGTCAAGGCCACCGGTCTGTAGCTGTTCAGGTCTTTGGGGTGGGAAGTTTTTGGTACAGGTACCACACAAGATGTTTTCCACAGCTGTGGTACCCTCCCCAGTTTCAGGCTCATGTTGAAGATATACGTCACAATCCCACACAGCTGGTCTGCACAGGACTTGAGGAGCTTTGCGCTGATGCCGTCCGGTCCCGGCGCCTTCCTCGCCTTGATCTTCCTCAGCTCCGTCCTCACCTGGGTCCTGGTCAGGGTCAGGATGGGGGGCTGTGTGTTGGGAGTGGGGGGGTGTTGGTGGAGTGGGGAGTGGGCAGCAGGACTTGATTTCTTTAGAGGCAGCAGTGGTTGTTGTGCAGTCAGGGGGGAGGGCGGTTGGTCAAATCTATTGAAAAACAGATTCAGGTTGTTCGCCCACTCCCTGCCCCCTGTGGCCTGGGGGGAGGTATTCTGGAGCCCCGAGATGGTTTTGAGGTTTCTCCAGACCCCGCTGATGTCGCTCTGTTGCAGCTTGTCCTCCATCTTCTTCCTGAAGCTGTCCTTGCCTTCTCTGATCTTTCTCCTCAGCTCCCTCTGTACGGACTTCAGCATCTCCCTGTTCCCTGACCTGAAGATCCTCTTCTTCTCTCTCAGAAGTGTTTTTATCTCAGGGTTGATCCAGGGTTTGTTGTTTGAGTGACGCCGTATGGTCTTGGTGGGAACGGATTTGTCCACACAGAAGCTGAGGTAGCCCGTGAAGGTGTGAATGAGGCCATCGATGTCCTCACCATGTGGATCGCAGAGCTGCTTCCAGGCGGTGGCTTCAAAACAGCCCTTTAGGGTGTCCATTGTCTCCTCAGACCATAACTCCACAGTGTGCATGGCCGGAGGTTGTCTGTGCACTAGGGGTTTGTACACCGGCCGGAGATGAACCAAGTTGTGATCCGATCTCCCGAGTGGGGGGAGTTGTGATGAGGTGTACGCCTCCTTAGTGTTTGCGTAGAATAAATCCAGTGTTTTATTGTCTCTAGTGTGGCATGTGACATACTGGGTGAACGTGGGTAGAATGGGAGACAGTGAAACATGGTTGAAATCGCCTGAGATGAGGAGAAGAGCATCTGGGTGTTCTGTCTGCAGCCTGCTGGTTACTGACTGGATGACGTCACGTGCTGTCCCAGCGTTTGCCGTCGGATTTGCATAAACAACAATGCAGATCACGTGTGAGTGTTCTCTCGGGAGATATGTAGGCCTCATGCTAACAGCTAGCAACTCAATGTCTTTGCTGCAGTGTCGTTGTTTAACAGTGATATGTCCCGGTCTGCACCAGTTGTTGTTAACATACATTATCACTCCACCGCCCCTAGCTTTGCCACTGTCCGGTGTTCGGTCAGCTCGTATCATGTGAAAACCCTCCAGCTCAATGTTAGCATCTGCTGCTAGTTCAGTTAGCCACGTCTCAGTAAACAAAAGGAGAGAGCACTCCCGGTAAGTGCTATCATAACGGGAGATAGCCGCTAGCTCATCTAACTTTCCCAGTATCGACCGTACATTTCCCATGACAACAGATGGAAGGGAGGGTCTGTACCTTATATTTTTTTGACCTCCGCCTTACTCCAGCCCGGCAGCCGCGGCGTTTTCGCCTCAGTTCTCTCGGTATGTCGAGTTTTTCCAATGGGACCGGGTGGCGGTTGAATGCTAGCAGCTGTTCTCTGCTGTATCGTATCCTGCTATAGACAGTGGCTCCGTCCACCGGCTCAGGAGACATTTAGGACGATCTGTGTGTCCGTGATATAAGTGGGGTGAAAAAAAAAGACGGATCAAAAGAGAGAGGAAGGGAAAAAGACTCGGAATCGAGCCGCTGTTGCAAAAGGCAGCCGACTCGTGTGGCGCCGAGAGAGAAAAAAAAAAAATAAAAAAATAAAAAAATAAAAATAAAAAAAAAAAAAGCGAGGGCCCCAGTCGTTGAGGTAATCGTAGTCCTGGTCGCCTCCACTGCTGGAGGAGTTGAGGGAGCTTAGGGAGCCAGCGGTTGAGCCGCTGCCCTCATAGTCGAACACTAGCAGGGAGTCGTAGGGAGGAGCAGTGGGGTCGTTGTCTGCTACCTTGAGTCCCTCATTGATAAAGTCTCCGATGTCTCCGGGGTGGGGCGCTGCTGACCTCATTGGGTACTGTGGCTCTGGGTGGAGGGGTCTCTCGTCTAGACGACGGATTCCCACTGGCTTGATCGCATCAGGCTCTATCGTGTCCGGCTGCTGGAGCTGACTCAGGTCGTAATCCTGATCCTCCTCTCCTCCTCCTTCCTCATCATACTTTAAAATGTTGTCTCTCACATCATCCTCGGGATCGATAAGGAGCTGCTTGGCCTGGCGTTCTTTATCACGACGCTTCATCCACACCACAAACATGACCAGGAAAATGATGACAGCTTCGGGTAACAAGTGCCACAGTGTGTTCCATTCAAAAGACCAACTGATGAAAGCTAAGGGGTGCACCATGGAAAACGACAATGCTTGAGAGTTACCATAAAGTTTGTCCTTGATCTTTTCCATCAGCATATCTGCATTGACAATTTAAGGAAAATAGAAACATGATTGTTGAAGAAATATGAGGTTGTTAGCCACATTTTAACTTGATTTAATGCTAATATTTGTTTGACACTGCGGCCCCTGGACCCCGGTTAGCTACTAGGCTTTTCAGGTTTGAAAGTTGAAGAAATATGAGGTTGTTAGCTACATTCTAACTTGATTTAATGCTAATATTTGTTTGGCGTCGGGGGGGCTTTGCCCCCCTGAACCCCCCACCAGGACTTTGTCCTGGACCTACCGGGGCCTGCGGCCCCTGGACCCCAGCTAGCTACTAGGCTTTTCAGGTTTGAAAGTTGAAGAAATATGAGGTTGTTGGCTACATTTAACTAGATTTAATGCTAATATTTGTTTGGCAAATATTAGCATTATTATTATTAGCATTAGCTAATAACATTAGCTAATAATGCTAACGCTAGCTGCCAGCTAGCAACTAGGCTTTTCAGGTTTGAAAAGTTGGCAGGTATGGCTCTATCAGTCTGGAAAAGGTTATAAAGCCATTTCTAAAGCTTTGGGAATCCAGCGACCCACAGTAAGAGCCATTATCCACAAATGGCAAAAACATGGAACAGTGGTGAACCTTTCCAGGAGTGGCCAGCTGACCAAAATTACAGACCAGAATTACAACAATTCTGCAAAGATGAGTGGGCTAAAATTCCTCCACAGCGCTGTAAAAGACTCATTACCAGTTATCGCAAACGCTTGAATGCAGCTGTTACTGTTAAGGGTGGCCCAAGCAGTTACTGGGTTTAGGGGGCAATCACTTTTTCCACACAGGGCCATGCAGGTTTGGATTGTTTTTCCTCTTAATAATTCATATTTTTCACCTGATGTCAGCTCCATCGGGTAACGCACACCTGGCGGGCAAAACATTGCTACTTCTCTCTGCCCGCCAGCCACCTTGCTAATTTTTTGCCATTTGGTTGAACCAAAATGCCTGATAGTTTTTGTGCTGTCGGCCGCACTAATTGACATGGGGACAAGCCCGGATTGTGCTTGTACAGAATACCATCTGAAAATGAAAATCTAGGGAGAAGGCAATTGTGGATTTGTGCCATGACACATGCCTCCATCCCTGGGGAGGGCAAAGAATGCAACCATCAGAATATCCACATCTGTGAAGCTTTCATTTCATCAGTGGTAAGCCAATGTGTATGTTGTATTTTTGTGATATACTGTATGATTAGTTTGTCAACGTAGTTCTGGGAAGGCTGTATATACCTTGTGGAGGCTGACGGGCAACTAATGTGAACTTAGCATGTTGCTAACGCTAACTGAAAAGTACATTATCACCCTGTGCCAAAAGCTTATAAAATGCAATTAACAGCAGCTGTTTGAAGTAGAGTGAGTGAGTGTTGCTGCTAGAAGAGCATAGAGTACGGCACCCACATGGGAACACAGTCCTCCTAACCCTGCCGTACAGGTGCAGTGGCAAAATGGCACCAATCCCTGCTTCTCCACAACAATCCAAGCTGTTGGTGGTGGGTCATTTAAACTGTAGGAAGGGCTTACCTGTTATTGGGGGGTGGGGGTGGGGTGGGGTTCTTTGTCAACTTTTTTGTAGTATGACATAGTGTTCAGCGAACAAATTAATGCTGCCTTTACACTAACGCCACTGCTCTGTAAACACTGACGCACATGCAAGATTATGTTTGGTATCATAGCTTGCAAAAGTTGGCAAAGTAGCGCTTACCTTTGCTTTGACGATGAGCAATTTTTTTTCTCTTCACCTCCCACACAGCGGCATTATTTACCCGTCCAGATCGAAAATACATATAACTGTCTGTACTTCTAAAAGCTTTCATCCTGGCAGCAGTAAAGGCGAGGGATTCTCTACAAGATAGCTATACACATCACCAAAGTTGAGCTCTGGGAGGAACGTTGCTGATTTCAGAAATTCCACGGGAGCTGTATATGGATCTCAAGTCCCCAAAACTTGTAGTTTGTCCAGATATCTTTGTTTTTGTTCTTTAGGAAGGTGATCCTGTGGTGGACACCTGACTCAGTGGGGGGACATCCTCTCACACCCATCAGGGCAGGACAATAGACATATGGACTGTTAAAGTATGTCATACTGTTAAAGCCCCCCCCCCCCCCACACACACACACACACACACTGAGGACCGAAAGGATAACCGGGAGCTGTGGAGACCAGAAGCAGCGATCAAAGCGGCGCCAGCTGATGTTATGCTAATGACGTGTGTTGACTGACAGTCCCGATGCTAATGTGCCACACATTCTTTGTCTGTGCAGCAGTATAAAAGAGCTTGTTACAGATGCCTCAGTAGTGCAGTAGTTCACATGAGCTACGAAGCGTGTTTCAGTATGTTGGAGGAATAAAACCTTGTGCCCTTCCAGCTGGTTGCCTCTCGCCTGTTCTATTCCCTCCACAATCCAAGTATTCCTGGCTTGGGACAGGAGGGAAAATAACTGGCTTTGTTGCAGTCCCACCGACTGTCACCTATTGGCCGCTGTGCTGGAGTAATGTTTTGCCCTCCAGGGCTCTGCAAGGGTCATGTGACTGAAAACTATGAATAAACACCTTCATTTAAAAACTGCATTTTGTCTTTACTTGTGTTTTCTTTGTTTAATATTTAGATTTGTTTGATGATCTGAAACATTTACCGTATTTTTCGGACTATAAGGCGCACCGGATTATAAGGCGCAGTATCAATTACCAGTCTATTTGACGGTCTATTTTCATACATAAGGTGCACCGGATTATAAGGTGCATTAAGCGAGACACATTAAGCGCAACAAAACCATCAGATAAGTGAAATTTTATTCAACTTATTCACAATAACTCTCAACATTGTTCAGTTGTAACACAAAGAAACAGTTGGAACACATACTCTCAACATTACGGTATTCAGTTGTAAAACAAAAAAACAGTTCTCTCAACATTATGGTATTCAGTTGCAACACAAAAAACTAGAAAAGCACTCGGAGAGCACAGACCTCCGCCAAGCGCCACAGTCCCCCCCCCATACAGTGTTTGTGTGTACGTTTTCAGATTCCTTGACCATGAAAACATATGACTAGCAATTGGATTCACAATGATAGGATTAGTGGTTCAGTAGTAAAAGCATTACCTCCTTAACGGAGGTAATAAACTGAAGTGTTGCTGTTGTGTCCATCTCCTCCATCTGCAAAGTGCCAGGCTGCGACCTGTCAAGGCATACCTCATGCCTCCCTTATTGGGGGGGGGGGGGCTTTCACACCTGTACCGAGTACTTAAAAACTGTATTTATCGGCAGATGAAAGAAAACTGAAGCAAAAACAAACAAACAAAAACTAAGCAAACAGCAACTGCAACATCAACTATTTCAAACACATTTATTCAACTGTGCACTTACATGGACACAATCTTGAGCCATAACTTTTTGGTAATGTGAAAATAATAAGCCAAGTAGCACAAAAAAATTGAGTGCTCTTGCTGTCAGGAAACAATGTTGGCACCAAATCACTGAAGTGATCTGCCACCAATGGGGGTAGATTGTGCTCTGCTACAAAATGACAAACCATCACTTCTGCTAGTGATGCATTGGATTTGGAAGGCGTCGGTTCTCTCACTGGCTGAAAATGTTCATCCATCGATGGAATTTGGCTACACAGTTTTTGTGGCGCTGTGTAGCAAAGTGCGACTTCAGGTGGAAAATCTGATGCAGTCACTTTTAGCATTAGAGTCACACATATCAGGCGCAGCATTACTGGCGCCGGGATTCCTCTCTGTTCCGGAGCCGCAGGACAAAAGAAGGTGCGATAATGGTTGCCGTGGGCTTTATTGGGTTTGCGCTCCACGGCAAAAGAGAATTTGGAAGGTTCCTCGGCAGAGACCTGGATTTTGCGCAGCCCCTATGGCTGCCCGGTGAATTTCTGCCAAATAATCCGGCACCGGACAGCTGCCCGTCTCAGCTTTTGCAGCGTAGTGCAAACACAGGCACGCTGGCGGGCCCTGCCCACCACTGTTTTCGGCGTGCTTTTGTGCCTAAAACTTTGAAGAACGCGCAGTTTGTGTTCGTCAGACAGGACGACCAGCGCCCTCCATTGCGCCTGCGCACATGTTGGAAATGGCCGTATCTCACAATGTTAAAGAACTCTTTAAAAAAATTCCTGTATCCAGACGGTGATCCGGGTCATCCCGAAAATTTAATCAGTTCTTCCTTGTACCATTTCCAACAACGCCTGAAAGTTTCATCGAAATCCATCCCAAACTTTTTGAGTTATCTTGCTAACCGACAGACAGACAGACAAACGCTGGCAAAAACATAACCTCCCCCTGGCCTTCGGCCTGGCGGAGGTAACCAGTTCTCTCAACATTACGGTATTCAGTTGTAACACAAAAAACCAGTTGGAACACATACACTCAACATTACGGTATTCAGTTTGGTCTTCTTTACTTGGTGCAGGTCATTTTCTTGCTTCCTCCACTTCCGTACCATTGATTCATTAATGTTGAATTCTCTCACAGCTGCTCTATTCCCATGTACTACTGCGTGAGTGATAGCCTTGAGTTTAAAATCCGCTTCGTAAGCATGCCTCTTAACAGGTGCCATTTTGGGGTCTTCATACACACACCGTAATATTACCTGTTGAAGCACATATTACTCCGCGAGGCTCCTGAGTACCGTAATACTCCGAAAATCCATCAAGTGGTGCGGCTTCATAGTTTGCCAAAGTCGTACTAAAACATTTTGACAGATTTTTGAGTGCCGTGTACCACATAAAATCGGTTCAAGGTCAGTAAGCACAACAACCAAAAGTAATACATAAGGCGCACTGGATTATGAAGCGCACTGTCAATTTTTGAGAAAATTAAAGGATTTTAAGTGCGCCTTATAGTCCATAAAATACGGTAAGTGTGACAAACAAAAAAATGAGAAGTCAGGAATGGGGCAAACACTTTTTCACACCACTGTATCTATCAGAACAGCTGATGTATGTACAGGACATACAGGAGAATTGAAATGGTGTTTCTCGCTCTCTTCAGTGACGCTGTCGAGAGGACACACTCCAAGGACGGGTAATTTTTTCCACACATAAGGAGTTGTTCAGAATTCCTTATACAAAGATATACAGTAGAGTGATGATAATCAAGTCAGTGGCGGTAATGCACCTCTAGGCTGGTTGCCAACAGCCAATCAAATCTAAAAGAAGAAGAATATAAAAAACAAAAGGAATAAGGCTGGAAAAACAACAATAGCAGTCCATGCAACCTGTAGTGCAAATAGTGACAAAAGATAGGCTGAAGGTTTAATGCTTAAAAAAATTATCCCATAAAGTTGCCGTGATTGCGTAGGTCTAGTGGATAATTTGGCATGAAGAACACGGGGTGGGGGTGGGGGGCTGGTGGGGAAGCAGCAGCTGAACCGGTGGATCGTAGTCCTTCACAGGCACACGGGTAAAGCAGCAGCCAGTGGGTCTCAAACATCTGTAAACATGTCCTGTTATAGCACTGCTTGAGTTTATTGACAGTACACAGAACAAATTCAATATTCCACTGAGCAGTGACAGAAACTAAACTAAAATAATTATAATGACGACTGAATAACTCCCATTCCCCAAAGTGAAGATAGATTATCTTGAATATACAGTGGTGATGCAAATGCAGGTATGCAGATGTGTATATGCATAAGTGGGCAGGTGGAAAGTTACATTTCCTCACACATATCACTTGAGTCCGTGTGTGTTTACACCTTTATCTTTACCTTTTATCCCTTTTTATACCTTTTATCTTTAGCTTCATATCAGGAAATAAGAATATTGTCCAAAAACTTAGTTTTTTTTTTTTAATTTTTGTACAGTGCTGTGAAAAAATATGCCTCCTGACTGATTTCTTTTGTTTTCATGTGTTTGTTGCACTTGAATGTTTCAGCTCAAACAGATTCTGATGTTGGACGGAGATGACCCAAGTAATAGAAAATGCAGTTTTTATTTTACCACACAGACCTACCAGAGGACTGCCCCTCCCCAAACTGTAGCTTTCACTGCTACTTACAGTAGCTGTGTGGCCTAGGGTCATGAAATGGAGATAGGTGCCGCCCTACGCCATTGGCATGGGAATAACAACATTCAGTGGTGTGAAAAAGTGTTTGCCCCCTTCCTGATTTCTCATTTTTTTTGTATGTTTGTCACACTTAAATGTTTCAGATCATCAAACAAATTTAAATATTAGACAAAGCTAACACAGGTAAATACAAAATGCAGTTTTTAAGTGAAGGTGTTCATTATTAAGGGAAAAAAGATCCAAACCTACATGGCCCTGTGTGGAAAAAGTAATTGCCTCCTAAACCCAATAACTGGTTGGGCCACCCTCAACAGCAACAGCTGCAATCAAGCATTTGTAATAACTGTCAGTGAGTCTTTTACAGCACTGTGGAGGAATTCTGGCCAACTCATCTTTGCAGAATTGTTGTAATTCAGCCACATTGGAAGGTTTTCGAGCATGAACCGCCTTTTTAAGGTCATGCCACAGTATTTCAATCAAATTCAGGTCAGGACTTTGACAAAGCCACTCCAAAGTCTTCATTTTGTTTGTCTTGAGCCATTCAGAGGTGGACTTGCTGATGTGTTTTGGATCATTGTCCTGCTGCAGAACACAGGTCCTGAAGAGGAAAAAAAAAA
The DNA here is from genome assembly GCA_020510985.1 of Pholidichthys leucotaenia. Taxonomy (NCBI): domain Eukaryota; kingdom Metazoa; phylum Chordata; class Actinopteri; order Cichliformes; family Pholidichthyidae; genus Pholidichthys; species Pholidichthys leucotaenia. Next base: position 13,068,758 of record CM035849.1, read on the forward strand.
AGCTCCAGACCATCACACTACCACCACCATATTTTACTGTTGGTATGATGTTCCTTTTCTGAAATGCTGTGTTACTTTTATGCCGGATTTAATGGGACACACACCTTCCAAAGAGATCAGCTTTTGTCTTGTCAGTCCACAGAGTATTTTCCCCAAAATCTTGGGGATCAAGATGTTTTCTGGCAAAACTGAGACAAGTCTTTGTTCTTTTTGCTCAGCAGTGGTTTTCATCTTGGAACTCTGCCATGCAGGCCATTTTTGCCCAGTCTCTTTCTTATGGTGGAGTCATGAACACTGACCTTAACTGAGGCAATTGAGGCCTGCAGTTCTTTGGATGTTATGGGGTCTTTTGTGACCTCTTGGATGAGTCATTGCTGCTCTCTTGGGGTAATTTCTCTTGGGGCCAGGTACAGGAAATTTTTCCTGCCACATGCATTTTCACTGTACAATAACTCACTATGATGTTGTATTCTGGCATAGCTATGCTGCAACACTGCATCTTACAGACTAACTGGTATCACTTTTTCACTCTGCTCCTGGTAGTCCTTCTTTGTACCATGGGATGATTCATGTGTTTATACGGGTCATCATATATTAAGATATGATGTATATAAGTTTTACAGTAGTGTTAGTTTTTTACTTTCCATGGGTAACCCCTTTGTCATGTGTGTGTTTCTGTTGTTTGGTTGTCAACTGTCATGCTGCTGTTACACTGTAATTTCCCAGTTTGGGATCAATAAAGTACATCTATCTACATCTATCTATCTAATTTTGGTCGGCCGGCCACTTCTGGGAAGGTTCACCACTGTTCCATGTTTTCACCATTTGTGGATAATGGTTCTCACTATAGGTCGCTGGAGTCCCAAAGCTTTAGAAATGGCTTTATAACCTTTCCCAGACTGATAAATCTCAGTTACTTTGTTTCTCATTTGTTCCTGAATTTCTTTGGATCGCAGCATGATGTCTAGCTTTTGAGGATCTTTTGGTCTACTTCACTTTGTCAGGCAGATCCTATTTAAGTGATTTCTTGATTGAGAACAGGTGTGGCAGTAATCAGGCCTGGGTGTGGCTAGAGAAATTGAACTCAGCTTTCCAAAGATGTGATAAACCACAGTTAATTTATGTTGTAACAGCCGGGGGGGGGGGGGGGGTCACTTTTTCCACACAGGGCTGTGTAGGTTTAAATATTTTTTACCATTAATAATAAACACTTTCATTTTAAAATGACATTTTGTGTTTACTTGTTATCTTTGCAAACATAAGAAAAAATGAGAAATCAGGAAGGGGGCAAACACTTTTTCACACCACTGTACAGCTACCATATACAGGTACAGCTCAGAAAATTAGAATATCATGAAAAAGTTCAATTTTTTTTGTCACTTATTTCAGAAAGTGAAACCCATATATCATATAGATTCATTACACAGAGAGTGATGTATTTCAAGTGTTTATTTATTTTAATTTTGATGATTATGGCTTACAGACCATGAAAACCCCAAATTCAGTTTCTCAAAAAATTAGAATATTACATAAAATTAATTTTAAAAATATTTTTTTAATACAAATGTGGATCGACTGAAAAGTATGTCCATGTACCACTCAGTACTTGGTCAGGGCTCCTTTGGGATTAGTTACTGTATCAGTGTGGCGTGGCATGAAGGTGATCAGCCTGTGTTACTGCTGAGGTGTCATGAAGGTCCAGGTTGCTTTGATAGTGACCTTCAGCTCGTCTGCATTGTTGGGTCTGGAGTCTCTCATCTTCCTCTTGACAATCCTCCATAGATTCTCTATGGGGTTTAGGTCAGGAGAGTTTGCTGGCCAATCAAACCCAGTGATGCCATGCTCATTAAACCAGGTTTGGATACTTTTGGCAGTGTGTGTGTGTGTGGGGGGGGGGGGGGGTGCCAAGTCCTGATGGAAAATGAAATCAGCTTCTCCATAAAGCTTGTCAGCAGAGGGAAGCTTGAAGCGCTCTAAAATTTCCTGGTAGACGACTGCGCTGACTTTGGTCTTGATAAAACAGAGTGGACCAACAGCAGCAGATGACCTCTGTTCAGATAAAAGTACATTTTGCATTTCATTTGGAAATCAAAGTCCCAGAGTCTGGAGAAAGAGTGGAGAGGCACAGAATCTAAGTTGCTTGAGGTTTAGTCTGAAGTTTCCACAGTCAGTGATGATTTGAGGAACCATGTCATCAGACCAACATTTCTCTTAAAAAACTATTTTTTAAAAATATTTTTTTGTAAAAAAAAAAAAATAAATAAAAAAAAATGGTGGAGTGGTTAGCACTGCGGCAGCACAGCAACTCACCCTTGGCCGGGGGATCCTGGGTTCGATCCCAGCCCCCGACCAACAGTGATCTGTGTGGAGTTTGCATGTTCTCCCCATGTCTGCGTGGGTTTACTCCGGGATTTCTCCGGTTTCCTCCAACATGCCAAAAACATGCAGGTTAGGTTAACTGGCATCAAAACTGGGGATTCTAATTTGTCCTTAGGTGTGACTGTGAGAGTGAATGGTTGTCTGTCTCTCTGTGTTGGCCCTGCGATGGACTGGCGATCTGTCCAGGGTGGACCCTGCCTCTCACCCAAAGATGCTGGGATAGGCTCCAGCCCCCCCAACCCCCCCCCCCCCCCCCCCCCCCCAACCCAAAAAGGATTAAGCAGAAGAAGATGAATGAATGAATTTTTTTGTAATATTTAATTTTTTGAGAAACTGAATTTGGGGTTTTCATGGGCTGTAAGCCATAATCATCAAAATTAAAATAAATAAACTTTAAATATATCACTCTATGTGTAATGAATCTATATAATATATGGGTTTCTCTTTCTGAAATGAGTGACAAAAAATATAGAACTTTTTCAAAAATGTCAGAACACCGGAGGAGGTGGATCAATCAGCTGATCATGCTGACTCACAGGAAAAAAAATTACAGGGTATAATTAGTTGCTATAAAATCACCCTAAATCAGGACAGTGACAGTTTTATAGTCACCTGAAAGAGGAGAATCTGCTTAATTTAATGATACCAAACATTCTATGGACTTCAGTCACCAACTGATATTAAATCCATTTATTATGAAGGCAACAAGTAATCACAACTCCAAGAAAAAATCAAAGAAAATCAGAAACACTGAAAAGCTCCCATTTATAAAAAATAAAAAAAAAAACCTGCCCCAGATTAGCAAGAGAAATTGGGAATAGCAGAGATGATGTGGGAAAATTATTTGATTTTTGCCCTGTGTGTTTTGTCCTGCTTTCATGACAACAAGACAATGTTTTTATACTCATGTTACTGAAAGATATTTTAATTGGGCACCACCAAAGAAAGTTTTAGGGTTTTAGCACGTATGCATCTGAAGTGTCGTATTTAATTTTTCTATTTTATTGTATCTACATATCTATCTCTGTTTTTATCATCTATTTATTTATTTATTCTTTCATTTATCATCCTATCTGTGTATTTTTTAACTCAATTTTCTTATTGGTTCTATTTTTTTGCCATGAAATAGCTATATATGCTGACATGGCGCTAAACAAGAACATTCACTCACCTTGTGTGTTTTTACACATTATTGAGAGATGACAGAGAGCCATGGCTGAGGTGCAGCCAAAGGCACGGTGCACAAGACAGCTTGCTCTGGAGAGGGGACATCTTTCTGCACTGCTAAATATGTTCTAAATCACAACTTAGCTTTGTGAAAATGCTGAGAACACTCGACCATTTGTGCAGGAATATTGTCGGAGCTGATGCCTTTCCTTCTGACTGCTGCAATCCATTCCATCCCACGCATCTTTTTTAGCTCAGAGACCCGATTCTCAACACTTTTCTTCCAAGTCGGAAAGTTAAAAAAAAAAAAAATACGCCGTTCTCAGTCTTTTTCCATGCAATCATGAGAACAGGTTGTTGTGTTTGATAACACAGCAAAACTTCCCCATTCTAACGTGTGGTATTTGGAGGAATAATAATGTGATTGAAAGGACCACATTGGAAATAAGTGTTTTCACTTTCTGATGTCATCCTGGATTTTGTATGACATTTTATATGTATATTTACATTTCCTGTGTTTAAATAACATATTCGGTGTCATTTTAATAAGGTTGTGTGTCCACAGGGAAAGTAAAAATGCTCTCAAACTGTTTCCCTGAGCGATTTTCATGCGCTTATTAAAAAAATCACTCTCCCCGGTATCCTAGCAACCGCTTGATCTGTCACTCAAAGCATGCCAGGAATTTCACAGATTTTGCTGTGAAACGCTCCTCTCACTGGAATAAATCACATCAAACTGGTAAGAAAATATACATCCCTCCAAGCTTTGGCTGTTAAATATTGATCATGGTGTACTTTTAGGCTGATTGTGATTGGCTGGTGAGAGAGGTGTGCATATGATGAGTGCTGCAGAACTCCAAAAGTTGAACTTTTCTCAGCTTTCATCGCCATGAGTGCAGCGACAAAATATGCTGACTGCTGAAAGCGTTTTTGTGCAGAGGGCACTGGGCACATTAGGCGCCAGACTACATAGAAAATGAACAGAAAATAGTTGCTTACAGCAGAAAAAAACATATTTGGTGGACACGTAGCCTAACCACATTCATTGCTCATTCATTCATTGCTCACTATGAAGCACAGACGAGCAAAACACTTTGTCCACAATTCCTTGTGGCTTTTCCGTCGGGTGACATCATGCTCCCATTCTTAATAAGTATTGAACACATGAAGAAAAAGAGGTGAAAAAAGGCATAGAAAGCCAAGAAACCACCTGAAATCCATCAGAATTTAGGAAGCCATCCCATCCTGCATCAGTGTAAATTAATTTCAGCTGGTTAAGTTCTGACTGATAGCCTTTAAAAAGGTCTTTGAATATCAGATTGTCACACCACAAAGAACTCATGAGGAATAGAAGCAAAGAGCTCTCTTGACCTTTGCAATCTTACTATTGCAAAACATAATGATGGTATTGGTTACAGGCTCATTTCAAAACTGCTGAATGTTACAGTGAGCACTGTTGGAGCCATCATTCGGAAGTGGAAAGAACATCATTTTACCATAAACCGGTCATGACCAGGAGCTTCTCGCAAGATTTCTGACAGAGGAGTCAAAAGAATTATCAAAGTTATCCAAGAGCCAAAGACCACTTGGGGAGAGCTCCAGAAAGACCTGGAGTTAACAGGTACTGCTGTTAATATAAAAAAAAAAAAGTAATGCGTTCAACCAACATGGACTGTATGCTCGCTCACCTTGCAAGACTCCATTGCTGAAGAAAAAGCATGCTGAAGCTCGTTTAAAGTTTGCTGCACAACATTTGGGCAAGGCAGTAAAATACTGTGAGAATGTAGTCTTGTCAGATGAGACCAAAATTTAACTTTTTGGATGTCACAACTAGGGCTGTCACGGTGGAGGAAATTCCCCTGCGGTGACGATGTTTTTAGGACCCTGTGGTCTTGTGATTTAAGCAGGGTTCATAACTTGTGTGGCAAACGATGGAAGCTGTGAGAAACTCGCTGCAGCTCCACTATCGACTTGTGCATGTGTGACAATTGTGCGGAGCTCTGGTCTTCCTACAGGCATGAACTGCTGGTTCTGTTCAAAAAAAAGGGGGGGGGGAGATCATTTTCAGAAAGCAGTGGTGGTAACTCCAGTATTTTAACTACAGAGTGTGTGGACTACTGGTTGGAGACTGCAGCGACATTCAGCTTATTTAAACAGGACAGCCTCCGTAGTAGGACCCTGCATGGCTCTCGTCTCTGGGATTTTTGGATTTTTGCTGCTGTTTGAAAAATCACGTTCAAACAAGCAATGCACTATGAAGTAGTTGTTTCGCTCTTGGAGCTCAGTTGTCAGGATCATAATACTCTGCTCAGAAGAAAATAACACACTTTGTGCCCTTTCAGTACTCACTGTCACTGCTGTATTTAGCAATTCGTCCAAACGCTTTTGCCACCAACTGCCTGCTGGAGTCCATCTGGAGAGAGTGCCCCCATGGTGCTAGCTCCGTAATGGCGGCCACAGTTCCCCCCCATACAGTGTTTGTGTGTACGTTTTCAGATTCCTTGACCATGAAAACATATGACTAGCAATTGGATTCACAATGATAGGATTAGTGGTTCAGTAGTTATTCACGAAAATGGCATTTTCCGTAATGGCGGTTTTCTTCTGGACGGTGATCCGGGTCATCCTGAAAATTTAATCAGTTCTTCCTTTGTACCATTTCCAACAACGCCTGAAAGTTTCATCGAAATCCGTCCAAAACTTTTTTTTTTTTTTTTTTTTATTTAAGTTTTTGTAAAGGGTATACAGGTCGTTACAGCAATGCAGTGTTTACATTTTCATCACATGTTCCCTTATTTTCTGATATCTGACAACATTGGAAGATTAATTCTTACAACACCCCTTTTTTTTTTTTTTAAAGTGAAAGAAAAAGTGAAATTAAAGAGAAAAAAAAAAAACAAGAAACAAATAACAAAAAAAAAACAAACAAACCAGTAAAAAACAAACAAAAAGAAAAAGTAAGTAAATAAAGATAAAAGAGCATCTGAGTAGTGTTGGAACAAAGAGCGGAACCATTATTGAAATGGTATTTGTCAAAGATTAGATCTAATGGAAGACACATATGCGGTCCAGGGTTGCCAAAAGTTCATGAACCCATCCATGTCCTGTCTCAGTGCGAATGTCAACTTTTCCATCGAGTAAATGTCTTGGATCACGTTAGTCCAATCTTCAGGTGTAGGACAGTCCTTCAACATCCATTTTTTAGTTAGAGCTTTTTTGCTTGCCAATATTAAAACATTGAATAAGTATTTTTCTCCTTGTCTTTCCAGTGAGTCCGGTAGTAAACCCAAATACAAAGTTACAAAAGAAAAGGGAACTGTAATTTTGAATATTTTCCCCAATATTGTCTGTACCTTGGTCCAATATTGGTGGATAACTGGGCATGACCAAAACACATGAAAATGATTTGCAGTCTTTTCACCACACAAGCGCCAACAGTTCAATCCCTTATGGGTAAATTTGTTTTGTGCAGGTGTTCTGAAAAATCTTGCCAAGTTTTTCCATCCAAATTCTCTCCACTGCAGGGATGAGGTACTTTTCCATTGCTGTTTATTTAGCTTTTCCCATATTTCCAGTTGTAAAGTGAAATTCCCCTCTTTTTCCCATCTCTCTTTTATATAAGATGTGTTGTCTCCTTTTAAGTCTTGAAGACCTTGGTATATTTTAGAAATGTATCTGATCCCTGGGATCCCTTTATATGCCATTAAGAAGACCTTCAGAACACCTGACTGGGCCCTTTCCAAAACCTCCTTTTTAAGTATATTGTTTATGTGGTGTCTAAGCTGGAAGAACCTGTAAAGGTCTTGATTTATTAGGCCTTGTTTTTTCAAATCTTCAAAACTTCTTAAGATTTGCCCTTTAAAAAAATCGTAATATTTTATCAGCCCTTTCTCCTTCCACTTTTTAAATCTGGTGTCTGTTTTATTAGGAGTAAAGTCCTGATCATAGGCGATCCATTGCAGAAGTCGATAGGGCTCTTTAGTTTGATTCTCTCTGACTATCTTAAACCAAATTTTTAGCGGGGTCTCTATCCACGGGTTAGTGTTATTCAAAAGCTTAGGTAAGACATTGTTCCCTATTATCGCCTGTAGGGGGATGTCACTTGTTATTTGGCATTCGATCTCCTTCCATTGTGCAGTGTAGACTGGGTTACATATCTCTACTAAAGTTTTAATTTGTGCGGCTTTAAAGTAGTCCCTGATATTTGGCAGCGCGAGCCCACCTTTGTCTTTGTTTAGCTGTAGGGTTCTATATCTGATTCTAGGTCTCTTGCCCTGCCATATGAATCTTGAGATCCTTCTGTCCAGCTCCTGCCATGTTTTTTTTGGGAGGTTCTACCGGTATTGTTTGGAAAAGGTATAGAAGACGTGGAAGTATATTCATTTTGACTGCTTCAATTCTTTGTGCAGTACCCAAGAATGGTATCATATTCCATCTTGCTAGGTCAGATTTTATTTTTGTCACCAGTGGATCATAGTTTAGTGATATAATTTTGTTGAGTTGTTTCGGGATATTGACCCCCAGATATTTCATAGATTCCGACTCCCAGTTAGTTTTGAGTTTGCTTAGTGAATAATGATTTGGGTCATAGTTGAATGTTAAAACTTGGGTTTTATGCATATTTAATTTGTACCCCGATAAATCTCCATACTCTGAAAAAACTGAGGTTAGTTCTGGTAAAGAAGTGTCTGGCTGCCCTAGGTATATTAAAATGTCATCAGCAAAGAGTGCTATTTTATGTTCCTTCTGACCAAGTGTAATACCTTGAATTTTTTGGTTTTGTCTTATCCATTGGCTCAGAGGTTCTATGAAGATTGCAAAGAGCAGTGGAGACAGGGGGCAGCCCTGACGACATCCTCTTTCCAGTTCAAAAGATGATGATAAATTACCGTTAATCCTTATTTTAGCTGTTGGTTTTTTATATAATGCCTGTATAGTTCTAATGAAGTTGTTATGAAAATTGAAACTGGATAAGATTCTATATAGAAAAGACCAGTCAACCGAATCGAATGCTTTTTCAGCATCTAATCCCAATATGACTGCATTTAAGTTATATTTTTTTATATGATGAATTATGTGTAAAGTGCGTCGAATGTTGTCTTGTGTCTGTCTTTGTCTTATAAAACCTGTTTGGTCTAAATGAATTAGGTCTGTCAGTATATTTTCTAACCTTTTGGCAAGGATAATGGTAAAAAGCTTATAGTCCTGATTTAGTACACTGATTGGTCTGTAGTTGGAGCACTCTAGTTTATCCTTTTCAGGTTTAGGTATAACTGCAATGACCCCTTCTCTCCAGGAGGGGGGGATTTCCCCTGTGTGGAGGACATAATTAAATGTTTTCAGGAGGAGAGGAGATAGTTGCTGTTTAAAGGTTTTGTACCACTCTGCTGTATAGCCATCAGCTCCTGGGGATTTGTTAGCTTTAAGTTTCATAATTGCTTTTTCCAATTCTTTAGGATGTATTTCTGACAGTAGTGTTTTATTTTGTGACTCCGTAAGTTGGGGAAGGTTTAATGTGTTTAGGAATGCCTCGGATGCGTTTTTATGTTTTTTGTGGGAGTATAAGTTCTTATAGTAATTCTCGAAGTTTTTAAGAATATCCTGAATTCTGAATTTTATTTCCTTTGATACTGGGTCTCTGATTTTGTAGATTGCTCTTTCTGTTTGATGTTTCCTCAATTTATAGGCTAGCAATTTTGCCGATTTACTGCCTGCTTCATAGTATTTTTGTTTCAGAAATGTAAGTTTCTTCTGGATTTCTATTGTGTAGATCTCATTTATTTGGTTTTTAATTTCCTTAATCTTGAGCGAGTCAGTAGAATGAGTGTTGCCTTTGTGTTCTTTTTCTAGGTTCCTAAGTTCTGACTCTAATGTGGATAGTTTTTCTTGTCTTAGTTTCTTTTGGGTTGCCAGTTTTGCAATAATCTTTCCTCTTATTACAGCTTTACATGCATCCCACAGTATTAAAGGGGATACTTCTCCATTATCGTTATCTTCCAAATATCTGAGAATATCTGATTCCAATTCATCTTTCAGTGGTCCTTTCAGGACATTTGAATTTAACCTCCAAGAAAATGTATTATTTGTGTATTTTTGGATATTTAAGTCCATGTAGATCGGACTGTGGTCGGAGAGATCCATCAGTCCTATTTTACATGTTTTTACTCTTCCAATGTCTCTATTAAACATAAAAAAATAGTCAATCCTTGAGTAAGATGAATGTGGAGTTGAGTAAAATGTATAGTCTTTTACACTGGGGTTGAGTTCCCTCCACACGTCACAGATTCCCAATTCTTTTAGTAGCATCCGAGTCTTCCTGTTTTGGGTGTTATTTTGATGTGGGGAATTACCAGAAGCATCCCAGTATGGATTCAGTCTAAGATTGAAGTCCCCACCACATATCACTAAACCTTGAGCTTTAGTTATCATTAGGTCGAATACATTTTTATAAAATTTCCAGTTAGCCCCTGGGGGAGCATACACATTCAGCAGGGTGATATCTTCTCCCTCTAGCCGCCCAGTTACCAAACTGTATCTCCCTTCTTTATCTTTGTGTTCTGATTTTTTTTCAAATGTAATTTTGGTTGATATCAATGTCGCTACTCCCCTCCTCCTCCCTGATTTATATGAAGATGAAGAGATCATTTTAAACCCTTGTCTACTGAGTTTATTGTGTTCCACGTCTGTTAGGTGGGTTTCTTGTAAAAGTATTATTCCTGCTTTGTCTTTTTTCATTTTGCCTAGAATCTTGGATCTTTTAACTGGATTCAGGATTCCTTTTACATTATATGAAATTATTTTGGTTACACCCTGTTTCTCCATTGTGTTGTTTTGTTTAGTATAACTGTGTGGTGGCCCTCTTTTGTGCTACTCAGAAACTGAAAGAACATTAAAAACAAGAAAAACATTAAGAACATAGTGTAAAAAACTTTAAAACAAAAAGCTGTCATAAGAACTTCCTGAGCTGAGGTCTTTTTAAAGACCCTGTAAGAGCCTTGATGGAGTGAAGGCTCTGAGGGAAATTCCTCAAACTCTGTTACGTGTTGAGGGCCCTCTCTTACCACTGAAAGTAGTCCCATGCTTTTAACGTGAGTTTCAGAACCCAATCCAAACTTGTAATGATTTTTTTTTTTTTTTCCTTTTATGCCTAAACCCTGTGAAATTGTGTGCACCCTCCCACCCCCATCACATCAAACATTCACGCAAAAACAGTATTTGTTAGTATGAGGAGAACATGTGGATTATTGTCACATTTCTATTTTAACAAGTTTTTTTTTTTTTATTACAAAGACTTATTTGTTTCAAATAATATGATTGTTCCATGAAATGTTTTACCACATGCTGAATATGCATCTCCTTTAATGTTTGTTACCTTGTATGAGGGGGGTTGGATGTGCGGATTGATTCAAGAGGGGAAAAAAAAAAAAAAAGGTCGCTATTCCAACCTGAAAACGGATAGTTTATCCGCGACGCTCTGGTGCTGGGTTTCCCGCTGCTGGTCCGTGGATTTTGAAGGTCTTTGTGTTGTCCATGTTTGCGTTTTGATCTTCTCACTCGGGTCTGCTGGGGGTTTAAATACCGTTACCGGGAGGCCTCTTTTCGCCATGTCAGCTGTTGCTTCTTCCGCCGAATTATAGAGACACGTTTCATCGCCGTAGAAGACCCTTAACTTCGCAGGAAATGGTGTCTGAAAGCGCAATTTCTTCTCTCTTAACACCTTTTTCGCATCATTGTATTCCCTGCGCTTTTTAAGGACCTCCGGGGCGTAATCGTGTTCCACGTAGACTTTTCTCTCCTGGTGCATAAATCCTTTTTTCTGCCAGGCCAGTCTTACAACCTCTTGTTTTATTTTGAAATTGGAAAATCTTACCAACACCGAACGTGGGGGCGCATCCGCCGCCGGCCTAGCGGCTAATGAACGATGTGCCTTTTCTATCTTCAAGTCGGTGGTTTGTGGAATATCCAATTTCTCTCTTAGTAAGGATTCCACGCATTCTGCCATTGAGTTAAAACCATTTTCGGTTCCTTCTATCAGACCATGAATTCTTATGTTGTCTCTTCTTTGTTTTCCTTCTTGGTCGGTTAGCTTAGCCTCTATAGCTGCTTGTCTTTTGCGTAGGTCTAGCACAGAATCTTCGAGCACTTTTATTCGATCCTCTGTTTCCAAGATTCGGTTCTCGGCCTGGTCCACTCTGCTGTTTGTCCTTTTCAATTCTTCTCTGAATTCCCGAAATTCGGCCGTAACATCTCGGCGAAATCGTCGTAGCTCCTCAAATAGTGATTTCAGGCTAACCCTTTTGTTAGCTATCACCAGTTCCTCGTCTTCTGAACGGAGATCTTCCAGTTCGGATTCTCCGGCCGATACGTGTCCTGGCCTGGAGAATTTCAGTTTCTTCTGTTTTCCTTTAGACATGATGATTTTGTCTTTTGATTTTCACTCCTCCAAAAATCCGTTAAGTTTGATTTTCAAGGTGTTATCCTGGATTGGGTCTGAGAACTTCAGTGTTAAGCTGCAGTCGCCATGGCGTCCAGACCGGAAACCTAAATTGATCCGTCCAAAACTTTTTGAGTTATCTTGCTAACCGACAGACAGACAGACAAACCCCGGCAAAAACATAACCTCCTGGCGGAGGTAATAATAATAAGTAAATACTTCTGGTATGTTCAGTATAATTATAGACAATATTATCATCATCATAATCATCATATACCCCCACATGGCTTGCAATACCTAGGCGCAATAAGTAACCATATAAGATAAGATAAGATAAGATAAGCCTTTATTAGTCCCACAACGGGGAAATTCCAGGATTGCAACAGCACAGGGATAGCAACAATCAGAAGGCAAGAAAAAAAAACAAGCAAGCAAGAGCAGCTAATAAACATACGTACGTATTACTATAAAATATATATATATACATAATATATAATATATATATATAATAATAACCATAACTAGAAAAGCACTCGGAGAGCGCAGACCTCCGCCAAGCGCCACAGTTCCCCCCCATACAGTGTTTGTGTGTACGTTTTCAGATTCCTTGACCATGAAAACATATGACTAGCAATTGGATTGACAATGATAGGATTAGTAGTTCAGTAGTAAGAGCATTACCTCCTTGGCGGCGGTAATAAACTGAAGTGTTGGTGTTGTGTCCATCTCCTCCATCTCCAAACTCCCAGTCTGCGGGCGTTGCAATTGAATGAATGAATGAATCTTTATTTCGAATAGATTAAGAGTACAGGTTAAAAGAAAGTGAATAATATAACAAAGGGGGAAAGAAAATCCAACAAGGTCAAATTAGACAATAACTCCTCTGATTATGCAGTTCAACATAAGTTATCCGAAATGGGTGATGGCTGAAGCTGCAGCTTATATTGCGCACCCATGTTCCATCCAAGAATTCAAAAGAAAAAACAAAAGAAATCATGGCACAACCGCGTACAACCCACAGGCCAATGGGTTATGCGAGCGTTTTCCTAGATCACTGAAAGCAGCACTGAGGGCTTCACTGACGGATGCAAATTAGGTAGACAGGTTGGCGTGGGTTTTATTGGGGTTGTGCTCCACGGCAAAAGAGGATTTGGAAGCTTCCCCAGCAGAGAGCTTCTTTTTGCGCAGGCACTATGGCTGCCCGTGGAATTTCTGCCAAATAATCCGGCGGCAGACAGCTGCCCGTCTCAGCTTTTGCAGCGTAGCGCAAACATAGGCACACTGCCGGGCCCTGCCCACCACTTTTTTCCGCGTGCTTTTGTGCCTAAAACTTTGAAGAAGGCGGAGTTTGTGTTGGTCAGATACGACGAGCAGCGCCCTCCATTGCGCCTGCACACATGTTGAAAATGGCCGTATCTCACAATGTTAAAGAATCCTTTAAAAAATTCCTGTATCCAGACGGTGATCTGGATCATCCCCAAAATTTAATCAGTTCTTCCTTGTACCATTTCCAACAATGCCTGAAAGTTTCATTGAAATCTGTCCCAAACTTTTTGAGTTATCTTGCTAACCAACAGACAAACAGACAAACCGACAAACGCTGGCAAAAACATAACCTCCTCCTGGCCTCCGGCCTGGCGGAGGTAATAATAGGTAGCCATATAGTAGTTACAATAATGCTGATTTAAATATATGGATGTTTGGACATTGCCTGTTTCTCCCCCAACCCATTTCACAATTTTACCCCACACACAGACACATAAAAACCCTTCCTAGTAGATCTTACTAGGTGCATTTTACATTTTGTATTCCCCCATAAATTGTATTTCCCTTCTCTCTGACTAAAAAGATTTTGTATATTGTGTGGCAAAAAGTTTTTACTGACTTTAAACATTAACTGTGGTGTATAATAATCAACCAGATCCTGTAATTTCAATAACTTTGAATGTAAAAACAATAAATTAGTATGTTCAAGATACCTGACTTTGTGTATAAGACGGACTGCCCTTTTTTGTAATATTAGCCATGAATTAAGTGTACTTTTATTATTGTTACCCCAGACCTCTATACAATAGGTCAAGTATGGAAGTACTAATGAGCAATACAAGATAGGAAGCGATTTGTAATCTAGGACTTGCATAATTTTATTCTTAATTGCAATATTTTTTGCGAATTTGTTTTGCATATATCTGATGTGTGGTTTCCAACCAATTTTATCATCTAGTATTACACCCCAAAATTTGATCTCCTTAACATTTAATTTAGTTAATAATTGGTATTGACATATTGATAATGTTAATTATATATATATAATTTATTTTATTTTTTTTTTTTTTACAATTACCAAATATCAATAACTTAGTTTTAATTATATTTAGTGATAATTTATTACTATCCATCCATTTTTTAAGCTCATTCAATTCATTATTTAGAGTATGGATTAGTTCCTTATAATTATTTCCAGAATAAAATATATTAGTATCATCAGCAAATAATAATATTTTTAATAATTTAGAAACTTGGAATATATCATTTATATATATGTTAAATTATTTGGGGCCCAATACTGACCCCTGGGGGACCCCACAGGCAATTCCCACACATCCAGACAGACATTCTCCCATCTTCACAAACTGTTGTCTCTCAGATAAATAAAACTGAATCAATCAATCAATGCATCAGATTTATGTAGCGCTTTATCATAGACACTCAAAGACGCTTTACAGAAATTAAGGGTCATTCACCACCTAGATGAATTGTAACCCAATTCAGAGCCACTCCCCTAATACCATACATTTGCAGTTTATCAAGAAATATTGAATGATTTATTGTATCAAATGCTTTTCTAAAATCTATAAATATACCAATTACATATTTTTCTTGATCTAATGCATTTATTATTTCCTCTGTTGCTTCTATTATTGCTAATGATGTTGTACTCTTTGCTCTAAATCCATATTGATTCTGATTAAGCAGATCATGTTTATTTAAAAAGTTTTCTAATCTGTTGTTGAAAAGTTTTTCCAGAATCTTTGAAAATTGTGGGAGGAGCGATACTGGTCTGTAGTTTGTGTAGTGGTGTTTATTTCCTTGCTTGAATAATGGTATTACTTTTGCTCTTTTCAATTTCTGTGGGAATGAACCAGTTTGAAATGATGGATTACAAATCTATGTAAATGGTTTTAATATGCCATCAACAGTTCTTTTTACTAGTGCCGTATCAATACCATCACAATCAGTAGATAATTTATTTTTACACTTTTCAACAACAGATTTCACCTCTAGTTCATCCACCGCTGAGAGAAAGATTGACCGAGAGTTATTTCCAATCAGTGTCTCACTGACAGTGTCTCTTCCTTGGTTTGTAATTTTTGCTGCCAACTCTGGTCCAACATTTACAAAAAATTTATTCATTGTATTTACTACCATGTTCTTATAATTATCACCACAATTATCAGTAAAATACTCTGGATATATCGTTTTCTTAGTTCCATTTTTCCTTAATTAATTGAATATGTCCCAGACTCCTTTTATATTATTATTTTCCTTTAACATTTTCCTATAGTATAATTTTTTGCTAGTTCATATTATTTCAGTTAATTAAATTTTATACACTACCGTTCAAAAGTTTGGGGTCACCCAGATAATTATTTTGTGTTTCCCATGAAAAGTTACACTTATTTACCACCATGAGTTGTAAAATGAATAGAAAATGTAGTCAAGACATTGACAAGGTTAGAAATAATGATTTGTATTTGAAATAATAATTTTTTCCAGATACTCAACCTGCTCAAAGGAAGGTCAGTTTTATAGCTTCTCTAACCAGCTAAACTGTTTTCAGCTGTGCTAACATGATTGCACAAGGGTTTTCTAATCATCCATTAGCCTTCTGACGCAATGAGCAAACACATTGTACCATTAGAACACTGGAGTGATAGTTGCTGGAAATGGGCCTCTATACACCTATGTAGATATTGCACCAAAAACCAGACATTTGCAGCTAGAATAGTCATTTACCACATTAGCAATGTATATTAGATATTAGTGTATTTCTGATTAGTTTAAAGTTATCTTCATTGAAAAAAAACAGTGCTTTTCTTTCAAAAATAAGGAAATTTCTAAGTGACCCCAAACTTTTGAAAGGTAGTGTATGTTTAAATCTTTTTTCAGATTCTTTAGTTCTTAATTTAATAACATTTTTATAGAGGTAATTTTTCTTTTTACAAGCATTTTGTAGCCCCTTGGTTAACCATGGGCAATTTTTGTATTTATATATTTTTTAAAATTTCTTTACTTGGACAGTTTTTATCATATAATTATTTAAATATTGTTTATCAATAAATTTATCGTATACTAAGTCCACTTCTTTCTCTCTATGGAGTATTTGCGTAGGGTCGTAAAAATCACGTGACTCGCGGGGGTAAACATAAACACGCCGTAGGTGCCGCCATCTTGGATGGCAAGAGCAGCAGTTGCACTGTGACAACCCAGGCGTAACTTGTACTGTTTAGCGATCAGAATGAGTGAGGAGAACACACAGTCACAATCTGACATAATAACATCCTATCATCCTCTTCAACAGCTGACACTATGGCCTCTGAAACTGTGTCTGCAATGTCTGTCACATTCAGTGGAGTCATTGTCAGCAGTCATAACAGCAGACAAGTGTTTTTAATCTTGCTCCCGTGCGCTGCTCTGGTGTGCTGAAATGCCTCAGTTGAACGGAGGTGACGGGTGTGGGGTAACAGCTGGAGCAATTAGCAGAACAATGACTGCCAGTAATCTGCTCAGCGGGGATGATTTGGGGGCAAACGATGAGATGATATCTTTAAAAGACGAAGGGGAGCAGGAGGAAAAAATATCGGAAAACGTGTCAGCGGAAAGGGATGTGGATGATGTGAAGTCTTGGCTGTTGAACGAGTCGGAAAACAACAGCAGCTCCTCACTCAGAGGTGAGTGAAGCGCGCTGCGTGTTTTTTTTTTTTTTTTTTTTGGTTTTTTTTTAAAGGCTCTCCACAGCGCGCCGCGTTAAAACGTACCTGATTTTATGCACATGTACAATAGTTTTCTCCCCTTTCATGTGTGCATCGTAGCAAGCAGAGAGGTGCCCCCAAACCACAAAGTTTTTTTTTTTTTTGTTACTTATTTGTACCCGTAGGTAGATTTGGTTTGCAGTCTGGTGACAAGCCACCGGCCGCTGCGTGCGCGAGCGCCCTAAACCCACGGTCTCATGATCCCCACGATCCCCCGGCCGAGGGTAAAACTGTGCTGCCACAGTGCTAAACCACTGCTCCACCTTGCAGCCCGTTATGACAAAGCGAGAGATTGCGTCAGTGAAGGTAATTATTCAAAAATCCAACTTTTTTTTTTTTTTTGCATTTCACACCGGCCATTTAATTCCCCGCTTATCCCCTTATCAGGGGGAACAACAGGAGTACACCATTTTGCGGAGTTTGTAGATACACGTGAGCTATGTGGTTTATTTCACCCTGCTGCTGCTGTTTCTTGCCATCCAAAATGGCGGCTCACTCTAACGGGCCAGTGCGGCACGCCCCCTGACGTCATATGCAAAAACCCCATAGACAACATCCCAATTCTGTAACATTAAGTCATCTTTTAAAGCATTGATTATATCTTCTGTTCATATTCTTTTATAAATAATCTTTTTACATGGTTTATTATTATTATTACTCTCATTAACCCCATAATTAACATCTAAAGAAACAATTACAGGCAGGTGGTCACTAATGTCATTTATTAGTATACCACTCACCATATTACATTTTGTAACATTGGTAAAAATGTTGTCTATCAAAGTAGCACAGCATGTTGTTATTCTCGTAAGTTTTGTAATCTTGGGAAATAAGGTTAAGCTATACATTGTGTCTTAAGAAATTTTCAGTTGGTTTATGTTGTTTTGTTTTCATTAAATCTATATTAGTCACCACAAATAAAGATATCTTTTTGTCTTATTTTTGTATACATCTTTTCCGTACCATTTCTAAATTTTTCCATATCAGATCCCGGTGCTCTTTCTGTTATAATGTTTCTACAGTATATAAATTTCATAAAAAATATGGAGGAAAGATGCTCCACAAGTGCGCACGCACAACGCACGTGACAATCATTCGCGCAAAACAGTTTGGAAGCGCTCCACCCAACCCGCCCGCGTAACCGTTCCAGTCTGCAGAGTGTCTCTCCAGCGCTGCTGTCTGAGAGAAGCATGAGCTTATTAAAGTACTTTCAACACAGAAAATATACAGAAGAAGTATCTAAGCAGTGGAGGCATTTATCGTGGTTTTAACCTGCTGGTAACGGGAGCAATAATGAAGAGTCGCTTAGCAAATGGGTGTGGTTAGGCTTCATATGAAGGGAAAGGCAAGTGTGATTGATGAACCGCTGAGAATTTCCTTCACCAGCCACTACAGTATTAACTAATTTATGTTCATTACGTACCTGGCAAGTTAAGATGACTGAAATTCACAAAGTCAGTGACTTTAATCTGTCAGCCTTCAGACAAACTAAATGTGCCAACATTTGGATTTCAAAATAAGGGAGGTTTTTCCTGCTGTTTGGTTTGTGAGGAGATTTCTAAAAAAAAAAAAAATACTACAAATATATAGAAATATAGATAGAGGATAGATGTACTTTATTGATCCCAAACTGGGAAATTACAGTGTAACAGCAGCATGACAGCAGACAACCAAAACAACAGAAGCACACACAGCATAATAGACAAAGAGATAACCCATGGAATGTAAAACTGCCTAAATAGCTTATATACATCATAGATGAATAGATGATGACCCGTATAGATATATGATATGAATCATACCCACTGTACAATGCAGGACTGTCAGGTGCAGGGTGAAATGTGAGGTACCAATTAGACTGTAAGATGCATGCAGTATGGCAGCATAGTTATGACCAGAATTCAACATCAGAGTGAGTTATTGTACAGTGTCAAAAAAGTCAAAATCTGACCACAATCTGTTCCAAATTTATTTAAAAACAGTAATTTTATTAAAAAAAAAAGACAAATTTGCCATAAAATAATTAACAAATTTATAATGTACAAGAAAAGTCAATTTTACAAGAAGAAATTACAAATATGAGGAAAATGGTTTCAAATTTGGATAAATTTACGGAGAAAGGTTGAAAACTATAAGAAAATTGTAATTAATTTGGGAGAAAAACTTCAAACCTTCAAGACTGAAGTCGTTACACAAGTTTTTACGTGGCTGCTCTTTGCACCCTTAACCAGGGTTTCCTTTGGTAACATTTCCGGGTGGCAGCCCGCCACACTTGAATTTTTTCCCGCCACTATGAGGAAATATAAATTTAAGTAAAAAATATGAAGGAATGACCGTCTGCAAGCACGCACACGAACAACGCGCGTGACCATCATCTGCGCGGAGTTCAGAAGCGCCCAGCCCACGTGACTGCTCCAGTCACCAGGCAGTGTCTCACCACTAGAGTCATTGTCCGAGAGAAACATGAGCTTATTAAAGTACTTCAAACACGGAAAAAAAGCAGAAGAGGTATGGAAGCAGTGGAGGCATTAATCATGGTTTTAACCCGCTGGTAACGAGAGCAATAATGGAAAGGTCGCTTAGCTAACGTGTGGTTAGGCACTGGAGTTGGTTCACTTTGTCTTTCTTTTATTAGTTTTTTGTTTTTCTTATTTCAGACAAGAATAAAAACGAGATGTTTTTACCTTAATTAATATTAACTAATTTATGTTCATTATGTATTGTACTGAAATTTATTTTGTTTGCGGATGACACAAATATCCTTTGCACTGGTGAAAATTTTCAGCAGGTTTTGGAGGTGGTAAGAACAGACATGAGTAGGTTAATGCAGTGGTTCAACAAAAATAAACTATCTCTAAATCTGAAAAAACAAAGATTATGTTGTTTGGAAATTATAAAATAAATCATGAAATAATGGTAATGATAGATGATACCAGATTTGAAATAGTACAGGAAAATAAGTTCTGGGGTGACGCTAGACAGTAAAATCTGCTGGAAACCTCACATCAGTCATATCCAGGCCAAGCTGGCAAAATGTATAGGCATACTGGGGAAGACGAGAAACATTTTGGACTATAAATCATTGTTCTTACTGTACAATTCACTGTTTTTACCATATCTTTACTACTGTGTAGAGGTCTGGGGAAACATCTACAGGACCAACCTACAGCCAATATGCACATTACAAAAAAAAGCTATAAGGATAATAATGTAGGATATAGAGACCATATCAACTCGGTTTTTTTTTTTTGTTTTTTAAAAGTCACATGCCATAAAGTTCATGGATTTAGTTAACCCCTTGCACTCCAGTCAATTTTCCTAAAAACGCCAAAAAATAATGTGCCCAAAGTAAATCGAAAGCTGTTCTTCAACCCTTTGCAGCATCTTCATGGAGTTGGTCTCATTTAAAAGAAAACACTTTGAATTTTTTGGCAAAACAGTCATAATCTCTAAGTGCTCCAGCCACTGAGTTACAGTCATCTAAACATAGTGAACTTGAAGAAAATAAATTTGGCCTGGGTGTTTTTTTTTGGATACAAATGCTTGCAAATAACACACAGCTTCATATCCGGGCTGGAAAATGCAACAGAAATGTAGAACCAAGTGTTATCCAGCTGAGGTCCAAATTTTGTAACAATACCACAAAAAATGAATATATTACACAGCTTTGTTCTCAGGCTGTTCCCAGGCATTTTGGAACTGTGCCAAATTGTGCCAAATGGCACAGATTGGAAAAACGTCTGTAACTTTTGAATGCTTCAATGTAGAAGCTTCATTTTGGGCTCTCACACTCAGGGCTGTGTCTGTGTGTGTGTGTGGGGGGTTGTCCCCCCCCCCCCTCGCTACAGAGGACGGAGATCGGCCATTGCTATATGACGGATTACACTCGGATGTGACATTGTGGCCACCGCAGCGCAGTCACCGCGGCTCCCCCCCCCCCGCCCTGCTACAGAATAGTAGCGGCAGGGGGGGGCGTTCACGGTCCGGAGGCGGGGAACGAACCCTGTACCGCGGCGCACGCACTTTGGACATTGTGCGCCGCACAGTTGTAATTTACCGATCGGTCAAAAGTCATTTTTGATTACAATTTTCAGAGATAAAAAATAATTTGGCTTATAACACCTTACCTCTTCACAGCCACATTGTCCTGGTGATCTTCTCTTCCTCATTGTCAGACGAACGCGATGCTGGTCCGCTCGTGGTTCTGGTCTCGCAACCTGGTCAAAACATAATTCCATGATTGCGGTTTTGGCGAATGATTTACGACCTTCGTCGTCGTCCTCCGTTGGTCTATGATGACCATATAAGAGAATCCTAAACACTCTGCTGGAATTAAAAAAAAAAAAAAAAAATAAAGCACCGCCTGCGGCTGCTGTAGCAGTCTCTGTTCACCCAGCTTTAAACAAAACAGCTCAGCGAACTTCTGTGCTTCAATTGGCTCGCTGCGTTGGTAGGCGGGTCCTTCTTGCTAGGTTTTCAGTCATTGGTTCTTCAAGGTTTCAGAAACCCAATTCAAGGCTCTTATTAGTCGAATGAGAGGTCAATCATATCCAATCTGTTCGCGGCTGTGTCTGAAGTGGAAGAACTTTTTTTTTTTTTTTTCCAGTGCGCTCTGGGACGCAGAGACTTGCCCGTCCGCGGTACAACGGAGTGCAAGAGGTTAAATTTAAGACAGCACAAGTAATGTACAAGGCAATTAATAATCAACTCCCAACTAATATACAAAAAAATATTTAAAAAAAGAGACAATGATTATAATTTGAGAGGAGACTTAAACTTTACAAAACCTAAGGTATGAACAACAAAGAAAAGTGTGCATATCTGTCTGTGGGGTGGATTTGTGGAACAGTCTGGAGCTGGAACTGAAACTATGTACAAACGGAAACCAATTCAAAAATGGGTATGAACATTATTTGCTTAAAGGATATATGTGAGAGGTGTAGTACTAATATGTAAAATGCACTAAGCTCACTCTGGGACACTATGGTGTGGTAGGTGGGACGGTACTGTGTGTATCTGTGTTGTTTGGGACTGGGTTTAGATGTATGGACTGTATGTATGTAAGGATGGATGGGTGTCAATGTTGATATCTACAAAATATAGTTAATTGTCTACCTGGGGTCTTAAATAAGGTAATAGGTATATATTTCACATGGGTTGTATTTAGGGAAAAGAGGAGTTGGAGTAAATAAGTGTAAACTTCTTCCTTCTCCCTTTTGAGCACTGTGTACTGTCACTTTTGTTGCACTTGTCATTTGTTTTGTTTTTTGCTTTTTTGTTTGAAATAAGGTACTGTATTTCCTTGGTGTGACGACATAACTTCAAGGGTGGTGGCCCGCCATGTAGAAATATTACCAGAGGACACACTGTGCTGATATCTGGTGAAAAGCTCAGGTCAATGGCTCCATCAGAGGGATGTTGTAACCGCTCTTTATGTAACATTGTAACCGCTCTCTATGGGGAAAAAAAATTGTTCATTAGTAAAGAAAAAGCTTAAACAGAAATTTGTCGACAAGCCATGGTTAACCAAAGGATTACAAAAAGCATGTAAAAAGAAAAATTCACTATATAAAGCTTTTCTAAAGAAAAGAACAGAAGAAGCAGAACAGTGGTGTAAAACATACAAAAATAAGTGAATATATATAATGAGATGTAGTAAAAGAGACTATTACAGTAAAGAACTGGAGAAAAACAGACATAACATTAAAAATACATGGACAATAACAATATTCTTGGAAATAAAAGCAGAAATACAAGCTACCCAACCAATCTTTCAAAAAAAAAAAAAAGACTCCAAGTGTGAATGCAGTCTCACCAGCAGATGAATTTAATAATTTTTTTGTTAACATTGGTCCTAATTTGGTATGGGAAATAACCATTATGGCACCTACAGGTGATACAATGAGCAAAAACACTGTTATAAAAGACTCCCATTTTCATAAAGAACACAGATGAGAGAGAGGTCATTGAAATTGTTAAATCATTTAAAAGTAAAACATCTACGGACTGTGATGGTAGTGACATGCTCTTAGTCAAAACTATTATTGAATGCTTAGTGAAACCACTGATGTATATCTGTAACCTGTCTCTCCAAACAGGTATATTTCCCAATGCAATGAAAATAGCTGGACAAAATTGTTGGTACCCCTCTGTTAACGAAAGAAAAACCCACAATGGTCACAGAAATAACTTGAATCTGACAAAAGTGGTAATAAATAAAAATTCTATGAAAATTAACCAATGAAAATCAGACTATGCTTTTGAATTGTGGTTCAACAGAATTATTTTAAAAAACAAACTCATGAAACAGGCCTGGACAAAAATGATGGTCCCCCTAAAAAAGATTGAAAATAATGTGACTGTAGGGACATGTTCAACCAACATGTGTCCTCAAATTAACATCACGGGTGTCTACAAACTTGTTATCAGTCTGTCGGCCTATTTAAAGGGTCACAAGTAGTCACTGTGCTGTTTGGTGGCATGGTGTGTACCACACTAAACATGGACCAGAGGAAGCAAAGGAGAGAGTTGTCTCAGGAGATTAGAAAGAAAATTATAGACAAGCATGGTAAAGGTAAAGGCTATAAGACCATCTCCAAGCAGCTTGATGTTCCTGTCACTACAGTTGCACTTATTATTCAGAAATTTAAGATCCACGGGATTGTAGCCAACCTCCCTGGACGTGGCCGCAGGAGGAGATGGATAATACGAATGGTAACAAAAGAACCCAGAACAACCTCTAAACACATTCATGGTGAATTCCCGGTCAAGGTACATCAGTGTCAGATCGCACCATCCGTCATTGTTTGAGCCAAAGTGGACTTCATGGGAGACGGCCAAGGAGGACACCACTGTTGAAAACATATCATAAAAAAGCCAGACTGGAATTTGTCAAACTGCATGTTGACAAGCCACAAAGCTTCTGGGAGAATGTCCTATGGACAGACGAGACAAAACTGGAACTTTTTGGCAAAGCACATCAGCTCTGTGTTCACAGATGCAAAAATGAAGCATACCAAGAAAAGAAGACTGTCCCTACTGTGAAACATGGAGGAAGTTCTGTTATGTTCTGGGGCTGCTTTGCTGCATCTGGCACAGGGTGTCTTGAATCTGTGCAGATTACAATGAAATCTCAAGACTATCGAGGTATTTTAGAGAGAAATGTGCTGCCCAGTGTCAGACAGCTTGGTCTCAGTCGCAGGTCATGGGTCTTGCAACAGGATAATGACCCAAAACACACAGCTAAAAACACCCAAGAATGGCTAAGAGCCAAACATTGGACTATTCTAAAGTGGCCTTCTATGAGCCCTGATCTAAATCCTATTGAACATCTGTGGAAGGAGCTGAAACATGCCGTGTGGAGAAGGCACCCTTCAAACCTGAGACAACTGGAGCAGTTTGCTCATGAGGAGTGGGCCAAAATACCTGCTGAGAGGTGCAGAAGTCTCATTGACAGTTACAGAAATCGTTTGATTGCAGTGATATCCCTTCCGGTTCCGGCGGCACACGAGTTGGCAGCCTTTTGCAACAGCGGCTCAATTCTGAGTCTTTTTATCTTCCTTCTTCTTTCTGACCCGGTGATAACTTTCTGATCCGGCACACCTTTCACTCTATATATATCACGGACACACAGATCGCCCCAAAGGTCTCCCGAGTCGGCGGACGGAGCCTTTGTTTACAGCAGGAGACGATACAGCAGGGAAGAGCTAGCTAGCACTCAACCGCCACCCGGTGCTAACGGAGAAACTCGACATACCGGGGAACTGAAGCGAAAACGACGCGGGTGCCGGGCTGGAGTTTAGGCGGCGTGCAAGAAATATAAGACAGAATAATAAAGAGCAATGGCAAGAACCAAGCAGACCGCCTGTAAATCTACTGGAGGAAAAGCCCCCAGAAGCAGCTGGCCACCAAGGCTGCTTGGAAAAGCGCTCCGGCCACTGGCGGAGTGAAGAAGCCTCACCGTTGCAGGCCTGGTACCGTGGCTCTGAGAGAGATCCGTCACTACCAGAAATCCACGGAGCTGCTCATCCGTAAGCTGCCCTTCCAGTGCCTGGTGAGGGAGATCGCTCAGGACTTCAAGACCGACCTGCGCTTCCAGAGCTCCACCGTCATGGCTCTGCAGGAGGCCAGCGAGGCCTACCTGGTTGGTCTCTTCGAGGACACCAACCTGTGCGCCATCCACGCCAAGAGGGTCACCATCATGCCCAAAGACATCCAGCTGGCCCGCCGCATCCGCGGAGAGAGAGCTTAGACTTTCTGCTGCACATCCACCAACCACAATGCTCCGCACTGTGTGTCTATATACTGTATATATATATATATATATATATATATATATATATATATATATATACACAGTATATTAATATGTACATATGTATACTAGCTGCTCTTGTTTTTTTCTTACCTTCTGATTGTTGCTCTGAGTGTTGCTATCCCTGTGCTGTTGCAATCCTGGAATTTCCCCGTTGTGGGACTAATAAAGGCTTATCTTATCTTATATAGGTTGTGCAACAAAATGTTAAGGGTACCATCATTTTTGTCCAGGCCTGTTTCATGAGTTTGTTTTTTAAAATAATTCTGTTGAACCACAATTCAAAAGCATAGTCTGATTTTCATTGGTTAATTTTCATAGAATTTTTATTTATTACCACTTTTGTCAGATTCAAGTTATTTCTGTGACTGACCATTGTGGGTTTTTCTTTCATTAACAGAGGGGTACCAACAATTTTGTCCATGTCTGTATGTGTTGGTAGCAAAAACTCGCAGTTACTGAAGGTTACTTGCGGAGTCCCACAAGGTTCAGTTTTGGGGCCATTGTTATTCAATATGTATATAAATGATATGTGTAAAATTTTGGAAAAAATTGATTTAATATTGTTTGCAGATGACACTAATTTATTATGCAGTGGAAGCAATTTGGAACAACTTTTGAATACACTCGGAAAGGAATTAGGAAAGCTTAAACTGTGTTTTGATTCAAACAAATTAACGCTCAATTTAAGTAAGACAAAATTTATAATTTTTAACAACCATCACAACAACTCAGTATCTAAACTCGGTGTAAACGGTGGAGAGATTGAAAGGGTATCCGAAACTAAATTTCTTGGAGTAATAATTGATAATAAACTGTGTTGGAAGTCACATATTAATTATATTAAAGATAAAATATGCAAATCAATTGCAATACCACACAGAGTGAAATATTTGCTGAATCAACCCACACTATATACTTTGTATCATTCATTAGCCTCTTGCACTCCATTGTACCGCGGGCGGGCAAGTCTCTGCGTCCTAGGGCGCAGGAGGGCGCACTCGTCCTCGTGCGCTCTCGGACGCATGGTCCTAATGGTGGTGATGTAGTTGGTGTTGGCGTCCAAGCGCCACTGAAAAAAAAAGGTGCAGACACAGCCGCAAACAGATTAGTTCATCTGATTGACCTCTCATTCGACTAAAAAGAGCTTTGAATTGGGTTTCTGAAACCTTGAAGAACCAATGAATGAAAACCTAGGAAGGAGGACCCGCCTCCCAACGCTTTGAATGCAGTGAGCCAATTGAAGCAGAGAAGTTCGCAAGCTGTTTTTTTTTTTTTTTTTTTTTTTAAGGCTGGGTGAAGACTGGCTGCTGGAGCGGATCAAAAAAGGATGCAGGAAGAGCCCCACAGACTCAGCAGCATGGAGACCATCCACAAATGCAACCTGTGTGACAGGGAGTGCCATTCGTGGATCGGCATGTTCGGCCACAGGCGGTGCTTATTTTGTATTGGTTGCAGCAGAGTAGACGTTATGATTTCTTCCATGGTCATCATAGACCGACGGAGGCTGACGACGAAGGCTGAGTGACACACACGCCTTCGCCAGTCTTTTTTTAATTACTACTGTTATTTGTTTTGAAAAATCGTTCGCCAAAAACCGCAATCATGGAAACACAAAACCGCAATAATGGAATTATGTTTTGATCGGGTCGCGAGACCAGAACCAGAGCGGACCAGCGTCGCGTTCGTCTGACAATGAGGAAGAGAAGTTGGCCAGGACACTGCTGCTGTGAAGAGGTAAGGTGTTATAAGCTAAATTATTTTTTATCCCTGAAAATTGTAATCCAAAATGACTTTTGACCGATCGGTAAATTACAGCTGTGCGGCGCACGAAGTCTGAAGTTCGTGCGCCGCGGTACAAGGGGTTGCTCGCCGCGTACAGGCTTTGACCCCCCCCCCCCCCCCCACTATTCTTCTGCAGCGAGGGGGGGGGAGCCGCGGTGATTGCGCTGCTGTCCCACATCACCACATCAGGCTAATCCGTTGTGTAGCGATGGCCGAAGTCCATCCTCTGTAGCGAGCGGGGGGGGGGGACAAACACCCCCCCCACACACACACACACACAGACAGCCCTGAGTGTGACCTTTCATTAGAGCCTAAAATGAAGCTTCTACATTGAATTATTCAAAAGTTACAGACGTTTTTCCAAACTGTGCCATTTGGCACAATTTGGCACAGTTCCAAAACACCTGGGAACAGCCTGAGAACAAAGCTGTGTAAAATATTCATTTTTTGTGGTATTGTTACCAAATTTGGATCTCAGCTTGATAACACTTGGCTCTACATTTCTGTTGCATTTTCCAGCCGTGTCGGACAGCTGTGTGTTATTTGCAAGCATTTGTATCCAAAAAAACACCGTGGCCAAATTTATTTTCTTCAAGTTCAGTATGTTTAGATGACTGTAACTCAGTGGCCAGAGCACGTAGAGATTTTTTTTTTTTTTTTGCCAAAAAATTCAAAGTGTTTTCTTTTAAATGAGACCAACCCCATGAAGATGCTGCAAAGGGTTGAAGAACAGCTTTCGATTTACTTTGGGCACGTTATTTTTTTGGCGTTTTTAGGAAAATTGCCCGGAGTGCAAGGGGTTAATACTCCCATACATGACATATTGTACTGAAGTATGGGGAAATACATATAAAACAAACGTATATCCAGTCTTTATGCTTCAGAAGAGAGCTATTAGAATAATAAACAAAGCTGCTTACAGGGAACCAACAAACCCACTTTTTCTTAAATTAAAAGCTCTCAAGTTGAAAGATCTGGTTGACTTTAAAACTGCAGTAATAATGTTTAAAGTGAGGAATCTATCACTGCCCGCAAATATCCAAAAGTTGTTCCAAATAAGGGAGAAACAATATCATTTCAGCGGAACATGTATATTTCAAAAACCTTAAGTGAGAACTACCACTAAGCAACACTGTGTTTCAGTGCAAGGAGTCAGACTGTGGAACGCTTTTGGACCTGAATTAAAATCATGTACAACGCTTGGACAATTTAAACAAAAACTAAAGGAAAAAAATACTCCAAACATATATACAAGATGACATGTAAAATCACATAAGGATTGTCATATCCAGTCTGTGTTGTGCTGTTGCTTAGTTTTGTTTTGTCACGTTTTGTCTTGGCTTTGCTCTGATTTGTAATCACTTTTATTTCATTTCCCTTTTCAATTCTTAGATGGAACATGGGTGGGCAATATAAGCTGCGGCTTCAGCCACCACCAGTTTTGGATAATTTATGTTCAAGTGTATAATCCAAGGAGTTATTGTTTAATTTGACCTTGTTGGATTTTTTTCCCCCTTGTTATATTATTCTGGTCCTTTCTTTTAATCTTTTTAATCTAACCTATCCAAAATAAAGATTCATTCATTCATTCATGTTTAATGAGAAAAATGTTGACGTGTTCAATACTTATTTTCCCCACTGTATTTCCACTCAACTGGAGATGGTCTAACTTTGGAGCTGCAGCTTCTCACGCCATGTTTGTTTTGCTCATTTTAAACCATTCAGGTGTCAGATAAACTTTCAAAAGAATTTTTTTTTAAATTAAAAACACTGGACTAAAAACTAATTAAAACACAAGAGTTAGTGTTAATCCAAACACCATCATCAGTTGTCAGACTGTAGCAGGAAGTGTCTCTGGCCAATAAATAACCTGCAAGGAGGTCACATGACTTGTGACAAATGTAATCCAAAAAAAATTTGTCTGGATAAAATTCAGCCGTCTATACTCACTTGAAACGGAAACAACACACCTTTTGTCTGAACATGGGGGGAAGATGGAAGGTGGGGAGGTCCAGTTGGTCGGTGTGATGCTGGTATTAAAACGGGTGAAGAAGGTGTTATGCTGTTCTGCAAAGCAAGTGGGGTCTGGGCAGTTGACCATGGCAGGTTTTGGGGCTCTGCCCATCATGATGTTTAGACCCTGCCACATTTCTCTCGCACTTCCTGATGCTAATTTCTGCTCCACCTCATTCTTATAATTTATTTTAGCCAGCTTCGCCATCCTCCCAAAATCTTTCTGCAGTTCCTTCACCCTCAGCTTGTCTCCTTGTAGGAAAGCTTTTTTCTTTTGGACCAGGCAGATTTTCATGTCCCTTGTAGCTCATTTCTTATTATTTGGGTGCATTATTATATGGTGGTGGGAGTAATGGTGTCCTCACAGAATAAGATGTAAGAGGTCAGCACATCTGTCAATATGTTAAGATCACTGCTACAGTCATTAAAGAATAGATCCCAGTCTGTCACTTCAAAGCAAGCTCTCAGTGATTCAGCTGCATCTTGATTCCAGACTCTGATGGGGTTTTTTTATGGGTTTACCTGTTTTCAGTTGTGGTGTGTGTTTTGGCAGTAGCAGAATGACGTCAGGATCAGAACGTCCGAGAGGTGGGCGTGGTTTTGAGATATATGCACCAGGGACATTACCATAACACAAGTTCATATTTTCCAGTGTGGTGGGAATTGTGATGTATTGTTCCAGATTGGGCAAATATGTGGTGGTGATGCATCTGTTAAAATCCCCCAGTAAAAACACTGCTGCTCTCCGGTTAATGCTCCTCATCTTATGCATCAGTTGCATTCACTTCTTATTGAATTTGTTTACTACTGTATTGGTAACTGTACATTGACTGCATACAGTCGGGTAGCACTACTATTTAAATGGATGTTCAAAGTATTTGTGATAGAATTTACTTTTGTTTTTTTAATGAAAAGCCGATATTTCTAGAATGCTGGAGGGCAACCAAACCTCCACACTGTTGAAAAGCTGTTAGGAATTGTGATATGCTGAAAAAGAACATTTTCAGAATGTATTTCACTTGTGTACAATTTCATTTTTGAAATTCACAAGTTTTCAAGAAATCAAAAAGCAGTTCCTAACCTAAGCCTACTTTTTTTTCATTGAACAGTATTTTATTGCACATCAGTTGATGTAAGTTTTTAAAAATATAACCCCCCAAAACATCAACACACTGTACTCTGCTTTGAAGCTTACCTCAGCATTTTTTGCAGTGCGGTGGACTTTTTTTTCTGAGATTAGTGGGTTTTTGTACTGAACTGAGAGCCAAATGCAAACCAAAAGTCGTTTCGAATCGGAAATCGATATAGAATCGTGACCCCCAAAAATGGGAATCGAATTGAATCGTGTGGCTTGTAAAGATTCACAGCCCTAGGAGGCAGGGATGTTGCACTCGTCACAGAGTGCTCTTGTTCCTCTGGAGAATGTTTTTCCTGTTGGCTCACAGCTTTTGGATTTGATGTTGAGGTGGATTTATGCTTCGTTTGTGTCTACTGTTCAATCAAGTGTTGATGCACGCACACAGCCGCCATCTGCCGTTCCACCCCAGCCTCATAGGTAGTGCACACGTGTCCGGTCATGTTTCTTTTGAATTCTTCTTCTTTCTCTTCATTTCTACATGCTTGTGTCCTTAAACACAGTTCAGTCTGTGATGATATGGTGTAAATGTGCTGGTCAGTGTGGGTAGTAGAGCAGTTCACTGCAGTAACGCCATATCAAAGGGTGGAACACGGAGATAAAGGAGCCTGCAGCCTCTGATAACACACACACACACACACACACACACACACACACACACACACACACACACACACACCTGAAACTCCAACATGAAGCCTGAATTAATCTGCTGCTCACACAGCTTAAATACTGCAGATGTGGCAACCACCACAGCTCAGTGTTACCTTGTGGGTGTCCCCCACAGCCTAAGGACAAGCAGAGCGCTCAGCTGGAGCAATTAGCATAACAGTGAGATCTATGGACTGATATCATTAGGCAGCCTCTCCTTCCTGCCAGTAATCCTGCTTTTGATATGCGTGACTCATGTAAATGTCCCATGCCTTCCTGCTGTACTGTGATGCTAATGTGCCATGCATGCATTGTCTAGCTGGGTATATAAGTGACTGAATATCGCTTGCTCACTCTCTCACTCTGACTACAGCTTCTGGCTACACCCATTGCCTGTCTGCCGACGAGAGCCTGAGGGCTCGCGCCAGCATGTTTACACAGTGCTGGAGTGAGTTCTGTGATGGTGGATGAATAAACACCCTTTTAAACCTCAGTTCGCCATGCCTTATTTTACCATCCACCACAACCTCACTTTTACCGACAAATCCACATTTTATCCAAATAAATTCATGATGTTTTGTTGTAAATTTGCAACTTTTTCATTTAATTTTTGACTTTTTTCTTCTAAAAGTGCAACTTTTTTTACATAGTTTTCCAGCTTTTCTAATAATTAATTTACTGTTTCTTTTTTCAGACAAAAAGATATATATAAAAAAAAAAAAATGTTTGTTTTTTTACCTCAACATGTGGTGGTGGAGAGGTTAGCGCTGCGGCAGCACAGCAACTCACCCTTGGCCGGGGGATCCTGGGTTCGATCCCAGCCCCCGACCAACAGTGATCTGTGTGGAGTTTGAATGTTCTCCCCGTGTCCTCGTGGGTTTACTCCAGGATTTCTCCGGTTTCCTCCCACATGCCAAAAACATGCAAGTTAGGTTAATTGGCATCAACTGGGGATTCTAAACTGTCCTTAGGTCTGACTGTGAGAGTGAATGGTTGTCTGTCTCTCTGTGTTGGCCCTGTAATGGACTGGTGATCTGTCCAGGGTGGACCCTGCCTCTCACCCAAAGATGCTGGGATAGGCTCCAGCCCCCCCGTGACCCGACAAGGATTATGTGGAAGAAAATGGATGGATGTTTCAATTGGCATCTGCAGTCATTATCATCCCCCCTCATGGATCGTCGCCTTATCGTGGTGGGGGGGTTTGCGTGCCCCAGTGATCCCAGGAGCTATGTTGTCCGGGGCAATTTGCCTCTGATAGGGTCTCCCAAGACAAACTGGTCCTGGGTGAAGGGCCAGACGAAGAACGATCCAACAGACTCTCATGATAAATTGTATATCAAGGATTCAGTGTACCCCGCCCGGTATGGGGTTACCGGGGCCCCACCCTGGAGCCAGGCCTGGGGGAGGGGCTCGAAGGCTAGCGTCTGGTGGCCGGGTTTCCACCCATGGGACCCGGCCGGGCTCAGCCCGAAGGAGTTACATGGGTCCGCCCTCCAGTAGGTTCACCACCTGCAGGAGGGATCATGGAAGTCCGGTGCTATGTGGATTAGGTGGCAGTCAAAGGCGGAGACCTTGGCGGACTGATCCCAAGCTTTCTAAACTGGCTTTTGGTACGTGGAATGTCACCTCTCTGGTGGGGAAGGAGCCTGAGCTGGTGTACGAGATTGAGCGATACCGGCTAGATATAGTCGGCCTCACCTCAACACACAGCTCCGGTTCCGGAACCAGTCTCCTGGAGAGGGGCTGGAGCTTGGCCTTTTCTGGAGTTGCCCCGGGCGAGAGGCGACGAGCAGGGGTAGGTATTCTTGTATCGCCCCACCTTGCTGCCTCTATATTGGAGTTTTCCCCGGTGGACGAAAGGGTTGCTTCCCTGCGCCTTCGGGTTGGGAAACGGGTCCTGACCATCATTTGTGCCTATGCACCAAATGATGTTTCAGAGTACCCACCCTTTTTGGAGTCTGTGACTGGGGTGCTGGAGGGTGCTCCTCCTGGAGACTCCATTGTCCTACTGGGGGACTTCAATGCGCACGTGGGCAACGACAGTGAAACCTGGAGGGGGGTGATTGGGAGGAACGGCCTGCCCGATCTGAACCCGAGTGGTGTTCAGTTATTGGACTTCTGTGCTAACCACAGTCTGTCTATAACGAACACCATGTTCAAGCATAAGGGTGTCCATATGTGCACCTGGCACCAGGACACCCTAGGCCGCAGGTCGATGATCGATTTTGTTATCGTATCATCAGACCTGCGACCGTATGTCTTGGACACCCGAGTAAAGAGAGGTGCAGAGCTGTCAACTGATCACCACCTGGTGGTGAGTTGGATCCGATGGCAGGGGAGGAAGCCATTCAGACCTGGTAGACCCAAACGTATAGTGAGGGTGTGCTGGGAGCGTCTGGCTGAGGCCCCTGTCCGGGAGGTCTTCAACTCCCACCTCCGGAAGAACTTCAACCACATTCCGAGGGAGTCTGGAGACATGGAGTCTGAATGGGCCATGTTCTCCACCTCTGTTGTTGAAGCGGCAGCCCAGAGCTGCGGCCGCAAGGTGGTCGGTGCATCTCGTGGTGGCAACCCCCGAACCAAGTGGTGGACACCAGTGGTGAGGGGGGCCATTAAGCTGAAGAAGGAGTCCTATCAAGCTTGGTTGGCTTGTGGGACTCCCGAAGCAGCTGAGGTGTACCGGCAGGCCAAGCGGAGTGCAGCTCGGGTGGTTGCTGAAGCAAAAACCCGGGTATGGGAGGAGTTCGGTGAGGCCATGGAACAAGACTTTCGGTCGGCTTCAAAGAGATTCTGGCAAACTGTTCGGCGGCTCAGGAGGGGAAAGCAGCTCCCCGTCCACACTGTGTATGGTGCGGATGGGACACTGTTGACTTCAACTGGGGATATCGTCGGGCGGTGGAAGGAATACTTCGAGGATCTCCTCAATCCCACTGATACGCCTTCCACAGAGGAAGCAGGGTTTGGGGACGAGGGGGATGACTCGCCTATCACAGGGGCTGAGGTCGCCAAGGTGGTTA
Source organism: Pholidichthys leucotaenia (assembly GCA_020510985.1). Taxonomy (NCBI): domain Eukaryota; kingdom Metazoa; phylum Chordata; class Actinopteri; order Cichliformes; family Pholidichthyidae; genus Pholidichthys; species Pholidichthys leucotaenia. The sequence goes on from CM035849.1 coordinate 13,102,686, forward strand.
AAAATCTCCTTGGTGGCCGGGCCCCGGGGGTGGACGAGATTCGCCCCGAGTACCTCAAGGCCCTGGATGTTGTTGGGTTGTCATGGTTGACACGCCTCTGCAACATTGCGTGGAGGTCGGGGGCAGTGCCTTTGGCATGGCAAACCGGGGTGGTGGTTCCTCTCTTCAAAAAAGGGGACCGGAGGGTGTGCTCCAACTTTAGAGGGATCACACTCCTCAGCCTCCCTGGGAAGGTCTATGCCAAGGTACTGGAGAGGAGAGTCCGGCCGTTGGTCGAACCTCGGATTCAGGAGGAGCAATGTGGTTTTCGTCCTGGCCGTGGCACATCGGACCAGCTCTTTACCCTCTCGAGAATTCTTGAGGGTTCGTGGGAGTTTGCCCAACCAGTTTACATGTGTTTTGTGGACTTGGAGAAGGCATTTGACCGCGTCCCTCGTGGATTTTTGTGGGGGGTGCTTCGGGAGTATGGGGTATCGGGCTTGTTGTTACGAGCTATTCGGTCTCTGTACGACCGTTGTGAGAGTTTAGTTCGCATTGCCAACACTCGGTCGGAGTCATTCCCAGTGAGAGTTGGACTCCGCCAGGGCTGCCCTTTGTCACCGGTCCTGTTCATAATTTTTATGGACAGGATTTCTAGGCGCAGCCAGGGAATGGAGGGTGTCATGCTTGGTGACCACAGGATCTCATCTCTGTTGTTTGCAGATGATGTTGTCCTGTTGGCTTCATCCAGCAATGACCTACAGCTCTTGCTGGGACGGTTTGCCGCTGAGTGTGAAGCGGCTGGGATGAGAATCAGCACCTCCAAGTCCGAGTCCATGGTCCTCAGCCGGAAAAAGGTGGATTGTCCTCTCCGGGTTGGGGACAGGCTCCTGCCCCAAGTGGAGGAGTTTAAGTATCTTGGGGTCTTGTTCACGAGTGAGGGGAAAATGGAGCGAGAGATCGACAGACGGATTGGAGCAGCATCTGCAGTGATGCGGACGTTGTACCAGTCTGTTGTGGTGAAGAGGGAGCTTAGTTCTAAGGCAAAGCTGTCGATTTACCAGTCAATCTACGTTCCTACTCTCACCTATGGTCACGAGCTTTGGGTAATGACCGAAAGAACGAGATCGCGGATACAAGCGGCTGAAATGAGCTTTCTCCGTAGGATTGCTGGACTCACCCTCAGAGATAGGGTGAGGAGCTCAGTCATCCGGGAGAGGCTCAGAGTAGAACCGCTGCTCCTCCACATTGAAAGGAGTCAGTTGAGGTGGTATGGGCATCTGATTAGGATGCCTCCTGGACGCCTCCCACTTGAGGTGTTTCAGGCACGTCCCACTGGGAGGAGACCCCGGGGCAGACCCAGGACTCGGTGGAGAGACTATGTCTCCCAGCTAGTCTGGGAACGCCTTGGTATCCCCTCTGAAGAGCTGGAGCAGGTGGCTGGGGAGAGGGAAGTCTGGGCTTCTCTGCTTGAACTGCTGCCTCCGCGACCCGGACCTCCGGAAAAGCGGTAGAAGATGGATGGATGGATGGATGGATCTGCAGTCATCTTCAAAAGCGTCAACTGATGTGTCGTTTATCAGCCGTTTTCCTTAGGCGTGGCCAACTTGATTTACCTGACAGATCCATACCTGATGTCGTCAGGTGGGCTCTGGAGGATGGAGTCCCAGGTGTGGGAGAGCATGAATGCTCCCTCATCCTAATTCATGGTGTCCTTTGCACGTTTTCTGATTTCTATGGCTTCCTTGATCCAGCGTTGGTGTTTATTACCCTCCAATCCAGTGATTCTTGGGCTGTTCCAGTCCGTGATGTGATTGGTCCTTTTGCAGTGATCCAATATTGCTGATTTTAGGGTTTCTTGTTCTGCCTTATCTTTTTGTGGTCTTGTGAGTTGTCCTTGTGTTTCGTTTTCACATTCCTTCTGGCGTTCTTTCTTTCTTGTTGAGTGTTCTTCCTACTTACCCGATGTGTGTTTTGTCACATGATCTGCATGTAATTTCATATATTAAGTTGTATTTTATAATAATAATAATAATAATGCATTAGTTTTATATAGCGCTTTATCATAGACACTCAAAGACGCTTTACAAACAGTTACATTATTCATTCACTCCAGACAGACAATGGTAGTGGCGAGCTACTACTGCAGCCACAGCTGCCCTGGGGCAGGCTGACGGAAACGTGGCAGCCAGTCCGCGCCAACGGCCTTTCCGGCCACCACTGAACATTTTTATACATTCATACACATTCATACCCAGTGTTATAGACACTGGAGGCAAGGTGGTAAAGTGTCTTGCCCAGGGATGGACACAACGGCAGGATATCTGGGGAGAGCGGGATTCGAACCGCCAACCATCCGGTTATTAGACGACCTGCTCTACCTCCTGAGCCACTGCGGCCCCTGCCGCCTGTCCTGTTCTATTTTGTATTTGGGGTTGTGGCAGTCTCCTGAAGTGCTGCCCCTTTAAGACTGCTCCCCACCTCCTTGCCACTAATTAGAATAGAATAGGCTTTATTGTCATTGTACAGTAGTACAGTACAACGAAATTGTGGGTGTAGAACCTAGCCTTTCTTGAACTGAACAAAGGAACTGAACTGACCCAAAAGGGGTACAGAGAACTGAAGTGATTAAAAGGACTATATTGAATTGAACTGAAAAGGTGAACTGAAGTAAATAAAAAACCGAACCATTTGAACTGTTTATGGGTTGAGATTTTTGTTGCCTTTGATATAATTTTGTGGTTTTACCTGAAAGGGACATTTGAGTTGATGGTTTGAGTTGTTTTGAAATTTACTGCTTTCTTTATATTGACTGGCTAAATGTGTTTGAAGTCAATATTTGAGTTACTTAAGGGTCCATGGTATTTGTTTTATTTACTTGCATCCTTGTAGGGGATTGTCCGAAGTTTAAAATAAGGTTGTTTTTTTTTCTTTTTTGTCGATGTTTGCTTCGGCTGGCATCCCAAAAAGTTAAATTAGAGGGGCAATCTGTTACAGAGTGTACTAGTCGCTGTTTTATTTTTATGTGTGGTTTCACTGCTGTGCTGATTTTATTTTCTCATGATCCTTAGTATTGGTTCTGTTGTCCCTCAGCTGTGTGGTATGGTAATAATGTCCTTGTTTTTTGTTTCAGCTTTTGGTGTTTTTGTTTTGCGTTCGTTTCTCATTTGTTTTCTTTGTTCTTGACCTGCTTTTTTCCTTTGTTAATGGCCCATATTGGATATAGGCAGTGTGTGAGTGCATGTCGTATGTGTTCCTCTTCCTCCTGTCTGTTTTCGTCATCTGTGACATAGCTGGCCCATTAGTATAGAGTTCTCACAACTGATAGTTTGTGGGATGTTGAGATGACCAGAGTACAGTGTTTCCTCTTAAAAATCTTGGCACGGTGGCAACATATTTTTTTCCGGGGGGGGGGGGGACACTATTGTAATCAGAATATGTTAATTTTATACTGCTTATTTCTTTTTTTTTAAATTTTGCACAGTAACTTGCATATGGAACTTACTGTTTGAAGTATTGTATAACTGAGGATTGAATATTGGGCCAGTTGGGATCCCACCCAGACATCCTGTGTTGGGACGTTCTACTGGTGTCACCTTTCTCTCTGTCCTCTGCCCTCATCTTTCTGCCTGAACACTGTGAAAAAGTGATTGCCCCCCCCCCCCCGTTAAAACACAAATTACAGTAACTGTGGTTTATCATATCTTTGGAAGGCTGAGTTCAATTTCTCTAGCCACACCCAGGCCTGATTACTGCCACACCTGTTCTCAATCAAGAAATCACATAAATAGGACCTGCTTGACAAAGTGAAGTAGACCAAAAGATCCTCAAAAGCTAGACATCATGCTGCGATCCAAAGAAATTCAGGAACAATTGAGAAACAAAGTAATTGAGATCTATCAGTCTGGAAAAGGTTATAAAGCCATTTCTAAAGCTTTGGGATTCCAGTGAACCACAGTGAGAGTGATTATCCACATATGGCGAAAACATCAAACAGTGGTGAACCTTCCTAGAAGCGGCCGGCCAACCAAAATTACCCCAAGAGTGCAGCAACGACTGATCCAAGAGGCCACAAAAGACCCCACAACAATGTCCAAAGAACTGCAGACCTTACTTACCTCAGTTAAGGTCAGTGTTCATGACTGCACCATAAGAAAGAGACTGGGCAAAAATGGCCTGCATGGCAGAGTTCCAAGATGAAAACCACTGCTGAGCAAAAAGAACATAAAGGCTCATCTCAGTTTTGCCAGAAAACATCTTGATGATCCCCAAGACTTTTGGGAAAATACTCTGGACTGACGAGACAAATGTTGAACTCTTTGGAAGGTGTGTGTCCCATTACATCCAGCGTAAAAGTAACACAGCATTTCAGAAAAGGAACATCATACCAACAGTAAAATATGGTGGTGGTAGTGTGATAGACCAGACCTGGAGGACTTGGAATGGAACCAGGAATTCTGCTGTCTGCCAAAAAAATCCTGAAGGAGAATATCGGGCCATCTGTTCGTGACCTCAAGCTGAAGCACCCTTGGGTTCTGCAGCAGGACAATGATCCAAAACACACCAGCAAGTCCACCTCTGAATAGCTTAAGAAAAACAAAATGAAGACTTTGGAGTGGCCTAGTCAAAGTCCTGACCTGAATCTGATTGAGATGCTGTGGCATGACCTTAAAAAGGCGGTTCATGCTGGAAACCTCTCTAATGTGGCTGAATTTGTATGTATATCCACTGCTCTTATTTATATCTGCCGTATCTTCTTAATTATTGCTCTGAGTGTTGCTATCCCTGTGCTGTTGCAATCCTGGAATTTCCCCATTGTGGGACTAATAAAGGCTTATCTTATCTTATCTTATCTTACAGCAATTCTGCAAAGTTGAGTGGACCAAAATTCCTCCACAGTGCTGTAGAAGACTCATTGCCAGTTATCGCAAACGCTTGATTGCAGTTATTGCTACTAAGGGTGGCCCAAACAGTTATTAGGTTGAGGGGGCAATCACTTTTTCCACACAGGGCCATGCAGGTTTGGATTTTTTTTCCCCCCTTAATAATAAACCCCTTCATTTAAAAACTGCATTTTGTGTTTACTTATGTTATCTTTGTCTAATATTTAAATTTGTTTGATGATCTGAAACATTTAATTGTGACAAAAAAAAAAAAAAAAAGAGAAATCAGGAAGGGGGCAGACACTTTTTCACACCACTGTAAATGACAAAATGTGTGGGTTTTTTTTTTTGTGTGTGTGTATTTTTATTCTAGTGTTTCTTTTTTCCATTGAGAGAGTAGGGAAGAGAAGGGGGAAACATTCATCATAGTAATTTACTCATGCATACTTAAAATCATATGCTCATACGTGGGTATAGTAGCCAGGAATTCTACTCATGTAAAAGCAGTGCTTTGAAATTAATAATTAAAAGTAGACAATCAAAAATTTCTAGTTGAGTTAAGGCAGGGGTGGGCAGTGAGGGCCATTCCACTGCAGGTTTTCTTTTCCATCTAGTCTCTTCAGCAGGTGTTTTCAATGATTAGTAATCCTTGAAACTGATAAAGATTCAAAGATTTTATTTGTCAATACTACTATACGTACAGGACATACAGGAGAATTGAAATGGCCTTTCATTGTTTTTTCTTTTTCATAACATTTTTCCAAATTCCTTTTTCCTTAACTTTGCGTTCTACTTAATTTTTGCCACTATTCTCACTTCATTAATTCCCTATTCAAACACACAATCTCACTTCGCCCTTGTTCCACATATGCAAGACCTGTAAATATTGCTATTTCTTCATATATGCAAAATTACCACTGTTCATGCAATTTTTGATTATCTTCCCATTTTACAAGCTATATAGATGTCTGTTGTCATTTTGGATTTTCCTGAAATAAAGATAAGATAAGATAAGATAAACTTTATTGTCCCTCGAGGGGAAATTTGTCTTGGGCTTGTCACCCGTGCTGCAACCACACAATCCACACATACACAATGGATGTAGTACATAATGAATGAAATAAAACCCAATAAATAATACAAGTACGTACGTACATAAATATATAACAGCAGTCATTAAGAACAGGAGTTATAAGTGTCCCTGACCTATTTATCTGAGTTTAAAAGTTTTACTGACGTCGGGATAAATGAGTTCTTGTATCTATTGAACCTGCACTTGGGGACTCTGTATCTCCTCCCTGAGGGCAGCCGCACATATTCATTGTTTAGTACATGGCTCATGTCACTGATTATTTTTTGAGCTTGTCTACTGGCTGCCTGGTCGTGTAAGATCTGCATGGGTAAATACTCTTTAACTCCAATAATTTTCCATGCTGTATAAATTAAACGCAACACTCTGTTCTTAAGTTTCACAGAGAGGTTGCCAAACCAAGCTGTAATGCTGTATCTAATACAGCTCTCCAACACAGCCTGGTAAAATATTAGCATAATCCTTTTATCATCACCATGTATTCTTAATCTACGTAAGAAATGCAGCCGCTGTTGTAGTCTACTGCAGAGGTAATCAATATGTGTGCTCCAGGTTAATGAATTGTCAATAAATACTCCCAAATATTTATAGGAACTAACCAGTGTTATAGTGTAGTTGTGGATGACCACAGGCCTGTGGTCACCAACTCCCCGAGGGTCAAACACCATCTCCTTTGTTTTATCAGTATTCAAAATGAGATGACTGTCATCACACCAATTGACAAACCTCTGAATTTCTATAAAATAGCTTGACAGATCATGAGTCTTTTGAAGTAGTGATAGAATAGCAGTGTCATCAGAAAATTTAATAATTTGATTGCCTGGATAGACACTTCTGCACTCATCAGTGTACAAGGTGAACAAAAATGGTGAACTAACACAGCCTTGGGGAGCTCCTGTGCTGAGGGTTCTGGATTTAGATAAAGTTCCATTTACACTAACTTGCTGTTTACGATAAGTTAAAAATGAGTGGTACCATTTAATAATGACAGGATGCACTTTAAAATCATTTAACCCTTTAATTAAAAGGTGTGGCTGCAGTGTGTTAAAAGCTGAACTAAAATCAACCAATAAAAGACGTACATATGAGGATGTTTCCTCCAAATGTTTAAACACAGAATGAGTTAAGGTTAAAATGGCATCCTCTGTACTTCTATTATTTTATAAGCAAACTGCAGAGGATCCAAAAGTCCTCCAAAATCAATTTTCAGCTTGTCAATGACAATCTTCTCGAGGCACTTCATTACCAGTGAGGTCAGTGCAACAGGACGATAGTCATTGTTCTCTTTACAGCTTGCTTTTTTTGGTACAGGAATTATAATAGAGCTTTTCCAAATTACTGGGACAGAACACGTATCTAAAGACTTCTGGTAGATGGGACTCCAGAATCCTAAAATTACTCACCTCTTCGTCGGCGTGTTCTCTGTCCAGATTCTAGAATCACAGTGTCAAGAACTGATGCCCAGAGACTGATCAAATATTGCCAGTAAAATTATTAACTAAGGCTTAACTTACTAATTGCCAAATTCTTAAGCTTAAGTCTTTGTCCATAAGAGTTTCTGCCACGATAAAATGCGGATGGTGCCCCAACTAGTGTTACAAGTGAGGTAATGCAAGCGTTATTAATGATTATTAGTCCAAGCTATTAATTATTAATAATCATATTAATATTAATGGTGTCTCCACTTACATACATATATTCTAGATAAGAGCAAACACCTGCTGAAGAAACTGGAACAGAAAACCTGCAGTGGAATGGCCCTCCATGACACTTGATTCTGATTTTAAATCCATTTTGTCACAATCACTATCTTACTGTGAATTATTAACCCTTCATCTGCCCAGATTAAATGGACGGGTCGTGTGCCCCCAATGTCAACTTATTGACTGAGTTATGTAATTTATATAGCTGCCGCGACATTATGCGAATTAGATGCGTAAATTTATTCCTGTCTGAAACTTTGGATCGTATTCTACATCTTTCTAAGTGACAGTAAGCCATTATCTCTTGTAACTTTCAAGTTATAGCCTTGGAAATCTGAACTATTTTACTGACAATTTTTTTTTTTTTTTTTTTTTTTTACCACTCTTGGCCACTTGGGGGGGGGGGCTTGAGTTGCATTGCCTTGCATTGCCTCAGGCGCCACATGGCGCCTAGGGCAGTTAAAGGGTTTTAATATTTATGAATATATGACTGTGTTTCGGTGTTTTATTTTTCTAGTCATATGAACTGCCTAGTCGTTTTATCAACAAACTATCTTATTTATCAGTGACTTTATCACCCTGTCCAAGCTCCGGCGTTTCCTCATGGGGGGCCCTCCTGTGGGGGTTGTGCCTGTTTTCTGAAGGCTGCTGACGGATCAAAGTCAATGACTTTGTGAATTTCGGTCATCTTAACTTGCCAGGTACATAATAATGAACATAAATTGGGCTGCACGGTGGCGCAGTGGTTAGCACTGCGGCAGCACAGTTTACCCTCGGCCGGGGGATCGCGGGGATCATGAGATCGTGGGTTCGATCCCTGCCCCCGGCCAACAGTGATCTGTGTGGAGTTTGCATGTTCTCCTGTGTAGCGTGGGTTTACTCCAGGATTTCTCTGGTTTCCTCCCACATGCCAAAAACATGCAGGTTAGGGATACGGGGCGCTTACGCACGCAGCGACCGGCAGCTGGTGGCTTGTCACCAGACTGCAGAACAAATCTACCAATAAGTACAAAAAAAAAATAAAATTGGTTAATGTGGTAATGGCTGGTGAAGTCAGTCCTCAGTGATTCAGTCACTCTTGGCTTTCCCTGCATACCGATGGCTGAAAAGCAAAACTGGATGAAAAATGCACTTGGGCATTAGTGCCTTGCAAACTGCAGATAGGAGGTGGTATTGCTAACACATAATTTAGTAATATAGTCCAAAACAGTGTATTATGTACTGGGTGTCCTTAAAAAATAGCATTCTACAAGAAAATAAAAAGTTTTTTTAGTTTTCTCAAAGTGCATTTTTCAGATAGGAGGTTTTGCATTTTGGCCATTGGTATGAATCCTAACCATACCTGTTAGCTAAGCGACTCATCATTATTGTTCCCATTACCAGTGGCTTAAAACTACCATAAATATCTCCACTGTTTACATACTTCTTTTTTTCCCCCCACATTTAAAGTACTTTAATAAGCTCATGCTTCTCTTGGACAACAATACCAGAGAGACATTGCCTACCGACTGACGGTCACGTGGGCGGCGCGCTTCTGAACTCCAACGCATGGACTACTGTCACATGCGTTGTTCATGTGCGCGCTTGCGGAGCATCATTGCTTAATTTATTTTCCTTAAATTTATATTTCCTATTAGCGTGGCGGGATAACTTCAAGGGTGGCGGCCCGCCACGCAGGAATGTTACCAGAGGAAACCCTGAGAGTCGGTACTGATCTGTGTGGGCTGGTTTTGTGTAGACTGTAATTTTTATGCTGCCGTCGTCTGTGTGGTGGATTCTGATGTCCAGAAAGGCTGTGGTCCTGTTCGTTTCCTCTTGGTGTGTGAGTTTTATACGTCCTGCGCTGTCCATGGTGTTCAGGTGGTCTGTGAGGTCGTGTGTGTGTCCTTTCTTCAGTTTCTCCAGAAGGTCGTCCACATGTCTCCTCCAGAGGGTGGGTGTGCAGCATGTGGGTGCTGTGTTTATGGCTCTTGTTTCCAGGCCCTCCATGAACAAAACTGCTCATAATGGCTGATAATGGGTCCGCCATTGAAAACTTTCCTTCTGTCTGTAAATCGTTCCTTTATATTGAAGACAGGTGGATTTGGTGACGAAATGTAGCAGTCCAGATATGTCTTGAACTGTGAGGTTTGTGCGGGTTTTTTTTTTTTTTTTTTTTTTAGTGTTGTCCTTCCTGAGGCGTTCTTGCACAGTGTGTCGGGCGACGTTGACGGGGGTTTTGTAAATAGTCATACAACATCGTGTGAAATAAGGATATCGTCTGTTTCTACTGGCAAGTTCTTGTGCCAGTTGTTCTGAGTTTCTGCAGTGATATTCATGATATTTTGGCTAGTACAGTACACCCAAAGGCCGTCCCCCTGCAGCTGACAGAGAGAGGTTTTGAGTCCCAGGTGTCTGAGTTTTTATCCCCCACCGGTCTCCTTTGGGCTTGGACCGGCGGGGGATGATGTTACGGGTCAGTCCGTCCGTCCATCTGTCCCGCTTCAGTGGAATCAGCTCCTCCTACACTTAGTACAGTATTGGGAAGGAAAATGGAGGCGGGGGATGTTACACTCATCAGTGCTCTTGTTCTTGGAGCTGTATGGCTTATTTTTTAATGATAAATTTTGGATTTTTTTCCTCAAAATTTAGCAATTATCTTGTAAATTTTCTCAAATTTTCATTTTAATTTTTGCTTGTAAATCTGTTTTTTTTCCCTTATAAATGAGTGGCGTTTTTCACCCAAATTTCCATCATTTTTCTTGTAAATGTATGGCTTATTTATTTCTCATAAATTTACAATTTTTTCTTGTAAATTAGTTTTTTTTCATCCATATTTACACCTTTTTTGTAGGTGTATGGCTTCTTTTTTAAATCATAAATTTGGGATTTTTTCCTCAAAATTTAGCAACTTTCTTTTTTGTAAATTTTCACCCAAATTTATTTTTCCTCATAAATTTGCAATATTTTTCCCAAAAAAGGACCTTTTTTTTCCTCTTGTAAATTTGTGCTCATTTTCCTATAAATTTTTAAACTTTTTTTCTCATAAATGTTCATTTTTCCCCCCCACATAATTTTGAGTTTTTTTCTGGTCGATCCACCCCCCCCCCCCCCCCCCACAAAATTGAATTTGCACCTTTTCTGTCCTGACAGGTTGCCAGTTATGCTGTTTTCAGGTGTTTTGGGTGAATTAACAGTTTTGACCGTGGTTCCAGGCGGAGGCGGAGGTGACAGCTCTGAATCGACGTCTGCAACTGACGGAGGACAGTTTGGACCAGGTCCAGGAGAGACTGTCCACGGCACTACAGAAGCTCAACGAGGTGGAGAAGATGGCTGACGAGAGCGAGAGGTGAGGAGACGCCACACATCGGCTTTCTTTGCGCAGATTTACAGAAAAATAAGGTTTAAAATTCATCAGGAGAACAGTCAGAAATTGTTGTGAAAAATTAATAATTTTACAATAAATAAAGTAAAAATGGATGCAAATCAGCAAGAAAAACGTGGCAAATTTATATCATAAATTCATCTTGAAGCAAAAATTATTAAGAAAATGGGCAGGTTTTTATTTGGAAAACCTTGGAAATTTATCAGAAATTGACGTAAATTTACATGGGAAAAAAGTCCAATTTTTGAGGGGAAAAATGGCAAATTTATAAGTTTAATAAAAACAGCAAATTTGTGAGGGGAAAAAAAGAAATTTTGTCTGAAAAAGGTCAGATAAAATTTTAATTGATTTGAAAAATGTCAGACTCCAAAAATGTTTCTGGAGTCTGTGACTGGGGTGCTGGAGGGTGCTCCTCTTGGAGACTCCATTGTCCTACTGGGGGACTTCAATGCGTACGTGGGCAACGACAGTGAACCCTGAAAGGGGGTGATTGGGAGTAACGCCTGCCAGATCTGAACCCAAGTGGTGTTCAGTTATTGGACTGCAGCGGGATCAGACCTAAATGAAACAGTCATCGTCACACCTGACAGACTGCTATGATGATGATGATGTGCTAACCACAGTTTGTCCATAACGAACACCATGTTCAAGCATAAGGGTGTCCATATGTGCACCTGGCACCAGGACACCCTAGGTCGCAGGTCGATGAGCGATTATGTTATTGTGTCATCAGACCTACGACCGTATGTCTTGGGCACTCGGGTAAAGAGAGGTGCAGAGCTGTCAGTTGATCACCTGGTGGTGAGTTGGATCCGATGGCAGGGGAGGAAGCCATTCAGACCTGGTAGACACAAACGTATAGTGAGGGTGTGCTGGGAATGTCTGGCTGAGGCCCCTGTCCGGGAGGTCTTCAACTCCCACCTCCAGAAGAACTTTGACCACATTCCGAGGGAGTCTGGAGACATGGAGTCTGAATGGGCCATGTTCTCCACCTCTGTTGTTGAAGCAGCTGCCCAGAGCTGTGGCTGCAAGGTTATTAGTGCATCTCATGTTGGCAACCTCCAAACCAAGTGGTGGACACCAGTGGTGAGGGGGGCCATTAAGCTGAAGGAGGAGTCTATCAAGCTTGGTTGGCTTGTGGGACTCCCAAAGCAGCTGAGGTGTACCAGCAGGCCAAGCAGAGTGCAGCTCGGGTGGTTGCTGAAGCAAAAACTCAGGTGTGGGAGGACCTCGGTGAGACAATGGAACAAGACTTTCGGTTGGCATCGAAAAGATTCTGGCAAACTGTCCGGTGGCTCAGGAGGGGGAAGCAGCTCCCTGTCCACACTGTGTATGGTTGGATGGGGCACTGCTGACTTGGACAGGGGATATCATCAGGCAGTTGAAGGAATACTTGGAAGATCTCCTCAATCCCACTGACACACCTTCCACAGAGGAAGCAGGACTTGTGGACGAGGGGGACGACTCGCCCATCGCAGGGGCTGAGGTTGCCAAAATGGTTAAAGTCTTTGGTGGCCAGGCCCCGGGAGTGGACGAGGTTTGCCCTGAGTCCCTCAAGGCTCTGGATGTTGTAGGGCTGTAATGGTTGACAGGCCTCTGCAACATTGGGTGGAGGTCGGGGGCAGTGCCTTTGGCATGGCAAACCGGGGTGGTGGTTCCTCTCTTCAAGAAGGGGGACCAGATGGTGTGCTCCAACTTTAGAGGGATCACACTCCTCAGCCTCCCTGGGAAGGTCTATGCCAAGGTACTGGAGCGTCTCTCCTCTCCAGTTATGATGACGACTGGAGAGGAGAGTCCGACTGTTGGTCGAACCTCAAATTCAGGAGGAGCAATGTGGTTTTCGTCCTGGCCGTGGCACATCGGACCAGCTCTTTACCCTTTTGAGAATCCTTGAGCGTTCGTGGGAGTTTGCCCAACCAGTTTACATGTGTTTTGTGGACTTGGAGAAGGCATTCGACTGTGTCCCTCGTGGTCTCTTGTTGGGGGTGGTTCGGGAGTATGGGGTATCGGGCTTGTTGTTACGAACTATCTGGTCTGTATATGATTGTTAGGAGGGTTTGGTTCATATTGCCATCACCCCTTCAAACTCATTCCCAGTGAGAGTTGGACTCCGTCAGGGCTGCTCTTTGTCACCGGTCCTGTTCATAATTTTTATGGACAGGATTTCTAGGCGCAGCCAGGGAATGGAGGGTGTCATGCTTGGTGACCACAGGATCTCATCTCTGTTGTTTGCAGATGATGTTGTCCTGTAGGCTTCATCCAGCAATGACCTACAGCTCTTGCTGGGACGGTTTGCCACTGAGTGTGAAGCGGCTGGGATGAGAATCAGCACCTCCAAGTCCGAGTCCATGGTCCTCAGCTGGAAAAAGGTGGATTGTCCTCTCAGGGTTGGGGACAGGCTCCTGCCTCAAGTGGAGGAGTTTAAGTATCTTGGGGTCTTGTTTGTGAGTGAGGGGAAAATGGAGCAAGAGATTGACAGACTGATTGGAGCAGCATCTGCAGTGATGCGGACGTTGTACCGGTCTGTTGTGGTGAAGAGGGAGCTGAGTTCTAAGGCAAAGCTGTCGATTTACCAGTCAATCTACGTTCCTACTCTCAGCTATGGTCATGAGCTTTGGGTAATGACCGAAAGAACAAGATCGTGGATATAAGCGGCTGAAATGAGCTTTCTCCGTAGGATTGCTGGACTCACCCTCAGAGATAGGATGAGGAGCTCAGTCATCCAGGAGAGGCTCAGAGTAGAACCGCTGCTCCTCCACATTGAAAGGAGTCAGTTGAGGTGGTATGGGCATCTGATTAGGATGCCTCCTGGACGCCTCCCACTTGAGGTGTTTCGGGCACGTCCCACTGGGAGGAGACCCCGGGGCAGACCCAGGACTCGGTGGAGAGACTATGTCTCCCAGCTGGTCTGGGAACGCCTTGGTATCCCCTCTGAAGACCTGGAGCAGGTGGCTGGGGAGAGGGAAGTCTGGGCTTCTCTGCTTGAACTGCTGCCTCCGCAACCCGGACCTCCAGAAAAGCAGTAGAAGATGGACGGATGGAAGGAAAATGTCATAAATTAGTTGCAAAAAGCTACAAATTATTTTTATTTTACTACAAAATACATGATTAGAAAAAAATGTCCTTTTTATAAAGAAAAAGACAAAGTTTTAAGAAGAAGAAACTAATTTATGAAGAAAAAACTTAAAAATTTTTAAGGCAAAAAGCTGGAAATTCGTCAGAAAATGTCAGTTGACAAAAAATGAACAAGTTTTTAAATTTAAAAAAACCAGCAAATTTATGAGGGGAAAAAAATCATAAATTAGAAAAAAACAAATTTTATCTTAAAAAAAAATGGAACAGCAGTCAAACTTGTAAATTAATATTGTTGGAAAAAAACTCAAATTCATGACAAAAAAGCTACAAATTATTAAGAAAACAATAGTGAATGATTAGGAAAAAAGTAGCATTTTTATAAGGAAAAAGGCATAAAATTTTAGGGAAAAAAGACTGAGTAAAAAAGTGAAATTTATCACAAAATGTTTGTAGAAAAAAAATCCTGAGTTTGTGAAGGGAAAATGGCAAAATTGCAAGAAAACAGTTAAATATGGATGAGAAAAAGTCATAAATTTGTCAAAAATCTTGAACAATAAAAAGCCGCAAATTTATGAATGGGGGGGAAAAAATATTTTTTCAAAACTCAGAAAATAAGTGATTTTTATGAGGAAAAAGCCTGGAAATTTATCATAAAACAGATCTGAATTGATAAGAAAAAAAATCAGTTTTATGAGCCAAAAAATGTTGATATTTTTCTTCTGGAAAAAAGTGGAAAATTTACAAGAAAAAAAAAAATCAGGTGTTTATGAGGAAAAAACTGCAAATTTATGAAGCTGCAAAAAGTTGGAAATTTATCAGAAAATAAGTGAATTTACAAGGAAAATTAACAAGTTTAGCAGTTAAAAAAAACAGCAAATTTACAAGGGAAAAAATTAAAATTTGTTTTAAAAAAGCAGAAAATTACATAAAAAAAATTTAAAAATTATTTGCAATAAAAAAATCATAGTTTAGTAAAAAAAAAAAAAAAGTCATAAATTCCTGGCCAAAAAGCTACGAATTATTAACAAAACAGTAATAAATGATGAATGGAAAAGTCACATTTTTATGAGTAAAAAGGCATAAATTTGAGGAGAAAAAATTGTAAATTTACCAGAAAAAGTCACAGATTTGTAAGGAAAAAAGTTGGAAATTTATCAGGAAACGTGTAAATTTGACTGAAAGAATCACAAGTTTGTGAGGGGAAAAAACAGCAAATTGACCAGAAAAAAGTTTCACATTTATGAGGAAAAGGCTGAAATTGATCAGAAATATTTAACAAATTTACAATTAAAAAGTCATAGATTTCTGAATAATAAACTGTAAACGTGTTTGAAAAACCTCCTAAAACTTTAGAAATAATTCAATGTGTTGATGAGAGGGAAAAAATATGAAATTCAGTGGAAAAAATTCCCAAATTTATGAAAACCTGAAGCTACAAATTAATGAGAAAATCAGTGATTTAGAAGGTGGCATTTTTAGGGGGGGAAATGTAGAATATTATCAGAAGCTGGACATAAATTTATCAGAGAAAAGACGAGTTTAACAAACCTGCGATGAGAGCGGCGGGTTCCGTCTCGGAGCTGCTGTGGCGGTTCTGTTTGGTGGCGTTTTATCTCGGTGTCGCCGTCGCTCCTCCACGTTTCTGCCGTCGCTGCTAAGGTGCTTTAGAAATAAACTTGATTGGATAAAATTGCCACAAATTTATCAGGGAAACGTTATAAACTTAATCAGAAAATGTGCAAGTTTACAACAGACACAAAAGTTGCAACTTTTTTCTTGACAATTTGACTTTTTTCACCTTAATTTTTCTTTTTTTCTTCATAGATTTGATGTTTTTCCTCATTAATTTGCAGTCTTTTCCTAATAAAGGTTGAGTTTTTTTCACCATAATTTGTGATAATTTTGCAGCATTTTTTTCCCTCAGATGTCCTTTTTTTTAATGTAATTTTGACTTTTCTGGTCAAATCTGTTCTGGTTTTAAACTGGTAACTCCCCCCCCCCCCCCCGAGTAAACTTGGTCTTTTGTTTTTCATTTTAATTTGTGAGTTTTATTTATGGAATTTCTCTCATCTGTTTTTTTCTGAGCACTTTTGTAAATATGAGGTTTGTTGTCAGATTTGGATTATTTCTTTTCTTCATAAATTTGCTAAAAAATTTCCTGAAAATTTTTTTTTTTTCCTTGTAATTTTTCAACTTTTTTAAAAGCAATTTTTTTTTTTTTAAATTCCAGTGCATGTTTTAATAAGTTTGCAGCCATTTTTCCATGTAAAGTCGTGGCGGTGTTCCCAGCTGACCCAGATTTGTGGCCCAGTAGCCCAGCAGGGTCCCGACGTGAGTCATCAGTGTCCGCTTCTGTGTGTCTCCACGCTTCTCCTCAGAGGGATGCGGTCCATCGAGACCCGGGCCCAGAAGGACGAGGAGAAGATGGAGGTGCTGGAGGTGCAGCTGAAGGAGGCCAAGATGATCGCCGAGGAGGCCGACCGCAAATATGAGGAGGTACCATCAGGACGCTGCGTTAGAAGTCAGGGGTGCAAAGCAACGTTCCGTCAGAGGTTCTGTTCCGGTGCCGAGTCCACGCAGATGTTGAGCTAAAAACGTCCAGTTACGGTTTCTGGAAAAAAACCTCACATTTACTGGAAATTAGAACAATGTAACTGATTCATGTAAATCAAAATGCTGCCGTTTTTCTCATGAAAGGTAATAAAAGAAAAATATAATGAATGAGAATAACTGAAAAAATTATGCCCAAAACACTGGAAAAGTTGCAAGGAAAAAAGGCACCAGATCTGCTAAAAAAACAGCAATCAGAAAAAGCTGCATTTTTATTAGAAAACAATCAGATTTATGTGGGGAAAAAATAAAAACTTTTACCTGAAAAAGTAACAGATTTACAGGAAAAACCCACCAAAATCAAAATAATGTGTGTGTTTGATTGACAGGTGGCCCGTAAGCTGGTAGCGTGTGAATCAGATCTGGAACGAATGGAATACAGAGCAGATCAGGCCGAGAGGTGGGTCACACACGCACACGGGTGGTAGTCTGCTTCCAGCGTCGACCACCAGGTGGTAGTCTGGTCCTAGACGTGGCTGGCTGGTCTCAGAGGCACTCATCAGGTGGTGGTCTGGGCCGTCCCTTTCTAACCAAACTCTCCTCCGTGATTCCGCTGTTGTTGCTCTCTTCCTGCTAGCTAGCTTGTGATGTCACGCTGCTTCCAGTGGCTCTAACCTGACTGCTTCCTGCCGCCTCTTTCTCCCCGTTTCCATGGTAACACGTCGCCGCTGCATGTCCCCTCTGCATCCCTCTCTCCCTGCTCTGGCGTGACAGTAAGGTTCGGTGGTTGGAGGAGCAGTCGAGGAGCTTCGACCACTCGTTGAAGAGCCTGCAGGCGTCTGAGGATAAGGTACTGAGTGTCGTCTGTTAGGCTCCTCCCACTCCTCCTTTACCCGCTGCTTTAGCTCCTCCTCCTGCTGCTCTGTGCATGGCCCCGGCTGCTGCAGAACCCCAGTAACACCTGATGGACTCCTCTCAGACCGGGTACCAGATTAGATGGAAGACCACAGAGGCTTCATCAGATCTGAATCACATTCAGAATGAGGGAATATTGGCAACAAAACAATAAAGTTTCTGAGTTTGAATATTGAATGTCTCTGTAGTGTATTTAGCTGAATAAAGGTTGGACGGGATTTTAAGTCATTATTTGTTTTACACAACATCCAAACTTGACCAGACTAAGAGGCGTGGCCAGATTAAACGCCGTGCTAACCTACGCTAGTCCCTGATGTGACGTTCACCTGACGATCTCTAAGCTCCGCCCCCACCTGTCTAACCCCGTCCTCTCTGATGTGACAGTAAATCCCGAGCGTTGGAGGAGGAGCTGAAAACGGTCTGCACTAGTGCCAAGTCTCTGGAGGCGCAGTCTGAGAAGGTAGGAGGAGGGGGAGGTGCCTGTTGATGTCCTCTCGCCTGTGCGTGTCTGCACCGGCTCTTCTCATTGGCTGCTGTCTCTGTCTCAGTATTGCCAGAAGGAGGACCGGTATGAAGACGAGATCAGGAGCCTGAGCGATAAGCTGAAGGAGGTGAGACGCGGAACACACCTGTCTACTTCCTGGTTGTCCCATGTTAGCGTCTGCAGAACCCCCCCCCCCCCCCCCAGTGACTTTCCGTTTCTGCTGTCCTTTTCCTGTTGTTTTTCTTCCCTCCACTAAAGTAGTCGTCTTTTTCCCGTTCTCTCACTGCTCTGTTTCCTGTGTTCCAGGCGGAGAACAGGGCGGAGTTCGCAGAGCGTTCTGTGGCCAAACTGGAGAAAACCATCGATGACCTGGAAGGTGAGTCCCGCCGCCTCATCGGGGCGTCCACGGGTCCTGAAGGTCTGAAATGGAGTTTAAATTGCCGTCTGCTTTCTGATTGGATGGTTGGAGCTCAGTCTGGTTTCTGATTGGCTGATAAGATGTCGGGTGTGTTTCTGACTCCCCTGCTGTTTCCCTTCCAGAGTGTCTGTGTTCAGCCAAAAAAGCCAACATGGAGCTGCAGACCACACTGAACCAGACCATGGAGGAGCTCAACGCCTGCTGAACCCCCCCCGCCCCCCACTTCCCGTCGCCTCCTCCCCTCCTGTGGCCAAACATTCCTGGCTCCTCCCTCACATTCCTCCATCACTCTGTCTTAATTCTGGGAGGAGCAGCAGCCATCTGGGGGGAGGGGGATGGGTTTTTTTTTTTAAAGAAGGGAGTTTATTAATGACTAACACCCCTCCCCTCATTAACTAGTGACTAACGGTTGTTTGTCCTCGTTAGTTTGACCTCGTTAATCACCACTAACACCGCCTCTATCAGCCAGTCATGTATTGTCTGTTTTTTTTGTTTGGGTTTTTTTTTTTGGGGGGGGGGGGCTTAACAGAGTGACCAATCAGTGCTGCCAAATGCAGTGACCCAGGGGCCAATCAGAAGCCAGTCACCCCCCCCACCACCACCACCACCTGTTTATTTTGTTTCTTCCTTTGGTCAAATGGTGTCATAATGATCATAAAGTTTAATTTTTTAACGAACCTGGAGGGTGATGATGTCATCAGAGCTGGTTGTAATAAAACATGAAAGAAGATTTTATAAAATAAATAAACACCACGTGTCAACCCCATCACGACTCTGTTTTAATTCCGCTGTCACCATGGTAACGGGGCAGTTGGTGCTGCTGAAGCGTAGAAGTTGTCGGGATCAAAGTGGTGAGTTATTGAGGAAAAAGTGCCGACGACGTCAGAAAATCATGAGTGACAATGAGGTTCCTGCTGGACGTGCGCGGGGACGATTTCCTCGAAAACTCCTTGCTGGAGTACATCAGACGGTTGTTTGGGTTTCACCGATCTGAAAGCAAGCGGGAAACATTCTGGTTCCTACTGTGATCACCAAAAACGGATCACTGAAGAGGGACAAGTGGCCCAGTCTGTGGAAGCTAACCCACGAGGACAAAGTGACCGTTCCACGCCGAGGAACTGTGGCGGCGCGTCCTCAGGCGTGAAGGTGTCGCTCGCTCCGCGGCTCACGCACTTCTCCGTGCATCACATTTTCAGACGAAGCCCACAGGGGTCGACGAGCGTGTCGTAATTTGAACCTTTTTCCTCAACGTTCCGAAGCCAGTCGTGCTTTTGGGAAATCACTTTTTTTCAGGTAAAAATGCAACTTTTTCATAAAAATTTGACTTTTTTCTCTGAATTTTATCCAGTAATTTTTTTTTTTTTTTTTAATTTCCAATTGTCCAGAATTTAGTGACTTTTTATCCCCTACCAGACGACGCCTGAAGGGGCATGATGTCATGAGTCAGTCCATCCAGCCGTCCCACTTTAATGAACTCAACTCGTACAGTTGTGCTCAGATGGTTCTGAGACTTGGCACCAGGGTTTGACGGACGCTGACGACGCGCATGTCACAGTCCCTCTCATCGGATGACCTTGTCGCCAGAGGTCAGATTTTTCCCAAAATCTTCTAACCACAATAACCACTGAGAGAAACGGTGGAGGCTTTAAAAATCAAAACAGCAGTTGCATCTCATGCACAACTCGGACGATTTACACCCTGACCTGACTATGGGTTTGGGGTCAAAGTTCCAAGTTAACACTGCAGCTGGATTATGCTAACGCTACATTTACGATAAACGAGTAAAGCTAGGGCCACCAAAGCTGCTCCACCGCCTCACCTTGGCATCCTGACCTACAACTACGGTTGTATACTTTGTTGTATGCTTGTGGATGATGAGTTTATCATAATTTGGTTCTGCCACCGTAATTGCATTGGAAAGTTGAAAGTGGACCCGAGGCTGCCGGCCGAGCCACGGGATCTCGGAGTGCAGTGTCTGGGCTGACTTTGTCAAGTCATGACATGTGGGGGAGCTGGCGGTGAGAGCCAGCAGCCTCAGGCTCCCGGTGTAGGTGGCTGCCGTGACTGGCACGCCGGTACTGGTGATTTACTGTGGAATCGGGGCCAAATTATTGGTAGATGGGCCGCAGTGATGCGAGGTATATTGTGGCCTGGTGAGCCGGGGGGGACGGGGATGGTGATTAGGGTGACTAAGATCTGAGGAAAACAAGCCGCGCTTGGTGTGAACAGGTGACCTTGAGCACCCCTTCCATCTACATGACAGACGGCTAGGTGGGCCAATAATAGAGCAGCGGGCAGGTCTCAGGGACGGCGGTCAAATCATGACCGATACGATTTACCCAGAAAAGTCAAATGTTTTAGAGAGAAAAAAGAGGAAGCTGCGTGTTTCTTTAAGAGAACTGACTGTTGGTTTTTTGTTTTTTTTTTCCCTAATTCCATAACCAATAGAAACATTTCGGACAGTTAAAACCTACAAACACCATTTCTCAGTCAATGACCCCTGAAGTTTTATTTCAGTTGTCCACGCCAAAGCTCAGCTGCAGTACAGACTCGTCACCACCAGAGGGAGCTGACTCCACAGTCCACCACCAGACAAGACTTTGACACCTAGTGGAAAGGTACATTAATGACAAAGAACTGGAACATTTACAAAAAAAATGTAAATCGGCGGAGGAAAACTGACAACTTTCCTAGAGAAATAAATATGAACATTAAAGAAAAAAGACTTGAGAAACAAACTTAAATTTGGAGAAAACTTATGTATTTATGAGAAAAGTGATTGCACATTCATAAGAAAAAGTCAATTTAACAGAAAAGAAAACTGGGAAAAAGTGGCAAGATTCTGGGGGAAGAAAACTGACGTATAAACAAAAAACATGACAAATGATTTGAGAAAAAATTGTTGGGTTTGTGAGGAAAAACTAAAATTTCAATGAAAAATTATGAAAATTTACAAGAAAACAAATTTAATTCAACTTTATTTATATAGCGCCATTTCACAACAACAGTCATCTCATAGCACTTTCAACTGTAGAGGAAACCCCCACAATTGCAGAAAGACCCCAGAAATCAGGCGATCCCCTGTGAGCAAGCGCTTGGCAACGGTGGAGAGGAAAAACTCCCTTTTAACAGGGAGAAACCTCCAGCAGAACCAGGCTCAGGGAGGGGCAGTCATCTGCTGTGACTGGCTGGGGGGTGAGGGGATAGAGAAGAAAAGAACAGATATGTAGAGAGCAAACAGCACGATGGGGACTCAATCTATGGGAGAGAACAAACAGATGTTAATGACCAGCAAAAATATTTCATTGAGTGAAGAAAGGAGTGAAGCCCAGTGTAATTATTGGAGGTCCCCTGGCTGACTAAACTTACTAGCAGCATGACTAAGAGAGGGTTCAGAAACACATGATCCCTCCCTAATTGTAGGCTATATCAAAAAGGAAGGTTTTAACTCTATTCTTAAAAACAGAGATCGAGTCTGACTCCCGAATTTTGGCAGTGTGGTGGCACCGTGGTTAGCACTGCGGCAGCACAGCAGCTCACCCTTGGCTATGGGGTCCCTGCTTCCATCCCAGCCCCCAACCAACAGTGATCTGTGTGGAGTTTTCTTGTTCTCCCCATGTCTGCATGGGTTTACTCCGGGATTTCTCCAGTTTCCTCCCACAGGCCAAAAACATGCAGGTTAGGTTAATTGGAGACTCTAAAGTGGTCCTAGGTGTGAATGTGTGTGTGAATGGTTAAGGGATAGTGCCGTACTGTGGCTGCTTCATCCATCCTAGTGGATGCCCTCAATTTCCCCTCTGGGGATCAATAAAGTATACAAAATCCAAAAAATCAAAATGTCTAGAGTCTGATGCAGAGAAGCTGCAACACTACCTACCATGCTATCAATTACAGAAGGAGTAAGCTGTCTATAGCTTATTTCCGTTGTGTTGACACATGGCATAGAGGAAACAATCTGCATAAATTTGGTAACATCATCTGAGAGGCATCTACTGTAATTGTGGTCTATATTAATCATATATCCCATAACCTACATATGTATAAGCATGTGAGAATGTTTGGTGATTACATATGTAAAGCAACTTCACACCTCAGAACAGGACAAAGGGTCTCAACCGCCAGTGAGGATCAAAGAGCATCCGAGGCACTGCGGTGGAGACCAGATCGATCGCCCTGACCTCCCAAGGCCAGGTGGAGGGATACGAAGACAAAGGAGGGGGATTAAGATAATGTGGGATGTCAGCTTTGATATGCATGTCTTTTGTTATGTGTAGGTATAAGTATGTAGAGCTGAATATGTTCTGCCTCTTTCTACTTCTGCTTCTGCACTGAGATGAGACTTGCTAGAGGAGCGAAGCTGATAATAAACTTTGGTTTATAAGTCGCATCGCCTCGTTATTCCAAGCTCTTCTACAGTAATAATATTTTTCTTTAGGAGCCAAATAGTCAGAAAAAGTAAAATCAAAGGTTAACAGACAATAGTCTGACAGTACAGGGTTATGAGGAGACACTACAAGATTTTCTATTTCTATGCCATATGTCAGAACAAGGTCCAACGTGTGGTGGAGATAATGAGTAGGATTTCCTCCTTCCTGAGAAAACCCCATCGAGTCTAAATATTGAATTAAATGCCATATTAAGACAATCACTGTCTACATGTATATTAGATTAGATTCAACTTTATTGTCATTACACATGTATGAATACAAGGTAACGAAAAACAGTTTAGCATCCAATCAGAAGTGCAAAGGACAGCAGTGCAGTATATACGGTAATTAACAGTATGTGCAATTTAAGCAAATATATGCAAATATATGCAGCAGTGCAGAAAGTTAAGAGTACTGTTATGTGCAAATAATGTGCAATAAGTTAGATGTAGTTATGCAGTTAAGTACAGGTGAGGATGGTAAAAGATGATGGTAAGAGAGTCAGCGGGGAACTAAGTTCAATAACGTGACAGCTGTTGGAAAGAAACTGTTCCTAAACCTGCTGGTTCTAGTCCGAAGGCTTCTGAAACGTCTTCTGGAGGGGAGAAGCTGGAACAGTCCATGAGCAGGATGGTTGGAGTCCCTAAGAATGCTGCGTGCCCGGCGCAGACATCTTTTCCTGTAGACGTCCTCTATAGCTGGAAGTGGAGTCCCTGTGATGCGTTGGGCGGTTTTCACCACCCGCTGCAGCGCCTTGCGGTCAGCTACAGAGCAGCTCCCATACCAGACTGTGATACAGTTGGTCAGGGTGCTCTCTATCACGCAGCGGTAGAAGTTGCCCAGGATGTCAGTTGACAGATGGTTCTTCTTCAATGTCCTCAAGAAGAAGAGGCGCTGATGGGCCTTCTTGATCAGGCTGGTGGTGTTAACTGACCAGGACAGGTCCTCCGAGATGTGGGTCCCCAGGAATTTGAAGCTGGGGACACGTTCAACAGCTATGCCATTGATATGGATGGGGTCATGTGTCTCTCCCCTCTCCTTCCTGTAGTCCACTATGAGCTCCTTGGTTTTGCTGGTGTTAAGGAGCAGGTTATTGTCAGCGCACCAAGTAGCCAAGTGCTCAACCTCTGCCCTGTAATCTGACTTGTCGTTGTCCCTGATGAGTCCAATCACCGTGGTGTCATCTGCGAACTTTATGATGGAATTGGATCCATACATAGGCCTGCAGTCATGGGTGAAGAGGGAGTAGAGGAATGGGCTGAGCACACAGCCCTGTGGTACACCAGTGTTGAGTGTGATGACTGAAGAACGGTTGGGGCCTGACCTAACATGCTGGGGTCTGTTGGTCAGAAAATCCATGATCCAGTTGCAGGTGGAGGTACTGATTCCCAGGTCCCCAAGTTTTTTTTGTAACTTAGATTTTTATTCATTTTTCATCATATATAATGCATTCAGATCACATTCTACATTTAAAAAACAAAGGGGCTAGGGCAGGGGTGTCAAACTCATTCCATGGAGGGCCAAGACCCTGCATGTTTTACTTCCACCCAGTCTCATCTGCAGGTGTTTTCAGTGAGCAGCAATCAGTGGGAAGCAATTCAGTGAAATCACCTGTTGAAGACAATGGGTGGAGGAAAAACCTGCAGGGTCTTGGCCCTCCATGGAATGAGTTTGACACCTGTGGGCTAGGGTAAGGAAAAAGAAAAAAAAAAAAAAAAAGAAAAAGGGGGGGGGGGGGACAAATGTTGGAGCATCAAGTTTTTAGTTTCCATCTCTTAATTCTTCTGGTTTTTCCAGCGTCTTTGGTTATTCTTTCAATATCTGTCTCGTTGTTGCACTTTGTAGTGTGTCCATTTCCGCCATTTTTTTTCCCATAGTCCTTCTTGCATTCTTTGTCGATATGTTAGTTTTTCTATCATACGTATGTCCTCAACAATGTCAGTCCATTGTTCTTGGTCAGGAAGAACTTCTGATCGCCATTTTTTTGTGATTGTTTTTTTACATGCAGTCAACAAGATTTTAACTAGATATCTGTCCTCAGCCTGTATAACATTGTCTCTTTTAAGATCACATAAGTACATCAGGTTACAGTTCATTGGTATATTATATCCTAATATCCTCTGTATTGTCACATGTATAGATTTCCAGAATGGTGATATTTTGCAGCATTTCCAAAACATATGTGAGTGGTCTGCATTTTGAGCCCCACATCCCCTCCAGCATAAAGATTGGGTATTTGTATACTTTCCTTGAATCTGTGGTGTAATGAAAAAGCGAATCAGGTTTTTCCATCCAAATTCCCTCCATGTCCTTGAATTTGTTGATGTGTGTTGTGTTTTCCATATTTCCTGCCAGCTTTCTTCTGTTATGTTTAAATTTAGTTCTTTCTCCCATTTCTCCTTTATATAGTTACTTGTATGATTGTTTGCCATAAGTTTCTGATATAGCTTTGAAATAATTCTTATTTTATTTCCTGTATATGAGCTTAAAATGAGTTGTATAATCTCGCTCACATCTGTTTGGAGGTTATGCCTAATCTTCTTCATATAATAATCTCTCATTTGCAGATATCTGAAGAATTCCGATCTTTCTATTTTAAATTTTCTTCTGATGTTTACAAAGCTCCCGAGATCTTTTTTTCCGATATTGCCCCATGCTGTGACTCCCTTGTTCACCAGATTTTTGTATCCCCTATCTTGTTTTGCCGGTTCAAACTGACTGTCAAATGCTACCCATTTCAATAAGATAAGATAAGATAAGATAAGATAAGCCTTTATTAGTCCCACAACGGGGAAATTCCAGGATTGCAACAGCACAGGGATAGCAACACTCAGAGCAACAATCAGAAGGCAAGAAAAAAAAAACAAGCAAGCAAGAGCAGCTAATAAACATATGTACGTATTACTATAAAATATATATATATACACACACACACAGACACACAGTGCAGAGCATTGTAGCTGGATGGAATAAATATATGAATATATGAACACACAGTGCAGAGCATTGTAGCTAGATGGAATAAATATGTAAATATATAAACACCCACAGTACGGAGCATTGCAGCTAGGTGGAATAAATATGCAAGTATATAAACACACACAGTGCGGAGCAATGTAGCTAGATGGAATAACGTAGATATATAAATATATAAACACCCACAGTACGGAGCATTGCAGCTAGACGGAACAAATATGCAAATATATAAACACACACAGTGCAGAGCATTGCCGCTAGATGGAATGAAACAGCATAACCGTCTACCCAGCTATCCTGCATGGTATGATTATGTGCCCATACACACTCTCACCCTCCATAGCGACCGGTATGTTCCTAGTTGTATGCCGGAGGGGACCACTGTGTAAGTCTATTGCATCTTCTGCATTCAAAAAACTATTAGTTTGTTACGTCTTTTTTGCTATCTCTGCGAGCAGCCCTGCTTAGGTTGTACAGTCTGACAGCCGTTGGTAGGAAGGACCTACGAAACCTCTCGGTTGTGCACCTGGGATGATGTAGTCTGCTGCTAAATGAGCTCCTCAGTGCATTCAGTATGTCCTGCATAGGGTGGAACTCGGACTCCAGCAGAGATGACAGTTTAGCCACCGTCCTTCTCTCTCCTATCTCCTCCATCGGATCAAGGCGCTGCCCCAGGACAGAGCTAGCTTTCTTGATCAGTTTGTTCAGTCTCTTCCTATCGGCTGCAGTAATGCCACTGCCCCAGCAGACCACTCCAAAAGTGATGGCTGATGCCACCACCGTGGCAATAGTTTTATGTCTTCCTTTATATTATACTTTTGTACTATTTTATACCACAGTTCTAAAGTAAATTTAGTGATTGGGTCTATTTGTTTGATTTGCTTATATGCATCTTTATCTCCTATTATGCTTTGTACTGGGAGTCCCTCAATTTCCTTTTCCATTTCTTTCCATTTTGCCTCATATCCCTCGTCGCACCAACATATGATATATCTTATTTGTGCTGAGTAGTAATATTCCTTTAGACTCGGTAGGCCCATGCCTCCTTTCTCTTTTGGTAATTGGAGGGTTTTATATTTCACTCTTGGCTTTTTACCTCCCCAAACAAATCTCGATATCATCCTGTCCCACTTTGAGAATTGGGCATCTGGAATCTCTGTTGGTAGAGCCTGGAAGAGGTAAAGTAATCTAGGTTGTATGCTGATTTTGACTGTCTCAATTTTTGAATTCAGATCCATATTTAAGATTGACCATCTATCAATATCTTTTTTTATTTCTTGTTCCAACCTATCATAGTTTGCTTTATATATTTTGCTTAGATCTTTAGGTATGTTCACTCCAAGGTATTTTATTTCTTTTTGTTTCCAGTTTAGTTTGATCTTATCAGTTATCTGGTTTAGAGGGTTATAGTGGAATGTCAGTATTTGTGTTTTTGTTATGTTCATCTTGTATCCTGATAATTTTCCAAAATTTTCTATCAAGTTCATCATTTCCATTATTGATTCATCTGGTTGTTCAAGGTAAACTATAATATTGTCTGCAAATAGCCCAATCTTGTGTTCCGCCCCCTTTATTGTTATACCTTTTAATTTCTTATTTTGTCGTATCGCTTGAGCCAGTGGCTCTATGAACAGAGCAAACAAGGTGGGCGATAAGCAGCATCCCTGCCTAGTTGATCTTTGTATATTTACTTTGTCTGTTAAGCTACCGTTTATCTTGATTCTTGCCACAGGTTCTTGATACAGCGTCCTTATGCATTGTACTGATTTTTCGTTAAATCCAAAGCGCTCCAGTACACTATATAGGAATTTCCAGGTAACCCTGTCAAATGCTTTTTCTGCGTCTAAACTCATTATTACTGCGCTTTTCTTTTCTTTATGTATTTGGTTAATTATATGTATTGTTCTCCTGATATTGTCATGCATTTGGCGTCCCTCTATGAAACCAGTTTGATCATCTTCTATCAATTCCGTCAAGAATGTCTTTATTCGTTTACATATAATTGTTGTATATATTTTATAATCCACATTTAATAAAGAGATTGGTCTATAGTTTCCGCATTGTTCTCTATCTTTCCCTGGCTTTAAAATAACTGAAATAATGGCTTCGTTCCATGATGGAGGTATTTTGCTGTTGTTCAACGTCCAATTAAATGACTTTAGGAGTTGTGGCGTGAGTTCTTCTATAAACAGTTTATAAAACTCAGATGGGTACCCATCACTACCTGGTGATTTACCATTTTTAAGTGACTTAATCACATCTCTGATCTCTTGTGTTGTTATTTCTGCTGTTAGCTTTTCATTTTGTTGATTTCCTATTGATGGCAAGTCCAATGTGCCTAGAAATTTTTTAATATCTTTAGTATTTGTTACTTCAGGTTGCGAGTATAGTTATTGGTAGAAATTATGGAATATTTCTTCGATGTTTTCTGGGTTAACTGTGGTTTTATTTGTGGTGGGGTCTTTAATCTTGTATACATTATTCATTGTTTGTTGTTTTCTTAACCGTTTTGCCAGCAGTTTTGTGGCTTTTGGTCCCGTTTCATAATATTTTTGCTTTAGATATCTATTTTTCCTTTCAATTTCATCCATTTGTGTTTCTTTTATCTTTGTTTTTTCTTCTTTAATTTCTTGATATATTTTTGGATCATTTGTGCTTTGATGCTTACGTTCTAATTCCCTCAGTCTCTCACATCTTTGTTCATACGCTTCCAGTTTAGTCTTATTTGCTTTTCCTGTTTCAACAATTAATTTACCTCTTAACACGGCTTTTAGTGCGTCCCATAGTATTGTTGGGTCCACTTCTTCATTGTCATTCTCTTGGATATATTCATTTATGTTTACTTTTATTCTTTCTTTCATTTTCTCATCATTTAACAGTCCTACGTTAAGTTTCCATGTTGTTTGTCGTTTTCTATTGTTTAAATTTATTTCCATGTATATAGGATTATGATCTGATATTTCTGCCCCTCCAATCCAACAATTTCTCACCCTGTGTCTGTCACCTTCATTCATAAGGAAGTAATCTATTCTAGAGTGTACTTTATGGGCTGCTGAATAATGTGTATAGTCTTTTTCGAGTGGGTGCAGGTCCCTCCATATGTCTACCATACCCATTTCTGCCAGTGAGGTTCTTATGAACTTTGTTACATGTTTTTTTGTCTTCTTAACACTTGTTGTATCAACTTCATTATCCATGACAGCATTTAAGTCTCCTCCACAAATTAGGACTCCTTCACTGTGTGTTGCTATGAGATCAAACAGATGTTGAAAAAAACCCTTGTCACTTTCTGGTGGGGCATAGATGTTCACTAATGTGATCTGCATACCATCTATTCTTCCCTTTATTATTACATACCTGCCTTCTTTATCCTGGATTTCCTGTTCACTTTCAAATTGTATTTTGTTTGAGATTAGTATCATAACCCCCCTTTTTGCTCCTCCCTTAAATGAACTGTAGTAGGAGTTCTTATAGCCAAATCTCTTTAGTTTCACATGTTCTGTCTTGCTCAAATGTGTCTCTTGCATAAATATAATTTCAGCTTTTTCCTTCTTGAATTTTCTTATTATTCTTTCCCTTTTAACAGGTGAGTTCAGACCATTCACGTTTAGTGTCATTATCTAAAGATTTTTACCCATATTCATGTTTTTCCATTTTTTAACTTGTGCTCCTAGCCCCTTTAACAACAAAAATAACACATATTTATATAAAAACACATTAAAAAATCTCGACCTCCGTACTTTGGGCCTTTCTTCTGCCCACTGGTCCCTGTTGGTGGGTGGAGGGAATGTCCTCACAGAGTGAAGGGCCCTCCCTCGACCTCTAGTTACTATCCAAGTAATAGTCATTAGTCTAGAAATGTCCAACAAATATCACTTAAACCTCTCCTAGCCGTCTGTTTCTCTTTTACCTTGTCTTCTTGGCCTTCATTTCTTCTGTGTCTTTCTTGATCTTTGTTATAATCTAGGCTTTCAGTTGAAAGCCTTGTAGTCTTTCCTGGGCCCACTGCTCCACGTCTCCCCCCCGTCTTTTGCCGCTCACTCGCCTCCACTCCGGCTGTCGTGATGCGTTCAGGGCCGCCGCTGCTCCAGCCGTTTCCTCCGGCACGCTCACCACAAGGCCCCACTCCATCATATCCCGCGCTGCCTCTCTGGCCGTGTTGTAGGTTCTTACGTCGTCCTCCCAATGAATCCTCATTTTCGTTAGCGGCGTTTGGAATCTAATTTTTTTCTCTTTCAGCGTTTTTTTAATGTTGGCATATTTCTTCCGCTGCTGCACAATTTCTGTCGGGTAGTCATGGTCAAAGAATACCTGTTTGTCGCCGATTCGTATCTTTTTTTTTCCATGCTTTTGTCAGGATTCTTTCCTTTATGTCATATTTCACAAAGTTTACCACAACTGACCTGGGTGGAGAGTTTGGCTTCGGGTTCTGTGCCGGGGCTCTGTGCGCTCGTTGAATCTGCAGATCCGCTTCTCCGGGCAGTTCCAGCTCTTTTTTTAAGAACTGATCCATGAATTTCGTCATCGAGTTGCCTTCAATGCCCTCCGGAATTCCAAAGATGCGTATATTGCTTCGTCTGGACCTGCTCTCCAAGTCGTTTATTTTCTCCTGCATCCTCTGCGTTTGCGCTGTCAGGGTCTGTAGCTGTTCGTTTGCCTCGCTCTTCCAATCTTCCAGCTCCGATATTCGGGCCTGCGCTTCTGTCATACACGCCCGCTGGGAGCGCAGCTCCTCCATGTTTTCTGCTAGCTTGCGCTCCATTTCTCTTCGGAGGCCCATAATTTCCTCCTTAAGAGCCGCTAAATCCTGCTGTAGCTGCCGCTTGAAGTCTCTCAACTCTTTACCCAAACTGGCGATGCCAGTGTTCATGGTATCGAGTTTTGCGTCTTCCATTTTCTCTGCTGTAGACACCTCGTTTTTTTGGGCCTCGTGTTCAGCGGTTTTTCCTGCGTTGTTGGAGAGGAATTCTTTAATTTTACCCTGCTTTTGTCCTTGTGCCCGGCTCCTTCGTGTTTTCATCCCTTAGTTTATTGATCCGCTTATGTCGAGTTGGCCATTTACCGATGATTTTTAATCCGGCTAGGGAGAGCTCTCTGTTTAAGCGTTATGTCGCTCCGCCATCTTCCCGGAAGTCGTTCTGCTTAATGTTTTAAAGCTGATTACTTTAAAGCATGTCTCTTGGCATACGTCTTGCAAACAAAGCTTAGGAGGTCTGCTGTTGTTTTGCTGGAGGAGCTGCGTCTCGGGTCTTCATCTGTACAGTCCGGTAGTTTAGTCCCATACATGAGGAACACTGAAACTCGCTTCCATTGCCAGGTCCCCAAGTTTAGTGAGCAACTTGGAGGGGATAACTGTGTTGAATGCTGAGCTGAAGTCAATAAACAGCATTCTTGCGTAGGTGTTCTTGTCATCCAGGTGTGAGAGTACATAGTGTAGCGCTGTAGAAACCGCATCCTCTGTACTCCTGTTGCTCCGGTAGGCGAACTGATGAGGGTCCAGTGTAGGGGGCAAGCCTTTTTTGAGCTGTGCCAAGACCAGTCGCTCAAAGCACTTCATGACTATGGGCGTCAGTGCCACAGGGCGATAGTCATTTAGGCACGATGGTGTTGAATGTTTCGGCACTGGTACTATTGAAGTGGTCTTGAAGCACGCTGGTACCACGGCCTGGGCCAGGGACAGATTGAAGATGTCTGTGAAGACCCCTGCCAGCTGCTCAGCGCATGCCCTCAGCACACGCCCAGGAATGCCATCAGGGCCAGCAGCCTTACGTACGTTGACATGACTCAGTGCATTACGGACGTCGGTGTGGGTGAGTGTGAGGTGGTGGAGGTCATCAGAGGGTGGGAAATTGATGTTCTTTTCGTTGTTGTCCTTGTCAAAACGAGCATAGAAGTTATTTAGCTCATTGAGAAAGGGCACAGTCATGGCTATAGGTATGGAGTTGCTGGGCTTATAATCAGAGATAGCTTGAATGCCCTGCCACATACGTCGGGGGTCAGAGTCCCCAAAATGTTCCTCCACCTTCAGCTTGTAGCTGTGCTTGGCCTTCTTGATGCCCCTCTTCAGATCTGCCCTGGATGAACTGTAGGCCTGTGCATCACCAGATCTAAAGGCATTGTTACGTGCTTTTAGCAGAAGCCACACTTCTCTGTTCATCCACGGCTTCTGATTTGGGTACGTGGTGATCTGTCTTTCCGTGGTGACACTGTCAATAGTGGTGTTGATATGGTCCAGGACTGAGTGGGTGTAAGAGTTGATGTTTGTGGGAGCCACAGGTAGCCTGAGAGGTGAACATACTCCAGTCTGTGTTCCTAAACTTCTCCTGGAGTACAGACTCAACCCCCTCTGGCCACACTTTGATGGTCCTCACTGATGGCTTCACCCGGTTGATGAGCGGTACATACTTGGGGGGTAAGGAACAAGGATAAATGATCAGACTGACCTAGGTGGGGGAGGGGAGTTGCTGTGTAGGCTCCCACAATATTGGTGTAAACATGGTATTATATTAAAGTCCCCTACTATAATTATTCTGATTTCAGCACTAAATCTGCTAAGAATTTGGCAGATTTGGATAAAAACTCTGAGTAGGCTGAGAAAGGCTGATAAACTATGGCAAATAAAATTGGGTCGAGCCTAAAATTGCTAAAATGCCCAATACTGAGGACCAGGCCCTCAAAGGAATTATAACATGTTTTTTGCTTTACATTAACTAGTAATTTGGAATGGTAAATTGTTGCTACTCCTCCTCCATGACCAGAACTTCTGGGATGTTGACAGTTTAAAAAACCAGAGGGAGTTGATTCATTAAAGCCAACATAATCCTCTTGCCCTAACCAAGTCTCTGTAAGGGATATTAAATCAATCTGATGTGTGGTCTATATTAATCATATATTCCATAACCAACATATGTTTAAGCATGTGAGAATGTTTGGTGATTACATATGTAAGGCGACTTCACACCTCAGAACAGGACAAAAGAGTCTCAACCGCCAGTGGAGATCAAAGAGCATCCAAGGCACTGCGGTGGAGACCGGATGGGTTGCCCTGACCCCCCAGGGCCAGGAGGAGGAGTACGAAGACAATGGGGGATTAAGATAATGAAGGATGTCAGCTTTTGATATGCATGTCTTTTGTTATGTGCGAGTATAAGTTCATAGAGCCGAAGGTGTTCGCTCTCTTACTTCTTCTGCTGCTGCACCTAGATGAGACTTGTTAGAGGAGCTGATAATAAACTTTGGTTTATGAATCACATCGCCTCGTTATTTCAAGCCCCACTACACTGGTGACCCTGACGCGAGAATGGACCAGAGGCATTCCCCCGCGATCGACTCATCTGTGGCGACCCAGGCAGACGCCGGCGCCCATGCAGACAGGGGAACAGATGGACGACGTTCCCCCACGGCAGAAGTGATAGAGAGGGCTCAACCGAGCACCAGCGCCGCGGAGAGAGCCGAAGCAAGGCACTCTCACCCTGCGGACATATCAGTGATGGTCCACACAAACGCCGTCACCGTCAACCTGCCGGACTTCTGGCAAGAAGACCCCGCCTCATGGTTTCAGCAAGCTGAAGCCCAGTTTGCACTTGCGGGCATCACGGCTGACGATACAAAGTTCTACCACATCGTCGCCAAACTCAACGCCGCCACTTCGAGATGTGCGCAGAGCATAATCCAGCGGCCGCCGGCCCAGGACAAATATAAAGAACTGAAAGCGACTATCGTGGCAAATTACGTCCCCTCAGCCAAGGAGAGAGCCGAGAGGATCCTGGCGGTCTACGGCCACAGAGGAGGCAGACCCAAGGCCCTCATGGAGGACTTGCTGCAACTTAAAGAAGAGGACAATGACAACTTCCTCTTCCATTTCATATTCCTCAGTACGCTGCCGCCACACATGAGAGGGACGCTGGCCAACATGCGATGCAGCACCCAGCAAGACTTCCGCACGCTGGCTCACGAAGCTCAACGGCTTGTCAATGCCTGCAAGGAGCAGATACCCACAGCAGCATCTGCAGACCTCAACGCTGATGTCCGGAGTCACGAGGAGCCACAAACCACCGAGCAGAATCAGCCAGCGGTGACAGCGACACGGCCAGGACGCAACAGATGGAGCGACGTCTGTTATTACCACCACCGCTTCGCCGAGAAGGCTTACAAATGCGTTCCCCCCCTGCAAATTCACGATTTCCGGAAAACGCCGAAGCCGAGAGCCGTTAACAGCGGCGGTTCTCGGCGAAAAAAGCAAGCTTTTATATGTGACGGACGGACACACCGGTAAGCGGTTCCTTATTGACACGGGAGCTCAACTAAGTTTTGTCGTGCCCTCCCAAGCAGACCGGGCCATGGGCCCCCGGGGCAATGGAGTGGTGACAGCCAACGGCTCCATTATTGACACTTTTGGCGAAAAGAGCCTGCACCTCTGCATCCACGGCCGCAACTACAGATGGACATTTGTTGTAGCGGCGGTGAGTTTTAACTTGTTGGGCGCAGATTTTTTGTGTGCACATGGGTTATTAGTTGATCTAGCGAACAGGCGCTTGGTTAATGCACTGTCCTTTGCTTCTATTCCCTGCTCAGCTCGACTTTCTCCACCACCCGTGCAGGCTAGCGTCACCACAGCAGGAGGTAAGTTTGATCAACTCCTCACCCAATTTCCAGCACTCACAATTCCCAAATTCTCAGCCACAGTGGCTAAACACGGGGTCGAACACTTTATTCCCACAACGGGCCCACCCGTATTCGCCAAAGCTCGGCGCTTAGACGCGACCAAGCTCTCCATAGCTCGGGACGAGTTTACCACCCTTGAAAAATTAGGCATTGTCAGACGCTTGAAAAGCCCCTGGGCCTCACCACTTCACATGGTCCCGAAATCCGACGGTTCTTGGAGACCGTGCGGCGATTACCGCAGATTAAACAATGCGACAGCGCATGACCGCTACCCAATTCCTCACATTCAAGACTTTTCACTACATCTGGCGGGTGCGCGCATTTTTTCAAAAATAGACCTGGTCCGCGGTTATCATCAAGTCCCAGTTCGAGCAGAGGACATTCCTAAAACAGCTGTAATAACCCCCTTCGGTCTTTTTGAATTTTTGCGGATGCCTTTCGGCCTCAAAGGCGCGGCTCAAACCTTTCAGCGGATGATGGACGCAGTATTACCCGACCTCCCTTTCGTTTTCGTCTACCTCGACGATATGCTGGTAGCCAGCCCGTCTGAGGAAGAACACGAGCGGCATCTGACTATGGATTTTCAGAGGCTAGAAGAGCACGGGTTAATAATCAATCCAGCCAAATGCAAATTCGGCGTGTCACAAATTGATTTTTTAGGACACAGAATTTCTCCGAGGGGGGCAGTTCCACTGCCAGACAAAGTTCACGCGATAAAAAGTTTCCCACGGCCACAAACGGTCAAATCGCTGCAAGAATTTTTAGGAATGGTTAATTTTTACAACCGTTTCCTCCCCCACGCAGCTCAGCTCATGCAGCCCCTATATGACGCGCTCAGAAAACAAAAACCTTCCAACGCGGTCGAATGGACCCCGGAGCGCGAACGCGCCTTCGTGGAAGTAAAAAGTGCCCTAGCTAATGCCACATTGTTGGTTCACCCCGATCCCGCGGCCCGCATTGCGCTAACCACAGACGCTTCGGACCTGGTCATAGGGGCAGTTGTAGAACAACACGTCAGCGGAATCTGGCAACCGTTGGCATTCTTCAGCAAATCGTTAAACCAAACTGAGCGTAAATACAGCACTTTTGACAGGGAGCTGTTAGCGCTTCATTTATCCATCCGCCACTTCCAGTTCTGATTAGAGGGGCGGCGTTTCATGGCTTTTGTAGACCACAAACCGCTCACCTTTGCGATGGCCAAAATTTCCGAACCGTGGTCAGGCAGGCAGCAAAGACAGCTAGCTGCGATTTCAGAGTTCACCACAGACATTCGACATGTGGCAGGCAAACTTAACGTGGTAGCAGACTGCCTCTCTCGCGCTGTGACATCGCCAGAGCACGAGGAGACAGATTATACTACTGCAGCCGCAGAGCTTTTCACCAACGCGGACACATACGCAGCACCAATCCATGCAGGGATAGATTATGCAGCCATGGCAGAGGAGGAAAGTAGTGACGCGGACATGCGCGCACTCCTGTTTGGACCAACAGGGTTAAGGCTGGAGAAAAGGGGTTTACGAGACGGTGTGCCCCCCCTAATATGCGATATCTCAACCGGCCGACCTCGCCCGTTAGTCCCAGCTGCATGGCGCCGCCGTATTTTTGACTCGATTCACTCCCTCGCGCACCCAGGTGTGCGCGCTTCGGTTAAAATGGTCGCCGAAAAGTTTGTGTGGCCTGGCCTGCGCAAAAACGTAAAAGAATGAGCAAAAACTTGCATTTCTTGTCAGCGCGCCAAAATACACAAACACACAAAAGCCCCTCTGGAGCCTTTTCCAATCCCTGCTAGAAGGTTCGACCACGTTCATGTCGACCTCGTGGGACCACTACCTTCCTCCCAAGGTTTCACACATCTGTTAACAATGATAGACCGCACCACACGCTGGCCAGAGGCAGTCCCTCTGGCGTCAACCACAGCGGAGGAAGTCGCTCGCGTTTTTTTGACAAACTGGGTGGCACGTTTCGGCGTCCCATCGGACATCACGTCCGATAGGGGGCCTCAATTTGTCTCGGAGCGTTAGTCAGCCATGTCCAGCAGCTTAGGGGTGACAATTCACCGCACCACCGCTTATCACCCTCAGGCTAATGGGTTATGCGAGCGTTTTCACAGATCTTTAAAGGCCGCCCTCAGAGCCTCACTAACGGATACAAATTGGGTAAATAAACTTCCCTGGGTTTTATTGGGGTTGCGTGCTGTGCCCAAAGAGGATCTAGATGCCTCCCCAGCAGAATAAGTTTTTGCACAACCTCTCAGGCTCCCAGGTGAATTTTTACCAGAGAACGCAGAGCCAGGGCATCTTCCAGCCCCGAGGTTTTTAGGCAGCAACGGACCGGACTCTCTCCCCGGACCGGCACATCACTCTTTTCCACGGGTTTTTGTCCCACAAGCTTTAAAGAACGCTGAATTCGTTTTTGTTAGGCATGAAGCTTTAAAACCAACCTTCCGCCCACCATACGATGGGCCATTCAGAGTGCTGGAACCTGGTGATAAACATTTTGTGCTTGATTTTGGGGATAGAAAAGAAACAGTCAGTATTGACAGACTTAAACCTGCCTTCTTGTTGAGAGACGAGCCTGCACAGTTGGCGAGAGCACCTCGGCGGGGTAGACCCCCCAAGAGAAAAGACTCAGCCCCCCTGCAGGGAACAATTAATCACTCTCCTCCCCAAGCTGCAGATTCCTTACAGGAAGGTCCCAACAGGACGCCCAAGCGGACCCACAGCAGATTCGGGAGAAGATTAAAACCCAGACAGCACAGGGACTGATGCAAACTACTCAACAGTTGTTCACTAATTGTGCTGCAACAGTTTAGGACTGACTTGTGATTTTACTGTGCTGTTATGATTACCACTGAACTCTCTTAGGAGCATGGCTGCTGGAAAGTTTCTTCTGTGGCAAGAGGTGTAGCAGTTAGTATGTCATAATAATTATCTTAAACTGTGAATTTTTCTATTGTCCTTTTCTTAGTCGTTTGGGGGGGGGGCGCTGTGGTCTATATTAATCATATATTCCATAACCAACATATGTTTAAGCATGTGAGAATGTTTGGTGATTACATATGTAAGGCGACTTCACGCCTCAGAACAGGACAAAAGAGTCTCAACCGCCAGTGAAGATCAAAGAGCATCAAAGGCACTGCGGTGGAGACCGGATGGGTTGCCCTGACCCCCCCAGGGCCAGGAGGAGGAGTACGAAGACAATGGGGGGATTAAGATAATGAGGGATATCAGC
The DNA here is from genome assembly GCA_020510985.1 of Pholidichthys leucotaenia. Classification (NCBI taxonomy): domain Eukaryota; kingdom Metazoa; phylum Chordata; class Actinopteri; order Cichliformes; family Pholidichthyidae; genus Pholidichthys; species Pholidichthys leucotaenia. The sequence continues at coordinate 13,140,445 of CM035849.1, forward strand.
TTTTGATATGCATGTCTTTTGTTATGTGCGAGTTTAAGTTCATAGAGCCGAAGGTGTTCACTCTCTTACTTCTTCTGCTGCTGCACCTAGATGAGACTTGTTAGAGGAGCTGATAATAAACTTCGGTTTATGAATCACATCGCCTCGTTATTTCAAGCTCCACTACATGATGATCAATTAACAGATCATGGACTAACAGAGACTTGGGAGTTAGAGACCTAATATTTAACAAACCACATTTGAGGAGGAACAAAGGCCAAATCATTCAGTTTAGAGGCTTCATGTTTTGAGTTTTACCAACTTTTTGCTTAATCACTTTGGGATGCTTATACATTATATTTTTATTTACTTTGGAGGGAGCAGACAATGATTCTCTGATGGGGAAGACGGGGGCTAAGTTGAGGGGTGGCGGATGAAGAGGAGCTGCAGAGAGGCGTGTAAGACTGCGACTCTGCTTCCTGGTCCCAACTCTTGAGTTGTCAGGGTTTTGGAAATTTGGATCAAAATGATGCCAGTGTAGAGAGCATGAAATGAAGAGGCTGAATTTATTTCTCAATTCAGGTTTATTAATCATTCACGTATCTCCAACATCCTCTCAAGCAGAAAGAGACAGAACTTCCCACATCTCCCCTTTTTATACCCGGGACATCAAAGTACAGAATCACAATGTTATTTAATCCCCCGAGACAATACATCACCCTCCAGGTCTCTTCTCCTCCACCTAAAAGCCTGGTGGTCAGGAAGTCTTAGAACCATTTCTAAAGATAGCTTTTCACACCTTCCTGTTATCCCCCGGAGGTCCAGACTTATTGTTCCTTCTAAGACGTGAGGTACAGTAATATACATATGCAGCTTAAGCATCTCAAATATGTGAGCCACATGACCCCCCCCCAAATGTCGAAGATAAAACAATACAACATAGCCAACACCACATGATAAAATCACAAACATTAGTCCATAAACTGTCTGGGCTTCAACCGTCTTCCAAACTTGCTGTAAGCGGGTTTAGCCGCCCAGGCGGCGCCATCCTGTAGTGAATCCACTATCTGGGGATGAGAACCGTTAGACACTCTCTGGGGGGGCTCTGGGGCATGCTCCCTGGGGGGCCTGCCGCGTCGAGGCGCCCTCGCCACTTGCACAGCCTCATCAGCCATCACAAAAGCAGGTTTAAGTCTGTCTATACAAATTGTTTCCCTCCTGTCCCCTAAATCTAGCAAAAAATGTTTATCACCTGTTTCCAGCACTCTATATGGGCCGTCATAAGGTGGTCGCAGGGTTGGACGCTGAGTGTCGTGCCTGACAAAAACAAACTTGGCGTTTTTTAAAGATTTAGGTACAAAAACACGCGGAAAAGTGTGATGAACGTGGCCCGGAAGCGTGTCCGCTCCCGTGTCGTTCAGGGACCGCTGAGCAGGAGGACGCCCTGGCGCCGGATTATCAGGAAGGAACTCGCCTGGCAACCGGAGTGGTTGCGCGAACACCAACTCAGCTGGGGAGGCTTTTAAGTCATCTTTAGGTGCAGAATGCAACCCTAATAAAACCCATGGTAGCCTGTTTACCCAATTTGCATCCGTAAGCGACGCTCTGAGGGTTGCTTTCAATGACTTATGAAAACGCTCGCATAAACCATTAGCCTGGGGGTGGTACGCGGTAGTGCGGTGAATTGTTGCCCCGAGGCTGCAGGCCATCGCTGACCAAAGCTCAGAAACAAATTGAGGCCCCCTGTCGGACGTAATATCCGACGGGACCCTAAAACGCGCTACCCAAGCCGTTAAAAACGCGCAGGCCACCTCTGCGGCTGTAGTTGATGCCAGTGGGACCACTTCAGGCCAACGCGTGGTGCGGTCCACCATTGTCAAAAGATGCGTGTACCCCTGCGACGACGGTAGGGGGCCTACGAGGTCGACATGCACATAATCGAAGCTCTTGGCCGGGATGTGAAACGACTCTAAGGGGGCTTTTGTGTGCCTGTGTATTTTGGCCCGCTGGCAAGCCATGCAGGGTCTTGCCCACTCTTGTGCAGGTTCGGCCAAACAAACTTCTCCCCTACCATTTTTACCGACGCGCGCACCCCCGGGTGTGCCAGAGAGTGAATCGAGTCAAAAACACGGCGGCGCCACGCGGCCAGCACTACCGGACGGGGTCGTCCGGTAGAGGCATTGCAGATTAAGGGGGGCATGCCATTTTGGAGCTCCCTGCTCTCCAGCCTTAACCCTGTTGGTCCAGACTGGAACGCGCAAACGTCCGCATCGCTACCCTGATCCGCGGTCATGGCTGCATAATCTATCCCCACTAGGACTGGGGCCATGTACGCTTCCGCGCCGCTATTTTGCTCCGCGGCCGTGTCAGTATAATCCCCCTCTGCACAAACTGGAGTGGTCACAGCGCGGGAGAGGCAGTCTGCCACCACGTTAAGTTTACCCACTACATGCTGAATATCAGTGGTAAACTCTGAAATTGCAGCCAGCTGCCTCTGCTGCCGGCCCGACCATGGTTCCGAAACTTTGGCCATCGCAAAAGTAAGTGGTTTGTGGTCAACAAACGCGGTGAAACGCCGACCTTCTAACCAGAATTGGAAGTGACGAATGGCTAAGTAGAGCGCTAACAGCTCCCTGTCGAACGCGCTGTATTTACGCTCAGCTTCGCGCAAGGTCCTGCTGAAAAAGGCCAGCGGCTGCCAAGCCCCGGCGACATGCTGCTCCACTACCGCCCCTATGGCCACGTCTGACGCGTCAGTGGTGAGCGCTATGTGGGCTGTTGGGTCTGGATGAGCCAACAACGTGGCGTCTGCAAGAGCTTTTTTGACCTCCGAGAATGCACGCTCCCGCTCCGGGGACCATTCGATCGCATTTGAGGGTTTTTGTTTTTTAAGCGCGGCATACAATGGTTGCATAAGCTGCGCTGTGTGGGGGAGGAAACGGTTATAAAAATTCACCATTCCCAAAAACTCCTGTAGTGCTTTGACCGTTTGTGGCTGGGGAAAATTTGCTACTGCGCGCACTTTGTCCGGCAGCGGAACTGCCCCCTCTGGGGAGACATGGTGCCCCAAAAAATCAATCTGCGCCACCCCGAACTGGCACTTCGCTGGGTTGATTATTAACCCGTGCTCTCCCAACCTCCGGAAAACTTCTGTGAGGTGCTTTTCGTGTTCGTCTTCGGACGCACTGGCTACCAAAATGTTGTCCAGGTAGACGAACACAAAAGGGAGATCGCGTAAAACCGCATCCATCATGCGCTAGAAAGTTTGCGCCGCACCTTTAAGCCCAAATGGCATTCGCAAAAACTCAAAAAGTCCAAACGGAGTTATTACCGCTGTTTTGGGAATGTCCTCAGCGCGGACTGGAACTTGATGATAACCGCGGACCAAGTCTATTTTAGAAAAAATGCGCGCCCCCGCCAGATGAACCGAAAAATCCTGAATACGGGGAATTGGGTATCGGTCGTGCGCTGTGGCGTTATTCAACCTGCGGAAATCACCGCAAGGTCGCCACGAGCCGTCGGCCTTAGGGACCATGTGGAGCGGGGAAGCCCATGGGCTTTTCGAATGCCGGATGATGCCCAACCTTTCCAGGTTGGCGAACTCCTCGCGCGCTATGGTCAGTTTAGCTGCATCCAAGCGCCGAGCTTTTGCAAAAACGGGGGGACCAGCGGTAGTGATAAAGTGCTCCACCCCGTGTTTAGCAACAGCTGCTGAAAATGTGGGAACTGTGAGTGCTGGAAACTGGGTAAGGAGTGTGTGAAACTTACCGCCTGCTGTGGCGACGTTGGCTTGTGCTGTGGGCGGGGACACTCGAGCTGCACAAGGGATGGAGTAAAAGGAGAGTGCATTTACCAAGCGTCTATTGGGAAGATCAACCAACAACCCATGTGAGCACAGAAAATCAGCACCTAACATGTTGAAACTCACCGCCGCTATAACAAACGTCCACTCATATGTGCGGCCGTGCAGGGACAGAAATAGAGTCCTTTCACCGAAGGTCTTGATGCTCGAGCCGTTTGCCGCTGATGCCCCGTGGCTCCCGGGGCCCACCAGCCGGTCAGCGTAGGTTGGCATGATGAAACTCACTTGGGAGCCTGTGTCCACGAGGAATTGCCTCCCAGAACGTGCATCCGTCAGGTAGAGCAGCTTGTTCCGTTCACCGAGAGCCGCAGCTGCTACCGACTCTCGGTCCTGGAGTTTCCCGAGCTCTTGAACTGGCACGGTGGTATACACTTGCGCGCCCTCTCTGCGAAACGACGATGGTAAAAACAGAGGTCGTCTCCTCCGCGATGTCGGGGCTTCGCCACTGCCGTTGTTGGTGTGTCTGCTTCCGTCGCCTCTGACCTTTTGCCGTTCCCGGTAGTTGCGCCGAGGTCTGCCGCTGCTGTGGTGGCTGTGTGCTGTCCGCTGGCATCGAGAATCTGTTGCGCCTCCTGGGCCAGCGCGCGGAAGTCCCGCTGGGTCACGAAGTGAGAGCCCGCCAGGGTCGCCCTCGTCTGTGATGGTAGAGTTCTCAGGAAGATGTGAGTGAAGAGGAAATCGTCGTTGTCTGAGCCCCTCAGCTTCAGCATGTCTTCCATCAGGTCAACAGGCGTGCTTTCTCCCAAGTCGTGCAGGGCCAGGAGTCTCTCAGCTCTCTGCTGGGCTGAGGGAGTGAAACGCTGGATGAGGGCAGCTTTCAACCCACCGTATTTGTCGCCAGCGGGTGGGCGCTGCACCAGGCTCCGCACATGTCGAGCTGTGCGGCTGTCGAGTTTGGCGATGACGTGGTAGAACTTGGTGTCATCTGCTGTTATTCCCCCGAGGGCGAACTGGGCTTCGGCCAGGAGGAACCATGAGTCCGGGTTGTCCTGCCAGAATTCTGGTAGCTTGACTGAGACTGCGCTTGCCCGGCTGGTCCCTGGCGAGTCTGGCTCGGGGGAATCGTCTCTGCCCATTATACGTCTTAAGGTCACCAGTGTAGAGAGCGTGAAATGAAGAGGCTGAATTTATTTCTCAATTCAGATTTATTAATCATTCACGTATCTCCAACATCCTCTCAAGCAGAAAGAGACAGAACTTCCCACATCTCCCCTTTTTATACCCAGGACATCAAAGTACAGAATCACAATGTCATTTAATCCCACGAGACAATACATCACCCCCCAGGTCTCTTCTCCTCCACCTAAAAGCCTGGTGGTCAGGAAGTCTTCTCAGAACCATTTCTAAAGACAGCTTTTCACACCTTCCTGTTATCCCCCGGAGGTCCAGACTTCCTTCTAAGACATGTGGTACAGTAATATACATGTGCAGCTTAAGCATCTCAAATATGTGAGCCACACCAGATTGTTTGATAAAAGAGACGCTCCATCCAAAGTGGGATGGACACCATCTCATCTAATAAAGCCAGGTTTTCCACAAAGTGAGCTCCAATTGTCTATATAGCCCACCTTGTTTGCAGGACACCACACAGACGGCCAGCGGTTGAAGGATGACATGCGGCTCAACATGCCATCATTGGTCAGATTGGGGAGGGGCCCAGAGAATACTACAGAGTCCAACATCGTTTTGGGAAAGTTACACACCAATTTCACACTAAGTTTTGTAACTTCTGACTGCCAGAGTCAGATGTTGTTAACGCCGGCGTGGATAACAATTGTGGGGTATTTACAGTTACTTTAGCCAGCATTTTCAAACTTGACTCTATGTCGCCCGCTCTGGCCCCGGGAATGCATTTGACTATGGCTGCTGGAGTCTCGAGGTTCACGTTTCTGACTACAGAGATTCAAGATTCAAAGATTTTATTGTCAATACTACTATATGTGCAGGACATACAGGTGAATTGAAAGGACATTTCTCTCTCTCTTCATTGGTGTGCATTTTATAAAAAGAAAATGACTAAGGCTGGAAAAAAAGATAAGAATGTGGCTGACATACTGTATATTCATATCTGCATATTGTAAGCCAAAGAGAAGATTGGGATTAAATCTGTGCTGACCTCACACCTTGGAGAAGGCAATGGAGCTGAGCAGCCTGGGGAAAGATACCAGCACAGGCAAACACGACAGCAGAGGAGTGAAAAGGGCTTCCTGACCCCCCGGGGCCAGAGAGGAGCCGAAGGACACTGAAGGGGGGTTTAGCGTCTGGAGGGAGATGTGACTAGGATGTGTATTGTACCTTTTGATGTCACTGTTATAAATAGGGGAGAGCTGACTGTGCTCGCTCTCTCATTCCCTACTCAGAGATTAATGTGGATGCTGCTATGTGAAATAAACCTGAATTATGGAATCATTCAGTGTCTTCATTTCACGTTTACCACACTGGTGACCAAGCAACGTGAGAGAACATGGACGAGGCGGCCCGAGCGAGCGCCGCCACCGTCAAGCTGCCAGAGTTCTGGCAGAATGACCCGACCTCGTGGTTCCTCCATGCCGAGGCACAGTTCGAGCTCGCTGGAATAACTGCAGATACCACCAAATTTTACCACGTTATCGCCAAGCTCGATCCCCACACAACGGGATGCGTGCGGAGCGTGGTACAGCAGCCGCCTGCAGACGACAAGTACGGCGAGTTGAAGGCTGCCCTTATCGAATGTTTCGCACCCGCAGCTGAAGAGAGGGCCAAGAGACTCATCGCCATCTACGGCCAAGCAGGGCGCAGGCCGATCGCCCTGATGGAGGAGATGCTGCATTTGAAGGAGGCAGACGACGACAATTTCCTCTTTAAGCAGATCTTCCTCAGCACCCTCCTGACACACATGAGAGGGACCCTGGCCAGCATGCAAGGGAAGACGCAGCGAGAGTTCCGCGCGATGGCCCGGGAGGCACAGAGGCTCCTCAACTCCTGCGGCGAGCAGACGGTCACGGCAGCGGCGGCAGACCTCAGCATGGCGACCCCAGGCAGCGAGGAGCTGGAGACGGCTGAGCTGTACACACCCACCATGGCAGCGGCGCGACCACGACGCAGCGGAGGAGATGGCCTCTGTTTCTTCCACCGGCGCTTTGCGGAGAAAGCACGCAGGTGCGTGCCACCGTGCGGGTACAAGAGCTCGGGAAACCGCAAGCTGCTTTACATCAAAGATGAGTGCTCCGGGCGGCAATTCCTCATAGACACCGGGGCTCAGAGGAGCTTCATCACCCCCACCTACGCTGACCGGGTGGCAGGCCCCCGCGGCCACGGGGCAATGGCCGCGAACGGCTCGAACATCAAAACCTATGGAGAAAGGACCTTGTCCCTGTCCTTCCACAGCCGCACGTACGAGTGGACCTTCATCGTAGCGGCAGTGAGCTTCAATATGTTAGGTGCTGATTTTCTGTGTTCACATGGTTTATTAGTTGATCTTGCCAACAGACGCCTAGTAAATGCACTGTCTTTTGCTTCTATTCCCTGTGTAGCTCGAGTGTCACCGCCACCAGTGCAGGCTCACGTCGCCACAACAGGGGGTAAGTTTGACACACTCCTCACCCAATTTCCAGCACTCACCACCCCTACCTTTTCGGCAACGGTTGCGAAGCACGGGGTGGAGCATTTTATCACGTCGGGGTCACCCATAAGCACACTAAAGCTCCGTTAGAACCGTTCAAAATTCTGGCCAGAAGGTTCGACCACGTGCACGTCGACCTCGTAGGCCCCCTACCGTCGTTGCACGGTTTCACACATCTTTTGACAATGGTAGACCGAACCACGCGTTGGCCAGAAGCGGTCCCTTTAACCTCAACCACAGCCACAGAAGTGGCTCGAGCTTTTTTAACGGCCTGGGTAGCGCGTTTTGGGGTTCCGTCGGACATAACGTCAGACAGAGGCCCCCAGTTCGTCTCTGAGCTTTGGTCGGCGATGGCCAGCAGCCTGGGGACAACGCTCCATCACACTACCGCGTATCACCCACAGGCTAATGGTTTATGCGAGCGTTTTCATAGGTCGTTGAAGGCAGCCCTCAGAGCGTCGCTTACGGATGGAGATTGGGTAAATAAACTACCATGGGTCTTATTAGGGTTGCGTTCTGCGCCCAGAGAGGAGCTAGATGTCTCTCCAGCGGAGTTAGTTTTCGCACAACCTCTCAGGCTGCCCGGCGAATTTTTACCAGAGCATGCAGGGCTGGAGCGCCTCCCCTCCCCCAGACCACTGAGCGGAGCGGAGACAGAGATGCTCCCCGGCCCCATTCATCACACGTTCCCGCGGGTTTTTGTGCCCCAGGCTCTAAAGGATGCGGAGTTCGTTTTTGTTAGACATGACGCTGCAAAAGCAACACTTCGTCCACCTTATGACAGACCTTTTAGAGTGCTGAAAACTGGTGATAAGCAGTTTGTGCTAGATGTAGGAGACAGGGAGGACACAGTCAGTATTGACAGACTTAAGCCTGCTTTTGTGACTGACGATGAGTCTGTTCGGGTGGCACGAGCGCCGCGCAGGGGTCGACCCCCCCAAGGGCCACAGCTCGCCTCCCCCACGGGGGCCAAATAACCATTCTCTTCCTCAGCCTGCAGATGCCTCACAGGACAATGCAGCTAAGGCGGTGAAGCCTGCATACAGCAGATTCGGAAGACTGTTGAAACCCAGACGATGTGCAGACTGATATGTGATGGTGTAATGTGGTATAAACTGTGCTGTTGGTGTCATCATTGAATTCTTAATCAGGTTGCATTGACTATGCTGTTGGAGTTATCACTGAAAAGTTATCACTGAAACGCTAAGTGATCAGACTGTGTAAGCTGTACTGTTAATGTGAACCTGAATTCCCCTTTAATGTGAGCATGTAGTGCAGCCGTACCATTAAGACCATCCAGTATTAATTCCTTTTTTTTTCTCTCTGAAACCCGAATTCATGACCATTCTTCGGGGTTTGGGGGGGCTGTGGCTGACATATATTCATATCTGCATATTGTAAGCCAAAGAGAAGATTGGGATTAAATCTGTGCTGACCTCACACCTTGGAGAAGGCAATGGAGCTGAGCAGCCTGTGGAAAGATACCAGCACAGGCAAACACGACAGCAGAGGAGTGAAAAGGGCTTCCTGACCCCCGGGGCCAGAGAGGAGCCGAAGGACACTGAAGGGGGGTTTAGCGTCTGGAGGGAGATGTGACTAGGATGTGTATTGTACCTTTTGATGTCACTGTTATAAATAGGGGAGAGCTGACTGTGCTCGCTCTCTCATTCCCTACTCAGAGATTGATGTGTTTGCTGCTATGTGAAATAAACCTGAATTATGGAATCATTCAGTGTCTTTATTGCACATTTACCACAAGAAAAACAAATGGCAACAGCAGCAGTCTATGTACAGTGATGCAACCTGTGGCACCAATGGTCCCCTCGCTCAAACTCCTTACAAACACTGGCAAAATGATTTAGGAGTCCACACTTCCCACCGTGTTTGCCTTTTTCTAGTCACTTTCTCACCTTGTACCGGTGCTTGGTAGACCCGTAGCCAAAACACTTTAGCGATCCCGGGGCGGACCTAATTTTTATAGTGGTAGCATATTCTTCTCTGTCTTCCATGCTATCATCGCTATCCGGGTTTACAGCCTGCGCCGCTGATTGTGAGTTGGGTTACCCCAACGCTGTTCTCTCACCAAGGTCCCGTGACAGTTTATCCACTGCTTCGAACTGCTGGGCTATCTCCACCACTTTGGCCAACGTCAGTTCACTGGAATGGGCAAAGAGTCTTGACCGTGCTGCTGCACACAATGTGTGCTCCGCCAACTTATCGCGGACCATTGCTTTCGCTAAGGTCCCAAACTGGCAACACCCAGCCAGTTGGCGCAGGTTAGCAACATACTGCTGCACTGACTCTCCAGCCCTCTGGGGCGCTGTCGGAACTGGATCCTCCAGACTGTGACGTTCTCAGGGGCATGAAAGTAGCACGCCATTAGCCCAACCATGTCCTCAAAACTGTAGGTCAGTCCCAATGTCCTAAGAATGCGCTGTCCCTTGCTTCCGGCTCTCAGAGAGAACAGACGCTTCTCTTCACTCCTCCTGCTCCCTCCCTCTCCTTCCCTAACTGACTGGATCCCAGCTTGCTATTGTCTGTGTCTGCGTCGTTCTTCTTGGCTGATTCTTCTACTGCTGATTCTTGATCCTAACGGAAATTATGGATTTGGTAAGCTGGGCTTTGAACACAATTGACACTGTCTTTTCAATGAGGAAATCGGGCCTGGGGGAGCCCACCTGTCCTGCAGGTACTGCTGCTGCGGGTTATGTAAGAGACACATATAATTGGAAACTTATGTGTCTGTGCGACCTTTCAATTGAAGATGCAGAAGACATATACCTATTCGGCGTAACGATCTCAGGACTTCTACTGATCGGCTTTGGGATAGTCCTGGTGTATCGAAAATTGAAGAAGATGGACAGAGCTTATCAAAATGCTGACCCCGCGAAGCTCTTTCATCAATTTGACCAGCTGGGGAGGACTCTGATAGCGGCTAATGGAGAACTGAACAGGAAGATTGGCAACATCACGATGGCGCTGGGAGCACTTCAGGAAATGATTTTAAAGCCTGGCAATGATGGAAATTATGGAGCACTGAACGCATAAGAGATGAAAAGTTTTTCTCTGAGTAACTGTGTTCATTCGACCTTGTTTTCGGCGCCCTCAGCACTCAATCCTCCTGGTTGAAGATAAGCAGTAGAAATGTTTTGGCTGATTTCTCTCCTTCATAAACAATCTGGCGTACAGTAATCTGAACTCTCAAGGACAGCACCATGTGACTGGCTCAGAGAATTTCCACCTGCCATGCACTGAGAGTTGATCTCACAAGGACATGCTCCTCTAAGTTTCAGACACTAGACATAACATCAGCTGAGAGAGGATTTTTGCTGTCCACCAGTAACTGATAACTGACACTCATTGCATTCAACATACACGACTGATTCACTTACACTGATGAACACACACATTCACTGTTCTCTCTGCTATCTCTGTTATGTGAGGTTGATTGTCTGCTCTGTGCCATTGAGAGGTTTTTTTCATTGTAATCATAATCTGCTTACACAACTATAAGCTGTATTCTGATAACGAAGTTTTTTTTCTCTCGCCTAATGTGTCATTCCCTGCCTTCTCCCCCCCCCCTTATCCCTCACTGTTTTTGATGAGGCGCCTTGTTTACGGCTGCCGTGTCATTGTGTTGCGCTTACACGCGCGCCAATGTCAAGTCAAATTCCTCGTGTGTTTTTTACATGCTTGGCAATAAAGCTTATTCTGATTCTGATTCTGCCAAGATTATGAACCAATATCGCCCATGCATGCAATTTCTCCAACTCACTGAGGTTCAATGCCACCAGATAATTCTCAAATGCGGCAAACTACCTCTCCCATGGTATCGGCGGCTCGCCAGGAAGCTCCAGAAATGGTTGAATGCCCGAAATACCTTAATACTGTGGAGAAAGGAATAGGCAAGGCAACGAGCTGAACAATACAAGGCCTTATTCTTTCTCCAACAACATAACAGCGAAACAGCACTGCGGGGCCACAACCTACTGAGCCTCCTGGGTCTCTGTGCTTTCTCCTTTTATATCTTTATTCCCATGCATGGAGACCCAGCGCTTCTGACCATCATACATTGTTGTTTAACAAAGGGATGTGTGGCACATTAACATAACATTATGCCGGCACCGCTATTACACACTTCTTCTCTTCAGCAGCACCCGCAGCTTTTACTCTTTTTTGGGGGGCGCATAGACTCAACAGTCCCGTCTGATGCCTACGGTGACACTTCCTCCTTCGGTCGATTATTATCCCCTTCCCCCTGCCTTCTGGGTGTGAGAAAACCCACACACAACCCCCCCCCCACCGAACACCCAGAAGGAGCACTAACCTCCCCCCGTTCTTGGGGCTTGAGCTGGTGCCCATAGCAGCTGTGGGGGGGGGGGGTCGCCGGTCCAGTCGAACCACCCTGCTGGTGAGGTGTACCGGAGGGCACGTCAGTCTGTGGAGGGAAAGAGGGAGGGGAGGAAAACACCTTATGCTTCACCCCAGGTTCCAGCACGTTGATCGGTCTGTTGCATGGTGGGCGCAGCGGGGTCCGGGGCGCATCGTTAATAAGATGGCGGCAGCGCACACGGACGCAGCGGCCCCTCTTGGCATCAGCGAGTGTGAGAGTTTTGAGTGTTTTGATCTTCCCAGACGTACATTCTGTAAAACTTACAACCGTGAGACCTTATTAAACATCAAGGTACTGCACGCTGCAAGAATCGCGGCGATCGGTTGTGATTTGGACATTCTACGCCAGCATGGAATTCTGGCGGAGTCCCCGCTGGAAGCTACCCGAGAGAAGAGGAGGCGTAAGCGGAGCGAACGCAAGCAAAAGCATGGAAAAAAGGCCGGGATCCATGCTAGGCTAAAGGCTAACCCCTCCAGACCAGCGGTACCGTCACTCATTCTCTCTAACGTCCGCTCCCTCGAAAACAAGCTGGACGAGTTGCGTCTGCTGAGAGAAACCCGGAGAGAGTGGAGAGACTGCTGTGTGCTTGCGTTCACCAAGACATGGCTCCACGGCAACATTCCTGACGAGGCCATTCAACTGGAAGATATGGCGATGTTCCGTGCCGACAGGGAGGCGGCGAGCTCCGGTAACAGCCGGGGGGGGGGGGGGGGTGAGCTATGCATCTATGTTAACAAGAACTGGTGTGCCAATGCCACGTTAGTGTCTAAACACTGCTCTCCATTGGTGGAGTTCTTTATTGTAAATTGTCGGCCATATTATTTGCCGAGGGAATTCAGCAACGTGTTTGTAGGTGGTGTTTACATAGCGCCGAGTGCTAATGCTAAAGCCAATGCTAAGAAGGCACTCGGGGAACTGCACAATGCGATTAGTGAAATCCAAACTTCACACCCGGACAGTTTTGTGGTGGTTGTGGGGGATTTTAACCACACCAGCCTAAAGACTGTGCGCCCCAAGTTTAAACAATGTGTAGACTTTAAGACCAGAGGAGAGAATATGTTGGACTTAGTGTACACAAACACAGATGCATATAAGGCGATACCCTGCCCCCATCTCGGCCTTTCTGATCACATATCCGTGATGCTGCTGCCTGCCTACAAACCTTTATTGAAGCGCAGCAGGCCAGCAGTGAAACAAATCAGGATTTGGCCAGAGAGTGCAACCTCTGCACTGAAAGACTGTTTTCTGCACACAGACTGAGAGGTCTTCAAAATAGCAGCCTCCCAGGAAGACAAGACAGATGTGGAGGAGTATGCTGATACGGTCACCAGCTACATCGCGAAGTGCACAGAGGATGTCACTACAGTGAAGACCATCACTATGCGGGGTAACCATAAGCCCTGGATGACTGCAGAGGTGCGCTCGCTGCTTACAGCCAGAGATGCAGCCTTCAGAGCGAAGGACAGGATCGCCCTCCGCTCAGCCAGGTCTGCGCTCTCAAAGGGAGTTAAGGCGGCAAAGCGCGCCTATGCGGAGAAAATCCAGGGACACCTCTGTGACACTAGGAACACCAAGCAGATGTGGCAGGGAGTTTGGACACTGACGGACTATAAGTCTAGGCAGGGGGTCGATGATGACGACGCTTCGCTTCCACACAGGCTTAACAACATCTTTGCATGTTTTGAAGCATCAAACTCGACAATCAGAGGGAGGGCTGGCCCACCCCCACCATCGGTCGGACCAGCTTTTACCATCAACACAGTGGACACACGGAGGACCCTAACCAGAGTCAACCCACGCAAAGCTGCAGGTCCGGACAACATTCCGGGACGTGTGCTCCGAGATCGCGCGAGCGAGTTGGCGGATGTCCTGACTGACATTTATAACATCTCCCTGAGTCAGGCCATCGTTCCCAGATGCTTCAAGACCTCTATCATTGTACCGGTGACAAAAAAACCAGTTGTGTCCCGTTTGAATGACTATCGTCCTGTTGCACTGACACCAATTGTGATGAAGTGTTTTGAACGGCTTGTCAAACCACACATTACAGCCTGCCTCCCTGCATCACACGACCCGCTCCAGTTTGCATATCGTTCAAACCGCTCCACGGAGGATGCTATAGTCACCACCCTACACTCTGTCACCACCCACCTGGACCAGAAAGACACCTACGCCAGACTCCTATACATTGATTTCAGTTCAGCATTCAACACCATTATTCCCCAGAGACTGATGGAGAAATTACTCCTTCTCGGTCTGAACACCACCACATGTCTCTGGATCCTGGATTTCCTGACTGAGAGACCTCAGTCTGTCTGGGTTGGAAACAACATCTCCAACTCTATCACGCTGAGCACCGGATCCCCTCAAGGCTGTGCACTCAGTCCACTGTTGTTTACACTTCTAACACATGACTGTGTATCCAGACACAAGGGGAATCAGATTATTAAGTTTGCAGACGACACCACGGTGGTGGGACTTATTCAGAGGGATGAGGAATCAATGTACAGGGAAGAAGTGAGAGACCTGGAGGGCTGGTGCAGGGAGAACAATCTGGTGCTCAACGTGGACAAAACAAAGGAGATGATTATCGACTTCCGGCGGTCTCAGCCTGAGCACGTCCCCTTCAGCATTGCGGCCGTTTAGTGGAGAGAGTGGAGAACATCAAGTTCCTCGGAGTGCAGATCTCGCAGGACCTGACCTGGAGCAAGAATTCCTTGGGGATCAGGAAGTGGGCTCAGCAGAGACTGCACTTCTTGAGGAAACTCAGACAGGCCTCTCTCCCCATCTGCATCCTCAGGACCTTCTACAGAGGTGTGGTGGATAGTGTTCTGATGTACTGCATTGCTACATGGTACTCCAGCTTCAGTATGTCAGACAAAAAAGCCCTGCAGAGGATAGTCAAGGGGGCTGAGAGGGTAATTGGAGTCTCCCTCCCCTCTGTCCAAGAACTTTTTCAGAGCCGTTGTAGGAGCAGGGCACTGAACATTGTCAAGGACCGTTCTCACCCTCTGCATAAGCACTTTGAACTTCTTCCATCTGGTAAACTATTCCGTAGCATCAGAGGCAGAACCACCAGACTGATCAACAGCTTCCTTCCACAAGCTGTCAGGATGCTGAACAGTTGACCCGGAATCTCTCATACGCACTACTGCACCTATGGACATTTTATATATTATTTGTATATTATAGTTAGTTAGTTTTTTCCCCAAGTATGTCTCAGGGATGTGTGAATGGATGGGGGGGTGAAGCTATGTGTGAGTGTGTCTTAAATCATGCTGCTTCTATTTATATGGATGCCGAGAGAAACGCAATTTCATCTTGCCTGCACTACAGTTGTATGTACAGCAATATGACAATAAAGTTTGATTTGATTTGATCGTGCATGACGGAAATAAAACCGGCATTCAGCAGGCTTTTTGGGATGAAGGTGGGGGTAAAGCAATGGGGGGCCAGCCCGGTACATTAAAAGCCCCCGGGCCACGCAAAAATTGTGTGGGCGGATCAGCCTCGGGTGTGCGATATTCCAGTAAAAACTCTCTGGAGATCCGCAGCGGCTGAGAAAAACAAGTTCTGCCAAATCCTCCTTGGATGTGGAGTGCAGCCCTAAAAGGACCCAGGGAAGGCGGTCGGCCCAATTCTCCGCGCAAATGTCCTGATGGTGGATCTGTTGGCAGCTGTCAGATCCTCCTTGGGTGCGGAGCGCAGCTCTGAAAGGAACTCTGGATAGGTGGTCAACCCAATTTGTGTCTGTGAGCGAAATGTCCTGATGGTGGATCCGTTTCCTGTGCCAGTGCGCAGTTGTTCCTAGTCACCCACAACGGTGAGTTGGCCAGGGTTGCTCTCGCTGCAGCCGGTAGGTTCCTGAAGCAGGCTTGTCACCTGTTGCGTGGCGCAGCAACCACATTGCAGTATTTTGTGTCATCCTTTGCTATCCCGTGGAGTGCACACTGGGCTTCTATGTGCTGAAACCCCGCTGTCAGGCCATGAAACCAGTTTCCGGGAGCTTGACTGAACCAGCGCCTGTGGTGCTGGTGCTCTCCCTCCGGGTAGTCTCTGGGGTAGTGCTTGGCTCGCTCTCCAAGACATGTCAGGATCACCAGTGTGGAGAGAGGGGTAGGTGACTTGTCTCGCTCTCCATTGCATGTCAGGGTCACCAGTGTGGAGAAAGAAATAGGCGAGGCAATGAGCTGAACGACACAAGGCTTTAGTCTTTCTCCAACATAACAACGAAACAGCGCAGCTCGCCACAGCCTACTGAGCCCCCTGGGTCTCTGTGCTTTCTCCTTTTATAACTTTATTCCCATGCATGGAGACTCGGAGCTTCTGACCATCATACATTGTTGTTTAACAAAGGGATGTGTGGCACATTAACATAACAATATGGCGGCACTACTATTACACACTTCTTCTCTTCAGCGGCACCCGCAGCTTCTACTCTTCCCGGGGGTACATAGACTCAACAGTCCCGTCTAATGCCCCCGCTGACACTTCTTCCTTTGGTCCATTATTCTCCCCTTCCCCCTGCCTTCTGGATGTGAGAAACCCCCCACACTCTATGCCCCCACAATCCATACCTTTAACTGCGTTGCCAAATGTTATGTCCACAATCTGTATTCCAATAACGAGGCTGGAGGTGCAGTAGAACTCAACTTTATTATGTGACTCACAGACACAAGGCGCTCCTGTACAGGCAGAGGCGAAGGTCAAAAGAGACTGTGCCTCTTTTGCCTCAGCCTCTTATACTCAGGGTGGCAGCGGAACTGGAAAGGTGGAGCCACCACCATCATCACACAATAATGCATCATATTAATATATAACACACTTGATGATCATAAACTCCACCAACGGAGAAGAGCACTTGTGTATGACAGTTGTATCTCTGCACCAAGCATCACTGTGTGGAGAATGTGTTGAAGGACGAGACTGAGTTTATTCCTCAGGTTCAGCTTTATTCACAATCACATACTCCAACATTCCAAAGCAGAAAAAGAGGATGAATTTTCTCACATCTGTCCTTTTATACCCCAGGACATCAAACCTACAGTCACATGGTGTTTAATCAAACATACAGTTACATGGTACTTAATCCCAGTCACAATGTAACCCCCCCGATCTTAACACCATCCACCCCCTAACCTCCGGTGGTCAGGAAATCCCTCAAGGCCATCTCCTTGGAACAAAAGGCCAAATCTCACACCCTCCTGTTACCCTTAGGAGGCTCAGTCCCTTTGTTCTCTTGAGACGTGACGCACCCAATACACATACAGCATTATATCTGTGGAGCATATGAAACCAACATATGTGCCCCACATGACCCCCCCCCCCCAGAACGCCTAAGATGGAACAACATAATCAAAGATGCATGTCATAATAAAATCATCACATATCGGTCCACATGCCGCTTCGGCCTCAGTCTTCTGCCGTACTTGCTGTAAACCGGCTTTACTGCCTCCGCAGTGTCTTCCTGCTGTGGGGCCGCTGCCTGTGGATGGGAACTGTTAGACAATCTCTGTGGGTGTTCTCGGGAATGCTCTCTAGGGGGTCTGCCGCGCTGGGGAGCCCTCGCCAACTGCACAGCTTAGTCAGCCAACACAAAAGCGGGTTTGAGCCTGTTTATGCCAATCGTTTCTTTTCTGCCTCCCAAATCCAGCAAAAAATGCTTATCTCCTGTTTCCAGCACTCTAAACGGTCCGTCAAAAGGCGATCGCAAGTTTGGGCGATGGGCATCATGTCTGACAAAAACAAACACCGCATTTTTTAAAGCTTTAGGCACAAAAACACGCGGGAAGCTGTGATGAACCGGGCCAGGAAGCGTGCTCGATCCCGTGTCACTCTGCAACCGCTGAGCGGGGGGGCACTCTGGCGCAGGATTGTCCGGGAGAAACTCCCCGGGCAGCCGGAGTGGCTGCGCAAAAACTAACTCAGCTGGGGAGGCTTTTAAATCCTCTTTAGGTGCAGAACGCAACCCCAATAAAACCCATGGTAGCCTGTCCACCCAATTTGCATCCGTAAGCGACGCTCTGAGGGCTGCTTTCAATGACCTATGGAAACGTTCGCATAAACCATTAGCCTGTGGGTTGTACGCGGTAGTGCGGTGGATCGTTACCCCCAGGCTGCGGGCCATCGTTGACCAGAGCTTGGAAACAAATTGAGGACCTCTGTCGGACGTAATGTCTGACAGAACACCAAAACGCGCTACCCATGCTGTTAAAAACGCGCGCGCTACCTCCTCGGCTGTGGTCGATGCCAGAGGGACCACTTCCGGCCAACGCGTGGTGCAGTCCACCATTGTCAAAAGGTGCGTGCACCCTTGTGACGGCGGGAGGTGGCCTACGAGGTTGACATGCACATGATCGAACAGCTTAGCCGGGATGTGAAAAGGCTCCAAGGGAGCCTTTTTCTGGGGAGGGAGCTTGATTTCTGATGTGCAGCAGTTCTCCTCATTCTATTGCTCTCCATCTGGTGGGTCTTCTTCGTTGAGACCACTGGTTGAGGGACAGGTGCATCGTAATTCCGGTTCATGGCCCTGCGATGGACTGGCGATCTGTCCAGGGTGTACCTGCCTCTCACCCAAAGATGCTGGGATAGGCTCCAGCACCCCCTCCCCCCAACCCGAAAAGGATTAAGCTGAATAAGATGACGCTCACGATCCGGTCCATCCATCTGAGTGATGGTCTATAGGACATCATAAAGACACATTTGTCTATATGACCTAGTCATATAGACCCAACTGTCCTAGTTGGGTGATCGTCACTTCCTTGTGGTAACGTATCGTCACTTCCTGTTTTGCTGTCTGCCTGTGTGGTTTGCTCTCCAGCTCTCGAGCCACTAGCTATGGCTACTAGCTCTCTTTCCTCTCCTCCTCTGGTGTGCTCTCTCTGTCAGATGTTTAGCTACACCTCTGCCTCTTTTAGTGGTAACGGTAAATGTAATAAATGTTGTCTTTTTGAGGCGCTCGAGGCGAGGTTGTCTGATTTGGAATCCCGGCTCCGCTGCATTGAAACACCGTCTGCGCCAGTTAATCTCGACGGATGCCCATTAGCTGCAGCGGAGCTAGCTAGCTTAGCCCCCCCTGTCACCGGTTCCCCGGCTCTCCTCTGCAGCGAGGAGACTGGGTGGGTGACGGTGAGAAGGAAGCCTAGTCGCAAAGCCCCGGTTCACCACCAACCTGTTCACGTTTCTAATCGTTTTTCCCCGCTCAGCGACACACCCGCTGAGGAAAAAACTCTGATCATTGGCGACTCTGTAGTCAGAAACGTGAACCTAGAGACTCCAGCGGCCATAGTCAAATGCATTCCTGGGGCCAGAGCAGGCGACATCGAGTCAAATTTGAAAATGCTGGCTAAAAGTAACTGTAAATATTCCACAATTGTTATTCACGCCGGCATTAATGACATCCGTCTCCGGCAGTCGGAAGTCACGAAACTTAATATAGAATCGGTGTGTGACTTTGCAAAAACGATGTCTGCCACTGTAGTATTCTCTGGGCCCCTCCCCAATCTGACCAGTGATGACATGTTTAGTCGCTCGCCATCCTTGAACCGCTGGCTGTCTGTGTGGTGTCCTAAAAATGACGTGGGCTACATTGACAATTGGAGCTCTTTTTGGGGAAAACCTGGTCTTATGAGACGAGACAGCATTCATCCCACTTTGGATGGTGCTTCTCATTTATCTAACAATCTGGCATCTTTTTTATCCAAATTTCCAAAACCATGACTACTCAGAGTTGGGACCAGGAAGCAGAGTCGCAGTCTTACACGCCTCTCTGCAGCTCCTCTTCATCCGCCACCCCTCAGCTTAGCCCCTGTCTTCCCCATCAGAGAATCGTTGTCTGCTCCCTCCAAAGTAAATAAAAATATAATGTATAAGCATCCCAAAGTGATAAAGCAAAATATTGGTAAAACTCAAATTAAACATAAAGCCTCTAAATTGAATGATTTGGCCTCTGTTCCTCCTCATAATTTAAAAATTAAATGTGGTTTATTAAATATTAGGTCTTTAACTCCCAAGTCTCTGTTAGTCCATGATCTGTTAATTGATCATCAGATTGATTTAATTTCCCTTACAGAGACTTGGTTAGGACAAGAAGATTATGTTGGTTTAAATGAATCAATTCCCTCTGGTTATTTAAACTGTCAAAATCCCAGAAGTTCTGGTCGTGGAGGAGGAGTAGCAACAATTTACCATTCCAAATTACTAGTTAATGTAAAGCAAAAAACATGTTATAATTCCTTTGAGGGCCTGGTCCTCAGTGTTGGGCACTTTAGCAATTCCAGGTTAAACCCAATTTTATTTGCCATAGTTTATCGTCCCCCATCAACCTATTCAGAATTTTTATCCGAATTTCCTGATTTCTTAGCTGATTTAGTGCTGAAATCTGATAGAATAATTATAGTAGGGGACTTTAATATACATGTGGATGTAGATAGTGACTGCCTTAATGTGGCTTTTAATTCAATATTAGACTCGATTGGATTTTCTCAGAAAGTAGGAAATTCTACTCATTACCTCCACCATACATTGGACCTTGTTCTGACATATGGCATAGAAATAGAAAATCTTGTAGTGTCTCCTCATAACCCTGTACTGTCAGACCATTGTCTGTTAACCTTTGATTTTACTATTTCTGACTATTTGGCTCCTAAAGAAAAATATTATCACAGTAGATGCCTCTCAGATGATGCTGTTTCCAAATTTATGCAGATTGTTTCCTCTATGCCATGTGTCAACACAACGGAAATAAGCTATAGACAGCTTGCTCCTTCTGTAATTGATAACATGGTGGATAGTGTTTCAGCTTCTCTGCATCAGGCTCTAGACTTGGTGGCCCCCTTAAAAAAGAAAAAGTCTAATCAGAGATTTTTAACTCCTTGGTTCAACACAGAAACTCGTAGCTTAAAACAGAAGACTCGTCAATTAGAAAGAAAATGGCGCTCTACTAATTTAGATGAAATCTATTTAGCTTGGAGAAATCATCTTTTAATTTATAAAAAATCTCTTAGAAAAGCTAGAACGAGTTATTACTCTGCATTAATAGAAGAGAACAAGAATAATCCCAGGTTTCTTTTCAGTACTGTAGCCAGGTTGACAAAGAGTCAGGACTCTGTCAATCCTAGCATCCCCTTAGAGCTTACTAGTCAGGACTTTATGAACTTTTTCAATAATAAAATTTCATCCATCAGAGATAAAATCAATCAGATTCTTCCCACAGTTAACTTAAATACTGTAACTACTACAACTCCTTCTATTGATGTCTGTCTTGATGAGTTTACTCCAATCAACCTTTGTGAGTTAGACAAAATAGTTTCCTCATCCAAACCTTCAACTTGTCTTTTAGACCCTATTCCTACCAGGTTATTTAAAGAAGTCTTCCCACTTATTGGTAGCTTTATTCTTCATATAATCAATTCTTCATTAACTTTAGGCCATGTACCACAGGCTTTTAAAACGGCTGTAATTAAACCCTTACTCAAAAAGCCAACGCTAGATCCAGGAGATTTAGCTAACTATAGACCAATCTCTAATCTCCCTTTCATTTCAAAAATCTTAGAAAGAGTTGTTGCTACGCAATTATTTGACCACCTGCAGGGAAATGGTTTATTTGAGGAGTTTCAATCTGGGTTTAGAATCCATCATAGCACTGAAACAGCCTTAGCGAAGGTCACTAACGACCTCCTCATTGCATCTGATAATGGACTAGTTTCTGTACTTGTCCTTTTAGATCTTAGTGCAGCTTTTGATACTATTGATCATAATATTCTACTTGATAGATTAGAACACTATGTTGGACTTAATGGAACTTCGTTACAGTGGTTTAGATCTTATTTATCTGATAGGTTCCAGTTTGTTCATGTAAATGATGAGTTTTCTCTCAGCTCAAAGCTTAGTCATGGAGTTCCACAGGGATCTGTGCTTGGCCCTACTCTTTTTAGTTTATATATGCTTCCGTTAGGCAACATTATTAGAAAGCACTGTATACATTTTCACTGTTATGCAGATGACACACAATTATACCTGTCAATGAAGCCAGATGATACTAATCAATTAGTCAAGTTAGAAGCCTGTCTTAAGGAAATCAAAGTTTGGATGACTTGTAATTTCCTGCTATTAAATTCAGATAAGACTGAAGTCATTCTTGTTGGTCCAAAAAACCTTAGAAATTCCTTTCCAAATCAAACTTTCAGTTTGGATGCAGTTACTCTTTCTCTTAATAGCTCTGTGAGGAACCTTGGAGTTATTTTTGATCAGGATTTGTCCTTCAATTCACATATTAAATTTGTTTCTAAGACTGCCTTCTATCATTTGCGTAATATTGCCAAGATTAGGAGCATCTTGTCTCAGAGTGATGCTGAGAAGCTGATCCACGCTTTTGTTAGCTCGAGATTAGATTATTGTAATTCTTTATTATCAGGCTGTCCTAAAACATCTTTAAAAAGTCTTCAGCTGATCCAAAATGCTGCAGCAAGAGTTTTAACAGGTACTAGAAAGAGAGATCATATCTCTCCGGTTCTGGCCTCTCTTCATTGGCTTCCCATAGAGTTTAGAATTAAGTTTAAAATCCTTCTTCTTACTTACAAAGCTCTAAACAATCAGGCTCCTTTTTATTTAAAAGATCTGATACTACCGTATCATCCTAACAGAGCACTACGCTCCCAAAATGCAGGTTTACTTGTAATACCTAGAATCTCCAAAAGTACAATGGGAGGCAGAGCCTTTAGTTATCAAGCTCCTCTCCTGTGGAATCAGCTGCCAATCTGGATTCGGGAGTCAGACTCGATCTCTGTTTTTAAGAATAGGGCTAAAACCTACCTTTTTGATATAGCCTACAATTAGGGAGGGATCATGTGTTTCTGAACCCTCCCTTAGTTATGCTGCTAATAGGTTTAGTCAGCCGGGGGACCTTCAGTAATGCACTGGGCCTCACTCCTTTCCTCACTCTCTATGAAATATTTTTTTTTTTTTGCTGGTCATTAACATTTGTTTGTTCTCTCCCATAGATTGAGTCCCCATCGTGCTGTTTGCTCTCTACATGTCTGTTCTTTTCTTCTTCTCTGTCCCCTCACCCCCCAGCCAGTCGCAGCAGATGACTGCCCCTCCCTGAGCCTGGTTCTGCTGGAGGTTTCTTCCTGTTAAAAGGGAGTTTTTCCTCTCCACCGTCGCCAAGTGCTTGCTCACAGGGGATCGCCTGATTGCTGGGGTCTTTCTGCAACTGTGGGGGTCCTCCCTACAGTTGATAGTGCTATGAGATGACTGTTGTTGTGAAATGGCGCTATATAAATAAAGTTGAATTGAATTGAATTGAATTGAATATGACAGCATTGCGAGTCCTATGATGCCAGAGTTCATAGGACGATGATGTTCAGGCAGAGATTATAGGCTGTCCTCGGGCCGTCCTATGATTTCCTATAAACGTGACAGACACACAGATTTCTTGCTTTTATAGAGTCATGATGATGATGGTTACACTAATGGCATTATATTTCATGGCATATAATTTTTTATAATATCATGCTTGCATTCAGTCCTCCATGTTTTACCAGTATCTGTCCTTTCTGTTAAGGGGGGTGTACTGCTTCTGATGGCCTGCTTGTTGTGGCTTATGATGGCTTCTAGATTGCCCCTTCTGCGCTCTTAGGAAGGGTCGAGCTGGGTACCCCACCTTCTTCTCATAGGGGTAATAACGTGAGTCAGTCAGTCGGTCACTCACAGGCCTCCTCCGGTTGTTGGGGCCAGGTCATGAGTTACTCGAACACTCCAGAGCCAGTTCCAGGGCCGGCCTCAGCTGGTCATCTAATGAGGGGGCGTCAGCCTCGTTAGTGATCGTCCAATCAAATTCAATTCCACTGTCCAACCCACACTCGGACTCTGCATCATCCACACCTGAAAGAGATGGAGACACAGGTGGAGGACAGCTGGAGACGGACAGGTAAAGACAGATGGAGGATGGGTATGGTCCTACCTGTGGTGAAGATCCACCCCCTCTCCATCCTGGTCTCCTCTGAACTCTGGACTCTGACACTTCTGGTCTGTCGTGGAAACCTGTCCCGGAACCACTGCAGGTCTGACAGCCGCCGCGCATCACTCACCACCTGATCAATCGCAGTGGAACTCAGTAGACTGTCCAACCAATTGTGGAGACAGACAATGGAATGGCATCATCAGTGATTAATTAACATACCCACACTGGTTGGCGGGCCCCTCTGGTTGCTAAGCGACAGAAGAATCCAGGGTCCTGGCGGCGACGCATCTCCCCCCAGTGAATCATGTCAGCCCGGTACTGCTCCTTATAGGGACCAGGACCCAGCAGCTGGTCTAGGTCCAGACCGTGTTCCTACCAGACATGAACAAGAAGAACACCATCAGTTACTATCTTTACCAGTCCGGATTAATGGTGGAGGACCTCAGGTTTCAGTGTTGGGTCCAGTTTTATTCTCCACGTCGCTGGGACTTAATTACAAAAAAATGTGGAAACTGATAATTCATGAGTACGGAACTGTAGAAAATATTTTAAATATAAATGATTATACAGAAAGTTTAAAAATATATAAAAATCAAAAGACTCCATGGAAACGGAAAAATTAAAAATTTTACTGAAGAGTAAAAAAAGTATTGTGAAATAAAAGTATTCACAAAAGTACAATTTAGTGAAACTGTTAAGTACAGAACTACCATCACTGGTCATTATGATGAGCTCAGCATCATTTACCATGGTGATGAGCTCTGCATCAGTTACTATGGTGATGACCTCTGCATCAGTTACCGTGGTGATGACCTCTGCATCAGTTACCGTGGTGATGACCTCTGCATCTTTTACAATGATGATGAGCTCTGCATTAGTTATAGTGGGAATGAGCTCTGCATCAGTTATGGTGGGAATGAGCTCAGCATCAGTTACTGTGGTAGTGAGCTCTGCTTCAGTTACTGTGGTGATGACCTCTGCATCAATTACCCTTGATGATGAGCTCTGCATCAGTTACTACAGTGATGAGCTCTACATCAATTACCGTGGGTGATGAGCTCTGCATCAGTTACTGAGGTGATGAGCACTGTATCGGTTACTATGGTGATGAGCTCTGCATCAGTTACTGTGGTGATGAGCTCTGTATCAGTTACCGTGGTGATGAGCTCAGCATCAGTTACTGTGGCGATGACCTCCGCATCAGTTACCGTGGGTGATGAGCTCTGCATCAGTTGCTATGGTGATGGCCTCTGCATCAGTTTCTATGGTGATGAGCTCTGCATCAGTTACCATGGCGATGACCTCTGCATCTTTTACCATGATGATGAGCTCCGCATTAGTTACTGTGGGGATGAGCTTTGCATCAGTTACCATGAGCTCAGCATCAGTTTCCGTGGTGATGAGCTCAGCATCAGTTACTGTGGCGCTCTGCATCAGTTACCATGAGCTCTATATCAGTTACCGTGGTGAGGAGCTCTGCATCCGTTACCGTGGTGAGGAGCTCTGCATCCGTTACCGTGGTGAGGAGCTCTGCATCAGTTACCGTGGCGATGAGCTCAGCATCCGTTACGGTGGTGATGAGCTCAGCATCAGTTACCATGGTGATGAGCTCTGCATCAGTTACTGTCGGGATGAACTCTGCATCAGTTACCATGGTGATGAGCTCCGCATTAGTTACTGTGGGGATGAGCTTTGCATCAGTTACCGTGGTGATGAGGTCAGCATCAGTTACCGCGGTGGTGAGCACAGCATCAGTTTCCGTGGTGGTGAGCTCAGCATCAGTTACCATGAGCTCTGCATCAGTTACCATGGTGATGAGCTCTGCATCAGTTACCATGGTGATGAGCTCTGCATCAGTTACCGTGGTGATGAGCTCTGCATCAGTTTCCGTGGTGGTGAGCTCTGCATCAGTTTCCGTGGTGGTGAGCTCTGCATCAGTAACCATGGTGGTGAGCTCTGCATCAGTAACCATGGTGGTGAGCTCTGCATCAGTAACCATGGTGATGAGCTCTGCATCAGTAACCATGGTGATGAGCTCTGCATCAGTAACCGTGGTGGTGAGCTCTGCATCAGTAACCGTGGTGGTGAGCTCAGCATCAGTTACCATGAGCTCTGCATCAGTTACCGTGGTGATGAGCTCTGCATCCGTTACCGTGGTGATGAGCTCTGCATCAGTTACTGTGGTGATGAGCACTGTATCGGTTACTATGGTGATGAGCTCAGCATCCGTTACGGTGGTGATGAGCTCAGCATCAGTTACCATGGTGATGAGCTCTGCATCAGTTACTGTCGGGATGAACTCTGCATCAGTTACCATGGTGATGAGCTCCGCATTAGTTACTGTGGGGATGAGCTTTGCATCAGTTACCGTGGTGATGAGGTCAGCATCAGTTACCGCGGTGGTGAGCACAGCATCAGTTTCCGTGGTGGTGAGCTCAGCATCAGTTACCATGAGCTCTGCATCAGTTACCATGGTGATGAGCTCTGCATCAGTTACCGTGGTGATGAGCTCTGCATCAGTTTCCGTGGTGGTGAGCTCTGCATCAGTTTCCGTGGTGGTGAGCTCTGCATCAGTAACCATGGTGGTGAGCTCTGCATCAGTAACCATGGTGGTGAGCTCTGCATCAGTAACCATGGTGATGAGCTCTGCATCAGTAACCATGGTGATGAGCTCTGCATCAGTAACCGTGGTGGTGAGCTCTGCATCAGTAACCGTGGTGGTGAGCTCAGCATCAGTTACCATGAGCTCTGCATCAGTTACCGTGGTGATGAGCTCTGCATCCGTTACCGTGGTGATGAGCTCTGCATCAGTTACTGTGGTGATGAGCACTGTATCGGTTACTATGGTGATGAGCTCTGCATCAGTTACTGTGGTGATGAGCTCTGTATCAGTTACCGTGGTGATGAGCTCAGCATCAGTTACTGTGGCGATGACCTCCGCATCAGTTACCGTGGGTGATGAGCTCTGCATCAGTTGCTATGGTGATGGCCTCTGCATCAGTTTCTATGGTGATGAGCTCTGCATCAGTTACCATGGCGATGACCTCTGCATCTTTTACCATGATGATGAGCTCCGCATTAGTTACTGTGGGGATGAGCTTTGCATCAGTTACCATGAGCTCAGCATCAGTTTCCGTGGTGATGAGCTCAGCATCAGTTACTGTGGTGATGAGCTCTGCATCAGTTATCGTGGATATGAGCTCAGCATCAGTTACTGTGGCGCTCTGCATCAGTTACCATGAGCTCTATATCAGTTACCGTGGTGAGGAGCTCTGCATCCGTTACCGTGGTGAGGAGCTCTGCATCCGTTACCGTGGTGAGGAGCTCTGCATCAGTTACCATGGCGATGAGCTCTGCATCAGTTACCATGGCGATGAGCTCTGCATCCGTTACCGTGGCAATGAGCTCAGCATCAGTTACCGTGGCGATGAGCTCAGCATCCGTTACGGTGGTGATGAGCTCAGCATCAGTTACCATGGTGATGAGCTCTGCATCAGTTACTGTCGGGATGAACTCTGCATCAGTTACCATGGTGATGAGCTCCGCATTAGTTACTGTGGGGATGAGCTTTGCATCAGTTACCATGGTGATGAGGTCAGCATCAGTTACCGCGGTGGTGAGCACAGCATCAGTTTCCGTGGTGGTGAGCTCAGCATCAGTTACCATGAGCTCTGCATCAGTTACCATGGTGATGAGCTCTGCATCAGTTACCATGGTGATGAGCTCTGCATCAGTTTCCGTGGTGGTGAGCACAGCATCAGTTTCCGTGGTGGTGAGCTCAGCATCAGTTACCATGAGCTCTGCATCAGTTACCATGGTGATGAGCTCTGCATCAGTTACCATGGTGATGAGCTCTGCATCAGTTTCCGTGGTGGTGAGCTCTGCATCAGTAACCATGGTGGTGAGCTCTGCATCAGTAACCATGGTGATGAGCTCTGCATCAGTAACCATGGTGATGAGCTCTGCATCAGTAACCATGGTGGTGAGCTCTGCATCAGTAACCGTGGTGGTGAGCTCAGCATCAGTTACCATGAGCTCTGCATCAGTTACCGTGGTGATGAGCTCTGCATCCGTTACCGTGGTGATGAGCTCTGCATCAGTTACTGTGGGAATGAGCTCTGAATCAGTTACGGTGGTGATGAGCTCAGCATCAGTTACCGTGGTGATGAGCTCTGCATCAGTTACCATGGGAATGAGCTCAGCAACAGTTATTGTGGTGGTGAGCTCAGCATCAGTTACCATGAGCTCAGCATCAGTCACCATGAGCTCTGCATTAGTTACCGTGGTGATGAGCTCTGCATCAGTTACCGTGAGCTCTGTATCAGTTACCTTGGTAGTGAGATTTGCATCAGTTACCTTGGTGATGAGCTCTGCATCAGTAACTGTGGTGATGAGCTCAGCATCAGTTACTGTGGCAGTGAGCTCAGCATCAGTTACCATGGGAATGAGCTCAGCTGTGGTATATATTACTCATATATTCCATACCTACATATGTTAGAGCATGTGGAAATGTTTTGGACAGCATATGTAAGGAACTTCACACCTCGGAAACGACAAAGGAATCTCACCCGCCGTGTTAAGAACAAAGACGTCCCAGGACACGGCAGCTGAGACGGACTAGACACCTTCACCCCCCAAGGCGAAGAGAGGAGATAACAGAACAATGGGGGATTAAGAGAACGGGGGATGTCGGCTTGTTTAATGCATGTCTTTGATGTGTGCCTGTATTTAACCAGCGAGCTGGGCAGAAATCTCCCTCTTTACCTTCTGCCAAGCTCTGCACCAGATGAGACGAGATAGGAGAGCTGTTCATTAAAGACTCTGTTTTTTAATACAAAATCGCCTCATCATTTCCAGCTCCTCTACACTGGTGACCTTGACGCGAGTATGGACCGGAGGCGTTCTTCAAGCGACTCATCCGTGGCGACTCTGGCATACGCCAGCAACGACGCAGACGAGGGAACAAGCGGACAGCTGTTCCCCCCGGCAGAGGGTACCGAGAGAGCTCAACCGAGCTCCAGCACCGCCGTGAGAGCCGAGGCAAGGCACTCTCACCCGGCGGGCACAACAGTGATGATGTGCACTAACGCCGTCGCTGTCAAACTGCCAGATTTCTGGCGAGAAGACCCGGCTTCTTGGTTTCATCAAGCTGAAGCCCAGTTCATACTGGCGGGCATCACGGCAGACGATACTAAATTCTACCATATCGTCTCCAAACTCGACTCCGCCACTTCGAGGTGTGTGCGGAGCTTGATCCAGCGACCACCGGCCCGGGACAAGTATGAGACACTCAAGGCGACCATCATGGCGAATTATGTCCCGTCAGCGGAGGAAAGAGCCGAGAAGATTCTGGCGGTCTACGGCCACAGAGGGGGCAATCCAAAAACCCTCATGGAGGATTTGCTGCAGCTCAAGGAGGAGGATAATGATAATTTCCTTTTCCAATTTATTTTCCTCAGCACGCTACCACCACACATGAGAGGGACACTCGCCAGCATGAAGTGCAACAATCATCAGGACTTCCGCACACTGGCCAACGAGGCTTATCGGCTCGTCAACGCCTGCAGGGAACTGACACCCACAGCGGCATCCGCAGACCTCAAGACTGACGCCCCGAGCCTTGGAGAGGCACAATCCACGGAGCAGACTCAACCCACGGTGACAGCGGCGCGGCCCAAGCGCAACAAACAGAATGACGTCTGTTATTATCACCACCGCTTCGCCGAGAAAGCCCGAAAATGTGTTCCCCCCTGCAAGTTTACGATGTTGGGAAATGCCAAAGCCGAGGGCCGTTAACAGCAGCAGTCCTCGGCGAGAAAAACAAGCTGTTATACGTGACGGATGGACACACAGGCAAGCAGTTCCTCATCGACACGGGAGCTCAGCTGAGTTTCATCATGCCCTCCCACGCAGATTGAGCCATGGGCACCCGGGGCAACGGAGCAGTGGCAGCCAACGGCTCTTACATCGACACGTTCGGGGAAAAGAGCCTGCACCTCCTCATTCACGGCCGCAGCTACAGATGGACATTTGTTGTAGCGGCGGTGAGTTTTAACTTGTTAGGCGCAGATTTTCTGTGTGTACACGGGTTATTAGTGGATCTAGCAAATAGGCGCCTGGTTAATGCACTATCTTTTGCTTCTATTCCATGCTCAGCTCGAGTCTCTCCACCACCTGTGCAGGCCAACGTCACCACGGCAGGAGGTAAGTTTGAGCAACTCCTCACCCAGTTTCCAGCACTCACAACCCCCAAATTTTCAGCCACTGTAGCCAAACACGGGGTTAAACACTTCATTCCAACAACGGGACCTCCCGTTTTTGCCAAAGCTCGCCGCTTAGATGCGGCCAAGCTCAACATAGCAAGGGACGAGTTTGCAGCTCTTGAAAAATTGGGCATTGTGAGACGCTGGAAGAGCGCTTGGGCTTCACCACTTCACATGGTTCCGAAATCCGACGGTTCTTGGAGACCGTGCGGAGATTACCGCAGATTAAACAACGCTATAGCGCATGACCGCTACCCCATCCCATCATTTCCAGCTCCTCTACATCAGCAACAATTATTGTGGTGGTGAGCTCAGCATCAGTTACCATGAGCTCAGCATCAGTTTGTGTGATGATGAGCTCTGCATCAGTTACTGTGGTGATGAGCTCTGCATCAGGTACTGTCGGGATGAACTCTACATCAGTTACTGTGGCGATGACCTCTGCATCAGTTACTGTGGTGATGAGCTCTGCATCAGGTACTGTCGGGATGAACTCTACATCAGTTACTGTGGCGATGACCTCTGCATCAGTTACTGTCGGGATGAACTCTGCATAAGTTACCGTGGTGATGAGCTCAGCACCAGTTACCAAGAGCTCAGCATAGTTACCGTGGTGGTGAGCTCTGCATCAGTTACCGTGGTGATGAGCTCAGGATCAGTTACTGTGGTGATGAGCTCAGCATCAGTTACTGTGGTGATGAGCTCAGCATCAGTTACTATGGTGATGAGCTCAGCATCAGTTACTGTGGTGATGAGCTCTGCATCAGTTACCGTGGCGATGACCTCTGCATCAATTACCATGGTGATGAGGTCAGCATCAGTTACCGTGGTGGTGAGCACAGCATCAGTTTCCCTGGTGGTCAGCTCAGCATCAGTTAGCATGAGCTCAGCATCAGTTACCGTGGCGATGACCTCTGCATCAATTACCGTGGTGATGAGGTCAGCATCAGGTACCGCGGTGGTGAGCACAGCATCAGTTTTCGTAGTGGTGAGCTCAGCATCAGTTACCATGAGCTCAGCATCAGTTACCGTGGTGATGAGCTCTGCATCCGTTACCGTGGTGATGAGCTCTGCATCAGTTACCGTGGTGATGAGTGCTGCATCAGTTACTGTGGGAATGAGCTCAGCAACAGTTATTGTGGTGGTGAGCTCTGCATCAGTTACCATGAGCTCAGCATCAGTTTCCGTGATGATGAGCTCAGCATCAATTACCGTGGGTGATGAGCTCAGCATCAGGTACTTTCAGGATGAACTCTACATCAGTTACCGTGGCAATGACCTCTGCATCAGTTTCTGTCGGGATGAACTCTGCATCAGTTACCGTGGTGATGAGCTCAGCATCAGTTACCAAGAATTCGGCATAGTTACCGTGGTGGTGAGCTCAGCATCAGTTACTGTGGTGATGAGCTCTGCATCAGTTACCATGGCGATGACCTCTGCATCAGTTACTGTGGGTGATGAGCTCAGCATCAGTTTCCGTGGTGATGAGCTCAGCATCAGTTACCATGAGCTCAGCATAGTTACCATAAGCTCAGCATCAGTTACCGTGGTGATGAGCTCAGCATCACTTACCATGAGCTCAGCATCAGTTTCCGTGATGATGAGCTCTGCATCCGTTACCGTGGTGATGAGCTCTGCATCAGTTACCGTGGTGATGAGTGCTGCATCAGTTACTGTGGGAATGAGCTCAGCAACAGTTATTGTGGTGGTGAGCTCTGCATCAGTTACCATGAGCTCAGCATCAGTTTCCGTGATGATGAGCTCAGCATCAATTACCGTGGGTGATGAGCTCAGCATCAGGTACTTTCAGGATGAACTCTACATCAGTTACCGTGGCAATGACCTCTGCATCAGTTTCTGTCGGGATGAACTCTGCATCAGTTACCGTGGTGATGAGCTCAGCATCAGTTACCAAGAATTCGGCATAGTTACCGTGGTGGTGAGCTCAGCATCAGTTACTGTGGTGATGAGCTCTGCATCAGTTACCATGGCGATGACCTCTGCATCAGTTACTGTGGGTGATGAGCTCAGCATCAGTTTCCGTGGTGATGAGCTCAGCATCAGTTACCATGAGCTCAGCATAGTTACCATAAGCTCAGCATCAGTTACCGTGGTGATGAGCTCAGCATCACTTACCATGAGCTCAGCATCAGTTTCCGTGGTGATGAGCTCAGCATCAGTTACCATGAGCTCAGCATCAGTTACCGTGGTGATGAGCTCTGCATCAGTTACTGTGGCTATGAGCTCAGCATCAGTTACTGTGGTGATGAGCTCTGCATCAGTTACCATGGTCATGAGCTCTGTATCAGTTACCATGGTGATGAGCTCTGCATCCGTTACCATGGTGATGAGCTATGAGCTCTGCATCAGTTACTGTGGTGATGAGCTCAGCATCAGTTACCTTGGTCATGAGCTCTGTATCGGTTACCGTGGTCATTGAGCTCTGCATCAGTTACCGTGGTGATCTAACACTACAGAGACCTCCCCCTCTGCTGGCCACCTTACTGGTCATCTGACTCTTGCTTTCTTACCTGAGCGTACTGCTGCTTCAGCGGTCCAGACAGTCTGAGGACACAACATAGCTCTGAGCCCAGCCTGGAACAGGTGACACACAGATTACATCACTCACAGGTGTGTTCATGCTCCCAGTTATAGTGTAGTACTTCTGACATCACAGTTAGGGGTGATTCATTTAAAATCCCACATAAACATCATCTTAAATTTTTCACACCTGTTAATGTTCTTCTGTCTGTTCCTGCAAACTTTAAACATGCAGTAGTTAAACCCCTGATTAAGAAATCTGGTCTTGATCACATTGTGTTGACTAATTTTCAGCCAGTCTGCAAGCTGCCTTTTATTTCAAAAATATTAGAGAAAATAGTTTATTTTCAGTTGAAGGCCTTTTTGAATGTTCATGATATCCTGGAGGTGTTCCAATCTGGTTTTAAATCTCTACATAGTACAGAGTCAGCAGTACTAAGGGTTTTTAATGACATTCTTTTGATGTCTGATTCCACTGATTATGTGTTTTTTTCTGCTTGATCTAACCACTGCATTTGATACAGTGGACCATGACATTTTAATTTCTCGCCTGCAGCATCTTGTGATTATTTCTGGTACTGCACTGGAATGGTTCAAGTTCTCTTTCACCGATAGAACCATGTGTGTAAGCCTTGCTGGCTCTGAATCTTCCTCCTGCTTCCCTGTCATGTGGGGTCCCACAGGGCTCAATTTTAGGGCCCCTGCTCTTTTCACTTTATCTGCTTCCCCTGGGTTCAATTCTTAGAAGGCATGGTATCTAAGGGGCAGCTTGGTGGTGCAGTGGTTAGCACTGTGGCAGCACAGTAAGAAGGTCAAGGGATCGATCCACCCCTGACCATCAGTGACCCTTCTGTGTGGAGTTTGCATGTTCTCCCCGTGTCTGCGTGGGTTTACCCCGGGTACTCTGGTTTCCTCCCACAGGCCAAAAACATGCAAGTTAGGTTAATTGGAGACTCTACAGTGGCCCTAGGTGTGAATGTGTGTGTGAATGGTGAAGGGACTGGCTCCGTACCATGGCTGCCTCATCCATTTAGGTGAATGCCCTGAATTTCCCTCTGAGATTAATAAAGTATACAAAATACAACAAAAACTTCCACTGTTATGCTGATGACTGTCAGTTCTATGTTCCTTTAAGGCAGAAGAAGGCTTTCTCAAATCACGTCTTGAATGCCTTAACGACATTAAAGATTGTATGGCAGTAAACCTCTTAAGTTTTAATGAAAGGAAGCCAGAAGTGATTGTGTTTGGACTAGGGATGGGCCGATCTGATCCGCCGTATCGGTATCAGGTTTGATCCTGGCAAAATGGTTGTATTGGTATTGGTAAGGAATAAAAGTAATTTACCGATCCGATACATTAATAATAATAAAATGAAGGTGTGATCATGTTCTCAGCCACGCTGCACACAGCTTCTGTAAACAGAGGCAACAAGTGTCACATCACTGAACCTGTCTGTGGGACTCGCCTCAGTGTGGTACCAGCATTTACAGTGGGGCAAAAAAGTATTTAGTCAGCCATCAATTGTGCAAGTTCTCCCACTTAAAAGATGAGCGAGGTCTCCAATTTTCATCATAGGTATACCTCAACTATGAGAGACAAAATGAGAAAAAAAAATACAGAAAATCACCATGTCTGATTTTTAAAGAATTTATTTGCAAATTATGGTGGAAAAGAAGTATTTGGTCAGTAACAAAAGTTCATCTCAATACTTTGTTATATACCCTTTGTTGGCAATGACAGAGGTCAAACGTTTTCTGTAAGTCTTCACAAGGTTTTCACACACTGTTGCTGGTATTTTGGCCCATTCCTCCATGCAGATCTCCTCTAGAGCAGTGATCTTTTGGGGCTGTCGCTGGGTAACATGGACTTTCAATTCCCTCCAAAGATTTTCTATGGGGTTGAGATCTGGAGACTGGCTAGGCCACTCCAGGACCTTGAAATGCTTCTTACGAAGCCACTCCTTCATTTCCCAGGCGGTGTGTTTGGGATCATTGTCGTGCTGAAAGACCCAGCCATGTTTCATCTTCAATGCCCTTGCTGATGGAAAGAGGTTTTCACTCAAAATCTCACGATACATGGCCCCATTCATTCTTTCCTTTACACGGATCAGTTGTCCTGGTCCCTTTGCAGAAAAACAGCCCCAAAGCATGATGTTTCCACCCCCATACTTCACAGTAGGTATGGTGTTCTTTGGATGCAACTCAGCATTCTTTCTCCTCCAAACACGACAAGTTTTTACCAAAAAGTTCTATTTTGGTTTCATCTGACCATATGACATTCTCCCAATCCTCTTCTGGATCATCCAAATGCTCTCTAGCAAACTTCAGACGGGCCTGGACATGTACTGGCTTAAGCAGGGGGACACGTCTGGCACTGCAGGATTTGAGTCCCTGGCGGCGTAGTGTGTTACTGATGTAGCCTTTGTTACTTTGGTCCCAGCTCTCTGCAGGTCATTCACTTGGTCCCCCCGTGTGGTTCTGGGATTTTTGCTCACCGTTCTTGTGATCATTTTGACCCCACGGGGTGAGATCTTGCATGGAGCCCCAGATCGAGGGAGATTATCAGTGGTCTTGTATGTCTTCCATTTTCTAATACAGTGATCCCTCGCTACTTCGCGCTTCACCTTTCGCGCCCTCAGTGCATCGCGGATTTTTCAAAAATATTCATCAAAAATTCAAAATTGAGAAATAATGGGCGGGCGCTAGCAGAAGGCAGGGAGACTACATTAGACCATCAGGTATCAACACGGAGAGCCCGCACAACTCAAAATCCACCTCTCTGTTCGCTGTTCTTGTGTTGGCTCGGCTCGGAAATCTCGCAAGCTGATTGGCCGAGACGTTTCACCCCGCAAGCTGATTGGCCGAGACGTTTCACCCACCTCCTCTCCCTGCCGAGCGCCCATGCAGCGAAGGAAGACCACATTCATTGCTCTTTATCGCTCGTGTTGCTTAGTCTCGCCGCGTGGAACTTTTTGCTGTTCTCTTGTGCCATTTTGTGCGAAATAGTCTTCCCGTCGAGCCACTACGCCGCCTCCTGCAGCTTCTCCAGCTCTATCGGAAGCTGCCCTCGACGATCCTGCGCCTCTAGCACCTGACGATGAGGCGTCACCTGAGGAGCAGTAAAGCTCTCATTAACCTGTGCAGTAAATCATCTTTATCTTAAGTTACGCATCTTGTTATTAGAATAAAAGAGTTCTAAAAACATATTTATGTACACTTTATTTACATCTACGTATG
Organism: Pholidichthys leucotaenia; assembly: GCA_020510985.1. Classification (NCBI taxonomy): domain Eukaryota; kingdom Metazoa; phylum Chordata; class Actinopteri; order Cichliformes; family Pholidichthyidae; genus Pholidichthys; species Pholidichthys leucotaenia. Next base: position 13,176,282 of record CM035849.1, read on the forward strand.
TATGTACACTTACACACACACACACACACACACACACACACGTATCATATGAGAGAGAGAGTGAGAGAATGAACGTACGTATTATTTATGGGTGACGTCATTAGGGGTGACGCTACTTCACGTTTTTTCACTTTTCGCGGTCGGTTCTGGAACCCATTAACTGCGATAAGTGAGGGATCACTGTAATTGCTCCCACAGTTGATTTCTTCACACCAAGCTGCTTACCTATTACAGATTCAGTCTTCCCAGACTGGTGCAGGTCTACAATTTTGTTTCTGGTGTCCTTTGACAGCTCTTTGGTCTTGGCCATAGTGGAGTTTGGAGTCTGACTGTTTGAGGTTGTGGACAGGTGTCTTTTATACTGATAACGAGTTCAAACAGGTGCCATTAATACAGGTAATGAGTGGAGGACAGAGGAGCCTCTTAAAGAAGAAGTTACAGTGATCCCTCACTTATCGCGGTTAATGGGTTCCAGAACTGACCGCGAAAAGTGAAAAACCGCGAAGTAGCGTCACCCCTAATGACGTCATCCATAAATAATACGTACGTTCATTCTCTCACTCTCTCTCTCTCATATGATACGTGTGTGTGTGTGTGTACGTGTACATACATACGTAGATGTAAATAAAGTGTACATAAATATGTTTTTAGAACTCTTTTATTCTTATAACAAGATACGTAACTCAAGATGAAGATGATTTACTTCACAGGTTAATGAGAGCTTTACTGCTCCTCAGGTGACGCCTCATTGTCAGGTGCTAGAGGCGCAGGATCATCGAGGGCAGCTTCCAATAGAGCTGGAGAAGCTGCAGGAGGCGGCGTAGTGGCTCGATGGGAAGACTATTTCGCACAAAATGGCACAAGAGAACAGCAAAAAGTTCCACGCTGCGAGACTACGTAACACGAGCGATAAAGAGCAATGAATGCGGTCTTCCTTCCCTTCATGGGCGCTTGGCAGGGAGAGGAGGTGGGTGAAACGTCTCGGCCAATCAGCTTGCGGGGTGAAACGTCTCGGCCAATCAGCTTGCGAGATTTCCGAGCCGAGCCAACACGAGAACAGTGAACAGAGAGGTGGATTTTTGAGTTGTGCGGCTCTCCGTGTTGATACCTGATGGTCTAATGTAATCTCCCTGCCTTCTGCTAGCGCCCGCCCATTACTTCTCAATTTTGAATTTTTGATGAATATTTTTGAAAAATCCGCGATGCACTGAGGGCGCGAAAGGTGAAGCACGAAGTAGCGAGGGATCACTGTACATGTCTGTGAGAGCCAGAAATCTTGCTTGTTTGTAGGTGACCAAATACATATTTTACCGAGGAATTTACCAATTAATTCATTAAAAATCCTTCAATGTGATTTTCTGGATTTTTTTTTTTTTTCTCATTTTGTCTCTCATAGTTGAGGTATACCTATGATGAAAATTGGAGACCTCTCTTATCTTTTAAGTGGGAGAACTTGCACAATTGGTGGCTGACTAAACACTTTTTTGCCCCACTGTACAATTTGATAAAACACTTGCAATAGTATCACGGCAAAGGAGTATGCTGAACTCTGTCAAGAACCTAGCAGATGGGCGTGTGTTGTGCGGCAGTTGCTGCTGCTTTTCCAGCTCGGGAGGCTGTGTGCTAAAAGTGAAACCTAAAAAGAACGAAACTGAAAGTAAAAACCAGACTGGAGCGTACCTGTCGGGGGAGAGTCTTACAGCTGATGAGAGGTAGGTGACAGAAACATAAGTAGCATTTTTTTTGTGTGTGTATTTTGTATATTTTATTAATCCCAGAGGGTATAAGGCTACATGAACATGAAATGGAACAGCAAAGACTTCAAAAATAAGAGAAAACCTAAAAACAAAGAATAGACAGAGAATAATATCAGAAACACGACTACATAAACCGAGGTCCAGGAGAACACTTATGATAATAACAATAATGGATGACAAAAATACAACTTAGCGGGTTAGTTCCTTTATTTTCAGATCAACAACATTTTTTACCTCATGCATAAAGTGGCACTTTGAATTTCATCTAAATGTTTACTTAAATACTCAGCTTCAAAGTTTTGTATAAACTTGCACTTAAAACTTCAGAATACACGTTTACATGGTGCTGACCAGTGAAATGCTGCCAATGTTGCAAAGTTTAAAATAAAGAACGCAGCAGCATTGCTGAACTGAGTCGAGTTTGTAATATATTCTTTGACTTTTAGATTTCTGTTTTTATATGTGTGCAAAATGCAACCCCTCATTAACAAAGTATCTTCTGTACTTTTGTTGTTTTAAATAAGAGAGACGGTTTGGATCGGTATCAGCCGATACTCAAAGTCACAGTATTGGTCTTGAAAAAGTGGTATTGTGGCGGTATAAAATAATAAGCGGCGAACTGGGAGTTTAAAGTGCGTTTTATTAATCATACCGCCATCACAGAGCTCACCCCAGCCCTGTGGGTGCGGGCTGGAGCGAACTCTCAGGCTCTCGTAGCGTGAAGTCAGATGCAGTCAGAGAGAGAAAGAGTTACAGAGCGATGCAGTTTTTATACCCAGTTACAGACAATACATGAAAGGCACATAGGCGTCAAAGTAACTGCAGAAGGGCATTTGCATTACAGTACAGAGCCGGAAGGCGTGAACACAATGCATGAATGGTAACTGCAGGAAAGCATGGGACATTTGCGTTTGAGAACAGCATGATACTGGCGGAAGGAGCTAGACACAGAAAGGCTGCCTATTGATACACATCGCATTGTTCTGCTTGTCCCAGTCTGTTGTGGGGGTGATCCCACAGTATCGGCTCATCCCTAGTTTGGACCCAGCGGCTCCTGTGAGTGCCCCGTTGACCTGGGCAGGGTTTGTCTAACGTGCTTTAGAAATAAAGTTGGAGTGGATTCTGCCTGAGTTACTCAGACACGATGGAAGGCCTGTTGTTCCTTTGTTCCTCTGTTGGATTTCTCTGTTCTGGAAAGATCTACTGCCATTTATTGACTCTGATTTTTATGTGGTGAAAAGCTGTATGCTAATGTTTGGTTTCCACAACAACAGTGATAAACGGAAAGAACTAGTTTTCATTAATCCACTAATATCGCATGGAGCCAAATTTAGTCATTTTAACCTTTATTTGAGCTTTTTAGAAGAAACTGAAAAACAACAAAGCTGTTCACATCTTAAATTTGTGCTCAATGATATAAATCCTTCCTGGTTTTATTAGTTTTATACATTAATTACTTAGTTGCAGGTAGAAGATGGATGGATAATAGTTGATTATTAATAAAAAAAATTTAAAAAAAGTGTTTACCGTTCCAGGATCAGGTCCGTTATGAAGTCTTTCCCGGACTTCCGCTTCCCACTGAAGACCAGAACTAGGCTGGGTTCGGAGCCCCGGTCCTCTTCCATGTGTGTCCCTGGTCCTGTCTCATCTGTTCCAGGTCCGCCTCTGGTCCAGATCAGCTGTTTTGTTGAAACGTTCAGACTTCCGGTCGGACCACGCTGGCCGCTACCGTAACAGTCGCAATAGACAGGAAACTCTTTCAGATTAAAAGCCTTCCCAGACCGCTGGGTCACTCATACCGGAAGTTGATGCGGTCCGTGATCGATGAGAAACCGGTCAGATATCGATCGGTGTTCGGTGACGCTGTCAGACTCAGAGCAGAGAATCGGAACATGACATGATCCGGTTTTAGAAGCGTTACGGTAACACGTGATCATCTTCAGATGGGCCGTCCTTGTGACGTCACCAGGAGGCGAAGAAGATGGCGGCGGTGGTGTTGCGGCGCAGAGCAGCAGTAGCGGCAAGGAGCTCCGCTGTGCGCGTGAGGAAAAAACAAAACCCTCGTTATTAATTTAACGCGCGCGCTCTGACATCAAAGAAGCGCCTGTGTTTGACGCGCGAGCGTCCACAATTTGCAGACAAATTACCGGAAGTTCAGGCGCGACTTTTCACCCAGTTCAGATGAGCTTCAGCCTCACGGGCACGCGCACAGGCTGCGGCGGGTGCATGACGATGTAGCGTCATCACAGCTGGTTTTGTTGTTAGTAATCACGGTTATTTTGTTAATAGAAACGGATCAAGTTAATAATAATTAGAATGAAAATATAACGAGAAATGAAGACTTTTTTGAGTTTTGAATACTGTAGAAATGTTGAAGATACACAGGAATTCACGTGAGGTTCAGAGTACGAGCTTTATTTTTAGCCTCACTCTAGAGGCGTGCCACCAGCTCTCCAAGCTGTAGCCAGAATACCCCGAGATTCCCAGCGGCACACATACATATTCCACAATGAACAACTGAGATCTTAAGGAGTGGCTAAGTGCTGTCAGCCACTTTCTTTCTACATATTCTACATCCCCCCTCTCAATAAAGTATAACAAACAGGGAAGGTTAGCAGTTTTGACAGATAAAAGAACAGCCTAAGTGCTCCTATTAGGGTAAGGCACATGAGGGGAAGTTAGGAATGCCAGAATAACAATATTCAACTATATTACAAATTCATTAACTTAACGTGGATAAGAACGTGCATGAAGAATGAACAGTGACATTGTACAGTGACACTTTTTTAAGTGAGTGAGAGAGTGTGTGTGAGTGTGAGTGAGTCAGTGAGTCAGTGAGTCAGTGAGTGAGTGGAAGTGTCTAGGTGGTGTAGTCTTTGTAGATGGTGTTGGGCCTCGATACTCTTCCTAAGCGGGTGATGATCACACCTTCCTAGGCTGGGGCCGCCTCTGGCTGGGCGGCGACAGGCTGTGGATCCGCTGGTCGGTCTGGAGTGGTGCTAGATGGGAGGGTTGGTGTATGAGGGGTGTAGGTCTCCGGGGTGAGTAGCAGATGACGTCTGTTCCTTGTGTACGTGGCATCCCCGACCTGGACCTGGTAGCTGTTGGGTTGTGCTGCAGCTCCCGTGACCACTGCGAGCCGGTCGTATCCCCTGGCCGTCTGCATCCTGACCGTGTTCCCTGTTTGCAGTGGTGTAAGGCGTTTGGCTGATTTGTCGTAGTGTGCCTTGCGTCGCTGCCTTGCGTGGGTGAGAGCAGCCTGCACCTGTGTTTGCACCCTGGGTAGGTACATTGCTTTGGTCATGGGAATGAGGGTCTTTGTGTGCCGAGACAGCAAACGCTGCGCTGGCGAGGGCAGTCCATCTCTTGGTGTGTTTCGTATGTTGAGTAGGGCCACATAGACATCTGTACCATCACGTGCACATTTCTCCAGCAGGTGTTTGGCTGAACGAACGGCCCTTTCAGCTAACCCATTTGATTGTGGGTAGTGGGGGCTGCTGGTGACATGGGTAAAGTCCCATGTGTGGGCAAATTCCTGGAATTCCCTGCTAGTGAAATATGCAGCATTGTCAGTCATGAGCAGCTGAGGTGCACCGTGTGTGGCAAAGTGCCGTTTCAGCCTGGTGATGATGGTTGCACTAGTGGTGTTGGGGAGCTGATCCATTTCATGCCAGCCAGAGTACGAGTCGACAAGCACCAGGTGTTCTTTTCCCTCCCACTCGAAGACATCAGCTGCTGTGAGGGCCCACGGTAGGTCAGGTACATCATGTAGTTGCAGAGGCTCTCTTGTCTGGTGAGGTCGCAGTGCATTACATGGAGCACATTTGGAGAGCTCATTCTCAATGTCCTGGTTGATTGTGGGCCAGAACATGGTTTCTCTGGCCCTGCGTTTTGTTGCTTCGGGGCCAGGGTGGCCTTGATGCAGCTGTTTGACGTAGTAGTGTCGCAAAGAGTGGGGGATGATGAAGCGCAGACCGCGAAGCAGCAGGCCATCGTCCGTCGTGAGCTCATCTCTCATGCTGTAGAATGGTCTGAGATCATGAGGCAGTTTCTTTGACGAGTCAGGCCAGCCTGTGGTGATGACCTCAGCTAGCCGGCGGCATGTAGGGTCTGCCGGTGTTTCACGTCTCAGTTCCTCCAGTCTTCTTGAGGAGAGCACCTCCACCGTCATGACATCGTAGTCCTCAGCACTGTCGGTCTGGTCAGCAGCCGGCAGATGTGCACGTGAGAGGGTGTCTGCAACATACAGTTCTTTGCCTCTTTTGTAGGTAACCTGAAGGTTGTAACGCTGCAGCTTCAGCATCATTCTCTGGAGGCCAGCGGATGCAGAGTGGAGGGGCTTTCACAGTATGGTGATGAGGGGCTGATGATCGGTCTCCACTGTCACAGGACGGCCATATATGTAGTCGTGGAATTTTTGACAGGCGTAGACTAGAGCCAGGAGCTCCTTTTTTATTTGTGCGTAGCGCTCCTCTGTCTCCGTAAGGGCTCTGGAGGCAAACGCCACAGGTTTGTTGTTTTGTAGACAGACAGCCCCTAGACCATGCTGAGAGGCATCAGCAGACAGCACCACTGGCTGGTGTACATCGAAATACTGGAGGACTGGGGGGCTGGTGAGAAGGTCCTTGAGTTTGTTGAAGGCCGCTGTGTGATGCTCCTGCCAGACCCAGTCCACATCTTGAAGGAGGAGCTGACGCAGGGGTGCTGTGACTTCGCTGTAGCCTGGGATGAACTTTGACAGGTAGTTTGTCATGCCGAGGAATCTCTGGACCCCATGCTTGTCCTCTGGGGGAGGCATCAGGCGAACCGCGGCAGTCTTGGCAGGATCCGGTTTGATCCCCTGGTCGGTGAGCAGGTGCCCCACGTATGAGACTGCAGACACCCTGAAGCGGCATTTGTCTGGGTTCAGCTTGAGGTTGACGGCACGCACTCTCTCCATGACCTGATGTAGACGCGCGTCATGCTCCTCTGTAGTGCTGCCCCAGACAAGGATGTCGTCGACGACAATTGCACATGGCTGCCCTTCAAAGAGTTGCTCCATGCACCTCTGGAACACCTCACTCCCCGTCGATATCCCATAGGGCATTCGGAGGAAAGCATACCGGCCCACTGGTGTCATGAATGTGGTCAGTGTGGAGGACTCGCTGCTGAGTGGCACCTGCCAGAATCCACATTTTGCGTCTAGGACGCTGAACGCTTTGGCGCCCGGCATGTCAGCTATCACTTGTTCGACTGTTTTCATGGGATGGTGGGGCCTGAGAAGTGCTTTGTTGAGATGGACTGGATCGATGCACAGCCGGATGCTGCCATCCTTCTTGCAGGCAGCCACCATTGCAGATACCCATTCTGTGGGTTCGTGGACTGGTTTGATGATTTCCAGCTTGGTCATTCTGTTGAGCTCCTGAATGATCTTGTCCTTCATTGCTAGTGGTACCCGCCTGGGAGCACAGATCGTGGGGTGCACTGTGTCGTCCAGACGCATGTGGTACACCACCGGAAGCTTGCCTACAGTGCTGTTGTCAAACAAGTCTCTGTATTCTGTCAGTTCTGGCGCCCCCTGTTGGACTGCATGCACATTTGGTCCCAGTTTCACAAAGCCCAGTTTTACACTATCAATGAGACCGAGAAGAGGTTTCACATCACTGTCAACAACATGAAAGTGTAATGTCCCACATGTGAGATGCACAGTAGCCACGCCCATTGTTCTTATCACCTGTCCTCCGTAGGCCACGAGGTTGGTTATACGGCTGTGGTCGATGCCCGCATTGGGGTCGGTGTGGTCAAGAGCGGCTTTGGAGATCACATTGCACCGAGCCCCAGTGTCAGTCTTTATTTTCAGCTGTTTTCCGGTGGTGGAGGACGACAGCATGGTGAATATCTCGCCCTTGTCTGTAGCCGTTTCCACGCTTTCACAGTAGAAGAGTTCGGCTGGGTCATGTGCGGTCTCTGTGTCCAGTTCGCTTATTTTGTGCGCGTATCCTCCTCTGCGTGGGGTGCGGGGTGGTCTGCTCGGCTGCTGCCCACGCTGTGCGCTGGGTTTACGCTCCCCGCTCGATCTGCAGCATTTGGAGAAGTGGTTCCATTTTCCACACGAGTTGCAGCGTTTATTGAAAGCTGGGCAGCTGCTGCGATCGGGTGGGTGTTGCCCACTACAGTTTGAGCACAAGTTGAATTGCACTGCACACAGATCTCCTTCCTTTTTCATTTCTTTGTCATCTTTTTCCTTCTTTAGTTCCATGTTGCCCTTTTCAGATTGCTCGTGTAGCACACACATCTCCATGGCTACATCAAGCGTCAATTTCTTTTCTTTCAGTAGCTGGGTGCGGAGGGTGTCATCGCAGACGCCACACACCAACCTGTCTCTAATCAGTTCATCATGTAACGGGCAGAACTCACATTTCTTGGCCAGAGACCTTAACGTGGCTGCATATGACTGGATAGACTGGTGTGGTTTCTGGCCTGTAGTATTGAACGCATGTGTGTCCATAATGACGTTTTTTATAGGAAGGCAAATTTCATCAAATTTCTTTACCAGTGTGTCAGGATCCTCCGGATCTTCGTCTTGTTCGAAGGTGAATGTGTTGTACTTGTCCAGCGCATCGGGACCGGCGAGGTTGAGGAGCGTGTACGCTTTCACCTGTTTGCTAGCGGACGTTAGCCCCGCGATGCTGTAAACGCGCCATTCGCGCTTGAATTTGACCCAGTTGTCCGCGATGCTTTCGTCAAAGACGAGTGGATTAATCTGTCGGAGGTTCTGCAACATGCTGGGCAGAGGCTGACTTCTGACACCATGTAGAAATGTTGAAGATACACAGGAATTCACGTGAGGTTCAGAGTACGAGCTTTATTTTTAGCCTCACTCCAGAGGCGTGCCACCAGCTCTCCAAGCTGTAGCCAGAATACCCCGAGATTCCCAGCGGCACACATACATATTCCACAATGAACAACTGAGATCTTAAGGAGTGGCTAAGTGCTGTCAGCCACTTTCTTTCTACATATTCTACAAATACATTAATAAATATAAACAAAGGTTAAATGAAAATAAAAAATACAATAATCACACAAAGTGGGGAAAAAACAAACAGAAAATTAATTTATGTCATTTGGAAATTTGATTTAATCTCTGAAGTTCATCCCCAGTGTCTGTTTCTTTATATGATTTGGATGAAGTTCGTAGTTTTTACGTTTTATTGTCCTGCCAAGTTGCACATTTGCAAATAAAAGGTTGGAAAGAAAAAAGTTCCAGACTTTTTACAAAATTATTTGAATTTCCATGGGAAAAGTTGCTAAGTTATAATTAAAAAAAACCCACACATTTATTAAAAAATAAAGACATAAATTTGCTAAAAGTCAAAAGCCACAATTTTATAAAGAACAAATTATAAAATATACAAGAAAACTGTCCCGAATTCATAAGAAAAACCTCATAAATGTATGAAAATAAATGTACCAAAAATATTAATGAATTTTCAGGGACAAAACCCCCCACAAATTATGGGAAAAATTTGCATATTTATGTGGAAAAAATCCTGCAAATGTTAAAAGGGAAAATTTGTGTAAAATTAAGACGATAAAAGGAGACAAGAAGCCTGTGATGGTGCATATTTTAGCTGAGAGAATGAACTTACTTTAAATTCTGTTTATAGGCTGAATTATTGCTACAATTAGAGAACAATTTAAGAGCATCAGTAAAGTAATAGATTACTTTTTTTCCCCGTGTAATGAGTGCTGAATATTCAGTTATCCAGGTGTTGGGTCGTTATGCTGGTATTCAGTTTTAAAATTTAGGTTACAAAAATTGCCAATTGATGAGACGATGCAAAACTTACTAGAAAAGGTGCAAAAAAATTTGCACATTTCTAAGAAAATTGTTAAAAACTCAGTGATGAAGTCACACGTGTTACATAAATAAATGTATAAGAAAAAATATACATGAAAATTTGGCTGACAGAAACTGCTAATCAATGAGAAAATAATTCAAAATTTATGAGAGGCTGCAAATTTTTGATGAAAAATGTACGAATTTATAGGAAGAAAAAAGTGCAGCTCTATAATATAAAGCAAATTTATTAGATAAAAGTCATGAATTTACAAAATGAGTGCGTACCCATCGAAAGCCAGTATCCCTGTCTGAAACAGGGAGGCAGTCAGGCTTTGCAGGCCCAAGCGTAGGCTGCGTTTGAAAGTGGAACACAGAGGTGGAGCCTAGATGGAGGCAATCACATGACAAATATGAAAGGGACTGAACTGAGATTTGATTGTGAGAATATTAATTGCAGAATAATTGAAAATGAATGGGACATCCAATATTAACCTCAGTTTAAGAACCGCTTCTTTTTTTTTTGTCAGTCTCTTATTTGTCTGATGTTTTATGAGTTATATTCATAAATGTTGTATCTTGTACTTTGAGGAATGGCAGTTGTTCAGTCACCGTTGTAATTTAGTTTCTATGTGTAGTTCATAGTCTATCGTCATTAAACTCATGCAGGACTATAACAGGACACGTTTACAAATATTTGAGACCCATTCTAGTGCATCCTTTTATATTTTAGCAATAAGTACAGAACACCCAACATTATTATTATTTTTGTATTTCCATTTTGAATACTTTATTGATCCCCAGGGGAAATTCAGGGCATCCACCTGGATGGGTGAGGCAGCCACGGTACGGCGCCATTCCCTTCACCATTCACACCTAGGGCCACTTTACAGTCTCCAATTAACCTAACTTACATGTTTTTATACACGGCAGAATGAGCAGTTTGGCTGCACCTGTTGCATCAGTGTTGCCCATTTGTCTGTGAATATTTAGATAAAAATGATTTCTTTTGTTATTTGGGGATTTTTGTGTCTTCTTGTCGTTTAGTCAAAGCGTGCATATGTGTCCGTATATGATATGCAGTTGATCTGGCCATTCTGCTCCACAATGAAGCAGCAGTCGGGACTGCTGTCTACCACTGACTGGGCGGGCTGGGCGGGCCTTCCCGCAAACGATTGTGGAGCGCCCGGTCGGACACTGGTGTTGGAGAAGCAGCAGCTGAACCAGCAGATTGCAGTCCTTTGCAGGGAGCCAAGCTGCACCATGGGTCCCCGCCAGCCCCCCCCCCCCCCACGCCCCCACGCACCTCGTGTTCTCCATGCGGAATTATCCATTAGACCTACGCAATCACAGCAACTTTATGGTATAATTTTTTAAGCATTAAATCTTAAGAGTTCTCTTTTTCTAGTCAAATTTGTTGCTTCCAAAACCCTGCCCACACTTCTAGAAGCCTGGGCATGAAACAGAGCGGTGGCCAAACTTTTATTGATAAGAATTATATATTTTGACTGAGCAACTCCATACTCAGGGATGCACACCCTCATAGCCTCAGCAAAGCACTTATAAAATCTTTGTTTGTGAAGCACTGTGGTGACTGACAGGTCATGATGCCACGTATTATCCAATCAGCATGGTTGTTATGCTGCGTACTATCCAATCAGCATGGAGTCTATCCAAAACCCTGGCAACACTTCCTGAAGCCAGGGGATGAAGAGACAAAACAGTGATGGGATGCACACCCTCATAACCTCAGGAAACCACGTTTAAAATCTGAGGTCAGTCTGAGGAACGGTTTGAGAGATATGCGTGGAACAGTGAGACACACAAACACACAAAGATTTGGTGCATTTATAGATAGAAGTGCATGTTTATGAGGAAAAACGTTACAAATTTATTATAAAAGGTTGTAAATTTATGAGAAAAAATTATAAATTTGACAATGAGGAAAATAGCAAATTTAATATAAAAGTAGCAAATTTAGAACTGTGCATGCCCGTAGAAAGCAAATATTCTTGTCTGAAAAAGGTAGCCCAGTCAGGCTTTGCAGGGCCAAATGTGGGATGTGTTTGAAAGTGGAACACAGAGGTGGAGCCTAGATGGAGGTAATCGCATGACAAATATGAAAGGGACTGAACTGAGATTCATTTGATTGTGTGACCATTAACATCTCATGGAAAGACAAGATAACCAACACAGAAGTATTGAAACAAGCTGGTCTACCATCAATGGAGGACATGCTACTACAGATGAACCTGAAATGGCTCGGACATGTTGAGAGGATGGACCACCAGCGTCTCCCTCAGCAGTTACTCTGCTCACAGTTATGTGAGGGCAAACGCAATCAAGGTAGACCAAGGCTCAGATTTAAAGACACTGTAAAAAGAAACTTGAAGAAGTTGGACATAGACAGGAGTTCCTGGCAGCGGAAGGCCAAGGACAGAGCTGTGTGGAGGAATCTGATCAGACCTAAATGAAACAGTCATTGTCGTCCACGACAGACTGCGATGATGATGATGAATTACAGAATAATTGAAAATGAATGGGACATCCAATATTAGCCACTGTTAAAGAACCGCTTGTGTATTTGTTTGTCAGACTTATTTGTCTGATCGTTTATGACTTATATTCATAAGTGTATCTTTGGAGAATGGGAGATGTTCAGTCACCATTATAATGGTTTTAGTTTATGTGTAGTTTATAGTCCTTCGTCAGTAAACACATGCAGTACTACAACAGGACACATTTGCAAATATCTGAGACCCATTCTATTGCATCCGTTTATATTTTAGCAATATTATACAGTTGCGGCGGCATGAAATAATGCGGCGTTGTTGGAGGTTTTAAGTAGAGTTTTATTATCATACCACCGTCACGAGCTCCGCTCCTGGCGCCGTGCATGAGCGCCGAGAGCGAGCTCACGGCTCTCAGAGAAGGGACACAAAGTCTGTGTCCTGCAGCAGGGTTGAAGTCAGGATGAGAGTGAGAGGAAGTGTTACAGAACCTGTGCAGTATTTATACCCAACCCAAACAATACATCAAAGCAGATTCACAACGGTTGGTCTGATCAAAGGGACTGCAGAACAGGCATGAGATATTTGCATTTGTGAGACATACATCACAATAGGCAGATTTGCTAGACTCTGCTCTAGCTGCAGAACAAAGGGGTTAACAGGCACATCTACATATTGATCTGAGTCTCTAGGTCACAGTAAGGACAGGACGCATGAACACAATGCATGAGAGGCAACATTAACATCACAAGGCATGAATGGCACATTACGTCTCAGTAGTGTAGCGGAAAAAACCAGGAGTAGCGAGTTGTCTGTCCTTAGTCTGCTGTGGGGGTTAAACGAACTGCCACACAGTGGCTCTAAAAGTCTACACACCCCTGTTCAAATGCCAGGTTTTTGTGATGTAAAAAATGTGACCAAGATAAATCATTTCAAAGGTTTTTCCACCATTCATGTGACTTATAACCTGTACAACCCAATTAAAAAACAAACTGAAATCTTTTAAGGGGAAATATAAAAAATACAAAATTTACAATAACCTAGTTGCATAAATATGCACACCCTTAAACTAATCCTTTGTTGCAGCACCTTTGGCTTTTATTACAGCACTGTCTTTTTGGGCAGGAGTCTATCAGCGTGGCACATCTTGATGTGGCCAATATTTGCCCACTCTTCTTTGCAAAAACGCTCCAAATCTGTCAGATTGTGAGGGCATCTCCTGTGCAGAGCCCTCTTCAGATCACCCCACAGTTGTCCGATCGGATTCAGGTCTGGACTGTGGCTGGGCCATTCCAAAACCTTAATCTTCTTCTGGTGAAGCCATTCTTTTGTTGACTTGGATGTGTGCTTTGGGTCGTTGTTGTGTTGAAAGATTAAGTTCCTTTTCATCTTCAGCTTTCTAGCAGAAGCCTGAAGGTTTTGTGCCAACACTGACTGGAATTTGGAACTGTTCATAATTCCCTTCACCTTGACTAAGGTCCTAATTCCAGCTGAAGAAAAACAGCCCCAAAGCATGATGGTGCCACCACCATGCTTCACTATAGGTATGGTGTTCTTTTGGTGATGAGCAGTGTTGTGTTTGCGCCAAATATCCATCCACCCATCTTCTACAGCTTAATCCTTTTTGGGTCGCGGGGGGAGCTGGAGTCTATCCCAGCATCTTTGGGCGAGAGGCGGGGTACACCCTGGACAGATTGCCAGTTCATCGCAGGGCCAACACAGCGAGACAGACAACCATTCACTCTCACATCCATACCTAAGGACAATTAGAATCCCCAGTTGATGACAGTTAACCTTACCAGCATGTCTTTGGCATGTGGGAGGAAACTGGAGTACCCGGAGTAAACCCATTCAGACACGGGGAGAACATGCAAACTCCACACAGAAGGGTCACCGATGGTCTGGGGGTGGGATCGATCCCACGATGGTCAAGGGTGGAATCAATCCCATGACCTTCTTGCTGTGCTGCCACTGCGCTAACCACTATTCCACCGTGCTGCACTGCGCCAAATATACCTTTTGGAATTATGGCCAAAAAGTTCAACCTTGGTTTCATCAGACCATAACACATTTTCCCACATGTGTTTGGGAGATTTCAAATGCATTTTTGCAAAGTGTAGCCGAGCTTGGATGTTTTTCTTTGTAAGATAAGGCTTCCGTCTTGCCACCCCAGATGGGAGATTGTTGTCACATGTACTATTTGCCAGAAATTCCTGCAGCTTCTTCAGTGTTGCTGTCGGCTTCTTGGCAGCCTCCCTGACCAGTTTTCTTCTCTTCTTTTCATCAATTTTGGAGGGACGTCCAGTTCTTGGTAATGTCACTGTTGTGCCATATTTTCTCCACTTGATGATGACTGTCTTCACTCTGTTCCATGGTAGATTTAATGCCTTGAAAATTCTTTTGTACCCTTCTCATGACTGATATCTTTGAACAGTGAGATCCCTCTGATGCTTTGGAAGCTCTCTGCGGACCATGGCTTGTGCTGTAAGATGTGACGACAAAAATGTCAGGAGAAGCCTACTAGAACAGCTGAACTTTATTTGGGGTTAATCAGAGGCACTTTAACTGGTGGCAGGTGTGTTCTGACTCCCATTTAACATGAGTTTGAATGTGATTGGTTAATTCTGAACACAGCCACATTCCCAGTTATAACAGGGTGTGCATATTTATGCAACCAGGCTATTGTTGTTTTTTTATTTTTCCTCTTGAAAGATTTCAGTTTGTTTTTCAATTGGGTTGTACAGGTTATAGGTCACATTAATGGTGGAAAAAGTTTTGAAATGATTTATCTTGGTGTAATTTTTTACATCACAAAAACCTGGCATGTGAACAGGGGTGTGTAGACTTTTAGATCCCTTGTAAGTACAAAACATCCAACATTATTATACACAGCAGAATGACCTGTTTGGGTGCAACTGTTGCATCAGTGTTGCCCATTTGTCAGTAAATAAAAAACCTCCAATTTATTTCATTTTTTTTTTTTGCGTTTTTGTGTGTTTGGTCACGGTTGTCATTTAGTCAAAGCGTGCATACAGTGGGGTAAAAAAGTGTTTAGTCAGCCACCAATTGTGCAAGTTCTCCCACTTAAAAGATGAGAGAGGTCTCCAATTTTCATCATAGGTATACCTCAACTATGAGAGACAAAATGAGAAAAAAAAAATCCAGAAAATCACATTGTCTGATTTTTAAAGAATTTATTTGCAAATTATGGTGGAAAATAAGTATTTGGTCACCTACAAACAAGCAAGATTTCTGGCTCTCACAGACCTGTAACTTCTTCTTTAAGAGGCTCCTCTGTCCTCCACTCGTTACCTGTATTAATGGCACCTGTTTGAACTCGTTATCAGTATAAAAGACACCTGTCCACAACCTCAAACAGTTAGACTCCAAACTCCATTATGGCCAAGACCAAAGAGCTGTCAAAGGACACCAGAAACAAAATTGTAGACCTACACCAGGCTGGGAAGACTGAATCTGCAATAGGTAAGCAGCTTGGTGTGAAGAAATCAACTGTGGGAGCAATTATTAGAAAATGGAAGACATACAAGACCACTGATAATCTCCCTCGATCTGGGGCTCCATGCAAGATCTCACCCCGTGGGGTCAAAATGATCACAAGAATGGTGAGCAAAAATCCCAGAACCACACGGGGGGACCAAGTGAATGACCTGCAGAGAGCTGGGACCAGAGTAACAAAGGCTACATCAGTAACACACTACGCCGCCAGGGACTCAAATCCTGCAGTGCCAGACGTGTCCCCCTGCTTAAGCCAGTACATGTCCAGGCCCGTCTGAAGTTTGCTAGAGAGCATTTGGATGATCCAGAAGAGGATTGGGAGAATGTCATATGGTCAGATGAAACCAAAATAGTGTAGCGCCCATAATGGTAATATTATGTAGCTCACATATTTCACTGCAGAGACCTAAGCATAGAAGGACTTTAAGCTCGCGGTGTGTATTGACATCAAGCCTCAGATGGACAATGAGTCTGGACCACCTGCGGACTTGGGAGGAAGAGCCTGAAAGGACTGTCTGACCTCCTGAGGTCAGACAGAAGAGCAAAGAGGACTTTGAAATGATTAAGTGTAAATAGAAGGATTTGACTTGATTGTGTGATTCTGTGTTTGATGTGTGGGTATAAATGTATGTAGGTTTACCGCAGCTCTTCCTCTTTTTTCCTGACTGAGAGAGAGAGAGCTGGGGACTTGAGATGAATAAACCATACTGAGAAATTATCCAGTCATCATTTCATGATCCCCACAATAGAACTTTTTGGTAAAAACTCAACTTGTCGTGTTTGGAGGAGAAAGAACATCATATCTACTGTGAAGCATGGGAGTGGAAACATCATGCTTTGGGGCTGTTTTTCTGCAAAGGGACCAGGACGACTGATCCGTGTAAAGGAAAGAATGAATGGGGCCATGTATCGTGAGATTTTGAGTGAAAACCTCCTTCCATCAGCAAGGGCATTGGAGATGAAACGTGGCTGGGTCTTTCAGCACGACAATGATCCCAAACACACCACCCGGGCAATGAAGGAGTGGCTTCGTAAGAAGCATTTCAAGGTCCTGGAGTGGCCTAGCCAGTCTCCAGATCTCAACCCCATAGAAAAAATCTTTGGAGGGAGTTGAAAGTCTGTGTTGCCCAGCGACAGCCCCAAAAGATCACTGCTCTAGAGGAGATCTGCATGGAGGAATGGGCCAAAATACCAGCAACAGTGTGTGAAAACCTCGTGAAGACTTACAGAAAACGTTTGACCTCTGTCATTGCCAGCAAATAGTATATAACAAAGTATTGAGATGAACTTTTGTTATTGACCAAATACTTATTTTCCACCATAATTTGCAAATAAATTCTTTAAAAATCCTTCAATGTGATTTTCTGGATTTTTTTTTCTCATTTTGTCTCTCATAGTTGAGGTATACCTATGATGAAAATTGGAGACCTCTCTCATCTTTTAAGTGGGAGAACTTGCACAATTGGTGGCTGACTAAATACTTTTTGCCCCACTGCATGTGTCTGCATATGATATGCAATTGATCTGGCCATTCCGCTCCACAGTCATGGAGGTATTCTTATTAACTTTTAATTTTTAGATAGCTGTGCACCGGGAGGAGCGCCATGTTGAACCTGCGATGCCACAGAGGACAACGGTGGCACACGGGTGAAGCAAAGGTGAAGCAGCAGCCGAGACTCCCGTTAACCTGGCAGGCTGGGCATGTCTCCCTACAAAGGACTGCGGTAAGGCGATCCGGCTGCTGCTTCCCCCCAGCCCACCCCCAGCGCACCACGCACCTCGTGTTCTCCACATATGCTGAGTTATCCTTTAGAGCTACGCAATCACAGCAACATTATAGTATAATTTTTAAAGCATTAACTCTTCACTGTCCTCTTTTTCTGGTCTAATTTGTCACCTTTCACTTCCTTGTTTTGTTTACGGAGTGCTCTGGTGACTGGTCGTGATGCCGCGTATTATCCAATAAAGCATGTGAGCGTTCAGAGGGAGGGGGGTGGACCTCTGACGGTCTGCAGTCCGGATGGCCCAGGGGAAGAAACTGTCGGTCTGGAGGTGTGGGACCTGATGGATCCGAACCGTCGTCCAGAGAGAAGCAGGTCGAACAGGTTCAGGTTCAGGTTACTTTATTTGTACCCGTGGGTAGATTTGTTTTGCAGTCTGGTGACATCCATATTTACAAGCCACAATTACATTCAACATAGACACAAACACAGGAACACATGAAGCTGACTATAAACATGATAAAAATACTCAAGGCTCCATCAATCAGGATATAAAGACAAAGAGATGAGAGAAAAACCAGAGATAAGAGAGAAGGGTTGTATTAAAAAGTTAAAGACTAGTCAAAGAGGTTAAAAACTCAAAGGTCTAAAACCCAATAAAAGATTTAGAACCCAAATAAAAATCCTACAAAAATAAGTAAATATAAAATGGAGTTAATAAATAGGTAACTAAATTATGTGCAATATATTGTTACAACTTGTTCAGCTCTTTGACAGCAGCAGGAACAAAGCTGTTTTTGTAGTGCTGGGTTCTACTTTTTGGGACAGCAAACCTCCGTCTTGAGGGAAGAAGCTGAAAGTTGCAGTGCAAAGGGTGGGAGTCATCATTTAAAATGGAGGCAGCAATCCTCTAGGTGGTGGGTGGGATGTGAGGGGTCTTCTGTGATGGCCTGGATCCTTCTGAGAGGAGGATCTGGAGATGTCCTCCAGGGAGGGCAGAGGGTCGCCGGTGATTTTCTGGGTGGCGCTGATGAGCCTCTGCAGAAAAAGTGGAAAATTTATGAGGAAAAAATGTAAATTTGATATGAGAAAATGGCAAATTTAATTAAAAAAAAGTAAGAAATTTAATATATAAAAGTAGCAAATTTAATATAAACAGTAGCAAATTTAATATGAAAAACTAGCAAATTTAATATAAAAAAGTTGCAAATTCAATATAAGAGTAGAAAATTTAATATAAAAAAGTTGCAAATTTATGAGAAAAACTGCAAATTTAACCCTTCAACTGCCCCAGGCACCGTATGGCGACAGGAACGGTTAAGGGGTAACATAACCCCTAGTGGTCAAGAGTGGTAAATATTTTTTGTCAATAAAATAGTTCAGCTTTCCAAGGCTATAACTTGAAAGTTGCAAGAGATAATGGCTTACTGTCAATTAGAAAGATGTAGAATATGATCCAAAGTTTCAGATAGGAATAAATTTATGCATCTAATTTGCATAATGTCACAGCAGCTATATAAATTACATAACTCAGTCAAAAGTGGTCTTTGGACACATTTACACAAAGAATGGTTCAGTTTTTTTGATGCTGTTTTGTCTACAGGGGTATGTTTTTATCTAATCTTCAAAATATATGAACCAGAAAAATCAATAAATAAAATGTAAAAAAACCCAATTTATTCATCTTACCTGTTGGGGGGAGGGGGGTTCTCTCGCCCATGTGGTCGGTCCATTTTCGTCCATTGTGGTTGATGTTTTGCGTTTGCTCGGTCATTTACACTCTCTACCACATCTACAAACTGTTATGATTGTCCCACGTGAATTTCGTTTGTATTACCTGGCTGTTTTTCCTATTTGATGCATTTTTCCTGTGATAAACCATGATGACGTGGCGGCTGCCATCTTGGTGCTGGTAGCTCAGTTTTTCGCCCATCGTGGTCGTAGTTTTGCGTTTTGGTCGGTTATTTACACCGTCTACCACATCTGTAAACTCTTATGATTATCCCACGTGAATTTTGTTTGTATTACGCGGCTATTTTTCCCGTTTCATGCAGTTTCAGTCAGAACTGCAGCCGCCATGACTGATCATGGTGGCATCCACATTGGTGTGTGAGCTCAAAGCGGAAAAAGGAAGAATAATAATGAGGATTTCTTCTTCGTTGCTGTATTCCATGTCTGCCATGATTCCTTCGGCGCGTGTCTGCCACCTTCTGAATTGTCAGATCAATACAGATCAGTACAAATTCTCAGTATAGCCAGGGGACGTTAATAAGTTGACACGTGCAGTTGCTGCGCTGTGCCACTGGGGGCGCGCGACCCGTCCATTTAATGTGGACAGTTAAAGGATTAATATAAAAAGTAGCAAATTTATGAGAAAAATTGTAAATTATCTGGTCAATACTAATGTTTTGCTCCTGTTCCAGTCTTGGCTCCACGGCTCAGCGGGGCTCCGGTCCGATTCCCCTGCTCCTCCTCAGGTCCAGTTCTTCCCAGCGGCCGAAGGCGTCATGCTGCCGGAGGGAAGCTTCAAAGACCGGGTGGCGCTGATCACCGGAGGAGGGACGGGTCTGGGCCGGGCCATGACCGCCACGCTGTCCCAGCTGGGAGCTCAGTGCGTCATCGCCAGCAGGTCAGAATCAGAACACAAACTGCTAAAACAGGCAGAAGTGATTAGTGAAAATGACTCATTCAGAATGAGCACATTGAAGGAAAAATCTGGGCAAATGTGTCAGGGTTGAACTGCTGCAGACCCATGTGACACCCAGCTGAAGGAGCCGTCCTCTGAGCAGGCTGTTGACAGCATTTTCCTTTACATGCCGATGATGTCGTCATTTCTGGCATCTGTGTGCGGCCCAGGGCAAATCCATATTTGAAGCTAACGTCAGCTGGTTAGTTCCGGTTGTTGGACTCACGGAACTTTTTTCTCATACTGTATATTTGTGACTTTTTCCCTTAACAACTTGGAACTTTTTCCTCAGAAATGTGACTTTTTTTCCTAAAGATTTTCACCTTTTTCACACAAGTTTGCAATTGTTTTCCTAAAAAAGTTATGACCTTTTTTTTTATTAATCTGCATTTTTTCAAACATTTGTGACTTTTTCTGATAAGTTTGCAACTTTTTTCTTAAAAAATGACCTTTTTCTCATAAATTTGCTATATTATTTCTTGTATGTTTGCAGATTTTTTCCGATAAATTTTCAGTCTTTTTTTCTCATATATTTGTGACTTTTTCCCTTAACAATTTGTAACTTTTTTCTCAGAAATTTACTACTTTTTTCTTGTAAATCTGCAGCTGTTTTTCCTGTAATTTTTTTCTCATAAAATTTGATTTTTTTCTCAAAAATTTGCACCTTTTTCACTTACATTTGCAATTTTTTTCCTAAATAATTATGACCTTTTTCTGACAAATCTGCTATTTTTTTAAAAAAAAATTGTGAATTTTTTCTCAAAAATGTACATTTTTCTTCATATAAATTTGCACTTTTTTTCTTGTAAATTTGCAGTTTTTTCGTCATAAACCTGCAACTGTTTTTCTCATAAATTTGCACCTTTTTGACATAAATTTGCAATTTTTTCCCTGAAAAAATTGACCTTTTTCTTATAAATCTGCAATTTTTTTTCAAAAATTTGACTTTTTCTGATAAAGTTGCAACTTTTTTTTTTTTTTAAATGACCCTTTTCTCATAAATTTACTTTATTATTTCTTGTAAGTTTGCAGATTTTTTTCCTATAAATTTTCAGTCTTTTTTCTCAGAAGTTTGTGACTTTTCCCCCCAAAATTTGCAGCTTTTTCACTTACATTTGCAATTTTTTTCCTAAATAATTATGACCTTTTTCTTACAAATCTGCTATTTTTTAAAAAAAAAAAAGTGAATTTTTTCTCAAAAATGTACATTTTTCTTCATATAAATTTGCACTTTTTTTCTTGTAAATTTGCAGTTTTTTTCGTCATAAACCTGCAGCTGTTTTTCTCATAAATTTGCACCTTTTTGACATAAATTTGCAATTTTTTTCCTGAAAAAATTGACCTTTTTCTTATAAATCTGCAATTTTTTTTTTCAAAAATTTGACTTTTTCTGATAAAGTTGCAACTTTTTTTTTTTTTTTTTAAATGACCCTTTTCTCATAAATTTACTTTATTTCTTGTAAGTTTGCAGATTTTTTTTCTATAAATTTTCAGTCTTTTTTCTCAGAAGTTTGTGACTTTTCCCCCAAAATTTGCAGCTTTTTCACTTACATTTGCAATTTTTTTCCTAAATAATTATGACCTTTTTCTTACAAATCTATTTTTTTTTTAAAAAATTGTGAATTTTTTCTCAAAAATATACATTTTTCTTCATATAAATTTGCACTTTTTTCTTGTAAATTTGCAGTTTTTTTCGTCATAAACCTGCAACTGTTTTTCTCATAAATTTGCACCTTTTTGACATAAATTTGCAATTTTTTTCCTGAAAAAATTATGACCTTTTTCTTATAAATCTGCAATTTTTTTTTCAAAAATGTGACTTTTTCTGAAAAAGTTGCAACTTTTTTTTTTTTTTTAAATGACCCTTTTCTCATAAATTTACTTTATTTCTTGTAAGTTTGCAGATTTTTTTCCTATAAATTTTCAGTCTTTTTTCTCAGAAGTTTGTGATTTTTTCCCCCAAAATTTGCAGCTTTTTCACATAAATTTGCAATTTTTTCCCTAAAAGAATTATGACCTTTTTCTTGTTAATCTGCAGTTTTTTTTCAAACATTTGTGACTTTTTCTCATAAATCTGCAAATTTTTCTTAAAAAATTGTAACCAATTTCTCATAAATTTGCTACTTTTTTCTTGTAAATCTGCAGCTATTTTTCCTGTAATTTTTTTCTCATAAAGTTTGACTTTTTCTCAAAAATTGGCACCTTTTTCACTTACATTTGCAATTTTTTCCTAAATAATTATGACCTTTTTGTTCTAAATCTATTTTTTTTTCAAAAATTTGTGACTTTTTTCTCAAAAATGTGCATTTTTCCTCATATAAATTTACAAATTTTTTTCTTGTAAATTTGCAGTTTTTTCCTCATAAACCTGCAACTGTTTTTCTCATAAATTTGCACTTTTTTTTTTTACATAAATTTGCAATTTTTTTCCTAAAAAAATTATGACCTTTTTCTTATAAATCTGCAATTTTTTTTTCAAAAATGTGACTTTTTCTGAAAAAGTTGCAACTTTTTTTTTTTTTTTAAATGACCCTTTTCTCATAAATTTACTTTATTTCTTGTAAGTTTGCAGATTTTTTTCCTATAAATTTTCAGTCTTTTTTCTCAGAAGTTTGTGATTTTTTTCCCCCAAAATTTGCAGCTTTTTCACATAAATTTGCAATTTTTTCCCTAAAAGAATTATGACCTTTTTCTTGTTAATCTGCAGTTTTTTTTCAAACATTTGTGACTTTTTCTCATAAATCTGCAAATTTTTCTTAAAAAATTGTAACCAATTTCTCATAAATTTGCTACTTTTTTCTTGTAAATCTGCAGCTATTTTTCCTGTAATTTTTTTCTCATAAAGTTTGACTTTTTCTCAAAAATTGGCACCTTTTTCACTTACATTTGCAATTTTTTCCTAAATAATTATGACCTTTTTGTTCTAAATCTGCTAATTTTTTTTTCAAAAATTTGTGACTTTTTTCTCAAAAATGTGCATTTTTCCTCATATAAATTTACAAATTTTTTTCTTGTAAATTTGCAGTTTTTTCCTCATAAACCTGCAACTGTTTTTCTCATAAATTTGCACTTTTTTTTTTACATAAATTTGCAATTTTTTTCCTAAAAAAATTATGACCTTTTTCTTATAAATCTGCAATTTTTTTTTTCAAAATTTGTCTTTATCTGATAAATTTGCAACTTTTTTCTTAAAAAATGAAAATTTTCTCATAAATTTGCTATATTATTTCTTGTAAGTTTGCAGATTTTTTTCTGTAAATTTTCAATCTTTTTTCTCATATATTTGTGATTTTTTTTTCCTCAAGATTTGTGTTTTCACCTAAATTTACACGTTTTCTTGTAAATTTGCAAATTGTTTTCTCATAAATCTACAACTTTTTTCTCATAAATCTGTGACTTTTTTCACAAGAATTTGTAACTTTTTCAACTAAATTTGCAACTTTTTCTTAAAAAATTATGACTGTTTTCTCAAAAAATTGCTCTATTATTTCTTGTAAATTTGTGGATTTTTTTTGTATAAATTTTCACTCTTTTGTTCTCATAATTTTTCGGCATTTTCATCAAAAATTATTATTTTTTTCCCCACATAAATATGCCTGTTTTTTCTTGGAAAGCAGGAGGAAGAAGCCGACGGCCGCTCATGTCGGTGTGACTGAAGTCTGACCAGAACCTTTTTCTATGATCAGCTGATGTCGTGATTATTGAACCACAGAGCTGAACTTAACCCACATTTCATTAAACGGGATGTTTTTATCCTCCAGGAAGTTGGACGTCCTGCAGCAGACGGCCGACGAGATCAGCAGCCAGACCGGGAACAAGGTCCGAACCAGAACCAGAACCAGACTGTGTGTTGTGACAGTGCGGCGATCAGGACGCTGGTCCACGCTGGTTCTTCTGAGGAGGGTTCACTGCACACTCAGGAGATCATTCAACCAAAACGGCCAACACAGTTAGGGGAAAAACTGCAGCTTGATGAGGAAAATTCAGCCCAAATTTAGTGATATTTTAGGAAAAACAAATGACACATTTATTGTAAATGTTGGAGTTTCATTAGAAGAATAACACAGTTATGTGATAAAAGGCTGAAAATTTTAGTCAATAAGTTATGAAAAAGTTTCACAAATTTAAGAAAAAAGTTGCAATTTTATGAAGAAAATTCCTCCACAAAATTAGCAGAAAATACAGTCACAAAATTCTGAAAAATATCAGAAATGTACTTAAAAAACCCTGCAATTTTTTGAGGAAGAATGTCAGAGATTTTTGTGATTAAAAAGCTGAAATTTATGTAAAAAAACCCCCACAAATTTAAGAAAATAAGCTGCAATTTTGTGAAG
The DNA here is from genome assembly GCA_020510985.1 of Pholidichthys leucotaenia. Classification (NCBI taxonomy): domain Eukaryota; kingdom Metazoa; phylum Chordata; class Actinopteri; order Cichliformes; family Pholidichthyidae; genus Pholidichthys; species Pholidichthys leucotaenia. The sequence continues at coordinate 13,200,625 of CM035849.1, forward strand.
AAAATTCTGTCACAAATTTACCGAAAATAGTCACACAAAAAAAATCAGGAATTTACTGGAAAAAGATGAAATTTTACGAGGAAAAATGCCACAAATTTCCGTGGAAACGAAAGCTGCAATTTTACCTGAAAATTTTAACAAATTTACAAAGAAAAATTTCACAAATTTATGAGAAGAGCAGAAAAAATTCTGCTTAAAAATGACAAATTTCACAATTTTATTTAGGAACGTGTTGCCAAAAATAAAAATGAAAAGTCACAAAATTCTGAAGAAACAACAAATTTACTGGGAAAAATTATGAGGAAAAGGTCACAAATTTATGTGAAAAAAGTTCAATTTTACCTGAAAAAAAGGTAAAATATAAAGGAAAATACAACCAATTCATTTCAAAAGGGAACAGCTTCACAGAGAAAAATACGACAAATTTATGTTTAAGTTTACATTTTATGAGGAAAATGCTGCCAGCAATTTCACCAAATAAGTCACAAATTCCAACAAAAATGTTCATAAATTTGCTGTTAAAAGTTGCAGTTCTATGGAAAAGTGTCAAGATTTTCTGTGCAAAATTGTGCAGTTTTTATCTAGACAAGGTAAAAATGTGAAGAAAATCACAAAAACATTATGAGAAAAGCAGAAACTTTATACCAAAAACATGAAAAATTCTTTAAAATATGATGCCATTTTATGAGGAAAACGCCCTGAGAATTTGACAGAAAAACGTCTCAAAATTCAACAAACAAATCACAAATTTATTAAAAAAGAAGCAGCATAAAGGGAACAGATTTACACAGAAAAGATTCACACGTTTATTAGAAGAGCAGAAAAAAATTCTGCTTAAAAATTTTACGAGGAGCCAAAAATTGAAAGAAAAAGTAACAAAATTCTGGAAAATTTGAAATAAAAAAGGACAAATTTACTGGAAAACATTCAGAGAAAAATGAAAAAAAGTTGCATTTTTACCTGAAAAAAGGGTAAGAATTTCACAAAAACAAATATGATGGATTTATCAGAAGTTTTGCCAAAAAACCCCACTTTAAATTTCATTATGAAAACGGTCCCAAAAATTCAACAAAAAACATCACAGAATTCCACCAGCAAAAATCTTCACAAATTTACTGGAAAAAGTTAGAATTTTATGAGAAAAATGTCAAAGGAGAAGTGAAGACGTCAGGGCAGTCGTCACTTTCCTGCTGAGCTTTCGGTTCTGTCAGACCTTCATCAGAGCAAAAAAAAAAAAAAAAGAGCACGGCGGAGCAGCGAGCACGGCTGTGTTAGTCAGCAGCAGAGCGTAGTGCACCTGCGTGCACACCGCAGCGGCAGCACCATGTCACTTTATACTGCGCTGAGCTTCCGCCACCTGACCAAGTCCTGCAGCTGGGTGCAGCAATGAGAAAAATGTCAACAATTTTATGTCTGAAATTGTGGAATTTTTTTTTTTTTTATCTAAGAAAGGTAAAAAAAAAATATGAAGAAAATTACCAAAAAAATTAGAAAATGGAAATTTATACAAAAAATTATTAAAATATGACAATTTTATGAGGAAAACGCCCTGAACATTTGAAAGAAAAACGCATCAAAATTCAGCAACGAAATCAGAAACTTATTGAAAAAAGGTGTAATTTCATGAGGAAAAATAAATTCTGTGGGGAAAGAGCTGCAGTTTTACCTGAGAAAAGGTGACAAATTTACAAAGAAAAATGACGCAAAATTTTTAGAAAAGCAGAAAAATTATTGGGGAAAAAAATCTCCCAAATTTAGGGAAAAAGTTTTAATTTGATCATGAAAATAATCCAAAATTTGAGAGGAAAAAGTCACAGATTTACTGTAAAAATGTTTACTTTTTGATACCATTGTGGCGAAGTAAAAAGTCCGTCTTTCTGGTCCTGGTCTCCGTCCTCAGGTCCACGCGGTCCAGTGTGACGTCAGAGACCCCCAGGCCGTGTCCCGCTGCGCCAACCACATCGAGTCTCTCACCGGACTTCCTGACGTAAGCCCACCCTCAGGCACGCCCGTCACACCGTCATTAGGCCCCGCCCACCTCTGACCTGCCTTTGGTTCCAGGTGATCATCAACAACGCGGCGGGAAACTTCGTCTGCCCGTCGGAGCGGCTGTCGCCCAATGCCTGGAAGAGCATCACTGACATCGTCCTGAACGGGACGGCCTTCGTCACCCTGGAGATCGGCAGGAGACTCATCCAGAACCAGAGAGGTGGGGGCACAGCGGGACGCACGGAGTGGCGGGAAAATGGTCAAGATTAACAGGCGATGTAGATTAATGAGAAATACAGATTATCGGAAAAATAATAAAGATTAACACAAAAATACGGATTAAAGGTGTACAGGACAAGTCATTTCATGAAAACAAAGATTAAAAAAAAAAATAATACCTCAACAGAGTGTTCAGAAACATGAACAACAGAAGTCTTCATGTTCTTCTAAAAATTAGTATATTGCAAAAAATTTATTAATTTTAAAATAATATAAATATTGACATCCAGCAGCTGTCCAGTGAGGATGTTACAGCCAATAGCATCGCGAGCTTCATGTTACCTGCCATAGTCTCAGTTTGGGTTGTTGGGTTGCCAGGTAGTGAATTATTCAGCTAAATACCCGAGTCTGAGGGCAGAGGTCGGTTTCCTAATCGTTCTCAAGTATGACAGGACAAACAAAGGAGCAGGATAAATACCGGTTCTGCTTTTGGTGGCTGATGTCTGCTGAAGAGTCTCAAAGGGCTGAAACGTCACGCAGAGGTGACCACTTTTCTTCTGACAGGTAAGCTAACCAGTGCTAGTTTTGATGCTAGCTAGCTCATTCATCTTCTGCTGTTAATCTGGTGGTTAGGGTCATGGGGGGGCAGCAGTCTAAGCTCTATGTGACCAACAACATTTCATTTCTGACATGTTCATATTATAATTATGAGTGTATGATAATATCAGCCAATATATGGGGTGGAACAGACCCAACAGCTTCACGATACGATCAGCATCTGCACGTGTGAATGCAGCGGCACATGCTGGCTGTGCAGCAGACGTGTTCTGCATAAAGCTTTTACAGAATTATCAGCTTTGATGTGCAGCTGCTCAGTCTGAGAGTTTGGTGTACAGTGACAAAAGTTACAGTTAAAGGTAATAATGTAAAACTTTATTGCTCACCATGGTCAGTGGCGGGGGGGGGGGGGGGGTGCTGTGAAGACCCTCGCAGACCAGAGCAAAACACACAGATGTACAGGAAAACCAGAAGGCTCAGAAGAGAATAACTTCAGAAATCACAAGACTTTGATGAAAACTGAAGCAGTTTGCTGTCAGATGTGCTAAAGTGGTTGAAAACTTTAAGCAGAACAGTTCTAGATCATCTGATTCTTTGGTTCTCGTGTAAAAACATGTCAGTGTGTGAAAGTCCCACAGACTTTCATTAGGAAGCCGCGTTCGTATGACATTCGTCCGTCCTGCAGAAGTGTGCGAACCGTGCAGGTAAATGTGCAGAATCGCGCCCCGGTACCGGCCGGCGCGTTCTGGCCCAGTGAAGAGCTGGATCTTTCAGGCCATGTAAGGCCCTGCTTCCCATCGTCTGGCCACAAGTTCCAGTCACAAAAATGGTTTCAAAGTGTAAGAAAGAAAAATTGTTGAGGGAAACTGGAGCTGTCCTGTCTGAGATCCAGAATCATCTCAGCAGCACCGGCAGTGGAACGAAAGGACTGGCAGAAATGAAAGAACCCATCAGGTTCTGGGAGACATTTCACATGGTCCTGGACCTGAACACACACACAGAACCTTATATTTGCATGGTATAATTTGGACATTGATGAGATGATTCCGCTCTTCATTATTTGTAATAATTTTAATTATTACTTGAATCAAAGTATTAAATGTTGTCAACTAATTAGGTTTATAGGGTATAAAATCCTTGATTCAGACAAAATCCAAAGGCATTGAGTGAAAAGTAGGTTAGAGTAACGGCAAGCCATCGACACAAAACTCTTCCAGCTAGTCTGGGCCACTGCTAAGGTTCTGTTAATACCTGGACTAAATGTGAACATCCAGCAGATCACCGGAACTTGCAGGATTCACTAAATCGATCAAACGTCACATTCATGAACAAATCTGTTTGTACTAATTTTTCTCCCGTGAGCATCAGTAGTAGTGCTCACTGTCTGGACAGAAGTTTAGCCCTGCTGTCTTTCAAGCTAGCAAATGTTCCTCTGACCTTCTGGTGACAGTCAGTCATGCCAGTCACCGGCATGGAGAGAATGGCTCAGACATTCAGTTTCTCCCGAGTCATGGTGCTCCTGAGGAACGTTCGAATCCTTCTCAGTGTGGTCATCGGTGTTGTGATGAATAATATTGAGGAGTGGAACTGCGTCTGGGAATGAAAAACTGAAGCGGATCCTCAGCACTGCAACAGGATTTGAGTTCGTCCTTGCTGTAGAGGGGGCTCAGCTCTGCCTTCAGCTTGCTGCCTTCGAGCACTGGAAATGCCTTCATGGTGCAGCTCGGTGCAGCTGCAGGGAATTTCTTGTGATATTCTTCAGAGCGTTCCCCCTGAAGCAACGTGGCGCTGACCAGGTGGTCTGAAAATGGAACGTGTTCCCTGGTGCGTCCTAGAATGGTATCACAGGCCTGCAGGGACAGGGAGGTTTTTTTAAATGATGCTAAGAAAAAAAAAAGGGCCAAATTTATAGACCTACTGGCAACAGCTGAGTTTTTTAAAGGGAAACTAAAGTAAAAAAAAAAAAGGTATTTAATTAAAAAGTTAGTTCAAGAGCCTTCACCTGGATCAAATGTGAATACTGCTGATAAAAGACTAGCTGGTGTGATATAAAGAAAAATCACATTATTAACGAAGGATTTCACATTTAACAGTTACTTATGAGTTGATTTTTTTTTTCTTTTTTCAGACAACAACAAAAAAGGAGATTTTTTTTACCTTTACATGTTTTGACTGGCAACTTGCAGTCTTCCTCAAAGACAATTAGCAGTAACAGTTACTATATATAACCACTAGATGGCAGGAATGCATGGATGGACTGGCTATAGTGAAAAATACTTAAATATGAGGGTCTTCTGAAAAAGTTGCTTAAGTAGTAAGAACTTTACTCTCACTGAGTTTGAGGTTTTTCTATAAAAAAAAATTGTGACTCACGTATTTCGTGGTTTTTCATTAATCTGTAGCATTTTAGTCATAAATTTTAAACTTATTATCATGTTTCTGTTTCCTTGTACAACTGTTTTGTGTTTATTCAAATGTTCAACTTCTCATTATTTTTTTTAAACTTTATATATATAATTTTGCAACTTTTTCATGTAAATTTACTTGCTTTACTGTGCATACAGCCAAACAGCTCAATGTAAATATTGTAATAATAACCATGATCATTTTGTATTTAAGTATTTTTTGGTAACTACTGTTACTTATACTCAAGTTATTAATATAACACTCATTTTACTTTAGTCCAGTTTCTGATTACTCTCCTCTCCTCTGCCTATATTCCAGTTAGGTTTGCACATTAAATCTGGATGATGGGGTTCCAGCTGCTCCGCTAGCTGCTCTGTCAGTCTCCTGGCTAGCGGGAGGGATCTGGTGATTGACAGACTTGACTCCCAATCACATTAACATAAAAATAGGAAAAAAATCCGCAGATATGGGCTCCAGGGCGCCCATATCTGCGTCCCCAGAGTCGAGTTTTGGATGGCCAATGAAAAGCTCGTCTTGCGCACATGGGGCAAAAAACTTGACTTCCTTGAATGATTGCCAGGTTAAAGGATTAACCAGTTTCTCTGAAACATGAGTGAGGTATCTCACTATGGGACACGCTCCCCCGCGATGTCCCCAGAAGCCCTATAACACCACGCCAGTCTCTGACTGGCAGGTAGCGTGATGTCTGCTCTCTGGAGGAGGAGCCACCTCCTCCTATGAGAGCCCGACCATGACCCACGCCCCCCCCCCCCCCCAGTCTTGTAAGCTCACCTCTTCCTCGCTCCAGGAAAGGAGAGGGTCTAGTGAGATACCTCACTCATGTTTCAGAGAACCTGGTTAATCCTTTAACCTGTCGTTCTCTTTCAACATGTGTCCCGGTGTCTCACTATGGGATGTACCAGCTCCCGTATTGCCAGACCAGCTTACTCTCAGACCGCGCACTACTACCACATGTTAGATGTTGAGCCGACACTCAACACACTGTGCGACAGCGACGGTGTGGTAACATCTAACCTGTAAAATCTTGTGAAAGTGTACGTCGTCTCCCAGCTGGTGGCTGCACAAACCTCTTCCACAGAGGTGCCACAAAAGCGTGCCCACGAAGCGACCATACTGCGTCTGGAGTGAGCATGCAGACCTGGCGGGGGCTGAAAGCTGCTGCATTCATATGCTTTGACAACAGCCGCCACGATCCAGCGCGCTAGATGCTGCTTTGTGATGGGTTTTCCCAGACTGGATGTTGCCCATGACACAAACAGCTGATCGGATTTCCTAAACCCAGCTGTCCTGATCACATACGTGCGCAGTAGACGGACAGGGCAGAGTGCGTTACGCCTCTCCTGCTCCTCACCGGAAAAGGGAGGATGACAGAAGGCCGACAGCTCAATCGGGTAGTAAGAAGCCACAGGATTGAAAATCTTTGGCACAAAGGTGGGGTTTGGTTTGAGTACAATCTTAGAATCCCCTGCCAAGAACTGCATACATGACGGGTTCACCGACAATGCATGGATGTCACTCACACACTTAGCAGAAGCCAGCGCTAGCAGTAACACAGTTTTTAAGGAGAGTGTTTTGCGATCCACCTAATGGAGGGGCTCAAAAGGCAGACATGATAAACTGTCCAGCGTGACAGTGAGGTCCCACGGGGTCGTTAGACTGCTCGTGACTGGCCGTAAACGCCGTGCTCCTCTCATAAACTGGCAAACAAGCGGGTGTCGCCCTGCGGTTTTGCTTCCAAAACCAATGTGACATGCTAAAATAGCAGCCAAATACACCTTGGCCGTGGAGAAGGCCAGGCCTTTATCCAGCAACCCCTGCAGCAATGTCAGAATAACAAGAATGGGGCTCTGAAAAGCCACCACGCCTGTCTTTTCACACCACTTCTCACATGCACGCCATTTGCCGTCATATGCAAAGCGCGTAGAGGACGCCCTGGCATTCTGAATAGTGGTGATGACACTAGGAGGGAGTCCACTAGCGGTCAGGTTCATCCTCTCGCAGGCCCGTTGGCTCCAGGTGAGGATGAAAAATCTCGTCCTGTGCCTGTGACAGGAGATCCCTCCGCAGAGGCGGGACCCGTGGCTGATCGTACAGCAGCTGGAATATCTCTGCTAGCCAGGCTTTCCATGGCCAGCGGGGAGCTATTAGTATCAGAGTTAAGCTCCTCTCCCGCACTCTGCTGAGAGTAGAAGTGATCAACTCTAGTGGGGGAAGGGTGTACAGGGGAGCGCGTGGCCATTCGTGTGCCAACACCTCCAACCCCAGCAGAGCATGCCGATCTGTCAGGGAATAAAAGAGCTGGCACTGAGCATTCTCTGCCGCTGCGAAGAGATCGACCTCAGCCCGGCTGTATCTCTCCCATATTTATGCGTCTACCTCGCTGTGGAGCTTCCAGTCCTAGTAGCGGGGGTTACCCCTTGACAACAGATCGGCCCCCTGATTCAAAACGCCCAGTACGTGGGTAGCTCTCAGGAATAGTAACCGAGTGCTGCCCCACATAATCAGTCTGTGTGCCAACATGTGCAGATGAGGAGCGCATAGCCCCCCCCCTCCCCCCGCCTGTTGACGTATGACACCACAGTCGTATTGTCTGTTCTGACTAAAGCATGGTGTCCCTTTAGATGGAGCAGAAATTGTTTTAAACCCAGAAAAACGGCCATGAGTTCCAGACAGTTTATGTGAACTGGCTGCATCCGTGGGCTCCATGCACCGTTCACTGTTCTGCCTTCGTGTGTGGCTCCCCGCCCAGACGAGAGACATCTGTCGTAATCACCTTTCTCACCAACACCGTTCCCAAGGTGATACCGGTTAGCAAAAAACCCCCAGGCATCTCCATGGGATCAGGGCGCAGGTGCAGGCTGAAGTGACTAAAACCCTGCAGTGACCGTGGTGCATTGGGTCCAGCGTGAGCGACGCATCCCACCTCTGAAAAGGCCTCATGTGATGATGGCCTAACCTTGTCACTACCAGTGCTGATGCCATAAGGCCCAGCAACCTGAGACACAGTTTGAATTTTAGCAGAGCCCTTCTGCGAAAAGGCGCCAGACAAGCCTGGAAGGCTTCCACCCTTTCTGCTGTTAGACGTGCCCTCGGGGCACCCGAGTCTAGGAACAGGCCTATAAACGTGATGTTCTGCGTTGGTGTCAAAACACTCTTTTCTTCATTTATAGTGAAACCCAGCTCTGTCAGGTGAGTGATAAGCAGCCTGGTATGCGACCAAGTCTGCTCTAGCAATGGTGCTGCCAAGAGCCAATCATCTATGTAGGTTGCTAAGTACAATCCTCTTTCTTTCAGAGGTGCAATCGCAGCCTCGGTGCATTTTACAAACACCCGTGGGCTCAGAGAGAGGCCAAACAGGAGCACCACATATTGATACACCTTTCCTTGAAAGGGGACTCGTGAGATATTTTCTGTGAGGAGGGTAAATGGGGATGTGGAAATATGCATTTTTAAAATCTATGCAAACCATCCAATCCCGCTAACACACGAAGCGTATTGGCACTGAATGTGAGCATTCTGAATTTGAACTGTCTCTCAGTGTCTGTTCAGAGCTCGCAGGCCTAATATCGGCTGCAAACTTCGACCGTTTTTGGGCACCAGAAAATATCTTCAATAGAAACCGCTCTGAGTCTGCTCTGGCAGTTCTATTCCAATCGCTCTAATTTTCAGGAGAGAGGAGGTTTCTTCCTGTAAAATATGAGCTTTTTGTGACAGGGCCTGTGACTGCAGAATGCCATTGAAACGGGGGGTGGGGGTGGGGGGCTGCGGTAAACTGGAGTCTGTAACCTCTGGTTACAGTTTTTATTACCCAGTCTGAAGCCCCACACACTCTGTACAGATGCACACGGTCTGCTAAGGGACATGGGTGTGACTTTGTTGTGGTAAATGGAAGGACAGGCTTTACAGGCCATGCACTGGTTGAGTCCAAAGCTGGCAGAATGGATTCCTGCTCCCCCTATGGACCATTGGCACTGCCTGCTGCCCTCATATGAGGGCTGTCCTATCGGAACTGCATTGACAGCTCCCATGGTGAGACTTCTTTGCCTCATTTGTGGGACAATGGTGCCCTCTGCTGGTCGTATTGGTGACCCTGTTAGACCAGGGGTCATCTTGCAATTCAGTCCATTTCTGGAGTGTCGCCGCTCTCTATTCAGTTCCTCCAGGATTTCGCAATGTTGCGATTCTACCAATTCCCGCAACTTCAGCAGGTCCTGCATGATTTGAATTTTGTCCAATGACCACAACCTTTCCGCAATTTTGACCAATTGTTGTCAACTTCCGCCAATTTCGCCAGTCAAATTTGTCTCTCAGTAGCACGCAGATGTGTACGTCATCAGTCTGACCAATCAAATGTGGCATTGCACCGCGCTCACTTCTGTGTTTACAGTGAGTATATACCGAACACAACAGCAAAAAACAGTGTGTGTGATTAAAAAAATATACTCACCTGCGAGTTTTCCCACATCGTTCCTTGCTCCGTCTCCCCCGGCCCGCCGGTGAGCGTCTCCTCGAGTTTCTGTAATGACCGCGTGTATGAAGTGCCGGGTTTGTGTTGAAAAACGTCCGCCTGCCTGAAAGCACCTCCGTCTTGGGAGCCCGTGCGCCCAGACACGCCGTAAAACCACACAAAAAACAAGTGAATCTAATATTACAGCAAGTGTTGTAACAGTTTATACGTCTTTAGAGGTAAAAGTTGCAACTACATCTTGTCAATAAGTTTTAAAGTTTGGACTCTCCGGGCTGGACATGAGCCAATGTGCGATTCAGGCAATCCCCAAGGAGAGCCCCACAACTTACAGCAACAATAGAAAAAAAAAAAATTCCCATGAAATCCTGGAGGGACTGTTGGCCGCATGCATGACAGGATAGCCATCTGACCATTTATCTCTGTCATTGCACATTGTTAGGTTTTCTGGGTTTTTTGTGGCTGTGCCCTTGGCTCTGGTCCTGGCTGTGCACCTGCAAGTATTTTATTTTGAACAAATGTGAGAGGAAGAAACACCTCTGAGTGTTTAAGCACTGGTGTGTTCTTGTGCACTAGTGTGTTTCAGTGAGACTCATTTGCAGCTCCACAGAGCTCTCTTGCAGATCTGATTCTGTTTTTGTTGCACGGGTGATTGCATGAGCGAAGATCTGCTGTGGTGGTGGTGGTGGGGCTTCCTGGGTAGGCACAGTTGAAGCGCTTCCCCCTCTCCTTTTCTCCTCACATTGTTTTTGCATAGTGGCAACCACTGGGCCAAATAAGCCTTTTGGGTCCATGGGAACGTCGAGGAGCTGGACCTTCTCTCTTTGAGACAATTCTTTGAGGCAATAATAGGTTCAACCACCTGGCTCTTTCCTAAGTGACCATCACTGCCATCTCTCCGCCAGCTGACTGCATGGCACACCTGTGTAGATGGAGGCTGAGGTCCGTGACCATGCACAGTTTGTCCCACAGCTGTGTGGCAGGTGAAGAACAAATATCGCCTTTTAGTTCGACCTAGTAGGCGAGCAGCAGAGATGATGCATTTAACGCGTTCACTGACATGGCCACCACCTTGTAGCTTTTCTCTGTCATGGAGGACTGGAAACTGTCAGCTTTGGAGGGCAGGGTGGGGCTTGCAGAAGTCATGGTGGACTTCTGGGTTGGGTGGAGGTGAGAAACCACGAGAGGTTCCACTGGGGGGAGGCGGGAGAAGCCTTTCTCCTCCATATCGGCCTAGTCTAGCACTGATCCTCCTTGGATGAGGTTCTTAGCAAACAAAGAATTGCTCCATGAGTGGGTCGCCTCTTCTAGGCATTCAGGGAAAACCAGCAGAAATTGTCTGGTGGAGGTTTTGGCCCTTGGGAGGTGCTTTCCCTCATAATGGGATGTGGTCATCTTGGTTAGGGTTTCTGGTCATGAGATAAGATAAGATAAGATAAGCCTTTATTAGTCCCACAATGGGGAAATTCCAGGATTGCAACAGCACAGGGATAGCAACACTCAGAGCAACAATCAGAAGGCAAGAAAAAAACAAGAACAGCTAGTATACATATGTACATATTACTATATATATATACAGTATATATATATATATATATATATACATGTGTATATATATATATATATATATATATATATATATATATACACAGTGCGGAGCATTGTGGTTGGTGAATGTGCAGCAGAAAGTCTAAGTTCTCTCTCCCTCCGCGGGTGCGGCGGGCCAGCTGGATGTCTTTGGGCATGACGGTGGTGATGCAGAGCTTTGCAGCTGCTCTCTTACAGACTTCATGCAGGTCTGAGCTAGCAGGGATTGGTGACCCGCTGCTAGTCCCACTCACCTCCGTTGGCTTTGCAGCCAACAGGATGTGAAACGGTCCGACGTCCTGCTCGTCGTCATCAGAGTCGAGGCTTATAGATTGGTCGTCCGAGTCTGAATAATACCCTGTGAGTTCACAGTTGTCCGCCCACAGGTCGGGTTCTTGCTTGACAGGTGGAGGAATTGGGGATATCACATCCATATTATCACCCCAGCTGGTTCCGGGGAGAATGCTGTCTCTCCCAGTGCTTTCCGCTGATTCCTGTGATGGTGGAATAGGCGTCCCCATCATAGGATCTTCAGCCAACAAGCTAACTTGGCATGCTAGTCGATGACAGCGAGATTTGGCGGAGAGGCGTGCACAATGCTCACAGCTAGCTGGTGATGTGAATGCCTCCAGGGCATGTTGCAGTCCGAGGCATGTGACACACACAGCGTAGGTGTCCGCTCCAGCTATTTTGTTACCAGACGTGCACGTTTTGACTGGTGGCTTAGCTTGCTCCATTGTGAGGAAGACTATGCTCCAGTGAAAAAAGAATGCTCGCTAAAGGAAGCACACGCTAGTTGGCACCTAGTTGGGGTAAAGCTATTGTTTGAAGACAGCTTAGCTCTGGCTCAGACAATAAGATACAGCGATAGGTAGTGCCCGGCGACCGATTGGTTAGCTAGTTCTGTGGACAGTTTAGCTAGCCCATTAGCTTGACCTTCTGAGAGGAAGCTTCTGGGAGCGAGAAGAGTGAAAAGACTGGGGGGGTGCGTCACGGTCAGGCTCTTATAGGAGGAGGTGGCTCCTCTTCCGGAGAGCAGACGTCACATTACCTGCCAGTCAGAGAATGGGGTAGTGTCATAGGGCTTCTGGGGACATTGCGGGGGAACGTGTCCCTTCGTGAGATACCGAGACGAATGTTGAAAGAGAACCTGTGTGACTGGTGCCCCGAACCAGAAAGTGGTCTACAATGCAAGCCTACAGACTGAAATGTTATTTAAAATGGCTGCTGCTACAGAAGCTTACATATCAACTACAGAAAAGTTTGTCTTATTTATTTTACATATCGTGATTGATTTATTTAGGAAATATTTTTATCTCTGAATATCTTAAGGGGGCAGCACACTTACACCCTCTACTGATGCACCGTCTCTGACCATGGTGGAAATTGAGGTTAAAATAGTTTCTAATAATAGAATAAACAGGTCTAAATTTATTTTCTTACTAACTAATGTGACTGCACAGCATTAGCCATGGGATTTCTTGAGTACCTGAAGTAGCTGTAATTATGTATGTAGAAATTTATGTCAGATTTTTGACTATCAAGTAATAAACCAAAACATTTTTTCACCCTCTGTGAGGACTTCCTCCATCATGAGGTGACTAACCACAGATGGGTGTTGGGACAATGTTGTCATGATGCAACAGAGAAGAGCTCCACCAGCAGTGATGGAGAGAGGGTCAACAGCTTCTGAAGTCCTCACTGATTCAATGGACCAGTGGGGGTTCAGGACAGAACATCAATATCTGACCTTTAGGTGAGTATGATACAAAGTTTTACATGTAAAAAGTTACAAAAAGGACTATGAATATGACCGTGTTCTCATAGATCAACATTTATAAACCACATTCTGATGATGTCAGCAGAAGCTTCTCCTCCACCCCACCTCTGTATGAGGCCTGGACTCAGAGAGCTCAGGACCACAACCACCAGAGGGACCGTCCAGTGAGGAAGACAGTCGGCAGCACACCAATGTAAGTTTAGTCTTATCAAAACATTTTACACACTAATGTATAAAGCCACATTCTTTATTTTGAATTTTTAAATGTGTTTGTGTTGTTTGTTGTCCCCATAGTCAACACTGACTATGGGGACAACAGAAGCTTTCCAGAGTCCTAATCCTGATTTAATTCATTTCTCTGTTGCTCTCCCAGATCTGCCCCGTGGACCCTGCATCTGGACTGTTTATTTTTTAATAAATATTTTCCCCCAAATAAATTCCTGTTTGTTATATGCTAGCTGACTTGAATTGAGGTTGATTTTCTTTTACATTCCACTCATCCACCTCCAAAAGTGGAATATTGTGGTGAATTTATTTTTAGAAATAACTTAAATCTAAAAAGTAAAACTTTCATATTTTACAACAAACCCATATAAATTTAGCTATTTTAAGATTCTTTTTGTTTGAAATGTTGATGAATATGTCTGAGCTGTTTGATAGAGAGCTGAATGGTGATCTGCTCATTTTTGGAGATGCAGTTCTGGTTTTACACAATATTATTTGAAAAAAGATTATTATTCCACCATAAATTATTTCCCTCATCACTAAGGATTATTGATTACAACATTATGTTTATATCTAATATTTACAGTATATTTTAAGTTTTTGTTTATCACTGTGTTACACAAAGGTTGAAAATCCTTGAGTTTTGCAGAGGTGAGGTAAAGCATTACTTTGGGAATCTGTCACACTGAATCAGCAATAGATTTCAGCTTCTACAGTAACTGAAAAGGCACAAATGAATTCAGGCATGGGCGGCGTGGTGGGGGAGTGGTTAAGCAACTCACCCTTGGCCAGGGGATCCTGGGTTCGATCCCAGCCCCCGACCAACAGTGATCTGTGTGGAGTTTGCATGTTCTCCCCCTGTCTGCGTGGGTTTACGCCGGGATTTCTCCGGTTTCTTCCCACATGCCAAAAACATGCAAGTTAGGTTAATTGGCATCGAACTGGGGATTCTAAATTGTCCTTAGGTCTGACTGTGAGAGTGAATGGTTTTCTGTCTCTCTGTGTTGGCCCTGAGACGGACTGGCGATCTGTCCAGGGTGTACCCTGCCTCTCGCCCAAAGATGCTGGGATAGGCTTCAGCCCCACCGCGACCCAAAAAGGATTAAGCGGAAGAAGATGAATGAATGAATTCAGGCATCCAATGTTTCACAGCATTTATTTATATAGTGGATATAAAAAGTCTTCACACCCCTGTCCAAATGCCAGGTTTTTGTGATGTAAAAAAATGATACCAAGAAAAATCATTTCAAAACTTTTTCCACCATTAATGTGACCTGTAACCTGCACAACCCAATTGAAAAGCAAACTGAAATCTTTTAAAGGGAAGAATTAAAATTCAAAACTTACAATAACCTAGAAGCATAAATATGCACACCCTGTTATAACTGGGGACGTGGCTGTGTTCAGACTTAACCAGTCACATTCAAACTCATGTTAAATAGGAGTCAGCACACACCTGCCACCATTTAAAGTGCCTCTGATTAACCCCAAATAAAGTTCAGCTGTTCTAGTAGGCTTTTCCTGACATTTTTCTAGTCACATCTTACAGCACAAGCCATGGTCCGCCCCATGGATCATTGCCCCTCATGGATTGTCACATTATCATGGTGGTGGGTTTGCGGGCCCTAGTGATCCCAGGAGCTATGTTATCCGGGGCAATTTGGCTCTGGTAGGGTCGCCCAAGACAAACTGGTCTTGGGTGAAGGACCAGACTAAGAACGATCCAACAAACTCTCATGATGAATGCTAGAACGAGAATTCAGTGTACTCTGCCCGGTATGGAGTTACCGGGGCCCCACCCTGGAGCCAGGCCTGGGGGAGGGGCCCGATGCCTAGTGTCTGGTGACCGGGTTTCCGCCCATGGGACCCAACCAGGCTCAGCCTGAAGGAATTACATGGGTCCGCCCTCCAGTGGGCTCACCACCTGGGGTCCGGTGCTATGTGGATCAGGTGGCGGTCAAAGGCGGAGACCTTGGCGGTCTGATCCCAAGTCTCCTAAACTGGCTTTTGGGATGTGGACTGTCACCTCTCTGGTGGGGAAGGAGCCTGAGCTGGTGCATGAGGTTGAGAGATACCGGCTAGATATAGTCAGCCTCATCTCAACACACAGCTCCGGTTCTGGAACCAGTCTCCTGGAGAGGGGCTGGAGCTTGGCCTACTCTGGAGTTGCCCCGAGCGAGAGGTGATGAGCAGGGGTGGGTATTCTTGTATCCCCCCACCTTGCTGCCTCTATATTGGAGTTTTCCCCAGTGGACGAAAGGGTTGCTTCCCTGCGCCTTCGGGTTGGGAAACGGGTCCTGACCATCATTTGTGCCTATGTACCAAATGATGGTTCAGAGTACCCACCCTTTTTGGAGTCTCTGACTGGGGTGCTGGAGAGCGCTTCTCTTGGAGACTCCATTGTCCTACTGGGAGACTTTGATGCACATGTGGGCAGTGACAGTGAAACCTGGAGGGGGGGTGATTGGGAGGAATGGCCTGCCCGATCTGAACCCGGGTGGTGTTCAGTTATTGGACTTCTGTGCTAACCACAGTTTGTCCATAACGGATATCATGTTCAAGCATAAGGGTGTCCATATGTGCACCTGGCACCAGGACACCCTAGGTCGCTGGTCGATGATCGATTTTGTTATTGTGTCATCAGACCTGCAACCATATGTCTTGAGTTCTTAAACTCCCACCTCTGGAAGAACTTCAACCATATTCCAAGGGAGTCTGGAGACATGGAGTCTGAATGGGCCATGTTCTCCACCTCCATTGTCAGGGACAGTGCCTTTGGCATGGCAAACCGGGGTGGTGGTTCCTCTTTTTATAAAGGGGGACCGGAGGGTGTGTTCCAACTTTAGGGGGATTACACTCCTCAGCCTCCCTGGGAAGGTCTATGCCAAGGTACTGGAGAGGAGAGTCCAGTGGCTGGTCCAACCTCGGATTCAGGAGGAGCAATGTAGTTTTCGTCTTGGCCATGGCACATGGGACCAACTCTTTACCCTCTCAAGAATCCTCGAGGGTTCGTGGGAGTTTGCCCAACCAGTCCACATGTGTTTTGTGGACTTGGAGAAAGCATTCGACCGTGTCCCTCATGGTCTCTTAAGGGCGGTGCTGTGGGAGTATGGGGCTCGTTGTTATGAGCTATCCAGTCCCTATACGACCATTGCAAGAGTTTGATTCGTATTGCCAACACCCAGTTGAACTCGCTTCCAGTGAGAGTTGGACTCCTCCAGGGCTGCCCTTTGTCACTGATCCTGTTCATAATTTTTATGGACAGGATTTCTAGGTGCACCCAAGGATCAGAGGGTGTCATGTTCGGTGACCACAGGGTCTCATCTCTGCTGTTTGCAGATGATGTTGTCCTGATGGCTTCATCGACCAATGACCTACAGGCCTTGCTGGGACAGTTTGCTACTGAGTGTGAAGCACCAGGGATGAGACTCAGCACCTCTAAGTCCGAGTCCATGGTCCTCAGCCGGAAAAAGGTGGATTGTCCTCTCCGGGTTGAGGACAAGCTCCTGCCCCAAGTGGAGGAGTTTAAGTATCTCGGGGTCTCAGTCACGAGTGAGGGGAGAATGAAGAAAGAGATTGACAGACAGATTGGAGCAGCATCTGCAGTGATGTGGACATTGTACCGGTCTGTTGTGGTGAAGAGGGAGCTAAGCTCTAAAGCAAAGCTGTCAATTTACCAGTCAGTCTACATTCCTACCCTCACCTATGGTCATGAGCTTTGGGTAATGACCAAAAGAATGAGATTGCGAATACAAGTGGCTGAAATGAACTTTCTCCGTAGGATTGCTGGACTCACCCTCAGAGATAGGGTGAGGAGCTCAGTCATCCGGTTGAGGCTCAGAGTAGAACCGCTGCTCCTCCACATTGAAAGGAGTCAGTTGAGGTGGTATGGGCATCTGATTAGGATGCCTCCTGGACGCCTCCCACCTGAGGTGTTTCGGGCATGTCCTGCTGGGAGGAGACCCCGGGGCAGACCCAGGACACGCTGGAGATACTGTGTCTCCCAGCTGGTCTGGGAACACCTTGGTATCCTCTCTGAAGAGCTGGAGCAGGTGGCTGGGGAGAGGGAAGTCTGGGCTTCTCTGCTTGAGCTGCTGCCTCCGCGACCCGGACCTCTGGAAAAGCGGCAGAAGATGGGTGGATGGAGAAATACAGATTAGCAAAAATACAGATTTAGGGAAAAATAATAAAGATTAACGGGAAATACAGTGTTACGACCTCTGTGTCTAGGGGTGAGAGGGGAGAAACAAATAACCAGATGGGATTGGTTGTCAAAGCAAAATAATTTTTTAATGAGTTATTAAGGGTAGTTGTCAAAATGATAAATACATAAAATGGATGGAAACAAAGTCATAGGAAGGTACTAAAAGACTCATCTTTGGACCCAAAATGTAGAGCACAGATTAGTTTGGGGCTCCAAGTCTTTAGAGTTAAGGTCGGAACTGTAGTCCAGTTCAGTGCCCAGACTAACTCCTGGCCACAATTAACTCATTAATTACAGTTTTACTTTGGGACACGTGAAGGGAGAAATATCCCGGTAGAACGCCACACGGATTAACAGAAAAATAGTAAAGATTAATGGGAAATGCAGATTAACCAAAAAATACGAATTAATTACAAATACAGATTAATGGATACCATAGAATAACAAAAATATTAACAGAAAATATGGTTTAATGAAAAAGATGGTTTAACAAAAAACACGGATTAATGAAAAATGCAGATTAACAAAAAATGCTGGTTAATGAAAAAAGACAATACTGATACTGAAGAGAAAAAAATAATCGCAGAAAAGGTGCAAAAATATGTGAAAATTTTCATGATTGTCAGAAAACTTGCAAAGTCACAAATTATGAGACAAAAAGAGAAAAAATATTTAAAAATATTTATCTAAGTTATAAGACAAAAGTCACAGATTTACAAGAAAAATGTTTGTGAATCTGAAGCAGAAAAGTCCAGATTTGTGACTTCCTGTTGCGGTTCTCCAGGCGCGGCGTTCCTCGCCATCACCACCACCTACGCCGAGTCCGGTTCTGGCTTCGTGGTTCCAAGTGCGTCTGCCAAGGCCGGTGTGGAGGGGCTCTACAAGTACGCCATGTTTTCTTTTTTCAATGTTTGTATAACTGACCCGGTGTGTCGTCTCCATGGTAACGGCGGTCCGTTCCTCCCGTTAGGTCCCTGGCTGCGGAGTGGGGACGCTACGGCCACAGGTTCAACATCATCCAGCCTGGACCGATCAAGACCAAGGTATGGACCACCTGACCGCGGCGGCGGCTGATATTGATGTTTTCTTTGCCGTTTACCCCCATCTGCCTGTCGTGTAGGGGGCGTTCAGCCGCCTGGATCCAACCGGAATGTTTGAGAAGCACATGATCGATCGCATCCCGGAGGGTCGACTGGGACAACCAGCCGAGATTGCAAACCTGGCAACGTACATGTGCAGTGACTACGCCAGCTGGATGTCCGGAGCCGTGAGTTGATCCAGGGTCTGGGGGAGGGGGGGGTACAAGGCTTCACCATCTTTTCATTGAGATTTGCGGCTTTTCTGTCATGAATTTACAGGTTGTTGTTTTTTTTAAATTTAAATTAGCTACCTTTTCCTCATAAATTTATTTTTTTCCTCTGAAATTTACTATTTTTGTTCTCATAAATTTGTCACAGTTTTCTTGTAAAATTGCTGCTTTTTTCCTGATACTTGCTGCTCTTATGTTATCTTCTAGATCATTGCTCTGAGTGTTGCTATCCCTGTGCTGTTGCAATCCTGGAATTTCCCCATTGTGGGACTAATAAAGGCTTATCTTATCTTATCTTATCTTATCTTATAAGATTCAAAGGCTTTATTATCCTGTGCACAGTTATGAAATGCTACATTTCCTCAGCAGTGAAATTCTTTGCTTGCTGAACGAATGCCAGGGTAATAGGTACAGAAACAACAATTTTAATCAGGTCATGACACACTAACACAGTAAGTCAATCCTAATACTAATGGATGCTAACAACACACACACCAACACACAGTTAGGCAGTTAGGACTCCTTGATACTCAATGCTAAAACTAATGAGTACTAATAACACACACCAGGCAGCTTGTGCAGTTAAAGCAGTCAGACAAGAGGAATGAAACTGAAAATTGACTGGATGACTAAAGTGATAGTGGCATATTGATATCAGAGATGCTGTGAACCTGAGATGGCATGAACCTGTGTCCAGTGTGCAGTGAGCAGCGTATAATTTAGTTACGGAGTTTTGGGAGTTGTTATCTGTTCAGGAGCATTATTCATTCTCTCCACAGACATTAGTGGTGGTAAGCTACCTCTGTAGCCACAGCTGCCCTGGGGCAGACTGACAGAACATGGTTGTCAATCTGTGCCACCGGCCTTCTGACCACTACTGAACATTTATACACATTCATGGCCAGTGTCATGGACACTGGGCATGACGCTGCATGGCAGCAGTCATGGCAGGACAGTTGGGGAGAGCGGGATTCGAACTGCCAACCCTCCAGTTATTGGACAACCCACTGTACCTCCTGAGCCACTGCCGCCCACATTTCCCTCCTCCGTTCCATTTTTGCTGAGCACCAAGCTGGATGGCACGAAGTTCCATTTTTATATGGTCTTTGGTATGACCCGGCTGGGACTTGAACCCCGACCTCCCGGTTGTGAGGCGGATGCTCTGCCTCTACGTCACCACCCAGAATGTTGCTGATAATGACACCTAGGTGTTTGTAGTCCTCCACTACCTCCACATCCTCCCCCCTAATCCACAAAGGCTGTGGAGGCGTCCTCTCCTTCCTGAAGCCAGTCATCATCTCTCTGGTCTTGCTGACGTTCAGCCTCAGGTGTGTGATGTCATTTGGCGTGGCATCCGTTGCCTGTCCGTCCACATTTCACAGAAGCACTCCTCCTCCTAGGCAACTGCCCCGATGGTCACCAAACTCGCACACAATGATCCCCAGGTGGGTCTGCGTTAGGGGTGGAAAAAAGATGGATTCAGTGATGAATCGCCATACTTGGCGCTGGCATCGATCCAGAAACGCACGGATTGATCTTTCCAATTTAAAAACAAGCACACTCAAACTGCTGCACGTTTAGGTATCAGGGAATCAGTTGTGTTTTCAGTCCACTAGATGGCGCAAAGTCATTGCTGCAAACGTGTCTTGCAAGATTTCCCTGCAGCCCAGTCCAGGTGAGATGGCTGAGGGAGCAGCAGCACCAGAAAAAAAAAAAAAACAACAACTGGGAACTGCAGCATCAGAGTTTAAATCAAATGTCTGGACTTTTTTGGACCTTATAACCAAAATGGGACAGATGAGCAGGATATGACACATTCAGTTTGCAAGGAGGGTTTTTGTCACATATTAAAACACTGGAGCCCAGGTATGTGATCTCATCTCGCCGCTACTTCACTGATTATTATTTATTTTAAGACTATATTTTACTAGCAGTTGAACATTTATTCTAAAAGCATTTGTTTTTGCATCCGCCACCATCAGTGTGTGAGTGTGTGCATGGATGGGTGAATAGCAGGATGTGTCACGCACTTTGGTCATCCAGAGATGTGTAAAAAAGTGCTGAACGCACAGTACAATAGAACAAAATCACGTTTCTCCTCTCTACAAAGTTAATCACATGCAGAATCAGAGGGGTCGCTGCCATGCAAGGCGCCGCCACAAACAACTTCTCCTTCCCCTTTCTATCACAGTGAGCACCAAGCTAGAAGATGGGAAGTACCATTTTTTTATGGTATGACCCGGCTGGGACTTGAACCCACGACCTGCCGGCTGTGGGGCAGATGCTGTAGTTGCGTTTACTATTTAATTTAAAAATGATTTACTGTGGACTTCCGGTTACGGCGGCCACGTAGGAAGACATGTTTCACACTGCTCTGCTCCTAAAAATAAAAAGTTTACTAAAACTCTCTTAATTGGAACAAAAACCCACCCCAGCGTTTAGGCGCGGATATGGTAAAGACCAAGGCTGGGAAATTAGGCAGAGGAAAAAGCAGTTCGACAAAACAACCCAAGCTAACAGACTTCCACGCTCGTGGCGAAGCAGAAAAAACTCCAGGGACGATGGCAGAGGATGTAGCCAGCAGCGGAGCGGGAGCTGCTGAGGAGGGGACAAGTGCAGTGCTCACTGCCATCAGCTCCATGAGAGCAGAGTTTTCATCTAAATTTGATGGAATTATAGCAGCGATAGAAGGAATGAGAAAGGAAATAAGAAACTGTATGGAACGAGTATCGAAGGCGGAGCTCCGAATTTCAAGCGCTGAAGATGACGTCACCAGCCTACAATCAAAGTTGCAAACACTGGAATTAAAATGGAAACGTCTGGAAGATAACGTCCTGGACTTGGAATCCCGCTCGCGACGGAATAATTTGAGGCTGGTGGGCTTCCCGGAGGGAGCAGAGGGACGGGACCCATGTTCCTTTTTGGAAAAATGGATTCCAGAAGCGCTGAACAACACGGACCTGCAGTCATCAGTCGTTTTAGAGAGAGCTCACCGAATTGGCCCACCGAGAGATAATAAGACACCACCGAGGATGCTGATTATGAAGTTCCTCAACTACAGAGACAAGATGACGGTCACCAACGCGGCGCGAGCTAAAGGGGAAATTAAATATCAGGACCAACAGGTGCGGTTCTACCCAGATTTGGCCACAGGAATTCAACAATTAAGGAGGCAGTTTGACCCCACCCGTAAAGAGCTGCGCAACCTCGGGATTCGTCACGGAGTGATTCATCCGGCAACACTGCTGGTCACATATAAAGGGAGAACCCACATCTTCAAGACCCCTCAAGAGGCGCAGGAGCTCATTAAGCAGATCCAGGAGGAGACTGGTGGGAGCTAAGCAGGAACATGACAAAGGTAGAACATTTAAGCATTTGTACAGGCATCTGATTGATCTGAAACATATAACATGTCTACAAAATACAGACTGTATTAAAAAAAAAAAAAAAGCTATGATGTACAAAGTTGCTATAAAACTTTGAAGTTATGTTGAAAAAACTACAGAAGAGAGTTAATGTTATAAGAATAGTAGTAGTGTCAGGGTGATTGAGAGGAGAAAGAGAGAGTGGTTTGACTGATAAGATAAGATAAGATAAGCCTTTATTAGTCCCACAACGGGGAAATTCCAGGATTGCAACAGCACAGGGATAGCAACACTCAGAGCAACAATCAGAAGGCAAGAAAAAAAAACAAGCAAGCAAGAGCAGCTAATATACATATGTACATATTACTATAAAATATATATATACACACACACACACAGACACACAGTGCAGAGCATTGTAGCTAGATGGAATAAATATGTAAATATATAAACACACACAGTGCAGAGCATTGTTGCTAGATGGGATGAAACAGCATAACCATCTACTTAGTTATCCTACATGGTATGATTATGTGCCCATACATATTCTCACCCTCCATAGCGACCGGTATGTTCCTAGTTGTATGCCGGAGGGGACCATTGTGTAAGTCTGTTGCATCTTTTGCATTCAAAAAACTATTAGTTTGTTACGTCTTTTTGCTATCTCTGCGAGCAGCCCTGCTTAGGTTGTACAGTCTGACAGCTGTTGGTAGGAAGGACCTACGAAACCTCTCGGTTGTGCACCTGGGATGATGTAGTCTGCTGCTAAATGAGCTCCTCAGTGCATTCAGTATGTCCTGCATAGGGTGGAACTTGGACTCCAGCAGAGATGACAGTTTAGCCACCGTCCTTCTCTCTCCTATCTCCTCCACCGGATCAAGGCGTTGCCCCAGGACAGAGCTAGCTTTCTTGATCAGTTTGTTCAGTCTCTTCCTATCGGCTGCAGTAATGCCACTGCCCCAGCAGACCACTCCAAAAGTGATGGCTGATGCCACCACCGTGTCATAGAATGTCTTCAGCAGCGCCCCTTGTACACCAAAAGACCTGAGTCTCCTCAGCAGGAACAGCCTGCGCTGTCCCTTCTTGTAGAGTGCGTCAGTATTATGTGACCAGTCTAGTTTATTGTTCAGATGAACACCCAGGTACTTGTAGGATGTCACCATCTCGATGTCTGTTCCCTGTATATTTACTGGTGCTGTGAGGGGTTGTCCTTGCCTGCGGCAGTCCACCACCAGCTCCTTAGTTTTCCTTGCGTTGATCTGGAGGCAGTTCCGATGGCACCAGTCTACGAAGTCCTGGATAAGCCCTCTGTACTCAGCTTCATCTCCGCTGGAGATGAGACCAACGATCGCAGAGTCATCAGAGAACTTCTGTAGATGGCAGTGTGTTGTGTTGTGTGAGAAGTCCGCAGTATAAAGAGTGAACAGGAAGGGAGCCAGCACCGTTCCCTGGGGGGCCCCCGTGCTACTGATGATCGTGTCGGACACACAGTCCCGGGTTCTCACAAACTGAGGCCGGTTCGTGAGGTAGTCCAGGATCCATGATGACAGGTGCTGGTCCACCCCTGCGCACAGCAGCTTGTCCTTCAGGATCATCGGTTGGATGGTGTTGAAAGCACTGGAGAAGTCAAAGAACATGATCCTCACCATATTCCCGGGCTTCTCCAGGTGGGACAGAGAACGGTGAAGGACGAAGATCACCGCATCCTCCACCCCAATGCCATGCTGGTAGGCGAACTGGAGTGGATCCATCGCTGGTTCCACCAGGGGGCGGAGGTGAGCAAGGAGTAGTCTCTCCAGGGTCTTCATCAAGTGGGACGTCAAGGCCACTGGTCTGTAGCTGTTCAGATCTTTGGGGTGGGAAGTTTTTGGTACAGGTACCACACAAGATGTTTTCCACAGCTGTGGTACCCTCCCCAGCTTCAGGCTCAGGTTGAAGATATACATCACAATCCCACACAGCTGGTCTGCACAGGACTTGAGGAGCTTTGCGCTGATGCCGTCCGGTCCCGGCGCCTTCCTCGCCTTGATCTTCCTCAGTTCCGTCCTCACCTGGGTCCTGGTCAGGGTCAGGATGGGGGGCTGTGTGTTGGGAGTGGGGGGGTGTTGGTGGAGTGGGGAGTGGGCAGCAGGACTTGATTTCTTAGAGGCAGCAGTGGTTGTTGTGCAGTCAGGGGGGAGGGCGGTTGGTCAAACCTATTGAAAAACAGATTCAGGTTGTTCGCCCACTCCCTGCCCCCCGTGGCCTGGGGGGAGGTATTCTGGAGCCCCGAGATGGTTTTGAGGTTTCTCCAGACCCCGCTGATGTCGCTCTGTTGCAACTTGTCCTCCATCTTCTTCCTGAAGCTGTCCTTGCCTTCTCTGATCTTTCTCCTCAGCTCCCTCTGTACGGACTTCAACATCTCCCTGTTCCCCGACCTGAAGATCCTCTTCTTCTCTCTCAGAAGTGTTTTAGTCTCAGGGTTGATCCAGGGTTTGTTGTTTGAGCAACACCGTATGGTCTTGGTGGGAACGGATTTGTCCACACAGAAGCTGAGGTAGCCCGTGAAGGTGTGAATGAGGCCATCGATGTCCTCACCATGTGGATCGCAGAGCTGCTTCCAGGCGGTGGCTTCAGAACAGCCTTTTAGAGTGTCCATTGTCTCCTCAGACCATAACTCCACTGTGCGCATGGCCGGACGTTGTCTGTGCACTAGGGGTTTGTACACCGGCCGGAGATGAACCAAGTTGTGATCTGATCTCCCGAGTGGGGGGAGTTGTGATGAGGTGTACGCCTCCTTAGTGTTTGCGTAGAATAAGTCCAGTGTTTTATTGTCTCGCAGGTGTGGAACAGTCACTAGCTATAACGGGAGACGGAATTTTTTTGATTTTGGGGGGATTACCACGAATGTGGGGAAAGGGAATTTGTTTGTGTGTAGTTTGTAGGATGAATGTTCAACCATCCATGTTTTTGCTTCTCTGTATGAGCATGTTTATATTGCAAGGTAATCTCAAACTCCTTATTGATCGTAGATCAAAGTGTTAATCTTAATTTGACTTCATGGAATTGCAGAGGTCTACAAAATCTAAAAAAACTTAAGTTATGAATAAAATAAAAGACATAGATTCAAAAATTGTATTTTTACAAGAAACTCATCTAATAGAGGAAGATGTAAAAAGAATTAGGAGAAGATGGCAAGGAAGTGTATTCACCTCATCATTTTCATCCCGAGCCAGGGGAGTTATGACTCTCGTACATAAATCAGTCCCATTTCAAGTGAAAAATGTAATTAGAGACAAATTTGGAAGATATCTAATCATCCAAGGATCTTTGTTATTAGAAAATATAAATCTGGTTAATTTATACAGTCCCAATATAGATGATCAAAACTTCTTTGTTAATTTATTCCTTACTTTATCATCACTTACAGGGCAACATATAATAGCAGGGGATGTTAATTGTAGGTCGAATCCCAGTATAGACAGATCAACAGGACTGGACTGTACGCACAATGGATGCAGGATGACCATTAATCATTTTATGAAAGAACTGAGATTGCTAGATATATGGAGAGAAATGAAACCACAAGTCAAAGCCTATTCTTGTTATTCTAATACCTATAAGACATTCTCACGTATTGACTACTTTTTGATCTCTACAGAATTAAGGTCCAAGATTCAAAACTGTTTCTATGATAACATTGTGATCTCTGATCATGCACCCTGCTGTCTAATATATGTAGATAAGAAATTGACAAAGGATCCAGGTAGGTGGCATTTTCAGCATAAATGGCTTCAGGATGAGGAATTTGTTAAGTACATAGAAAAACAGATAGATGAGTTCTTTGATATCAATACTACACAAACAATGGCATGTATAAAGTGGGAGGCTTTCAAAGCTTTTATTAGGGGGCATATTATTAGTTATACAGGTTCAAAATCTAAGAAGACTCAAGAGGAGAGAGTCCAATTGGAATGTAAAATAAAAATTCTTCAAGAAAAGGGGTATACAGGAAGTAACCCACAGTTAGAGAACGAATTACTGATTCTGAGAGCTGAATATGACAAAAAATCAGCGAATAGAGCTGCCTCGAGTCTTCTAAGATTGAAACAAACTTTTTATGAACAAGGTGAAAAATCAGGAAAATTATTGGCATGGCAGATTAAACAATTAGAATTTAAAACACCAATTACCAGTATTATAAGTAACGGACAGGTAGTTATAGATCCTTTAGAAATTAATAGTGCCTTTAGAGATTATTATGAAAAACTGTATGATGCAAAAAATGAAACTGACTTAACAAAACTAAATGGGTTTTTGGGTGGATTATCTATACCGAGCATTCCAAATGAAAACAGGGAGATATTGGAGTCTAAAATTAGTCAAGAAGAAGTTGGACTAGCCATTGATAATATGAAATCAGGAAAAAGTGCAGGACCAGATGGTCTTCCAGTTGACCTCTGTAAAAAATTTAAGAATAAATTAATAAAACCACTTTTGGAAATGGTTTTAGAAGCATTTCAAAATGGTAATTTACCACCATACATGAATAATGCCTTAATTATACTGTTGCCAAAACCAGGTAAACCCTCTAATAAATGTGAAAACATGAGACCAATAAGCCTATTAAATGCTGACCTTAAGATAATCTGTAAAATTTTAGCAAGACGACTACAAGAAATATTACCAAATATTATTAACCGAGATCAGAATGGCTTTATAAAGGGTAGACAAGGCTTCCATAATGTAGGAAGACTATTTAATATTATTTATTCTAATAAAGAAGCACCAGATACAGCTCTCCTATCATTGGATGCTGAAAAGGCCTTTGATAGGGTCGAATGGCCCTTTCTTTTTGAAGTCCTACAAAGGTTTGGACTCGGAAATAATTTCATAAAATGGGTCCAGATAATATACAATAATGCTACAGCAGAAATCCTAACAAACAGCAATATCTCAAAATCAATAAAAATCAATAGAGGATGTCGACAAGGCTGTCCACTTTCACCTTTACTGTTTACTATGGCAATTGAACCTTTAGCGATGGCAGTACATTTACATCCACAAATATATGGAATTAAAGTAGGACCAACAGAACATAAAATCTCCCTGTATGCCGATGACATAATTTTGTTTATGTTGAATTTTAAAAAATCAATTCCAACCTTGTTAAATTTAATAAAGAACTTTGGGGAAATATCAGGATATAAAATAAATAAAACAAAATCTTCAATATTAATGCTAAATGAGACCCAGAGAAATCACCCAGCTCCTGAGGTAAATCAATTCAATGTTGTAAATCAGTTTAAATATTTAGGAATTCAAATTTTGCCTAAGCTAGAATCAGTCGCCAGTGCCAACTATGAAGCCTTAATGACAGATATTAATGAGTTACTTCAGAGATGGATGTCACTACCAATGTCGATGATCGGGAGAATTAATATACTTAAAAGTAATATCTTCCCAAAAATACTTTATTTATTTCAAAACATTCCTTCACCACCACCTTCAGATCTATTCTCAAGAATTAAAAAAAAGTTAGTGGAATTTATATGGAACAATAGGAAGGCTAGATTACGTTTGTCCTTACTATATTTGCCATTTGATCGTGGAAGTTTGAAATGTCCAAACTTTATGTTGTATTATTGGTCAGCACAACTGAGGTCTATGACATATTATTTCTCATCAAATGATCTCCCTCACTGGACTGAAATGGAATCATACAATTTACCTTTACCTCTTCCCATATTCATATACTCAGACTTGGCTAAAAAATTACAGAAACAAGTTAAAAATCCAATTGTAAAGCACATGATCAAAATATGGTGTGAAACCAAAAAATATTTAAAAGAACCACACTCACTGTCACAATTTAGCCCAATATGGGGTAATCAATATTTTGCACCAGGGAGAGCGGATGCTGTATTTAAAGTATGGAATTTAAAAGGGATTCAAAAGATTCAAGACTTTTATTTGTCACACTCAGATAACATAATGTCTTTTGAAGAACTGAGGATTAAATTCAATCTTAATAGAACACATTTTTTTAAATATCTTCAGCTTAGAAATTTTATTTGATCAAATCAAAATAATGCTCTCACCCGACCTACTTATTCATCCTTGGAAAAAATTTTGACGAAAGATAGTAAGAGAAAGGGTATTATTTCAGAGTTTTATAACTCATTGACACTATTTTCAAGTGAAAACTCACAGAAAAGACTGAATTATTGGAAAGAAGGCCTGCAAATTGAAATTTCAGAGGAACAATGGGAAATGGCTTGCGCAGGAGCTCAAACCAAATCAATAAATGTACGTCTTAAACTGATACATTTTAAATGGTTAATGTGGCTGTATGTTACACCAGTGGAGTTAAATAGATATAACAAAAACATACCAGATACACGCACAAAATGTATGGAAAGTAAAGGAACCCTATTTCACTGTTTATGGGAATGTAGAAAAATCAGAATGTTTTGGGAAGAGGTGAGGGTAACAATTGAAAAAATAATTTCAAAACAATTCACATTGAACCCTAAACTGTTTTTGTTGGGTCTGTATCCAGAAAAACATAACTTTAACTAGAAAAGCACTCGGAGAGCGCAGACCTCCGCCAAGCGCCACAGTTCCTCCCATACAGTGTTTGTGTGTACGTTTTCAGATTCCTTGACCATGAAAACATATGACTAGCAATTGGATTGACAATGATAGGATTAGTGGTTCAGTAGTTATTCACGAAAATGGCATTTTGCGTAATGGCGGTTTTCTTCTGGACGGTGATCCGGATCACCACCAAAATCTAATCATCTGTAGGATACCCCATTTCTGACAATCTGTGAAAATTTCATGAAAATCCGTCCATAACTTTTTGAGAACATACTCAAGATGGCGACCGGGATGGTCACACTTTTTCAGTGCTGAGACAAAGTCACTGATTTTGCCATTAAAAGTGGCTGGCCTGCAGCGATCGGCGCTCGTGGCAGACACGCACGGGCTGAATTGCCACCTCCGTTGGATTGCCCTTTAATCGCCTTTCTCCAGCGACCAGCGTTTCTTTGTGGTTCACTGATGCGCCTTCCTGAAGCGATTGCTAAGCTAACGCTAGTTAGCTTAATGCTGGCGCCAGTCTCTAAATAACTAACCTACAGTGATTGGCGCTCGTGACGGTCATGCATGGGCTGAATTTATACCTCCGGTGGATTACCCCTTTGATCGCCTTTATCCGGCCACTGTGAGTAAACTGACCAGCGATTCCAGCGCTTCCTTGTGATTCACTGATGTGCCCTACCTGAAGCGATTGCTAAGCTAACGCTAGTTAGCTTAATGCTGGCGCCAGTCATTCCACCTAACACCAGCCTGAATCGAAGCCCAGCTGCGAGGCCCAGCGGAGATACTACCTGGCAGGCGGCTATTTGTTGACGGGGCTCAGCAGAGATTTCACCCAGGCAGACGGCGGTAGATGGCGGTGCCCAGCGGAGGACTTACCGTGACCTCAGCGGAGCTCGGTGGCAGCGGCGATGTGCGACGAGACTACCCGAAGCGATTGCTAAGCTAACGCTAGTTAGCTTAATGCTGGCACCAGTCATTCCACCTAACACCAGCCTGAATCGAAGCCCAGCTGCGAGGCCCAGCGGAGATACTACTAGGCAGGCGGCTATTTGTTGACGGGGCTCAGCAGAGATTTCACCCAGGCAGACGGCGGTAGGTGGCGGTGCCTAGCGGAGGACTTACCGTGATCGGTGGCAGCGGCGGCGTGCGACGAGACTCGGTTGGAGGAGCGGGACGGGAGACCAGTTACGGCGGCTATGAGCAACGAGACCAGCAACGGAAGGGGCTAGTTGGCTAGCTGAGGCCCAGCTGGATTCGAGGACGATCGGATCGGTTTCTGGCGACATAAGCAGAATTTATTTCACTATCCACAGATTTTTCTTTTTCCTTCTTTCCAAGAAAGACTGAAGATGGCTGCAACCGGATTAAAAAGTGGGCTGATGGGCACCACTAATAAGCCTTCTCTACTTATCTACTTCCTCTTCGTTTTGTCTTTGTGTGTCTGGACCTGCAACAAGAAGGATTTTCCGACAAACTCAACTAAAGGTGAAGTTAAAAAGTTTTATTTGTATGGATTTGGGCATGGACATCTCACCCTACACTCTATGTGGTCTTTAAAAGCCCTGAGCAAAAACTTCCAAAATAAGGCAAACATGGCTGTTAAGCAAAAATCACAATATGGCAGAGGATATACAATTAAAGTTCTGTTAGTTCTACTACTTCTGGCAGGAGATATTCACTTTAACCCTGGACCTGCCACTATTAAACAGCAGACCACTGGGTTAGCACAAAACCGAGCTGTATAAAAGCAAAAACAACATTTATTTTTCCAAACTGTTAATCATGCACGAGTTCTTTGGGACACCAAGGCTAAACCAAAGGGGATCCTCGGCGGTCATTTAAACATACGGAGCATAATCCCCAGAAGAGATGAGATTTCGGTGTTGCTGTTGGACTCAAATCTGGACTACCTTTGTCTCTCAGAAAGCTGGCTACACAGGAACATAGACACTAATATGATCGATATTGTGGGCTACCAGTGTTTTAGAAAAGACAGGCAGGTAGGGAGGGGAGGAGGTGTTTTAATTTACATCAAAGAGAAATATAAATGTCAACTGGTTGATTTGAATACTTCACTTGAATGTTTAGCTGTTAATGTATGTCTCTCTCCGGTAATGAATTTCAACATTGCAGTAGTGTACAACCCACCGTCACACAACTCTTCCTTTTATAATGAATTAAGTGATCTGGTTAAACAACTTGAGAAGAACAGAGAAACAATAATTCATGGTGACTTTAATATCAACTGGTCTGATAAAAAAGACAAACAGAAACTGAAAAGCCTCATGACTAAATTTAATTACCAACAAATGATCAAAGGACCCACCAGGATAACCAAACAATCCAGAACACTTATTGACATGGTATTTACTAATAAACCAGAACGAATAACCAGAACCTATAATCTTGTAACTGGTCTCTCAGATCATAACATGGTTCTTGCTGTCAGGAAACTCACTAAAAAGCGACTACAGTATTTTGGGGGAGTCGATATTGACAAATCAAATTTTATTATTCCCAAATCAAAAAATGAGGAGTTTGAACATTACTTAGAGAATCAAAATTGGGAGCAGCTCATGTCAACATGTGAAGTAGATGATTGTTGTAATTTTATAACTGCAACAATCACAAAATCTATAGAAAAATTTTCAAAGCAAATTAAAAGTAGACAACAGAAGATTAGCCTACCATGGTTAAATAATGAAATAAGAAAACTTATGAAGAGGCGAAACTATGCATTGAAAACATCACTAACCTCCAAACTACAAAATGATCACCTTGTGTACAAAAGTTTAAGAAATAAAGTGGTACATGAGCTGCGAAAATCAAAAATATCTTATTACAATAAACTGATAGATCATGCAAAGGGTAACAACAGTTCCCTATGGAGGCATTTAAATAACTTAACTAATAAAAAAAACGATCAGAAGGGGGTAAAGGAACTTAGAATCAATGGCAAGACCGTCAGTGACAAGGCTACTTTGGCAAATGAATTTAATTCATACTTTGTGGGCTCTGTGGAAGACCTAACAAAAATTTTTGTACTGCCAAATGTGCTCAACAACACAAATTCCATACTTCCAACAGATACTTTTCACATCGATGAGGTAAATGAGAAGTTAATTGCTGGTATTGTTAAAACACTGTCAAACTCAAAAACTAATGATATCTACAATATGAGCACCTCCTTTCTCAAAATGCACAGCAAAATATTAATCAAACCACTGACCCATCTCATTAATCTCTCCATTAGGTCTAGTACATTTCCATCTGGCTGGAAAAAAGCTGTCGTCATACCAGTTCATAAATCAGGCAGTAAAGACGATATATGCAATTACCGCCCAATCTCTATTTTACCAGTCCTATCTAAGGTTCTTGAAAAAGTTGTAGCTACACAGCTGATAGACTACTTACAAGACAGTCAACTTCTTCATCCACATCAATTTGGTTTTAGACCAGGATACTCAACAGAAACAGCAAATTGTTGCCTTATTGAAAACGTCAAACAGTCCTTGGACAGGGGTAATGTGGTAGGAGCTGTTTTTCTAGATCTCAAAAAGGCTTTCGATACTGTAAACCACAGTTTGCTTTTATCCAAAATGGTATCTTTTAACTTCTCCCCAAATACATTAGAATGGTTTGCATCTTATCTCCAGAATAGAGAACAGTGTGTAAAAGTTCACCAGGATAAATCCTCATTTTTAAACAACCGCATGGGTATCCCACAAGGGTCCATTCTTGGTCCTTTACTTTTCAGCATCTTTATTAATGACTTGCCGTTACACTGCTCAGCTGCAACATGCCAACTTTATGCAGATGATGCAGTTATTTACACAGCTGCCAAGACTCCAGCACAGGCTGCAGATGTACTGTCTACAAGTATGGTTGATGTCCAAGAGTGGCTCCTCAAGAACCATCTACTGCTGAACCTTCAGAAAACAGTCTCAATGTGCTTTTCAATCAAAAAATGTAACCTGCAACGTTTTAAAGTTAATATACATGATCATGACATCAGTTTAGCTACAGAATTCAAATACCTTGGCATTGTACTAGATCCTCAACTCAAATTTAATCTTCATATAAAGAAAATTTCAAAAACAGTAAAAAAAAATCTGAACTGCTTTAAATTAATTAGATATTACATACCTTACGAAGCAGCTGCACTGTATATGCATTCTATGTTTTTTTCTCATATATCATACTGTTTGACAGTCTGGGCTCAAGCAGCCCCTTCCACAATAAGACATATAGGTTCATTATATAA
The DNA here is from genome assembly GCA_020510985.1 of Pholidichthys leucotaenia. Taxonomy (NCBI): domain Eukaryota; kingdom Metazoa; phylum Chordata; class Actinopteri; order Cichliformes; family Pholidichthyidae; genus Pholidichthys; species Pholidichthys leucotaenia. The sequence continues at coordinate 13,233,602 of CM035849.1, forward strand.
TCAAACCCTAAAAATCTTGGACAAAAAGCCCATTAGGTGGCATCACTGTAATGTTTTAAAAAAATACAACCTATTGAGTTTTGAGAGCTTCATTGACCTCTGTCTTCTGAAATTAACGTTCAAATGTCTCCATAAATCAGCACCCGAGCCACTTGCTGGTTTCGTCCAAAGACAGGACAGCAGCAGAGCCACCAGGAGTTCTGTTAACAATAACTGTAAAATATTCCACCGCAGAACCACATTTGGACAAACAGCATTCTCTATAAAGGGCAGTCACATCTGGAACACAATGCCAAATGAAATTAAAATAATAACGGACTTTAAAACATTCACTAAAAATGTTAAAAACTGGCTGAAAAATAAACAAGAATGTACTCATGTATGAATTAATTGTCTGTAAAGTGAGAGTGAATGAAGGGAAGGAATAAATGTGTTTGTTTATAGTGAGTGACGGAGGGAGGGAGGCCTGAAATAGGCAAACGTGAGTTATGTTATATGTGTTAAATGTGAGTCAGGCTGTTATATTTGTGTATTTATAATATTTATAATATTTATAATTGTGTATTTATATTTATTTGTGTATTTATATATATTTATAATTATATATTATATTGATATATTTATATTTATATTATTTATATTTTGGGCAGCACGGTGGCGCAGTGGTTAGCACAGTGGCAGCACAGCAAGAAGGTCATGGGATCGATTCCACCCTTGACCATCGTGGGTTCGATCCCACCCCCAGACCATCGCTGACCCTTCTGTGTGGAGTTTGCATGTTCTCCCCGTGTCTGCGTGGGTTTACTCCGGGCACTCCGGTTTCCTCCCACATGCCAAAAACATGCAAGTTAGGTTAATTGGCATCAAAACTGGGGATTCTAAATTATCCTTAGGTATGGATGTGAGAGTGAATGGTTGTCTGTCTCTCTGTGTTGGCCCTGCGATGGACTGGCGATCTGTCCAGGGTGTACCCTGCCTCTCGCCCAAAGATGCTGGGATAGGCTCCAGCCCCCCCGCGACCCGAAAGGATTAAGCGGTAGAAGATGGATGGATGGATGGATGGATGGTGTATTTATAATCTTTCTGCATTGATGTATGTGGTTATTGTGTATATTTTTTTTTTTCCCATCTATTACTTGATTCTTTTTTCTAAAGCCCATCCAGGGACAAGAGTTGCAAATTAGCTAATAGCTATACACTCTATGTGCAACACATCAGATTGATTGTCTTTGATTAATTGTCTATGTTTATTGCACTGTCCCTGTCAAATAAACTAATCTACTACTACTACTAGTTATGTTGCTAACAAACAAACAGACAGACAGACAAACCAACACCGATGAAAACATAACCTCCTTGGCGGAGGTAATGAGAGTGAAAGAGCATTCATAGACCTCGGTTTGCTTAATGCCAAAAAATGTATTGCACTACTGTGGAAAAAGACTCCAGATGTGACTCAGTGGTTAAGACAGATGTTAACAAACCTTCCACTAGAAAGAATAACATACATACTGAAATCAAAGGAAAATGTGTTTGAGAATATATGGAGACCTTTCATTGATTATGTAAAGAAATTAAACATAACTTCTGAAGAAGAAGGTGAATGATATGTGTGGACCTTGCAAATTCCAAACTGGTGAATGTATATTATGTATTCTTATGTAATAGATTACCTAGACTAAACAGAGGAGCATTGTTGTTGACTTGTTTTTGTTAATGGTTATTGTTATTTTTAGTACATTTTTTTTTTGTTGGAGTTAGTGTTTTTTTTAATTTTTAAATTACTTTAGTGTTAGTGTTTGACTGTTTGTACCATGTTTGTAAAAAAAGGTTCAATAAAAAAAAATATTGTGAAAAAAAATGATTTACTGTGAAATTGTCCAGTTGTCAACAGTTTTACTATGGGACATGTTTGGAGGTTGAATAAAGTGAAAAAAAATTGAAATATATGGTACAGTGATACTCCAGATTGCATTATCGTGATTATCGTTGAATCATGATAGGAGTGAATCGTGACCCAAGTATCATGATCCAAATGGAATCATGAGGTCCCTCACAATTTCCACCCCTAGTCTGCATCCAGGTGGTGCTCTAGGTCAGGATCAGGGTCAAAGGGTAGGAGAGGGTGATGTCATCAGGCTGGAACGAGCTGCTCTGTCACTGACCGTCTGGTCTGTCTCCAGGTGATCCGGTTTGACGGAGGAGAGTACGTGTCGATGGCAGGAGCCTTCAACGAGCTGCGCAGGGTGGGTGTGTCACATTGAAATGTTTCCCTCAGGGTCAGGTGTTTGTGGATGAACTTTTAACCCCCAGGTCCTCCTTAGGTGACCGCGGAGCAGTGGAAGGTGATGGAGACCATGATCAGGAACACTAAAGGATCCTAAACACCCAGGAATGACAGACCAATCAGAACGCTGTGTGCCTTTCCACCAGTCACAGTTCACGTGTCTAGTGGTGAAGGACTGGTGGATCATCTGATTTAGGAGTCATGTGACCATTTGCACATGCCCAGTGTACCTTTGATGTTTCATAATAAAACACTGATGAGCGGGGAAGTTTCTACGATGTTTGGTGGGGGTGGGGGTGTTCTATGAAAGATTGTGTTTGGGGGGGGGCATGATTTGAATTGAATTGAATTGAATTGAATGATTTTGAGTTCCGATTCTTTAGAATGGGGGGGAGGCAAAGTGTGTCCTTCTTCAACCAAAACATTAAAAAATAACAAACTGAGGTCACTGTCAGAGAAAAATCAAACATTTAACCAGAATGTCTACAAAGACTTAAAATTTAAAAAAGTTTCAAATTTACTGTGCTCCAAATTATTATGCAAATAGGATTTTAGTGTCAAAAACATTCGGTTCATCTCATGGATGGTGTTGTAACTCAGGTGTCATTGGATCACTGACCTCAGTCTCAGACACCTGTCATAATTAGTTTGCCAGGTGAGCCCAATTAAAGGAAAACTACTTAAGAAAGATGTTCCACATTATTAAGCATGCCACAGGTTTCAAGCAATATGGGAAAGAAAAAGGATCTCTCTGCTGCCGAAACACATCCAATAGTGTAATGCCTTGGACAAAGTATGAAAACATTGGATATTTCACGAAAACTTAAGCGTTATCATTGTACTGTGAAGAAATTTGTGGCCAGATTCAGAGCACAGATGGGTTCATACAGATAAAGGCATAATGAGGAAGGTTTCTGCCAGACAAATTCATCGGATTAAGAGAGCAGATGCTAAAATGCCATTACAAAGTAGCAAACAGGTATTTGAAGCTGCTGGTGCCACAACTGCAATCCTCCAGAGGCTTGCAGTTGTGCATAAACCTATTCGGCCACCCCTAACTGATGCTCACAAGCAGAAACGGTTGCAGTGAGCCCAGAAATACATGAAGACTAATTTTCAAACAGTCTTGTTCACTGAGAGTGCTGTGCAACCCTGGATGGTCCAGATCAGGGGTGTCAAACTCATTCCATGGAGGGCCAAGACCCTGCATGTTTTGCTTCTACCCAGTGTCTTCAGCAGGTGTTTTCACTGATCATCAATCAGTGGGAAGAAATTCAGTGAAGTTACCTGTTGACACTGGGTGGAGGTAAAACCTGCAGGGTCTTGGCCCTCCATGGAATGAGTTTGACACCTGTGGTCCAGATGGACGGAGTAGTGGATGGTGGTGGATGGCCACCATGTCCCAACAAGGTTGCGACGTCAGCAAGGAGGTGGCAGAGTCATGTTTTGGACTGGAATCATGGGGAGAGCTGGTAGGCCCCTTTAGGGTCCCTGAAGATATGAAAATGACCTCGACAAAAGTATATAGAGTTTCTGACTGACTGCTTTCTTCCATGGTACAAAAAGAAGAACTGTGCCTTTTGTAGCAAAATTATCATCATGCATGACAATATACCATCTCATGCTGCAAAGAATACATCTGTCATTGGCTGCCATGGGCATAAAAGGAGAGAAACTCATGGTGTGGCCTTTGGAGCATCCTCAAGCTCCAAAGAACCTTTGGAGCATCCTCAAGCAAAAGATCTATGAGGGTAAGAGGCAGTTCACATCAAAACAGCAGCTGTGGGAGGCTATTCTGACATCTTGCAAATAAATTCAAGCAGAAACTCTCCAAAAGCTCACAAGTTCAATGGATGCAAGAATTGTGAAGGTTATATCAAAGAAGGGGTCCTATGTTGACCTCTTGCACTCCGTTGTCCCACGGGTGGGCAAGTCTCTGCGTCCTAGAGCGCACGAGAGCGCACGAGGGCGCTCTCGTGTGCTCTAGGACGCATCATGGAGATTGTGATGTAGGTGGTGTATGGCGTCCAAGCGCGCACTGAAAATAAAAGCTGCAGACACAGCCGCGAACAGATTAGTTCGTCTGATTGATCTCTCATTCGACTAATAAGAGCCTTGAATTGGGTTTCTGAAACCTTGAAGAACCAATGAATGAAAACCTAGCCAGAAGGACCCGCCTGCCAACGGCTGCGAGCCAATTGAAGCACAGAAGTTCGCTGAGCTGTTTTGTCTAAAGCTGGGTGAAGAGAGACTGCTTCAGCAGCCACAGGCAGTGGTTTATTTATTTATTTTTTTTAATTCCAGCAGAGTGTTTAGGATTCTCTTATATGGTCATCATAGACTGACGGAGGCCGACGACGAAGGTCGTAAATCATTCGCCAAAACCGCAATCATGGAATTATGTTTTGAGCAGGTCGCGAGACCAGAACCAGAGCAGACCAGCGTCGGTTCTTCTGACAATGAGGAAGAGAAGTTGGCCAGGACAATGTGGCTGTGAAGAGGTAAGGTGTTATAAGCCAAATTATTTTTTATCCCTGAAAATTGTAATCAAAAATGACTTTTGACCGATCGTTAAATTACAACTGTGCGGCGCACGATGTCCGAAGTGGCGTGCGCCACATCACACGGTTCGTTCGCCGCCTCCGGACCGTGAACGCCCCCCCCGCCACTACGATTCTGTAGCGGGGGTGTGTGGGGAGCTGCAGTGACAGCGGTGCTGTGGAAACATGCCTTATCCGAGTGTAATCCGTCATGTAGCGAGGGCGGATCTCCGTCCTCTGTAGCGGGGGGGGGGGCAAACCCCCCCCCCCCCCACACACACACAGACACAGCCCTGAATGTGACCTTTCATTAGAGCCCTAAATGAAGCTTCTACATTGAATCATTCAAAAGTTACAGACGTTTTTCCAAACTGTGCCATTTGGCACAGTTCCAAAACTCCTGGGAACAGCCTGAGAACAAAGCTGTGTAAAATATTAATTTTTTGTGGTATTGTTACAGAATTTGGACCTCAGCTGGATAACACTTGGTTCTACATTTCTGTTGCATTTTCCAGCCCGGATCTGAAGCTGTGTGTTATTTGCAAACATTTGTATCCAAAAAAACACCCAGGCCAAATTTATTTTCTTCAAGTTCACTATGTTTAGATGACTGTAACTCAGTGGCCGGAGCACTTAGAGAGATCATGGTTTTTTTGCCAAAAAATTCAAAGTGTTTTCTTTTAAATGAGAGCAACCCCATGAAGATGCTGCAAAGGGTTGAAGAACAGCTTTCGATTTACTTTGGGCACATTTTTTTTTTGGCGTTTTTAGGAAAATTGACCGGAGTGCAAGGGGTTAACATGTAATAATTTGGAACAGTGCGTTTTGAGTTTTTTATTTTTGCAAAAAAAAAAAAAAAAGTCGCAATGGGAGGTTTGCTCAGTAAGATTTGAATTATACTCTAATGGTTGATGACTTGAAAATTATACTGACTGTCATTTGCATCGGCTATTTAGGAAAATCGGAGACAAATATCTTTTGCAGAATAATTTGGAACGCCATGTATGAGAGGTCACAAATTTGCAAGAAAAAAGTGATGAATTTAAGACAAATTTATGATGGAAAACACTGCAAACTTAAAAAAAAAATGCAAATTTATGAGGAAAAAGTCACAAGTTTACTAGAAAAAAATTTATTAGAAAAAAGTTGCAACTTTACATTAAAAAACATGAATTTAAGAGAAAAAATGGAAATTTGTGAGAAAAAGTTGAAAATTTATACAAAAAATTCACAAATTTACAAGACAAAGGTTATAAACTTGCAAGAAAAAAGTTGTAAATTTAAGAGAAAATTTGGAAATGTTTGAGTAACAAATTTAAGAAAAAATTGGAACTCTATTATAAAAAATTCTGACCATGAAAAACTCATGAATTTATTGCAATTTATAAATTATTATTGCAATTTACTGCAGTTTCCCAGTCTGAAATCAGTGAAGTACATCAATCTAGCTTTAATAGGAAAAAATGAAAATTTGTGAGAAAAAAGTTGCAAATTAAAATAAAGTTCATAAATTTACAAGAAAAAAGTAGCAAAATTGAAGGAAAAAAATTGGCAAATTTATGAGAAAAAATTACTGTGGAAAAAATTGAAACTATTTGAAAAAAGTTGATTTCATGAAAACTCGTGAATTTAAGAGGAAAAAATGCTGTTTTATTTTAAAAAGTTAAAAATTTATGATGAAAAGAGTAAAAAAAAATTCAAGACAAAAGTTAAAAATTCATGAGAACAATGTAAGTTTGACAGCAAATATTGCAAACTTCCAAACACAAGTTGCAAATTAATGAGAAAATGTCACATTATTGAAAAAATAAAAAACAAAATTTGGAGGTAAAGTAACAAAATTTACAAGAAAAATTCATCACTTTTTGAGAACAAATTAAAAATAAATTCATGAAAAAAGTTATAAATATATGTTGCAAATTGAAACAAAAAGGTTACAAATTTAAAAGAGAAAAGCTGCAAATTTAAAAGAAAAAAGTCATGAATTTAAGAGAAAAAAGTTGCTAATTTATGACAAAAATGTAAATTTATCAGAGAAAATGGAAACTTTCCCAAAAAGTTGCAAATTTGCAAAAAAACAAAACAAAAAACAACCAAAAACTTGCAAATGTATGAGAAAAAAACTTGAAGGTAATTTACCCCCTCCAAAAAAAAAATCAGTTGACGCTGACCTTGCAGCCTGATTTGGGGGGGAGGGGGCACACACTACATTTACCTCCTCTGATTCACATCCACAAACGACTGCAGATGTCCCTGCAGTACCACACGTACCGCATTACTACGGTTACTGCGTTTTTGTGCGTTTTACTGCGAGATCAGTGGGAGGACCTCCGCCGTCCCAGTGGTCTTCATGTTTAAATGGGGTGAAGCTGGGTGTCGCCGTGGGAATGCTTCTGCAGGAATTTGGCACATTGGTTACCATAGCAACTGGGTTTCCATAATAGCAGCTGAGCGTGCACGCACACATGCGTGCACGTCCTGCAGTATTTTATTTTTGGCTCCGGCTGACTGCTGATGGTCGTAGTAATGATGCAATAACACATAACAGGAGTAAAACATTAAATAATGGCAAACATGCCAGTGTAATGATTCAACTAGAAGAAATACAAATGATAAAATATTAGAAACAAGACAGACTCAAAATAACACAATAAAAATGAAGTATAATAATCAGATTTTAAAAGAAAACCAATGTATTAGTAGCATCACCAATAAATGCTTTTGAAAAGTGAGATGTGGTGTCATGCGATTAATGCACCTTGATGTGATTAACCGCATTCATCCGCTATTAACTGTGATTAAAGTGACACCACTGTTGGGAATACATCTTATAGAGGTTGTTTGCACATTGGCAAGACGTTGGCTAGTTGTCGCCGTGCAGAAACAGAATATTCATGAAAATTTAAGAATGAAAGGGACAAAATAATCCAGTTCAATGAGAGTGTATTGCTCACAGAAACACGACCTCAGAAGGTCTTAAGGAGTTCAGAAATCTTTGAGATGAAGGACTACAGGTAACTGAGGGATTCCATGAAATGAATATCCTCAACCCCCATCAGGATACAGAAACCCAGGTTTCTACAGGTTCCTCCAACAGGTTCTGAGGAGAAAATGTCATTTATAAAATATGATGTATTATTGTGTGACAAGGGTGGTGGCTCTACCATTCCGGTTCCGCTGCCACTCTGGCTATAAAAGACCAAGGCGGAAGAGATACGGTCTCTTTTGACCTTCGCCTCTGCCTGTATGGGGTTTTTGCATATGACGTCAGGGGGCGTGCCGCACTGGCCCGTTAGAGTGAGCCGCCATTTTGGATGGCAAGAAACAGCAGCAGCAGGGTGAAATAAACCACATAGCTCACGTGTATCTACAAACTCCGCAAAATGGTGTACTCCTGTTGTTCCCCCTGATAAGGGGATAAGCGGGGAATTAAATGGCCGGTGTGAAATGCAAAAAAAAAAAAAAAAAAAAAAAGTTGGATTTTTGAATAATTACCTTCACTGACGTAATCTCTCGCTTTGTCATAACGGGCTGCAAGGTGGAGCAGTGGTTTAGCACTGCGGCAGCACAGTTTTACCCTCGGCCGGGGGATCGCGGGGATCATGAGACCGTGGGTTTAGTGCGCTCGCGCACGCAGCGGCCGGTGGCTTGTCACCAGACTGCAAACCAAATCTACCTACGGGTACAAATAAGTAACAAAAAAAAACAAAAAACTTTGTGGTTTGGGGGCGCCTCTCTGCTTGCTACGATGCACACATGAAAGGGGAGAAAACTATTGTACATGTGCATAAAATCAGGTACGTTTTAACACGGCACGCCGTGGAGAGCCTTTAAGAAAAAAAAAACCACGCAGCGCGCTTCACTCACCTCTGAGTGAGGAGCTGCTGTTGTTTTCCGACTCGTTCAACAGCCAAGACTTCACATCATCCACATCCCTTTCCGCTGACACGTTTTCCGATATTTTTTCCTCCTGCTCCCCTTCGTCTTTTAAAGATATCATCTCATCGTTTGCCCCCAAATCATCTCCGCTGAGCAGATTACCGGCAGTCATTGTTCTGCTAATTGCTCCAGCTGTTACCCCACACCCGTCACCTCCGTTCAACTGAGGCATTTCAGCACACCACAGGAGCGCACGGGAGCAAGATTAAAAACACTTGTCTGCTGTTATGAATGGTGACAATGACTCCACTGAATGTGACAGACATCGCAGACACAGTTTCAGAGGCCATAGTGTCAGCTGTTGAAGAGGATGATAGGATGTTATTATGTCAGATTGTGACTGTGTGTTCTCCTCACTCATTCTGATCGCTAAACAGTACAAGTTACGCCTGGGTTGTCACAGTGCAACTGCTGCTCTTGCCATCCCAAATGGCGGCACCTACGGCGTGTTTATGTTTACCCCTGCGAGTCACGTGATTTTTACGACCCTACGCAAATACTCCATAGGAGTGCCTAGTGTCTGTGAGTCACCAGTAAGGTTGAGTTCTGTCTGCACCTCCGGCCTCGCCATTGGGTTACTGATTATGGACATAACTAACTAACCTGCACTTATATAGCGCTTTTCTAGTCACAAAGACCACTCAAAGCGCTTTCACTAGTACTAACCCTCTATTCTAAGGGCCTATAGGAAACAGATATCTAGGGACAATTTAGAACAGCCAATTAACCTGTTGCACTCCTGTGTACCGCGGACGGGCACGTCTCTGTGTCCTAGAGCACACAGAGACTAGAGCCTAGAGCGCCCTCGTGCGCTCTAGGACGCACAAGGGCGCTGTGTTCTAGAGTGCACTGAAAAAAAAAGCTGCATTTCCGTTCTTCCACTACAGACACAGCCGTGAACAGATCAGATATGATTGACCTCTCATTCGACTAATAAGAGCCTTGAATTGGGTTTCTGAAACCTTGAAGAACCAATGACTGAAAACCTAGCAAGAAGGACCCGCCTACCATCGCTGCGAATGCAGCGAGCCATTTGAAGCACAGAAGTTCGAAAGCTGTTTTGTGTAAGGCTGGGTGAAGAGAGACTGACTGCTGCAGATGAAAAAAGGACCCGCAGGAAGAACCGCCACAGACCCAGCAGCACGGAGACCACCTACAAGTGCGACCTGTGTGACAGGGACTGCCATTCGCGCATCGGCCTGTTCAGCCACAGGCGGTGCTTTTTTTTTTATTCCAGCAGAATAGACGTTTAGGATTCTCTTCCATGGTCATCATAGACTGACGGAGGCCGACGACGAAGGTCGTAAATCGTTCGCCAAAACCGCAATCATGGAAGCGCAAAACCACAATAATGGAATTATGTTTTGACCGGGTCGCGAGACCAGAACCACGAGTCCGTAACAAGCGGACCAGCGTCGCATTCGTCTGACAATGAGGAAAAGAAGTTCGCCAGGACACTGCTGCTGTGAACAGGTAAGTGTTATAAGCTAAATTATTCTTTATCCCTGAAAATTGTAATCAAAAATGACTTTTGACCGATCGGTAAATTACAACTGTGCGGAGCACGAAGTCCGAAGTCCATGTGCCACGGTACACGGTTCGTGCGCTGCGTCTGGACCGTGAACGCCCCCCCCCCGCTACTCTTCTGTAGCGGGGGGGGGGGGCGCAGTGACTGCGCCGCAGTCGCCACATGACTATTCCATCATGTAGCGATGGCCAATGTCCGTCCTCTGTGGCGAGGGGGGGGACAACCCCCCCCCCCCCCCACACACACACACACACAGCCCTGAGTGTCACCTTTCATTAGAGCCCAAGATGAAGCTTCTATATTGAATCATTCAAAAGTTACAGACGTTTTTCCAAACTGTGCCATTTGGCACAGTTCAAAAACGCCTTCGAACTACCTGAGGAAAAAGCTGTGTAATATATTCATTTTTTGTGGTATTGTTACAAAATTTTGACCTCCCTCAGCTGGATAATACTTGGTTCTACATTTCTGTTGCATTTTCCAGCACGGATCTGAAGCTGTGTGTTATTTGCAAGCATTTGTATCCAAAAAAACACCCAGGCCAAATTTATTTTCGTCAAGTTCAGTATGTTTAGATGACTGTTACTCAGTGGCCGGAGCACTTATAGAGATTATGACTGTTTTGCCAAAAAATTCAAAGTGTTTTCTTTTAAATGAGACCAACCCCATGAAGATGCTGCAAAGGGTTGAAGAACAGCTTTTGATTTACTTTGGGCACGTTATTTTTTGGTGTTTTTAGGGAAATTGACCGGAATGCAAGGGGTTAACCTAACATGCATGTCTTTGGATTGTGGGAGGAAACCGGAGCCCCCAGAGTAAACCCACACAGCACAGGGAGAACATGCAAACTCCACACAGAAAGGTCCCAACCCCTGCCAGCCTGGGGATTTGAACCAGGAACCTTCTAGCTGTAAGGCGACAGTGCTAACCACTGCACCACCGTGCTGCCCAACAGAAGACTTCTCAACTAAACCAGACTGGCTGAACTTCTATGAGCCAGTATCTCAGTGGTGACCAGTACTGATTGATCTAGGGTCTGCTCAGTTGGATCAGAGAATTAAAACAACTGAATGCCAACGTCTAACCAATGTCTTTTTTTTAACCCCTCAGCTTCAAAAAGGCTGAAGGGGTATTGTCACCCCACCAGGAGGATGGGCGGCAGCAGCGGCGTTGACGGTGTCAACATCTACTTTGTAAACACAATAACTAGAGAAAGGAAGGCTGTCGGCTTGTCAAACCGATACCATAGTTTTATCTAAGACCTTTTCCATAACTCTTGTAAACATGGTAACCTGAGAAGGTCGTGAGGGAGGCTTTGATGTTGATGCCAGAGTTGCATCAGTGAGAAATCTCAGACAAGTTTGAATGTGTGTGACCTTGAGCTCAAACGCCACAGGCCAGTTTTTCCAAAAACATTGTAAACAAGATAACTCAGAAAGGAGATGTTTCACATTGACACCATAGTTCTATCTTTGAAAAATCTGGGATGACTTTGAACTTTGGCGACCTGGACCTCAGGTCAAGGTGGGTGGTCAGCTCTCAAAAAAACTGGTAATGTATTTATGCTTCATTCGGTTTATAATTCATAATAAAACATAAAAGAAAATATAACAATAAGAAACCGAAAAGGATGAAGGCTGAAGCTGAGGCTTATATAACGCTTACCCCTAATACTGTACAGCAAAAATGCATTCATTCACTCATCTTCTTGACCGCTCAATGCCTTATGGGTTGTGGTGGGCCCGGAGCCCACCTCAGCATCCCCGGGCGGAAGGCAGGGCACACCCAGGACAGATCGTCAGTCCATTGCAGACAACAAAAATTTAAACTCGCCAAATAAATCCATCTAAAATGAAAGCAGAAAGAAATTCCAACAAAGAAGCACCAGTCTAACAGAATCAACATAAATATATCAAATTAATTAGCCACTTCAGAGCACCATTTCTCTACTCAGCATGACAATACTGAGAAATAATATTTTCTTTATACATTTTTTTTAAATATTTCAAATGTACTACACTTTTTAATTTTGTCTGGCAACAGTTCCATAACGTACTGCCAACAACAGAAACACGGTGCTGTTTCATGCTTGTCCTGAACTTGGGTTTAACCAAAATACAATTTCCTCTCAAATTACATGTACTTTTTCTAATTTTGAACAGCTTTTGAATATTTTATGGTAGTTGTTTATTGACTGCTTTAAACGTAATTTGAATGGTACAATATTCCACTAAATCTTTAAATTTTAGTGCATTTAACCGAGGAAATGATGGATTAATTGGCTCACGATATGGCTTTATTGCAATTATCCTAGTAGCTTTTTTTGTTGTAAAAAAATTGGGTGTATATTTGTCTTGTAAGTATTTCCCCACACCACTGAACAGTAGGACATATAGGGAACAATAACTAACTGAATTATACAAAATGCATAATGATTTTTGACATAAGAGCTCTTTTACTTTATACAATATTTCAGTTGATTTGGCCATTTTCGTTCTGATATAGTTTCTATGGGATTTCCAGTTTAGTTTATCAGCGATTACGCCTAAGAATTTTGTTTCAACAACTGTATCTATTACATCATTTATTTTAACTTGTCGAGGATTATTTGTAGTCTGATGTCCAAATATTATACGTTTAGTTTTTCCTAGATGAAGAGATAATTTATTTAGATCAAACCATTTTTTGACAGCCCCCGACCAACAGTGATCTGTGTGGAGTCTGCATGTTCTCCTCGTGTCTGCGTGGGTTTACTCTGGGATTTCTCCAGTTTCCTCCCACATGCCAAAAACATGCAAGTTAGGTTAATTGACATCAAACTGGGGATTCTAAATTGTCCTTAGGTCTGACTGTGAGAGTGAATGGTTGTCTGTCTCTCTGTGTTGGCCCTGCGATGGACTGGCGATCTGTCCAGGGTGTACCCTACTTCTTGCTCAAAGATGCTGGGATAGGCTCCAGCTCCCCCCCCGCACCCCCGCGACCAAAAAAGGATTTAGCAGAAGAAGATGGATGGGTGGATGATAATTTCCTACTCACTGTATCCAAAAGCTGCCCAAAATTATTTCCACTACAAAAAAAGTTGTATTATCAGCCAAAAAATACACTGTGGGAATGTGAAAAGGATGAGACTGATCTCTCTCAAAGCAGCTTTATTCACATTCGCCATCATCTCAACGAAGAAAGAGGATATCACAGGAAACTCTCGTCCCTTAAATACCCGGGACTCTCACAGCTCACAAGTCAATTTGCATCACAAGTCACATTGCATTATAATCACATCACTTTGCATCACAAGTCGCATTGCATTATAATCACCAGTAACAATGCATCTCCTCTATAATCTCCTAATATCACCCCCACAGTCTCAGGCCTTGCATACCACAGTTAACACCTTCCAGCTTCCTGTTATCTTCAAGGAAATTCTGTCTTTGTTCTTATCTCAAATGTGAGGCCTCAAATAAGTCACAAAGTAGGTCACATGTGTGGCCCCCCCCCCCCCAAACATTTAGATTGAACAACAGAATAACAGTTTGCATGCTGTGATAACATCATTGTACATCAGTCCACATGCTGCTTGGGCCTCAGTCTTCTCCCGTATCTGCTGTAACCAGGTTTCACCGCCTCCACGGCGCCGTCATGCTGGGGAGCTGCTGTCTGAGGGTGCAAACTTTCTGTCAGTCTCTGCGGGTGATCTGGGGAAATATTACTCTGGGAAACACCCCGTGGTAGCCTGCCGCGTCGAGGGGCCCTTGCCAACAGCACTTGCTCGTCCGCCACCACAAAAGCGGGTTTGAGTCTGTTTATGCCAACCTTTTCCCTCCTACCCCCCAAATCTAGCAAAAAATGCTTGTCCCCTGTTTCCAACACTCTGAACGGCCCATCATAAGGTGGTCGCAGTGGTGTGCGATGCGCGTCATGTCTGATAAAAACAAACTCCGTGTTTTTCAAAGCTTTAGGCACAAAAACGAGCGGAAAACTGTGGTGCACGGGGCCGGGCAGCGTGCTTGATTCTGTGTTACTCCGCAACAGCTGAGACGGGGAGGTGTCTGGAGCCGGGTTATCTGGGAGAAACTCTGCGGCCGGGGAAAATCTGCTACCGCGCGCACTTTGTCAGGAAGCGGAACTGCTCCTTCGGGGGAGACGCGGTGTCCTAAAAAATCAATCTGCACCACCGCAAACTGACACTTCGCTGGGTTGATTATTAACCCATGATCTCCCAACCTCCGGAAAACTGTGGCTAGGTGGTTTTCGTGTTCGTCTTTGGACGCGCTGGCTACCAAAATATCGTCTAAGTAGACGAACACGAAAAGGAGATCGCATAGCGCCGCGTCCATCATGCGTTGGAACATCTGTGCATCCCCTTTAAGCCCCAATGGCATGCGTAAAAACTCGAATAGGTCAAATGGAGTTATTACCGCTGTTTTGGGTATGTCCTCAGCGCGCACTGGGACTTGGTGGTAACCGCGGACCAAATCGATCTTAGAAAAAACACGAGCCCCTGCTAAATGAACGGAAAAGTCTTGGATATGCGGGATTGGGTAGCGGTCGTGCACTGTAGCATTGTTTAACCTGCGGAAATCCCCGCAAGGTCGCCATGATCCGTCAGCCTTTGGGACCATGTGTAGCGGGGAAGCCCACGGACTTTTTGAACGCCTGATAATGCCCAACCTCTCCAGGTTGGCGAACTCCTTGCAAGCAATGGCCAGTTTAGCAGCGTCCAAGCGCCGAGCTTTTGCAAAAACGGGCGGTCCGATAGTGGTAATAAAATGCTCCACCCCGTGTTTAGCGACTGTTGCCGAAAATGTGGGGACTGGGAGTGCTGGGAACTGAGTGAGCAGTGTGTGGAACTTACCGCTTGCAGCTGTGACGTTGGCTTGTGCTGTTGGCGGGGCCACTCGCGCTGTACAGGGAATAGAATCAAAAGAAAATGCATTAACCAGGCACCTGGTTCACTTCCGCCCTCCCAAGAGAGCAGACGCTTTTTTCTTCTCTCCTGCTGATTTTTTCCTCCCCTCCTACTGATCCCAGCTTGCTGTTGTCTGTCTGCGTCTGACTGCGACCGCCGAAAAGAAATTATGGAGTTAATAAGCTGGGCTTTGAACACAATTGACACTATTTTTTCAACAAGGAAAAGTGCTCCGGGGGAAGCTGTTTGCCCCGCTGGAACGGCTCCAGTGGGCTATCTATGTGACACAGGTATTTGGAAAATGCTGTGTCTCTCTAATCTCTCTATCGAAGATATTGAAGATTTGTTTATCTTCGTAATCTTGGTGATTGGGATAATTCTGATTGGGACGGGAATTGTCTTGGTTTACCGCAAATTGCTGAAGATGGATTCAACCTATCAAAATGCTGGCCAGGCGAGGTGCATCCAACAAATTGAGAAACTGGAGAAGACCCTGATAGCGACTACTGGAGAACTGTCTCGTAAGGTGGATTACATCATGGGTTCGCTCAGGTCTTTCCACGACGAGTTCAAAGCTGCGCAATGAAGGATTAATGTACTGAATCTACAGAAGAAATACAAGTCTTCTCTGTGATCAGTCCTATTTGGCATTATTATTCCCCATGAATATTCCTCCTGGCTGTCTGCAGACTGTGTTTTTTTTCAAAATCATGAGCACAAGGCCTTGGACAGCCAGCTGCAGCGCCAGATAAGACTGGGCGCCAGACAGACAAAACATCTTCTGCCAAGGGTCCTTGGGTCTCTCTTATTATCATCAACACTGCTCAACACCGCACACACATTGATTCATGAACTGATTAAAGATATACTGTACACTGCTCTCTTGTGTCTCGTGAATTCTGAGTTGTTGCTCTGTGCTATTGAGAGATTTTTTTTCATTGTAATCACAATCTGCTTAAAAATAAGCTGTATTTTGATAACGAAGTTTTTTTTCTCCTCCCCCCTTGTGTCGTTCCCTCCCTTCCCCTCCCTTTCTTATCTATCTCTGTTTGATGAGGCGCCTTTATGGCTGCCGTGTCGTTGTGTCGCGCGCATGCGCACCAATGTCAAGTCAAGTTCCTCGTGTGTTTTTTTACATGCTTGGCAATAAAGTTTATTCTGATTCTGATTCTGATTCTGACCTGTTAGCGAGATCAACCAATAAACCATGTGAGCACAAAAAATCAGCCCCCAACATATTGAAATTCACTGCTGCTATAACAAAAGTCCACTCAAATGTACGGCTGTGTAGAGACAGAAGCAGAGTCTTCTCACCAAAGGTCTCAATCTCCGAGCCGTTCGCTGCTGTCACCCCGGGACCACTGGAACCTGCCAGTCTGTCCGTGTAGGAAGGTGTGATGAAACTCAACTGGGAGCCTGTGTCCATGAGGAAATGCCTCCCCGAGCGTGCGTCCAACAAGTAGAGCAGCTTGTTCTCCTCCCCGAGGGCCGCGGCTGCTACCGACCCCCCGGTCTTGGCGTTTCCCGAACGCTGAAACTGGCACGGTGGTACACACTTGCGTGCCCTCTCTGCGAAACGGCGATGGTAGAAACAAAGGACGTCTCCTCCACGTTCCCTGGCTCTCGCCGCCGCCGTCGTCGGTGGGTCTGCTACTGCTGCCTCTGGCCCCCTGCCATCTGCGGTCGTCGCGCCGAGTTCCGCTGCTGCAGCTGTGGCCACGCGCTGTCTGCTGGCGTTGACAATTCGCTGCGCCTCCCGGGCCAGCGCGCGGTAGTCCCGCTGGGCCAACAACGGCGTACTGGTCAGGGTCGCTCTCGTCGCTGATGGTAGGGTCCTGAGGAAGAGGTGGGTGAAGATGTAGTGGTCGTCATCTGAGCCTTTCAACCTCAACATCTTCTCCATCAGATTAACGGGCGTGTCATCTCCCAACTCAGTCAGCGCCAGGAGTCTCTCTGCTTGTTCCTCGACGGTGGGGGTGAAGTGCTGGATGAGTGCAGCCTTCAACGCGTCGTATTTGTCGCTGTCTGGCGGCTGCTCGATAAGGCTCTCCACGTGCTGAGCCGTGTGGTTGTCCAGTCTTGCGACCACATGGTAGAATTTTGTGTCGTCTACCGATATTCCCCGGAGATTGAATTGTGCCTCAACCGCGTGGAACCAGGAGCGCGGATTGTTCTGCCAAAAGTCCGGTAGCTGGACCGTAGCAGCATCTGCTTGGCTGGGGGCTTCTGACGAGGCTGGCCCCGGGGAACTCTCCTGTTGTTGCATGCTACGTCTTGGGTCACCTGTGTGGGAATGTGAAAAGGATGAGACTGATCTCTCTCAAAGCAGCTTTATTCACATTCGCCATCATCTCAACGAAGAAAGAGGATATCACAGGAAACTCTCGTCCCTTAAATACCCGGGACTCTCACAGCTCACAAGTCAATTTGCATCACAAGTCACATTGCATTATAATCACGTCACTTTGCATCACAAGTCGCATTGCATTATAATCACCAGTAACAATGCATCTCCTCTATAATCTCCTAATATCACCCCCACAGTCTCAGGCCCTGCATACTAAAGTTAACACCTTCCATCTTCCTGTTATCTCCAAGGAAATTCTGTCTTTGTTCTTATCTCAAATGTGAGGCCTCAAATAAGTCACAAAGTAGGTCACATGTGTGGCCACCCCCCCCCCCCCAAACATTTAGATCCAACAACAGAATAACAGTTTGCATGCTGTGATAACATCATTGTACATCAGTCCACATGCTGCTTGGGCCTCAGTCTTCTCCCGTATCTGCTGTAACCAGGTTTCACCGCCTCCACGGCACCGTCATGCTGGGGAGCTGCTGTCTGAGGGTGCAAACTTTCTGTCAGTCTCTGCGGGTGATCTGGGGAAATATTACTCTGGGAAACACCCCGTGGTAGCCTGCCGCGTCGAGGGGCCCTTGCCAACAGCACTTGCTTGTCCGCCACCACAAAAGCGGGTTTGAGTCTGTTTATGCCAACCTTTTCCCTCCTACCCCCCAAATCTAGCAAAAAATGCTTGTCCCCTGTTTCCAACACTCTGAACGGCCCATCATAAGGTGGTCGCAGTGGTGTGCGATGCGCGTCATGTCTGATAAAAACAAACTCCGCGTTTTTCAAAGCTTTAGGCACAAAAACGAGTGGAAAACTGTGGTGCACGGGGCCGGGCAGCGTGCTTGATTCTGTGTTACTCCGCAACAGCTGAGACGGGGAGGTGTCTGGAGCCGGGTTATCTGGGAGAAACTCCCCAGGCAGCCGAAGTGGTTGTGCAAACACGAGCTCCACTGGGGAGGCTTCTAAGTCCTCTTTAGGCGCAGAACGCAACCCCAATAAAATCCACGGTAACTTGTCTACCCAATTTGCATCCGTTAGTGACGCTCTGAGAGCCGCTTTCAATGACCTATGAAAACGTTCGCATAACCCGTTAGCCTGCGGATTGTACGCGGTTGTGTGGTGAATTGCGACACCCAGGTTGCGGGCCATTGTCGACCAAAGTTCGGACACAAATTGAGGGCCTCTGTCGGACGTAATGTCCGACGGAATGCCGAAGCGCGCCACCCAAGCTGTTAAAAACGCGCGTGCCACCTCCTCAGCCGTGGATGATGCCAGCGGGACAACTTCAGGTCAGTGCGTGGTGCGGTCCACCATTGTCAGAAGGTGTGTGCACCCTTGTGACGGCGGGAGGGGGCCCACGAGGTCCACATGAACGTGATCGAACCTCTTGGCCGGAATGTGAAGCGGCTTCAAAGGAGCCCTCGTGTGCCTGTGTACTTTGGCTCGTTGACACGCCGTGCAGGCTGCTGCCCACTCCTTAACTTGTTTGCGAAGGCTCGGCCACACAAATTTCTCTCCTACCATTTTGACCGACGCGCACACTCCAGGGTGCGCCAAAGAATGAATTGAGTCAAAAACGCGGCGGCGCCACGCAGCCGGTACTACTGGACGCAGCCGTCCAGTGGAGACATTGCAGATTAGAGGGGGCATACCGTCTTGCAGCACCCTGTTCTCCAGCCTTAACCCTGTTGGTCCAGACTGGAGCGCGCACACATCCGCGTCACTAACCTGCTCCGCGGCCATGGCTGCGTAATCTATCCCTACGCTGACTGGAGCCGCCACGGCGCGCGAGAGGCAATCTGCCACTACATTCAGTTTGCCCGCCACATGCTGAATATCAGTGGTAAACTCTGAAATCGCGGCCAGCTGTCTCTGCTGCCGGCCTGACCACGGTTCGGAAACCTTGGCCATCATGAATGTTAGTGGCTTGTGGTCAACGAACGCGGTGAAACAGTGTCCTTCCAGCCAGAACTGAAAGTGGCGGATGGCCAAATGGAGAGCCAGCAGCTCCCTGTCGAACGCGTTGTATTTACATTCACTATCGCACAAGGTCCTGCTGAAAAAGGCAAGGGGCTGCCAAACCCCGGCTACGTGCTGCTCCACGACCGCCCCTATGGCCACATCAGACGTGTCAGTAGTGAGCGCTATGTGGGCCATTAGGTCTGGGTGTGCCAACAACGCAGCCTTTGCCAAGGCTGCTTTAACCTCCGAGAACGCTTGCTCCCGCTCCAGGGACCACTTGACCTTATTCGCGGGTTTCTGTTTTTTGAGCGCGGCATACAGCGGTTGCATGAGTTGCGCCGCGCGGGGGAGAAAATGGTTATAAAATTCACCATTCCCAAAAACTCCTGTAATGCCCTGACCGTCTGTGGCCGGGGAAAATCTGCTACCGCGCGCACTTTGTCAGGAAGCGGAACTGCTCCTTCGGGGGAGACGCGGTGTCCTAAAAAATCAATCTGCGCCACCCTGAACTGACACTTCGCTGGGTTGATTATTAACCCGTGATCTCCCAACCTCCGGAAAACTGTGGCTAGGTGGTTTTCGTGTTCGTCTTCGGACGCGCTGGCTACCAAAATATCGTCTAAGTAGACGAACACGAAAAGGAGATTGCATAGCGCCGCGTCCATCATGCGTTGGAACATCTGTGCATCCCCTGTAAACCCCAATGGCATGCGTAAAAACTTGAATAGGCCAA
This sequence comes from Pholidichthys leucotaenia, assembly GCA_020510985.1. NCBI lineage: Eukaryota > Metazoa > Chordata > Actinopteri > Cichliformes > Pholidichthyidae > Pholidichthys > Pholidichthys leucotaenia. Next base: position 13,253,844 of record CM035849.1, read on the forward strand.
ATGGAGTTATTACCGCTGTTTTGGGTATGTCCTCAGCGCGCACTGGGACTTGGTGGTAACCGCGGACCAAATCGATCTTAGAAAAAACACGAGCCCCTGCTAAATGAACGGAAAAGTCTTGGATATGCGGGATTGGGTAGTGGTCGTGCGCTGTAGCATTGTTTAACCTGCGGAAATCCCCGCAAGGTCGCCATGATCTGTCAGCCTTTGGGACCATGTGTAGCGGGGAAGCCCACGGACTTTTTGAACGCCTGATAATGCCCAACCTCTCCAGGTTGGCGAACTCCTCGCGAGCAATGGCCAGTTTAGCTGCGTCCAAGCGCCAAGCTTTTGCAAAAACGGGCGGTCCAGTAGTGGTAATAAAATGCTCCACCCCGTGTTTAGCGACTGTTGCCGAAAATGTGGGGACCGTGAGTGCTGGGAACTGAGTGAGCAGTGTGTGGAACTTACCGCTTGCAGCTGTGACGTTGGCTTGTGCTGTTGGCAGGGCCACTCGCGCTGTACAGGGAATGGAATCAAAAGAAAATGCATTAACCAGGCGCCTGTTAGCGAGATCAACCAATAAACCATGTGAGCACAAAAAATCAGCCCCCAACATATTGAAATTCACTGCTGCTATAACAAAAGTCCACTCAAATGTACGGCCGTGTAGAGACAGAAGCAGAGTCTTCTCACCAAAGGTCTTAATCTCCGAGCCGTTCGCTGCTGTCACCCCGGGACCACTGGAACCTGCCAGTCTGTCCATGTAGGAAGGTGTGATGAAACTCAACTGGGAGCCTGTGTCCATGAGGAAATGCCTCCCCGAGCGTGCGTCCAACAAGTAGAGCAGCTTGTTCTCCTCCCCGAGGGCCGCGGCTGCTACCGACCCCCCAGTCTTGGCGTTTCCCGAACGCTGAAACTGGCACGGTGGTACACACTTGCGTGCCCTCTCTGCGAAACGGCGATGGTAGAAACAAAGGACGTCTCCTCCACGTTCCCTGGCTCTCGCCGCCGCCGTCGTCGGTGGGTCTGCTACTGCTGCCCCTGGCCCCCTGCCATCTGCGGTCGTCGCGCCGAGTTCCGCTGCTGCAGCTGTGTCCGCGCGCTGTCTGCTGGCGTTGACAATTCGCTGCGCCTCCCGGGCCAGCGCGCGGTAGTCCCGCTGGGCCAACAATGGCGTACTGGTCAGGGTCACTCTCGTCGCTGACGGTAGGGTCCTGAGGAAAAGGTGGGTGAAGATGAAGTTGTCATCATCTGAGCCTTTCAACCTCAACATCTTCTCCATCAGATTAACGGGCGTGTCATCTCCCAACTCAGTCAGCGCCAGGAGTCTCTCTGCTTGTTCCTCGACGGAGGGGGTGAAGTGCTGGATGAGTGCAGCCTTCAACGCGCCGTATTTGTCACTGTCTGGCGGCTGCTCGATAAGGCTCTCCACGTGCTGAGCCGTGTGGTTGTCCAGACTTGCGACCACATGGTAGAATTTTGTGTCGTCTACCGATATTCCCCGGAGATTGAATTGTGCCTCAACCGCGTGGAACCAGGAGCGCGGATTGTTCTGCCAAAAGTCCGGTAGCTGGACCGTAGCAGCATCTGCTTGGCTGGGGGCTCCTGACGAGGCTGGCCCCGGGGAACTGTCCTGTTGTTGCATGCTACGTCTTGGGTCACCTGTGTGGGAATGTGAAAAGGATGAGACTGATCTCTTTCAAAGCAGCTTTATTCACATTCGCCATCATCTCAACGAAGAAAGAGGATATCACAGGAAACTCTCGTCCCTTAAATACCCGGGACTCTCACAGCTCACAAGTCAATTTGCATCACAAGTCACATTGCATTATAATCACGTCACTTTGCATCACAAGTCGCATTGCATTATAATCACCAGTAACAATGCTTCTCCTCTATAATCTCTTAATATCACCTCCACAGTCTCAGGCCCTGCATACCAAAGTTAACACCTTCCAGCTTCCTGTTATCTCCAAGGAAATTCTGTCTTTGTTCTTATCTCAAATGTGAGGCCTCAAATAAGTCACAAAGTAGGTCACATGTGTGGCCACAACACCTCTGTTCTTTTGCAAGCAAATACAAATCATCAACATACAATAGAAACAACAATGGTCCCAGCATCGAGCCCTGAGGCACTGCACACGTCATTTTTAATAAGACAGAATTAGCATTGTTTATGTGCACATATTGGTGTCTCTCATCTAAGTCGCTACATAACCAGTCATATGCATGCCCTCTGATGCCATACTTTTGTATTTTCCTTAAAAGTAGTTCATGATCAACAGTATCAAATGCCTTTTGTAAATCCATAAATATCCCTACTGTATGCTCCTTCCTGTGGCACACATATTTGAGATGCTTAGGCTGCATATGTAGATTACTGTGGTATTTGAGATGCTTAGGCTGCATATGTATATTACTGTTACCTCACGTCTTAGAAGGAACAATAAGTCTGGACCTCCTGGGGATAACAGGAGGGTGTGAAATCTGTCTTTAGAAATGATTCTGAGAAGACTTACTGACCACCAGGGTTTTAGGTGAAGAAGTGAAGACCTGGGGGGTGATGTATTGTCTCTGGGGATTGAATGACAATGTGACTCTGTACTTTGATGTCCCGGGTATAAAAAGGGGAGATGTGGGAAGTTCTTACTCTTTTCTGTTTGAGAGGATGTTGGAGACACGTGATTGTTAATAAACCTGAATTGAGAAATAAATTCAGCCTCATCATTTCACGCTCTCCACACTGGTGACCTTAAGACGTATAATGAGCAGAGACAATTCCCCCGAACCAGGCTCGCCAAGGACCAGCCGGGCAAACGCAGTCTCAGTCAAACTACCAGAATTCTGGCAGGACAACCCGGACTCATGGTTCCTGCTTGCTGAAGCCCAGTTCGCTCTCGGGGGAATAACAGCAGATGACACAAAGTTCTACAACGTCATCGCCAAACTCGACAGCTGCACAGCTCGACATGTGCGGAGCTTGGTGCAGCGCCCACCCGCTGGCGACAAATACGGCGGGTTGAAAGCTGCGCTCATCCAGCGTTTCACGCCTTCAGCCCAGGAGAGAGCTGAGAGACTCCTGGCCCTGCACGACTTGGGAGAAAGCACGCCTGTCGACCTGATGGAAGACATGCTGAAGCTGAGAGGCTCAGACGATGGCGATTTACTCTTCACTCACATCTTCCTGAGAACTCTACCATTGCAGACGAGGGCGACCCTGGCGGGCTCTCAGTTTGTGACCCAGCGGGACTTCCGCGCGCTAGCCCAGGAGGCGCAACGGATCCTCAACGCCAGCAGACGGCACAGAGCCACCGCAGCAGTGGCAGACCTCGGCGCGACGACTGGGAATGGCAAAGGGCCAGAGACGACGGAGGCAGACACACCAACAACGGCGGCGGCGAAGCCCCAACATCGCGGAGAAGACGACCTCTGTTTTTACCATCGTCGTTTCGCAGAGAGGGCACGCAAGTGTATACCGCCGTGTCAGTTCAAGAGCTCGGGAAACGCCAGGACCGGGAGTCGGTAGCAGCTACGGCCCTCGGTGAACAGAACAAGCTGCTCTACCTGACGGATGCGCGTTCTGGGAGGCAATTCCTCGTGGACACAGGCTCCCAAGTGAGTTTCATCATGCCAACCTACGCTGACCGGCTGGCAGGCCCCGGGAGCCACGGAGCATCAGCGCCGAACGGCTCGAGCATTAAGACCTTCGGTGAAAGGACTCTACTTCTGTCCCTGCACGGCCGCACATATGAGTGGACTTTTATCATAGCGGCGGTGAGTTTCAACATGTTAGGTGCTGATTTTCTGTGCTCACACGGGTTGTTGGTTGATCTTCCCAATAGACGCTTGGTTAATGCACTCTCATTTTACTCTATCCCTTGTGCAGCTCGAGTGTCCCCGCCCACAGCGCAAGCCAATGTCGCCACAGCAGGCGGTAAGTTTCACACACTCCTCACTCAGTTTACAGCACTCACGGTTCCCACTTTTTCAGCAGCCGTTGCTAAACACGGGGTGGAGCACTTTATCACTACCGCTGGTCTCCCCGTTTTTGCAAAAGCTCGGCGCTTGGATGCAGCTAAACTGACCATAGCGCGCGAGGAGTTCGCCAACCTGGAAAGGGTGGGCATCATCCAGCGTTCGAATAGCCCATGGGCTTCCCCGCTCCACATGGTCCCTAAGGCTGACGGCTCGTGGCAATCTTGCGGTGATTTCCGCAGGTTGAACAACGCCACAGCGCACGACTGCTACCCAATTCCCCATATTCAGGATTTTTCGGTTCATCTGGCGGGGGCGCGCATTTTTTCTAAAATAGACGTGGTCCGCGGTTATCATCAAGTCCCAGTCCGCGCTGAGGACATTCCCAAAACAGCTGTAATAACTCCATTTGGACTTTTTGAATTTTTGCGCATGCCGTTTGGGCTTAAAGGCGCCGCACAAACTTTCTAGCGCATGATGGATGCAGTTTTACGCGATCTCCCTTTTGTGTTTGTCTACCTGGACGACATTTTGGTAGCCAGTGCGTCCGAAGAAGAACACGAAAAGCACCTCACGGCAGTTTTCTGGAGGTTGGGAGAGCACGGGTTAATAATCAACCCAGCGAAGTGCCAGTTCGGGGTGGCGCAGATTGATTTTTTGGGGCACCGCGTCTCCCCAGAGGGGGCAGTTCTGCTGCCGGACAAAGTGCACGCAGTAGCAAATTTTCCCCAGCCACAAACGGTCAAAGCACTACAGGAGTTTTTGGGAATGGTGAATTTTTATAACCGTTTCCTTCCCCGCGCAGCGCAGCTCATGCAACCATTGCATGCCGCGCTTAAAAAACAAAAACCCTCAAATGCAATCGAATGGTCCCTGGAGCAGGATCGCGCATTCTCGGAGGTCAAAAAAGCCCTTGCAGACACTGCGTTGTTGGCTCATCCAGACCCAGCAGCCCGCATAGCGCTCACCACTGATGCGTCAGACATGGCCATAGGGGCGGTAGTGAAGCAGCACGTTGCCGGGGCTTGGCAGCCGCTGGCCTTTTTCAGCAGGACCTTACGCGAAGCTGAGCGAAAATACAGCGCGTTCGACAGGGAGCTGTTAGCGCTCCACTTAGCCATTCGTCACTTCCAGTTCTGGCTGGAAGGTCGGCGTTTCACCGCCTTTGTCGACCACAAACCGCTCACTTTTGCGATGGCCAAAGTTTCGGAACCATGGTCGGGCCGGCAGCAGAGGCAGCTGGCTGCAATTTCAGAGTTTACTACTGATATTCAGCACGTAGCGGGTAAACTTAACGTAGTGGCAGACTGCCTCTCTCGCGCCATAAGTGCTCCAGTGCGCGCAGAGGTAGATTATACTGCCACGGCCGCGGAGCAAAATAGCGGCGCGGAAGCGTATGCGGCCCCAGTCCACGTGGGGATAGATTATGCAGCCATGGCCGTGGATCAGGGTAGCGATGCGGACGTGTGCGCGCTCCAGTCTGGACCAACAGGGCTAAGGCTGGAGAGCAGGAGGCTGCAAGATGGCATGCCCCCCCTTAATCTGCGATGTCTCTACCGGACGACCGCATCCGGTAGTGCCGACCGCGTGGCGCCACCGTGTTTTTGACTCGATTCACTCTCTGGCGCACCCGGGGGTGCGCGCGTCGGTAAAAATGGTAGGAGAGAAGTTTGTTTGGCCGAGCCTGCGCAAGCACGTTAAAGAGTGGGCAAGAGCCTGCATGGCTTGCCAGCGGGCCAAAATACACAGGCACACTAAAGCTCCCTTAGAGCCGTTTCACATCCCGGCCAAGAGGTTTGATCATGTGCATGTCGACCTCGTAGGCCCCCTACCGTCGTCGCAGGGGTGCACGCATCTTTTGACAATGGTGGACCGCACCACGCATTGGCCTGAAGTGGTCCCACTGGCATCAACCACAGCCGCAGAGGTGGCCCGCGCGTTTTTAACGGCCTGGGTAGCGCGTTTTGGGGTTTCGTCGGATATTACGTCCGACAGAGGACCTCAATTTGTTTCTGAGCTTTGGTCAGTGATGGCCCGCAGCCTGGGGGCAACAATTCACCGCACTACCGCGTACCACCCCCAGGCTAATGGTTTGTGTGAGTGTTTTCATAGGTCATTGAAAGCAGCCCTCAGAGCGTCGCTTACGGATGCAAATTGGGTAAACAGGCTACCATGGGTTTTATTAGGGTTGCGTTCTGCACCTGAAGAGGACTTAAAAGCCTCCCCAGCTGAGTTGGTGTTTGCGCAACCACTCCGGCTGCCAGGAGAGTTTCTTCCTGATAATCCGGCGCCAGAACGTCCCCCTGCTCAGCACTCACTAAACGACATGGGAGCGGACACGCTTCTGGGCCCCGTTCATCACACTTTTCCGCGTGTTTTTGTACCTAAATCTTTAAAAAACGCCAAGTTTGTTTTTGTCAGGCACGAGGCTCAGCGCCCAACCTTGCGACCACCTTACGATGGCCCATATAGAGTGCTGGAAACAGATGATAAGCATTTTTTGCTAGATTTAGGGGACAGGAGGGAAACAATTTGTATAGACAGGCTGATGGCTGATGAGGCTGTGCAAGTGGCGAGGGCTCCTCGACGCGGCAGACCCCCCAGGGAGCATGCCCCAGAGCCCCCACAGGGATTGACTAACAGTTCTCATCCTCAGATAGCGGATTCACAGCAGGATGGCGCTGCGGGAGCGGCTAAGCCCGCTTACAGCAAGTTCGGAAGACGGTTGAAGCCCAGACAGCTTATGGACTGATGTTTGTGATTTTATCATGTGGTGTAGACTATGTTGTATTGTTTCATCTTCGACGTTTGGGGGAGGGTCATGTGGCTCACATATTTGAGATGCTTAGGCTGCATATGTAGATTACTGTGGTATTTGAGATGCTTAGGCTGCATATGTATATTACTGTTACCTCACGTCTTAGAAGGAACAATAAGTCTGGACCTCCTGGGGATAACAGGAGGGTGTGAAATCTGTCTTTAGAAATGATTCTGAGAAGACTTCCTGACCACCAGGGTTTTAGGTGAAGAAGTGAAGACCTGGGGGGTGATGTATTGTCTCTGGGGATTGAATGACGATGTGACTCTGTACTTTGATGTCCCGGGTATAAAAAGGGGAGATGTGGGAAGTTCTTACTCTTTTTTGTTTGAGAGGATGTTGGAGACACGTGATTGTTAATAAACCTGAATTGAGAAATAAATTCAGCCTCATCATTTCACGCTCTCCACATTTCCTATCAATTGCATCAGTAATCTGTTCTATGAAATCAATTAAAGCCAGTGAAGTGGTGCGTTTTTTTTCTAAACCCATACTGTTCAGAGTATATTATGCTTACTGATGAAACCATTCATTTGTATGAAAAATATTTTTTCCAGTATTTTTGAGAACTGGGGCAACAGTGAAATTGGTTTATAGTTAGTGAACAAGCATTTATCACCTGTTTCGTGTGGCTCTGGGGAGCCACACAATGAGAGCCGAGGGCGAACCAGTGAGTTGTGATGTTTTATTATAAATAAGGGATAAGTGATAAGGAGCAAGGGATAAGGAACGCGGTCTTGCAGACCGAAAGCACAGCTACTCATATACAGGGTAACACTTACGAGTAGTACGGCACAGGAGTAGCGGGCTGGCACCGGACATAAGGATACCAAGGCAAAGTACTCACAGCGGGGTAACACTCACAAGAATACTGCAAGAGGAGTAAAGGGCTGGCGCCGGACGAAGGGGTTCCAGCCTACAGTGCTTTAAGTCGCAGCCCTGAATAATCGAAGCTGCTCCTTTTTATCCTCATTAGCAGCGCCCCAGCTGATGAGGATTAATTGGCCCCAGCTGTCCCGTAACACTGACAGCTGGGAGCCTGCTGAGACGCTGCCCAATGAGAGGCAGGGATGAGAAGGGGCATGGTCTGAGCGCCGGACCCCGGCGTCTCATCCCATGGTGACAGAGCCTCCCCCTCACGGTCGGGCTCCGAACGACCCGAAACATCCCCCCCCCACCTAGGGTGGGCGGAAGGGAGGCAGGACCGGAGGGAGAGAAGCAGAGGGAAGGACAAATAAACCAATGAACCAATATAGAGTAACAGGGCAGAGAGAGAAAAAAAACCCAAATACAATACTCTACATCGCACAAGGAAAAAAAAAACAGGGCACAGATGGGGAAATACTGAGCACGGGAACAAATAAAAACCCACTACTCAAAAACACACAAATGATGAGCAGATCGGGGCAAAGGAAGAGAAACAAAATCCACCAAAAAAAAGGTGACAGGAACGAATAAAGCAATTACAGAGTATGGATAAAAGGAAACAAACACACTACTCCATAATGCACAGACAAGACTAAGAACAGGACAAGAATGATGAAAAACGCTGAGTACAGATAATAAAGGAAAAAAACACAATACACAGCGCCATATATATATATATATACCGCATATCGCTACCAGAAATCCACGGAGCTGCTCATCCGTAAGCTGCCCGTCCAGCGCCTGGTGAGGGAGATCGCTCAGGACTTCAAGACCGTCCTGCGTTTCCTGAGTTTCGCCGTCATGGCTCTGCAGGAGACCAGTGAGACCCACCTAGTGGTCTCTTCTTCGCTAAGGGGGTCACCATCATGCCCAAAGACTTCCAGCTGGCCCGCTGCATCCGCGGAGAGAGAGCTTAGACTTTCTGCTGCACATCCACCAGCCATAATGCTCTGCACTGTGTGTCTATATATATACATTTATAGTAATATGGACATATGTTTACTAGATGTTGTTTTTTCTTGCCTTCTGATTGTTGCTCTGAGTGTTGCTATCCCTATGCTGTTGCAATCCTGGAATTTCCCCATGGTGGGACTAATAAAGGCTTATCTTATCTTATCTTATCTTATACATAGAGTCACCTAGAGGAGTGAAGGCGACAGGAACAAATGGGCAATTACGGAGTACGATTGAGAGGAGAACAAAACACATAACTCCATAACGCACAGACAAAGCTAAGAACAAGACAAAAATGAAGAAAAATGCTGAGTACGGACAATAAAAAAAACACAATACACAGCACTATAAATATATACATTCACCAAAAGGACAAAAAACTACACCCGAGTGACCCTAATAATAACAAAAAAGTAAGCGACACCCGAGGAGACGGCAGGCAGAGTCCAAAAAGGCTGGAATAGCTCCGGCGGTCTCCCCGCCCATTGTCCAGTTGGCGAACCGGGGAAAAGGGAATGTTCGGACGGCCAACTCCAGACCCAGGTCCCAAGAAACAAGTCCACCGGTAGCCGTACCAGGCCACCCAGGAGCAAACACAGTTCTTCGGGGGGTTGGACCAGATCGCCGAACCGAAAGTCTTGCGGATTGGGCCGCCGACCCGCATCACTCAACCACCAGGATCGTTGAGACGGACGAAGGATCAAAGCGGACCCCGGTGGAAGAGGCTTAGGGGAGAGCCGATGACGAGGTAGACGAGCGTCAGGCCGCAGGGAAACAGCCACCTCCTCACCGGACCTAGACAACACCAGTGCAGCACCCGCGTCGGACCCCGATTGGGCCTTAGGCGAACCCACGTCAGACACCGCTGGAGCATCACCCATGTCGGACCCCGATTGGGTCTCGGGCGAACCCACGTCGGACACCGCTGGAGCAGCACCCACGACGGACCCCGACTGGGTCGGCACCGCACCAGAACTGACCTCCAACGTTGAACCTGGACCCTCCAGCACCACGAGGAATGGCAACTCCTCGCTGGTGACCCTGGAAGAAGGCTCAGGAGAGAAAACAGAACCGGGATCAGGATCACCGGCAGCGCCAGAACCCGGTGAGACGAGCTCGGACGCAGCGGGCGGCTGCACCCGGCTCATCTCCCCTAGAGACAGGCTAAAGTGCTCAAAGATATGAAGGGAGAAAAGAAAGGAGAGCACTCGCCTGATCTCGGGTTCTGACGCCGTCCAGGACTGCGAAGATCCAGGATTCGTCGTCAGGAGGTCGTTGTCAGGCTCCCATTCAGCTGCGTCGGGCCCTGCAGCCAGCACGATGGTCAGCGCAGCTTGAGATTCCTCCAGCTCAGGTAACCACGCCGACGATCCACGCGGCATGAAGGCAGAAGAATCTCGTCCCGCTGGACTGAACCGCTCCTCCGTGGAGACCCGGGGACGCTTTGTCATCGGCGCAGACTCCACGTAGCAGTCAGTCTTCCTCCTCCGTCCACCACGCAGCTGCGGAACCAGAACCGCAGGCGCTCTCCTGGTCCCACGATGTTGACCCGGGGCCGGGGACCGCTCGGCGGAGAGAGACACAGAGGATGCAGGATTAAGGATACAGATTGCAGCAGGTGGTGGGAGTTCAGGGAGCTGCGGACCCTGAACTCCACCTCCAGGAGTATGACAGAGCAAATCACTAAACTGATGTAAATAAACTGGGACTTGCCTGTCTCCTGGAGGTTGGGTGGCGCCTGCTGCAGTGGACATTGCTTCTTCCTCTCCCCGCCGGGCGATAACGGACGACCCCCTGGGAAGTCATCTGGGGACCGCTTGCGTTGTCTCCAGGAGAGGGCTCACCAGGCCGGGATTCCAGGCACACACAACAGTCGGGAAGCGCGTCGAGGAGGAGGGGGTGACAGCTGGGATGAGCCAGCCCGAATGCCCTGGAGTGACAGCGGGGGAAAGAGGCTCAGGGAACGAGGCTGTGAAATCTCCATGCTGACGAGATGAAGAGGTGACAGCTGCGTGGGGGGAAAGGTCCTGGCGACAGCCCGGAACTGGATCCGGACGGGGTTCATGCTGAGGTGACCTGGCAATGTGATGATGGCTATTCCCAGGGGACGAAGCGAGGAGAGGACCCAGGAATCGCCGCTCCTGAGCAGAGACCGAGGCGAGGAAGGCGTTTTAACCCATGAAAGCTTCGTAGCCCTGGACTCCTCTCCACCAATCTCTCCGCTGCCGCCACATGCCAGATGATGGAAAATGGGTGCACCGCGGAGCTCGCAACAGCCACTCGGTCCCGGACTTTAACAGCTGTCAGCTGCAGCTCCGTTGGGGAAATCCCGAGTGACGTTGTGCAGAACGGGGGAAGCCCTCTGGGTGGCGCGAACTCCCGGGCTGGAATGGAGGCAGGAACGGGATCCTGAAGCGGGGGGCGACATCTCATCCGCTTTGGCTTCCTGCCAGGATTTCCATCCGACCCGCGGAGCTTCTCTCGCTGTGCAGCTATGGCGTCAATCCTGGCACAGACCTCAAGATGGAATGAAGAGCGAAGGTGACTGTCCAGGAGATTCTCAGCATGGCCCAGATGCCAGCGTCTCGAGTTGGAGGCGTCGTGCAGGGTGAAGAGCGTCCTGTCGACAGCCCCCGGGATGGACCTCAGCTCGTCGCCCTGGCGTCGAACATGACTCCTGGGAGACGGCATGCTAACAACGCTGACACCCGGACAGGAAGGTACAGGTCCACAAACTCACGGCCGCCAGCAACTCGTCTGGCTGCGACTTACTGTTACGTGTGGCTCTGGGGAGCCACACAATGAGAGCCAAGGGCGAGCCAGTGAGTTGTGATGTTTTATTATAAATAAGGGATAAGTGATAAGGAGCAAGGGATAAGGAACGCGGTCTTGCAGACCGAAAGCACAGCTACTCATATACAGGGTAACACTTACGAGTAGTACGGCACAGGAGTAGCGGGCTGGCACCGGACATAAGGATACCAAGGCAAAGTACTCACAGCGGGGTAACACTCACAAGAATACTGCAAGAGGAGTAAAGGGCTGGCGCCGGACGAAGGGGTTCCAGCCTACAGTGCTTTAAGTCGCAGCCCCGAATAATCGAAGCTGCTCCTTTTTATCCTCATTAGCAGCGCCCCAGCTGATAAGGATTAATTGGCCTCAGCCGTCCCGTAACACTGACAGCTGGGAGCCTGCTGAGACGCTGCCCAATGAGAGGCAGGGATGAGAAGGGGCATGGTCTGAGCGCCGGATCCCGGCGTCTCATCCCATGGTGACATCACCAGATTTAAACAATGGAATTATTTTAGCTACTTTCATTTGCTTAGGAAATTTTCCAATTCTCAATGACAAATTACATATATGAGTAAAAGGCTTGACAACAATATTTTTAACCAGAAACATACTGTGACCATTACAATCTGTTGATTTTTTGGTTTTAAATTTGTGTACAATTTCAAAAATTTCTTTTTCATCAGTATCGGCAATAAACACAGAGTGATCATTTATACTGATGATATTGTTAACTTCATCAGCATCTTGCGGAGCTATGAGTTGGCTATTTTCTTTCCTACATTAATAAAATATTCATTAAATTTATCAGCAGTTAAATTATTGCCAGTAATAACTTCATTTCCAGAGTATAAATAGGAGTTTTATACTTTTGTTCAGCTTTCATTGTTCTTAGTTTCAAGAACTTTTTATATAACGTTTTCTTTTTACAGGCATTTTGGAAAGTTCTGGTTATACATGTGTAACGTGAAAATGGGATATTAATAAATAATAAATATGATCAGGTATGAATTATTTAATTTATATTGATGTATTGGAATCTGAGCTCAAATCTCATTTCATATACATCAGAAAAGTTAATAACACTCGTAAGGGGCACCAGCTTCTATCTTTAAGAAGCAATTTGATCTTTAATTTCACTTTATACCTGTTTGATCACTCAATAAATTAATCAATAATCAGTCTCAAAAATTTTCCGTGAATTCGATACCTGGGCTTGAAACAGACTCAGAATGAAATAAATTCCCAACAACTTCTCAATTTTAAATATTTATTAAACGTAATGATTAATAGACATTGAAATAATTTCATTAATTATAAAATCAATCTTGTAAATGATAGATTAACAATGTCAATATTTTCGGAACCAGGGTTAAACTGAGAAACGAATTTCTATCAGTTTGAGTTAACAGATTATTAAAAACAACGCAAATTTATGGAGAAAGTTTGCTAATTATGAAAAAGTCCTAAATTAATCTTAAGAAAATAAAAACGGAATTTTAATGAAAAGAAGAGTTATGTTAAGGGCTTCTTAATTTGCATCTGATTAGATATACAAATTATTACCGAACCTCAAAAGTTAATTCAGCAGGGGAATTAAAGTTTTTGCAGCTCACGTGTCCTGGTGATGGCAGTTCTGTCGTCCTTCTTCAGCCCAAGACTTTGTGGATGTGAGGGAAATATCTGCCCGCAGATACTTCAAAGTCCACACAGTTCGACCTTTAAATTCAAGCGGTCGAAGGAGGCTGGATTCTGGGCTGTATGACCCAGAGTTGTAACTGGGTTAGATGACTTTTCTTCAGAGCGATGTGGGACAGCTGCGCGTTGATTTCTCAGCTGCGTCTTTCTTCAAGAGGTCTTCGGGGATAATTAAAGATATCTGATCAGATTTCAAATTAGAAGAAAAAAAAAAAAGCTTTCGGACTTTAGGTAAAATAGTAGCTTCTGGTGGGTGCTTGGTCAAGAAAAGTATAAAAATAAAGTCAAGATTAAAGTTTACATTAAAATTAAACAAACGGTGGTTTTACAGAAAGTTTAACAGAAAAAGTGATGAATAAAATTGGAGTTTGACTCCGATTAAGAATTGAGCTCAAAGAAAAAGGAATTCCTAGGCATTTAAGAGAATAAAAGAAAATACAAAGTTACATGAATTACAAGTTATGAGTTATCTGCTCTGTGTTCAGAAAAGCGACATGTGCTCAGACAGTCCTTTGTTCTTCCTTGCTGTGTGTAGACAATGGAGGAGATCAGGACAAGGGAGCCGAGCCGGACAGAGGATCTGCAGCAGAAAGAGTGACGAAAAGAGAAGAGTCTGACGAGAAGGAGCGACGAAAAGAGGTCTGATGAAAAAGGGGCTGAAACCGAGTCTCTCTCTCCTTTTTATAAGCTCTGTTGAGTTTCGCGGGATTCCGGCCTGACCGGAATCTCAGCCAATGAGTGTCCTTCGTGGGCGGGCTCGATGAACTTTTAGTCCAATGAACAAACAGTCTATTGTTCGGAGTCCTTTGGGGTGAAGAGCTGTCGTGCAGCGATTGGCTGTGGGAGTCACATGGTTTTAGAGGCAAACTTTGATACATGATATCAGTCCACAGGAATACACAGTTTTAAATACATTGGAATGTACTGTTACACACTTATGTATAACTAAACTAACCTTAGTGTATCTTATAAGCAGTGCTTCTGAATCAACATGCAGGAATAAACATTCATTTAACATTACCATGCATATATATATATATAAAATCACAGATTAATGCATTTCACACATATTATTGATTTTCCACATCAAAAACATCAGAGTCCATCTGCATTTTCATAGTTCTGAAAAGAATGAAGGTTTAGAATTGAGTTTGTAATAATGTACTTTAAAGTTGTTTAAATCCAGCGTTTTCACAGTTTAAGGAAATTAGCTGAGTGTGGATCTGTTGCATGTTTTATGGGGGCAATAAAATGGAGCAGGACATTGGGGAAATTCCTTAGGCTGGTTTTAACAAAAGGGGATTTCAGCTGTGGCCTGGAGGAAGAAAATCCGTTTCTTTGCATTATTCCTGGATGAAACAAAAATGTCTTTAAGCAGAAAAATAATTGTTGCTGAGCCAAAGTGAGATGATGCTACAGTCCCCCCTCTGGTATCAATGGTGACGTTGATTCAGCGTTGATAGCAATCCTAGGCATCAAATCCCAATTTGGCGAGGCTTGATCCAAATGCTGAACTAAAGTTCTGATGTCGGTAAGTCTTAAGCTTGTGAACAGTATCTATTCCAAAGTGTAGGTCCTTAAATTTGGTTTTCTGAAAAACTTCTGGAAATTTCAAAAATAATTTTGGCGTGACCAAATATAAACATTGTATAATTGTCTAGGATATACTAAAGTTCTGTATAAGCCTGTAAAGACTGTAAAAAAAAAGAACTAGAAGTATGTGGGTTTTGACATACTTGATATAAATGTTTTGGGTTTGCTGAAAAATATCTAGTAAAAATTTCAAAAACAGTTTAAATGTGCATAAAATCTAAATAAAGTATAAAGGATTATTTGTATATACACATGCATGTATCCAAAAATCTTAGTCAAAAGCAAAAATAAAATTCTTTCATATTTGAGGAAGATTCAGACTAATCAATATTGAGGTGACTCAAGGAGGTTCAAATTGAATTTGTTTAGTTAGACTAAACCATGGTTCCACAGATGTCCAAATCATAGGGTGTTTGAGGCTTTTGTTCGGAAAAACTGAGTGGGCATAGGATGTCGTTATTCTTTGGATGGCAATGAGAAGTAAATTTGGATTTACTGCAAAAAGGATATGATGGGTGAGCATATTCATTGCTAAAGCGTTAACTGAAAAGCTAATGTTTCTAGCTACTTCTGAGAGTAACACAGACATTGGCTGTGTGTGAGCATAGTCAACCTTTAACCCAAAGAGCAAAGAGTTCAAGACCTTGTTGAGTTTGACTGAAGCTTCTGAGCAAGCATTCAAAACCAACACAGTGTCTTGTAAGATTTTGGTAACGATTTGTGGTTTGACAACCTGGCGTTTTGGTTTAACGGTGTTGACAGAGTTAACAGTGGGCATGCTAAGGTTAACAAGAGGCTCTAACAATGAGGCTGTTATTAAGAGTCCATCCGAGGATCTTTGACCTTTCGTTTTGGCTTGGCCCAATTCTGACTGGGTAACAGTGGGTGTGATTGCTAGGCGGATGGCTAAACTGATAAACAGGAGGGCCATCATCTTGGCAAACATAAAAGTGAGTGGTTTTGGATCTTAATTTTCTTGTTGATCTTTCTTTAGATACCTGGTTGGCAAATGAAAATTCCTCTTAGAGGTGGGATGATTTCTTTTAGATGAATGTACTTTATTGATCCCAAAACTGGGAAATTACAGAATAGAGCTTAAGAGATTGAACTCTAAACCTTGTGCTTGTTTTTCTCACCTTTGATGGGAGTTTTAAGATTATTAGCTCAAGCTAATGGTGTTGAATGTCTTGTGTTTGCTATTTGATAATAGTAAGTTGATTGAAGTTTATTTGATTTTACAGAGGTCTTTGAACTTAGTTTAAGGGCTAATTTGGTTTTAATATACCCTTTCCTTTCTGGGGGTTTGGATGCAGTTAACTGATTGGAGAAATTTGGCTGAGTGTACCTGAGGCTAGTAGTTAGCTACAGTTATTTCTCGGATGTAGGTTTGATTTTAATCTTATCTATGGACTTACTTTGACAGTGTTGTACCCGACAAGTCCCATGGGGTTTTGGTAAAAGTTACACTGATTTTGGTGAGCCCATTTGAAAATGGGGTCCTGGATTTGGCTCTTGAGTGGCCAAAGTTTGTTGTTGACAATGTGTGGATTCATCCACTCGGGCAGGAATTTAGGAGTGATTTTCCTTTCCTGTAAATTTATTTCAGGTGTCTGCTGTACGAATGTGGGGTGGAAGATCTTGTCCCCCCTTCGCAGTTTGTCATGCGAGAGTTTTTGATCGTTGTACGCTTTCTGTTGTTTAGCGACTCTGTCCGAATGGTTTTGACATACAGACTTGGGAGCTTTGTATGTCGTTTTGATGCTTTTGTGTTCTGCAGCTGGAGTGTTATGGGCATTGGCAGTCATCACCCCCCTCTGGTTTCGAGGAACTTTGAGCGGTGGCGATGATGGTTCGTCGGAAGCATGATCAGGAGTGCCATTGCATAGCTGCAGAGAAGATTGTGTCGCATGAATTGGTTTCCGTTTTGGTATGTCATAGGGTTTAGATGCGGGTAGCGCATGTATCGTTTTATCCGACCGGTGTTTGACGGTTTTATGGATCATTTGGTTGCACGGTTGAGTGACTGTGCACCTTGCGTTTGCAAAAGTTGGGTTCGTTGTCGCAAAAACTTGAGATTTCAGAGGGTCTAGAGAGCTGGTTGGTGTGGCTCTTGTGACCATGCAGGCCTCATGGGCGGGTGGGTGGGTTTCAAAATGTGACACCACCATTGAATCATGGGTATCAAGGGTTTTAAGAGGGCCGTTTGGGGTTTTCTGCTCGGCCATTGAGTTTTCAAGATCATTTGAGTGTTTGGCTTGACCTTGTATTTGAAGGTGACTTTTGACTTCTCTAGGACAGTACTCACCTTGGTCTTGGCGGTCGCTTTCACTCGGTTGCAGTTGTTCCAACAGTGCTAGTTGTGTGAGACTTGGGGTGTCCAAAGTGTTCAGAACAAAGCACTGTGATTCAGTTGTTCTTGTTGGGTCAAATGGGTGAGGGTGTTGCGTTTGAGCCCATAGTTTGAGGTTCTTGAAATCAATCAGTGGCTCAAAACGGTTCAGTAGGTCTTTGCCAACAAGCAATGGGATGGCGTCAAGTTTGGACACGTAGACCGGATGTGTCAAGGTCATGGGTCCAATGGACATGTTTAGTAGTGATACGCCCAACAGGGTTGTTTTAGTAAGCGCATATGGTCGCACAGCTAATGAACAGGGTTCCAGTTTCAAATATTTGTTAGCGCGGTTAGCGGCTACACGTAGTTTGTCAAAGAGGGTGTGTGACATGAGAGTGATGTCAGCAGCGGTGTCTAAAACAGCGTCCTGACACACCATGTCTTCAAGGGTCAGTGGAAGGTAGAATTTCCGTGCCACCCCCCTCTCGTTTAAGTCGCATAGGAATTGTGGAACCGATGGTTCGACACAGAGTTGCGACATGTTGTTAGAGGAGTGGTCTGTGACCTGTGGTTGGGCTGCCATAACAGCACTGGACTGCGTTGAGTCCTTTGGTCCTTCCTCATTTGCATGAGGGATTTTCTTCTTGCGTTTCCTTCGTTTGGAACGCTTGTTTTGAGTTGGCACAGCTGATATAGCTAGAATGTTAGCAGTTTTATTCTCTTTGTTGCTTTGAATCTCTGCTAGGAGGTGTTGGACAATTTCAATAGCTTCTCTACTGAATGTAGGAGTTTCTTCTTCCTTCCAAGGTTTGTGATAGGTCTCTGCTTCTGAGCTTCTGTGATGGGATGGAGACCATTTGTCGCGGTTACGCGTGTCTTCGTATCGGTATCTGTCATCATGGTAGTCCGTATCGCGTTCTCGTGATCTATCCCGTGGATATGGTCTACGACGGTAGTCGGGTTTTCGCAAAGTTGGTCCAAAGTGATATCCAGAGGACCTAGTGTGGTTTGGACCTTGATGAGGTCGCTTGGGAAAATGCTTCGGCTGTTGATGTACTCGCGGTGTAAGAGGTGGAGTAGAGCGAGGGGCTCCTTCCAACTCCAAGGTGTTAGACGCATCGCTAATAGCTAGCACTGTGGCAGGCTCGGCGTGCTTGTTGCGACTTTGTTGCTGTTTTTGGAACGCATAGTGTGCAAACTCTCTCAGCTGACTTATTGAGTTTGACCTTGGGTTAGCTGTAACTCCTAGGTAATGACTCACAGTGGGATGGAGGTTTTGGATGAAGAGGGTCTTGAAATTGTGGTCTTCTTCCATCCCTGGTGTATTTTGAGATCCAAAATATGCAAGTAGGAGTCTCTGGTAGTAGGCTTGTGTTGGCTCTGAGCGTCCTTGCTTCACGGCTAGGGCTGCGGTTAGCCCTGCTTGTAGGCAGTCGGAGAACTCCTTTTCGATGGCTTCGCGGAGCAGCATGTAATCTGCTTTGATGTTTGTCGGCTGTCTGTCTATGAATTTTGATACTGACCTGTTAGATGTTAGTTTAATCAGATAGATGCGATCGTCAGTCATAGCATCAGGATACTTACGCAGGTAGTAATCAATGTCCTGTAAATAGACTTTGGCATCAGGTGAACCCGTAGGTCCTGGATCAAATTTGGTGATATTTCGCGCAATCTTGTCAAGGTCGCGATCTGAAGGGGCACACGCACGCTGTCCACGCGGTCGTCCGTATTCGAAACGGGAATCGGGCGAGGGAGTGCGGTGGATGTCCCGGTGTTCATGTCTTTCCTTTAGGAGCAGTTGACATTCCTTGTAATCCTTCTTCACATTTTCCAGTTGACCTTCAACTCTTCTGAGTTCCTTCTTTGTGTCTTGAAGGGCATCTTCAAGTTCATTGTTGTCTTGATGAAGCGTGTCATTGTTATGCATCAACAGTTCCTTTTCTGACTCTGCACGGTCCAAATCTTGTAACGCTTCATCCAGTTGATTTTGAGTTTTGTCATTCTCCTCTTGAGATTGTTCCAAATTTCCTTTCAGTGTCTCGTTCTCTTCTTGGAGAGATAGGATCGTTGTTTGTTGATTTGCCAGCTCGTTCTCGGCTACCTTTAATCTTGCAACTAATGTTAGTGCAAACTTACCTAACACACTGGTGAGGTCCTTGCCTTCTGGTGGTTTTTCAGTGTGTTCATTCAAAAGTTCTTCAGTGAGTTGCTCCAATTCTTCGGGCTGTGTTTCCTTGACCCGTGTTGTGAAGCTAGAAATTAAATTAGAAGTCCATGCTTCCAACGTTGTTTGAAGGTCATCCAGTTTGGTAAATTGGTCGGTTGTCTGATGACTCATGTTTGACCGTTGTTATTTAGCTTTTTTTTAAAAAAAAATTCGACTTGATTATTCTTAAATTTGTTCAACAAGGTTTAACCTTGAGATTTTTATTTCACAACCGTGATAGTTGAAAGTTCCTTTAGAAATTGTTTCAACTTGTAGGTTTGCAGGATGGGAAATAGAATTTTGAAATTATTTAGAAATGCAGAGATGCTTCAAATAATTCGTTCGTCGAAACCGTACGTTGATAAATAAAGTTAAATTGAAATTGGTTTGAATTTGTTTCGCAAAACAAAACTGAAATTTCAATGGTGTGGATTGACTTCTTTCCTTTGATTTTCAAAGTCTAGTATTGGAATTTGTCATCAATAACTAGCTTTGGGATTTTGCAAAATGTCACTTTGAAAGTGAGGATTTTATTTACAAAAGAAATCCAAAAGCAAAAGAGGCTAAATGCTTTAAAGATTTAAGATTATAAGTTTCCACTTTCTTTTAAAGTTAAGGCTTTCCTTTGGTTTTATTTGTTAAAGCCTATTTTCAGTTGAAGCATTAAATGTTTAAAATATTTACAAATTAGAAACAAGTGAATTGTTTGAATATTTGGTGTCCAAGGATTTCTTAGGATTGAAGCCAATAGTGATCTTTCTTGATTGTGATCTATAAATTTCTTATTTACAGAATAATCAATGTTTGCACCTTTTTGACTTTTCTTTTAAATCCTGGGAAAAATTTGAAAATTATGCAGGTTGGTTAAATGTTTTTCTTTTCCTGTAGAGAAAGCATGAATCAGAAATGACACAATGAGTTTAAATAACACCTAGAGCTTTGCTTAAGTGTTAATTGCTTAATGTGGTTTCCTAAATTTGAGAAAGAGGAAAAATTATAAATATTCAATAAGTCTGTAAATTTGTTAAAATGCACAGGACTAATCCTACTTTAATGTTACTCTTGAGTAAACATCAGCATTAGAATCCTTAAGCTAAAACTGGGTTTCTGTGGGAAGGGAATCACACCATATCACATTTAAAAACAGCCAAATAAGCACACATATAGCTTCAAAGTTTGCAACTTTTTGCTTAAAAGTGTGTAAATATGTTTGCTTTTAGCTTAAAAGATCATAATATGTGGTTATATAAGTGATTAAATACAATAGAGGTGTTTGTATATGTTCCTGCTATAGGTGTCTATGCAATGAGTGGGATTCCACCACTGAGAAAAAACTTTCAGAAGCCAACAGGTCCTTTCCCTTTTATTCTTGGCATAAAAGTTTGGATTAGTGTTAAATTTAGTTTATTCCGAATAATATGAATTGCTTTGAAGTTACTTTGAAGACTTAATTTGGTTATAAATCGTCTTTAAAGATTAGAAGTTTAAATAAAAATTGCAGTCCCTACGTTTCACCACAAGATGGAGGCAGTTTTCGTCTGCACTTCCAGAAGAGGAAACCCAATGACGTCGCAAGGAGTCAAGGATCTCTACTCAAAATGGCGGCTACAGGGAACTCTACCTAGACTTAAGATGGCGTCGCTGAGCCGATCTACACATGCACAGTTTTTTTTCATGCACAGCTTGACGGTCGCGTGCGCGACTGAGCGTGCACGTGCCACGTGGACGCTCAAGCTTCAGTCCATAAAACCACGCCTTGCTTTCCAAAGGCGGGAAAACTTTGGTCTCCCTAAACTTTATTCAACAAGTTTATACAATGGTTAATTCAATTAAATCCCCCAAGGGTTTGCTTTGCCTGTGGGATGTTGAAATAATGGGGAAAACAAATAGGATTTCTTCGCTATTTTGTTCCCAGGCCTATTTTAATTATTCAGCGTGTGATCACTTTTAAGCATGCATTAAACAACAAAAAAACTAAAAACTGACTAGAGTGGGGTCTCTTCACCCCCACCTCCTCTTGGTCAGCAGACACACACAGCAATCAGGGGGGCGAATTCACCCCCTCCCCCTCGTGACACAGAGACAGACAATAGACTGGCTGCAGACAATGAACCACCTTTGTTTTCTGAGTTAAAATTGACCAAAATCACACAGGTTATGTATTAATTTCCTTCTGAGTTGTCTCAAGTTCAGCCAGGCCTCACATGGGGCACCAAAATATGTAACGTGAAAATGGGATATTAATAAATAATAAATATGATCAGGTATGAATTATTTAATTTATATTGATGTATTGGAATCTGAGCTCAAATCTCATTTCATATACATCAGAAAAGTTAATAACACTCGTAAGGGGCACCAGCTTCTATCTTTAAGAAGCAATTTGATCTTTAATTTCACTTTATACCTGTTTGATCACTCAATAAATTAATCAATAATCAGTCTCAAAAATTTTCCGTGAATTCGATACCTGGGCTTGAAACAGACTCAGAATGAAATAAATTCCCAACAACTTCTCAATTTTAAATATTTATTAAACGAAATGATTAATAGACATTGAAATAATTTCATTAATTATAAAATCAATCTTGTAAATGATAGATTAACAATGTCAATATTTTCGGAACCAGGGTTAAACTGAGAAACGAATTTCTATCAGTTTGAGTTAACAGATTATTAAAAACAACGCAAATTTATGGAGAAAGTTTGCTAATTATGAAAAAGTCCTAAATTAATCTTAAGAAAATAAAAACGGAATTTTAATGAAAAGAAGAGTTATGTTAAGGGCTTCTTAATTTGCATCTGATTAGATATACAAATTATTACCGAACCTCAAAAGTTAATTCAGCAGGGGAATTAAAGTTTTTGCAGCTCACGTGTCCTGGTGATGGCAGTTCTGTCGTCCTTCTTCAGCCCAAGACTTTGTGGATGTGAGGGAAATATCTGCCCGCAGATACTTCAAAGTCCACACAGTTCGACCTTTAAATTCAAGCGGTCGAAGGAGGCTGGATTCTGGGCTGTATGACCCAGAGTTGTAACTGGGTTAGATGACTTTTCTTCAGAGCGATGTGGGACAGCTGCGCGTTGATTTCTCAGCTGCGTCTTTCTTCAAGAGGTCTTCGGGGATAATTAAAGATATCTGATCAGATTTCAAATTAGAAGAAAAAAAAAAGCTTTCGGACTTTAGGTAAAATAGTAGCTTCTGGTGGGTGCTTGGTCAAGAAAAGTATAAAAATAAAGTCAAGATTAAAGTTTACATTAAAATTAAACAAACGGTGGTTTTACAGAAAGTTTAACAGAAAAAGTGATGAATAAAATTGGAGTTTGACTCCGATTAAGAATTGAGCTCAAAGAAAAAGGAATTCCTAGGCATTTAAGAGAATAAAAGAAAATACAAAGTTACATGAATTACAAGTTATGAGTTATCTGCTCTGTGTTCAGAAAAGCGACATGTGCTCAGACAGTCCTTTGTTCTTCCTTGCTGTGTGTAGACAATGGAGGAGATCAGGACAAGGGAGCCGAGCCGGACAGAGGATCTGCAGCAGAAAGAGTGACGAAAAGAGAAGAGTCTGACGAGAAGGAGCGACGAAAAGAGGTCTGATGAAAAAGGGGCTGAAACCGAGTCTCTCTTTCCTTTTTATAAGCTCTGTTGAGTTTCGCGGGATTCCGGCCTGACCGGAATCTCAGCCAATGAGTGTCCTTCGTGGGCGGGCTCGATGAACTTTTAGTCCAATGAACAAACAGTCTATTGTTCGGAGTCCTTTGGGGTGAAGAGCTGTCGTGCAGCGATTGGCTGTGGGAGTCACATGGTTTTAGAGGCAAACTTTGATACATGATATCAGTCCACAGGAATACACAGTTTTAAATACATTGGAATGTACTGTTACACACTTATGTACGGGGGCCTACATTACCTACATTACGGGGGCAATGGATCAGCGTTCTCGTCGCGCCCTCCGCCAGTACCCGGGCTTGCCTGGGGAAGCTAATGATCCTACCAGCAGACTAAATTCAAAGAGACGACGCCTCTGTGCCAAGTCAAAGAAGAATCCTAGTCACAGTCCTAAAGCCGAAAGCAAACAGCCCCAAGAGCACTTTGTGGTAGGATCTGCCCTTCGCATATTACAACTAAACGTTGAAGGCCTATCTGCAGCCAAGCGAAGCCTTATCGAAGTCCTCGCCTTCCAACATTCGATTGATGTAATCTGCCTCCAAGAGACTCATATTGGCACAGAGGAAGCTGGCCGCTTCACCATCAAAGGCTTTGACCTCCTGTGCTATGTTCTACATGCTAAACATGGACGTGCCACCTATGTGCGTTCTGACATAGTTGAAGCAAATCACCTGATAACAACACATTTCTCAGACACCATAATCATTGGTGGCTTCCATATTGTCAATGTGTACAAGCCCCCTAATGCCAACTGGGATCTGCAGGTCTTACCCACCCTACCCCACCCTGCCATCTATGTGGGGGACTTTAACAGCCATCACCCTGACTGGGGGTACCCAGCAGTGGACAGTGATGGGGAGGCACTTTCAGACTGGGCATCCAGAAATGACCTCGCTTTGATATACGACCCCAAACAAAGAGGAACCTTCCACTCTGCTAGGTGGAAGAAGGACTATTCTCCTGACCTGTGTTGGGTCAGCTCTTTGAATGGGGAGCCATATCCTACACAGATCCTCATTCTTGATGATTTTCCACACAGCCAACACCGGCCCCTGCTTGTACACATTGGCCTACAACTTCCAGTCATATACAGCCCAAGGAAGATGCGCTGGAACTTCCGCAAAGCCAACTGGAAGAAATTCAGTGAAACTCTGGACCGGAGCATTGTTACCATCCCACTCCACACCATCACTGTAGATGAAGCATACAACCGCTTCTGCAGCGCAATCTTCAAGGCTGCCCATACTGCAATCCCACGAGGCTACCGACCCCTCTATGTCCCATGTTTGGACGGAGAAAGTGCTGCCCTCCTACAATCCTATCAAACATCAGGGGACCCAGAGATAGCAGACCATCTCATTGAATCGCTAAATACAGCCCGGCGAAAGAAATGGGAGGAGACAGTTGCTGACCGGAGCTTTACCCACTCTAGCAGGAAATGTTGGAGCCTCATCCGTCGCCTAGGAGCTGCACAGAAGCCCCCTAGCCAAAGCCAAGCATCCGTCACACCCAACCAAGTTGCATCCCACCTACTGACTATCGCCAAAGCACCCCAAGACAAAGACACCAGAAGAGCAGTTACAACTGAACTAAAAAAACACCAAAAAATGCCTGTAGAGGAAACAAACCCTGAACCCTTCGAGGCTGCTGAACTGGAGAAAGTCCTACAGGGCCTGAAATGTGGAAAGGCAGCAGGATACGATAACATCTTCCCAGAATTCATGAAGAATCTTGGCCCCCGAGCCCTAACCTGGTTGACACAATTCTACACAAGGATCACACAAACGAACTCGATCCCAAAGAAATGGCGGACAGCAAAGGTCATTGCCATCCCAAAACCTGGCAAAGACCACAAACTACCAGCAAGCTACCGCCCAATCTCCCTACTCAGCGTTCCTTACAAAATCATGGAGCGCCTAATACTGCAACGCATTTCCCCAGAAATAGAGAATATTCTAAGTGTGGATCAAGCAGGTTTCCGCAAGGACCGCAGTACAGGAGAACAAGTACTGGCCCTAACCACCTTCATTGAAAATGGCTTCGAGAGCAGACTGAAGACAGGGGTTGTGTTTCTCGATCTTACAGCCGCCTATGATACGGTCTGGCACAAAGGCCTCCTCCTGAAACTTATAAAGGCGATCCCTGCTTGGGCAACAGCAATTATAAAAACCCTGCTGACCAACCGAAGGTTCAGAGTCCACCTCAGTCAGAACACAAGTGCATGGAGAATGCAGAAAAATGGACTCCCACAAGGCTCAGTTCTAGCTCCAACTCTGTTCAACCTCTACATAAACGACCTGCCTACTACAAAATCCCGCAAATTCATCTATGCAGACGACATCTGTTTGGCATTCCAAGCACCAGACTTTGAACCACTGGAACGGGTGCTCACGGAAGATCTTGCTAAACTGGACCAGTTCTGCAAAATCTGGCGCCTAAAACCAAGCCCAGCAAAAACCGTCTCCAGTGTATTTCATCTCCACAATGCAAAAGCTGCCAGAGAACTAAACATCCACCTGAGCGGACTCAAGCTTAAGCATGCCCCAAATCCAACTTATCTTGGAGTGACCCTTGATAGGACCTTATCCTTCAAGGAACATCTAAAGGGGACGGCTGCTAAGGTGAAAGTACGAAACAACCTGCTCTGCAAGCTCGCTGGTGCAAAATGGGGGGCGGCAGTCTCCACCCTGCGCACCTCAGCACTGGCCCTTTCATACTCTGTAGCAGAATATTGTGCCCCTGTCTGGTCCAGGTCATCTTACACACACC
The DNA here is from genome assembly GCA_020510985.1 of Pholidichthys leucotaenia. Taxonomy (NCBI): domain Eukaryota; kingdom Metazoa; phylum Chordata; class Actinopteri; order Cichliformes; family Pholidichthyidae; genus Pholidichthys; species Pholidichthys leucotaenia. Next base: position 13,279,561 of record CM035849.1, read on the forward strand.
ATGTAGACACCCAGCTCAACTCAACCATGAGAACTATAACTGGAACAATCCGCTCAACACCACTCCCCTGGCTCTCTGTACTGTCAAACATAGCCCCTCCACACATCCGGCGAGCAGCATTAACTCAAAGGATGCTCCAAAAAGTTAAAGATTTTCCTCACTTACCAATCCATGCAGATATCTACACCCCACCCACTGCCCGACTTTCATCCAGACGGCCGATTTGGAAAAACCCTCCCCCAGCTGACTTTACCATCCAGACAGCTTGGCAAGAGGAATGGGAAACCGAGGAGGTCCCAAACAAACAGCTGGTGATAAACCCCAACCAACAGGTCCCGGGCACCAACCTCCCAAGGAGACAGTGGTCTACACTCAATCGCTTCAGGACTGGACATGGCCCCTGCTTGGCCAGCCTTCACAGATGGGGCAGTAGCCCTAGCCCACTGTGCGCATGTGGAGAGGAGCAAACTATGGAACACATCATAGAGGCTTGCCCGCTCCAAAGACTGGAAGGAGGATTACACACCCTCCATACAGCAAACCAGGAGGCAACTGCTTGGCTTAAGGACTTTGCATTCGCTAAATAAATAAATAAATAAACACTTATGTATAACTAAACTAACCTTAGTGTATCTTATAAGCAGTGCTTCTGAATCAACATGCAGGAATAAACATTCATTTAACATTACCATGCATATATATATATATAAAATCACAGATTAATGCATTTCACACATATTATTGATTTTCCACATCAAAAACATCAGAGTCCATCTGCATTTTCATAGTCCTGAAAAGAATGAAGGTTTAGAATTGAGTTTGTAATAATGTACTTTAAAGTTGTTTAAATCCAGTGTTTTCACAGTTTAAAGAAATTAGCTGAGTGTGGATCTGTTGCATGTTTTATGGGGGCAATAAAATGGAGCAGGACATTGGGGAAATTCCTTAGGCTGGTTTTAACAAAAGGGGATTTCAGCTGTGGCCTGGGGGAAGAAAATCCATTTCTTTGCATTATTCCTGGATGAAACAAAAATGTCTTTAAGCAGAAAAATAATTGTTGCTGAGCCAAAGCGAGATGATGCTACACATGGCTTATGTTTATACTGTGGAGGAATAAGATCAGGTGAGATGCGACGAGCTGGAAGGTTGCAGAGTTTTATTTTCCTCCATCATAATGAGACACACTTGTAGTGCTGTGCGCTACTGTGCTGTACTGTCCCCTAAGGCATGTATCGACAGCTCTTTTATATGTTATACAAACAGAGAGAATGCATGGCACATTAGCATATTGATATACATATCCGTCAATACATATGATTAGCCTGACCAACTGGTGCCCGGACGTCTTCTCCCTAATCCGGGGATGTATAAACAATAGTCCATTGTTCTGGTTGTCCCCCCAGGGGCTCGCTGTCCGTATGTGAATGGTCCTCTGCTTCCTCCGGACCTACTGAGTGTGAGGATTGAATGTCCCTGTAAATTGTGGTGGATCACCACAGGGCTCCCCCCCAGAACCCCCCCCCCGTTGTTTGGGCTCCAGCTCCGAGTTCCAGCACGTTGAACGGCCGTGGCTCGTGGGCACACGGGGCTGGTGCACATCATGGGTAATGGAACAAGACGGCGATCGGCCGGCTTTAGGGAGTGAGGTGTGGGAAGAGCGCTGTGGAGGAGGAGGGGGAGGGGGTGGGATTAAGTGAGTGCCGGCCTGGGACGTCAAAGGTGTCCGGGCTGCGCAAAAATTGCGTGTGGATCCGTGATGGTGAGGAGCTTTCCGGGTCACCCTGGCAGTGATCCTCAGCGGCTGTGAAAAAAAAAAAAAAAAGTCTCTGACTCCTCTTGCGGCTCGGTCCCGCGAGGATGTGGGGAAGGCGAATGGCCAAATTCCCCGAGGACGCATAGTGGCTGTGAAACAACTGCAGCTGTGTGAGGGACTTGGCGGTTTGGCTTTCGGTGCAGACGCAGCCCTAAAGCCATCGGGGACAGCAATCTGCTAGGCTCCCGTTGTGCGCCGTGGCTGAGAAACCCACACAAAGTCCTGTGTGCGGGCTGCACGTCTGCTTCAGGTGCGTAAGCAGCCCTGAAGGTTCCGAGGCTGGCGATTGGCCGTGTTTCTCGGGCATGTGCAGTGGCGGAGGATGATGTATCAGTCTGTGGAGCCGGATTGTCCCTCTGCGTGGCGCGCACTTGGTGCAGTGGCCACATAGCTGGCAGTTGCTCTGTCCTTGCAATCCTGCGGTGTGTGTGCGGAGCTTCATTGTCGCGAGCTGAATCAGGTTCGGGGAGCTTGGTGGAAATCAACGCAGTCGGCGCCGGGGATCGTCCCCGTTCAGGCTGCTTCTTTTGTTTCAGTCGTGTTGCCGTTCATGGTGCGTGTCGGTCCCAGCACTGCGCTCCAGAGAGCGCGCTCCGGTGAGGATGAAGAGATTGCAGGCGTTCTCTGGTCCTCTGTGTCCACAGTGCGGTGAGATGGAGCAGATGGTCATTCTCTCTTGTCAGGCCACCAGTGTGGAGGGAAAAGATCAGGCGAGGGGTGCACCATGACACGTTGGGTCACCAGTGTGGAGGAATAAGATCAGGCGAGATGCGACGAGCTGGAAGGTTGCAGAGTTTTATTTTCCTCCAACATAATGAGACACACTTGTAACGCTGTGCACTACTGTGCTGTACTGTCCCCTGAGGCATGTATTGTCAGCTCTTTTATATGTTATACAAACAGAGAGAATGCATGGCACATTAGCATATTGATATACATATAAGTCAATACATATGATTAGCATGAACATCTGGTGCCCGGACGTCTTCTCCCTAATCCGGGGATGTATAAACAATAGTCCATCATTCTGGTTGTCCCCCCAAGGGCTCTCTGTCCGTATGTGAATGGTCCTCTGCTTCCTCCGGACCTACTGAGTGTGAGGATTGTATGTCCATGTAGATTGTGGTGGATCACCACAATATTTGTTTTTAAATACTTTTGACAACAGGGATCAGTGCAAGTCATACAAAGTGGATATTATAGAAATGAATTCATCATAAGCTTGATCAATATCATCAACGTAAATATTGCTCCAATCCTGGATTTTTTAAATCACTTCTTAAATTTTCAATAGCTGTGTGGGAATGTGCAATTGATGAGGCAGGTTTGTCTCAAGGCAGCTTTATTACACATTTACCATCATCTCAGAGTAGAAAGAGAACATCACAGGAAACTCTCGTCCCTTAAATACCCAGGACTCTCACAGCTCACAAGTCACATTGCATCACAAGTCACATTGCATTATAATTGCCAGTAACAATGCATCTCCTCTTAATCCCCTAATATCACCCCCACAGTCTCAGGCCCTGCATACCAAAGCTAACACCTTCACAGCTTCCTGTTATCTCCAAGGAAACTCTGTCTTTGTTCTTATCTAAAATGTGAGGCCTTATATAAGTCACAAAGTAGGTCACACGTGTGGCCACACTACCCCCTCCCAAACATTTAGATCGAACACAGAATAACAATCTGCATGCTGTGATAACATCATTGCACATCAATCCACATGCTGCTTGGGCTTCAGTCTTCTTCCGTATCTGCTGTAACCAGGTTTCACCGCCTCCGCGGCGCCGTCATGCTGGGGAGCTGCTGTCTGGGGGTGCAAAACTTTTGACAGTCTCTGCGGGTGATCTGGTGGAAGTATTACTCTGGGAAACACCCCGTGGTGGTCTGTCGCATCGAGGGGCCCTTGCCAACAGCACTTGCTCGTCCTCCACCACAAAAGCGGATTTGAGTCTGTTTATGCCAACCTTTTCCCTCCTACCCCCCAAATCTAGCAAAAAATGCTTGTCCCCTGTTTCCAACACTCTGAACGGCCCATCATAAGGTGGTCGCAGTGGTGTGCGATGCGCGTCATGTCTGATAAAAACAAACTCCGCGTTTTTCAAAGCTTTAGGCACAAAAACGCGTGGAAAACTGTGATGGACAGGGCCCGGCAGCGTGCCTGCGTCAACGCTATGCTGCAACAGCTGAGACGGGGAGCTGCTTGGCGCAGGATTATCCGGGAGAAACTCCCTGTGTAGCTGAAGTGGCTGCGTGAAAACGAGTTCAGCTGGGGAAGCCTCTAAGTCTTCTTTAGGCGCAGAACGCAACCCTAATAAAACCCACGGAAGCTTGTCCACCCAATTTGCATCCGTCAGTGACGCTCTAAGCGCTGCTTTCAATGACCTGTGAAAACGTTCGCACAACCCATTAGCCTGCGGATTGTACGCGGTTGTACGGTGCATTGTGACACCTAGGCTGCGGGCCGTTGTTGACCAAAGTTCAGAAACAAATTGCAGGCCTCTGTCGGATGTAATGTCCAACGGGACTCCAAAACGCGCCACCCATGCTGTCAAAAACGCACGTGCCACCTCTTCGGCCATGGTTGACGCCAGCGGAACCACTTCCGGCCAGCGCGTGGTGCGGTCCACCATTGTCAGAAGGTGTGTGCACCCCTGTGACGGCGGAAGGGGGCCTACGAGGTCCACATGAACGTGATCGAACCTCTTGGCCGGGATGTGAAACGGCTCCAAGGGGCCGTTGGGTCTGGGTGTGCCAACAATGCAGCATTTGCCAAGGCTGTTTTTACCTCCGAGAACGCTGACTCCCGCTCCGGGGACCACTCAACCTTATTCGTGGGTTTCTGTTTTTTGAGCGCGGCATAAAGCGGTTGCATGAGTTGCACCGCGCGGGGGAGGAAACGGTTATAAAAATTCACCATTCCCAAAAACTCCTGTAATGCCCTGACCGTCTGCGGCCGGGGGAAATTTGCTACCATGCGCACTTTGTCAGGAAGCGGAACCGCTCCTTCGGGGGAGACGCGGTGTCCTAAAAAATCGATCTGCGCCACCCCGAACTGACACTTCGCTGGGTTGATTATTAACCCGTGATCTCCCAACCTCCGGAAAACTGTTGCTAGGTGGTTTTCGTGTTCGTCTTCGGACGCGCTGGCTACCAAAATATCGTCCAAGTAGACAAACACGAAAGGGAGATCGCGCAGCACCGCGTCCATCATGCGTTGAAACATCTGTGCAGCCCCTTTAAGCCGGAATGGCATGTGCAAAAACTCGAATAGGCCAAATGGAGTTATTACCACTGTTTTGGGTATGTCCTCAGCGCGCACTGGGACTTGGTGGTAACCGCGGACCAAATCTATCTTAGAAAAAACACGCGCCCCTGCCAAATGAATGGAAAAATCTTGGATATGCGGGATTGGGTAGCGGTCATGCGCTGTGGCGTTGTTTAACCTGCGAAAATCCCTGCAAGGTCGCCACGAGCCATCAGCCTTCAGGACAATGTGTAGCGGGGAAGCCCATGGGCTGTTCAAACGCCTGATGATGCCCAACCTCTCCAGGTTGGCGAACTCCTCGCGCGCTATGGCCAGTTTAGCTGCGTCCAAGCGCCGAGCTTTTGCAAAAACGGGCGGTTCGGTAGGGGTAATAAAATGTTCCACCCCGTGTTTAGCAACGGTTGCCGAAAATATGGGGACCGTGAGTGCTGGGAACTGAGTGAGCAGGGTGTGGAACTTACCGCTTGCAGCCGTGACGTTGGCTTGTGCTGTTGGCGGGGCCACTCGCGCTGTACAGGGAATAGAATCAAAAGAAAATGCATTAACCAGGTGCCTGTTAGCGAGATCAACCAACAAACCATGTGAGCACAAAAAATCAGCCCCCAACATATTGAAATTCACTGCTGCTATAACAAAAGTCCACTCAAATGTATGGCCGTGTAGAGTCCTCTCACCAAAGGTCTTAATCTCTGAGCCGTTCGCTGCTGCCACCCCCGGACCTCTGGATCCTGCCAGTCTGTCCGCGTAGGAAGATGTGATGAAACTCAACTGGGAGCCTGTGTCCACGAGGAAATTCCTCCCCGAGCGTGCGTCCAACAAGTAGAGCAGCTTGTTCTCCTCCCCAAGGGTCGCGGCTGCTACCGACCCCTGGTCTTGGCATTTCCCGAACGCTTGAACTGGCATGGTGGTACACATTTGCATGCCCTCTCTGCGAAGTGGCAGTGGTAGAAACAAAGGGTGTCTCCTCCGTGTTCCCTGGCCCCCGCCCCCGCCGTCGTCGGTGGTTCTGCTACTGCTGCCCCTGGCCCCCTGCCCTCTCCGGCCGTTGCGCCGAGTTCCGCTGCTGCAGCCGTGGCCGCGCGCTGTCTGCTGGCGTTGACAATTCGATGCGCCTCCCGGGCCAGCGCGCGGTAGTCCCGCTGGGCCAACAACGGCGAACTGGCCAGGGTCGCTCTCGTTGCTGACGGTAGGGTCCTGAGGAAGAGGTGGGTAAAAATGAAGTGGTCATCGTCCGAGCCTTTCAACCTCAACATCTTCTCCATCAGGTCAATGGGCGTGCCATCTCCCTACTCGGTCAGCGCCAGGAGTCTGTCTGCTCTCTCCTCCACCGAGAGAGTGAAGTGCTGGGTGAGTGCAGCCTTCAACGCGCCATATTTGTCGCTGGCCGGCGGCTGCTCCAGAAAGCTCTCCACATGCTGGGACGTGTGGTTATCAAGTTTTGCAACCACATGGTAGAATTTTGTGTCATCTACCGATATCCCCCAGAGGTTGAACTGTGCCTCAACAGAGTGGAATCAGGAGCCCGGATTGTTCTACCAAAAGTCCGGTAGCTGGACCGTAGTGGCATTCGCTTGGCTGGGGGCTCCTGACGAGGCTGGCCCCGGGGAATTTTCCTCTTGCTGCATGCTACATCTTGGGTCACCAGTATGGGAATGTGCAATTGATGAGGCAGGTTTGTCTCAAGGCAGCTTTATTACACATTCACCATCATCTCAAAGTAGAAAGAGAACATCACAGGAAACTCTCGTCCCTTAAATACCCAGGACTCTCACAGCTCACAAGTCACATTGCATCACAAGTCACATTGCATTATAATCGCCAGTAACAATGCATCTCCTCTTAATCCCCTAATATCACCCCCACAGTCTCAGGCCCTGCATACCAAAGCTAACACCTTTACAGCTTCCTGTTATCTTCAAGGAAACTCTGTCTTTGTTCTTATCTAAAATGTGAAGCCTTATATAAGTCACAAAGTAGGTCACATGTGTGGCCACAGCTATATAATTTACATGTCTTGTAAAAAAATGTGGTAATTGTCTCATTAAGGGATTCCAAACCAATGTCCAAAACAACAAAAACAGGAAAATGATCACTTACATCATCCATAATGAGACCACTGGTTATCTTCTTTTCTATAACATTTGTAAAAATATTGTCAATGAGAGTAGCACTGTTTACTGTTATCCTGCTAGGATGTGTGACTGTTGGATAAAGACCCAAACAGAACATGGAATTTATAAACTCAGTAATTTGTATTTGGCCATAAGAATTTAGAAGATCTATGCTAAATTAACCAGATAAAAATCTGCTTTTTATTACTAACTTCACTGTAGATTTCTGATAATTTATTTGAAAATGTATCAATGTTAGTACCCGTAGCTCTGTACATACAACTTATAATTATGTTTTTAGTATCTTTTGTTTCTATTTCAACTGGAACACATGTTCCATGACATTCTCAACAACAAAAGACATATGTTCAACAATTTGATATTGGTAGGAAGATTGTAGGGGGTAGATGGCTAGCTGCTGGAGCCACAGTCTGCTCTGATGGTAAGTAGCAAGCTGTTGGAGCCTCAGCCTAGCCTGCTGAAGCCTTGACCTGGTCTGGTGGTATTATGGCGATGCATATTGGTGATATAGCAATGTATATTGTGGTTGTGTCAGCAGACAGCGTCTCAGTCAGGAGGCAGTGGTTAGACACAAGAGAACAATAGGCAGGGACTTCATGGGGAGTTGGCAGGAAGAGAGAGCTGGGGGTTTAAAGCGTATCTGTGGTGGTTGTCTAAACGCATTCAACTTGAAAACATTAGGCAAAGTATTCGTTATTTGGTTAAATAATTATTGCCAGCCATATACCACCAGAGAAATATGCAAATACGACCGCAGGCATGGCCAGCCAATGAAAACTCTGCGCGCAGCCATGACACATGCGGATGTGACGTCACTTCATTGATACTGAACAGTCAATACTCCGCCTGTATGAGAGACTAGGGTGCTGTTGCGAGTGTTTTTATTCTATTATGGCTGGATTGTCGGACTCTGAGGAAGAATTCATCCAACATGGCTACAAGTTTGAGCCAGAAAGGTCTTCTGAGGGTGAAAGTGATGAAGTGGTCCTCACACACAACGCAATTTCGTCTGAAAGGATTCGTCTGTGCCCTGTTCCGAGATTGCGCAATCACTTTTCCGCTACGATCTTCTGACAAGGTGAGCTGGGTTTGGGTACACAAAAGAAGTGTTTATCTTTGTTTTTTCGCTTATTATTGAGACATCCAAAGGCTTTACATTCCGCCATGTTGCGATATCCATATCGCATTGTATGTTTTTGTTGTTACAAGAGCGCCGAGTGTCTGCTGCTCTGTATAGCAGCGAGGGAGGAGCCGAATCATCTGCCGTCTGGCGGCCGTTACGAGCTCAGATCAAACGAGACGACCCGCTGAATTTAAGCATTTATTTATTTATTTTCTACTCGTTTTAGTTCTGCATTTAATATGAACCCTGAGTTTGAAATAAACATTTGAATTTGAATTTGAATATCCCGAAAGCCACTGCTCATCCGGGCACTCCAGGTTCAGCCAATATTGATCCAGATCGCGGTATCCACGCTACTACGTCACAGGAAGCGTCCTGGCAGGCCATGTAGCCGCTAGTATGGCTGCACCCATGTTTTGCTGACATAGCTGAACCAGCACATCAGCAATGGATTTATATCACATTGCTTTGAACTTGAATTTCAACTTAAACTTGAACTAGAACGTGAGACAGGGTCTCAATATAATATCTTTTTTTTTCACGACCACCACAGGTACGCTTTAAGGAAAATGTATGGTGGAGGTGAAATGTCATGCAGATGTGAAATGATCTGTGGAGTTTTAAGGGATGAAACCTGGTTTGGCTATTCAGTGCTTTCTGTGTGTGATGTTGTGAGAGTGTGAATAAACTTCGTCTGATTGTAACTTGGCCTCATCATTTCCACACTCTCCACACTGGTGACCCTGGACGTATTATGGAGCACAAGGCAAGAACCCTGTAGTCGGCCCGGATGGGAAGCCCCAGCAACGTGGCAGGCATCCCACAGATGGCCCGGACGGGAACCCCCAGCAACGCGTGTGCTGTTGCAGTTAAGCTACCAGAATTTTGGCAGCACAACCCGTGCTTTTGGTTCCACCACACCGAGGCCCAGTTCGCCCTTCGGGGAATAACGACAGACGACACCAAGTTTTTCCATGTGGTTGCAGCGCTGGATGCTCGCACAGCTCAGCAGGTAGCGAGCCTGCTCGACCAGCCCCCAGCCCACGACAGATATGAGGCTCTCAAAGCTGCGCTGATTCGGCGCTACATGCTCTCGGACTGCGAGAGAGCAGAGAGGCTCCTGAGGTGTTCTGAGTTAGGAGATGGTTCGGCCGTCGATCTGATGGAGAAGATGTTGGCGTTAATGGGCACGGATGATGGGCATTTTCTGTTTGCCCACCTTTTCCTCTGGAACCTTCCAACAGAGGCGAGAGCAGTCCTGACCAATTCGCCGCTGCTGGCTGCGCGTGACTACCGTGCACTAGCCCAGGAGGCAGACCGGCTCATCCTCACCACCAGAGCGCTCACGGTAAACGCAGCGGGGTCGGAACCCAGCAAGATGACCAGAGGAGGCGAGGAGCCACTGACGGTAGCGGCAGCCGGGGCCAAGGAGCGCCAGAGAGACACGCTCTGCTTCTACTACCGCCGTTTTGGAGGGAACGCACGCAGATGTACGCCACCGTGCCAATTCAAGTGCTCGGGAAATGCCAGAGCCGGCAGTCGGTAGCAGCTGCAACCACCGGTGAAGAAAACAAGCTGCTCTACGTGACGGACTCGCTCTCAGGGAGGCGTTTCCTTGTAGACACCGAAGCCCAGAAGAGCATCATCCTGCTGACCTACGCTGACCGGCTGGCAGGACCCAGCGGCCCCGGGCTGGTAGCAGTAAACGGCTTGGACATTAAGACCTTTGGTGAGAGAACACTGGCTTTATCTCTACACGGCTGCATATACGAGTGGACTTTTGTCATAGCAGCACTGAGTTTCCCAGTCCTGGGAGCTGATTTTCTGTGTGCGCATGGTTTATTAGTTGATGTTGCTAACAGGCACCTGGTTAATGCACTGTCCTTTGACTCTCTCCCCTGTACAGCTTGAGGGGCCGGGCCAGTAACACAAGCCAACATCACAGCTCCAGGCGGTAAGTTCCACACACTGCTCACTCAGTTCCCAGCACTCACGGTCCTGACGTTTTCAGCGACCATTGCTAAACATGGGGTGGAGCACTTTATCACCACCACTGGGCCGCCTGTTTTCGCACGATCTCGGTGCTTGGATGCAGCTAAACTGGCCATAGCACACAAGGAGTTTGCCAACCTGGAAAGGTTGGGCATCATGAGGCGATCGAACAGCCCATGGGCATCCCCGCTACACATGGTCCCTAAGGCTGAGGGATCGTGGCGACCGTGCGGCGATTTACGCAGGTTGAATAACGCCATAGCACACGACCGCTACCCAATTCCCCAAATCCAGGACTTTTCCGTTCACCTCGCCGGAGCGCGCATTTTTTCAAAAATAGACCTGGTCCGCGGTTATCACCAGGTCCCAGTGCACGCGGAGGACATACACAAAACAGCGGTAATAATGCCGTTTAGCTTGTTCGAGTTTCTGGGCATGCCTTTTGGATTAAAAGGAGCGGCACAGACGTTCCAGCGCATGATGGATGCGGTGCTGCGCAATCTACCGTTTGCGTTCGTCTACCTGGATGATATCCTGGTAGCCAGTGCGTCCGAAGATGAACACCTAACCCACCTCACGACGGTTTTCCAGAGGTTGGCGGAACACGGGTTAATAATCAACCCGGCAAAGTGCCAATTCGGTGTGATGGGGATTGATTTTTTTGGGGCACCGCGTCTCACCGGAGGGAGCAATACCCTTGCCTGACAAAGTGTGCACTGTGGCAAACTTCCCCCTGCCTCAGACGGTCAGGGCGCTGCAGGAATTTTTGGGGATGGTTAACTTTTATAACCGTTTCCTCCCCCGCGCAGCTCAACTCATGCAGCCATTGTACGCCGCGCTCAAGAGACAGAAACCCGCGGATGGAGTCAAATGGACTCCGGAGCGAGAGCAGGCGTTCTCTGAGGTGAAAGCAGCTCTGGCAAACGCCGCACTGTTGGCGCACCCAGACCCGGCGGCCCGGATAGCGCTCACTACCGACGCTTTGGACTTGGCCATAGGGGCTGTCGTGGAGCAACATGTCGCTGGTTCTTGACAGCTGCTCGCTTTTTTCAGCAGGGCTTTGCGCGACAGTGAGCGTAAATACAGCACATTCGACAGAGTTGCTGGCTCTCCACCTGGCCATACGCCACTTCCAGTTCTGGCTGGAAGGGCGCAGCTTCACCGCGTTCGTGGACCACAAGCTGCTGATGTTCGCGATGGCCAAGGTTTCAGAACCGTGGTCGGGCTGGCAGCAGAGACAGCTGACCACGATCTCGGAGTTTACGACCGATATTCAACATGTGTCGAGTAAACTGAATGTGGTGGCGGACTGCCTCTCATGCGCGGTAGTGGCCCCGGTCTGTGTAGGGATAGATTATACAGCCATGGCCGCAGAGCAGATTAGCGATACGGACGTGTGCGCGCTCCAGTCTGGACCAACAGGGTTAAGGCTGGAGAGCAGAGTACTGCAAGATGGCAGCCCCCACCAATCTGCAACGTCTCCACGGGATGCCCGAGCCCGGTGGTCCTGGTCGCATGGCGCCGCTGCGTGTTTGAGTCAGTTCACGCTTTGGTGCACCCAGGAGTGCGCGCGTCAGTCAAAATGGTGGGAGCGAAATTTGTGTGGCCAGGCCTGCGCAAACAAGTGCAAGAGTGGGCTGCAGCCTGCATAGCGTGCCAATGAGCCAAAGTGCACAGACACACCAAGGCTCCTTTGGAGCCGTTTAGGATACCGGCTAAAAGATTCGACCATGTTCACATGGACCTCGTGGGCCCCCTCCTGCCATCGCAGGGGTGCACGCACCTTCTGACAGTGGTGGACCGCACCACACGCTGGCCAGAAGCAGTCCCGCTGGCGGCAACCACGTCTGCGGACGTGGTGCGCGCTTTTTTGACAGCATGGGTGGCGCGTTTTGGAATCCTGTCGGACATCACGTCTGATAGGGGCCCTCAGTTTGTTTCCGAACTTTGGTCCGCGATGGCCCGCAGCCTGGGTGTTGCATTTCACCACACAACCACGAACAACCCACGGGCAAATGGGTTATGCGAGCATTTTCACAGGTCACTGAAAGCAGCACTCAGGGCTTCACTGACGGATGCAAATTGGGTTGACCAGTTACCGTGGGTTTTATTGGGGTTGCGTTCCACACCAAAAGAGAATTTGGAGGGTTCCCCGGCTGAGCTTGTTTTTTCTCAGCCACTGTGGCTGCCCGGGGAATTTCTATTGGACAATCCCGTGACAGCTGCACGTCTCAGCATTTGCAGCGTAGTGCAAACACAGGCACGCTGCCCGGCCCAACCCACCACTGTTTCCCACATGCTTTTGTGCCAAAACTTTGAAGAATGCGGCGTTTGTGTTTGTCAGGCATGATGCCCATCGCCCACCTTTGCGCCCACCATATGATGGCCTGTTCAGAGTGCTGGAAACAGGGGACAAGCATTTTTTGTTAGACTTGGGGTGGGGGGGGCGTCGGGAGAAAATATGCATAGACAGACTTAAGCCCGCCTTTATAGTGGCGGACGAGCAAGTGCTGCTGGCTCGGACCCCTCGGTGTGGAAGACCCCCACTGAGAGCTCTCCAGGCAAACGATTCACCAGGACAGCCACACGGGCAGAGCGAAGTTCCCCCTCTCCCCTTGGGCCACCCGCAGTCAGACACACGTCCAGCAGCCCCCCCGCCGGCACAGAGACCCCCGTTACAGCAGATATGGGAGGAGACTGAAGCCCAAAAGACGTGCCGACTGAAACTCTTTCTGGGGGGGGGGGGTGATTATGGCGATGCATATTGGTGATATAGCAATGTATTTTGTGGTTGTGTCAGCAGACAGCATCTCAGTCAGGAGGCAGTGGTTAGACACAAGAGAACAATAGGCAGGGACCTCATGGGGAGTTGGCAGGAAGTGAGAGCTGGGGGTTTAAGGAAAATATATGGTGGAGGTGAAATGTCATGCAGATGTGAGATGATCTGTGGAGTTTTAAGGGATGAAACCTGGTTTGGCTATTCAGTGCTTTCTGTGTATGATGTTGTGAGAGTGTGAATAAACTTCGTCTGATCGTAACTTGGCCTCATCATTTCCACACTCTCCACAATATCATGGGTTCAATTCAATTTCAATTCAACTTTATTTATATAGCGCCATTTCACAACAACAGTCATCTCATAGCACTATCAACTGTAGGGGGGACCCCCACAGTTGCAGAAAGACCCCAGCAATCAGGCGATCCCCTGTGAGCAAGCACTTGGCGACGGTGGAGAGGAAAAACTCCCTTTTAACAGGAAGAAACCTCCAGCAGAACCAGGCTCAGGGAGGGGCAGTCATCTGCTGCGACTGGCTGGGGGGTGAGGGGATAGAGAAGAAGAAAAGAACAGACATGTAGAGAGCAAACAGCACAATGGGGACTCAATCTATGGGAGAGAACAAACAAATGTTAATGACCAGCAAAAAAAAAAAATATTTCAAAGAGAGTGAGGAAAGGAGTGAGGCCCAGTGCATTACTGGAGGTCCCCCGGCTGACTAAACCTATTAGCAGCATAACTAAGGGAGGGTTCAGAAACACATGACCCCTCCCTAATTGTAGGCTATATCAAAAAGGTAGGTTTTAGCCCTATTCTTAAAAACAGAGATCGAGTCTGACTCCCGAATCCAGATTGGCAGCTGATTCCACAGGAGAGGAGCTTGATAACTGAAGGCTCTGCCTCCCATTGTACTTTTGGAGATTCTAGGTATTACAAGTAATCCTGCATTTTGGGAGCGTAGTGCTCTGTTAGGATGATACGGTAGTATCAGATCTTTTAAATAAAAAGGAGCCTGATTGTTTAGAGCTTTGTAAGTAAGAAGAAGGATTTTAAACTTAATTCTAAACTCTATGGGAAGCCAATGAAGGGAGGCCAGAACCGGAGAGATATGATCTCTCTTTCTAGTACCTGTTAAAACTCTTGCTGCAGCATTTTGGATCAGCTGAAGACTTTTTAAAGATGTTTTAGGACAGCCTGATAATAAAGAATTACAATAATCTAATCTCGAGCTAACAAAAGCGTGGATCAGCTTCTCAGCATCACTCTGAGACAAGATGCTCCTAATCTTGGCAATATTACGCAAATGATAGAAGGCAGTCTTAGAAACAAATTTAATATGTGAATTGAAGGACAAATCCTGATCAAAAATAACTCCAAGGTTCCTCACAGAGCTATTAAGAGAAAGAGTAACTGCATCCAAACTGAAAGTTTGATTTGGAAAGGAATTTCTAAGGTTTTTTGGACCAACAAGAATGACTTCAGTCTTATCTGAATTTAATAGCAGGAAATTACAAGTCATCCAAGCTTTGATTTCCTTAAGACAGGCTTCTAACTTGGCTAATTGATTAGTATCATCTGGCTTCATTGACAGGTATAATTGTGTGTCATCTGCATAACAATGAAAATGTATACAGTGCTTTCTAATAATGTTGCCTAACGGAAGCATATATAAACTAAAAAGAGTAGGGCCTAGCACAGATCCCTGTGGAACTCCATGACTAAGCTTTGAGCTGAGAGAAAACTCATCATTTACATGAACAAACTGGAACCTATCAGATAAATAAGATCTAAACCACTGCAACGAAGTTCCATTAAGTCCAACATAGTGTTCTAATCTATCAAGTAGAATATTATGATCAATAGTATCAAAAGCTGCACTAAGATCTAAAAGGACAAGTACAGAAACTAGTCCATTATCAGATGCAATGAGGAGGTCGTTAGTGACCTTCGCTAAGGCTGTTTCAGTACTATGATGGATTCTAAACCCAGATTGAAACTCCTCAAGTAAACCATTTCCCTGCAGGTGGTCAAATAATTGCGTAGCAACAACTCTTTCTAAGATTTTTGAAATGAAGGGGAGATTAGAGATTGGTCTATAGTTAGCTAAAGCTCCTGGATCTAGCGTTGGCTTTTTGAGTAAGGGTTTAATTACAGTAGTTTTAAAAGCCTGCGGTACATGGCCTAAAGTTAATGAAGAATTGATTATATGAAGAATAAAGCTACCAATAAGTGGGAAGACTTCTTTAAATAACCTGGTAGGAATAGGGTCTAAAAGACAAGTTGAAGGTTTGGATGAGGAAACTATTTTGTCTAACTCACAAAGGTCGATTGGAGTAAACTCATCAAGACAGACATCAATAGAAGGAGTTGTAGTAGTTACAGTATTTAAGTTAACTGTGGGAAGAATCTGATTGATTTTATCTCTGATGGATGAAATTTTATTATTGAAAAAGTTCATAAAGTCCTGACTAGTAAGCTCTAAGGGGATGCTAGGATTGACAGAGTCCTGACTCTTTGTCAACCTGGCTACAGTACTGAAAAGAAACCTGGGATTATTCTTGTTCTCTTCTATTAATGCAGAGTAATAACTCGTTCTAGCTTTTCTAAGAGATTTTTTATAAATTAAAAGATGATTTCTCCAAGCTAAATAGATTTCATCTAAATTAGTAGAGCGCCATTTTCTTTCTAATTGACGAGTCTTCTGTTTTAAGCTACGAGTTTCTGTGTTGAACCAAGGAGTTAAAAATCTCTGATTAGACTTTTTCTTTTTTAAGGGGGCCACCAAGTCAAGAGCCTGATGCAGAGAAGCTGAAACACTATCCACCATGTTATCAATTACAGAAGGAGCAAGCTGTCTATAGCTTATTTCCGTTGTGTTGACACATGGCATAGAGGAAACAATCTGCATAAATTTGGAAACAGCATCATCTGAGAGGCATCTACTGTGATAATATTTTTCTTTAGGAGCCAAATAGTCAGAAATAGTAAAATCAAAGGTTAACAGACAATGGTCTGACAGTACAGGGTTATGAGGAGACACTACAAGATTTTCTATTTCTATGCCATATGTCAGAACAAGGTCCAATGTATGGTGAAGGTAATGAGTAGAATTTCCTACTTTCTGAGAAAACCCAATCGAGTCTAATATTGAATTAAAAGCCACATTAAGGCAGTCACTATCTACATCCACATGTATATTAAAGTCCCCTACTATAATTATTCTATCAGATTTCAGCACTAAATCAGCTAAGAAATCAGCAAATTCGGATAAAAATTCTGAATAGGTTGATGGGGGACGATAAACTATGGCAAATAAAATTGGGTTTAACCTGAAATTGCTAAAGTGCCCAACACTGAGGACCAGGCCCTCAAAGGAATTATAACATGTTTTTTGCTTTAATTTAACTAGTAATTTGGAATGGTAAATTGTTGCTACTCCTCCTCCGCAACCAGAACTTCTGGGATTTTGACAGTTTAAATAACCAGAGGGAGGTGATTCATTTAAACCAACATAATCCTCTTGCCCTAACCAAGTCTCTGTAAGGGAAATTAAATCAATCTGATGATCAATTAACAGATCATGGACTAACAGAGACTTGGGAGTTAGAGACCTAATATTTAATAAACCACATTTAATTTTTAAATTATGAGGAGGAACAGAGGCCAAATCATTCAATTTAGAGGCTTTATGTTTAATTTGAGTTTTACCAATATTTTGCTTTATCACTTTGGGATGCTTATACATTATATTTTTATTTACTTTGGAGGGAGCAGACAACGATTCTCTGATGGGGAAGACAGGGGCTAAGCTGAGGGGTGGCGGATGAAGAGGAGCTGCAGAGAGGCGTGTAGGACTACTACTCTGCTTCCTGGTCCCAACTCTGAGTAGTCATGGTTTTGGAAATTTGGATAAAAAAGATGCCAGATTGTTAGATAAATGAGAAGCACCATCCAAAGTGGGATGAATGCTGTCTCGTCTCATAAGACCAGGTTTTCCCCAAAAAGAGCTCCAATTGTCAATGTAGCCCACGTCATTTTTAGGACACCACACAGACAGCCAGCGGTTCAAGGATGACGAGCGACTAAACATGTCATCACTGGTCAGATTGGGGAGGGGCCCAGAGAATACTACAGTGGCAGACATCGTTTTTGCAAACTCACACACCGATTCTATATTAAGTTTCGTGACTTCCGACTGCCGGAGACGGATGTCATTAATGCCGGCGTGAATAACAATTGTGGAATATTTACAGTTACTTTTAGCCAGCATTTTCAAATTTGACTCGATGTCGCCTGCTCTGGCCCCAGGAATACATGTGACTATGGCCGATGGAGTCTCTAGGTTCACGTTTCTGACTACAGAGTCGCCAATGATCAGAGTTTTTTCCTCAGCGGGTGTGTCGCTGAGCGGGGAAAAACGATTAGAAACGTGAACAGGTTGGTGGTGAACCGGGGCTTTACGACTAGGCTTCCTTCTCACCGTCACCCACCCAGTCTCCTCGCTGCTGAGGACAGCCGGGGAACCGCTGACAGTTCGACCTAAGCTAGCTAGCTCCGCTGCAGCTAATGGGCGTCCGTCGAGATTAACTGGCGCAGACGGTGTTTCAATGCAGCGGAGCCGGGATTCCAAATCAGACAACCTCGCCTCGAGCGCCTCAAAAAGACAACATTTATTACATTTACCGTTATCACTAAAAGAGGCAGAGGTGTAGCTAAACATCTGACAGAGAGAGCACACCAGAGGAGGAGAGGAAAGAGATGTAGTAGCCATAGCTAGTGGCTGGAGAGCTGGAGAGCAAACCACACAGGCAGACAGCAAAACAGAAAGTGACGATACGTTACCACAAGGAAGTGACGATCTGATCCGATCTGTAGATCGGGTTGATGTCACGTGTCTCTGCCAACCAGTTAGAATAAGAGTATGTGCAACACCTACTGGTCAAGAGGTCAAAATCTTGTCTCTGTCTGTAATGTGATAACGTTTGAACATTTTTGATGTGATGTAGGCCTTTCATATTGATGCCATAGTTGCACCTATGAAAACTCTGGCATGAGTTCTATTTGCAAGGTAGGTTTAGATGTATTGTGGTGGCACTGTGTGGGGGTTCTCCACCCAGAGTCGGGAGCCGGGGGAAGATGGAACAAAAGGACTGAAGGAGGAAGTGGCTCCGGGGGGTCTCAGATGCACTGGAAAGGACTATCCGCCCCTAAGGGAGTAGGGAGATGCAGGAGTCGAGAGAGGAAGAGAGGTGGTTATTATGTTAATGTGCCACACATGTCTTTGTGCTGAAAGTATTGTGTTTGGACTCCCTGGGTCTCATGCTGCAAGTATAAAGGTTATAAAAAGGAGGCACAGTGAGACCCAGTCAGAGTATTTCCTGTACTTGATGTTGGAAGAACAGCTCGCTGTCTCGCCTGCTTTCTTCTTCCACAGTATCGCACATTTAGAATAGAATAGATAAACAATAAATTTTGAGTGAGGGGCCCGAAGACGTGAGGCAGACCCTCCCGCAATGACTCCTACGGTTGTTCATACCGTCTCCCCAAGCACAGATGGGCGGCTTTACTGCGACGCTTCGCTGGATGGCGTAGAAGTGCCATTGTTGGTAGACATGAGATCAGCGATTTCCCTGTTGAAGTGGCCCACTGTGAGGAGTCTGTTCCTGCAATACCATGTGAGAGACTTGGAGACGCCGTTCTACGGCTATGGAGGAAGCAGGTTATCCGTCATGGGTTTGTTAGAATTGACGGTGAAGTACAAGTCGGCAATGATGTCTCATGTCCAGTTCGTGGTGACCACTGGTGGGATGAACATCATGGGATGTGACATGTTCTACAGCCTGGTATTTGCAATAACCTGCGGTGTCGGTGAGCAGTGGTCGGGCTGCGGTTTGTGGGACCGACCTGCTCCACATGTGAAGGACGATGTGGTTTGGGACAGTGACTGGCCTGGTATTGTGGTTGGAGTGCAACATCAGCAATGTGGAGCACCATCTCGGGCAGGTTCCGATGCCAGTGTCCAAGTTGCCCTGGGTGTGGGAACTGGATGGCACAGCGGAATGTCTGGGATGGCTGATGAAGCCAAGACAACAGCTCCCTCAACTTCCAGAGTTGGTCCTGGTGATACTGTGACGTGAGGAACTGCAGGGGCTGTGCCAGCATTTAGAATAAAAGAGAGTGGGGCAGGACCAGCAGACATGATTCTACGACGCACCAAACAACAACACTGGAGATCAAGGAGAACTCTGGATTGGGTCGGTGACAAGGTTCAACCCAGGGCGGGAGCCCAGTTACAACATGGCAGTCATTGGAAGCCCAATCGAGCTCCTCTGTGCATTGGTGAAGAGGTCCGGCCCAGGGTAGAAGCTCGGGTGGGGGGCTTACATGAGAAAAGAAGGCAACGGGATGACCAGGGGTGGCTACGGGTGGTGGCTGCCCAGGAGGACGGTTACTTGAGACTGTCTGATGAATCGTGGAGACACCCTAATGAACTGCGACGAGTGGATGAGAGGAGACACCAACGTGGCTTGTCCCCAGAGATGAAGAGGCGAAGGTACTCTGGGAGGGATTTGCCAGACGGAAATCCATGGGGTGGGTCTTCCATTGGGACTATAAAGGCCCGCTGCAGCCTAAAGGCTGCAGCGCGTCGTGCGCACTGCTGAGAAGGTGATCGGCTGCAAGCTCCCATCTCTCCAGGATCTGTACATCTCCAGGACCCGGAGGCGTGCTGGCCGGATCATAGCCGATCCCTCACACCCTGGTCATGTACTGTTTGCCCCCCTCCCCTCTGGTAGAAGACTTCGGTCCATCCAGACTAAAACCTCCCGTCACATGAACAGCTTCTTCCCCTCTGCCATTAGACTGCTGAACACTAAGTGACTCTCGTGCACCATGTACAGCAGCTCAACCAGACTCATGTCAATCATCACTGTTTTCTTCCTGCATTACCGACTGCACTATATAGTTCTCCACAGTATCTGCTGCTGGCTAATATATATTTTAACTGTTGACCAGTATCACTTAATCTTATCCTACACTTTATTACATGTATAGTTTATTTCTCTTATCTTATCATGTTTAATGTTGCAGCATTGTACCGAGACAAATTCCTAGTTTGTGTACTACATGAACAATGGCAATAAACCTGATTCTGATTCTGATTCTGATTCTGATTCCACTAGCACGCTTTAGCACGACATGGGACGGCTCAGCACGCTTTGTACGCTTTTCCACTAGCCCCAACACGGTTTAACAGCCGTGATTCTCAGCCCCGCTCAAGGGCAGGGTACAGCAGTGCTGAGCTGGGCCGTGTTGTGACGTTAACAGACTGGTCGCCGCTGATTGGTCAGGTCGTAACCGGCGCTGATTGTTCAGGTTGTAACCGCCGCTGATTGGTCAGTTCGTAACCGCCGCTGATTGGTCAGGTCGTAACGTCACGAAAAGCGACCTCTTCTGCCGAATCTTCACGACCGCCATTACTCAGCGCGCAACCACTGTGGGCGGTTTATTTTCAGTGTATTGCTGTGCTATTTTCATTTATTCTCTATCAAAAATGGCTTTGCGTAATAAGGGTGTTCCATGGACCAATGAGGAGGTGCAGTGTCTGCTCACTGCATTGTCAGATGAACGCATCCAGCGCGAGTTAGACGGAGCCACCCGGAATGAGAAAATATACCGGGAGGTCTTGACATCGGAGTCCTTTAACGGTGATTTTTTTTTTTTTATTGTGTGTTTTTTCGCAAATATATTCAGTAAGACACTCATTTTATTTATGCAATAAAAAAGCTGTTCATTTGTGGATGATGATCGCTCTGCTTTATCGCAGCACACTGCGGACTCACGCTTTTCTTTTAAGTATTCATGTGAACAATACGCTGAAATAAGCTTATGTAATCTTGTTAAAAACTATTGTCTTTTCTGTATATCTTGCACTTTCGTGCTGTATTTTATTGTGTGCATTTTCCTTGTAGAATCATCCCACGCGTCCGCCGCGCCAGCTCGCCCGGATTCTCCAATGTGAATCTGTCCCGCCACCAGGCGCAAAATCTATTCAATGATAAATATTTGCAACATTTAAATAAGGTTGCAGAAAACGCGAGGGTAGCCCAGGAGCAGGATGTGGCCTTGAGAAGGCAGGAGCTGGCAGAGACGGCTTCATTCAACTGAGCCTTCCTGACCCAGGAGCTGGCAGAGACGGCTTCATTCAACCGAGCCTTCCTGACCCAGGAGCTGGCAGAGACGGCTTCATTCAACCGAGCCTTCCTGACCCAGTTTGGGAAGCTGGTGTAGAGGCACTCAGTGGTCGGCATGTATAAAATGTCGATTAACCTTCTTGTTGTGTTGCAAAGTTTTTTTTTTATTTTAATATTTTGTATATAATAAAATGGAATTGTTTTGGATCAAAGTGTGGTTTGTCTGTTACAACACTGAATTATAAAACAGTATAATTACATAGAAATTCCATTGCCTAGTCTGATGAAAATGATGCTGATCATCCTGTCAGGGGTCAACCATTGTAAAGGTAATGTAATTTTTAACTAGACCAAAAAACAAATGTTTTTGTAAGCTTTCTTTTCTTTTTATTGAAATATCATAAAAATTAGCACCACATGATCCAGTTCTAAACTTTGGGTACATTTTTTATGTTAACTTATAAGAAGTTGCACAGTTGGACTTTAAAATGCAGCAGGAGAGACTGAAGTAGGTAAAAAAAGTAAGTATATGTAAATTGAATGTTCTATCGGCATTCCAAATTCAGAGAATTACAATACTTTAGAAGGAGTGTAGCATCATCTAAACGGAAAATACAAATACTGTTGTTCCAAACGTTGACCTGAAGGTGAAAAACATGAATTTTTTTTATTCAGTACATCCAAAATGCCCTAGGATGTAAAAAATAATACAATTTGGTGTTGGCCAGTGTGCCACTGTCTCATTATTTAATACGAATAAAAACAAGTTTCAGCTCATTATTTCTAGGTCATTTGGCAGTTAATTCAAACCAAAAGTGACTTGTGTTGTTGCAGCTTTTTTTATCAGAGAGTTTCTCCAGTTTTGGAGCATATAATCATCCGTCCCTTAACTGTTAAACATTAAATAACCGCAGACAGATTGGCAAAGGATACACAATTGTGTTGCTGTTGCCCAAAACCGCTGTGACCCACTGCTTGTGGTGCTACCTTTTGCATGTGTGTGCTTTTTATGAATATTCACACTTTTTTGTAAGTACAAGTGGGATAGTATTAAATTGAAATATAACATATTTCTAATAATGTGTGTGTTTAGCAAATATTTACACTTATTTTGAAAGTAAAAGTTGGATAGGATTAAATTGACATATAACACGTTTCTCAATAGTGACAGTACCAGTATATGGAGGAATTCTGGGTCATATTAGCATCTGCTCTTCATCATAATGGGTTTGGGCGGGGGGGGGGGGGGTGTCTAATCATGTGCCATTGAGGGCCAAGACCCTGCAGGCTTTACCTCCAACCAGTGTCTTCAACAGCAGATTCCACTGAACTTCTTCCACTGACTGATCAGTGACAACACCTGCTGAAGAGACTGGGTAGAAGAGAGAACCTGCAGGGTCTTGGCCCCCCATGACACATGATTGGAAGCCCCCGGATTAGGTTTAAAGGGATTTAACATTTTAACACAAACTGCTTTATGGTTCATAATTCTGTTGACAGACTTACACCAAACCAAAAGTGATTTCTCAAACTGCTGGATTATTCTTAGCTTTTCCAATCTTTCAGTATTTAATTTATGCCACATGGTGGTAACCTTCACATATAAAAAAAGAGACATCTGCAAAAACTTCAGAGGTTTATTGTCAGTGCAAATCCCAGTGCAATACAACATGAATGCATATCTAGTACATTGTTGATGCAGAGAATATATATTTCTACAGTACATGTTTCCATGTAACCTTGTGACTGCATTATTTTAATTGCTTTTAATCCTAGATCAAGTTTGTTTTTGCCTAAAATGCATGATAACTGTCAAATATATCTTATTATACCTAACTCAGTAAAGTTTACTTTTTGAATATATATTTTGTGGCTAATATAGTTATTAACCTGGCGATCAAGTTGTGTCAGCTGATCATTTTTTTCTATGACACCATCTCAGACTCTGCTGCAGAAGCAGGTAAGTCCATGATGTCTCAACAGTCTCTCCATGATTTTCAAGCAGATCAGAGCAATTTGTTGGACAGGAAATAAAACGTTTCTACAGACATTCTTAAGCTCAATACTGGTCGTTTGTGAAGCTGTGCTGACATCTGTGACAGGCTGATGACATCCGTGACAGGCACGCCCAGAGCGAATGAAGCAGTAATTTCCCCACAACAGAGCCATCTGAAACACACACAGCGTACATATTTTAGTACCTAACAGCGATAACTTGCAGACATTAAAGTGTAGCACGACGTACTTATAGCAAACTAGCATTAGCAACCATTAGCTTACCGTCATATACGACCTAGTTTGTATCCTCACGCCTTTGGCTCTCCCAGAAGCTGCAGAACTATTCCAGAGTGTTTTCATCTCGCTGCCTGTACCCTTGTCTGGCGGTCCTTTTTGGCGTTTACGGTGAAAAAAGCCACAGACCGAGGAGTGGCCTTGTACAGCTGTGTGTTATGTTTTGCTTGGGTCGCGTGCGTTACGTTACGGGAGTGTGGCCCCGCCTCGCTGGGAGTGTGGCGCCGCCTCGCTGTTACAACCATCCCAAACAACCCAGACGAAGCACAACACCGTGCTAATGGAAACAAAAGCATTCCGAGCCGTACTGAAGTGAATCGAGCTGTACCGAGGTGTGCTGGGCTAGTGGAAAAGAGGCTCTGGTGACTGTGGGGGTGTGGTGGTGTTGCTGGGATGCCATTTTACCCTAAAGTCACATAGTTAATATGTACTGGTTGCATTATGCCCTGTGTTGTTTAAACAAAAAGAAAAAAAGGAGAACCTCAACACTGTTTGCATGATGTGGATATGTTTGTGTGAAGTGCCCAAGTTGTGGGGTGGGTGTGTTGGGGTGGGGGCTGGCAACAAGTGAGGAGTGTACATATTAACTGTTTGTATTTTGGTAAGGAAGTTACCATCATCATCATCATCATAGCAGTCTGTTGGGGGGCGACAATGACTGTTTCATTTAGGTCTGATCACACATATGTGTTTGTTTTAATTGTAGGGACACGGCTGTTTTATTTTAAAGGACCTTTTAGTTTTGAAAACAGCAGAATAACCCGCTTGGCTGTGTAGAGGTGGGTCAGCAGTCTCCCTGGCCCCCTCTAGTGAGCTATTTTGTGTATGGATAGATCTGTGAATATATATGTTGTTATTTTTAGCGTGTGAATCAGGTTCTAAATTTGGGAGGGCCTCATTGGTGTGTTTGGCATTTTTCTATGGGGGGGTGGGGGAGGATGTGGTGTGTGGAGAGCGTGAAATGAAGAGGCTGAATTTATTTCTCAGTTCAGGTTTATTAACAATCACGTGTCTCCAACATCCTCTCAAACAGAAAAGAGACCCAACTTCCCACATCTCCCCTTTTTATACCCGGGACATCAAAGTACAGAGTCACATTGTCATTCAATCCCCAGAGACAATACATCACCCCCCAGGTCTTCTCTTCTCCACCTAAAACCCTGGTGGTTAGGAAGTCTTCTCAGAGCCATTTCTAAAGACACATCTCACACCCTCCTGTTATCCCCAGGAGGTCCAGACTTATTGTTCCTTCTAAGACGTGAGGTAACAGTAATATACATATGCAGCCTAAGCATCTCAAATATGTGTGCCACATGGTGTACCAATATGGCGTTGGGTACACCCTGGGTGGAGTGGGAGTGACGGTCCCATCTTTCCGGTTCCGCCACCACTCTGGGGTATAAAGGGCAGACACGGAAGAGCACGGACTCTTTCGGTGTTGACCCCTTGGACAGAACAGAACACCTGTATTGTTGTGGTTCTTATTATTTAAGTTACGTTCAACTGTAAACCACTGCAACAAAGTTACAGTAAGTCTAACATGGTGTTTTAATCTATCAACATGGTGTTCTAATCTATCATGGTGTTGTAATCTATAATTGAGATCAATCAGTCTGGAAAAGGTTAGAAAGCCCTTTCTAAAGTTTTGGGCCTCCAGCAAACCATAGTGAGAGCCATGATTCACAAATGATGGAAACATGGAACAGTGGTGAACCTTCTCAGGAGTGGCTGGCCAACCAAAATTACCCCAAGAGCGCAGCGACGACTCATCCAAGAGGTCACAAAAGACCCCACAACAACATCCAAAGAACTGGAGGCCTCACTTGCCTCAGGTAAGGTCAGTGTTCATGACTCCACCAGAAGAAAGACACTAGGCAAAAATAGTCTGCATGGCAGCGTTTCAAGACGAAAATCACTGCTGAGCCAAAAGAATAAAAAGACTCGTCTTGTGGAGAAAGGAAGCAGGCGAGGCAACGAGCTGAACAACACACAAACTTTATTCCTTCTCCAACATTCAGTACAGTAAAATCTGCTGGGTCTCTGTGCATCCTCTTTTTATAATCTTTAATTCCATGCATTGAGATCAAGGAATCCTGACCATAATCACTGTGTGGAGCAAAGACATGTGGGGGACATTAACATAACATAACTCCAGAACCATATTCTCACACGCTTTCCTTTCTTTCCTTACCAGCAGTTCTGGCGCTTCCTTCTCTCTCCAGGGGGTGAATAGTCCTTACTGTCCTGTCTAAGACCCCCTGGTGACACTTCCTCCTTCAGCACATTGTTCCCTCTTTCCCCCAGCTGCCGTCTCTGGATGGAGAATCCCCCACCCGTACCACCACACAGCCCCCCCAAACTCCCAGAAAGGACACAAATGCCCCCGTCCTTTGGGCTCAGCCGGCACCCATAGCGGCTGCAGCGGGGGGTCGCCAATCCAGTTGAAACATCCTGCTGGCGAGGTGTTCAGGAGAGCACGTCAGTCTGTGGTGGGAAAAAAGGAGGGGGGGCAAACACATTAGCTTTGCGAGCGCCAGTCCCTACCGAGGGAACACCAACTTGCAGAGCCCCCAACAGAGGGCGTCCGCGCCAGGGAGCTTGGGCCAACACCACCTGCTCATCTGCCAACACAAAAGCGGGCTTCAGCCTGTCGATACGGACGGTCTCCCTACGTCCCCCCAAGCTGAACACAAAATGCTTCACCCCAGGTTCCAACACCCTGAATGGTCCGTTGTACGGTGGGTGCAGCGGGGTCCGGTGCGCATCATGCCTGACAAAAACAAAACTGGCATTCTGCAAGCTTTTTGTGACGAAGGTATGGGGAAAACAATGGTGGGTCGGGCCCGGCATGTTAAAAGCCTCCGTACTGTGCAAAAATTGCGCGGTCGGCTCGGCCCTGGGCATGGGGTTTTCCAGTAAAAAACTCTCCAGGGATCCACAGCGGCTGAGAAAAAATGAGTTCTGCAGGGGAGGATGCCAGATCCTCCTGAGGCACGGAGCGCAACCCTAAAAGAACCCAGGGCAGGCAGTTGACCCAGTTTGTATCTGTGAGTGAAGCTCTGAGCGCTGTCTTAAGTGACCTATGAAAACACTCACATAACCTGTTAGCGTGGGGGTTGTACGTGGTGGTACGGTGAATTTTGACCCCCAGGTTTTGGGCCATGGTGGACCAGGCTTCCAAATCGAATTGTCGACCCCTGTCGGAAGTGATGTCCGATGGGGAGCCGAAACATGCAACCCAAGCCAACAAAAAAGTGCGAGCCACCTCCGCAGACGTGGTAGAAGCCAGCGGGGCCACTTAAGGCCAGCGCATGGTGCGGTCCACAACTGTCAAAAGGTGCGCGAAACCTTATGACGGTGGGAGGGGTCCCAACAAATCCACACAGATGTGATCCAACCTCCTAGCTGGGATTTGGAACGGCTCAAGGGGGTTCTGGTGTGCTTGTGCACTTTAGCCTGCTGGCATGTGATGCAAGCTGCAGCCCACTCTTTCAAGTCCTTGTGCAAGTGTGGCCAGATGAATTTTGCCCCCACTAGCTTCACCGAAGTGTGCACGCCTTGATGCAAAAGGGAGTGGACTGACTCAAAACTGCAGTGGTGCCAAGCACTTGGAACCACCAGGCGCGGGTGGCCGGTGGAGACATCACAGAGCAGGGGAGGGCACCCTTCTTGCACCACCCTGCTCTCCAGCCTTAATCCAGTAGGTACCCACTGGAGCGTGCAAATGTCTACATCCCCAGCTTGCTCTGTGGCCATGGCAGGGAAATCTATTCCCATGTACAGCGGGGAGACCAACGCGCACGACAGACAATCGGCCATGATGTTGAGCTTACCGGCAATGTGTTGAATGTTGGTAGTAAACTCCGAAATCGCAGCCAAATGCCGTTGCTGCCGGGCCAACCACAGTTTGTAGACCTTGGACATTGGATATGTCAGTGGCTTATGGTCCACAAACGCGGTGAACTCATGCCCCTCTAGCCAAAACTGGAAATGGTGCATCGCCAGGTGGAGAGCCAGCAGTTCTCTGTCGACTGTGCTGTATTTGCGTTCGTTGTCAAGCGAAGTTCAACTGAAAATTGCGAGCGGCTGCCATGAACTGGAAACGTAATGCTCCACCACTGCCCCATGGCAACATCAGACGCATCCATAGTGAATGCTATCCATGCCGACGGATCCAGGTGGGCTAGCAACGCTGCATGTGCCAGCGCTGTTTTGGCATTTGTGAAAGCCTGGACTCCTTCAGGAGTCCATCAATGGTTTCCGCGGGCTTCTTTTTTTTAAGTGTGGCATACAACGGCTGCATCAACTGGGCTGCCCGGGGAAGGAACCCGTTATAAAAATTAACCATTCCCAAAAGCTCCTGTAGGACCCTCACGGTCTGCGGATGCAGAAAGTCCGACACAACGCGCACCTTTTCCGGTAAAGGAATCGTGCCCTCCGGCGAAATGTGGTGGCTCAAAAAATAAATCACCGGCACACCTAACTGGCCCTTCGCCGGGTTAACTATCAGCCCGTGCGCTTCCAACTTCTGGAAAACTATTTTGAGATGGGCGATGTGCTCCTCCTCGGATGTGCTAGCTACCAGAATGTCATCTAAGTAGACAAAAACGAAGGACCAGTCACAAAGCACTGCGTCCATCATTCTCTGGAAAGTCTGCGCTGTGCCTTTTAATCAGAACGGCATGCGTGAAAACTCAAAAAAGCCGAAAGGAGTTATTACTGCTGTTTTCAGAACATCTTCCACTCACACTGGAACCTGGTGGTAACTGTTGACCAGATCCACTTTGGAAAAAACATGCACCCCGGCCAGGTGGACGGAAAAATCGTGGATGTGCGGGATAGGATACCCATCATGTTCCGTGGTGTTGTTCAAGTGCCAGAAATTGCCGTACGGTCGCCACGACCCATCGGCCTTAGGCACCATGTGTAACAGGGATGCTCATGGACTGTTGGACCGCCTGACGATGCCCAACTACTCTAAGTTGGCAAACTCCTTGCGTGCTCTGGCCAGTTTAGCCACATCCAGGTGCCGAGGTCTCTGCCCTCTCACTGTCACAAAGGGTATAGTGCTGGAGCCGCATCCTCTTCAGTGCTTCATTTTTCTCCTGGGCCAGCGGCTCTTGGAGCAGACTTGTCACCTGTTGCATGGTGCACACATCCAGAGCAGCGACCACGTAGTAATACTTTGTGTCATCCATTGTTATCCCATGGAATGTGAACTGGGCTTCTATGTTCAGGAACCATGTGGTTGGGCTGTGAAGCCAGAATTATGGGAGCTTGACTG
This sequence comes from Pholidichthys leucotaenia, assembly GCA_020510985.1. Lineage (NCBI taxonomy): Eukaryota > Metazoa > Chordata > Actinopteri > Cichliformes > Pholidichthyidae > Pholidichthys > Pholidichthys leucotaenia. The sequence continues at coordinate 13,308,436 of CM035849.1, forward strand.
AGACAGTGCACGTAGCACTGGTGCTCTCCCTCAAGGTAGTCTCCGGGGTGGTGCTCGGCTCGCTCTCCATAGCACCTCTTGGGGTCATTAATGTGGAGAAAGGAAGCAGGCCAGGCAACGAGCTCGACAACACACAAACTTTATTCCTTCTCCAACATTCAATACAATAAAATCTGCTGGGTCTCTGTGCATCCTCTTTTTATAATCTTGAATTCTATGCATTGAGACCCAGGAATCCCGACCGTAATCATTGTGTGGAACAAAGACATGTGTGGCGCATTAACATAAGATAAGATAAGATAAGATAAGATAAGCCTTTATTAGTCCCACAACGGGGAAATTCCAGGATTGCAACAGCACAGGGATAGCAACACTCAGAGCAACAATCAGAAGGCAAGAAAAAAAAAAAAACAAAAACAAGCAAGCAAGAGCAGCTAATATACATATGTACGTATTACTATAAAATATATATACACACACACACAGACACACAGTGCAGAGCATTGTAGCTGGATGGAATAAATATATGAATATATGAACACACAGTGCAGAGCATTGTAGCTAGATGGAATAAATATGTAAATATATAAACACCCACAGTACGGAGCATTGCAGCTAGGTGGAATAAATATGCAAGTATATAAACACACACAGTGCGGAGCAATGTAGCTAGATGGAATAATATGTAGATATATAAATATATAAACACACCCAGTGCTGAGCATTGTAGCTAGATGGAATAAATATGTAAATATATAAACACACACAGTGCAGAGCATTGTTGCTAGATGGAATGAAACAGCATAACCGTCTACTTAGTTATCCTACATGGTATGATTATGTGCCCATACATATTCTCACCCTCCATAGCGACCGGTAAGTTCCTAGTTGTATGCCGGAGGGGACCATTGTGTAAGTCTATTGCATCTTTTGCATTCAAAAAACTATTAGTTTGTTACGTCTTTTTGCTATCTCTGCGAGCAGCCCTGCTTAGGTTGTACAGTCTGACAGCCGTTGGTAGGAAGGACCTACGAAACCTCTCGGTTGTGCACCTGGGATGATGTAGTCTGCTGCTAAATGAGCTCCTCAGTGCATTCAGTATGTCCTGCATAGGGTGGAACTCGGACTCCAGCAGAGATGACAGTTTAGCCACCGTCCTTCTCTCTCCTATCTCCTCCATCGGATCAAGGCGCTGCCCCAGGACAGAGCTAGCTTTCTTAATCAGTTTGTTCAGTCTCTTCCTATCGGCTGCAGTAATGCCACTGCCCCAGCAGACCACTCCAAAAGTGATGGCTGATGCCACCACCGTGTCATAGAATGACTTCAGCAGTGCCCCTTGTACACCAAAAGACCTGAGTCTCCTCAGCAGGAACAGCCAGTTCCTGCTGAGGAGAATAACATAACGCCAGTACCACAATTCTCACACCCTTTCCTCCTCCAGTGGTTCTGGTGCTTCCTTCTGTCTCCGGGGGACGAATAGTCCTTACTGTCCTGTCTAAGACTCCCCGGTGACACTTCCTCCTTCAGCACATTGTTCCCTCTTTCCCCCAGCTGCTGTCTCTGGGTGGAGAACCCCCCACCCATACCACCACACAGACTCCCCCCCGCCCCCCAAACTCCCAGAAAGGGCACAAACCCCACCGTCCTTTGGGCTCAGCCGGCGCCCATAGCGGCTGGAGTGGGGAGTCACCGATCCAGTTGAAACATCCTGCTGGCGAAGTGTACAGGAGGGCACGTCAGTCTGTGGAGGGAAAAAGGGAGTGGGGGTAAACACATTAGCTTCGCGAACGTTGATCCCTATCGAGGGAACACCAACTTACAGAACCCCCAACAGAAGGCATCTGTGCCAGGGAGCTTGGGCCAACACCACCTGCTCATCTGCCAACACAAAAGTGGGCTTCAGCCTGTCGATACAGAAGGTCTCCCTGTGTCCCCATAAGTCAAACACAAAATGCTTCACCCCAGGTTCCAACACCATGAATGGTCTGTTGTACAGTGGGCGCAGTGGGGTCCAGTGCGCATCATGCCTGAAAAAACAAAACTGGCATTCTGAAAGCTTTTTGGGATGAAGGTGTGGAGAAAACAATGGTGGACTGATCCCGGCATGTTAAAAGCCTCTGTACTGTGGAAAAATTGCATGGATGGCTCGGCCCCGGGTGCGAGGTTTTCCGGGGAAAAACTCTCCAGGGATCCGCAGTGGCTGAGAAAAAACAAGGTGGTCGAACCTCCTAGCTGGGATTTGGAATGGCTCGAGGGGGGCTCTGGTGTGCTTGTGCACTTTGGCCTGCTGGCACGTGATACACGCTACAGCCCACTCTTTCACGTCCTTGCGCAAGTACGGCCAAATGAATTTCACCCCCACTAGCCTCACTGAAGTGCGCACGCCTTGATGCGAAAGGGAGTGGACTGACTCAAAACTGCGGCGGCGCCAAGAGCTCGGAACCACCAGGCACCGGTGGCCAATGGGAGACGTCGCAAAGCAGGGAAGGGCACTCTTCTTGCACCACCCTGCTCTCCAGCCTTAATCCAGTAGGTAGTGACTGGAGCGCACAAATGTCTATGTCCCTGGCTTGCTCCACGGCCATGGCAGCGAAATTTATTCACCTGTAGAGCGGGGAGACCAACGCACACGACAGACAATCAGCCACCACGTCGAGCTTACCGGCAACTTGTTGAATGTCGGTGATGAACTTCGAAATCGCGGCCAAATGCCGTTGCTGCTCTGCTGACCCCGGTTCTTAGATCTTGGACATTGGATATGTCAGCGGCTTATGGTCCACGAACACTGTGAACTCGCGCCCCTCTAGCCCAAACTGAAAATGGCAGGTCGCCAGGTGGAGAGCTAGCAATTCTCTGTCAACTGTGATGTATTTGCATTTGTTGTTGCGCAAACTATCAGCCTGTGCACTTCCAACCTCTGGAAAACTATTTTGAGTTGGGCGATATGCTCCTCCTAGGATGCGTTAGCTACCAGAATATCATCTAAGTAGACAAAAACAAAGGACCAGTCACGAAGCACCGCGTCCATCATTCTCTGGAAAGTCTGCGCTGTGCCTTTTAATCCAAACGGCATGCGTAACAACTCAAAAAGGCCGAAAGGAGTTATTACCGCTGTTTTCGGGACATCTTCCACGCACACCAGAACCTGGTGGTAACCACGGACCAGATCCACTTTGGAAAAAATACGTGCCCCGGTCAGGTGCACAGAAAAATCCTGGATGTGCGGGATAGGATACCGATCGTGTTCCTTGGCGTTGTTCAAGTGCCGGAAATTGCCACACGGTTGCCATGACCCATCGGCCTTAGGCACCATGTGTAACGGGGATGCCCACGGGCTGTTGAACCGCCTGACGATGCCCAACTGCTCTAAGATGGCAAACTCCTTGTGCACGCTGGCCAGTTTAGCTGCATCCAGGTGCCGAGGTCGCGCGAACACTGGCGGGCCTTTGTAGCCATGAAATGTTCAACCCCATGTTTTGTTATTGTAGTCGAAAAAGTCAGGACCATGAGTGTTGGGAACTGTGTGAGTAAATGTTAGTACTTACCCCCTGGGGGCTATAACGTTAGCCAGTGTTGTTGACCTGGCTCCCCGAGCTGTGCAGGGCAGTGAGGCAAAAGAGACAGCATCTACTAATCGCCTATTAGATAGATGGATAGATGGATGTACTTTATTGATCCCAAACTGGGAAATTACAGTGTAACAGCAGCATGACAGTTGACAGCCAAACAACAGAAACACACACGACAGACAAAGGGATTACCCATGGAGAGTAAAAACTAACACGACTATAGAACCTACGTATATACATCATAGCTTAATATATGATGACCCGTATAAACACATGAATCACCAATTGTGCAAAGAAGGACTATCAGGAGCAGAGTGAAAAGTGATGTACCAGTTAGTCTGTAAGATGCAGTGTGTTAGCATAGCTATGACCAGAATACAACATCATAGTGAGTTATTGTACAGTGAAATTACTAATTTCCTGTACCTGGCTGTTCGACAACGAAGCTGTAGTAGTCTACTGGAGAAAGTGCTTCGCTGTCTATCTAGTGTGTGGTGGAGGGGGTGATCAGGATTGTCCATGATGGATTGCAGTTTATTTAGTGTTCTCCTCTCCACCACTGTCTCAAAGGTCTCTGGTCTGAGACCAATTACAGAGCCAGCCCTCTTGATAATCTTGTCAAGTCTGTTGGTATCTCTGGCCCTGATACTGCTATCCCAACAGACTGCAGCAAAGAAGATGGCGCTGGCAACAACAGTCTGGTAGAAAAGCTCCAGCATCCTGCTGCACACGTTGAAGGATCTCAGCTTTCTCAGGAAGTAGAGTCTGAACATGTGCCCTTCTTGTGCACAGCATCGGTGTTGGATCTCCAGTCCAACCCGCTGCTGATCCTGACACCCAGATATTTGTAGTCCTCAACCACTCCCATATCTTCCCCCCTAATCTGCAGTGGGTGAAAAGGAGCCTCCCTCTTCCTGAAGTCAATCACCATCCCCCTGGTCTTTGCTGACATTCAACCTCAGGTGATTCTGCTCCGTCCACTCCACAGATCTGTCTACCAGTGCCCTGTACTCCCCCTCCTCTCCTCCTCTTATACACCCCACAACAGCTGAGTCATCAGAGAATTTTTGCAGGGGGCATTACTCAGTGTTGTACTGAAAGTCAGTGGTGCATAAGGTAAAAAGAAAAGGAGAGAGCACAGTCCCCTGTGGCGCTCCCGTATCACTAGCCACCACTCCAGACAAGACACTGCCCAGCCTGACAAACTGTGGTCTGCCTGTCAGGTAGTCGGTAATCCAGGAGATCGCAGAGCTGTCAACCCCCATCACCCGCAGCTTCTCACCCAGCAGCAGTGGCTGGATGGTGTTAAAGGCACTGGAGAAATCAAAAAAGTGATTCTCACAGTATCTCCTCCACCATCCAGGTGCAGATGGGATTAGCAACATCAACTAACAACCCATAAGCACATAAAAAAATCTGCACCTAAAATTGGTGCAGAACATGCAGCTACCACAAAGTCCCACTTAAAATTGCATCTGTGCAAGCATATTGTCAGTGTCCTTTTGCCAAACATCCTGATGGTGGATCCGTTGGTGGCCGTGAGCTAGGGACCACTGCTTCCTGCCACCCTGTCAGCGTTGACGGGCAGGATGAGGCTCTTCTGGGAACAGGAGTCCACCAAAAACCATCTCCCCGAACACGTGTCCATGACATAAGCAGCTTGTTCCTGTCGCCAGCGGTTGCAGCTGCTACTGAATGCCGAATGTGCCGTCTTCGAGGCTTCTTGAATTGGCGTGGTGACAGGCAGCGTTGGGCATTCGAGCCGAAATGGTGATGATAGAAACAGATTGCCCCGTTCCTTCATCTCTTGGTGTCTGCTCCGGCTACCACCAATGGCTCCTTGACCTCTTTGGAGTCCCTCATGGATGCCAGTGCCGCTGCATTCATGCTAACATTTCTAGTCGCTAAAATGATGCGATCCGCTTCCTGCACCAGTGCGTGGTAGTCCTTGGTCACCAGCAGCGGCGAGTTGGCCAGGATCACTCTCGCTGCGGCCGGTAGGTTCCTGAGGAACACATTGTTCCCTCTTTCCCCCAGCTTCCGTCTCTGGGCAAAGAATCCCCCACCTTTACCACCACAGTCTCAGTTTTGCCAGAAAACATTTTGATAATCCCTAAGACTTTTGTCAAAGTCAAAAAGTCAAAGTCAAAGTGCCTTTATTGTCATTCCATTGTTAATGAACAATGCAACGAAATTGAGATGCTGCTCCCTAAAAACAAACTATAAACAAACTATCACATTCACAGTTCACTCATGCATTTAACTTTCTTACGATTACAACAATACAGTTTTTGGAAAAATACTCTGTGGGCTGACGAGACAAAAGGTGAACTTTTTGGAAGTTGTGTGTTCCATTACATCCAGCGTAAACGTAACACAGCATTTCAGAGAAGGAACATCATACCAACAGTAAAATGTGGTGGTGGTAGTGTGATGGTCTGGGGCTGTTTTTCTGCTTCAGGACCTGGAAGACTTGCTGTGGTAAATGTAACCATGAACTCTGCTGTCGACTCAAAAAATCCTGGAGGATTTCTGTTCGTGACCTCAAGCTGAAGCGCACTTGGGTTCTGCAGCAGGACAATGATCCAAAACACACTGGCAAGTCCACCTGTGAATGGCTTAAGAAAAACAAAATGAAGACTTTGGAGTGGCCTAGTCAAAGTACTGACCTGAATCCAATGTAGATGCTGTGGCATGACCTTAAAAAGGCGGTTCATGTTCGAAAACCCTCCAATGTGGCTGAATTACAACAATTCTGCAAAGATGAGTGGACCAAAATTCCTCCACAGCGCTGTAAAAGACTCATTGCCAGTTATAGTTTTTTTTGAATGCAAAAGATGCAATAGACTTACACAATGGTCCCCTCCGGCATACAACTAGAAAAATACCGGTCGCTATGGAGGGTGAGAATATGTATGGGCACATAATCATACCATGTAGGATAACTAAGTAGACGGTTGTGCTGTTTCATCCCATCTAGCAACAATGCTCTGCACTGTGTGTGTTTATATATTTACATATTTATTCCATCTAGCTACAATGCTCCGCACTGGGTGTGTTTATATTTATATATCTATATATTTATTCCATCTAGCTACAATGCTCCGCACTGTGTGTGTTTATATATTTACATATTTATTCCATCTAGCTACAATGCTCTGCACTGTGTGTGTTTATATATTTACATATTTATTCCATCTAGCTACAATGCTCCGCACTGGGTGTGTTTATATTTATATATCTATATATTTATTCCATCTAGCTACAATGCTCCGCACTGTGTGTTTATATACTCATATATTTATTCCATCCAGCTAAAATGCTCTGCACTGTGTGTCTGTGTGTATATATATATATATATACGTATATATACACTACCGTTCAAAAGTTTGGGGTCACTTAGAAATTTCCTTATTTTTGAAAGAAAAGCATTGTTTTTTTCAATAAAGATAACTTTAAACTAATCAGAAATACACTCTAATATCTAATATACATTGCCAATGTGGTAAATGACTATTCTAGCTTCAAATGTCTGGTTTTTGGTGCAATATCTACATAGGTGTATAGAGGCCCATTTCCAGCAACTATCACTCCAGTGTTCTAATGGTACAATGTGTTTGCTCATTGCGGCAGAAGGCTAATGGATGATTAGAAAACCCTTGTGCAATCATGTTAGCACAGCTGAAAACAGTTAAGCTGGTTAGAGAAGCTATAAAACTGACCTTCCTTTGAGCAGGTTGAGTATCTGGAAAAAATTATTATTTCAAATACAAATCATTATTTCTAACCTTGTCAATGTCTTGACTATATTTTCTATTCATTTTACAACTCATGGTGGTAAATAAGCGTGACTTTTCATGGAAAACACAAAATAATTGTCTGGGTGACCCCAAACTTTTGAACGGTAGTGTATATATTTATGGTAATATGTAAATATGGATATTAGCTGCTCTTGCATTTTTTTCTTGCCTTCTGATTGTTGCTCTGAGTGTTGCTATCCCTGTGCTGTTGCAATCCTGGAATTTCCCCGTTGTGGGACTAATAAAGGCTTATCTTATCACAAACGCTTGATTGCTGTTGTTGCTGCTAAGGGTGGCCCAGCCAGTTATTAGGTTTAGGGGGCAATCACTTTTTCAATTCAATTCAATTCAATTCAATTTTATTTATATATTGTGGAGTGTGTGAAATCAGAAGCAGATACATTTCAAATGATTTATTGCACACTCACATCTCACGAGCACAGAACAGACTGACTTTTTAGCAGACACTCTCCTCTTTGTTTTCCCATGCTTATCCACTGTCTCCTGTCTGAGATGCTAGATAATCTGGCTCTCCCAAGGTGCTACAAATACCCCCCCAGCATCTTAGATAGGACAATCGAATAACAGTCCACATGCTGTGATAGAACAATAGAACATCAGTCCACATGCTGTTTGGGCTTCCGTCTCCTCCCATATCTGCTGTAACTGGGTTTTACCGCCTCTGCGGTGCTGTTGTACCGGTGGGAGGCTGCTGGGAGGGGGGCCACTTCGGTCTGTCCGTGTGGCTGCTCTGGCGAATCGTTTCCCTGGGGAGCTCTCCGTGGGGTCTTCCACGCCGAGGGGCCCTAGCCAACAGCACTTGCTCGTCCGCCACAACGAAAGCGGGTTTGAGTCTGTCTATGCCAATTTTTTCCCTCCTACCCTCCAAGTCTAGCAAAAAATGCTTATCCCCTGTTTCCAACACTCTGAACGGTCCATCATAGGGTGAGTGCAATGGAGGGCAGTGGGCGTCGTGTCTGACAAACACGAACTCCGCGCTCTTCAAAGTTTTAGGCACAAAAACACGCGGAAAACTGTGGTGGGCAGGACCCGGCAGCGTGCCTGTGTTTGCGCTACGCTGCAAAAGCTGAGACGGGGAGCTGCCCGGAGCGGGATTATCTGGTAGAAATTCCCCGGGCAGCCGTAGTGGCTGCGTAAAAACGAGCTCTGCCGAGGAAGCTTCTAGATCCTCTTTCGGCGCCGAGCGCAACCCCAATAAAGCCCACGGCAGCCTGTCTACCCAATTTGCATCCGTCAATGAAGCCCTGAGTGCTGCTTTCAGTGATCTATGAAAACGCTCGCATAACCCATTGGCCTGTGGGTTGTACGCGGTTGTGCGGTGAATTGTAACACCCAGGCTGCGGGCCATCACGGACCAGAGTTTGGAAACAAATTGAGGGCCCCTGTCGGACATAATGTCCGACGGGACTCCAAAACGCGCCACCCATGCTGTTAAAAAAGCGCGCGCTACGTCTGCGGACGTGGTTGCAGCAAGCGGAACCGCTTCTGGCCAGCGTGTGATGCGGTCCACCATTGTCAGGAGGTGCATGCACCCCTGTGATGGAGGGAGGGGGCCCACGAGGTCCACGTGAACATGGTCGAACCTCTTAGCCGGAATACGAAACGGCTCCAAGGGAGCCTTCGTGTGTCTGTGTACCTTGGCTCGTTGGCACGCCACGCAGGCTGCAGCCCACTCTTTCACTTGTTTGCGTAGGCTCGGCCACACACACTTCTCTCCCACCATTTTGACTGACGTGCGCACTCCTGGGTGCCCCAGAGTGTGTACTGACTCAAACACGCGGCGGTGCCACGTGGCCGGGACCACGGGAAGCGGGCGACCCGTGGATACATCGCAGATTAGGGGGGGCATGCCGTCTTGCAGCACCCTGCTCTCCAGCCTTAACCCTGTTGGTCCAGACTGGAGCGCGCGCACGTCTGCATCGCTAATCTGCTCCGCGGCCATGGCTGCGTAATATATCCCCACGCAGACCGGGGCCACCACGGCAGGCGAGAGGCAGTCCACCACTACATTCAGTTTACCAGACACATGCTGAATATCGGTAGTAAACTCTGAGATCGCGGCCAGCTGTCTCTGCTGCCAGCCCGACCACGTTTCTGAAACCTTGGCCATTGCGAATGTTAGCAGCTTGTGGTCCACGAACGCGGTGAAGCTGCGCCCTTCCAGCCAGAACTGGAAGTGGCGAATAGCCAGATGGAGAGCCAGCAACTCTCTGTCGAACGCGCTATATTTACGTTCGCTGTCGCGCAAAGTTCTGCTGAAAAAGGCGAGCGGCTGCCAAGCCCCAGTGACGCGCTGCTCCACGACAGCCCCTATGGCCACGTCTGAAGCGTCGGTGGTGAGCGCTATGCGGGCCGACGGGTCTGGATGTGCCAGCAGTGCAGCGTTTGCCAGGGCTGCTTTAACTTCCGAGAATGAGCGCTCTCGCTCCGGGGTCCATTCGACCCTATCCGCGGGTTTCTGTTTCTTGAGTGCGGCGTACAATGGTTGCATGAGCTGCGCCGTGTGGGGAAGAAAACGGTTATAAAAGTTCACCATTCCCAAAAATTCCTGCAGCGCCCTGACCGTCTGAGGCCGGGGAAAATCCGCCATGGTGCGCTCTTTGTCGGGCAGCGGGATCGCTCCTTCTGGAGAGACGTGGTGCCCCAAAAAACAATCTCCATCATGCCAAACTGGCATTTCGCCGGGTTGATTATTAACCCGTGCTCCTCCAACCTCCGGAAAACCGTCATAAGGTGGGTTTCGTGTTCGTCTTCGGATGCGCTGGCTACCAGGATATCGTCCAGGTAGACGAACACGAACGGGAGATCGCGCAGCACTGCATCCATCATGCGCTGGAACGTCTGTGCCGCTCCTTTTAACCTGAATGGCATGCGCAGGAACTTGAATAGACCGAACGGAGTTATTACCGCTGTTTTGGGTATGTCCTCAGCGCGCACTGGGACTTGGTGGTAACCGCGGACCAGGTCTATTTTGGAAAAAATGCGTGCCCTGGCGAGGTGAACGGAAAAATCCTGTATGTGGGGAATCGGGTAGCGGTCGTGCGCTGTGGCATTGTTCAACCTGCGGAAATCACCACACGGTCGCCACGATCCCTCAGCCTTAGGGACCATGTGTAGTGGGGATGCCCATGGGCTGTTCGAGCGCCTGATGATGCCCACCCTTTCCAGGTTGGCGAACTCCTTGTGCGCTATGGCCAGTTTAGCTGCGTCCAAGCGCCGAGGTCTTGCAAAAACGGGGGGCCCAGTGGTGGTGATAAAGTGCTCCACCCTGTGTTAGTGATGGCCGCGGAAAACGTCGGGACCGTGAGTGCTGGGAACTGAGTGAGCAGTGTGTGGAACTTACCGCCTGTAGCTGTGACGTTGGCTTGTGCTGTTGGCTGGGTCGCTCGAGCTATACAGGGGAGAGAGTCAAAGGACAGTGCATTAACCAGGCACCTGTTAGCAACATCAACCAGTAAACCATGTGCACACAGAAAATTAGCCCCCAGGATATGGTAATTCAGTGCTGCTACGACAAAAGTCCACTCATATGTACGGCTGTGTAGAGATAAGAGCAGAGTCCTCTCACCAAAAGTCTTAATATCCGAGCTGTTTGCTGCCAACATCCCGGGGCCGCTAGATCCTGCCAGCCGGTCAGCGTAGGTCGGCCGGGTGAAGCTCTTCTGGGCTCTGGTGTCCACGAGGAAACGCCTCCCCGAGCGTGCATCCGTTAAGTAGAGCAGCTTGTTCTCTTCACCGAGGGTCGCAGCTGCTACCGACCCCCGGCCTTGGCGTTTTCCCGAGCGCTTGAATTGGCACGGTGGCGCACATCTGCATGCGTTCTCTCCGAAGCGGCGGTGGTAGGAACAGAGCATGTCTCTCTGGCGCTCCTTGGCCCCCGCTGCTGCTACCGTCGGTGGCTTCTCGCCTCCTCTGGCCGTCTCGCTGGGCTCCGCTGCTGCCGCGTTGACTGTGATCGCCCTGGTGGTGATGATGATCCGGTCTGCCTCCTGGGCTAGCGCACAGTAGTCTCGCATGGCCAGCCACAGCGAATTGGCCAGAACCGCTCTTGCCTCTGTCAGAAGGTTCCGGAGGAAGAGGTGGGCAAACAGAAAGTGCCCGTCGTCCGTGCCCATTAACGCCAGCATCTTCTCCATCAGGTCTACAGCCGAACCATCTCCTAGCTTGGTCCGCGTCAGGAGCCTCTCCGCTCTCTCACAGTCCGAGAGCGTGTAGCGCTGGATGAGCGCAGCCTTGAGCGTCTCGTATCTGTTGCTGGCTGGTGGCTGATCGAGCAGGCTCGCTACCTGTTGAGCTGTGCGGGCGTCGAGCGCTGCGACCACATGGTAGAATCTGGCGTCATCTGCCGTTACTCCCCGGAGGGCGAACTGGGCCTCGGTGAGGTGGAACCAAGAGTGCGGGTTGTGCTGCCAGAAATCCGGTAGCTTGACTGCAACCGCACACGCGTGGCTGGAGGTTCCAGTCCGGGCTGTCTGTGGGATGGCTGCCGCCTCGCTGTAGCTTCCTGACCGGGCCGGCTCCGGGGATCTTGCCTCGTGTTCCATAATACGTCTTGGGTCACCAGTGTGGAGTGTGTGAAATCAGAAGCAGATACATTTCAAATGAAGAACAGACTGACTTTTTAGCAGAGACTCTCCTCTTAAGTTTCATGGCATTACATCACACACAACATGACATATGCATCATACTGCATTCAACCCCCTACATCCTTGACTCCTTCCTGCTATCTCACCAGGAGCCTCCTGCTCTTTGTTTTCCCATGCTTATCCACTGTCTCCTGTCTGAGATGCTAGATAATCTGGCTCTCCCAAGGTGCAGCAGTAGCGCCATTTCACAACAACAGTCATTTCATAGCACTTTCAACAGTACTGTAGAACGGCACCGAAGGCGTTATTTCACAAGTGTTTTAATTCAGCGATGCAGGAAGAAAGCAGGTGTACATACCAGTAGTCCTGGCTGTGTGTGTGTGCCACGTACGTGACGTGACGACGTGATGACATCATTCTACATCCCCCTTCTTTAGTATAGAACTTTGGTACAAAGAGAACACTATTGACTCTTGGATTGGTATGAGAAAACATGTCACATTCCTGTGAGAGTGAGTATACTGTGACGAATAAACAACTAGTAAAATAACTTTCAATGGCACCACATAACATACCTATCTTGAAAATAAACTAATGCCTGGCTTGCAAATAAAATAAATTCCCGTGACACAACATAACTGATCTAATTTGAAAATGAACTTATGCCTGGCTTGTAAATATGTCTATATTTCAACACGAAACCACAAAAACATCAGCTTCAGTAAATGTCACAATCAGTCTGTATTGTACTTGGGATTAGGCTTCAGGAGTCTACCAAACCTGGAACGGGCCGGGGGGGGGGGGGTGTCGGTGACTTGTGGGAGCGATGGCTCTCCGAGGAGGCCAGGCGTGTGGTCAGTGTGCGCAGCAGGAAGCCTGGGAGGAGCGTGCACAGCGGCCTGCCTGGGGGAAGTGTGCACGGCATCATGCCTGGGAGGAGATGCGGGTAGACTGGGCACAGTCTCACTGCTGGTCTTCTGTGTTGGTGAGTCTGCCGGTGAGGCTGGATCTGGTTCTGGTTCTGTTGGTGGTGGTTCTGTGACTGGCAGCAGGTGTCGCCGGTTCCGGCGGTATTCTTTTCCTCCTGATTCCACCACGTAAGACCGTGGCTCTGCTGCGATTCTTTTGATGATGCCAATTTTGTCATGTCCTTTCTTTGTTTGCAGGCGTACTACTTGGGAGCTTTGGAGCGGGGGAAGTGGCCGGCTGCCACGATTGTAGAATCCTTTTTGTGCTTGCCTCTTCTTTGACAGGTGGGCGTGGATCGACTCTGGATTCTTGGACATTGGCTTAAGCAGGTGCCTGCTGATGGGAATATTTGTGCGTGTCTCTCTGGACATCAGTCTTTGTGCAGGTGAGCCCAGCGTGCCGTCTCGTGGGACATTTCTGATGCTCAGAAGATTGAGGAACAGGTCAGTACCGTCTCTTTTGGATGTTTCCAACAGTCGTTTTGCACTCCGTACGGCTCTCTCTGCCAGCCCGTTTGCTTGATGATACTCAGGGCTGCTGGTGACATGAGTGAAATCCCAGCTTTTCGCAAAGTCTTGGAACATCTGACTAGTGAATTGTGTTCCACAGTCTGACAGCAGCTTGTGGGGGACTCCGTGGACTGAGAAGTGACGTTTCAGCTTGTTAATTACACATTGTGATGTGATTTTCTTGACTGGATCCAGTTCATACCATCCTGAATAGGAGTCTACCAGGACCAGGTAGTGCTGGCTGTTCCATTCGAACAGATCTGTTGCCACTGTTGACCACGGGAGCTCTGGGACTGTGTGTGGTTTCATTGGCTCCTTTTGCTGATGTGGTTTAAGGGCATTGCAAGTGCTGCATGACTGTACAAAATTGTCAATGTCTCTCGTCATTGTGGTCCAATATACTATGTTGCGTGCTCGCCGCTTGGTGGCTTCAGCACCGGGGTGTCCTTTATGGAGCAGCAGGAGATATTCTTTGTGCAGCGTTTGTGGAATTGTTGCTCTTGTACCTTTCATGATTATTCCATCTTCCACACAGAGCTCATCGCGGAACGGGAAGAATTCTTTCACTGTGTCGGGTACTTTGCTCAACCTATCTGGCCATCCATGCTTGATGATGTTGCTCAGGGCCTGGAGGGCGGTGTCTTTCGCTGTATGTGTGCGGAGTTCTTCCTGACGACTGGATGAGATGTGCTGCACCGTCATTACCTCGAAGTCCTCACGTTCAGTGGCATGTGAGGCTATGGCGTTGCTCGGTGCACGGGACAGCATGTCTGCCAAGTGCAATTCCTTTCCTTTCTTGTAAACTAGCGTGAGGTTGAACTTGTGCAGCTTCAGCATCATGCGTTGTAAACGCGCAGGCGCTGTGTGGAGAGGTTTCTTCAGGATGGAGACCAGGGGCTGATGGTCTGTCTCCACGATCACTGGTTTTCCGTATATGTAGTCATAGAATTTGAAACAGGTGAAAACGACAGCAAGCAGCTCTTTTTCAATTTGTGCATATTTTCTTTCTGTTTCAGTAAGAGTGCGAGAGGCATATGCGACAGGACTGCCATTCTGGAGACATGCACCACCAAGGCCATACTGCGAGGCGTCACATGTCAGAGTGACTGGTGTTTGTACGTCATAGTACCGGAGTACTGGAGGTGATGTCACACACTGTTTCAGAGTGTCAAATGCATTTTGTTGTTGTTCAGTCCAAGTCCATGCTGTGTCTTTATGCAGGAGCTGGTGGAGAGGTGCTGCAATGTTGCTGTGGTTTGGAATGAACTTGCCCAGGTAATTTATCGTACCCAGGAAGCGTTGTAGAGCAGCTTTGTCCTGGGGGGCCTGGATGTCAGTGATCGCTTGGATCTTTGCTGGATCGGGTTTCAACCCTTGTTCAGTGAAGACATGGCCCACGTAGCTGACTTCCTTTAGCTGGAATCTGCATTTTTGGGGGTTCAGCCTCAATTTCACGTTCCTTGCCCTGTTGAGCACTTTTTGAAGGTTCTCGTCGTGCTCTTTAAGATTTCTTCCACCGATTATGATGTCATCAACAATTATTGCGCAAGGGAGGCTGGCAAATATTTGCTCCATGGATCTCTGGAAGACCTCAGACGCTGCATTGATACCATATGGCATTCTCAGGTATCGATATCGCCCAAATGGAGTGGCGAAAGTGGTGAGGAATGATGACGTTTGGTCCAGTTTGACCTGCCAAAAGGAGCTCTTGGCATCAAGCACAGAAAACACGGTTGCGCCTGCCATTTGTGCAGCAACTTCCTCGACTGTGCGCATAGGATGATGGGGGCGCATAATTGCTTCATTTAGGTCTCTTGGGTCGATGCACACACGGATCTTGTCAGTGTCCTTTTTGTGTGTCGCTACCATTGAGGATACCCATTCAGTGGGTTCTGAAATGGGTGTGATGACTCCTTGCTGCACCATGTTTTCCAGTTCTGCTTTCACTTTGTCCATCATGGCAACTGGAATGCGGCGAGGGGGCCGGATGACGGGTGTCACATTCTGGTCCAGTTTAATGTGGTAGGTTACTGGGAGTGAACCTAGTTCGCCATTGAAAAGCTCAGCATAGTTATTAAACCACTTTTGAGAGGAGCTCGGTTCGGTCACGTTCACCTGGAAAACCTGGTCTTTCAGAGTCATCAGGTCCATCTTCATGCAGTCCGGGAGCCCTAGCAGTGGTTGCACTTTGCCGTTTACTACATGGAAACGCAGGTTGTAGGATCTTTGGTCACTGGTCTGGCACTTGAACAACACAGTCCCCTCAGTGTTTATCACCGTGCCTCCATAAGCGATGAGCCTGGCCTTGTTGTCTTTGTTTATTTTTTCTGTGTTTCTCACATACCTGAATGCATCCAGGGAGATTACGTTACACTTTGCGCCAGTGTCTACTTTCAGTTTGAGTGTCTTGCCATTGAGTTTTACATTGCAGTGTAGTTCTTCTTTCACATCATCAGTAGACAGTGTGTTTATCTTATTTGCGGCTGGTGACAGCCCGTTGATGTCGAATGATTCAGAGTCCTCGCCGTCACTGTCGGAGTCTGCTTGGGCTATTTGGTTGACAGGTTTGTACTGCTTGTTTCTTGCTGCCGATCTGCAGTAGTTTTTGAAATGGTTGGGCTTTTTGCAGTAATTGCATTGCTTCCCATATTCCAGACAGAGTTCCTTCTTCGCTGGATGTTCATGTCCACAGTTGGTACAGCTTATGTAGTCTGATTTGGGACTGTAATGTTCTTTGTACTGCTTGTGGCGAACTGTTTTTTGCATTCTGCGGTCTTGGCGTATTGCATCCACATTTGTTGAACTACGTGGTGTTGTTGCTAGAGTTTTAGTATGTTGTTCTGTTTGTTCATTGATTTGGCACATTTTGATGGCCTTTAGTAGTGTTAAATCGCTCTCTCTCAGTAGTATTTTCCTCACGCTATCGGAGCTGATACCAACGACCAGCCGGTCACGAATTAAGTCGTCATGCAATGCTCCAAAGTCACACATTTTAGCCTTGTTTCGGAGTGCGCTTACATAAGCCTCTATGGTCTCACCGGGTTTTTGGTTCCTTGTGTTGAATGCATGTCTCTCCATTGTGATGTTTGTCTGTGGACTGCAGAGGTATCTGAACTTTCTTTTTAGGCATTCTGGATCCTCCCGTGACTCTGCCGGACGGATCTCCTCCCCCTCGTTATTCCGTTGAGCTGGTGCATAGGTGAACGTGCGTTCCCTTTCAATAGCCTCGCTACCTGCCAAATTGAGGAGTATGTAGGCTTTGGTTCGGTCGGGCTTGTCCTTGTGGGCAGCCGCGATGAAAATGTCATATTCTTGTTCGAACACTCGCCAGTTTTCTGCAATTTTGTCGTTGAACACAAGCGGGTCCGGACGGCGGAATCCATCAGCCATGCTAGCGTTAGCTGGGGGAGGCACACGTGTACCACAGAATACGTTTCTAACGTCTGACTAAATAATTAGTTGACTTACTGGGTCTATGTAGAGTTCGGCAGGAAAATTAGTTTCCGCTGCTTTACTTCTGACACCATGTAGAACGGCACCGAAGGCGTTATTTCACAAGTGTTTTAATTCAGCGATGCAGGAAGAAAGCAGGTGTACATACCAGTAGTCCTGGCTGTGTGTGTGTGCCACGTACGTGACGTGACGACGTGATGACATCATTCTACAAGTACAGAAAGCCCCACATATGCAGAAAGACCCCAGCAATCAGGCGATCCCCTGTGAGCAAGCGCTTGGCGATGGTGGAGAGGAAAAACTCCCTTTTAACAGGAAGAAACCTCCAGTAGAACCAGGCTCAGGGAGGGGCAGTCATCTGCTGCGACTGGCTGGGGGGTGAGGGGATAGAGAAGATGAAAAGAACAGACATGTAGAGAGCAAACAGCACAATGGGGACTCAATCTATGGGAGAGAACAAACAGATGTTAATGACCAGCAAAAAAAAAATAAAAATATTTCATTGAGAGTGAAGAAAGGAAAGGAGTGAGGCCCAGTGCATTATTGGAGGTCCCCCGGCTGACTAACCCTTTTGGCAGCATAACTAAGGGAGGGTTCAGAAACACATGATCCCTCCCTAATTGTAGGCTATATCAAAAAGGAAGGTTTTAACTTTATTCTTCAAAACAGAGATGGAGGCTGACTCCCGAATCCAGATTGGCAGCTGGTTCCACAGGAACGGAGCTTGATAACTGAAGGCTCGTCCTCCCATTGTACTTTTGGAGATTCTAGGTATTACAAGTAATCCTGCATTTTGGGAGCGTAGTGCTCTGTTAGGATAATATGGATCTTTACGTTTTTATGGAACAATCAGATCTTTTAAATAAAAAGGGGCCTGATTGTTTAGAGCTTTGTAAGTGAGAAGAAGGATTTTAAACTTAATTCTAAACTCTATGGGAAGCCAGTGAAGGGAGGCCAGAACCGGAGAGATATGATCTCTCTTTCTAGTACCTGTTAAAACTCTTGCTTCAGCATTTTGGATCAGCTGAAGACTTTTTAAAGATGTTTTAGGACAACCTGATAATAAAGAATTACAATAATCTGATCTCGAGCTAACAAAAGTGTACATCAGTTTCTCAGCATCACTCTGAGAAAAGATGCTCCTAATCTTGGCAATATTACGCAAATGATAGAAGGCAGTCTTAGAAACAAATTTAATATGTGAATTGAAAGACAGATCTTGATCAAAAATAATTCCAAGGTTCCTCACAGAGCTATTAAGAGAAAGAGTAAATGCATCCAAACTGAAAGTTTGATTTGGAAAGGTTTTTCTAAGGTTTTTTGGACCAACAAGAATGACTTCAGTCTTATCTGAATTTAATAGCAGGAAATTACAAGTCATCCAGGCTTTGATTTCCTTAAGACAGGCTTCTAACTTGGCTAATTGATTACTATCATCTGGCTTCATTGACAGGTATAATTGTGTGTCATCTGCATAACAATGAAAATGTATAAAGTGCTTTCTAATAATGTTGCCTAACGGAAGCATATATAAACTAAAAAGAGTAGGGCCTAGCACAGATCCCTGTGGAACTCCATGACTGAGCTTTGAGTTGAAAGAAAACTCATTATTGACATGAACAAACTGGAACCTATCAGATAAATAAGATCTAAACCACTGCAACGAAGTTCCATTAAGTCCAACATAGTGTTCTAATCTATCAAGTAGAATATTATGATCGATAGTATCAAAAGCTGCACTAAGGTCTAAAAGGACAAGTACAGAAACAAGTCCATTATCAGATGCAATGAGGAGGTTGTTAGTGACCTTCGCTAAGGCTGTTTCAGTACTATGATGGATTCTAAACCCAGATTGAAACTCTTCAAGTAAACCATTTCCCTGCAGGTGGTCAAATAATTGCGTAGCAACAACTCTAAGATTTCTGAAATGAAAGGGAGATTAGAGATTGGTCTATAGTTAGCTAAAACTCCTAGATCCAGCGTTAGCTTTTTGAGTAAAGGTTTAATTACAACTGTTTTAAAAGCCTGTGGTACATGGCCTAAAGTTAATGAAGAATTGATTATATGAAGAATAAAGCTACCAATAAGTGGGAAGACTTCTTTAAATAACCTGGTAGGAATAGGGTCTAAAAGACAAGTTGAAGGCTTGGATGAGGAAACTATTTTGTCTAACTCTAAAAGGTCAATTGGAATAAACTCATCCAAACAGATATCAGTTGAAGGAGTTGTAGTAGTTACTATATTTAAGTTAACGGTGGGAAGAATCTGATTGATTTTATCTCTGATGGATGAAATTTTATTATTGAAAAAGTTCATAAAGTCCTGGCTAGTAAGCTCTAAGGGAATGCTAGGATTGACAGAGTCCTGACTCTTTGTCAACCTGGCTACAGTACTGAAAAGAAACCTGGGATTATTCTTGTTCTCTTCTATTAATGCAGAATAATAACTTGTTCTAGCTTTTCTCAGAGATTTTTTATAAATTAAAAGATGATTTCTCCAAGCTAAATAAATTTCATCTAAATTAGTGGAGCACCATTTTCTTTCTGACAAGTCTTCTGTTTTAAGCTACGAGTTTCTGTGCTGAACCAAGGAGTTAGAAATCTCTGATTAGACTTTTTCTTTTTTAAAGGGGCCACCAAGTCTAGAGTCTGATGCAGAGAAGCTGTAACACTATCTACCATGCTATCAATTACAGAAGGAGCAAGCTGTATTTAGCTTATTTCCGTTGTGTTGACACATGGCATTTTTGGCGCTCGACCTCCCAGCCGACAACACTTCTGTATCACCATAGTAAGCTCTTTTGTAATGAAGTTCGTGTTCCCAGCAAACTCCACTCACCATTGGTCATTCCAGTTTTTCCAGACATAACAATTGGCAACAAGAGTAAATTATGGAAGCATGTCTGAGGCCACTACAACCATTTCTGGAGACCCCTGTTGAGCCGCCCATACTGTGGCCATGCTGGTTTGATGCTTTCAGCACCTATGTATTGGCATTTGACTTGGACAAGCTAGACAAGGTATGGAAGTGAGCTCTACTGGTTCACAATCTGGGCATAGAAAGCCAATGTATTTTCTACTCGCTACGACCAACAGAAATGTTTGCTGAGTCAGTCAAGCTGCTAGCTTGCTACTTTGCCACACCTGACAATGTGTTGGCGCAGCACGTCAGGTTCTGCCAATGTCAACAGAAGATGGTAGAGATGACACAACAATTCGTCGCAGACCTTCACCACCTAGCTAGCAAGTGCAAATTTGGTTTGTTGGAGGATGAAATGGTGTGGGACCAGTTGGCCGAGCACACTAGCAACTCACGGTTGTGGGCGAAGATGCTAATGGCACCAGACGACATGACGCTAGCCAAGACCATCAAGCTAGCATTCCAGCAAGAGGCCGCTGACAAGTTAGCATCGGAGCTAAGTATGCAACAACAGCCAAGCCAGACACCGCTAACACATGCAGTAACCACAGAAGGGTCTGGTGACACGGCAGAAGAGGCCAAGGTAAACACTGCGGATTAGAAGAACACTATGAGGCGCTTCCTATGTGGCAACTGTGGCTCACCGATGCACCGAGAGAGGGCGCATTCCTGCCTGTCAAGACGGCAGCGATGTCAGCGATGTGGCAAACTCAACCCCTTCGCCAAGGTTTGCCAGTCAGCACCATCACCGAGCTCCTTGGTCAGTTCAAGTCACTCACCTGTGACTACCATCCACATGATGAGCTCTGGAGGTGCAGCATACGCATTCTGCAAGGTAAGGCTGGACGACGGCAGCTCTCCGCTCCTGCTTGACAGCGCTGCAGTGACATCGATGTTGAACTGGGTCACCGTGAAAAAGTTCTTCCCCAACCACCCAATTGGGAAAAACACAACAGAGCTGTATGGGTACAGTAACTACTGCATTAGCAATGTAGGGACCATCACACTAATGGTCCATTATGTTTCAAGAGTCGCTCCTGACTTCGTCTTTCAGGTGGCTACGTATTGAGACAACATACTAGGATGTGATCTGTTCTATTAGCTGGGCTTCACCATCCACAACAGTAACAGATTCTGTTTGACTGACTACGAGGGATGCAACACATCCAGAGGACGATGACAAGGGTGCAGCCATCCCGTGCTCACAGGAGGAGCACTGCCCAGAGAAGAGGCAGCGACTGGACTCGCCTCAGATCCTTGCCCAGCATAAGCCTCAGGGAGCTGCTGCAGAGCTGCAGGAGAGGAAGCTTGTGTCTATCGGGAACCCCGGGATACAACAACCTGGTGCAGGTTCTATCAATGGCGACAGCAACACATTGCCACGACCAGACTTCTCAGGAGAAGGGGAGAAGAGGCTGGACTCCTTCTGAATCTATGCCCGGCACCAGCATCCAAGAGCTGCCGCTGAGTCCAGGATGAAGAGTCCACGATGCAACAAAACAGCAGAACCACCGGACGCCATCTGAATCCACGCCCAGCACCAGCCTTCAGGAGCCACCACTGAACTGCAGGATGAAGAGTCCACAACACACCAAAACACAGCAGAACCACCGGACGCCATCCAAATCCATGCCCAGCACCAGCCTCCAGGAGCCACCACTGAGCTACCACTGAGCTGCAGGACGAAGAGTCCGCGACCCAACAAAATGCAGTAGAGCCACCAGACTGCTTTCAAATCTGCGCCCGGCACGAGCTTCCAGGAGCCACCGCTGAGCTGCAGGATGAAAAGTCTGTGACCCAGCAGGATGCAGAAGAATCATCACAACCTGGTGGATCCCCCACTGCAGATGTGAGAGCCACACCATCACAACATGACACTGAGTCCAGCAAAACAGAGCACCACTTGCAGTGATGGACTGGGTTTGGGTCAGCAGAACCGAACGACCAGACCTGCAGTCGGCCTCAACACCATCTCCACCACTACCGACACCCATCAAGATCACCGCGCAGCTGGGGCCAGCAACCTTCCAGCTGGCAGATGGTTTGGTGTGGCACGCCAACCATCTTCACCGAGTTCGAGCAGCTGCCCTGGATGACATGGCTATGCGGGAGTTGACTCACACGGTGTGGGGCCTGGACTGGGGTTTTGAAGAAGACGACCCCGGTCTGCAGGTCTCCACACCTCCAGGGACGCGTACCACCAAGGGCTCGCCACAAGGCCCCTCTGAACTGTGCTACCTTCGTCAACACAAGAAGGACTGTGTTTAGCTAGCAAAATAACCCACTCAGTCACGCTGGGCCATGTGGTAGTCCACCTGCTGGCTCTAGCTAGTTTTGGGGTTCTACATTTACCAAATTGGGGAGGGCTAATTCTTAGTGTTTTTCTGTTTTCCAAGGGGGGGGTTGATTGTGGTGTGTCAAACCACAGGATTGGTCAGTCGGCATGATGATGCGGCCATTCGGTGACATCATCATGCAGAAAATATAAATGCGAGGGACAGCCATTTTTCAGCCTCTCTCTTCTCATCTTTGGCGCTCAACCTCCCAACCGACATCACCTCTGCATTACATAGTTAGCTCTTTTGTAATTAAAGTTCCTGTTCCCAGCAAACTCCACTCTCCGTTGGTCAATCCACTTTTTTCCAGACATAACAGGTTAGCTCAGGAGATGTGAGTGTGTGTGCGCACCTGCACACACACACACACACATACACACACACACACACACACACACACACACACACACACACACACACACACACACACACACACACACTTGCATTTTTTTTAGATAATTAGTATTGTGAAATATAGTCTGATGTAAGACTCCATGGTCTTGTAGTATGGATACCTTGTGTAAGATTACAGTACGTTCCATTTTGTTTGTATAAGGGTTGCAGTAATTTAATATTAAGATATAAATGCGCTCTGCAGAGCGTGCCCAAATGCCAAGTCACGTTTCGTTACCTTGTATTCATACACGTGTAATGACAATAAAGTTGAATCTCATCTCATCTCATCTCATCTCAAATAAAGTATACAGGTACATCTCAATAAATTAGAATATAGTGGTGGACACCTGACTCAGCGGGAGGACATCCTCTCACACCCACAAGGGCAGAGTAATAGACATACGGACAAAGAGCCCCGGGGGGCAAACAGACTGGACTGTTAAAGTATGCGCCCCCCGAGGATGGGAAGGATAACCGAGACCAGAAGCAGCGGTCAAAGCGGCGCCAGCTGATGTTAGGCTAATGATGTGTATTGACTGACAATCACTGTGCTAATGTGCCATACATCCTTTCTGTCTGTATAAAAGAACTTGTGACAGATGCCTCAGTAGCGCAGTAGCTCCCATGAGCTATGAAGCGTGTTTCAGTATGTTGGAGGAATAAAACCTTGTACCCTTCCAGCTCGTTGCCTCTCGCCTGTTCTATTACCTCCACATTGGTGACCCTGGATGTGGCATGGAGTGTCTCGACCATTCCATTTTCTCCACATTGGTGACCTGATGGGAAATGGACTATCTCCCCCGCTGCCGCGCTGTGGACTCCCTCTTCATCCACACAGGAGCGTCCTCGCCAGAGTGGGCGGCGCTGGGACTGAGACGCGCCATGATTGTCGAAACGAGCAAACCAAAGGAAACAGCCTGGAAGGAGAAGATCTGCGCCATCTGCGTGGTTAGTGTACAACTCCCCAACCCTGGCTTCACCTCCTGACAGTGGGGCTTCGATGCATAGATGACCCGTGCGCACACCGCAGGGTTACAGGGAGCACACCTGACAACTATGTGGCCACTGTGCCAGAGTGCACGCCATGTACCAGGGACAAGCACAGCTCCAAGAACTGATAAAGGTCCTTGACCGCTGCATGATCACGGGGAACACGACCGAGCGCCATCCTTGTAACCTTTAGGGCTGCCCTCGCACCTAAAGGAGTTGGCAGCTCACCCACAGAACTTATATTGGTTTCTTCACAGCCGCTGCGCATCCTCGGGGAATTGGGCCAATCGCCTTCCTCAGATCCTTGCAGGATGGAGCCCCGCACCGAGGAAGAGCCCACTGAACTTTTTTTCACAGCCACTGCAGATCATTGGAGGGTTTACTGGAAAGTCCCTTGCCCGAGCCTGACCTACACGCAATTTTTGCATGGCCCAGACGCTTTCGACATCCCAGGCCGGCACTCCATTACTTTCCCCACCTCTCCCTTGCCCTCCACATTGTTCTTCCGGCACCTCTGTCCCGAAAGCTTGCTGATTGCCAGCTTTGTTCCATTACGCATGACGCATACTGGACCCTGTGCGCCCACAAACCACGGCCGTCACGTGTTGGAACTTGGAGCAGAGCAGAAGTGTTTTTCACCCCTCTCCCTTTCCCCCCATGGACTTCCATGCCCTCTGACACTCCTCACCAGCAGGACAGTTCGACCGGAGCAGCACACCCCTGCCGCAGCTGCCAAGGGCTCTGACTTGTGCCCAAAGGACCCGGGGGTCACAGCCCCTTCTGGGTGTTCGGAGGGCCTGTGTGGTGGACACCTGACTCAGCGGGAGGACATCCTCTCACACCCACAAGGGCAGGGTAATAGACATACGGACAAAGAACCCCGGGGGGCAATCAGACTGGACTATTAAAGTATGCACCCCCTGAGGAGGGGAAGGACAACTGAGACCAGAAGCAGCGGTCAAAGCGGCGCCAGCTGATGTTAGGCTAATGATGTGTATTGACAGACAATCACTATGCTCATGTGCCATACGTTCTCTCTGTCTGTATAAAAGAGCTTGTGACAGATGCCTCAGCAGCGCAGTAGCTCCCACGAGCTACAAAGCGTGTTTCAGTATGTTGGAGGAATAAAACCTTGTACCCTTCCAGCTTGTTGCCTCTCGCCTGTTCTATTACCTCCACAATATCATCAAAAAGTTTATTTCAGTAATTCAATTCAAAATGTGAAACTCATATTGTATAGATTCATTACACACATAGTGATCAAATGTTTATTTCTTTTAATTTTCATGGTTATGGCTTACAGCTAACGGAAACCCAAAATTCAGTTTCTCAAAAAGATTGAATATTACATAATATTAATTTTTAAAAAAATATTTTTGATAGGAATGTTGGCCAACTAGAAAGTACTGTATGTCCATGTACGTACCACTCAATACTTGGTCAGGGCTCCTTTCACATGAATCACTGCATCAATGCAGCGTGTCATGGAGGTGATCAGCCTGTGGTTCTGCTGAGGTGTTATGGAGGTTCAGGTTGCTGTGATAGCGGCCTTCAGCTCATCTGCATTGTTGGGTCTGGTGTCTCTCATCTTCCTCTGGACAATCCTCCATAGATTCTCTATGGGGTTTAGGTCAGGAGAGTACCAAAACCTGGTCATTAAACCAGGTTTTGGTACTTTTGGCAGTGTGGGCAGGTGCCAAGTCCTGCCGTGAAATGAAATCAGCATCTCCATAAGCTTGTTAGCAGAGGGAAGCATGAAGTGCTCTAAAATTTCCTGGTAGACAGGTGCACTGACTTTGGACTTGATGGCTCCCCAAATCACCACTGACTGTGGAAACTTCATACTGGGCCTCACCTTGATTTCTACATAGCAGGACTTGGTACCCGATTAGAGATGCAACGCAGACTTCCATAACACCTCAGCAGTAGAACCACAGGCTGATCGCCTCCACTCCCACGCCACAGTGATGCAGTAATTCATACAAAAGGAGCCCTGACCAAGTACTGAGGGTGTACATGAACATACTTTTCATTCAGCCAACATTTCTATTAAAAATACATTTAAAAAAATCATCTTAAGTTAATATTGTAATTTTTTGAGAAAATTAATTTTGGGTTTTCATTACTTGTAAGCCATAATCCTCAAAGTTAAAAGAAAGAAATGTTTAAAATATATCAGACATGACATTTCTGTAATCTTTTATTTCCTATAGACAACTGCTGTAAGTCTTGTTCCTCTAAGTGGCGGCTGTATGACATTCCTCCTGTGTTGAGTGAACTTGGAAAAAACGTTTTCTTGTCATGCTCCTTGGTCTTGGAATGATCCATGTGTTCCATGTGCACCTTTTAGAAAGTTCAGCCCCTGCCCCTCAAATGGTCTCTGCACGGCCCTGGTTTTTCCTCATAAATTTTTGACTTTTTTTCTTGTAAATTTGCAATTTTTTTTTATAAGTTTGTAACTATTTTTTTTTGTAACTTTGATTTTTATTCATTTTTCATCATACATATTACATTCAGATCACAGTCTATATTTTAAAAAAGGAGCTAGAGAAAGAAAGAAAAAAAAAGAAAAAAGGGGGGGGACAAATGTTGGAGCATCAAGTTTTAAGTTTCCATCTCTTAATTCTTCTGGTTTTTCCAGTGTCTTTGGTTATTCTTTCAATTTCTGTCTCGTTGTTGCACTTTGTAGTGTGTCCATTTCCGCCATTTTTTTTCATATTGTCCTTCTTGCATTCTTTGTCGATATGTTAGTTTTTCCATTAAACGTATGTCCTCAACAATGTCAGTCCATTGCTCTTGGTCAGGAAGAACTTCTGATCGCCATTTTCTTGTGATTGTTTTTTTTACATGCAATCAACAAGATTTTAACTAGATATCTGTCCTCCGCCTGTATAACATTGTCTCTTTTAAGATCACATAAATACATCAAGTTACAGTTCAATGGTATATTATATCCTAATATCCTCTGTATTGTCACATGTATAGATTTCCAGAATGATGAGATTTTGCAGCATTTCCAAAACATATGTGAGTGGTCTGCATTTTGAGCCCCACAGCCCCTCCAGCATAAAGATTGGGTATTTGTATATTTTCTTTGAATCTGTGGTGTAGTGAAATAGCAAATCAGGTTTTTCCATCCAAATTCCCTCCATGTCCTTGAACTTCTTGATGTGTGTTGTGTTTTCCATATTTCCTGCCAGCTTTCTTCTGTTATGTTTAAATTGAGCTTTCTCCCATTTCTCCTTTATATGGTTACTTGAATGTTTGTTTGCCATAAGTTTCTGATATAGCTTTGAAATAATTCTTATTTTATTTCCTGTATATGAGCTTAAAATGAATTGTATAATCTCGCTCACATCTGTTTGGAGGTTATGCCTAATCTTCCTCATATAATAATCTCTCATCTGCAGATATCTGAAGAATTCCGATTTTTCTAGTTTAAATTTTCTTCTGATGTTTACAAAACTCCCGAAATCTTTTTTTCCGATATTGCCCCATGCTGTGATTCCCTTGTTCACCAGATTTTTGTATCCCCTATCTTGCTTTGCCGGTTCAAACTGACTGTCAAATGCTACCCATTTCAATAGTTTTACGTCCTCCTTTATGTTATACTTTTGTACTATTTTATACCACAGTTCCAAAGTAAATTTAGTGATTGGGTCTATTTGTTTGATTTGCTTATATGCATCCTTATCTCCTATTATGCTTTGTACTGGGAGTCCCTCAATTTCCTTTTCCATTTCTTTCCATTTTGCCTCATATCCTCCGTTGCACCAACATATGATATATCTTACTTGTGCTGAGTAGTAATATTCCTTTAGACTCGGTAGGCCCATGCCTCCTTTCTCTTTTGGTAACTGGAGAGTTTTATATTTCACTCTTGGCTTTTTACCTCCCCAAACAAATCTCGATATCATCCTGTCCCACTTTGAGAACTGGACATCAGGAATCTCTGTTGGTAGAGCCTGGAAGAGGTAAAGCAGTCTAGGTTGTATGCTGATTTTGACTGTCTTAATTTTTGAATTCAGATCCATATTTAAGATTGACCATCTATCAATATCTTTTTTATTTCTTGATCCAACCTATCATAGTTTGCTTTATAGATTTTGCTTAGATCTTTAGGTATGCTCACTCCAAGGTATTTTATTTCTTTTTGTTTCCAGTTTAGATTAGATTAGATTAGATTAGATTAGATTCAACTTTATTGTCATTACACATGTATGAATACAAGGTAACGAAACACAGTTTAGCATCCAATCAGAAGTGCAAAGGACAGCAGTGCAGTATATACGGTAATTAACAGTGTGTGCAATTTAAGCAAATATATGCAAATATATGCAGCAGTGCAGAAAGTTAAGAGTACTGTTATGTGCAAATAATGTACAATAAGTTAGATGGGCAGTTATGTACAGGTGAGGATGGTAAGAGATGATGGTAAGAGAGTCAGCGGGGAACTAAGTTCAATAACGTGACAGCTGTTGGAAAGAAACTGTTCCTAAACCTGCTGGTTCTAGTCCGAAGGCTTCTGAAACGCCTTCTGGAGGGGAGAAGCTGGAACAGTCCATGAGCAGGATGGTTGGAGTCCCTAAGAATGCTGCGTGCCCGGCGCAGACATCTTTTCCTGTAGACGTCCTCTGTAACTGGAAGTGGAGTCCCTGTGATGCGTTGGGCGGTTTTCACTACCCGCTGCAGCGCCTTACGGTCAGCGACAGAGCAGCTCCCATACCAGACTGTGATACAGTTGGTCAGGGTGCTCTCTATCACGCAGCGGTAGAAGTTGCCCAGGATGTCAGTTGACAGATGGTTCTTCTTCAGTGTCCTCAAGAAGAAGAGGCGCTGATGGGCCTTCTTGATCAGGCTGGTGGTGTTAACTGACCAGGACAGGTCCTCCGAGATGTGGGTCCTCAGGAATTTGAAGCTGGGGACACGTTCAACAGCTATGCCATTGATATGGATGGGGTCATGTGTCTCTCCCCTCTCCTTCCTGTAGTCCACTATGAGCTCCTTGGTTTTGCTGGTGTTAAGGAGCAGGTTATTGTCAGCGCGCCAAGTAGCCAAGTGCTCAACCTCTGCCCTGTAATCTGACTTGTCGTTGTCCCTGATGAGTCCAATCACCGTGGTGTCATCTGCGAACTTCATGATGGAATTGGATCCATACATAGGCCTGCAGTCATGGGTGAAGAGGGAGTAGAGGAATGGGCTGAGCACACAGCCCTGTGGTACACCAGTGTTGAGTGTGATGACGGAAGAACGGTTGGGGCCTGACCTAACATGCTGGGGTCTGTTGGTCAGAAAATCCATGATCCAGTTGCAGGTGGAGGTACTGATTCCCAGGTCCCCAAGTTTAGTGAGCAGCTTGGAGGGGATAACTGTGTTGAATGCTGAGCTGAAGTCAACAAACAGCATTCTTGTGTAGGTGTTCTTGTCATCCAGGTGTGAGAGTACATAGTGCAGCGCTGTAGAAACCGCATCCTCTGTACTCCTGTTGCTCCGGTAGGCAAACTGGTGAGGGTCCAATGTAGGGGGCAGGCATTTTTTGAGCTGTGCCAAGACCAGTCGCTCAAAGCACTTAATGACTATGGGCGTCAGTGCCACAGGGCGATAGTCATTTAGGCACGATGGTGTTGAATGTTTCGGCACTGGTACTATTGAAGTGGTCTTGAAGCATGCTGGTACCATGGCCTGGGCCAGGGACAGGTTGAAGATGTCTGTGAAGACCCCTGCCAGCTGCTCAGCGCATGCCCTCAGCAGACGCCCAGGAATGCCGTCAGGGCCAGCAGCCTTACGTACGTTGACACGACTCAGTGCGTTACGGACGTCGGTGTGGGTGAGTGTGAGGTGGTGGAGGTCATCAGAGGGTGGGAAATTGATGTTCTTTTCATTATTGTCCTTGTCAAAACGAGCATAGACGTCATTTAGCTCAATGAGAAAGGGCACAGTCATGGCTATAGGTATGGAGTTGCTGGGCTTATAATCAGAGATAGCTTGAATGCCCTGCCACATGTCGGGTTAGTTTGATCTTATCAGTTATCTGGTTTAAAGGGTTATAGTGGAATGTCAGTATTTGTGTTTTTGTTATGTTTATCTTGTATCCTGATAATTTTCCAAAATTTTCTATTAAGTTCATCATTTCCATTATTGATTCATCTGGTTGTTCAAGGTAAACTATAATATCGTCTGCAAATAGCCCAATCTTGTGTTCTGCTCCCTTTATTGTTACACCTTTTAATTTCTTATTTTGTCGCATCGCTTGAGCCAGTGGCTCTATGAACAGAGCAAACAAGGTGGCCGATAGGCAGCATCCCTGCCTAGTTGATCTTTGTATATTTACTTTGTCTGTTAAGCTACCGTTTATTTTGATTCTTGCCACAGGTTTTTGATACAGTGTCTTTATGCATTGTACTGATTTTTCGTTAAATCCAAAGCGTTCCAGCACATTATATAGGAACTTCCAGTTAACCCTATCAAATGCTTTTTCTGCGTCTAAACTCATTATTACTGCACTTTTCTTTTCTTTATGTATTTGATTAATTATGTGTACAGTTCTCCTGATATTGTCATGTGTTTGGCGTCCCTCTATGAAACCAGTTTGATCATCCTCTATCAATTCCGTCAAGAATGTCTTTATTCGTTTACATATAATTGTTGTATATATTTTATAATCCACATTTAATAAAGAGATTGGCCTATAGTTTCCGCATTGTTCCCTATCTTTCCCTGGCTTTAAAATAACTGAAATAATGGCTTCGTTCCATGATGGAGGTATTTTGTTGTTGTTTAATGTCCAATTAAATGACTTTAGGAGTTGTGGCGTGAGTTCTTCTATAAACAGTTTATAAAACTCAGAGGGGTATCCATCACTACCTGGTGATTTACCGTTTTTAAGTGACTTAATCACATCTTTAATCTCTTGTGTTGTTATTTCTGCTGTTAGCTTTTCATTTTGTTGGTTTCCTATTGATGGCAAGTCCAATGTGCATAGAAATTTTTTAATATCCTTAACATTTGTCTCTTCAGGTTGTGAGTATAGTTCTTGATAGAAATTATGGAATATTTCTTCGATGTTTTCTGGGTTAACTGTGGTTTTATTTGTGATGGGGTCCTTAATCTTATACACATTATTCACTGTTTGTTGTTTTCTTAACCATTTTGCCCGCAGTTTTGTGGCCTTTGGCCCTGTTTCATAATATTTTTGTTTTAAATATCTATTTTTCCTTTCAGTTTCATCTATTTGTATTTCTTTTATCTTTATTTTTTCTTCCTTAATTTCTTGATATATTTTTGGGTCATTTGTGCTTTGATGTTTGCATTCTAATTCCCTCAGTCTCTCACATCTTTGTTCATATGTTTCCAGTTTAGACTTATTTGCTTTTCCTGATTCACCTATTAATTTATCAAATCAAATCAAATCAAATCAAATCAAACTTTATTGTCATATTGCTGTACATACAACTGTAGCGCAGGCAAGATGAAATTGCGTTTCTCTCGGCATCCATATAAGAAGCAGCATGATTTAAGACACATTCCCACATAGCTCCACCCCCACCCCCACCCCCACCCTCCCATCCATTCACACATCCCTGAGACATACTTGGGAAAAAAAAAGAATAACTAACTATAATATACAAAATGTCCGTAGGTGCAGTAGTGTGTATGAGAGATTCCGGGTCAACTGTTCAGCATCCTGACAGCTTGTGGAAGGAAGCTGTTGATCAGTCTGGTGGTTCTGCCTCTGATGCTCCGGAATCGTTTACCAGATGGAAGAAGTTCAAAGTGTTTATGCAGAGGGTGAGAACGGTCCTTGACAATGTTTAGTGCCCTGCTCCTACAACGGTTCTGAAAAAGTTCTTGGACAGAGGGGAGGGAGACTCCAATTACCCTCTCCGCCCCCTTGACTATCCTCTGCAGGGCTTTTTTGTCTGACATACTGCAGCTGGAGTACCATGTAGTAATGCAGTACGTCAGAACACTCTCCACCACACCTCTGTAGAAGGTCCTGAGGATGCAGATGGGGAGAGAGGCCTGTTTGAGTTTCCTCAAGAAGTGCAGTCTCTGCTGAGCCCGCTTCCTGATCTCCAAGGAATTCTTGCTCCAGGTCAGGTCCTGCGAGATTTAGAATCAGAATCAGAATCAGAATCAGATTTATTGCCATTGTTCATGTGATACACAAACTAGGAATTTGTCTCGGTGCCATGCTGCAACATTAAAAACATAATGAGAAAAAGGGATAAACTAAAAAACTAAAGGACTAGAAACGTGCAATAAGTGTAGAAAAATAAGTAATAATAAGTAATAATAATAATAATACTAGTAATAATGAGTAGTACTAGTCAAGGCAGTTTTAAAAAATTAGCATGTAGCAGATAATGTGAAGTACCACATAGTGCAGTCAATAATGCAACAGAAAAACAGTGATGATTGACATGAGTCTGGTTGAGCTGCTGTACATAGTGCACGAGAGTCAAAAGTCACTTAGTGTTCAGCAGTCTGATGGCAGAGGGGAAAAAGCTGTTCATGTGCCGGGAGGTTTTAGTCCGAATGGACCGAAGCCTTCTACCTGAGGGGAGGGGGGCAAACAGCACGTGACCAGGATGTGAAGGATCGGCTATGATCTGGCCAGCACGCCTCCGGGTCCTGGAGATGTACAGGTCCTGGAGAGATGGGAGCTTGCAGCCTATCACCTTCTCAGCAGTGCGCACGACGCGCTGCAGCCTTAGTCTGTCCCTGGCAGTGGCTCCTGCGTACCACACAGTTATGGAGGAGGTGAGGATGGACTCGATGATGGCCGTGTAGAACTGCACTAACATCTTGGTGGGTAGCTTGAGCTTCCTCAGCTGCCGCAGAAAGAACATCCTCTGCTGGGCCTTTTTGATGAGGGAGCTGATGGTTGGCTCCCATTTGAGGTCTCGGGTGATGGTGGTGCCCAAGAAGCGGAAGGAATCTGCAAAGGTGATGGGAGAGCCTGTGATGGTGAGGGGGGCAGGGGGGATGTGACTTTCCTGAAGTCCACAATCATCTCCGCTGTCTTCAGAGCATTCAGCTGCAGGTTGTTGTGGCTGCACCAGGACACCAGCTGGGCCACCTCTTCCCTGTAGGCGGACTCGTCGCCGTTGGAGATGAGCCCGATGAGGGTGGTGTCGTCCGCAAACTTAATCAGCTTAACAGACTGGTGGGAGGAGGTGCAGGAGTTGATATAAAGGGAGAAGAGTAGGGGGGAAAGTACACAGCCCTGGGGTGATCCAATGCTGATGCTAACAGAGTCTGAGACAGACTTCCCCAGAGATTTACCTCTTAACACGGCTTTTAGTGCGTCCCATAGTATTGTTGGGTCCACTTCTTCATTATCATTCTCTTCGATATACTCGTTTATGTTTACTTTTATTCTTTCTTTCATTTTCTCATCATTTAATAGTCCTACATTAAGTTTCCATGTTATCGTTTTCTATTGTTTAAATATATTTCCATGTATATAGGATTGTGGTCTGATAATTCTGCCCCTCCAATCCGACAATTTCTCACCCTGTGTCTGTCACCTTCATTCATAAGGAAGTAATCTATTCTAGAGTGTACTTTATGGACTGCTGAATAATGTGTATAGTCTTTTTCGAGTGGGTGCAGGTCCCTCCATATGTCTACCATACCCATTTCTGCCAGTGAGGTTCTTATGAACTTTGTTACATGTTTTTTTTTGTCTTCTTAACACTTGTTGTGTCAACTTCATGATCCATGACAGCATTTAAGTCTCCTCCACAAATTAGGACTCCTTCACTGTGTTGCTATGAGATCAAACAGTTGTTGAAAAAAACCCTTGTCACTTTCTGGTGGGGCATAGATGTTCACTAATGTGATCTGCATACCATCTATTCTTCCCTTTATTATTACATACCTGCCTTCTTTATCCTGGATTTCCTGTTCACATTCAAATTGTATTTTATTTGAAATTAGTATCATAACCCCCCTTTTAGTTCCTCCCTTAAATGAACTGTAGTAGGAGTTCTTATAGCCAAATCTCTTTAGTTTCACATGTTCTGTCTTGCTCAAATGTGTCTCTTGCATAAATATAATTTTGGCTTTTTCCTTCTTGAATTTTCTTATTATTCTTTCCCTTTTAACAGGTGAGTTCAGACCATTCACGTTTAGTGTCATTATCTTAAGATTTTTACCCATATTCATGTTTTTCCATTTTTTTAACTTGTGCTCCTAGCCCCTTTAACAACAAAACTAACACATATTTGTACAAAAACACATTAATGAGTCTCGACCTCCGTACTTTGGGCCTTTCTTCTGCCCACTGGTCCCTGTTGGTGGGTGGAGGGATTGTCCTCACCGAGTGAGGGGCCCTCCCTAGACCTGTATTTACTATCTAAGTAATAGTCATTAGTCTAGAAATGTCCAACAAAAATCACTTAAACCTCTCCTAGCCGTTTGCTTCTCTTTTACCTTGTCTTCTTGGCCTTCATTTCTTCTGTGTCCTTCTTAATCTTTGTTATAATCTAGGCTTTCCGTTGAAAGCCTTGCAGTTTTTCTTGGGCCCGGTGCGCCACGTCCGTCTTCCGCCTTCTGCCGCTCACTCGCCTCCACTCCGGCTGTCGTGATGCGTTCCGTGCCGCCGCTGCTCCAGCCGCTTCCTCTGGTACGCTCACCACAAAACCTCGCTCCGTCATGTCCCGCGCTGCCTCTCTGGCTGTGTTGTACGTTTTCACGCCGTCCTCCCAATGAATTCTCATCTTCGTTAGCGGCGTTTGGAATCTAATTTTTTTCTCTTTCAGCATTTTTTTAATGTTGGCCTATTTCTTTCGCTGCTGCACAGTTTCTGTCGGGTAGTCATGATCAAAGAATATCTGTTTGTCACCGATTCGTATCTTTTTTTTCCACGCTTGTGTCAGGATTCTTTCCTTTATATCATATTTCAGAAAGTTTACCACAACTGACCTGGGTGGAGAGTTTGGATTCGGGTTCTGTGCCGAGGCTCTGTGCGCGGTTGGATCTGCAAGTCTGCTTCATTGGGCAACTCAATCTCTTTTTTTAAGAAATGATCCATGAATTTCATCATCGAGTTGCCTTCAATGCCCTCTGAAATCCCGAAGATGCGTATATTGCTCCGCCTGGACCTGCTCTCCAGGTCGGTTATTTTTTCCTGCATCCTCTGTGTTTGCGCCGTCAGAGTCTGTAGCAGCTCGCTTGCCTCGGTCCTCCAGTCTTCCAACTCCGATATTCGAGCCTGTGCTTCTGTCATACATGCCTGTTGAGAGCGCAGCTCCTCGATGTTTTCTGCTAGCTTGCGCTCCATTTCTCTTCGGAGACCCATAATTTCCTCCTTCGTCTTTTTTTTCAGCTCTTCCTTAAGAGCCGTTAAATCCTGTTGGAGTTGTTGCTTAAAGTCTTTTAAGTCTTTACTTATATTGGCGATGCCAGTGTTCATAGCATCGAGTTTGGCGTCCTCCATTTTCTCTGCTGTAGTTGCCTCGTTTTCCTGGGCCTCGTGTTCAGCGATTTCTCCTGCGTTGTTGAAGAGGGATTCCTCAGTTTTACCCTGCTTTTGTCCGTGTGCCCGGCTTCTTCGTGTTTTCATCCCTTGGTTTATTGTTCCATTTATGTCGAATTGGCCATTTACCAATGATTTTTAATCCGACTAGGGAGAGCTCTCTGTTTAAGCGTTATGTCTCTCCACCATCTTCCCAGAAGTCCCGCAGTTTGTAACTATTTTTAAGTAATGTTACAATTTCTTTTCTCTTAAATTTTTAGTTTTGTCCCATATATTTGTGATGTTTTTCTCATAAATTTGCTGCTGGTTTTTTTGTGTTTGTCACTGTTTTTCTTATAAATTTTCACATTTTTTTTTCTTATGCTAGTGCATACCTGTGCATGCCCATAGAAAGTAAGTGTAAGCAAGCATTTCTGCATTCTTGCATTTCATGACAAGCACCTTTAGTGCTTAGTAGAGCACCCTTTTGCTGTTATGGCCTGATGCAAACATGATCCATAGCCAGACACCAGCTTCCGGCAGTGTTGTGAGGAATCTTAGCCCATTCCTCATGGGCAAAGGCCTCCACTTCACTAATATTCTTGGGCTTGTGTTTGATCTTTGACATGGTTACCATGGCAACAGTAACCCTAGCAAAACCTGCCTTTGATCTATGACATCACCACTCATTCAGTGATGCCTGCCTTTGATGTTTGACGATGTCATAGCAAGTCCTATGATCCTGAGTGATGCCTGCCTTTGATGATGTCATAGCGAGTCCTATGATCTTTGATGATGTCAGAGTGATGCCTTTCTTTGATCACACACAGACACACACTGATTTCCCTGAATCGCTCTATACTATGTTGTCTATATGACGTCATATAGACATTATGTAGCAATCATAGGCACATCATAGGCGATCCTATGATCTTTTAGCGAGTCCTATGGTTGTGACAGACAGACAGACAGACACACAGACAGACAGACAGACACACATACAGCGATTTCTTGAATTACTTTTTTCTCCTAGTTTTGTCTGTGTTGTGTTGCTCATGTTTGTGAAACCTTCAGGGAAAGGTGGGGTGAGCAGGTAAATCCATGTGGGGCCTGGATGGTTTCAAGTGGGTAAACGGATCACCTGCTCCCCTGTACCACAGGTAAAGTCCAAGTGGGCAAACAGATGGGGCCAACATGGAACCCGCAGACAAACCCACAGGGACCCATCAGACAGCCTAGTTTAACCTGCGGTGGGACCCACCTGGACACCCTGTTGGGAGAATAAAGGTGGAACCCCGGAATCAGAATGGGGCTAGCAGTGATGATGATGATAATGATGTTGAAGATGATGATGATGAAGATGATGGTAATAAAGATGATGATGATGATGAAGATGATGTCTCCTGTCTCCACCATCCCATAGTAGTCCAGGTGAACATCTGGACCAGCAGGATCCAGGAAGTGTCGGGAACAGGAAGCAGTCCGTTTCCATGGAAACTCGGTGTCTTTTTCTAAAGGGTCATGTGTGATAGTGAGGAATGACGGAGCACGGCAGCTCCGGTTCGGTTTGAATCTACTGGCAGCAGCCCGTCACACGTGAGGAGGAGGAGGAGGAGGAGGAGGAGGAGGAGTGTCGGTGCAGCTCCGTCGGTAAACACACAGGAGGAGCTCTCGGTGCCGGAGCGACCGTCGGTGAGCGGAGGAAGAGGAGGCTGCTGCTCCTTCATCCCGGCGGTAAGACACGGAACCATCATCATCCTCCTCCTCATCCTCACCTCCATCACTGCAGAGGCTCTCCTCCTTCTCCTCCTCTTCTTCCTCCTCGTCATGATCATCAGCTGCTGCTACCGGAGTCCATGTGTGCGCGTGCGCTCCCGTTAATGTGTTCAGACTGATGCGATCAGACATCAGGTGATGAAGATGATGAAGCAGAAATGGCTTTCATCTTCATCACCTGATGTCCGTGCGTGTGCAGCATGTGTGTGTGTGTGTGTGTGTGCGCGCGCGGGGTGCCTGGGAACACGCGCGTGCACGCGGACACACACGCACGCGGGCCCCGCCGCTGTTAACTTGGCAGCCGGTGTGTAAATATAGCAGAGTGCGTCAGAGCGGCGCAGTGACGTAGACAGACGGTCGATGTCCGCGAGAGCCGCATTCCTCCACAGCCACCTTCATCATCATCATCATCATCATCATCATCATCATCATCGTCACCTGTCAGCTGCTTCACCGCTGCAGGTCAGGACAGGCCCGTCTCTACACTTTTTTTTTTTGGGGGGGGGGCAACACTGTGTTTGGGTTTTTTTTTTCGTTTTTTTTTTTTTTGGGGGGGGGGGGTCCCCCACCCTGGGAAAAAGAAAGAACCCCCCCCCCCCCCCGTATAATCATGAAAATCTGTAACGTCATGTTACAGAACTGAAGAATGTGACTTTGAAGCATCAAATCTGTGCAGAAATGGAAAAGATTCTCATAAATCCTCAGCTTTCCCCTCATGGTTCTGTTACTATTTTTATTTTTTAAAAACTGTAACTTTTTTCATTAATATGCAGCTTTTTGCTCATAGATTTGCAACATTTTTTCTCATAAGTTTGAAACTTTTCTCATAGATTTGTGATTTTTTTGCAAAATTGCAAATTTTTTCTAAATATAAGATAAGATAAGCCTTTATTAGTCCCACAACGGGGAAATTCCAGGATTGCAACAGCACAGGGATAGCAACACTCAGAGCAACAATCAGAAGGCAAGAAAAAAAACAAGCAAGCAAGAGCAGCTAATATACATATGTACATATTACTATAAAATATATATATACACACACACAGACACACAGTGCTGAGCATTGTAGCTAGATGGAATAAATATGTAAATATATAAACACACACAGTGCGGAGCATTGTTGCTAGATGGGATGAAACAGCACAACCGTCTACTTAGTTATCCTACATGGTATGATTATGTGCCCATACATATTCTCACCCTCCGTAGCTACCGGTATTTTCCTAGTTGTATGCCGGAGAGGACCATTGTGTAAGTCTATTGCATCTTTTGCATTCAAAAAAACTATTAGTTTGTTACGTCTTTTTGCTATCTCTGCGAGCAGCCCTGCTTAGGTTGTACAGTCTGACAGCCATTGGTAGGAAGGACCTGCGAAACCTCTCGGTTGTGCACCTGGGATGATGTAGTCTGCTGCTAAATGAGCTCCTCAGTGCATTCAGTATGTCCTGCATAGGGTGAAACTCGGACTCCAGCAGAGATGACAGTTTAGCCACCGTCCTTCTCTCTCCTATCTCCTCCACCGGATCAAGGCGTTGCCCCAGGACAGAGCTAGCTTTCTTGATCAGTTTGTTCAGTCTCTTCCTATCGGCTGCAGTAATGCCACTGCCCCAGCAGACCACTCCAAAAGTGATGGCTGATGCCACCACCGTGTCATAGAATGTCTTCAGCAGCGCCCCTTGTACACCAAAAGACCTGAGTCTCCTCAGCAGGAACAGCCTGCGCTGTCCCTTCTTGTAGAGTGCGTCAGTATTGTGTGACCAGTCTAGTTTATTGTTCAGATGAACACCCAGGTACTTATAGGATGTCACCATCTCGATGTCTGTTCCCTGTATATTTACTGGTGCTGTGAGGGGTTGTCCTTGCCTGCGGCAGTCCACCACCAGCTCCTTAGTTTTCCTCGCGTTGATCTGGAGGCAGTTCCGATGGCACCAGTCCACGAAGTCCTGGATAAGCCCTCTGTACTCAGCTTCATCTCCATTGGAGATGAGGCCAACGATCGCAGAGTCATCAGAGAACTTCTGTAGATGGCAGTGTGTTGTGTTGTGTGAGAAGTCCGCAGTATAAAGAGTGAACAGGAAGGGAGCCAGCACCGTTCCCTGGGGGGCCCCCGTGCTACCGATGATCGTGTCGGACACACAGTCCCGGGCTCTCACAAACTGAGGCCGGTTCGTGAGGTAGTCCAGGATCCATGATGACAGGTGCTGGTCCACCCCTGTGCGCAGCAGCTTGTCCTTCAGGATCATTGGTTGGATGGTGTTGAAAGCACTGGAGAAGTCAAAGAACATGATCCTCACCATATTCCCGGGCTTCTCCAGGTGGGACAGAGAACGGTGAAGGAGGAAGATCACCGCATCCTCCACCCCAATGCCATGCTGGTAGGCGAACTGGAGTGGATCCATCGCTGGTTCCACCAGGGGGCGGAGGTGAGCAAGGAGCAGTCTCTCCAGGGTCTTCATCAAGTGGGACGTCAAGGCCACCGGTCTGTAGCTGTTCAGGTCTTTGGGGTGGGAAGTTTTTGGTACAGGTACCACACAAGATGTTTTCCACAGCTGTGGTACCCTCCCCAGCTTCAGGCTCAGGTTGAAGATGTACGTCACAATCCCACACAGCTGGTCTGCACAGGACTTGAGGAGCTTTGCGCTGATGCCATCCGGTCCCGACGCCTTCCTCGCCTTGATCTTCTTCAGCTCCGTCCTCACCTGGGTCCTGGTCAGGGTCAGGATGGGGAGCTGTGTGTTGGGAGTGGGGGGGTGTTGGTGGAGTGGGGAGTGGGCAGCAGGACTTGATTTCTTTAGAGGCAGCAGTGGTTGCTGTGCAGTCATATATAACTTTTTTACAATATAAAAATTGATAGATTTGTAGGAGTCAAGAATTGAGGAGACTGGATGATTTTTCCAGTATCTGCTTTAATTCTCATCCATCCTACGTCCTCTCTCGATCGGAGTGAAAAGAGGCAGGACGCAGTCACACACATACATCACACAAAAGTCTCAATACTCAGCTACATCCTTTCATCTGTAACAGAACACCCAGAGTCCTTCTGTTCTCCTTCTTAACCCCCAAAGGTCAGGCCGGGTAATCTTCTCCTCTCTCCTGAGTCCCCAGGGGGTGCAGACACATCTTCCTCTTGAGCTGTGAAGTCAATACACATGGCTAGCTCAAAGTCTCTCTTGGCTGAATTCAGCCATCCACATGTGAGTCACATAGGTTATAACTATGGGCTCCACATCACTCCCCCCTTCCATGCGAAAGACTGGGCACCCACATACAGTCATACAACAGTCATACAGCACGCCACCCCCCCAACAGAATCTCACAGCAACCTAAACAACCTGACCAAAAAACACATCATTCTGCATGCAGCTTAGGTTTCAATCTTCTCCCGAATCTGCTGTATGCAGGTCTCCTGCTCTGTGTTGGGCCGTCCTGCTGTGCATCTGTGGAGTGAGGGGGAGAAGGGTTATTTGCCCCCTGTGGGGGGTCCCGGGGCCGCCCCTTCGGAGGCCTGCCGCGTCGAGGCGTGCCCGCCAGCCGTACAGACTCGTTATGCAACTCAAAAGCAGGTTTTAATCTATCGATACTGATCGTCTCCCTCCTGCCCCCCAAATCTAGCACAAAATATTTCTCCCCGGCTTCCAGCACTCGAAATGGACCATCGTAAGGTGGGCGGAGGCTATGCCGCTGCGCATCGTGCCTGACAAAAACAAACTCTGCGTCCCGTAAAGCCTGGGGCACGAACACATGCGGGGCCCGGGAGCATTTCTGCTCCCGTGTTACTCAGAGACCCCCGGATCGGGGAGGGCCCTGGTGCCGTGTGGTCGGGTAAAAACTCGCCTGGCAGCCTGAGCGGTTGTGCGAAGACCAATTCTGCTGGTGAGGCATCTAGATCCTCTTTGGGTGCCGAACGCAACCCCAATAAAACCCATGGTAGTTTGTTTACCCAATCTGTGTCCGTCAGTGACGCTCTGAGGGCTGTCTTCAAAGACCTGTGAAAACGCTCGCATAAGCCGTTGGCCTGGGGATGATAAGCGGTCGTGCGATGTACCGCCGCTCCTAAGCCGCTGGCCACTGCTGACCACAGTTCCGACGCAAATTGAGGTCCCCTATCCGACATAATATCTGACGGGACCCCGAACCGCGCTACCCAGGCTGTTAAAAAAGTGCGTGCCACCTCTGCCGCTGTGGTCGATGTTAACGAGACCACTTCCGGCCAACGAGTGGTTCGGTCTACCATCGTCAAGAGGTGCATGAACTCTTGCGATGTGGGTAGGGGGCCCACGAGGTCCACGTGCACGTGATCGAACCTTTTAGCTGGAATGTGGAACGGTTCTAAGGGCGCTTTAGTGTGCCTGTGAATTTTAGCCCGCTGGCAAGCCATGCAGGCCTTAGCCCACTCCTTCACGTGCTTGCGCAGGCTCGGCCAAACAAACTTCTCCGCCACCATTTTCATAGAAGCGCGCACCCCTGGGTGCGCTAGGGAGTGCACGGCGTCAAAAACGCGACGGCGCCACGCGGCTGGCACCACCGGGCGCGGTCGCCCTGTGGATACATCGCAGATAAGCGGGGGGAAACCGGTTTGTAGATTTCTGTGTTCCAGCCTTAACCCTGTTGGTCCAGACAGGAGCGCGCGCACGTCCGCGTCCTCGCTCTGCTCCGCCGCCATGGCTGCATAATCTATTCCCACGTGGACCGGAGCCGCGCGCATGTCTGCGCTGTTACCGCGCTCTGGGTAAGCGGCCGCGCAATCCATTTCCGCGCGGACGGGTGCTGTTACTGCGCGTGACAGACAGTCTGCCACCACATTGATTTTACCGGCTACGTGCTGAATATCGGTGGTAAATTCAGAAATTGTGGCCAGCTGTCTCTGCTGTTGCCCTGACCACGGTTCTGAAGTTTTGGACATCGCAAAAGTGAGCGGTTTGTGGTCGACAAACGCGGTGAAACGCCGCCCTTCCAGCCAGAACTGGAAATGTCGAATGGCTAAGTGGAGCGCCAGGAGTTCCCTGTCAAATGCGCTGTATTTCCGCTCGGGCTCGCACAGGGACCTGCTGAAAAAGGCGAGAGGTTGCCAAACTCCAGCGACCTGCTGCTCTACCACAGCCCCTATCGCTACCTCTGACGCGTCTGTGGTTAGCGCTATGCGAGCTGCCGGGTCTGGGTGCGCCAGCAGTGCTGCGTCAGCGAGTGCTTTTTTTACCACTGTGAACGTGCGCTCCCGCTCCGGGGACCACTCGACCACACTGACAGGCTTCTGTTTTTTAAGCGCGGTGTATAACGGCTGCATGAGTTGTGCTGCGCGGGGTATGAAACGGTTATAAAAATTCACCATCCCCAAAAATTCCTGCAACGCTTTCACTGTCTGTGGCTGGGGAAACTCAGCCACCGCGCGCACTTTTGCCGGCAGAGGAACTGCTCCCTCTGGTGAGACACGGTGCCCCAGAAAATCAATTTGCGCTGCGCCAAACTGGCACTTGGCCGGGTTGATTATCAACCCGTGTGCTTCCAGCTTTTGAAAAACTGTAGTGAGGTGCTTCTCGTGTTCCTCCTCTGAGGCGCTGGCCACTAAAATATCGTCCTAGTAGACAAAAACAAACGGAAGGTCGCGCAGCACTGCGTCCATCATCCGTTGAAAGGTTTGCGCGGCGCCTTTAAGGGCAAAAGGCATGCTTAAAAACTCAAAAAGTCCAAACGGGATTATTACCGCTGTTTTGGGAATATCTTCTGGTCGAACCGGGACCTGATGATAACCGCGGACCAGGTCTATTTTAGAAAAAATGCGCGCTTTTGCCAGGTGCACTGAGAAATCCTGGATATGCGGAATCGGGTAGCGATCCTGAGCTGTGGCATTGTTCAACCTGCGATAATCACCGTAAGGTCTCCACGAGCCGTCAGCTTTAGGCACCATATGCAGGGGGGAAGCCCAAGCGGACTTCGAGCGGCGAATTATGCGCAACCTTTCCAGGTTGGCGAACTCCTCCTGTGCCACGGAGAGCTTAGCTGCATCCAAGCGCCAAGCTTTCGCAAAAACTGGTGGGCCACTCGTGGTTATGAAGTGCTCCACCCCATGTTTCGCCACCTTAGCTGAAAAAGTGGGAACTGTGAGTGCTGGAAACTGGTGTAGAAGGGTGTGGAACTTACCACCTGCTGCGGCGACGTTGGTCTGTACTGGCGGCGGGCACACCCGAGCTGCACAAGGGATAGAACAGAAAGAGAGTGCATTTACTAGGCGTTTGTTGGCCAGATCAACTAACAACCCATGTGAACACAGAAAATCAGCACCTAACATATTGAAGCTCACTGCCGCTACGATGAAGGTCCACTTGTAAGCGCGGCCGTGGAAGGACAGAGACAAGGTTCTCTCTCCATAAGTCTTGATGCTGGAGCCGTTGGCCGCTGTTGCTCTGTCTCCGCGGGGTCCAGCCACCCGATCTGCATAAGTTGCAGTGATGAAACTCCTCTGGGCTCCGGTGTCCACGAGGAATTGCCGCCCGGAGCCCGCATCTGTCAAATAAAGCAGCTTGGTCCGTTCGCCAAGAGTGGAAGCTGCTAACGACTCCCGGCCCGGTCGTTTCCCCGCCTTTTGAAACTGCACGGCGGGATGCATCTGTGTGCCTTCTCGGCGAAGCGACAGTGGTAATAGCAGGGGTTGTCATGCCCCCTGGCTCGGGATCTCGTCACCGCCGTCGTCGCTGGGGTGGGATCTGCTGCCTCTGGCTCCACACTGCCCCCGGCCGTCGTGCTGAGGTCTGCCACTGCCACGGAGGTCTCTTGCTCGTCGCAGGCGTTGAGGAGCCGCTCCGCCTCCTGGGCCAGCTCGCGGAAGTCCTGCTGGTTCACACACCGTCTGCTGGACAGGGGACCTCTCGTGTGCGCTGGGAGGGTTCTCAGGAGAATATGCTTGAAAAGAAATG
The DNA here is from genome assembly GCA_020510985.1 of Pholidichthys leucotaenia. Taxonomy (NCBI): domain Eukaryota; kingdom Metazoa; phylum Chordata; class Actinopteri; order Cichliformes; family Pholidichthyidae; genus Pholidichthys; species Pholidichthys leucotaenia. Next base: position 13,352,135 of record CM035849.1, read on the forward strand.
CGTCGTTGCCCGTCCCGATCATCTGTAGCATGTCCTCCATGAGGACAGTCGGCCTGCATCCACCTCTGTCGCGCAGGTCCAGTAGCTGCCTGGCTCTTGCCTCTGCCGACGGCACAAAGCTCCTGATGAGGGTGGCTTTCAGCGCGTCGTATTTGCCGGCAGCGGGTGGTTGCTGCACCAGGCTCTGCACACACCGAGCCGTGCGGCTGTCGAGCATCGCGATGACATTATGGAATTTAATGTCATCCGCTGAAACTCCCCCGAGCAGGAACCGCGACTCCACATGCTGGAACCACGAGTGCGGGTCGTTTTGCCAGAACTCGGGGAGCTTAATCAGTCTTGTGCCCCTGCTGGCACTCCCCGGTGAATCCGGGTCTGAGTGGCTGTCTCCCAGCTCTTCCATATCGATCACGAGGCTGTCCTCCAGCCTCGGCGTGCTCAGATTCATGCGTAGGTCACCAATTGTAGGAGTCAAGAATTGAGGAGACTGGATAATTTTCCAGAATCTGCTTTAATTCTCATCCATCCTACGTCCTCTCTCGATCGGAGTGAAAAGAGACAGGACGCAGTCACACACATACATTTATACACTCATCTCTAACAATACATCACACAAAAGTCACAATACTCAGCTACATCTTTTCATCTGTAATAGAACACCCAGAGTCCTTCTGTTCTCCTCTCTGACCCCCAAAGGTCAGGCCGGGTAATCTTCTCCTCTCTCCTGAGTCCCCAGGGGGTGCAGGCACATCTTCCTCTTGAGGTGTGAAGTCAATACACATGGCTAGCTCAAAGTCTCTCTTGGCTGAATTCAGCCATCCACATGTGAGTCACATAGGTTATAATTATGGGCTCCACAGATTTACCTTTTTGCTCATAGATTTGCAACATTTTTCTCATAAATTTGCAACTTTTCCATCAGATTTGTGATGTTTTTTCCAAAATTGCAACTTTTTTTCATAAATGCATAACCTTTTTCCTCATAGATTTGCAACATTTTTCTCAAATCTGGAACTTTAACCCATAGATTTGTGATTTTTTGTTTTTGCAAAATTGCGTCATTTTTCTAAATAAGCAACTTTTTGCTCATAGATTTTTGATTTTTTTTCCAAAATTGCAACTTTTTTCATGAATATGTAATTTTATTCCCTCAGAGATTTGCAACTTTTCTCATAAGTTTGCAACATTTTGCTCATGGATTTGGGATCTGTTTTTTTTTGCAATATTGCATTTTTTTCACGAGTATGTAACTTTTTCTCATAGATTTGTGATTTTTTTTTCAAAATTGCAACTTTTTTTTTTATAAATATGCAACTTTGTTTGCTCATAGATTTGTAATTTTTTCCTCATAGATTTGCAGGTATTTGTCATAGATTTATTTCTTTCTCATAGATTTGCAGCATTTTTCCATAAAATTTCCAACTTTTTCCATTAATTTGCAACTTTTTCTAATAGATTTGTGATTTTTTTTTCAAAATTGCAACTTTTTCATAAATATGTAACTTTATTTCTCATAGATTTGCAACTATTTGTCAAAGATTTACAGTGGTGAGAAAAAGTGTTTGCCCCCTTCCTGACTTCTCATTTTTTTGTATGTTTGTCACACTTAAATAATTCAGATCATCAAACAAATTTAAATATTAGACAAACATAACACAAATAAACACAAAATGCAGTTTTTAAATGAAGATGTTTATTAAAATTCAAACTGACATAGCCCTGTGTGAAAAACTGATCCCCCCCATAAAACATAACTGTGGTTTATCACATCATTGGAAAGCTGAGTTCAATTTCTCTAGCCACACCCAGGCCTGATTCCTGCCACACCTGTTCTCAATCAAGAAATCACAAAAACAGGATCTGCCTGACAAAGTGAAGTAGACCAAAAGATCCTCAAAAGCTAGACATCATGCTACGATCCAAAGAAATTCAGGAACAAATGAGAAACAAAGTGTCATGATTCGCCGCTCATCAGCGGCGCCAGCTGCGCGCACACCTGCGCCTCGTCAGCAGCGAGGTATTTAACTCACTCTGCCCTGGGCTTCGGCCTGAAGCCGTCTGCTCTCATCGGCATCTCTTGCTGCAAGGAACCCCCTTCTCCAAGCAAGGAAATCTGAGTAAGCATCCCTTACCTCTTTTTCTCCCAGTCTTCTCCCCTGTGGACAGGTGGATTCCCCGGCAGCGGACCTCGTCCCCTCGCCGCTGCCTCCTCGCTGCTGCTACAGGCGCTCCAGGTTGCTGTCTCCCGGGCTACGCCCTTGTTAACGCCAGCCACCAGCCCAAACCAAGTAAGCCAGCAAACTGTCTTAGTCTTCTGTATTGGTGTGGTGCCCGTTACCCTTCTCCCTCTGCTTCCTCCCTTAGGGTTGTCCGGCTGAACGGCTTCCTGCCCCCGTGCCTGACGCAGACGCCCACCACCAATACATTCTTATCCCACAGACACGCAGCCACGCACTCTTGTTGTTCAATAAAGCTATTAAATCCATCCTGAGCTTACGTGTGTGTCTCCTGAGCCTTGCGTTATGTCAGTACGGCTTCAGCAGAGCAGCTCGGCAGACAGCGGGCTCGCACGCCGTCTTTCCACCCTCGAGGCTCGGGTGGATCTAATAGCCCACCAACAACAAGTGATCCTTAATCAATTAACAACAATTACTAACCGATTAGACCGCCTGGACCCCCAACAACCGTTCCCCCCGGTTCATCTGGGTAGCGCAGCTTCCGCTGCTCCGGCGGCTGTCCAGCCTGCTCCGGGTGCGCCGGCACGACTCACACCCATTCCCACCCCCGCCCGCTTTAGCGGCAAGCTCGGTGGAGTACGGGGGTTTATCGTGCAGTGTGAGTCCGTGTTCCACCGTGTCCCCGGAGACTTCCCCTCAGACCACAGCCGGATTGGCTATATAGGTAACCTCTTGGAGGGTCGAGCACTTACCTGGGCTTACGCCGTAATGGCGAAGCCCAGCTACGCCACCCTCACCTATGGCCAGTTCGTGCGACAATTTCTGGAAGTGTTCGATCACTCGCGTATGAAGAGTGTCCAGGTCGATCGCCTTCTCAGCCTCCAGCAGGGGAGCCGATCGGTGGCCGATTACGCGATCGACTTCCGGGTTACCGCGGAGGAAGTCGGCTGGGAGGAGCGTTCGCTCTGCGGCATCTTCCTTCGCAGTCTTAACTCTGGTCTGAGGGATGAGCTGGCCGGCCGGGATATCCCGGAGACGCTAGCGGAGCTGACTTCCCTTGCTATTAGCTTGGATAACAGGCCGCGCGAGTGCGCCTCGGAGCAGTAGCCCTCTTCTCGCTCGTGGGGTGCCTCGGCACGCCTGCCCCAAGCTCGCCCCCTGGCGTTACCGCCGCCGGAGTCCTCCAAGGAGTCGGAGCCGATGGTGATGGGCCGGACAAAGCTCCCCCTAGCGGAGAAACAATGTCGCCGTGAGTTGGGCCTCTGCACGTATTGCGGGGGCAGCCAGCACACAGTGGAGCATTGTCCGGAGAAACCAAACGGGGAGGTCCGCGAGTAACCGTAGGGGGCCTCACGGACACTAATCGGTTAACTCCCCTCACACATTTGGCACTGCCCATCCGCTTCTGCCACAACCCCACAGGGCATCTCTCTCACGCACTGGTGGATTCAGGCGCGGAGGGTAGCTTCATATCACAAAGCCTGGCAACCCGATTGGGCATCCGTTGCCACCCTCTTGATTCTCCCCTCGCCCTAGTCAATCTCTTTTGTGCCTCCCTGGGAAAAGTGACTCACCGGACGTCCCCCGTCCCGGTTATCATCTCGGGGAGCCACCGGGAGGACATCATCTTCTACGTCCTACCTTCCTCTATTACACCTGTCATCCTTGGATACCCATGGCTCCACCTCCACAATCCCGTCCTGGACTGGAAGACCGGTAGGGTGTCTGCCTGGAGCTCCTTTTGCATGGGCACCTGTCTCCAATCCGCTGCCTGGGCCCCGTCCTCTCCTCCCACTGCCAAGGACGCCGCGCCTCCGGATCTCACCCTGGTGCCCTCGGAGTTCCACGACCTGGGCGCGGTCTTCAGCAAGTCCAAGGCGATGTCTCTTCCTCCACACCGGCCCTATGACTGTGCCATTAACATCCGCCAGGGGGCACCTCTACCCTCGGGACGCCTCTACAGTCTGTCAGCGCCAGAGAAGGAGGCAATGAACACGTATTTAAAGGAGTCGCTCAGTGCTGGGATTATCCGCCCATCATCATCACCATTAGGCGCAGGGTTCTTCTTTGTGGGCAAAAAGGATGGCTCCCTTTGTCCTTGTATTGATTACCATGCCCTCAACGACATCACGGAGAAGGACCGCTACACCCTGCCCCTGATGGACACCGCCTTCCACTCCCTCCAGGGGGCAACCTGGTTTACCAAGCTGGATCTCCACAGCGCGTACCACCTCGTCCGGATCCGGGAGGGAGATGAATGGAAGACTGCCTTCCGTACCCCTAACGGCCACTTTGAATACCTAGTCATGCCGTTCGGGCTGACCAACGCTCCAGCCGTCTTTCAGCGCCTCATAAATGACGTCCTCCGGGATTTCATCAGCCTGTTCGTGTTTGTCTACCTGGACGATATCCTCATCTTCTCCAGATCCAGGGACGAGCACCGGATCCACGTGAGGCGGGTCCTTCAGAGGCTACTGGAGAACCGACTATATGTGAAAGCGGAGAAATGTGAGTTCTACGCCAAGACAACTTCCTTCCTGGGGTTCGTCATCTCCCATGACCAGGTGCTCCCGGACCCAGCGAAGGTCAAAGCGGTGGTAGATTGGCCCACGCCTACCTCGAGGAAACAGGTGCAACAGTTCATTGGGCTTGCCAATTTCTACCGCCGCTTCGTCCCTAATTTTGGAGCCATCGTCGGCCCTCTGACCTGCCTCACCTCCCCTAAGGTCCCGTTCTGGTGGACTGAAGAGGCCGCAGCGGCCTTCCAGGTGCTGAAGATGGAGTTTTCCTCCTCCCGGGTCCTCAGCCAGGTCGATCCCGTGCTGCAGTGCATCGTGGAGGTGGACGCTTCGGATACGGGGGTGGGGGTGGTGCTGTCCCAGCGGTCACCTGCCAATGGAGCCAAGCGGCCCTGCGCCTTCTTCTCTCGGTGCTTGTCCCCGGTGGAATGTAATTACGACATGGGGGACAGAGAACTATTGGCCATCAAACTCGCGCTTCAGGAGTGGCGCCACTGGCTGGAGGGGGCCGCCTTGCCGTTCGTGGTACTCACCGACCATAAAAACTTGGAGTATTTGAGAACTGCCAATCGTCTGAACGCCCGCCAGGCGCGTTGGTCCCTGTTCTTCACAAGGTTTAGGTTTAACATCACCTACAGGCCCGGCTCCAAGAACGGCCTGCCCGATGCCCTCTCCAGGCAGTTCGCCCCTGAGGCCTCAGAAGATGCTGTCCACACCATCCTGCCCAGGTCGTGCGTCGTGGGGGCCGTCTCCTGGGACATTGAGAGCAAGATCCGGAGGGCGCAGGAGTCGGAACCGGACCCTGGCGGCGGACCAGAGGGGAGGGTCTTCGTGCCATCTGCTGTCTGGGGGGAGGTTATCCACTGGCTCCATACCTCGAAGCTCACCTGCCACCGTGGGTCCTCCCGGATGATCGACCTCCTCCAACGGTCCTTTTGGTGGCCGGGACTGCGGAGGGATGCTGCCCGCTACGCCCGGGCCTGCCCCATCTGCGCCACCAGCAAGTCAGGTAACGCTCCCCCCGCGGGCCTGCTCCAGCCCCTGCCCGTCCCTTGTAAGCCCTGGTCGCACGTCGCCCTAGACTTCGTCACCGGTCTCCCTGTCTCCAACAACTTCGACTCAGTCCTGACCATCGTTGACCGTTTCTCCAAGGCCGCCCACTTTGTGCCTCTACGGGGGCTCCCCTCTGCCTTGGAGACGGCGGACCTCCTCGTCCAGCACGTGATCAGACTGCACGGGATACCGGTTGATGTGGTCTCCGATCGGGGTCCCCAGTTCGCTTTGGACGTCTGGAGGTCTTTGCAACGCCCTGGGAGCCAAAGTAAGCCTCTCCTCCGGCCATCACCCCCAATCCAACGGGCAGTGTGAGCGGACCAATCAGGAGCTGGAGGCTGCGCTCCGCTGCGTCACTGCATCTAAGCCCACGTCCTGGAGCACACATCTCGCCTGGGTGGAGTACGCCCACAACACCTCCCGCTCTTCTGCCACCGGGATGTCCCCCCTCAAGGCATCCCTGGGCTATGATCCACCTCTATTCCCCGCGCAGGAGGGCGAGTTGGCTGTCCCCTCTGTCCAGGCGCACCTCAGGCGGTGCCGCTCCCTTTGGTCCACGGCACGCAATGCGCTTTTACGCACGGCGGAACGCAACAAATCCACGGCGGACTGGCACAGGAGACCTGCCCCTGCCTACCAGGTGGGCCAACAAGTCTGGGTGTCCACACAGGACGTGAATTTAAAGGCTGAGAGGAGAAAGCTGGCACAACGATTCATCGGCCCATTTCCCATTACCCAGATCATCAACCCGGTGGCTGTGCGTGTGGCTATTCCCCCCTCCCTCCGCATCCATCCCACCTTCCACGTCTCCAAGGTTAAACCGGTGGTCTCTGACCCCCTCTGCCCTCCACCTGCAGCGCAGCCCGTGCCTCGGATGATAGGTGGCCATCCGGCCTGGACAGTCTCCACCATCCTGAACTCCCGGCGCCGGGGTCGCGGGTTGCAGTATTTGGTGGACTGGGAGGGCTATGGACCTGAATGGAGACAATGGGTGCGCTCCTCATTTGTGTTGGACCCGTCCCTCATCGCTGAGTTCCACCGAGCGCACCCGGAGAAACCATCGCCAGGAGGCGCTGCTAGAGGGGGGAGTACTGTCACGATTCGCCGCTCATCAGCGGTGCCAGCTGCGCTTACACCTGCGCCTCGTCAGCGGCGAGGTATTTAACTCACTCTGCCCTGGGCTTCGGCCTGAAGCTGTCTGCTCTCATCGGCATCTCTTGCTGCAAGGAACTCCCTTCTCCAAGCAAGGAAATCTGAGTAAGCATCCCTTACCTCTTTTTCTCCCAGTCTTCTCCCCTGTGCACAGGTGGATTCCCCGGCGGCGGACCTCGTCCCCTCACCGCTGCCTCCTCGCTGCTGCTACAGGCGCTCCAGGTTGCTGTCTCCCGGGCTACGCCCTTGTTAACGCCAGCCACCAGCCCAAACCAAGTAAGCCAGCAAACTATCTTAGTCTTCTGTATTGGTGTGGTGCCCGTTACCCTTCTCCCTCTGCTTCCTCCCTTAGGGTTGTCCGGCTGAACGGCTTCCTGCCCCCGTGCCTGACGCAGACGCCCACCACCAATACATTCTTATCCCACAGACACGCAGCCACGCACTCTTGTTGTTCAATAAAGCTATTAAATCCATCCTGAGCCTGTGTGTGTGTCTCCTGAGCCGTGCGTTATGTCACAAAGTAATTGAGATCTATCAGTCTGGAAAAGGTTATAGTCATTTCTAAAGCTTTGGAACTCCAGAAAACCACAGTGAGAGCCATTATTCACAAATGGTAAAAACATGGAACAGTGGCGAACCTTCCCAGGAGTGGCCGGTCAACCAAAATTATCCCAAGAACGCAGGGACGACTCATCCAAGAGGTCACAAAAGACCCCACAACATCATCCAAAGAACTGCAGGCCTCACTTGCCTCAGTTAAGGTCAGTGCTCATGACTCCACCATAAGAAAGAGACTGAGCAAAAATGGCCTTCGCGAGCGCAGGTCCCTGCCAAGGGATTACCAACTTGCGGAGCCACCAAGGGTGGGCATCCGTGCCGGGGTGCTTGGGCCAACACCACCTGCTCGTCTGCCAACACAAAAGCGGGCTTCAGTCTGTTGATGCAGATGGTCTCCCTACGTTCCCCCAAGTCTAACACAAAATGCTTTGTCACAGGTTCTAACACCCTGAACGGTCCATCGTACGGTGGGCGCAGTGGGGTCCGGGCACATCGTGCCTGTAAAAAACCCCCAAAAACCTGGCATTCTGCAAGCTTTTTGGGACAAAGGTGTGGGGAAAACAATGGTGGGCCGGGCCCGGCATGTTAAAAGCCTCCGTACTATGAAAAAATTGCGTGGGTGGATCAGCCTCGGGTGTGGGGTTTTCCGGTAAAAACTCTCCGGGGATGCGTAGCATCTGAGAAAAAACGAGTTCTGCTGGGGAGGCTGCCAAATCCTCCTTAGGCGCGGAGTGCAACCCTAAAAGAACCCAGGGCAGGCGGTCGACCCAATTTGCATCTGTGAGTAAAACTCTGAGCACTGCTTTAAGCGACCTATGAAAACGCTTGCACAACCCGTTAGCCTGGGGGTTGTACGCGATAGTGCGATTAATTTTGACCCCCAGGCTCTGGACAATCATGGACCAGAGTTCTGAAACGAATTGTGGAACCCTGTCGGAAGTGATGTCCGACGGGGATCCGAACTGTGCAACCCAAGCCGACCAAAAGGCACGAGCCCCTTCTACGGATGTGACAGAAGCCAGTAGGACTACTTCAGGCCAGTGCGTGTTGAGGTCCACGACTGTTAAAAGGTGCGTAAAGCCTTGTGATGGCGGGAGGGGTTCCACCAAATCCACGTGGACATGGTCGAACCTCTTGGCTGGGATTTGGAACGGCTCGAAGGGGGCTCTGGTGTGCTTGTGCACTTTGTCCCACTGGCACGCGATGCAAGCTTCAGCCCACTCTTTCATGTCCTTGTGCAAGCGCGGCCAGATGAATTTCACCCCCACTAGCTTCACCGAAGCGCACACTCCCGGATGCGAAAGGGAGTGGACTGACTCAAAATGCGACGTGCCAAGAGCTCGGAACCACCGGGCGCAGGTGGCCAATGGAAACGTTGCAGAACAAGGGAGGGCACCCTTTTCCCAGTAGGCGCAGACTGGAGCATGCAAATGTCCACGTCCCCGGCTTGCTCCGTGGCCGTCGCGGGGAAATCGATTCCCATGTAGATAGGGGAGACTAATGTGCACAACAGACAATCGGCCACGAAGTTGAGTTTACCAGTGACGTGTTGCCGGTGATGTTGCTGCCAGGCCGACTACGGTTCTGAGACCTTGGCCATTGCGTACGTCAGCGGTGGCCCAAAAAGCAAACTCTGGCACACCGAACAGGCACTTCACCGGGTTAACTATCAGCCCGTGCACCTCCAACATCTGGAAACTGTCTTGAGATGGACGATGTGCTAGCTACCAGAATGTCGTCAAAGTAGACAAAAATGAAGGACAAGTCGTGAAGCACTGCGTCCATCATCCTGTGGAAAGTCTGTGCCATGCCTTTTAATCTGAATGGCATGCGTAAAAACTCGAAAAGGCCGAAAGGAGTTATTACCGCTGTTTTTGGAATGTCTTCTGCGTGCACCGGGACCTGATGGTATCCACGGACCAGATCCACTTTTGAAAAAACACGCACCCTGGCAAGGTGGATGGAAAAATCCTGGATGTGATAACAATCGTGCTCCGTGGCGTTATTCAAGTGTCGGAAATCGCAGCACGGTCGCCATGACCCCGTCGGCTTTAAGCACCATGTGTATCGGGGATGCCCACGGGCTGTTGGAGCACCTGACGATGCCTAACTGCTCTAAGTTGGCAAACTCCTCTCATGCGCTGGCCAGTTTAGCTGCGTCCAAACGCCAAGGATGCACAAACCTCCCCCCGGTGACACCTCCTCTTTTGGTCCATTGTTCTCCTCTTCCCCAGTTTTCTTCTTCTCTGGGTGGAGAAGTCCCACACCATGCCCCCACAGTGGTAGTGTGATGGTCTGGGGCTGTTTTACTGCTTCAGGACCTGGAAGACTTGCTGTTTTAAATGGAACCATGAATTTTGCTGTTTACCAAAAAATCCTGAAGGAGACTGTCCGGCCATCTGTTCAGGACCTCAAGCTGAATCACACTTGGGTTCTGCAGCAGGACAATGATCCAAAACACACCAGCAAGTCCACCTCTGAATGGCTTAAGAAAAACAAAATGAAGACTTTGGAGTGGCCTAGTCAAAGTCCTGACCTGAATACGATTGAGATGCTGTGGCATGACCTTAAAAAGGTGGTTCATGCTGGAAAACCCTCCAGTGTGGCTGAATTACAACAATTATGCAAAGATGAGTGCGCCAGACTTCCTTCACAGCACTGTAAAAGACTCATTGCCAGTTATCGCAAACGCTTGATTGCAGTTGTTGCTGCTAAGGGTGGCCCAACCAGTTATTAGGTTTAGGGGGCAATTTTTCACACAGCATCATGTAGGTTTGGATTTTTTTGCCCTTAATAATAAACACTTTCATTTAAAAACTGCACTTTGTGTTTACTTGTGTTATCTTTGTCTAATATTTAAATTTGTTTGATGATCTGAAACATTTATCATCATCAGTGTGTGAATGTGTGTGTGAATGGGTGGATTGCAGGATCTGTAAAGCGCTTTGGTCATCGAGAGATGAGAATAAAAGCGCTATATAAGTGAATGCCATTTACCATTTACCATTTAAGTGTGGCAAACATACAAAAAAACGAGAACCCGGGAAGGGGGCAAACACTTTTTCACACCACTGTATTTCTTTTTCATAGATTTGCAACATTTTTCTCTTAACTTTTTGCTCATGGATTTTTTTTGCAAAATTGCAACTTTTTTCCTTAAATTTGCAACTTTTTCTCATAGATTTGTGGGTTGGTTTTTTTTTTTTCAAAATTGCAACTTTTTCAGGAATATGCAACTTTTTGCTCATAGATTTGGCTTTTTTCAGAATTGCAACTTTTCATAAATATGTTACTTTTTTCCTCAGATTTGTAATTGTTTTTTCCTAGTTTTGCAACTTTTTCTCATAGATTTGCAACTTCTTCCTCACAGATATGCAACATTTTTCTTATAAATTTACAACTTTTTTCTCATGGATTTGTGATTTTTTTCAAAATTGCAACTTTTTTCTTGTAAATTTCCATAAAGTTGTAAGATCTGACATCCTCAGTGCCCTTTCACCTTAATGACTGATGTATTAACAAGGGAATAGCCATGCAACCCATGAAATAAATTTTGAGTTCAGTTTTAAGTTCTCCAAATTCTTTTCATCCCCTGAAATGAGGAGGTTTTGTTTGTAAAAATGGTTGGAATTCCTAAACTGTAACTCCAATTTGGATGTAAAAACCATCAAATTAAAGCTGAGCCTGAACTTTAAGCCCCAGGGTTTCCTCTGGTAACATTTCTGCGTGGCGGACCGCCATCCTTGGATTTATGCCGCCATGCTAAGGAAATATGAATTTACGAGAAAAAAAAATATGTAGGAATAATGCTTCGCAAGCGCGTACACAAACAATGCACGTGACAGTCAGCTGCGCAGAGTTTGGAAGCGCGCCACTTGCCACCATTCCAGTCTAGAGGCAGAGTGTCTCTCTAGTGTGACTGACCAAGAGAAACATGAGCTTATTAAAGTACTTTAAATGCGGAAAAAAAAGCAGAAGAGGTATGTAAGCAGTGGAGGCATTTATGGTGGTTTTAACCCGCTGGTAACGGGAACAATAATGAAGAGTTGCTTAGCTATCATCTGTGATTAGGCTTCATATGCAGGGAAAGGCAAGAGTGACTGGTGAAATGCTGAGGATTCTCCAGCCACTATAATATTAATTAATTAATTTATGTTCATCATTATGTACCTGGCAAGTTAAGATGACTGAAATTCAGGAAGTTGATGACTTTAATCCGTCAGCAGCCTTCAGACAAACTAAACCTGCAAACATCTGGATTTCAAAATAAGGGAGGTTTTTCCTGCTGTTTGGTTGGTGAGGAGATTTCTAAAAAACTATAAAGAGTCCGGCTGTTGGTCGAACCTCGGATTCAGGAGGAGTAATGTGGTTTTCGTCCTGGCCGTGGCACATCTGACCAGCTCTTAACCCTCTCAAGAACCCTCGAGGGTTTGTGGGAGTTTGCCCAACCAGTTTACATGTGTTTTGTGGACTTGGAGAAGGCATTCCACCACGTCCCTCGTGGTTTTTTGTGGGGGGTGCTTCAGGAGTATGAGGTATCAGGCTTGTTGTTACAAGCTATTCAGTCTCTGTACAACCGTTGTGAGAGTTTGGTTTGTATTGCCAACACTCAGTCGGACTCATTCCCAGTGAGAGTTGGACTCTGCCAGGGCTGCCCTTTGTCACCGATCCTGTTCATAATTTTTATGGACAGGATTTCTAGGCACAGCCAGGGAATGGAGGGTGTCATGCTTGGTGACCACAGGATCTCATCTCTGTTGTTTGCAGATGATGTTGTCCTGCTGGCCTCATCAAGCAATGACCTACAGTTCACACTGGGATGGTTTGCTGCTGAGTGTGAAGTGGCTGGGATGAGAATCAGCACCTCCACGTCTGAGTCCATGGTCCTCAGCCGGGAAAAGGTGGATTGTCCTCTCCGGGTTGAGGACAGGCTCCTGCTCCAAGTGGAGGAGTTTAAGTATCTTGGGGTCTTATTCACGAGTGAGGGGAGAATGGAGCGAGAGATTGACAGACGGATCGGAGCAGCATCTGCAGTGATTCGGACATTGTACCGGTTTGTTGTGGTGAAGAGGGAGCTAAGCTCTAAGACAAAGCTGTCGATTTACCAGTCAATCTACATTCCTACCCTCACCTATGGTCACGAGCTTTGGGTAATGACCGAAAGAACGAGATCGTGGATACAAGCGTCTGAAAGGAGCTTTCTTCGTATGATCGCTGGACTCACCCTCAGAGATACACTACCGTTCAAAAGTTTGGGGTCACTTAGAAATTTCCTTATTTTTGAAAGAAAAGCACTGTTTTTTCAATGAAGATAACTTTAAACTAATCAGAAATACACTCTAATATTGAATATACATTGCTAATGTGGTAAATGACTATTCTAGCTGCAAATGTCTGGTTTTTGGTGCAATATCTACATAGGTGTATAGAGGCCCATTTCCAGCAACTATCACTCCAGTGTTCTAATGGTACAATGTGTTTGCTCATTGCGTCAGAAGGCTAATGGATGATTAGAAAACCCTTGTGCAATCATGTTAGCACCGCTGAAAACAGTTTAGCTGGTTAGAGAAGCTATAAAACTGACCTTCCTTTGAGCAGGTTGAGTATTTGGAAAAAATGATTATTTCAAATACAAATCATTATTTCTAACCTTGTCAATGTCTTGACTATATCTTCTATTCATTTTACAACTCATGGTGGTAAATAAGTGTGACTTTTCATGGAAAACACAAAGTAATCGTCTGGGTGACCCCAAACTTTTGAACGGTAGTGTAGGTTGAGTTGCTCAGTCATCCGGGAGAGGCTCAGAGTAGAACCGCTACTCCTCCACATTGAAAGGAGCCAGTTGAGGTGGTATGGGCACATCTCTCTGGAAGGAGACCCCGGGACAGACCCAGGACTCACTGGAGAGACTATGTCTCCTAGATGGTCTGGGAATGCCTTGGTATCCTCTCTGAAGAGCTGGAGCATTTGGCTGGGGAGAGGGAAGTCTGGGCTTCTTTGCTTGAACTGCTGCCTCCATGGCCTGGACCTCCGGAAAAGCGGTAGAAGATGGATGGATGGATGGATGAATCCTTTTGCAGCAGCAGCAGCTTGAGTGGAGAAAAGCACTGGAAAACAGTAATTCCTCCTTTTCCTTGAAACGATGCCATTGTTGTTGCTACAAAAAAAAAAAAGTGCGTCGCTCTTGTGTTTATAGGTGGTGACCAAAGTGGTGTATTAGCGCATTTGCGCTACCCATAGTGCTGGGGTGAAGCTATAAATAACAGTTGTGTGCATGTGTCAACCACTTGGCCTGGTCAACGAAAATAAGTGAACATGCACAATGCCGCGTGCGAGCCGGGCTTGTCCAAAGTGCACGTGGACCAAAGCGGACCAGAGGGGTAATGCAGCATGAACTAGAAAAGCACTCGGAGAGCGCAGACCTCCGCCAAGCGCCACAGTTCCCCCCATACAGTGTTTGTGTGTACGTTTTCAGATTCCTTGAGCACGAAAACATATGACTAGCAATTGGATTGACAGTGATTATTTGTTTATTTGACAGGGACAGTGCAATAAAAACATAGACAATTAATCAATGACAATCAATCTGATAGTGATAGGATTAGTGGTTGAGTAGTAAAAGCATTGCCTCCTTGGCGGAGGTAACAAACTGAAGTGTTGCTGTTGTGTCCATCTCCTCCACTGACGGATGCAGATTGAGTAGACAGGTTGGCGTGGGTTTTATATTATATTGGGGTTGCACTTGGCGGCAAACGAGAATGTAGAAGCTTCCCCGGCAGAGAGCTCGTTTTTGCGCAGCGCCTATGGCTGGCCGGTGAATTTCTGCCAAATGCGCAGCGCCTATGGCTGGCCGGGGAATGTCTGGCAAAGAATCCGGCGGCGGACAGCTGGCCGTGTCAGGTTTTGCAGCTGTGCGCAAACACAGGCACGCTGGAGGGCCCAGGCCACCAGTGTTTTCCGCGTGGTTTTGTGCCTAAAACGTTGAAGAACGCGGAGTTTGTGTTGCAGACACGCTGACCAGCGCCCTCCATTGCGTCTGCGCACATGTTGAAAATGGCCGTATGTCACAGTGTTAAAAAATGCTTTAAAAAATTCCTGTATCCAGACGGAGATCCGGATCATCCCCAAAATTTAATCAGTTCTTCCTTGTATCATTTCCAACAACGCCTGAAAGTTTCATGGAAATCCGTCCAAGACTTTTTGAGTTATCTTGCTAACCAACAGACAAACAGACAGACAGACAGACAAACAAACAAACCGCGGCAAAAACATAACCTCCACCAGGCCGAAAATAACCTCCTCCTGGCCTTTTCGGCCTGGCGGAGGTAATAAGGCTTAGCCTTATTCATGCTGTCCAGTGCGCACGCGGACAGCATGGCTACTTTGTTTTTGTATGCTGTGTTGGTAGTGCCACCTCGTGAATGGGATGTTTGGTCCCGGCATATGTGCTTTTAATGCGCTCAGGTCGTGGGCAGGCCACGCGGTCATAAAATTTGGACTGCACACAGTCGTCTGCAGTACAGCCCTGCGGACACTAGCAGACTGGAGACGATGATGTAAATTTCATCATATGAGGTTTCCAGTTGCACGTACGTGGACAGCGGAGGTGCAGCATGAATCCAGCTTTAAGGTGCTTTTACACCAAACGCGAATGGGCAGCACAAATCCGTACAAAGTCAATGGAAAGAGGTGAGCACACGTGAAATCACGTACAGTACAAGGGAATATTGCTAGCTTTGAGATTCTGCCATCACCGGAATAAACGTATCGACATTGGAGAGTAAACTAGTTTGAAAATGAGACTGACACTCACCTGGAGGCAGAAGAACTGGGAGCTCTTCAGCTAAATCAGGATATTGGAGTTATGTACCCATGGATTCCTGCCACGGATGTGCTAACAAGGCTAGCAGGCGAGCAACACAAACACTCATCATCTTGTAAAGTTTTGGCGACAGGGACAACTTTTTCAGGTGACCCCCCCCCCCCCCCACATCGGATAATGTAAACCTAAAGCATGACGTTATTTTGGGGATTTCCACAGTAGGTTGAACACTACTGTAGATGTTATAACTACCACTTCGCCTGTCTGCATCTCACTCAGACGGTGAATTCAGGTGTATTTGTGTCTTTACATTGAGTTATAATGTTATTGCGCTGCGCGAAAAATTCGCTCATTCGCGTTTGGTGTGAAGGCACCTTAACAGACACACAGAGCATTTCGATATCAGGGCTGCAGACTGTGTCTCTCACTGTGTACTGTTTACACCACTTGTCACAGATACACAGTGGTGTGAAAAAGTGTTTGCTCCCTTCATGGTTTCTCATTTTTTTGTATCTTTGTCACACTTAGACACGAAAAAACTAGGACACCCTGTATAAGCCTGTGCATTTTTTTTTTTTTTTTTACATATTTGGACAAATGGATATTTAATATCAATGTTAAAAATACTAGGAGATTCATGCAATACAACTAAACAATTAAAAAGGAATTAAAGACTTTTTCAAATTTTCTGTAAAATGTAATTCTAAACAAATAGTGAGGAATAAATTAGGACCCCCCCCATCTTTTTTGTTTAAAAAAATGCAAATATAAACAAAAACAAGGTTAGACATAGATATGTGAACATTTCTTAATAAAGAACTGAATATTTAACGGGGTGTCCTAATTTTTTCACATGACTAAATGTTTCAGGTCATCAAACTAATTTAAATATTAGACAAAGATAACACAAGTAAACACAAAATGCAGTTTTTAAATTAAGATTTTTATGATTAAAGGTAAAAAAAAAAATCCTAACCTACATGGCCCTGTGTGGAAAAAGTGATTGCTCCCCTTGTTCAAACATAAATTAACTGTGGTTTATCACATCTTTGGAAAGCTGAGTTCAATTTCTCTAGCCACACCCAGGCCTGATTACTGCCACACCAGTCCTCAGTCAAGAAATCCCTTAAATAGGACCTGCCTAACAAAGTGAAGTAGACCAATAGATCCTCAAAAGCTAGACATCATGCTACAATCCAAAGAAATTCAGAAAGAAATGAGAAACAAAGTAATTGAGATCTATCAGTCTAGAAAAGGTTATAAAGCCATTTCTGAAGCTTTTGGACTCCAGCAAACCACAGTGAGAGCCATTATCCACAAATGGCGAAAACATGGAACAGTGGTGAACCTTCCCAGGAGTGGCCGGCTGACCAAAATTACCCCAAGAGTGCAGCAATGACTCACCCAAGAGGTCACAAAAGACCCCACAACAATATCCAAAGAACTGCAGGCCTCACTTGCCTCAGTTAAGGTCAGTGTTCATGACTCCACCATAAGAAAGAGACTGGGCAAAAATGGTCTGCATGGCAGAGTTCCAAAATGAAAACCACTGCTGACAAAAAGAACATTAAGGCTCATCTCAGTTTTGCCAGAAAACATCTTGATGATCCCCAAGACTTTTGGGAAAATACTCTGTGGACTGATGAAACAAACGCTGCACTTTTTGGAAGGTGTGTGTCCCATTACATCAGGCGTAAAAGTATCACAGCATTTCAGAAAAGGAACATCATACCAACAGTAAAATATGGTGGTGGTAGTGTGATGGTCTGGGGCTGTTTTGCTGCTTCAGGACTTGGAAGACTTGCTGTGGTAAATGGAACCATGAATTCTGCTGTCTACCAAAAATTTTTGAAGGAGAATGTCCAGCCATCTGTTCGTGACTTTGAGCTGAAGCACACTTGGGTTCTGCAGCAGGACAATGATCCAAAACACACCAGCAAGTCCACCTCTGAATGGCTTAAGAAAAACAAAATGAAGACTTTGGAGTGGCCTAGTCAATGTCCTGACCTGAATCTGATTGAGATGCTGTGGCATGACCTTAAAAAGGTGGTTCATGCTGGAAAGCCCTCCAATGTGGCTGAATTACAACAATTCTGCAAAGATGAGTGGGACAAAATTCCTCCACAGTGCTGTAAAAGACTCATTGCCAGTTATCGCAAACACATGATTGCAGTTGTTGCTGCTAAGGGTGGCCCAACCAGTTATTAGGTTTAGGGGGCAATCACTTTTTCACACAGGACCATGTAGGTTTGAATTTTTCCTCTTTAATAATAAACACCTTCATTTAAAAACTGCATTTTGTGTTTACTTGTGTTATCTTTGTCTAATATTAAATTTGTTTGATGATCTGAAACATTTAAGTACAACAAACATACTAAAAAAAAGAGAAATCAGGAAGGGGGCAAACACTTTTTCACACCACTGTAAATGCAAGGGACGGCCATTTTGCAGCCTCTCTCTTCTCATCTTTGGCACTCAACCTCCCAACCAACAACACTTCTGTATCACCATAGTAAGCTCTTTTGTAATGAAGTTTGTGTTCCCAGTAAATTCCACTCTCCATTGGTCATTCCACTTTTTCCAGACATAACAATTGGCGACAAGAGTAAACTGTGGAAGCAAAAAAAAAACAGAAATCAGGAAGGGGGCAAACACTTTTTCACACCACTGTACATACAGACTCCTACCCCGCTTCTCTTGCCAGATTTGTTGGATCGGTTGGTACGCACCAACGAAAATCCATCCAGGGAAAGAAAAGAGTCAGGGATTGCAAGGTCAAAGGTCAACATCAAAATGCCTTATAAATTATATCTCAACAACAAAGAAAGCTAGGGTCACCAAACCTGGTATAGAGGTTGACTCTGAGACCATAACCTCTGACTACAGGTTTGGGGTCAAAAGTTCAAGGTTGGCACTCCCTATGATCTCTTACTATAGAGCATGTAAAGCTGTCTGGGGTCACCATACTTGCTGGATGGGTTCACCTTGGGATGCTGACCTACAGCTATGGGCTGTATACTTTGTTGTATATTTGTTGATGATGGGCTTATCATAATTGGGTTCTGCCACAGTAATTATACTGAAAAGTTGAAAACTGCTCTCTGTCAGTCAGTATTAGGATCTTCAAAGAAAATAGAGGCGGGGGTATGGCACTTGCCTCAGAGTTCTCTTGTTTACTCATGGTTTGCAGTCTTCTCTAGAACAGCTCATTTCCATACATGTCTCTTTAAATGCTCATGAGCCCCAGTTCATCTCACGCTCCCTCTTTCGTTCCTCCTAGGCCAGGTGACAAATTACCATAAAATTACCTTAAATAAGGCACCACTGGTGGACAGGAGTGTGTGGTTTCAGTGGTCCCTGGAGAACAGTAAGAAAAGAAACAACTGTGAATGACTGAACGGCCAACTGACAAGCTAGCAGCAAGCCACCTTTGGTCAAAGTCAGAAGATAGTCAACTCTCATAAAATATGCTAAAACAATGTCTAAGAACAACAGCATAAGGTCAAGTGTTGTAGATGAGTAAGGATGCCTAGTGAGGGTATAAAACATATAGAAAATAGCAATAAGACCTGATTCAATATGAATTATAACTTAGCGCCAGGTGGCCTGACCAATCAGCCTCATCTGCCGCTATCGCAGCAAAAATATAACAAAACTAGAAAGCACTCAGAGAGCTCAGATCTCTGCCAAGGCTCCTTCCGTCCCTCACGGATCACCTCCAAAATGTAACGGGTTTGTGTGTCGGCCTTGAGCCACTTCTGGTGAAAACTGCATCAAAGTCTGTCCAGCAGTTTTGGAGTTTTGTTGTTAACACACTGTGAAAGATAAGAGCCTTGGCTGAGGTATGCATTCTCAGATCATCATCAAAATCTAATCATCTGTTTAGTGTGCCTTCACACATCTTTCCTGAAAATCTGAATGAAAGGTGCAATATAAATGCAAACCATTATTACTGTTCTTATTCGCTCTGCTGGTGTAGAACGTAAAGCACCGGCTAAGGCAGCTGTGAGCAGATTCACTGTAGGAGTCTTAACACAGAAGGTCTGATGCACAGGGAGCACTGATGTGATAATCACGTCTGCACATGCAACACAGACAGTAACAACCAGCTAGTTAGCTCGTTAGCTATCCAGAGCAGGTGTATTTATATTGTAACGCATTTGAAATGAGTACATACCTGAGTGAAAATGGAGAGAGCACACTCTTGATTCTGAGATGCTATCAAGATCCCTGTTAGCTCGCTCATCTGTTCTCCCTCTCTTTACTTCCAGGTGTAACCGGTTGTTTTCTGCGTTGTGTGGAATAATGCAGGTCAGCCTGTCACCTTTGCAGATGCTCCCCATTTATTATGGCAATCACAAGAATTATTGAAAAACCATGCCTTTACTGCCTGCCCACTCCAACTCCTCTCCCTTTGGAGAATTGACCAAAAGGGCTACTAAAACACAATAAATTCATACATACAATATAACTTAACATACCTGGCACAAGAAATAATAGAAAAACCACACCTTTACTGCTTGCCCACTCCAGCTCCTATATAACAACCAAGATACAAGACAAAAACCAGAAATTTGACTAATCCCGTGAACCCATACAACTAGTGAGAAACCTTACAAACATTAGCAGAAATATATTCAAATTTTCACACAAATGGTAAGTGAAAATGATACATAAAATAAATTAAACAAAACATAATAAGGAATAACAAGATGCAGAAATGACAGCAAAACCAATATGACTACATAATAATAATAATAATAATAATAATAACAATAATAATAATAATAATAATAATAATAATAATAATAATAACAAGACTGTCATAATTGTATTGATCATACACTGAGGCTGAGCAATTCCACCTTAAATCAGCACCATGGTTTATTGAATCTTTCAGGTCGTTTTTTTTTTTTTCCCTCCTCTCTTCTCCATTACAGTTTACTGTCAAGGTTCATAATTATTAAGCAATATTACACAACAGTGCGGTATCATACCATTTTTTTTGTGGCAGTTATCAGCTTCAAATTGACGGTGTCCATATTATCTACTGCAACAGACTGGCAAAAAATACGACCATGACAAAGGCACAAACATTCACCTGGCACGCTGACAGATGTGGACATGTTCCTCCAAGTGTTTACTTTCAAATTTTGATCATGATATCCTTTTAGTGTCAGATCAAAGAGTACTGGGTTGTTTGATGCAGCAAAGTTCAGCCTCCACCTCCTCCTCTGTCACCTCCCGTTCTCGTCTTCATGTCCCATCGTCCTATGTCCCACCTTTCCTTAATTCTGATTGGCTGCTTAAAAAGATCTGACATTGATGAGCACAGCTGTACAGTCATCTGACAAGTTTAACTTTTTTCAGTCCTGAGTGCCACAACAAAAAGTGGCCACCGCTCAAAGCGTTTCAGCGCCGAGGCGTTCAGTACTGTCAACACTGGGCTACACAGAGAATGAATAGAAAATAGTCACCCACAGCAGAAAAAAACAAGTTTTGGTGGACACGCCCCCTAATACTTTTTCTGCAGTGTTGGGCTTCCGGGTTGCCGAGGCGCGTAGCCCTAAGGGGTGACCAACGCATGAAACTCCGTGGACACGTCTTAAAGGGGCAGTACATGAAAAGCACCATATTAATATATAAAAATAATTTTCAAAAAAATTCCTGCATCCAGATCATGATTCAAATCACCACCAAAATCTAATCATCTGTTCCTCATGCCATTACACACCTTTCCTGAAAATTTCACCAAAATCCGTTCATACCTTTTTGAGTAATGTTGCTAACAGACAAACCAACCAACCAACGCCACTAAAAACATTACCTCCGTTTTCCTTTGGTGGAGGTAATAAGCCAGAATGATGCAAGATACATTATCAACTGTGGATTAGTGAACCAGATGTTAACATGGATGTCTAGTGGAGTGACTGGAATTTAATGAAAATAACAATGAACACTGCACTTGGTAAGCTAACTCTATAGTAGCACTGTCAGTGTGTGGACTTAGATGCTTGCGGGTATCCTTCGACCGCCATAATGGGTGGAGATGAAGCTGTGAGGCTGGTGTCATTCCATTTAGCTCCGGTTCTGACGTCGTAGCTGAAGCCAAATCACAACTGCTCGTTTAGAGAGAGGCACGAAGACAAAGGCTGATGCTAACAAAGAGTTTTTCTGTAGGTACACTTGTGTACCTACAGAAAAATGCATTCCTGGGGAAATGCATTCAAATGCATTCCTGGGGCCAGAGCAGGCGACATCGAGTCAAATTTGAAAATGCTGGCTAAAAGTAACTGTAAATACTCCACAATTGTTATTCATGCTGGTATTAATGACATCCATCTCCGGCAGTTGGAAGTCACGAAACTTAATGTAGAATCGGTGTGTGACTTTGCCAAAACAATGTCTGCCACTGTAGTATTCTCTGGGCCCCTCCCCAATCCGACCAGTGATGACATGTTTAGCCGCTTGTCATCCTTGAACCGCTGGCTGTCTGTGTGGTGTCCTGCAAACAACGTGGGCTACATTGACAATTGGAGATCATTTTGGGGAAAACCTGGTCTTATGAGACGAGACAGCGTCCATCCCACTTTGGATGGTGCGTCTCATTTATCTAACAATCTGGCATCTTTTTTATCCAAATTTCCAAAATCTTGACAACTCAGAGTTGGGACCAGGAAGCAGAGTTGCAGTCTTACACGCCTCTCTGCAGCTCCTCTTCATCCGCCACCCCTCAACTTAGCCCCTGTCTTCCCCATCAGAGAATCGTTGTCTGCTCCCTCCAAAGTAAATAAAAATATAATATATAAGCATCCCAAAGTGATTAAACAAAAAGTTGGTAAAACTCAAATTAAACATGAAGCCTCTAAATTGAATGATGTGGCCTCTGTTCCTCCTCATAATTTAAAATTTAAATGCGGTTTGTTAAATATTAGGTCTCTAACTCCCAAGTCTCTGTTAGTCCATGATCTGTTAATTGATCATCAGATTGATTTAATATCCCTTACAGAGACTTGGTTAGGGCAAGAGGATTATGTTGGTTTAAATCAGTGGTCCCCAAACTATGGCCTGCTGGCCGGATACGGCCCGCCTTCACATTTGGCCCGGCCCCCTGAACAATATCAGAGACACATTATGATTTTTTTTTTCAGTCTGGCAATGCGATCGAGACTAATGCACGCATAGAATGTGACATTCTAGTCCACCCTTCTATTCCACCCTTCAACAGCAATTCTAGTTCGCTACCTGCTCTGGTCGCCTCTCTCTCTACTCACCCACACAGTTCACACACACCATCCGCTCTGTGGGGCCATTCACACGGGGGCGTGCCTCAGCTGCGTGCACCCACTCACTCACTCACGTTCATGCACTGAGGTGCCCTATCTAAACACATGAACCAGACACATCCTACAACGCTAGACTCACCCCTGTCAAACGGAATAATGGCGAAAAGGTTAGGCAAGAGAAAAATTGATTTAGAATGCAGGGTATTTAACCTGCAGTGGACAAACGATTATTTTTTTGTTCAATGCAAAGAAAAGGCTGTTTGTCTCATCTGTCAAGAGACTGTGGCGGTATTCAAAGAATACAATCTGCGCCGACACTATGAATCCCGTCACAAAGACAAGTATGACAGCTTGCAAGACCAAATGCGAGCAGACAAACTCTCAAAGCTAAAAAGTGGACTGTTAGCTCAGCAGAATACATTTGTACGCCAAGCTCAGCTGAACCAGTCATCCGTTCGGGCCAGCTTTCGGGTTGCTCAACTGATAGCAAGCAGCGGTAAACCTTCCACTGATGGAGAATTTGTCAAGAAATGTTTGAATGCTGTCGCGGAGGAGGTGTGTCCCGAGAAGAAAGATGTCTTTAATGCCGTGAGTCTGTCGGCGAGTACAATCACTGCGCGCAGCCGAGGCGTGCCCCCGTGTCTGGTGATGCCAGACACATTGAAGAAATCGGGGGTAATGTATCTGCCCAGCTGCAGCAGAAGACGAAAGAATTTGACTTTTTTTCATTAGCACTGGATGAGAGCACGGACGTGCAGGACACAGCGCAGCTGCTTATTTTTATTCGTGGAGTTAGCGCAAACTTTGAAATGTGGGAGGAGCTGGCAGCCCTCCAAAGTCTCACAGGGACTCCGACGGGGGAGGATATTTTCAGCAAAGTATAGGTAAGAGTTTAAGTAAGAGATTCTGCTCTGACAACTAAGCTGAACTTTTACCTGTTAAGATTGTGCACGGCACAACAGAAAGTTAATGTTCCATGGACTTTTTTTCTGAGAAGAACCAGAGAGGGTTATTTGGTTAATATTTATTTCATAAATAGTGTTATTTATTTCGGCGCCTTGCATGGCAGCGGCCCTCTGATTCTACACTTGGGGTGTGTGTGATTAACACTGTAGATAGGTAAAACACAATCTCGTTCTACTGTACATGATTGATTGTACAGTTGAATGACAATAAAGGGTGATTTAATTAATTTAATTAATGAATCAATTAATTAATTCATTAATAGTGTTATTATTTATTTTCTGACTTTTTTTTCCTGTGAAGATCCTGGAAAGGGTTATTAATATTTGGTTATGTGTGACTTTCTGGAAAACAATAAATGTTTACGTTTAGGCACCCCTGCGATCGTCTCAACTTTTCTGTTACAAACTGACCCCAGCCCCCATCAGAGAAGGCAAAAGTTATGTGGCCCTCACAGGAAAAAGCTTGGGGACCCCTGGTTTAAATGAATCAGCTCCCTCTGGTTATTTAAACTGTCAAAATCCCAGAAGTTCTGGTTGTGGAGGAGGAGTAGCAACAATATACCATTCCAAATTACTAGTTAATGTAAAGCAAAAAACATGTTATAATTCCTTTGAGGGCCTGGTCCTCAGTATTGGGCACTTTAGCAATTTTAGGCTAAACCCAATTTTATTTGCCATAGTTTATCGTCCCCCATCAACCTACTCAGAATTTTTATCGGAATTTGCTGATTTCTTAGCTGATTTAGTGCTGAAATCAGATAGAATAATTATATTAGGGGACTTTAATATACATGTGGATGTAGATAGTGACTGCCTTAATGTGGAATTTAATTCAATATTTGACTCGATTGGGTTTTCTCAGAAAGTAGGAAATTCTCCACCATACGTTGGACCTTGTTCTGACATATGGCATAGAAATAGAAAATCTTGTAGTGTCTCCTCATAACCCTGTACTGTCAGACCATTGTCTGTTAACCTTTGATTTTACTATTTCTGACTATTTGGCTCTCTTAAAGAAAAATATTACTTCAGTAGATGCCTCTCAGATGATGCTGTTACCAAATTTATGCAAATTGTTTCCTCTATGCCATGTATCAACACAACGGAGATAAGCTATAGACAGCTTGCTCCTTCTGTAATTGATAACATGGTAGATAGTGTTACAGCTTCTCTGCATCAGACTCTAGACTTGGTGGCCCCTTAAAAAAGAAAAAGTCTAATCAGAGATTTCTAACTCCTTGGGTCAACACAGAAACTCGTAGCTTAAAACAGAAGACTCATCAATTAGAAAGAAAATGGCGCTCCACTAATTTAGATGAAATCATCTTTTAATTTATAAAAAATCTCTTTGAAAAGCTAGAACGAGTTATTACTCTGCATTAATAGAAGAGAACAAGAATAATCCCAGGTTTCTTTTCAGTACTGTAGCCAGGTTGACAAAGAGTCAGGACTCTGTCAATCCTAGCATTCCCTTAGAGCTTACTAGTCAGGACTTCATGAACTTTTTCAAAAATAAAATTTCATCCATCAGAGATAAAATCAATCAGATTCTTCCCACAGTTAACTTAAATTCAGTAACTACTACAACTCCTTCAATTGATGTCTGTCTTGATGAGTTTACTCCAATTGACCTTTGTGAGTTAGACAAAATGGTTTCCTCATCCAAACCTTCAACTTGTCTTTTAGATCCTATTCCTACCAGGTTATTTAAAGAAGTCTTCCCACTTATTGGTAGCTTTATTCTTCATATAATCAATTCTTCATTAACTTTAGGCCATGTACCGCAGGCTTTTAAAACGGCTGTAATTAAACCCTTACTCAAACAGCCAACGCTAGATTCAGGAGCTTTAGCTAACTATAGACCAATCTCTAATCTCCCTTTCATTTCAAAAATCTTAGAAAGAGTTGTTGCTACGCAATTATTTGACCACCTGCAGGGAAATGGTTTACTTGAAGAGTTTCAATCTGGGTTTAGAATCCATCATAGTACTGAAACAGCCTTAGCGAAGGTCACTGACAACCTCCTCATTACATCTGATAATGGACTGGTTTCTGTACTTGTCCTTTTAGACCTTAGTGCAGCTTTTGATACTATTGTTCATAATATTCTACTTGATAGATTAGAACACTATGCTGGGCTTAATGGAACTTTGTTGCAGTGGTTTAGATCTTATTTATCTGATAGGTTCCAGTTTGTTCATGTCAATAATGAGTTTTCTTTCAACTCAAAGCTTAGTCATGGAGTTCCACAGGGATCTGTGCTAGGCCCTACTCTTTTTAGTTTATATATGCTTCCGTTAGGCAACATTATTAGAAAGCACTTTATACATTTTCATTGTTATGCAGATGATACACAATCATACCTGTCAATAAAGCCAGATGATAGTAATCAATTAGCCAAGTTGGAAGCCTGTCTTAAGGAAATCAAAGCTTGGATGACTTGTAATTTCCGGCTATTAAATTCTGATAAGACTGAAGTCATTCTTGTTGGTCCAAAAAACCTTAGAAAAACCTTTCCAAATCAAACTTTCAGTTTGGATGCGGTTACTCTTTCTCTTAATAGCTCTGGGAGGAACCTTGGAATTATTTTTGATCAAGATCTGTCCTTCAATTCACATATTAAATTTGTTTCTAAGACTGCCTTCTGTCATTTGCGTAATATTGGCAAGATTAGGAGCATCTTGTCTCAGAGTGATGCTGAGAAACTGATCCACGCTTTTGTTAGCTCGAGATTAGATTATTGTAATTCTTTATTATCAGGTTAACATCTTTAAAAAGTCTTCAGCTGATCCAAAATGCTGCAGCAAGAGTTTTAACAGGTGCTAGAAAGAGAGATCATATCTCTCCGGTTCTGGCCTCGCTTCATTGGCTTCCCATAGAGTTTAGAATTAAGTTTAAAATCCTTCTTCTTACTTACAAAGCTCTAAACAATCAGGCTTCTTTTTATTTAAAAGATCTGATACTACCGTATTATCCTAACAGAGCACTATTCTCCCAAAATGCAGGATTACTTGTAATACCTAGAATCTCCAAAAGTACAATGGGAGGCAGAGCCTTCAGTTACTGTATCAAGCTTCTCTCCTGTGGAACCAGCTGCCAATCTGTATTCAGGAGTCAGACTCGATCTCTGTTTTTAAGAATAGGATTAAAACCTTCCTTTTTCATATAGTCTACAATTAGGGAGGGATCATGCATTTCTGAACCCTCCCTTAGTTATGCTGCTAATAGGTTTATTCAGCCGGGGGACCTTCAATAATGCACTGGGCCTCACTCCTTTCTTCACTCTCAATGAAATACATATTTTTTTTTTTTTGCTGGTCATTAACATCTGTTTGTTCTCTCCCATAGATTGAGTCCCCATTGTGCTGTTTGCTCTCTACATGTCTGTTCTTTTCATCTTCTTTGTCCCCTCACCCCCCAGCCAGTCACAGCAGATGACTGCCCCTCCCTGAGCCTGGTTCTGCTGGAGGGTTCTTCCTGTTAAAAGGGAGTTTTTCCTCTCCACCGTCGCCAAGTGCTTGCTCACAGGGGATCGCCTGATTGCTGGGGTCTTTCTGCAATTGTGGGGGTTTCCCCTACAGTTAAAAGTGCTATGAAATGACTGTTGTTGTGAAATGACACTATATAAATAAAGTTGAATTGAATTGAATTGAATTGAATTGAATAGGTAGCCACTACAGATACTGACATCGCTGCACAGAAGAACTGAAAAAGTGAAATTTTCATCATGTCCTCTATAATATTCCATTGAGGTGTTTGTTTCTCATTTTATGCACTCTTCATTAAGATTAAAATATCACACCTTTCTTTCATTTTTGGATATCTGAAAACCTCTCAGCCAGCCAGCTGCCAGTATCTCTCATCTCAGTGTTTTTCTTCTGCAGGTCATGTGACTTCTCATGAGGATGCCCTTTGAGCTTTAAGCATCCCGTGGACCAGAGGGATCATGGGCGATGGAGGCCCCCTGCAGACCGAGGGGAATGCCCTCCTCAAGGCCGTCTTTCAGGGGAAGCTGAGGCTGACCCGCTTGCTGCTGGAGGGTGGAGCCTACATCAATGAGGGCAATGAGCGTGGGGAGACGCCTGTCTCCGCCGCCTGCCTGGCGAGCTACGATGACCCACAGACCCGGCAGAGGATGGTGAGGTACCTGCTGGAGAAAGGCGCTGACCCCAACATCCCCGACAAGAGCGGGCGTACGGCTTTGATGCATGCCTGTGCCGAGCAGGCGGGGAAAGAGGTGGTCTCACTGCTGCTGGAGAATGGCGCTGATCCCAGCCTCAAAGACTACTCGGGCTCCTCTGCCCTGGTCCACGCCATTAATAAGGGTGACCGCGATACCCTGCAGGTGCTGCTGGATGCCTGCAAGGCCAAAGGGAAGGAGGTGATCATCATCACCACCGACACGTCACCCTCAGGCACCAAGAAGACCAAACAGTACCTCAACTCGCCACCATCCCCAGGCATCGTGGATAAGCTATCTCCGGCCTGCATGTCACCCTCTGAGGTGGAGATCGCCACGTCCTCGCCGGCTGGAGACAAAGACAAAGAAGACGAAGGCATTTTTAGCTTCAAACTCACCTCAGCGTTACCATTACCCTCGGCTCGGCCTCCCAGTGAGAAGAGGCCACCACCCCGGAAGCTGCTAAAGAGGCTGAACTCGGAGCCATGGGGCCTGGTGGCACCATCTGTCCTGAGCGGCGTTCCCCAGGAATGCTTGGGCGGCGGTCTGGAGGAGGAGGGGGACCTAAGCAGAACCATCTCTGAGATGAACGGACTGTCCATGGTGGAGCCGGTCAGATCTCTTCTGTCCCGTCGACACAGCATCGAAACACACGACCCCTGTTCACCCAAACCAATTGACCGGTCCTGTTCTGAGGACTGTGCTGCCCTGTCCGGTCCGTCCTGGGCCGACAAAGTCCAGCAGCACCAGATCCTGTACCGCAGGAACACGGCCCCAGAGTCCCAGGAGAACACAACTGCAGTCCGGGTCCTGGCTCACCCCAAACTGACCCGGATGGAGCACTATGAGTCGGACACCCACCTCTGTCCTGAATCCATCCCTGGATCTCCAGACTCTGGCCGCATGTCCGTGGAGCGGAGGAAGTACAATGCCTCTCCTCTGTCCCTGGTCACCAGCTCATCCCGGGAGTCCCTGGAGAACATCCCCAATTCCGTCTCCCCCATCATGCGTCGCCGTCCCCCAGGGCTCTTGGAGCGCCGTGGATCCGGGACCCTCCTGCTGGACCACATCTCCCACACTAGACCCGGCTTCCTGCCACCCCTCAATGTCAACCCCCAAAGACCCATCCCTGACATCCGAGCCAACGGTAAGCCCACCTCCCCCGTCCATGCCGGACCCAAGATCCTAGTCCCGGTTGCCCCGGCCTCACCCAAACGGGGCCCCGACTTCAAGATGAAGAAGAAGCTGATGCGCAGACACTCGATGCAGACGGAGCAGATGAAGCAGCTCTCCACCTTCCAGGAGATCCTGGCCGAGAAGGTCATCGAGTCCAACGGGGATTGATGACGGGAGGAGAGGGAGCAAAGCACAATGGGTAACCGCAGAGACTCATTAGGGTCGTGATTTACTGTGAAGCGCCTCCATCAAAACATGACTGATGAACTAACGTTGAAACCATGATGTGATCTGAGAGAAGGGCTGCACCAACCAGGACCAGACCAGGACTAAACCACCCCAACAGCTCACATACATCAGGCCTACAACGGCAAGTTTACATTGGGAGTACAGTACATCTTATAGGGGTCGTTTACACATTGGCACAACATTGGTGAGACGTCAGGCCTGATGTAAACTTTGTCCGTTGGGCCAATTTTGAGGAGGGTCTTAACCAGGCAGTATTAGCTGGTGGGTGCGGCCGTGCTCCCTTCATCATCTGTCTCCTCATCCTTCCACCGACTCTCAGAATAAGGACCGACTCCTTTGATGTTTACAGATGCAAAGTTTGCACTTGACTCATTTCCATTGTTCCTCCCAGACAACGACGATAACAATGATGATGCTGCACTCTGATGATGATGATGATGATGATGATGATGATGATGATGATGATGATAATTATCTATTTCTGTATGGGACTCCAGCGCTGTATGTAACATCTATAGTCCATATAAGAGTTGTGTGATGGGCCTCTCTGTTTCTGTACCTTCTAATCTGTGTTGACATAAAAGTTTGGTCAAATTATGGCTTAGTTTCCATGGAATCCAGCAAACATCTGCATTTTAGGTAAAATTTTAGAGAAACAATTTAAAGGGATGATACACTTTTTCCAGATCTTGACATGATTCCCAGAGGTCATAAGGAAATGGTAGCTCATGCTGACATGAACAGCAACATTTCTTCTTCTTCTTCTTCTTCTTCTTCTTCTTCTTCTTCTTCTTCTTCTTCTTCTTCTTCACAAAAAGTGCATGTGAAGCAAAAACCATAAGAAGTTGAAACATGAAATTCCCCCTGCTACCCAGAGACCCAGAGTTAAGGCACTGCATCCATATGTGGTGCTATAATAATCAGTGTCATGTTCTTTCATTGTTCAATTCTCTGAAATCTTCCACAACTTTTCTCCACTGGTCTTATGGTCTAAAAGTGGTTTTCTCTCCCACATTCTGAAAAACGTACAAGTGAATTCAACATGAACTCCTCCTAGGCCGTTTGTCCAAATTGCTTGAAATTAAGCAAAGATCATCTACAGATGTTGATAATGAAAAGTTGTTAAAATGATTCAAAAATGTCAATCTGTTTCGTTTTTATAGGCCAATGAAGTTGTACGGTTTCTCTTTAACATACATTTTCTGATGCATCTTTTGATGTAGTGATCCAAACGTAATGAAACTTCACAATCACAACAGTATTCTTCAGAATCACACCAAATTTCAATAATTCTCTTGTAATTCTCTTCATGTGCCAAAAATATATATTTTTATGAAATGTCTATCAGCCTTTATGTCTTGGCAATGGAAGGTTTTAAGTAAGGAAGACTTACAGTAAGGTGTTCATCTGGTATGCTAGAGGAGCTGGCAGGGGAATCTTATTCTTGTGAACATCAACTGCAGTACGACATACTTCTCCTGGGCATTTTAAAACCTAATATTTAGCATGGCTTAGGTTTAAATGCTGTTGCTAAAAAGTACAAAACCTTGAAATAGGGCTGTCACGATGGAAGAATTTTCTCTCTGGTGACGGTGGATAGCTCAACAGCGCAGTATGCAGTATTATTGCAAATATTTTTAGGACCCTGTGGTCTTGTATTTTAAGATAAGATAAGATAAGATAAGCCTTTATTAGTCCCACAATGGGGAAATTCCAGGATTGCAACAGCACAGGGATAGCAACACTCAGAGCAACAATCAGAAGGCAAGAAAAAACAAGAGCAGCAAGTATACATATGTACATATAAAAATAAATAAATAAATAAATATAGACACACAGTGTGGAGCATTGTAGCTAGATGGGATACATATATAAATATATAATCACAGTGCGGAGCACTGTAGCTGGATGGAATAAATATATGAGTATATAAACACACAGTGCGGAGTATTGTAGCTAGATGGAATAAATATGTAAATATATAAACACAGTGCGGAGCATTGTAGCTAGATGGAATAAATATGTAGATATATAAACACAGTGCAGAGTATTGTAGCTAGATGGAATGAATTTGTGAATATATAAACACACAGTGTGGAGTATTGTAGCTAGATGGAATGAATATGTGAATATATAAACACACAGTGCAGAGCATTGTAGCTAGATGGAATAAATATGTAGATATATAAACACACAGTGCAGAGTATTGTAGCTAGATGGAATAAATATATGAATATATAAACACAGTGCGGAGCATTGTAGCTAGATGGAATAAATATGTAGATATATAAACACAGTGCAGAGTATTGTAGCTAGATGGAATGAATTTGTGAATATATAAACACACAGTGTGGAGTATTGTAGCTAGATGGAATGAATATGTGAATATATAAACACACAGTGCAGAGCATTGTAGCTAGATGGAATAAATATGTAGATATATAAACACACAGTGCAGAGCATTGTAGCTAGATGGAATAAATATATGAATATATAAACACAGTGCGGAGCATTGTAGCTAGATGGAATAAATATGTAGATATATAAACACAGTGCAGAGTATTGTAGCTAGATGGAATGAATTTGTGAATATATAAACACAGTGCGGAGCATTGTAGCTAGATGGAATAAATATATGAATATATAAACACAGTGCGGAGCATTGTAGCTAGATGGAATAAATATGTAGATATATAAACACAGTGCAGAGTATTGTAGCTAGATGGAATGAATTTGTGAATATATAAACACACAGTGTGGAGTATTGTAGCTAGATGGAATGAATATGTGAATATATAAACACACAGTGCAGAGCATTGTAGCTAGATGGAATAAATATGTAGATATATAAACACACAGTGCAGAGTATTGTAGCTAGATGGAATGAATATGTGAATATATAAACACACAGTGCAGAGCATTGTAGCTAGATGGAATAATATGTAGATATATAAACACACACAGTGCGGAGCATTGTAGCTAGATGGAATAAATATATGAATATATAAACACAGTGCGGAGCATTGTAGCTAGATGGAATAAATATGTAGATATATAAACACACAGTGCAGAGTATTGTAGCTAGATGGAATAAATATGTAAATATATAAACACACACGGAGCGGAGTATTGTAGCTAGATGGAATGAATATGTAGATATATAAACACAGTGCAGAGCATTGTAGCTAGATGGAATAAATATGTAAATATATAAACACACACAGTGTGGAGCATTGTTGCTAGATGGAGTAAATATATAAATATATATATAAACACACACAGTGTGGAGCATTGTAGCTAGATGGAATGAAACAGCACAACCGTCTACTTCGTTATCCTACATGGTATGATTATGTACCCATACATATTCTCACCCTCCATAGCGACCGGTATTTTCCTAGTTGTATACCGGAGGGGACCATTGTATAAGTCTATTGCGTCTTTTGCATTCAAAACTATTAGGTTGTCACGTCTTTTTACTTTCTCTGCGAGCAGCCCTGCTTAGGTTGTACAGTCTGACAGCAGTAGGTAGGAAGGACCTGTGAAACCTCTTGGTTGTGCACCCAGGATGATGTAGTCTGCTGCTAAATGAGCTCCCCAGTGCATTCAGTATGTCCTGCATAGGGTGGAACCCAGACTCGCGCAACAGAGATGACAGTTTAGCCACCATCCTTCTCTCTCCTATCTCCTCCACTGGGTCAAGGCGCTGCCCCAGGACAGAGCTAGCTTTCTTGATCAGTTTGTTCAGTCTCTTCCTATCGGCTGCAGTAATGCCACTGTCCCAGCAGACCACTCCAAAAGTGATGGCTGATGCCACCACCGTGTAATAGAATGTCTTCAGCAGCGCCCCTTGTACACCAAAAGACCTGAGTCTCCTCAGTAGGAACAGCCTGCGCTGTCCCTTCTTGTACAGTGCGTCAGTATTGTGTGACCAGTCTAGTTTATTGTTCAGATGAACACCCAGGTACTTGTAGGATGTCACCATCTCGATGTCTGTTCCCTGTATATTTACTGGTGCTGTGAGGGGTTGTCCTTGCCTGCGACAGTCCACCACCAACTCCTTAGTTTTCCTCGCGTTGATCTGGAGGCAGTTCCGATGGCACCAGTCCACGAAGCCCTGGATAAGTCCTCTGTACTCAGCTTCATCTCCGTTGGAGATGAGGCCAATGATCGCAGAGTCATCAGAGAACTTCTGTAGATGGCAGTGTGTTGTGTTGTGTGAGAAGTCCGCAATATAAAGGGTGAACAGGAAGGGAGCCAAAACCATTCCCTGGGGGGCCCCCGTGCTACCGATGATCGTGTCGGACACACAGTCTCGGGTTCTCACAAACTGAGGCCGGTTTGTGAGGTAGTGCAGGATCCATGATGACAGGTGCTGGTCCACCCCTGCGCACAGCAGCTTGTCCTTCAGGATCATCGGTTGGATGGTGTTGAAAGCACTGGAGAAGTCAAAATCATGATCCTCACCGCATTCCCGGGCTTCTCTAGGTGGAACAGAGAACGGTGAAGGAGGAAGATCACCGCATCCTCCACCCCAATGCCATGCTGGTAGGCGAACTGGAGTGGAT
This sequence comes from Pholidichthys leucotaenia, assembly GCA_020510985.1. Taxonomy (NCBI): domain Eukaryota; kingdom Metazoa; phylum Chordata; class Actinopteri; order Cichliformes; family Pholidichthyidae; genus Pholidichthys; species Pholidichthys leucotaenia. Next base: position 13,385,843 of record CM035849.1, read on the forward strand.
CCATCGCTGGTCCCACCAGGGGACGGAGGTGAGCAAGGAGCAGTCTCTCCAGGGTCTTCATCATGTGGGACGTCAAGGCCACTGGTCTGTAGCTGTTCAGATCTTTGGGGTGGGAAGTCTTTGGTACAGGTACCACACAAGATGTTTTCCACAGCTGTGGTACCCTCCCCAGCTTCAGGCTCAGATGGAAGATGTACTCCACAATCCCACACAGCTGGTCTGCACAGGACTTGAGGAGCTTTGCGCTGATGCCGTCTGGTCCCGACGCCTTCCTCGCCTTGATCTTCCTCAGCTCCGTCCTCACCTGGGTCTTAGTGAGGGTCAGGTTGGGGGGCTGTGTGTTGGGAGGGGGGGGGGGTGTTGGTGGAGTGGGGAGTGGGCAGCAGGACTTGATGTCTTTAGAGGCAGCAGTGGTTGTTGTGCAGTTGGGGGGAGGGCGGTTGGTCAAACCTATTGAAAAACAGATTCAGATTGTTCGCCCACTCCTTGCCCCCGGTGGCCTGGGGGGAGGTATTCTGCAGCCTAGAGATGGTTTTAAGGTTTCTCCAGACCCCGCTGATGTCGCTCTGTTGCAACTTGTCCTCCATCTTCTTCCTGAAGCTGTCCTTGCCTTCACTGATCTTTCTCCTCAGCTCCCTCTGTACGGACTTCAGCATCTCCCTGTTCCCCGACCTGAAGAGCCTCTTCTTCTCTCTCAGAAAGACAGGGTTCATAACTTATGTGGCAAATGATGGAAGCTATGTTGACAATCGCTGCAGCTGCAGCTCTGCTCTCAACTTACTGTATGTGCGTGTGTGACGGAGCTCTTCCTACAGTCATGAACTGCTGATTGTGTAAAAAAAAGAAACATTGATCATTTTCATAAAGCAGTGGCGGTAACTCCAACGTTTCAACTACAGGGTGTGTGGATGGGTTGGAGACAGCTTCTACATTCAGCTTATTTAAACAGGACAGACTCCGTGCAGACTCTGTGGACGGAGTCTGTCCTGTGACCTTGTCTCTGTGTCTAATGCCGCTGTCTGAAAAATCACGTTCACACAGCAAACAAGCAGTGCACTATGCAGTAGCAGAGCTTAATCGTCAGGATCATAAACACTAAGAAGAAGCCCATCCAGCCATTGTTTTATTAAATTTAGGATATTTTCTCACCTCCCCCCCCCCCCATCTGCCACAAGCAATTAATTCTGATCTCACCCAAAGTAGTACAAATAACACGCTATATGCCCTTCAAATAGGTTGCTGGAAATAAAAATACACTTAACATTTAACAATTTATTTAATATTCAGTAAGTGAACAATAAGATTTAGCCGCACACACAAAAGTGAACACTCTGGTTGTTGCAGTTGCTCGTTATCCTCCGCGGTCGGATAGCCTATCGCGACAGCCCTATTGAAGTCTACAGCTGCTTTGAACCTGATGATCACTGCTTACGGCTGGATTTTTGTTCTGTTTTTTAGCTTTTTCTTAATAAGAGAAAAATAATGTGACTTTTAAATCTACAGTTAATGGTAAACATTAAATCTAAATATTTAGTTGAGATGCTAACTCAGACTGCTAGTCAGTGGAGGCACCAAAACAAAAGCTCATCCAATCATTTAGTTGAAGATATTGCACAAGATGTTTTTGTTGTGCAGAGCTAAAAAAATGTTGTTAAATTCAGGAAATGCCACTTTATAGCTGGTGCCCCATAGGGCTGTCGAAGCTTGTGTCACTGATCTCATGAACGTGCAGAACGACGTGTGGCAGTATCAAAAAAGGACAATTTCAATGCATTTCTATGGCAATGTTAGCTAAATTTAAACAAAGAAAATGTCAAAAGTGGCTCATGTAGCCATCACCATCTCATAAAAGATTTAGATTCATATCGACCACCAGAGATTTCCAAAGAAGGATTTTGTGGGCTGCCTTTTCATATGAGTTGGCTGAGGGATGCTATGACCCACGTCTCCGTCTGGCCACAAATGGAGATTGCTCCTGCTGCGGGTATGTCTGCTTACCAAACTATGACTCTTATTTATCATTAAAAGTAACTTGCCTACACTTAAAGTTAATGCGAACATGTGAAAACACCCAAATTTGCATCAGAGGGAGTTAATAGCTAAAATAGAATTAGCATCGAAATGCGTGACCTCGGTAGAAATATTAATTCCAATTTGAGCTGTTTATCAGCCTCAGAGTAAACATATTAACACAATTAAACTAGTTTAAAAATAAGACTGACACCTGCTGACAAATGGACCGATGCTGTGTAGCGCTGAAAGGAAGTGTCGGGATTAGCAGGTTGGACGAGTGTAAATAAACACGGGAGGCTGTTTTTCCTGTGAGCTCCGGTGGATACATTTTGCAAACCTAAACATGACGGCTTTTTGGGGATTTCCACAGCAGGTACAATTTATTTTCTATTATTGGAGAGTTCCACTAACGTACAGCCAAGCTGGTGCATTTATTCGTCGTTACAAATATCAATAAATATTGTTTCTGGACCCTCTGCTGAATCATTCTTCCACATACTGGCTGGTAGACGGTAGGGACACTTTTTGAGATCACAGATTTGAAGTTTTTGACCATATCTGATCCGATGTTGTGGTGAAAGCTCGTCCTAATATTGATATGCCATATTGTTTCAATGGTAAACTGCTGCAAGTACCCGGATGTGTAGACAGCCCTATGTGGCTGAGCTCAAGTTAATGTTAGCAGTTAGCTTTGGCAGTCGACGCCAGTCTAAGCTGTAAAGAACTGAGGTCCACACGAATAGTGGTTTCAACAAAGTTCTCTTTTAAAAACTAGGAGCGGGAACATTAACAGGCGGCAACATCAACACATCGCCATTTTCATATCTATATCACTCGGTGAAGGTCAACTCTGACCTGTGACGTCACCACAGTCTTAAAGGCACAGCACACACAATTATCACATTATATGACATCTCCCCCTTTTTTAGTTTTTTTTTTTTTCAGAACAAAACAATTTTCAGTTCAAACATTTTTCATTCCCGTTTCACCCTTCCCCACAGCCCATGGCTTAATCATTGAACCACATATAACCACACTTATCACAGTGAACACGTGAATTTCTCTTTTTTTCATTCATTCATTTTTTTTTTCTCTCTACAAATCTAGTCTTTGCACAGGTTTAATCATTCTACCAAACTGGGTAAACAACAGTCCTTGCTTTGGGTCTGGCGGTTTGACACTGGATCCTGGTAAAATAGTGTCAGCGGCAGCTGCAGTTTCAGGCTGCTGATCGACAATCTCTGGCTGCAGGTCATTTGGAGCTGAAGAGTGTATCTCTCTGGCTGATTCAGGATCATGTTGCAAGTGACGGCGGTTGCGTCGCAAAGTTGCTCCCTGGGGTGTTTCAATAAGAAAGGAGCGAGGTGTGCTGCTTTCTCCTGTGACAACAGCGGGTGTTTTCCAGGATTTCTGATGGTCCAGCTTTGTGAGGACTGGATCTCCTGGCTTCAACGAAGGTAGGGGTTTAGCTCCATGGCGCTGATTGAAGTAGAATGCTTGTTTCTGTTTCTCCATTGCATCCTTATTCCTGACGACTTCCAGATCAGGCCATCGGGGCTGAAGATTCACTTCGAGTGTAGGAAGAGTTGTTTTGATCTTTCGACCCATAAGTAGCTCTGCAGGACTCACGCCTGTGGTGGTGCAGGGCGTTGATCGAAAGCACATGAGGGCGAGCAAAGGATCTTGCTGCTTTAAGATTCTTTTTGCTGTTTGAACTCCCCTCTCTGCATGTCCGTTTCCTTGGGGGTTGTGTGGACTTGAGGTGATGTGCAAAAAGTCAAACTCCCTTGCAAACTTTTTAAATTCTTGGCATGAGAATTGAGGCCCATTGTCAGATACAACCACATCTGGACAACCAAACCTCGCGAACACTGCCTTCAGCTTTAAGATCATCTGAGAAGCAGTGGTTACTGGCAGATGAACTATCTCAAGGAACCGAGAGAAATAGTCTGACACAACAAGGTAGGTGTGCTTGTTATGCTCACACAGGTCAACAGCAAGTCTCTTCCAGGGTCGATCAGGTAGAGGGGTTGACAAGAGAGGCTCTTTTCGCTGAGCTGGTCTCATCTCACGACACACCTGACAGGACTGGACTTTGCGTTTGATTTCAGATGAGATGCCAGGCCACCACACAGATGTGCAGGCCCGCTCTCTGCATTTTGTCAGACCTTGATGTCCATCATGTATTCGATCCAAGATGTCTGCTCTGAGCACATCCGGAATCAGCATGCGGCTTCCTCTGGTGATAATTCCATCGCATTCAGACAGTTCATTTTTAATGGGAAAATAGTCTCTGATAGCTGCTGGGACATTGCCTATGTATTCTGGCCATCCTGACTTGATGTACCACAACACCAACTGTAGGTTACAGTCAGCTGCTGTAGCAGTCTTTATGGTGTCTATTTTCCGTAGATAGTTAAACATGCCCAGGACACGCTTGAGGTCATGCACGTTCTGTGGTGGAGGGAGCTCGCGGATTGCCTTGACTTTATCAGGGTCGGGTCTCACACCTGATTTGTCAATTTCTTGGCCCAAGAAGTGAAGCTTGTTTTGTCTAAACTTACATTTTTCTCTGTTCAGTTTAAGTCCGGCTGACTCTATCCTTTCCAGTACCTTGCTGAGACGCTGGTCGTGCTGTTCAGGAGTGTCGCCGTACACCAGTATGTCATCCATGTAGATAGCCACGCCTTCCAGGCCGTTGAGGGTTTCTGTCATTTTGCGCTGAAAAATTTCAGGAGCGCTTGTGATCCCAAATGGAAGACGTTTGAATGCATATCTCCCAAAGGGTGTGATAAAGGTTGTTAATTTACTGCTTTCTGGATGGAGAGGAATCTGCCAAAACCCAGAGGCAGCATCTAAAGATGTGAATGTGGTTGCTCCACTAAGTTTTGCAGTGATTTCCTCTGCAGTAGGGAGAACATACCTCTCTCTTCGTACAGCTTCATTTAACCTCTTTAAATCGACACAGATCCGCACTTTTCCATTTTTCCTTGGGACTGGCACCATTGGTGCGCACCAATCTGTAGGCTCAATCACAGCTTCAATCACATTATTCTCCTCCATACGCTGCAATTCCTCTTTAACCTTCTGCAAAAGTGGCAAAGGGACACGACGGGCAGTGTGCACTGTGTATGGCTGAGCATTCTCTTTTAACAGGATTTTAACTGGTTCTGTTTTAAGTGTTCCATGCTCACCAAATGCTTTGTGTACTTCTTCAACACGCTTCACAAGCCCCATCGACATTGCTGTGTCTCTGCCCAGCAAATTGTTTGTATTATTGCCACTGATGACGTACACAGGAAAAGTATATGGTTTTTCTTTGTATTCTGTGAAGGCTTGAAATTTTCCTATACAGTCCAACTGACCACCCGGGCTGCACAGTGTGACATTAGATGGCTCTAATTTCTTCTTAGGAACTAGTTCGTTAAATGTCTTTTGTCCCATAATGTTTGCATCTGCACCCGTATCAATTTTAAAATTGACTGGTGTTGTTCCAATTGTAAGCTGTATGGTCCATGGGTCATCATTTCTGTCTGTTTTTGTGACTGCGCCCAAAAAAAATGGTGTCTGGGAAACTGTCTCTTCAGTGACTTCTCTGACTGATTTACTGTGACATTTCTTTTCCCAGTGACCCACCTTTTTACACTTGTTGCATGTTGACTTCATGGCTGGGCACTTTTCAGGATCTCTGTGTTTTAATTTTCCACATCTTCCACACCATGAGTCTTTTTGCTCTCCACTTTTTCCTTTCCTTGGTTTAAATGGAGATCTTCCTCTGCCTGCTGCTTTTCCCTGGATCTCCTGCACCGTGGCGTGTGCTTCCCCCTGCTGGTGAACCTGGAGGACAACCTCCTCGTACTGGCGAACTGTTTGAATGGTTTGGGCAAGTGTTAGATCAGCCATCATCTGCAGTTTACGTGACAGCTCTTTATCAAGGATGCCCACAACAATTCGGTCACGGATATGTTCATCTGTCTTTACACCAAAGTCACAGTGTTCTGACATCTCATGAAGGGCTCTGATAAACATTTCCACTTTCTCACCAGGCCGCTGCAGCCTCTGGTGAAAACAAGCGCGCTCATGGATCACGTTCCGTTTGGGACAGAAGTACTCGTCGTATTTTCCTAACACAACGTCAAACTTCTTTTGATCCGTTTCCTCAGTAAATGAGAATGATTTGAAGATGTTTTCAGCTTCGGGGCCCATGGCGTAAATCAGTGAACTGACCTGAATTTCGCCGTCCTCTTTATTCAGTTTTGTAGCCGTCCGGAAACGCAGAAAGCGCTCTTTCCAGCCCGCCCATTCATTTGGACGATGAAAAGGAAAACTTTCCGGGGGATTAAACAAGGCCATCTTGCTGAAGCAGAGCGTCCGTCAAGCACTTCTGACACCATGTAAAGAACTGAGGTCCACACGAATAGTGGTTTCAACAAAGTTCTCTTTTAAAAACTAGGAGCGGGAACATTAACAGGCGGCAACATCAACACATCGCCATTTTCATATCTATATCACTCGGTGAAGGTCAACTCTGACCTGTGACGTCACCACAGTCTTAAAGGCACAGCACACACAATTATCACATTATATGACATAAGCTAACCTTCATAAAACTGGGTGAATGTTAGCAGTTGAAATCCCAAATAAATCATTACCAGAGACAAAGGTTTGTAGTTTGAGTTATCTGGTTCCTGGGGTGTGAGAAGCACAGAAACAACCCGAATGAGTGAATGGCTAACTCTGCTAACCGCTACTGCTAACTGCTGCTGCTAAAAGAGCAGTCCCAACCAGAGTATAATAACCAGAGGTGGGAGTAACTAATTATATTTACTCAAGCACATGTACTCAAGTAACTTTTTCACAAAATTGTACTTTTGTGGATAATTTTATTGCAGGATACAATATGAGTACCCCCCCCCCCCCGTCTACTTTCACTCAACTACATTTGGTTTTTCTTTCTGAGTTACTTTTCATTAGAGATTTGAACTGAGCGCAGGTTTGATTTTGTTTCATCAAAATTTGCTTTCTATCAGTTTTCAAATCATTGTTCTTTAGTTCTGGCTCAGGAAATATTTAATTTATTACCAGCTAGTGTTTCTGTATATGATTTATACTATATTAGATGGCACATAATGTGAGCTTTTGTTTGATTTTTCTCAGATCTAAGAGAAAAACTGAACAAATTTATAAGAAAAAACCTGCAAATTTACAAGAAAAAAGTAAAAAATGTGAAAATAGTTGCAGATTCACAAGTAAATCTAGTAAAACTAGTAAATTCATGTGGAAAAAGGATACAGTTTTAACCACAAAATGTGATCAATTTATGAAAAGTTACAAATTTACCAGAAAAACCTCACAAACTGGCAACAGAAACTTATTACTCTTACTCAGGTAACTTTTTTGGTGACTATTCATACTTATTTGAGTAAGTAACATCATAAGGTAACATTCATTTTACTTGAGTATCATTTCTGGATACTCTACCATGTTTGATAATCAACTATAGTAAAATAAGCTGAAATAAGGTCAATGAAATTAATGGCAGGCACTGCGGCACTGTGGCAGCACAGCAACTCACCCTTGGCCGGGGGATCCTGGGTTCGATCCCAGCCCCCGACCAACAGTGATCTGTGTGGAGTTTGCGTGTTCTCCCCGTGTCTGCGTGAGTTTACTCTGGGATTTCTCCAGTTTCCTCCCACATGCCAAAAAACATGCAAGTTAGGTTAACTGGCATCAACTTGGGATTCTAAATTGTCCTTAGGTATGACTGTGAGAGTGAATGGTTGTCTGTCTCTCTGTGTTGGCCCTGCGATGGACTGGCGATCTGTCCAGGGTGGACCCTGCCTCTCGCCCAAAGATGCTGGGATAGGCTCCAGCCCCCCGTGACCTGAAAAGGATTAAGTGGAAGAAAATGGATGGATGGATGGATGGAAATTAATGGCCTAAGTCCTACCCCTCTATTTTATGGTCTGATGACATATCTTCTGAAAAAATATGTATTGGAGTCAATAGAAAAAGAGTTTTATGTGAAACTGTTCAGTGAACTACATCTACTATATACAGACATCACCAAACACGATCATGGTGGTTATCTTGTCAAATGTTCTGTTGTAGAGAATGTGTTCAAGGATGAGGCTGAGTTTATTTCTCAGGTTCAGCTTTATTAAGTGAACACATGCTCTATCAATCTCTAGGCAAGAAAAGAGACTGAGCAATCAAATACCACACTCTTATACTCTGCTGGAGCCACGAACCTAAGTCACATGATGCTTTAGCAAACATATAATCACATGGTACATAATCTCAGTCACAATGCACTCTTTCATGTTTCACTATTGTCTCTTATCCCTCGATGGTCCGGGAATCCTCCTGGGACATCCTCTCCGAGACAAGGGCCAAAACTCACACCTACTCGTCATCTCCTGTAGATCTCTGCAGGTCCAGACCTCTTTTGTCCCACGAGACGTGAAGCCCCCAATACACATACAGTCATACATTTGTGGGGAAATATGAACTCAATATATGCGCCACATAACCCCCCACAAACGTGTATTCAGGGACAAAACATAATCAGGGCTGTATGGCAGAAAACATCACAACATATCACAAATCAATCCACCAATTGCTTGGGTTTAAACCTCCTGCCATATCTGCTGTAAGCCGGCTTTGTTCCTTCTGCAGCGGCTCCCTGCATCTGTGGATCAGAATTGTTAGCACATCTCTGTGGTGGCTTCGAACAATCTCTTCCCGGCGGCCTGCCACGGCAGGGGGCCCTGGCCAACTGCACGTGTTCATCAGCCAGAACAAAGGCGGGTTTGAGTCTGTTAATGCAAATCAACTCTTTTCTGTCTCCCAAATCAAGTAAAAAATGTTTCTCCCCTGTTTCCAACACTCTGAAAGGCCCGTCATAAGGTGGTCGCAAACCTGGTCGTTGAGAATCATGTCTAACAAAAACAAACTCCGCATTCTTTAAAGCCCTCGGCACAAAAACACGTGGAAAACTGTGATGAACTGGGCCAGGAAGGGTGTTTGATCCTGTGCCGCTCTGCAACAGCTGAGTGGGGGGGGGGGCAATTTGGTGCAGGGTTGTCAGGGAGGAATTCCCCTGGCAAACGGAGGGGTTGAGCAAAAACTAATTCCGCCGGAGAGGCTTGCAAATCCTTCTTAGGTGCAGAACGCAACCCCAATAAAACCCATGGAAGTTTATCCACCCAATTTGTATCCGTGAGAGACGCTCTGAAGGCTGCTTTCAATGACCTATGAAAGCGTTCGCACAAACCGTTAGCCTGGGGGTTATACGCGGTAGTGCGGTGGATCTTCACCCCCAGGCTGTGGGCCATGGATGACCAGAGTTCGGAAACGAATTGGGGACCTCTGTCGGACGTTATGTCCGACGGAACTCCAAAACGCGCGACCCAAGCCGTTAAAAACGCGCGTGCAACGTCTGCTGCCGTAGTTGACGCCAGAGGGACCACTTCTGGCCAACGCGTGGTGCGATCTACCATCGTCAAAAGGTGTGTGCACCCCTGCGACAACGGAAGGGGGCCCACCAAGTCGACATGCACATGATCGAAACGCTTAGCCGGGATGTAAAAAGGCTCCAAAGGGGCTCTAGTGTGCCTGTGTATTTTGGCTCACTGACACGCTACGCAGGCTGCTGCCCATTCTTTGACCTGTTTACGCAACCCCGGCCAAACAAATTTCTCACCCACCATCTTTTTTTTTTTTTTTTAGAACTTATATTTTATTAAAATTTTTTTGACAACAGAGTCATTACAGATATAATTACCATATGTAGTCAAAATTATCTAAAACACAAATTCCACTTCAATATAAGAAAAACAGCATCTGCCAAAAGATAGAACCAAGCGCTTAATAGCTACCTTGAGCTACTACAATAAAGAGACTTCTACTGGATGCCATCTTGATTTAAAAGTAAGTAATTGGAGTCTCAGTGCGTAAGTAATCTTCTCCATGTGATAAAGTTCTTGTACTTTTTGAAGCCATGCACTGAAGGAGGGTGGGTTTGTTTTCATCCAAGAAACAGTGATACATTTCAAGGCTGCTGCAAAAAGTATGTTTAGGAGGTATGTTGGTGCTCTCCCATGCACTTCCGGAGGGGTGATGCCAAGAACTGCTACTGTCAAGTCCCTTGGTATTGTAACTTGAAACATATGATTTATTGCCTTGTACACCTCATCCCAAAATGTTTGTATTTTAGGGCACGACCAGAAAATGTGTGTGTGATTAGGCACTTTTGTACCACAATTTCTCCAACACATGCTAGGAACATTTGGTGTCATCTTGGCCACAATATCTGGTGTTCTGAAATATCTACTAAATATCTTGGGCTGCACGGTGGCGCAGTGGTTAGCACTGCGGCAGCACAGTTTACCCTTGGCCGGGGGATTGTGGGGATCGTGGGATTGTGGGTTCGATCCCAGCCCCCGACCAACAGTGATCTGTGTGGAGTTTGCATGTTCTCCCCGTGTTGCGTGGGTTTACTCCGGGATTTCTCCGGTTTCCTCCCGCATGCCAAAAACATGCATGTTAGGTTAATTGGCTGTTCTAAATTGTCCCTAGATATCTGTTTCCTATAGGCCCTTAGAATAGAGGGTTAGTATTAATGAAAGCGCTTTGAGTGGTCTTTGTGACTAGAAAAGCGCTATATAAGTGCAGGTTAGTTAGTTAGTAAATTCCCTCCATGTATTTGAATTTGTGGTCTTATGCGCCACTGTACATACCTCTTCCCACATTTGATCAGAGTAAATTTGACCCGCCTCTGCCTCCCATCTTTGTTTTGCCAGAATAGGTTTATTTTGAGCCATTAAACCAAATATTTTGTATAACTTTGAAATCACTTTTTTATCCTCTTTGTGTTTTTGAGTTTGAATTAAAAAATGTTCAATAAGTGATGGGTCTAGCACTTTATCCCACTCTATATGAGAAACCAAAAAAGATCGTATTTGCAGATATCTGAAGAAATCATTTTTTTGGAGTTGGAAGTGTCTTCTCAAATATTCAAACGATACAAAACCATCCTTATCGATTAACTGATGTATGTAAATAAGCCCATGATCAGCCCACTTGAGAAAGCTCGTATCCAGTCTGCTTGGTATAAAGGATTTTAGATGCCCGATACTAGACAAGGCAGATAAACTAGTTGGTAACTTAAAGGCAATTCCAACTCTCTTCCAAATATCAAGTGTGGTTTTAGTCCACCTTGATAAGCCCACAACTGGAACATTAGCAAATGGCAAAGCTTGTAATAGTTTGGGACTCAAGTTTTGTTCAATGTCCACCCATCTCGTATGAATGTCATTCTGCATCCATGAAATCAATGGTTTTAATTGTGAAGCCCAGAAATAATATTTCAAGTTTGGCAGGTTAAGCCCCCCTTCTTCCTCCCCCACCATCTTAATTGATGCGCGCACCCCCGGGTGCGCCAGAGAATGGATTGAGTCAAAGACGCGGTGGCGCCATGCAGCTGGAACCACGGGGCGAGGCCACCCGGTGGAGACATCGCAGATTAGAGGGGGCATACCTATCTGCAGCACCCTGTGCTCCAGCCTTAACCCTGTTGGTCCAGACTGGAGCGCGCGCACATCCGCGTCGCTAACCCGCTCCGCGGCCATGGCTGCGTAATCTAAACCCACGCGGACCGGAGCTGCGAGCGCTTCCGCGCCACAAACCTGGCTCGCGGCCACGGCTGCTGAGCCTGCCCCCACGGGGCTTGGCGCTGCTACTGCACGTGAAAGACAGTCTGCCACAACATTGTTTGCCCGCGACATGCTGAATATCGGTGGTGAACTCCGATATCGCGGCCAGCTGTCTTTGTTGCCGGCCTGACCAAGGCTCTAAAATCTTGGCCATCACAAACGTTAGCAGCTTATGGTCCACGAACACGGTGAAACGGCGCCCCTCCAGCCAGAACTGGAAATGGCGGATGGCCAAATGCAGGGCCAAAAGCTCCCTGTCGAACGCGCTGTATTTCTGCTCGTTATCGCGCAAGGTTTTGCTGAAAAACGCGAGGGGTTGCCAGCTCCCTGCCACAAACTGTTCAACGACCGCCCCCACCGCTAAATCGGAAGCGTCTGTGGTGAGCGCCATACGTGCCGTTGGCACCGGGTGTGCCAACAAAACGGTGTTCGCCAGGGCTGATTTGACCTGGGAGAATGGCCGCACGGTGGCTGCACGGTGGCGCAGTGGTTAGCACTGCGGCAGCACAGTTTACCCTTGGCCGGGGGATTGTGGGGATCGTGGGATCGTGGGTTCGATCCCAGCCCCCGACCAACAGTGATCTGTGTGGAGTTTGCATGTTCTCCCCGTGTTGCGTGGGTTTACTCCGGGATTTCTCCGGTTTCCTCCCACATGCCAAAAACATGCATGTTAGGTTAATTGGCTGTTCTAAATTGTCCCTAGATATCTGTTTCCTATAGGCCCTTAGAATAGAGGGTTAGTGTTAATGAAAGCGCTTTGAGTGGTCTTTGTGACTAGAAAAGCGCTATATAAGTGCAGGTTAGTTAGTTAGTTAGTTAGAATGCGCGCTCCTGCTCCGGGGACCACTCGATCTTATTTGCAGGTTTTTGCTTTTTAAGTGCCGCGTACAATGGTTGCATGAGCTGCGCTGCGCCTGGGAGGAAGCGGTTATAAAAATTAACCATTCCCAAAAATTCTTGCAATGCTTTGACCGTCTGAGGTTGGGGAAAATCCGTTATTGCGCGTACTTTATCGGGCAGAGGGACCACTCCTTCTGGTGAAACGCGGTGCCCCAAAAAATCGATTTGCGCCACCCCAAACTGGCACTTCGCTGGGTTAATTATTAACCCGTGCTCTGCCAGCCTCCGAAAAACCGCTGTGAGGTGGCTTTCGTGTTCATCTTCGGACGTGCTGGCTACCAAAATATCATCCAAGTAGACGATCACGAAAGGGAGGTCGCGCAAAACTGCATCCATCATGCGCTGGAATGTCTGCGCAGCCCCCTTGAGTCCAAACGGCATACGCAAAAACTCGAAAATCCCAAAAGGAGTTATTACCGCTGTTTTGGGTATGTCCTGAGCGCGGACTGGGACTTGATGGTACCCGCGCACCAAATCTATTTTAGAAAAAATGCACGCCCCCGCTAAATACACCGAAAAATCCTGGATGTGCGGAATCGGGTAGCGGTCGTGTGCTGAAGCGTTATTCAACCTGCAGAAATCACCGCAAGGCCGCCACGAGCCATCAGCCTTGGGGACCATATGCAGTGGTGAAGCCCAGGGGCTGTTAGAGCGTCTAATGATGCCCAGTTTTTCCAGGTTGGTGAATTCCTCGCACGCTATGGCCAGTTTAGCTGGGTCCAAGCGCCGAGCTTTTGCAAAAACGGGGGGGGGGGGGGCCCAGTGGTAGTTATAAAATGCTCCACCCCATGTTTAGCCACTGACGCCGAAAACGTTGGGACTGTGAGTGCTGGAAACTGAGTGAGTAGTGCTTGGAACTTACCACCCGCAGCTGTGACGTTGGGCTGTGCAGTCGGCGGGACCACCCGGGCTGTACAGGAAATGGAATGGAAGGACAGTGCATTAACCAGACGTCTATTAGCAAGATCAACCAATAAACCATTCGAGCACAAAAAATCAGCACCTAACATGTTATGACTGACTGCTGCCACGACGAAAGTCCACTCAAATGTCCGACCGTGAAAAGACAGGGAGAGGGTCTTCTCCCCGAAGGTCTTGATCGTCGAGCCGTTTGCCGCCAACACCAGGGGTCCGCTGGAAGGCGCCAGCCGATCAGCTTGGGGAGGTGTGATGAAACTCAGCTGGGAGCCTGTGTCCACCAGGAACTGCCTCCCTGATTTCGCGTCCGTGAGGTAGAGCAGCTTATTCTTCGCGCCGAGAGCAGCAGCTGCTACCGACTCTCGGTCCTGGCATTTCCCGAGCGCTTGAACTGGCACGGTGGAATGCATCTGTGTGCCCTCTCGGCGAAACGTCGATGATAAAAGCAGAGGGTGTCACGCGCTCCGCGTCTCCTGGTCTCCGCCGCTGCCGACGTCAGCGCATCTGGTGCTGCAGCCTCTGGCCCCCTGCCGTCTCCGGGCGTTGTGCTCAGCTCCGCTGCCGCCGTCGTGGCCGTGTGCCGTCTATGGGCGTGGACGAGTCGCTGTGCCTCCTGGCCCAGCTCGTGGTAATCTCGGTTGGTCAGCAGCTGTGAGCTGGCCAGGGTGACTCTCACCGCTGACGGTAGTGTCCTGAGGAAAAGATGGGCGAAGATAAAGCCGTCATCGTCCTCGCCTCTCAGACTCAGCATCCTCGCCATCAGGTCCGCGGGCCTGTCTGCTTCGCCTTCAGTCAACATCAGGAGTTTCTGTGCTCGCTCTCCCAGCGAGGGGTGAAAGCACGGATGAGAGCGGCTTTCAATGCACCGTACTTGTCGTCGTCTGGTGGGTGGTTAGTCAGGCTCTCCACCCGCTGTGCTGTGAGGCTGTCCAGCTTTGCGACTACATGGTAGAATTTTGTTGCCTCCGCTGAAATTCTCCGGAGATGGAACTGCGCCTCGACAGTGTTGAACCAGGCGCGCAGGCTGTGCTGCCAGAAATCGGGCAGCTGGACTGCGGTAGCTGCGTTAGCCTGGCTGGCTCCTGATGAGTCCGGTGCGTGAAGGTCGTCACCGGCCATAACTTGCCGTAGGGTCACCAGTGTAGAGAATGCGTTCAAGGATGAGGCTGAGTTTATTTCTCAGTTTCAGCTTTATTAAGTGAACACATGCTCTATCAATCTCTAGGCAAGAAAAGAGACTGAGCAATCAAATACCACACTCTTATACTCTGCTGGAGCCACGAACCTAAGTCACATGATGCTTTAGCAAACATATAATCACATGGTACATAAGCTCAGTCACAATGCACTCTTTCATGTTTCACTATTGTCTCTTATCCCTCGATGGTCCGGGAATCCTCCTGGGACATCCCCTCCGAGACAAAGACCAAAACTCATACCTACTCGTCATCTCCTGTAGATCTCTGCAGGTCCAGACCTCTTTTGTCCCACGAGACGTGAAGCCCCCAATACACATACAGTCATACATTTGTGGGGAAATATGAACTCAATATATGCGCCACACTGTGCTTATTTTCCACAGAAAAGTCTTACCTCGTGTTTTTTTTCCATCCTCTCCTGGTTGTTTCATCTGAATGGAAGTGGTAGAATAAGCAAGACCCATTTCTCAAATGTTCGTATTGGGCTCACTTCAAAAACCAATGATACATTGGATAAGACTTGGGGTTTGTACAGTGCATCCGGAAAGTATTCATAGTGCTTCACTTACTCCACATTTTGTTATGTTACAGCCTTATTCCAAAATGGAATAAATAATTTTTTTCCCTCAAAATTCTAAACACAATACCCCATAATGACAACGTAAAAAAAGTTTTTGAGATTTTTGCAGATTTATTAAAAATAAAAAACTAAGAAATCACATGTACATAAGTATTCACAGCCTTTGCGCAATACTTTATTGATGCACCTTTAGCAGCAAATACAGCCTCAAGTCTTTTTGAATATAATGCCACAAGCTTGGCACACCTATCTTTGGGCAGTTTGGCCCATTCCTCTTTGCAGCACCTCTCAAGCTCCATCAGGTTGAATGGGAAGCGTTGGTGCACAGCCATTTTCAGATCTCTCCAGAGATGTTCAATTGGATTCAAGTCTGGGCTGTGGCTGGGCCACTCACGGAGATTCACAGAGTTGTCCTGAAGCCACTCCTTTGATATCTTGGCTGTGTGCTTAGGGTCATTGTCCTGCTGAAAGATAAACTGTCGCCCCGGTTGGAGGTCAAGAACGCTCTGGGGCAGGTTTTCATCTGTCTCTATACATTGCTGCAATCATCTTTCCCGCTATCCTGTCTAGTCTCCCAGTTCCTGCCATTGAAAAACATCCCCACAGCATGATGCTGCCACCACCATGCTTCACTGTAGGGATGGTATTGGCCTGGTGAGGAGTGGTGCCTGGTTTCCTCCAAACATGACGCCTGGCATTCACGCCAAAGAGTTCAGTTTTTGTCTCATCAGGCCAGAGAATTTTGTTTCCCATGGTCTGAGAGTTCTTCAGGTACCTTTTGGCAAACTCCAGGTGGGTTGCCATGTGCCTTTTACTAAGGAGTGGCTTCCATCTGACCACTCTACCATACAGACCTGATTGGTGGATTGCTGCAGAGATGGTTGTTCTTCTGGAAGGTTCTTCTCTCTCCACAGAGGAATGCTGGAGATCTGACAGAGTGACCATTGGGTTCTTGGTCACCTCCCTGACTAAGGCCTTTCTCCCCCAATCACTCAGTTTAGATGGACAGCCAGCTCTAGGAAGAGTCCTGGTGGTTCTGAACTTCTCCCATTTACAGATGATGGAGGCCACTGTGGTCATTGAGACCTTCAAAACAGCAGAAATTTTTCTGTACCCTTCCCCAGATTTGTGCCTTGAAACAATCCTGTCTCGGAGGACTACAGACAATTCCTTTGACTTCCTGCTTGGTTTGTGCTCTGACATGCACTGCCAACTGTGGGACCTTATATAGACAGGTGTGTGCCTTTCCAAATCATGTCCAATCAACTGAATTTACCACAGGTGGACTCCAGTTAAGCTGTAGCAACATCTCAGTGATGATCAGTGGAAACAGGATGCAGCTGAGCTCAATTTTGAGCTTCATGGCAAAGGCTGTGAATACTGATGTACATGTAATTTCTTAGTTTTTTTAATCAATTTTTTAATAAATTTGCAATAATCTAAAAAAACCCCACCTTTTTTCACATTGTTATTATAGGGTATTGTGTGTAGAATTTTGAGGAAAAAATTAATTTAATCCATTTTGGAATAAGGCTGTAACATAATGAAATGTGGAAAAAGTGAAGTGCTGTGAAGACTTTCTGGATGCACTGTAGTCTATTTGCATATTTTTTACAACAAAGTTTATTTATGTGGAAAACTGTCTTTAAAATTGATAAACATGTGTAAATTATGCAAAACTCAACTGGAACTGATAAATAAATTCTCTCTTGCCATTGCCTTCCATGAAGTTAGGCCCCATGACTTAAGCTTTATACGTATATGGTCGTGTGTTGATAGATGATCCAGCTGAGAACACACAATATATTAAAAAACAGCCACAAAAACCACAATCCCAGAACTATGCTAATGCTAACAGCCCAATTTACTGTGGCCAAAATTTAACAAAACAGGCTTGATGATGCGAGATATATAACTGACTGTGGATTAGTGAACCAGGTAGGAAAAGGGATGTCTTACCATGAAGGACACTAGGGTTCTTGGGCTGATGTCATTACCTTGGCCTAGCAAACATAAGTGCTTTGACAGTGCTAGGCAGCCGAGGCCACAAAAGATCGAGGATGGCAACTGCACACAGTAGCTGAGGGATGCCTGCCGAGGATCACAACATCACCCGGGGCAGCTGTAGAAAGATCCAGGAGGAAGGCTGTTTGATGAGGGAACAAGGAGACCAAGGCGGCAAAAGCTATGTGATGCAATGAGAGGCGGTGACCTCAGTAGGAATAAGGTACTGAGTGCTGCAGTGGGAGGACACAGAAGGGCAGAAGATTTTCATCATGTAAGTAACTTAACACAAGTCAGCAGCACCCCAGCAATGATGACTATGTATATTTCTGATGGTATTCCTGTTGAGACTTGATATGCCACTGGGGATGACAACAGAAGGACTTGATTCTGCTCTGCCAGAATGGTTTGATTATTGTTGAAGAATATATTTTGATTTCCTTAGTATTGTTTTTAGCCTGTATTTTTGATGTTCATTAGTCAAGACCACGCAAAGACCAGGTTATACTGAGATCAAGATAAGACCAGGAATTTAAAGAGTCAAGACCAAGACATCCTGTTATAATACATAGATAGTGAAGATTAGTTAATTAGATATTACACAAAGTGTTTGCATACACATATCTCTTAGATCCACTCACACATACACAGACATGCAAAGTCAAACCCACATATATACACCATTCACATATAAACATCAGCTGCTACACATACAGAGTACACACACATGCCCACACACATACAAACTCCACAGGAAGGTCTTTGTTCTCGTCTCCATATATGGGCATGTGTAAGACTGAAGAGAAAACATGGATGCTGAGAGGAAGTCATAAAGCCATAAAGGCAGGAACAGGACATGATGGAAGTCATAAAAGAGCTCTGAAGCCATTTTGGACACTGAAGAAGACAGTTTGAAACAATGGACATGTATTGTGGAAAGTAATGCCCACCCACTCAGAGGCTATATATAGGAGCGACTCCCTTTGTTTGGGGTCTTTTCCAGCAAAGGGGGCTGGAAGGATCCATGGCCATGTGACTCCTTGCGTGTTTCAATAAAGTTAAGCTGAGAAATAGTATTTCTTCTTCTGTGATTATTGGTTGGTTAACTGAAAAGATTCTGAAAAGCCTTTTTTTTTTATCTTCCTTCTTCTTTCTACACCTTTCACTCTGTATATATATCACGGGGACGCACGGATCGCCCCAGGGGTCTCCCAGGTCGGCGGACGGAGCCACGGTTTGCAGCGGGAGACGTTACAGTGGGGAGGAGCTAGTGCTAGCTAGCACTTGGCCGCCGCCCGGTGCTAATGGGAAACTTGACATACCGGGAGCTGTAGCGAAAACGACGCGGGTGCCGGGCTGGAGTTTAGGCGGCGTGAAAGAAATATAAGACAGAATAATAAAGAGCGATGGCAAGAACCAAGCAAACGGCCCTAAAATCTACTGGAGGAAGAAGCCCCCCAGGAGACAGCTAGCCACCAGGGCTGCTCGGAGAGGCGCTCCGGCCACCGGCAGAGTGAAGAGGCCTCGCCGTCACAGGCCCGTGGCTCTGAGAGAGATCCGTCGCTACCAGAAATCCACGGAGCTGCTCATCCGTAAGCTGCCCGTCCAGCGCCTGGTGAGGGAGATCGCTCAGGACTTCAAGACCGTCCTGCGTTTCCTGAGCTTCGCCGTCATGGCTCTGCAGGAGACCAGCGAGGCCCACCTGGTGGTCTCTTCTTCGCTAAGGGGGTCACCATCATGCCCAAAGACTTCCAGCTGGCCCACCGCATCCGCAGAGAGAGAGCTTAGACTTTCTGCTACACATTCACCAACCAACCATAATGCTCTGCACTGTGTGTCTATATATATACATTTACAGTGGTACCTCTACTTACGAACGTCTCTACATACGGAATTTTCAGGTTACGACACGCCTCAACGGGAAAATATTGCCTCTTGTTACGAACGAAATTTCAGGATACGAAAGGCAAAAAAGTACGCGCTCCTGGCAGCTCCCGTAGTTTACCGAACGTAAACATACCTGTAGCTGCTCTGCCATTGGCTATCGCCTAGCATCTTCCTGGTATCCCATTGGCTACGAAGTTTTGTTTTTTTTTCCAAAACTTTATTAAGAACAAGGTGAAAGTTTTATGTGTGTGTACAGTACAGAATTAACATTTATTCGCTATGGGCCCCAAGAAAGTGACGGAGATAAGTGGAAAAGGAGAAAAGAAGAAGAGAGTTTTTTTGTCCATACAAACAAAGAAGGAGATAATCGAAAGGTATGAAAAGGGGATGCGTTTGGTTGATCTCGCCAAAGAATATGGCCGTAATACATCAACGATCAGCACGGTATTAAAACAAAAGGAAGCACTTACAAGCCGACAAAAGCAAACGTCCTTGGATCAGAACATGAACCAAAGAAGGCAAAAGGTGACGACGTCGACGACGATAGCAGTTTAAAAGGTAAATGCACATAATTTTTATTATTCTTTCTCTTTTATTATTCTCTTTTATTATTCTTTCTCTCATTTTAAACTCTCATTTTATGTTTATTGTGCAGTAATCTAATTGTAACATGTATTTGTTACATGTTTTGATGCATTTTTACGATTTATAAAAAATTTATGCCCGAATTTTGGGGGGCTTGGAACGGATTACGGCATTTACATGTAAAACACGCCTCTACTTACGGAATTGTCACGTTACGAGAATTCTTCCGGAACGAATTAATTTCGTAAGTAGAGGTACCACTGTATAGTAATATGGACATATGTTTACTAGATGTTGTTTTTTCTTGCCTTCTGATTGTTGCTCTGAGTGTTGCTATCCCTGTGCTGTTGCAATCCTGGAATTTCCCCATTGTGGGACTAATAAAGGCTTATCTTATCTTATCTTATCTTATTCTGCTATCTGTGCAAAAAATTAATTTTTTACAATACACAGACAGTGGTCTGGGTCTTCACGTGGTTTCAACCCCTAAAACCTTCATCTTCGTACATGTTGGTCTCAGTCTGGCCTTTGCAAGGTCTTGACTCCAATACTATTCTTAAGTGAATTTTGAATAGTTTCTAAATTAGTGATGAAGATCAATCTCAGCTTTATTTTTGTGTGGTTAGTTTACTCCTTCACTGCAAAGGCTTGCCTTGTCAACCTGAACCAGGTATTCACCCAGTGACTCAAGGGGAATCAGCTTCCTGTTCAGTCATTAGCTGAAGGCTCAGTTATGAAGCTGCAGCACAGAGCAACTTCTCAAACTTCACCTTAAATATGTTGGCATTTCTGTCTGCACCTCAGGCTACTGCACCCCAAACTTTTCCAGAGAACAACCAGTTTGTTAAAAGATGACTAGCGGCTCTCGGGGTGAGTTACTGCAGAAAGCACAGTATTTGTTTGTAGTATTTGTGCCCAGTACCTCCTGCATTAAAGTTAAGATAAGATAAGATAAGCCTTTATTAGTCCCACAATGGGGAAATTCCAGGATTGCAACAGCACAGGGATAGCAACACTCAGAGCAACAATCAGAAGGCAAGAAAAAACAAGAACAGCTAGTAAACATATGTACATGTTACTATATATATATATATATATATATATATATATATATATATATATATATATATAGACACACAGTGCGGAGCATTATGGTTGGTGAATGTGCAGCAGAAAGTCTAAGCTCTCTCTCCGCAGATGCGGCGGGCCAGCTGGAAGTCTTTGGGCATGATGGTGACCCTCTTAGCGAAGAAGTGACCCGCCAGGTAGGCCTCGCTGGCCTCCTGCAGAGCCATGACGGCAAAGCTCAGGAAGCACAGGTCGGTCTTGAAGTCCTGAGCGATCTCCCTCACCAGGCGCTGGATGGGCAGCTTACGGATGAGCAGCTCCGTGGATTTCTAGTAGCGACGGATCTCTCTCAGAGCCACGGGCCTGTAACAGTGAGGCTTCTTCACTCCGCCGGTGGCCGGAGCGCTTTTCCGAGCAGCCTTGGTGGCCAGCTGCTTCCTGGGGGGCTTTTTCTTCCAGTAGATTTTACGGGCGGTCTGCTTGGTTCTTGCCATTGCTCTTTATTATTCTGTCTTATATTTCTTGCACGCCGCCTAAACTCCAGCCCGGCACCCGCGTCGTTTTCGCTACAGTTCCTGATATGTCGAGTTTCTCCGTTAGCACCGGGTGGCGGTTGAGTGCTAGCTAGCACTAGCCCTTCCCTGCTGTAACGTTTTTTGCTGTAAACAGTGGCTCCGTCCACCGACTCGGGAGACCTTTGGGGCGATCTGTGTGTCCGTGATATATATACTGTATATATATAGAGTGAAAGGTGTAGAAAGAAGAAGGAAGATAAAAAAAGGCTGTTGCAACGAGTTGCAAGTTCCTATAGTATATGACCTAGTTCCTATAGTATATGATGGTTTCTGCCTATTAATTTGAGTTTTAAATCAGAATTCTCAGACTTCAGTTTCAGGTTATCCTAATCATCTAAGAAGAAACTGAAATTTATTTGGACTGAATGAACTATTAGACGTTTTCATCTGAATAAGTGTTGACTTCTGAAATAATTCATTGTGAGTGACTTTACAGGTATTTTAGGGAAATTTTGGAAATTCAGGTTTTAGTGACACACTCTGGCCATTAAGTAACCCACAGTATTTACTTTTCGAGAAAGACTATTGGTCAGATTCCTTCTCAGAAATGCAACTCCCATCTGCAGCCCTTCTCAGAAATTAATTGTGTGAACAGCACTCCAGTTCAATAAATGACAACAAGGTGTCACTAAACTCAGAGCTTCCAAAGGTCCTTACAATACTAAGACACAAGCAAATATTAAACAATGATATTGTGGAAGATGAAAGCAGACGAGACAGTGAGCTGAACAACACGCAAACTTTATCCACTGTCCAACAGAAAACAGAAAGCTGACTCCCCTGAGTGCCTGAGCGAACTCCTTTATACACTTTAATGCCTGCCTCCAGCACACAGGGTAAACACATGAACATTCAGACTGCAAGACATGTACACACATTAACATAACATTGACACACATGTCACAGAGCAGGTCTTGCTACCATACATTCACACCCCTGCGTCCTCAGGTGTCAACCTGGAGCGGCGGGGGGCGAAAAGCACATCTTCGTTTGGTTGGCTCCTCTCACCTTTCTCCATTAACATCTCTAACTATCTTCCCCCCCACCAACCCCCTTGTCCTGGGTGGAGTGCCATGTGTATTGTTTCCACTACACAGCCCCCCCCCCCCCCCAAAAAAAAAACACCCAGAAGGGGCTCTAACCCTCTGGCACCTTGGGCTTGAGCCGGTGCCTGTAATAGCTGTAATGTGGAGTCGCCAGACCAGCCGAAGTGTCTTGCTGTTGAGGTGGGTAGAAGACACATTCGGTCTCTGGTGCGCAGTCCTGTGGAGGGGGAAATGTGGGGAGGGGAAAGACCTAGTCTGCTGCCAACAGTTCTCTGCAGGGGGAACACCAACTTGCGGAGCCACTGTAGGTGGGCATCCGTGCTGGGGGCTCTTGAGCCAACACCACCTGTTTGTCTGCCAACACATAAGCGGGCTGAAGCCTGTCAATGCAGACGGTTTCCTTATGGCCCCCTAAGGCTGACACAAAATGCTTTGCTCCAGTTTCCAGCACTCTGAGCAGTCCGTCATATAGTGGGTGCAGCGGGGTTCTGTGTGTGTCGTGCCTAACAAAAATGAACTTGGCGCTCTGTAAGCTCTTTGGGACGAAGGTGTGGGGAAAACAATGGTGCGCAGGGCCCGGAACGTTAGCGGCCCCTGTACTGTAAAATAATTACGCGGGCGGGTCGGTCCCGGGTGCAGGGTTTTCCAGTAAAAATTCCCTGGGAATCCGTAGCAGCTGAAGAAAAACGAGTTCAACAAGGGAGGCTGACCGATCCTCCTTAGGTGCAGAGCACAACCCCAATAGAACCCAGGGCAGGCGGTCGACCCAGTTTGCATCCGTGAGTGAGGCTCTGAGCCCTGCTTTAAGCGACCTATGAAAGTGTTTGGATAACCCGTTAGCCTGGGGGTTGTATGCAGTGGTGTGGTGGATTTTTCCCCCAGGATCTGGACCATCGCGGACCAGAGTTCCAAATCGAATTGCAGACCCCTATCGGAAGTGATGTAAGATGGGGAACCGAGCCGTGCAACCCAAGCCGACAAAAAAGCACGAGCCACTTACGCAAACGTGGTAGAAGCCAGCGGGACCATTTCAGGCTATCATGTGGTGTGGTCCATGATTGTCAAAAGGTGCGTGAACCCTTGCGGCAGTGGGAGGGGGCCCATCAAATCCACGTGGATGTGGTCGAACCTCCTGGCCGGAATTTGAAATGGCTCGAGGAGGGCTTTGGTTTGTTTGTGCACTTTGGCCCGCTGGCACACGACGCATGCTGCAGCCCACTCTTTCATGTCCCTGCGTAAGTGAGGCCAGACTAGTTTTGCTCCCACTAGTTTAACCAAGGCGCGCACGCTGGGATGTGAAAGGGAGTGGACTGATTAAAAAATGCAGCGGTGCCAAGAGCTTGGAACCACCGGGTGTGGGCAACCGGTGGAGATGTCACAGAGCAAGGAGAGGAACCCTTCCTGCACCACCCTGCTTTCCAGTTTTAACCCTTTAGGCGCGGACTGGAGCGCACAAATGTCCACGTCCCCGGTTTGCTCTGCGGCCATGGTGTGGAAATCTATTCCCACATAGACTGGGGAGACTAACACGTGCGACAGGCAGTTGGCCACGACATTAAGCTTACCAGCTACGTGTTGAATGTTGGTCGTGAACTCTAAGATCATGCCCAAATGTCATTGCTGCCGGGCTGACCACAGTTCAGAAACTTTGGACACTGCGTACATTAGCGGCTTATGATCAACAAACGCGGTGAACTTGTGCCCTTCCAGCCAAAACTTGAAGTGGCGCATTGCCAGGTGGCGGGCTAACAACTTTCTGTCAAACGTACTGCATTTGCGTTTGTTGTTGCGCAAAGTACGGCTGAAAAATGCGAGCGGCTGCCACAAACCAGAGACATACTGCTCCACCACTGCTCCTATGGCAGCATCAGATGCGTCAGTGGTGAGTGCTATCTGTGCTGACGAGGCAGGGTGGGCTAGCAAAGCGGCGTTAGCGAGTGCTGTTTTGGTGTTTGAGAAAGCCTGGACTCGTTAGGGGGTCCAGTCAATGTTTTCCGTGGGCTTCTTTTTTTTGAGCGTGGCATTCAGTGGTTGCAGCAGCTGGGCTGCTCGGGGGAGGAAATGGTTGTAAAAATTGGCCATGCCCCAAAATTCCTGTAGGGCCCTCACGGTCTGCGGATGCAAAAAATCCGACATGGTGTGCACTTCATCAGGCAGAAATGTGCCCTCCAGCGAAATGCGATGACTCCAAAAAAATCAATCACTGGCACACTGAACTGGCACTTCGTCGGGTTAATGATATGCCCGTGCACCTCCAACCTCTGGAAAACTAGTTTGAGATGGGCAAGGTCCGCCTCCTCGGATGCGCTAGCCACCAAAATGTCATCCATGTAGACAAAAACAAAAGGCAGGTCATGGAGCACCCTGTCCATCATTCTTTATAAGGTTTGCGACATGCATTTTAACATGAACGGCATGCGTAAAAACTTGAAAAGGCCAAAATGAATTATTACCGCTGTTTTGGGAACGTCCTCCATGCGCACCAGGACCTGGTGGTAACCGTGGACCAGGTCCACTTTTGAAAAAACCCGCGTCCCGACCAGATGCATGGAAAAATCCTGGATGTGCGGGATGGGATACTGGTTGTGCTCCATGGCGTTGTTCAAGTGCTGGAAATCGCTGCACGGTCGCCACAACCCATTGGCCTTGGGCACCATATGTAGTGGAGATGGCGACGGAGATCCGGCTGTTGGAGCATCTAACGATGCCCAGTTGCTCGAAGTGAGTGAACTCCTTGTGCGCGGGGGCCAGCTTAACCGCGCCCAGGCTCCGAGGGCACACAAACACCAGCGGACCTTTTGTTGTTATGAAATGCTCAACCTCGTGTTTGGTTACTGTAGCAGAAAAAGTCTGAACCATGAGTGCTGGAAACTGTGAAAGCAATTGCTGGTACTTACCCCCTGGAGCTATAATGTTAGCATGTATTGTTGGCCCAACTCCCCGAGCTGTGCAGGGCAAGGAGGAAAAAGAAACAGCATCCATTAAACGTTTATTGGCAACATCGACTAACAATCCGTAAGCACATGAAAAATCAGCGCCTAAAATGGGGATAGAACATGCAGCTACCACAAAGTCCCAATGGTAATTGCATCCGTGTAAGCATACTGTCAACGTTCGTTCACCAAACGTCCTGATGTTGGATCTGTTGACGGCCGTAAGCTTGGGGCCGTGGCCTTCTGCCAACCTGTCTGCACTGACTGGCAGAATGACACTCTTCTGGGAGCCGGAGTCCACCAAAAAATGTCTCCCCAAATGCGTGTCTGTGATGAAAAGCAGCTTGTTTCTGTCGCCAGCGGTCACAGCTGCTACTGACTGCTGGCCATGCCGTTTCCCTGGCTTCTTGAATTGGCACTGTGGCAGACAGTGTTGGTCATTCAAGCCAAAATGGCGGTGATAGAAACAGAGCATCCTGTTCCTGCATCTCGAGGCATCCGTCCCAGTCACCCCCAACAGCTCCTTGACCTCGCTGGAGTCCTTCATGGCTGCTGGTGTCGTTGCATGCACGCTGAGAGCTCTGTTCACTAGGATGATGCTGTCCGCTTCTTGCGCCAGGGCGTAGTAGTTCTTGGGCACCAGCAGCGGTGAGTTGGCCAGGATCGCCCTTGCTGTAGCTGGTAGGTTACTGAGGATGAGGTGGACAAACAAGAGAGTTTGTCGTCCTTTCCCCTCAGCGCTAACACGCTCTCTATCAGCTCCACAGGTGACTTGTCACCCAACTGTGAGTGCGTGAGTTTTTCTGCTTTCTCACTGTCCGACAGGGTATAAAGCTGAAGCAGCATCTGCTTGATTGTGTCATATTTGTTTGATCTGCATATTTGCTTGATCAGCATCTGCTTGATTGTGTCATATTCTCCCTGAGTCAGGCCATCGTTCCCAGATGCTTCAAGACCTCTATCATTGTACCGGTGGCAAAGAAACCAGTTGTGTCCTGTTGCACTGACACCAATTGTGATGAAGTGTTTTGAACGGCTTGTCAAACCACACATTACAGCCTGCCTCCCTGCATCACATGACCCGCTCCAGTTTTCATATCGTTCAAACCACTCCACGGAGGATGCTATAGTCACCACCCTACGCTCTGTCATCACCCACCTGGACCAGAAAGACACCTACGCCAGACTCCTGTACATTGATTTCAGTTCAGCATTCAACACCATTATTCCCCAGAGACTGATGGAGAAATTACTCCTTCTCGGTCTGAACACCGCCACATGTCTCTGGATCTGCACATCCACCAACCACAATGCTCCGCACTGTGTGTCTATATATATATATATATATATATATATACTGTATGTATGTATGTATATATATATATATATATATATATATATATATATATATATATATATATATATATATATATATATATATTTATAGTAATATGTACATATGTATACTAGCTGCTCTTGTTTTTTCTTGCCTTCTGATTGTTGCTCTGAGTGTTGCTATCCCTGTGCTGTTGCAATCCTGGAATTTCCCCATTGTGGGACTAATAAAGGCTTATCTTATCTTATCTTATCCTGGATTTCCTGACAGAGAGACCTCAGTCTGTCCGGGTTGGAAACAACATCTCCAACTCTGTCACGCTGAGCACCGGATCCCCTCAAGGCTGTGTACTCAGTCCACTGTTGTCTACATTTCTAACACATGACTGTGTATCCAGACACGAGGGGAACCAGCTTATTAAGTTTGCAGACGACACCACGGTGGTGGGACTTATCCTGAGGGATGAGGAATCAATGTACAGGGAAGAAGTGAGAGACCTGGAGGGCTGGTGCAGGGAGAACAATCTGGTGCTCAACGTGGACAAAACAAAGGAGATGATTATCGACTTCCGGCGGTCACAGCCTGAGCACGTCCCCCTCAGCATCGGTGGCCGTTTAGTGGAGAGAGTGGAGAACATCAAGTTCCTCGGAGTGCAGATCTCGCAGGACCTGACCTGGAGCAAGAATTCCTTAGGGATCAGGAAGTGGGCTCAGCAGAGACTGCACTTCTTGAGGAAACTCAAACAGGCCTCTCTCCCCATCTGCATCCTTAGGACCTTCTACAGAGGTGTGGTGGAGAGTGTTCTGACGTACTGCATTGCTACATGGTACTCCAGCTGCAGTATGTCAGACAAAAAAGCCCTGCAGAGGATAGTCAAGGGGGCTGAGAGGGTAATTGGAGTCTCCCTCCCCTCTGTCCAAGAACTTTTTCAGAACCGCTGTAGGAGCAGGGCACTGAACATTGTCAAGGCTGCACGGTGGCGCAGTGGTTTAGCACTGTGGCAGCACAGTTTTACCCTCGGCCGGGGGACCGCGGGGATCATGAGATCGTGGGTTCGATCCCAGCCCCCGACCAACAGTGAGCTGTGTGGAGTTTGCATGTTCTCCCCGTGTTGCGCGGGTTTACTCCGGGATTTCTCCGGTTTCCTCCCGCACACCAAAAACATGTAGGTTTAGGGCGCTCGCGCACGCAGCGACCAGCAGCCGGTGGCTTGTCACCAGACTGCAAACCAAGTCTACCTACGGGTACAAATAAGTAACAAAAAAAAAAAAAAAAAAAAAGGACCGTTCTCACCCTCTGCATAAACACTTTGAACTTCTTCTATCTGGTAAACGATTCCGGAGCATCAGAGGCAGAACCACCAGACTGATCAACAGCTTCCTTCCACAAGCTGTCAGGATGCTGAACAGTTGACCCGGAATCTCTCATACATACTATTGTACCTACGGACATTTTGTATATCATTTGTATATTATAGTTAGTTAGGTTTTCCCCAAGTATGTCTCAGGGATGTGTGAATGGATGGGGGGGTGGGGGTGGGGGGTGAAGCTATGTGTGAGTGTGTCTTAAATCATGCTGCTTCTATTTATATGGATGCCGAGAGAAACGCAATTTCATCTTGCCTGCACTACAGTTGTATGTACAGCAATATGACAATAAAGTTTGATTTGATTTGATTTGATTTGATATTTCCTCTGGGCTGGTGGCTTGTGGAGCAGGCTCCTTACTTGCTGTGTGGTGTGCACATCCAGCGCAGCAACCACATGATAATATTTGGTGTCGTCCGTGGAGATCCCACAGAGTGCGAATTGGGCTTCCACATATAGAAACCAAGCGGTTGGACTTGCGGTCTGGACACCATGGTGATAGCAGCTTAACGCTGAAGCTCCAAGACCCCATCTGTGAAAATACCTTGAAAATCAGATTTAACGGATTTTTGGAAGAGTGAAAATGAAAAGACAAAGTCATTATGCCTAAAGGAAAACAGAAGAGATCGACATTTCCCAGGCCAAGACGCGCATCGGCCGGAGAATCTGACCTGGAGGACATCCACTCGGAAACAGAGGAGCTGAATGAGGCTAGCAACACGGTTAGCTTAAAAACGATAATTCAAGAATTAAGAGAATTTTGCCGAGAGTGTTGGCCCGAATTTCGTGAAATTTAAGATGAAATAAAAAGGACAAACAACAGAGTGGACCAGGCTGAGGACTGAATCATGGAAGCAGAGGAAAGAATAAAAGGGCTGGAAGAAACCGTGCTGGAATTACTCAAACGGCAGACAAGACTGGAGGCTAAGCTAACCGACCAAGAAGGAAGACTAAGAAGGGCCAACATAAGAATTCATGGTCTGAAAGAAGGAGTCGAGGACGGTTTCACCACAATGGCTGCATGCGTGGAATCCATACTGAGAGAGAAGTTGGAAATTCCCCAATCCACCGACTTGAAGATCGAAAGGGTGCGCTGTTCATTAGCCACAAGGCCATCGGCGGACGCGCCGCCATGATCGGTGGTGGTGAAGTTTTTCCAACTTCAGAACAAAAGAAGAGGTTTTGAGACTGGCTTGGCAGAAAAAAGGATTTATGCACCAAGAAAGAAAAGTTTTTGTGGAGCACAAGTACGCCCTGGAGGTCCTTAAAAAGCGTCGGGAATACAACAACGCTAAAAAGGTACTAAGAGAGAAGAAACTACGCTTTCAAACTCCATTTCCGGTGAAGCTGCGGGTTTTTTATGGGGAAGAGACATGTCTCTACAACTCGGCGGAAGAAGCAACCAGGGATATGGCGAGAAGAGGGCTCCCGGTAACGGTGTATAAACCCGCAGCAGACCCGATCGAAAGAATCAAGGCTCAAATGTGGTGCACAAAGAGACCCTCAAAATCCATGGGCCAGCAGTGGGAAACCCAGCGCCAGGGCTATAAGGAAAAACTGAACGCTTTCAGGAGGGAATAACGATATTTTTAGTCAATCTACGCATCCAACCCTCCTCCTACAAGGTAACAAACATTAAAGGAGATGAAGAACCAGCAAGTGGTAAAACATTTCATGGAACAGTCATAAGATTAAAAACAAGTAAGTCTTTAAAAAAAAAAAAACTTGTTAAAATAGAGATGTGACAATGAACCACATGAACTCTCCACACTAACAAATACTGTATTAACGTGATTGTTTGCTGTGATGGTGGTGGGAGGTTGCGCACAATTTCATAGGGTATAGGCATAAAAAAAAAAAAAAAAATCATTACAAGTTCGGATTGGGATCTGAAATTCATGTTAAAAACATGGGACAAATTACAGGGGTAAGAGAGGGCCCTCAACACGTAAGAGAGTTTGAGGAATCTCCCTCAGAGCCAACGCACCATCAAGGCTCTTCTAAGGTCACTAAAAAGACCTCAGCTCAGGAAGATCTTTTGACAGTTTTTTGTTTTAAAGTTTTATATACTATGTTCTTAATGTTTTTTATGTTCTTAATGTTCTTTCAGTTTCTGAGTAGCATAAAAGAGGGCCACTACACTGTTATACTAAATAAGACAACACAATGGAGAAACAGGGTGTAACCAAAATAATCTCATATAATGTAAAAGGGATCTTGAAACCAGTTAAAAGATCCAAGATTCTTGGCAAAATGAAAAAAGACAAAGCAGGAATAATATTTTTACAGGAAACCCACCTAACAGACTTGGAGCACACTAAACTTAATAGGCAATGGTTTAAACTGATCTCTTCATCTTCATATAAGTCAGGGAGGAGGAGGGGGGTAGCGACATTGATCTCAACCAAAATTGTGTTTGAAAAAAATTCAGAACACAAAGATAAAGAAGGGAGATTCAGCATGGTACTTGGTCAGCTAGAGGGAGAAGATATCATCCTGCTGAATGTATATGCACCTCCAGGGGCTAACTGGAAATTTTATAAAAATGTATTTGACCTAATGATAACTAAAGCCCAAGGTTTAGTGATATGTGGGGGAGACTTCAATCTAAGACTGAATCCATACTGGGATGCATGTGGTAATTCTCCACATCAAAATAACACTCAAAGTAGAAAAACTCAGATGCTACTAAAAGAAATGGGAATCTGTGACGTGTGGAGGGAACTCTCAACCCCAGTGTAAAAGATTATACATTTTACTCAGCACCACATTCTTAATACTCAAGGATTGACTATTTTTTATGTTTAATAGAGACATTGGAAGAGTAAAAAACATGTAAAATAGGACTGATGGATCTCTCTGACCACAGTCAGATCTATATGGACTTAAATATCTAAAAATACACAAATAATACATTTTCTTGGAGGTTAAATTCAAATGTGCTGAAAGGACCACTGAAAGATGAACCGGAATCAGATATTCTCAGATATTTGGAAGAAAATGATAATGGAGAAGTATCCCCTTTAATACCGTGGGACGCATGCAAAGCTGTAATAAGGGGAAAGATTATTGCAAAACTGGCAACCCAAAAGAAACTGAGACAAGAAAAACTATCCACATTAGAGTCAGAACTTAAGAAACTAGAAAAAGAGCACAAAGACAACACTCATTCTAATGACTCGCTCAAAATTAAGGAAATTAAAAAAACAAATAAACAAGATCTACACAATAGAAATCCAGAAGAAACTTACATTTCTGAAACAAAAATACTATGAAACAGGTAGCAAATTGGCAAAATTACTAGCCTACAAATTGAGGAAACAGCAAACGGAGAGAGCAATCTACAAAATCAGAGACCCAGTATCAAAGGAAATAAAATTTAGAATTCAGGAAATTCTTAAAAGCTTCGAGAATTACTACAAGAACTTATACTCCCTCAAAAACCACAAAAACGTAGCCTTCCTAAATACATTAAATCTTCCCCAACTTACTGAGTCACAAAATAAAACATTACTGTCAGAAATACAACCTAAAGAATTAGAAAAAGCAATTATGAAGCTTAAAGCTAACAGATCCCCAGGAGCAGATGGCTATATAGTGGTACAAAACCTTTAAACAGCACCTATCTCCTCTCCTCCTGAAAACATTTAACTATGTCCTCCACACAGGGGAAATCCCCACCTCCTGGAGAGAAGGGGTCAATGCAGTCATGCCTAAACCTGAAAAGGATAAACTAGAGTGCTCCAACTACAGACCAATCAGTGTATTAAATCAGGACTACAAACTTTTTACTGCTATCCTTGCCAAAAGGTTAGAAAATATACTGACAGACTTAATTCATTTAGACCAAACAGGTTTTATAAGACAAAGACAGACACAAGATAACATTACACACTTTACACATAATTCATCATATAAAAAAACATAATATAAATGCAGCCATATTGGGATTAGATGCTGAAAAAGCATTTGATTCAGTTGACTGGTCTTTCCTATATAGAATCTTATCCAGTTTCAATTTTCATAATAACTTCATTAGAACTATCCAGGCTTTATATAAAAAACAACAACAGCTAAAATAAGGATTAACAGTAAATTATCATCATCTTTTGAACTGGAAAGAGGTTGTTGTCAGGGCTGCCCCTTGTCTCCACTGCTCTTTGCAATCTTCATAGAACCTCTGAGCCAATGGATAAGACAGAATCAAAAAATTCAAGGTATTACACTTGGTCAGAAGGAACATAAAATAGCGCTCTTTGCTGATGACCTTTTAATATACCTGGGGCAGCCGGACACCTCTTTTCCAGAACTAATCTAAGTTTTTTCAGAGTATGGAGATTTATCGGGGTACGAATTAAACATGCATAAAACCCAAGTTTTAACATTCAACTATGACCCAAATCAATATTTACTAAGCAAACTCAAAACTAACTGGGAGATGGAATCTATGAAATATCTGGGGGTCAATATCCCAAAACAACTCAACAAAATTATAACACTAAACTATGATCCACTGATGGCAAAAATAAAATCTGATCTAGCAAGATGGAATATGATACCATTCTTGGGTACTGCACAAAGAATTGAAGCAGTCAAAATGAATATACTTCCACGTCTTCTATACCTTTTCCAAACAATGCCGGTAGAACCTCCCCAAAAAACATGGCAAGAACTGGACAGAAGGATCTCAAGATTCATATGGCAGGGCAAGAGACCTAGAATCAGATATAGAACCCTACAGCTAAACAAAGACAAAGGTGGGCTCGCGCTGCCAAATATCAGGGACTATTTTAAAGCCGCACAAATTAAAACTTTAGTCGAGATATGTAACCCAGTCTACACTGCACAATGGAAGGAGGTGGAATGCCAAATAGCAAGTGACATTCCCCTACAGGCGATAATAGGGAACAATGCCTTACCTAAACTTTTGAATAACACTGACCAGTGGATAGAGACCCCGCTAAAAATTTGGTTTAAGATAGTCAGAGAGAATCAAACTAAAGAACCCTATCGATTATTGCAATGGATTTCCTATGATCAGGACTTTACTCCTAATAAAACAGACACTAGATTTAAAAAGTGGAAAGAGAACAGACTGATAAAATATTACGATTTTTTTAAAGGGCAAATTTTAAGAAGTTTTGAAGATTTGAAAAAACAAGGTCTAGTAAATCAAGACCTTTACAGGTTCTTTCAGCTTAGACACCACAAAAACAAAATACTTAAAAAGGAGGTTTTGGAAAGGGCCCAGTCAGGTGTTCTGAAGGTCTTCTTAATGGCATATAAAGGGATCCCAGGGATCAGCTACATTTCTAAAATATACCAAGGTCTTCAAGACTTAAAAGGAGACAACACATCATATATAAAAGAGAGATGGGAAAAAGAGGGTAATTTCACTTTACAACTGGAAATATGGGAAAAGCTAAATAAACAACAATGGAAAAGTACTTCATCCCTGCAGTGGAGAGAATTTGGATGGAAAAATTTGGTAAGATTTTTCAGAACACCTGCACAAAACAAATTTACTCGTAAGGGGTTGAATTGTTGGCGCTTGTGTGGTGAAAAGAATGCAAATCATTTTCATGTGTTTTGGTCGTGCCCAGTTATCCATCAATATTGGACCAATGTACAGACAATATTGGGGAAAATATTCAAAGTAACAGTTCCCTTTTCTTTTATAACTTTGTATTTGGGTTTACTACCGGACTCTCTGGAAAGACGAGGAGAAAAATACTTATTCACTGTTTTAATATTGGCAAGTAAAAAAGCTCTAACAAAAAAAATGGATGTTGAAAGACTGTCCTACACCTGAAGATTGGATTAATGTGATTCAGGACATTTATTTGATGGAAAAGTTGACATTTGCACTGAGACAGGACATGGATGGGTTCTTGAACTTTTGGCAACTCTGAAACGCATATGTGTCTTCCATCAGATCTAATCTTTGACAAATACCATTTCAATAATGGCACCTCTCTTTGCTCCAACACTACTCAGATGCTCTTTTATTTTTCTGCTCTTTTGTTGTTGTTGTTTTTTTGTTGTTGTTTATTTTGTTTTTATTTTTGTTCTTCTTTTAATTTCTCTTTTTCTTTCACTTAAAAAAAGGGTGTTGTAATATTTTTTTTCCAATGTTGTCAAAAAAAAGGGGGAATATGTGATGAAAATGTAAACAATGCAATGCTGTAATGACACGTATACCCTTTACAAAAACTTAAAAAAAAAAAAAAGAAACCAAGCGGTTGGATTGTGGAGCTAGAAGTCCAGGAGCTTGACTGTGACAGCACATGATGTGCTGGTGTTCTCCTTCTGGGTTGTCTCTGGGGTGGTTCTCGGCTTGTTCTCCATTGCACGG
Organism: Pholidichthys leucotaenia; assembly: GCA_020510985.1. Taxonomy (NCBI): domain Eukaryota; kingdom Metazoa; phylum Chordata; class Actinopteri; order Cichliformes; family Pholidichthyidae; genus Pholidichthys; species Pholidichthys leucotaenia. Next base: position 13,420,325 of record CM035849.1, read on the forward strand.
CTTAGGGTCACCAATGTGGAAGATGAAAGCAGACGAGACAGTGAGCTGAACGACACGCAAACTTTATTCACCTTCCAACATAAAACACAGAAAACTCATTCCACTGAGTGCCTGAGTGAACTCCTTTATACACTTTAATTCCCGCCTCCTGCATACAGGGTAAACACATTAACATTCAGACTGCAAGACATGTCCACACATTAACATAACATTGACACACACATCACAGAGCAGGTCTTGCTACCATATATTCGCACCCCTGCATCCTCAGGCGTCAACCTGGCACAGCGGGGGGCAAAAGGCTCATCTTTGTTTGGTTGGTTCCTCTCACCTTTCTCCATTAGCATCTCTAACCATCTTCTCCCCCACCAACCCCCTTGTCCTAGGTGGAGTGCCATGTGTATTGTGTCCACCACAATCTCAACAATCCCTTCAGTTCCATCTTACAGTCACTTACAATAATTTTGACTTCACTCAGAATGTTTTAACCCCATGGCTCTGTACTTACAAGACGTGAAGCTGACTAACTGATGCTTATCTTGCTGGACAGACAGTAAACACACGATGACACTGGATTTGAGTCTTCATTTAATGGAGAAAATGTGCTCATCCATTAAAAAAGTGCACTCTTATTTTGATTTTTCTCATTCATCCATTCATCTCATTCATGTAAAACTGAAATAGACAGAATAGGAGATGTTAGTGTTATGTCTGGAAACCCAGAGAGACTCACAGAGAATGGTGCTGCTTTGGAACACGCATAGGAAGAACACAGCATTCCTCTTGTGTGCATGGGATGGCTGTACTCTCGTTGTTGTTGTTCCCGATAGATGCAGGCTCCCTCTCCTGCGGCTCTGCAGCAGCTCCCTGAAGCTCATGCTGGGCGAAGAACGAAGGTGAGTCCAGTTGCTGCTCTTGCTCTGTATTGTGTTCGTTCTCTGTGTCCTGTTCACCCCCTGTGCTGTGGTCACTCTCCATGCTGTATTCTCCTTTTGCGCTGTGGTCTTCGGTTAGCTTGTCATGGATTAGCTCCCTAGTGCCTTGCTGTCTCGCGGTGTCTAACTTGGGGACCTCTCGAAATGGTGTGGAGTCGGCGGGCTCAGCAACCGGGACAACTGTCTGCACCAGCGAAACCAGCTGCAGGGGACACAGGTGAGGTCCTGCCAGTTGTGGCGTCATCTGAGCTGTCATCTCCAGTTGGAACGCCAATTCCATTGCCTCCGACACGATTGGTAGAGTGCCAGCTCTGGCAGCGTCTCCTGCAGCTTCTTCACCATGTCTGCCACTGTCCAGTCATCTGGTCCCTCCTCCAGCACGGCCCGCATCACCAAACTTGCCGTGAACTGCTTCAACTGTAACATTAACAGTCTGTAATCCGTGTGTCCAAACTCGCACGTGCTAGCCAAACAGTGAAGGGCGTCCACGTACTGTCAGAGCAACTCATCCTCTCGCTGCTGGCACTGGTAGAACACGGACCTCTGGGCCATCACATTCTCTGGAACATCAAAGCATTTGGTTAGCAAACCAACAGACCTATTGTAGTTGCTGTAGGGTGAAGCGTGGTGGCTAGCTAGCAGCTTGACCGCCTCGGCATACGATACTGTTGGTCTTATCGCACCGTAAATACAAAAGCCTTGCATGCCCAGATAGTGAACCAGCAGAGCTATCTTCCATGCCTCATTTATCTTATCTGGGCCAAATGCTGATGTGTAGGTGGTGAAAGCATCACTTGAAGATGGCCAAGGAATGGATGGATCACCGGATTTTTCCAGAAACGTTCTCAGTGGCCTTAGGCACGCCTCCATGGTTTAACTCTCGTCGCCAAATGTTATGTCTGGAAACACGGAGAGACTCACAGAGAGTGGTGCTGCTTTGGAACACAAACTTTATTACATAAAGTTAAATGATATTGTCAGGAAAGCCCCTCCAGGATGAGGAAGAGGACCCAAATGTGAGGCAGATTTGATTCACCATGATTTATTTAATAACAAAACAGAAAATAAAGCGGCTTGTGGGCTGAACAGAAGCAAACTCGGCAAACTTACAGGCAGGCAGAATAATTCACAACAAGGCAGGAACAGGCTGGACAGAAGCGTGGGGAACACGTCAAACAGGAAACAAGGGTGCCACCAGTCACATTAACTGAACATGGGTATATATAGGGACAGGGGAGCAATCAACATAACATGAGACAGATGGGAAGATTAATCACTGAAGGCTGTGGCAGCTGGCAGTGACAGGAGGGCGGGGTTGAATACACACACACACACAGGAAAACACAAACACGAACAGGGGATCAGAGGGGGGACAAAATCACAATAAATAATAACAGAACTAAAGGCCGAATCACAGATCTAATAAACAAAACTGAAAATAGAAAACATAAAAGCAAATCCGTGGGTCCAACCCACGGTCCTGAAAAAAACAAAAACAAAACAAGAATAAACCCTCCCTGGGTAGGTGGTGGGGGCACCAGGCCAGGCGGGGTGAAATGAACTCTGTCCCTCCTCACAGGGTCCAAAACAAAAGTCCACAGCCCCAAACCAAAAACAAAAATTGGTCAGGTGGCCTGCAAAAGTCCCAGGGCCACCGGACCACAGAGCAAGGTAGGTTGTGTGGTCCTCCAGAGTCCCAGGACCACTGGACTGAAGAGCAAGATTGGTCAGGGGGCCTACCCAAATCCATGGGTCCCCAGAAGGGTGAACATGATGCGTCGGGAGCCCTACCACAGTCCATGGGCCACCACACGGGAGAAGACACATGAGCCCCTTGTTCTGAAAACAACATATGATCTTCTCATACCAAGGATAACAAAGATTTGAATACAGAATTTTTTTTGTTCACAAGATAACATGGGATTTCCAAGATCACAAGGTAACATGGAAACTTTAAACTCAAGAGATAATAACAAGGAACCCAAAAACTCAAGAGATGATAGCAAGGACATCTCAACCTCAAACCCAGGAGATGAAAACATGGCAACCTCATCCTCATCTTCTTTTACCTCTGGAGGTGACAATATGATCCTTTAACCTGTTGAACTCTGTTCAACTTCCCTAAAAACGCCTAAAAATAACATGCCCAAAGTAAATCAAAAGCTGTTCTTCAACCCTTTGCAGCATCTTCATGGGGTTAGTCTCATTTAAAAGAAAACACTCTGAATTTTTTGGCAAAACAGTCATAATCTCTCTAAGTGCTCCTGCCACTGAGTAACAAGAAAGTTTGCCTGGGTGTTTTTTTTAGATACAGATGCTTGCAAATAACATACAGCTGTCAGATACTGGCTGGAAAACACAACAGAAATGTAGAACCAAGTGTTTTCAAGCTTAGGTCAAAATTTTGTAAAAATACCACAAAAAAATGAATATATTACAGAGCTTTTTTCTCAGGTTGTAACAAGGCTGTGTCTGTACTGGAAGACTGGAAATACAGCTTTTTTTTTTTCAGTGCGCCCTGAGACACACTAAGATGCAGAGACGTGACCACCCGCGGAATTCACAGGGTTCAAGGGGTTTTAACCTCAGAGAATGAAAACACAGGCACTTTAAACTCAGAAAATAATAACATAGCTCCCCAAAGTCAGAAGATAAAAACATAGACATATCGACCTTGGAAGGTGACACAAAAGCTTTAGGTTTAGAACACCACACAGAAGCTCCCAGCTCTGAAACTAACGTAGGAGCTCTCTGCTCGAAAGCTAACATGGGAGCTGTCAACTCAAAAGCGGACACAGGAGCACAACACTCAGGGGAAGGTGACACAAAACCCCCACTCTCAAAAGCCTTAATCTTAAAGGGCAACAACAAAAAATCCATGAAGTGAGAGTATGCCACCTGGAAACTGAGAAAATAACATTGGAGTCCTTTGCTCAAAAGAAAACAACATGGGGGTCCCAAACCCAGAAGGCAACACTGGGGCCCTCTGTTTTGGAGACCACAAAGGAGCCCTTTGCTCTGGGGACAACCACTTGGGAATTTTCAACCGCATAAAAGCCTCTGACTCAGGCAGCAACATATAACCTTTATGTGCTGGAAATAGTACAGAAACCCTAAGCTTTGGAGCTAACACAAGAAACCTTAATTTAGATACAGGTAACAGAGGCGTTTCTAGCTCAAGGACCTCAGATGCAGAGACATCTGGCTCAGGGGACACAGGTGTAGAAATTTCTGATCCACAAGACACAAATGCAGAATTTTCTGGTTCAAAACTCATAAATGCAGAATCTTGTGGTGCAAAATATAAATGCAGAAATTTCTGGGTTAGGACACATTAATGCAGAAACTTCTGATTCTGGACACCCCAATACAGAATTTTCTGCTTCAGGACACACCAATGCAGAGATTTCTGATTCATGTGACATAAATGCAGAAATTTCCAGCACAGGGGGCACAGGAGCAGAAATCTCTGATTCATGGCATACAGATGCAGAAGTTCATGACACATGGATGCAGAATCTTCTGGACCAGGACACACAAATGCAGAAATTTCAGGTCCAGTAAACACACAAACAGAAATTTCAGAATTTTCTGGCTCAAGACACTTTACAGCAAAAATTTCTGGTGCAGGACACATTACTGCAGAAATTTCTGGTGCAGGAGACATTACTGCAGAAATTTCTGATACAGGACAGATTACTGCAGAAATTTCTGGTGCAGGACACATTACTGCAGAAATTTCTGGTGCAGGAGACATTACTGCAGAAATTTCTGGTGCAGGACACATTACAGCAGAAATTTCTAGTGCAGGGCATATTATGGCAGAAGTTTCTAATTCAGGGAACAATGACACAGAAGTCTTTAATTCACAAATGGCAGACAGTTGAGTTATTAGTTCCATAGCCAGTGATGAAGGTGCTTCTTGCTTTGAAGCAAGTGGTTGAGGCGCATAGCCCTCAGGAACAGCTGACAGAAGTGTGCTGGACTCAGGAACAGATAATTGTTGCGCACTAACCTCTGACGTTGGTAACAATGGCGCGCTGGCTTCAGGAACAAATGACAGCAGTGCGCAGTCCTCTGGAACAGGTTTCAGCAGCGCACTGGACGCAGGAACAGACTGTTTGAAAACATCACTCTCAGGAGCTGATGACAGCAGCTCACAGGGCTCTGGAGCAGGTATTAGGGGCGTGCTTAATGCAGGTACACAAGATGAAGGCGCGCCGCTCACTGGCACAAACGGCAGGTGCGCACCAGCCACAGGAACAGATGATGATGACTCCTCCTCTGGCATGAAGGTGGACTTGTCGAATCGCAGAAAATTGTTGAGGAATGCAGGAATGTCCTCCCTCACATGGGGCTTCGCTGGGACGAGCTGATGAGTGTGCCTCCATGCCGCATCCCTCCACGCTGCAGCCTGCCAACCATCCATCCGCTGGCAGAAGGTGTAGCACTCTCCCACATCTCTGATGAGATCCTGCAGCTCCAGGTGGAGAGCAACATCCTCTGGCCTGGAGAAGAGGAGAGAGGAAAAACAGGTGAAGGTGAGGGTAAGGGAGTGGCAGCAGAGTTGGCAGCAGAGGCAGTTGGAGAAAACTCAGCAGTGGGTGAAGGCTGCCACTGAGCCCCCCTCTGCGAGGACAAGACAAGACCTCTCATTACATGGTGTTAAAAAAATGAGAAAATGGTACTTGCCTTTGTAACATTGCATGGAGGTCGGGGACAGTGCCTTTAGCATGGCAAACTGAGATGGTGGTTCCTCCCTTCAAGAAAGGGGACTGAAGGATGTGTTCCAACTTTAGCGGGATCACACTCCTCAGCCTCCCTGGGAAGGTCTATGCCAAGGTACTGGAGAGGAGAGTCCAGCCATTGGTCAAACCTCGGATTCAGGAGGAGCAATGTGGTTTTTCGCCTGGCTGTGGCCCATCCGACCAGCTCTTTAACATCATGGATCATCACCTATTATAATGTAAATATAAAGCTAAACTTGCTGTTGAAATTGACCTTCTCTTTGGCCATTTTGGCTTATGGAGGCCTGATTTCACTTTCATTTCACTTCATTTAATTTACTGTATTTCCATCTGTCACAAAAGAACATAAATAAACTCCCTTAAAAAATTTCATCTTAACAGACAGACTGAAGCTAAAGCTTATAATTACTGAACCACAGCAAAACAAACAAAATTACATAAATTCACATCAATCTAAGTTGAATATTTTTATAGTGTCATGACATATTAAGTTTTAACAGCTCACGTGCAAGATGCCAAACACACGAAGGAACCACACAGAAGGGCATGTTTGACAATTTTATTAATAGCAAAATCCAAAGCGCACAGCTACAGAAACAGTCACACGCCAGAGGAAAGGACCTGTGGACGGAAGACGAGAGCCGTGAGCTGAGGAGTAGAGTAAGGGGAAATGGGCGAGCCAAATTACCACTTACTTGGGAAATCCAGAGAGGACCGGCAGGACCCAGTGGGGAATAGATGAACCAGTAGGGTAAGGAGGGGAAGGTGAGCTGATGGTGACTGACCGGGTGGATGAGATTGCTGAAGGACAGTGTGGTGGGGCAGGAGAGTGCGTGCAGTCCCGAGGACACACCTACACGGTGGCAGCAACCTGAGGAAGAGAAGAGAATAAAGGTTAACGGTGTGTTAACGCTTAAACGTGTTAATTTGCTTGCCTGAACACGGGCAGTATACCCAGACGAGCCAGCGTTGACTGTGCGGGGGAGGCCTCCTTATGTACGCTGGCTGATGAACGGGCGCAGGTGTGTCTTCTGCCTCAGGTGCAGTGATGAGTTTGTGAAGGAGAGACCGGAGGGGAGGGGCATGCTCCCGCCGCCCATGACAAACAGCATTCAAACAAAATTAAATATTTTCACGGTTAAACAAAATCAAACATTTTCACAACAATCATTCAGATAACTTGATAAATGTGAGGTCATGTAATCATTTAAACTTGTTTCATGCAGAATTTCAACTCTTCAAATTTGCTCCATAAACAGAAAAAGTGTTTTATAGTAGTTGTATCATCGGCAAATAAGATGCATTTCACATTCTTGAGGACTTCACAAAGATCATTTGTGTACAATATGAAAAGTAACGGACCGAGTACAGAACCCTAAGGAACACCACAGGTGACCCGTAAAAGTTGTGAGTTAATTTTATTTATATTAATTTCCTGATACCGATTCTCAAGATAATTTGTTAAACCAGTTATGTGCAATCCTTCTCACAGCAAATGGTTCAAATTTATGTAATAACAGCTTATGGTCAACAGTGTCAACTGCATATTCTTTTCTTCCAGTACTGTGTTATCCTTTCTACTAAATCAAGTAAGGCTAATGTGGTGTTCTACTGTATTTTCTCTAAAACCATACTTTTGTTCGCACAATATATTTTGTTTAGTAATGAGCACAAATTTTTCTGTTAGGATGACAGTTTATCATCTGTCAGAGGACTGTAGTTAAAAAAAGCCTTTCAGCTAATTCTGATATATTTATAGTTATGTTCATGATATGGAATTACCCAAAAGAATTAAATGAAGTAAGTCATGTTTCTGTTTAGTTTTTAATGATTTGATTGTTTTTCTGAGTTCACATACTTGAGGCCCTTTTCCACTAGCCTCACTTAGCCCTACACCGCACCACTCAGCCCGCTAAAGGCGCTTTTCCACTAGCCCCAGCACTGGTTAGCAGGTACTTTTTTAGTACCTGATCCAGGGCAGGGTCTAACCGAGCTGAGTAGGGCTGAGTATGGCTGTGATATGACTTTAAGAGACTGGTCGCCACTGATTGGTCAGGTCATAACATCACGAAAGCGACTTTTTCTGCTGAATTTACTCCACGACCACCATTTGTAGTTGTTCAGCCAGTGAACACAGTGCGCCCCTTTAATACAGTATATTATATTAATATACTGTATAATATACTTATATAATAATATACTCCTAATATTATATATTAGGAGGTGCGCAATTTTCTTTCTATATTAGCCGACGATCGCATCCAGCGCGAGTTGGACGGATCTACTCGAAATGAAAAAATATACCAGCAGGTGTCCGAGCAGATGGCTTCCCAAGGGCACATCCATACTGCCAAACAGTGTCGGGAGAAGCTGAAAAAGCTGAAAAGCGATTACCGAGCAGTGAAGGACCACAATGCTCGAAGTGCAGCGGATCGGAAGGAGTGGAAGTGGTTCGCTGAGAGATATTGGGCTCGACACGGCCACTGTCACGGTCACGGTCACGGCCTTGGAAACCGTGGATGGTGAGTGTTGTTTTGATATTGCGTGTCTTTTCGCCACTTGATCCTTTCTGTGCCAAGCTCACTGTTTTTAAGAAATAGGAAGGTTGTTAGATTGTGGGTAATGGTTGTTACTGAGGCTTGCCTATTGTTTTGCAGCCAACTGCAGATTCACGCTTGCTTTGTGTTAAGTATTAGCCCGAACAAAAAGCTGAATTACGCTTATTGTATTCCGGTTAAAAACTTTAGAGTGTTGTGTACATGTTGCACTTTGGTGTTAAGTTTTAAATTGTGTGCATTTTCTTTCTAGAATCGCTGTTCATATCACAGGGGTCCACCTCAGTGGACATGGGCACACCGGACTCTCCTGCCTCTCGTCTGCATCTGCCGGAGCGCCAGCTGGATCGACTCCCATGTCAGCCACATCACCAGCTCCATCTGGATCACGTTCAAGTGCCGGTAAGGCACAATAACCATGATTTTTTTTTTTGGTTGAAACAGGTCCAGTGGAAACCAGGGTCGAAAATCCATCCATCCATCCATCCATCTTCTACCGCTTAATCCTTTACAGGTCGCGGGGGGGCTGGAGCCTAACAAGTTATGTACCAAATTGATTAATGCAATTTCCTGTAGCTGCATATTAATTAATTGAAAATGTCTTTTTAAATGTACAAAAAGGTTATTCTTTGGTCTTCACTTATCGGTGTTCCACAACCATTTTTAGGTGTGGTGATTGGTGCTGTTGTAACTCCTGTTTTAGAAAAACAACTAAAGCTCATGAACTGCCGTTGAAATCAACATGCTTCATTTAAATGCTTCGCGTCAGCTGACTGTATTAACCCATTCAGATTTCTGCGGCCACACTACAAGCAACTATTTTAAACATTACCCATCCATCCATCTGTATTCTTAATCTTAATCCTTTTTAGTTTTGCAGGGGGGCTGCAGCCGAAGACAGCACACTGCGTGTTGCAAAATCTGCTCTACTGAGGGGCAGCAACATCACAGTTCAGCTTATATACAGCAATGAAGCATAATATAATAGTGACATTCCACCACAGACTTTCACCTGTGTAATTCCATAATATATGTAGTGATCCAGCTTTAACGACCATGCCTTTCTGTCTTTCCATCTAGGCAAGACGAAAACAGACAACTCCATTGCTGACCTTACATTAGCGATGGTCAACATGCATGACGAAGAGATGCGGCTCTTGGAACGGCAACATGACCAGCGGCAAGAACACCATAAGGAGTACATGCAGCATTTGCGACAGGTGGCCGCAGATGTGCGGGCAGATGCGCGTGAAGCCCTGGAGCAGGACGCTGTGTTACGAAGGGAAGAGCTCGCAGAGATGTCAACATTCAACAGAGATTTCCTGACCCTATTTGGTAGGCTTGTGGATGCATTTAGCAGTCGGCGTGTCTAACCATGTCTCCCCACGCCCAGTCTGTTTTTTTGTTTGTAAATTTTGCTTCTGGAATAAAATTGTATTGTTTGCATCAAAAGTCTGGTTTATCTGTTATGACACCGTATGAGAAAAGCCAATAATTACATACACATTCCATTCTCTGTTCACTCCACATGCTGCTGTTCATCAGGTCAGGTGTATAGCCTTCTAATGGTAATTTAATTTTTAACAGCACAACGAAACGTAATGTCTTGGTAGGTTTTTTTTAAAATTTTAAACAAATTTGCAATGCTGAATCCATTTCTCTTGAACGGGTACATTTTTTTAGGTTATAAGCAGTTGTACAGGTGTGCTTGAACTTGTACAGTAGACTCTGATAAAGGTAAGTACATGTAAGTTGAATGTTGCATCACCAGTCAAAATTTAATAAATTAAGAAGGAATCTAGCAAAAATTTGGCACTAATAACAGTAGACAAATTGGACAAGGATACACAACTGTGTTTTTGTTGCACACAACTGTTGTTACCAACAAGTGCAAAATTTATATTCCCTTTTCCCAAAAATTAAAAATCAATTTGTAAGTAAAAGTGGGAGACCTTTACATGGGAATATGACATGTATCAGCACATGATTTATAGTTCAATTTGCATTTCCACCTAAGCAAAAGTGGCTTGTCGAGCTGGATTTTTGTGAAGATGGCCTGTGCGGTGTTTCTGCATGTAATTACATACCTGTCAATTGTTACGGTTTTGCCGTATTTTAATACGGGGAACATGCAATTTTAGCAAATACGGGCGTATTGCCATTTTTGTACGCCAAAAAGAATCTCTCTCTATATTCTCTCTCTCTCTCTCTCTGACCACTGCTCATCTGACTAGACGCATCCACTGTCTGCTAGGAGAGCCTCCGGGCTCGCTCTGGCGCGCTGCACGCTGATGGAGTGAGTTCCGTGATGGCGGTATGAATAATAAATAAAACTCACAGTTAAAAACTCAAACAAACTTAAAAAACTCACAGTTCGCTGCTTATTATTCCATGCCGCCACATTGCATGGGAATATACGGGAAAAAAAATTATTGAGAGTGTGGGGAGGAACACGTCGTGTGTGTGACCCCCACAGTGTACGGGGCTGTCAGAGCGCTCAGCGTGAGCAGTTATGACAACAGTGAGAAGTGTGGACTCATCATTAGGCTGATGGCTTCGCACCTTCTTAACAGATAAGCGTTATGAACAAGAGGACAGGTAGATGGACCATGCACAACATTTTATTTACAAAAAACGTTTTTGAAATACGTATGCACATAAATGTGGACGAAATAGACAAGTATAGCATCTCGACGTCCCACCGGCAGGTCCGAACTCACGCCTCCCGCTCCGGAGTCCCGCACTCTACCTGTGTTGCCAATAGGGTCAACCCACTTGTCAAGCCAAGTAGGGTGCTTATATTGAGTTCGCTACAATATCACCACCCTGCTCCTCTGCTCTCTGTGCCGCTGCCACCACTGGTTCATCTACTGCATCATCCAATGTAATGTCAAACGTCTCTCCATGACTCTCACACAGATTGTGCAGAGCACAACAAGTCAGCACCATAGATTTAACCAGTTTCATGTCACAGTCATTCCTCCTTCCTTCTCTCCTAGTCATCAGCCATTTTCTTTGTTGTGGAGGATTAGGTCGCGTTTGACGTCACGAGAGTGTGGCGTCGCCTGCTGTTCAGGAACTCCCACCCACAGCAGGTGTGCCAGCAGTAATGTTGAAACGCAACCGAGGCCGAACCGAACCGAAGTGAGTAGAGTCGGGTTTTCAATCGGGGCTGGGCTGGGCTAGTCGAAAAGCTTCACGTTTTCTTGGATTTTTGCATGTAAGGAATTTATGACAGCTGATAGACAAGAGATAGAGTGCAAAGATCTGTCAGCAGGCCAGCGTTACATAAACTGACCTTTGGTTCTTTTTTTAGAGCTGAAGTTCCTCTCCCGACTTCCACCTCTGCCACTCCTATAATTACCTCATAAGACCTGAACTCCTAGCATGTATGAAGTTTCTCCACAGACTGATGATGGCCGTTTGGTCTGTGGTCAGAAGGAAGCAGTTCTGTTCTGCTAGAAGACGTGTTTTTTCCAGGCAATTTGTTAGATCACTGTTGTGTCCGTAATACTGGGAATGACAAGTCAAGCTGAACTCAGTTAACAGGGTTTATTCAGGATAATAAACTATTTACAATAAAGGCTTACGGCACTCGCCTGCATGTCAGGTGGCTTCACGACGAAAGAGGCAGAGCCTCTTCCGCCCACTCTTTTATACCACAGACGGCGTCATCACCGGAAACCGGTAGTAGCCACCCCGGTCTGTCCCATGACCAACCTGGCCACCATCTTACTAATACCAGCTTAATCTTAGACATAACATCCCCCCCCCCTCAAAAAATATGCCAGGCACACAAATAACCCACCCAAATTTGTCACCCGACTCACACACTAATTGGAAAAACATACAGTATGTACAGAAACAAATAAAATACCGATCCACTCACACAACCAAGGCTGGGGGGGGCGGGTAGACTACCAGCGCACCCACACTAAAAGAGAACATTGGAACCAAAATAAAAAAAGCCATGTTCCTAACTATAAAATAATCCCATATCAACACTAAACACACATACAAAAATCACAGGACTAATACTATTGGCGGCCCCCCACCCCAACTCCCACCCGACATTGGGTACACAGAGTAAAATCACGATGGGATATCCAGTTAAAATAAACCAAATAAATCAGGCAGGCCCTAATTTACCAGTGTAATGAAAACACACAGAGCCGCCCCTGTTCTAACCATAAAATTTAGCACTCAAACATCAATTAACTAAAATACTTTCAAACACAGAGAAAATAGGCACCACACCACCCAGGCTACCAAAATTATCATGCAAACACTTTTAAATCAGGTTCGCAACTGCACACCACATTATGCCTATTGCACTCACTCTCTCCTTTTTTTTTTCAGTAAACAATTTACCAGAGCACCAAACAGTAACTAACAAATACATGACTGAAGAAAACATAACACTCATGCAAACTAAAACCCTCAGTCCTTGGATGGATGCCTCTCAAGGCGTCTCTGTTTCTTCACCTCAGGGCTCCTGCTGCACCGTCTCCTCTCCACCACTGGCAGCCGCAGATCCCTCGGGTGTCTCCAGACACGAATAGACCTGCGCCCATCTGCCTCCATCCGACTGGGCTCCACCTGGAACCGCCTCTGGCCGTCCCGCTGCTCGCGTGGACTGTGATCCTGACGTACTCGAGCATCAACCTTGGTCTTCGAGGGAGCCCTCTTCCTTTTATCCAGATCACCAATCCTGCGACGTGCCGCCATCACCGATTGCTCCGGCTCGTGGGCTCGTCTCGGTCTCCTCTTGGCAGGCCGTCACTGAGAGCGCTTTGCGATGACCATGCTCTGCGGTCTAGCCTCGCTTTATCTTGGTGTTGGCACCTCGTCCTCATGAGCCTCATTGGGGGTCCCGCCATGCCGTCCGGCACCATCGTCCAGGGCAGCCGGCGTGACAGCATCGGGTCCAGCCTGAGACGGCTCCGCGTGTCGCCGTGTGTGCTCTCCCATTGTCACTTTGTCCTCCCAGTCTGAATCCCACACCTCAGCACCCTCCACGACTGGAACAGGTCAGCCCCACAGTCCACATCTCGAACGTTAGCAGTGGAGAACCCAAGACTGTATGGGTACTGTAAATAGGTTACAATCCATAACGTTAACACTGGATGCTGAAACGTTAATGCGAACACTGGGCACCACACTGTGCTTATACTGGGCCTCCATCATAACGTAGCCCAAAATAGCCAACCTGTTCCGCCTATAACCATAAAACTCTTCATGTTGCCTTCTTATCTGTCGGTGGGGAAACAGTCTTTCCATGGTTTCCAGATTCAGGACGGAAATCACTGCTCCAGTGTCCACCAAGAGCGGGATCTCAACGCCATCTAGTGTGACGGTGCAGCTGATCCTCCCTGTTGTCTCTGGGGAGACGGTATGCACAACCGTTGGAGTCGTCTGCACAGCACCTGGTTCTCTCCCATGGCTCCTGCGTACAAAGTTTTTGCATACCCTGGCAAAATGGTTCAAAACACCACACTTGCCACAATGCTTTCCTTTCTCCAAGTACACCCTGGACTTATAGCGGTGCTCAGTGGACCCACATCCATAACACTTTGGCATACCAGGGGCAGACCTTATCCTGACCATGGAAGCAAAATCATCCTCTTCACACTCGCCATCACAAGGGTCCAGGATCAGTGCCTTAGCGCAACACTCATTCTTTCCCAGAGAAGCCCCTTCAGTAAGGCCTCTCGCGATGGTCTCTGCTGCCTCGAACTGTTGGGCAAGCTCGACAGCTTCAGCTAACGTCAACTCCCCTGGATGTGTCAACAACCTGGACTGGGCTGCTGGGCAGCAGATGTGCTCTGCCAGCTGGTCCTGAATCATCTCGTCCTCCAGGGCCCCAAACCTGCATTCCCTCGCCAGCTCACGGAGGTCCACCACGAATCTTCATACTGGCTCTCCTGGCCTCTGGCAACGCTGTCGAAACTGAATGCGCTTCACGGTGATGTTTTTCGGCGCCCTAAAGTACAGCACCATTAGCTGCACCGCTTCGTCAAAATTGTCAGCACCTCGAAGGTTCTCTAGAATCCTCTGTGTTTCCATTCCCAGATTATGCACCAACACAACTTGGGCTCGGAGCTTCTCCATCTCACCCAGGTATAAGACAACGAGATCGTTGGTGAAAGCAGCAAACCAATGAGGCCACATCATGAGGGACTCACCTTGGGCCTCGAGAAATGGCTGAAAGCTGGCAATGGGGCACTCCATTACCGCTTTTACCTCGTCGCCAAATGTTGTAAGATAAGATAAGATAAGATAAGATAAGCCTTTATTAGTCCCACAACGGGGAAATTCCAGGATTGCAACAGCACAGGGATAGCAACACTCAGAGCAACAATCAGAAGGCAAGAAAAAAAAACAAGCAAGCAAGAGCAGCTAATATACATATGTACATATTACTATAAAATATATATATACACACACACACACAGACACACAGTGCAGAGCATTGTAGCTGGATGGAATAAATATATGAATATATGAACACAGTGCAGAGCATTGTAGCTAGATGGAATAAATATGTAAATATATAAACACCCACAGTACGGAGCATTGCAGCTAGGTGGAATAAATATGCAAGTATATAAACACACACAGTGCGGAGCAATGTAGCTAGATGGAATAATATGTAGATATATAAAAACACAGTGCGGAGCATTGTAGCTAGATGGAATAAATATATAGATATATAAATATAAACACACCCAGTGCTGAGCATTGTAGCTAGATGGAATAAATATGTAAATATATAAACACACACAGTGCAGAGCATTGTTGCTAGGTGGGATGAAACAGCATAACCGTCTATTTAGTTATCCTACATGGTATGATTATGTGCCCATACATATTCTCACCCTCCATAGCGACCGGTATGTTCCTAGTTGTATGCCGGAGAGGACCATTGTGTAAGTGTGTCCATAATGTTGTGTCCATAATACTGAGAATGACGAGTCAAGCTGAACTTGGTTAACTGGGTTTGTTCAGGATAATAAACTATTTACAATAAAGGCTTATGGCACTCGTCTGCATGCCAGGTGGCTTCACGACAAACGAGACAGAGCCTCGGTAGTAACCGGTAGTAGCCACCTCGGTCTGTCCCATGACCAACCCAGCCGCCATTTTACTAATACCAGCCTAATCTTAGACATAACAAACACCAGATTATCTTTACCACAAATTAGCATTGGTTGTTACTATCCAGAAGATGTGTTCTGTGCTGAATATGCACCTCTAAATGCATCTCAGTACCTTCCCATCGGCCTGGTAACAATCAACAAACACATTAATCTCACTCTGAGTTACACTTTAGCTAAATTAAAAGCTAACATTGGTGCTAAAGCTAACCAAAGTTGTGGAGTTGTTCCCTGTTCTCCTTTGGGCAGCAGAAGAATCTTCTTCAGATCTTAACCAGATCTCCCTTTTCAGCTCAGACACTCTCAAAAAATAACGCTAACACTTGAACAGTTGAACTGTGGTTGTTTTCAGAAATGCCTTTGGCCTTGTGGGTAATGTAGTTCATGAATGTTGTTGGGCTGGAGCCATGTTTTAGTGCAAGTGTGCAGGCACCATTGGTGTAAATTAAGGGGGTGGGGCAGGGGACCTGGAAAAATCCCCCCCCCCTCCCCAATATCATCATAAGTCTTTCTATATCAAAGATTCAAGCTTCAAGATTTTATTTGTCCATGCTACTATACGTACAGGACATACAGGAGAAGTGAAATGGTGTGTCTCTCTCTCTTCAGTGGTGTGCACAATGTAAAAAAAAAAGAAAAAGGAATACGGCTGGAAAGTGAAGTTATGGTCTGAGGAGGCAATGGACACTCTAAAGGGCTGTTTTGAAACCACCGCCTGGGAGCAGCTCTGCGATCCACATGGTGAGGACATCGATGGCCTCACTCACACCATCACGGACTACATCAGCTTCTGTGTGGACAACACCGTTCCCACCAAGAGCATACGGTGTTGCTCAAACAACAAACCCTGGATCAACCCTGAGATAAAAACACTTCTGAGAGAGAAGAAGAGGATCTTCAGGTTGGGGAACAGGGAGATGCTGAAGTCCGTACAGAGGGAGCTGAGGAGAAAGATCAGAGAAGGCAAGGACAGCTTCAGGAAGAAGATGGAGGACAAGCTGCAACAGAGCGACATCAGCGGGGTCTGGAGAAACCTTAAAACCATCTCTGGGCTCCAGAATACCTCCCCCCCAGGCCACAGGGGGCAGGGAGTGGGCGAACAATCTGAATCTGTTTTTCGATAGGTTTGACCAACTGCCCTCCCCCCTGACTGCACAACAACCACTGCTGCCTCTAAAGAAATCAAGTCCTGCTGCCCACTCCCCACTCCACCAACACCCCACCACTCCCAACACACAGCCCCCCATCCTGACCCTGACCAGCATCCAGGTGAGGACGGAGCTGAGGAAGATCAAGGCGAGGAAGGTGTCGGGACCGGACGGCATCAGTGCAAAGCTCCTCAAGTCCTGTGCAGACCAGCTGTGTGGGATTGTGGAGTACATCTTCAATCTGAGCCTGAAGCTGGGGAGGGTACCACAGCTGTGGAAAACATCTTGTGTGGTACCTGTACCAAAGACTTCCCACCCCAAAGATCTGAACAGCTACAGACCAGTGGCCTTGACGTCCCACATGATGAAGACCCTGGAGAGACTGCTCCTTGCTCACCTCCGCCCCCTGGTGGGACCAGCGATGGATCCACTCCAGTTCGCCTACCAGCATGGCATTGGGGTGGAGGATGCGGTGATCTTCCTCCTTCACCGTTCTCTGTCCCACCTAGAGAAGCCTGGGAATGCGGTGAGGATCATGTTCTTTGACTTCTCCAGTGCTTTCAACACCATCCAACCGATGATCCTGAAGGACAAGCTGCTGTGCGCAGGGGTGGACCAGCACCTGTCATCATGGATCCTGGACTACCTCACAAACCGGCCTCAGTTTGTGAGAACCCGGGACTGTGTGTCCGACACGATCATCGGTAGCCCGGGGTCCCCCAGGGAACGGTGCTGGCTCCCTTCCTGTTCACCCTTTATACTGCGGACTTCTCACACAACACAACACACTGCCATCTACAGAAGTTCTCTGACGACTCTGCGATCATTGGCCTCATCTCCAACGGAGATGAAGCTGAGTACAGAGGGATTATCCAGGACTTCATGGACTGGTGCCATCGGAACTGCCTCCAGATCAACGCGAGGAAAACTAAGGAGCTGGTGGTGGACTGCCGCAGGCAAGGACAACCCCTCACAGCACCAGTAAATATACAGGGAACAGACATCAAGATGGTGACATCCTGTAAGTACCTGGGTGTTCATCTGAACAATAAACTAGACTGGTCACACAATACTGACGCACTCTACAAGAAAGGACAGCGCAGGCTGTTCCTACTGAGGAGACTCAGGTCTTTTGGTGTACAAGGGGTGCTGCTGAAGACATTCTATGACACGGTGGTGGCATCAGCCATCACTTTTGGAGTGGTCTGCTGGGGCAGTGGCATTACAGCAGCCGATCGGAAGAGACTGAACAAACTGATCAAGAAAGCTAGCTCTGTTCTGGGGCAGCACCTTGACCCAGTGGAGGAGATAGGAGAGAGAAGGATGGTGGCTAAACTGTCATCTCTGCTGGAGTCCGAGTTCCACCCTATGCAGGACATACTGAATGCACTGAGGAGCTCATTTAGCAGCAGACTACATCATCCTAGGTGCACAACCGAGAGGTTTCGCAGGTCCTTCCTATCTACGGCTGTCGGACTGTACAACCAAAGTAGGGCTGCTCGCTGAGATAGCAAAAAAACGTGACAACCTAATAGCATTGAATGCAAAAGACGCAATAGACTTACACAATGGTCCCCTCCAGTATACAACTAGGAAAATACCGGCCGCTATGGAGGGTGAGAATATGTGAGAATATGTATGGGTATGTATGGGTATGATTCACTTCCGGTGACTTCCGGTGCAGTTGCAATGTCTGATATGAGCCGAGATATGAGCTGAGAATTTTAAGCAAAACCATCAAAATAAGGACTTCTGTTGGCTACCACCAAATGTGGGGAATACTCTTACGACCCAGTGCTGACCTGGTGAAGGTTCTGGCAGCTCTGGCTCCGTTTCGCCCCGTTTCCGACCTCTAAAGGCTCGCCTCGGATGCTAACCCAGAGAAACTGCAGCAGTGAAAAGGTATTACGACTGGCGAATGGTCATCTGTGTGTGATGAAATAGATAATGGTGTCGTCTACCGTTACTCCCCGGAGGGTGAACTGATCCGCAGTGCGGTGGAACCAAGAGCGCGCGTGTATTAATTCACACAAGAGCGCAATTTATTGAATCTATCACGCTAACGCTAAGCTAACGTTAATGCTAAGCTAACGCTAATGCTAAGCTCAATGCTAATGCTAAGATCATTGGATTAGCCCCGCCAATCCAATGATCAGCCCCGCTGAACGTTACTCCTGTTGGGCTTCAAAGCTATCCAAGCTAACAAAGCTATCTCGTTAAACCTATGCTGGTTTGCTAAATACATGTCAGTATCTTGTTAGATAACCATCTGAACTGTCGTCTGGACTAAATGAACTAACGCCAGATATGGCTGGTGACAACCCTCCCCCGCATGGGCCACCTACAGCATTCCCACGTCAGATGTCCGTCTGCGAGCTGCTGTGCTTTATGCAGAACAAGATGGATGTTGCCCCGATGGACTATCTTGTGAAATTGGTTAGCGACTTCTATGATGAGAACCAGGTTAAAGGAGCAAAGAAGTTGCTGTTCGAGCAGTGTCCAGAGGGAAAATCGCGGATTAAGAATAGGAAGAAGAAGGAAGACAACATCGCCGATATCTACCACAAGCTGAATGAGGCTGGTCAGCTGGCACCACAATACGTTGCCCTGAACCTCAAGGATTTGCCACCAGCTTCGTTGGAGTCATTTGACCTTGCCAGGCTGTCTAAGGATGTGTGCCGTGTGATGTCCCTTGGAGAGAGCTTTGCTACCGCGTTCAAAACGATATCAGCTATCCAGGACGACATGGCGGCAATAAAGTCAAAACTCGGCGACACACCCCCTCCAGCTGACGTCCTGGTCGTGGAAGATGATGATGAAGATGACAATGAGGCTTGCAGTACTCAGAGTGCTGTCAACATCACCAGCGATGAGGAGACTGTGGTAGCAGCTGTCGACCACGCCCCGGTCACCATTGCAGCCCGTGGTCCTCCACCTACTGCCACGGCCGAAGGGGAGAATGCGGACGAGGCCACCAACTCTACAAAGACCAGTTTTGTTGACGTTGTCGGCAGCAACCCTTCTGGGGTTGCCAAAGCTGCCAAAGTTGCTGTAATTGCTGTCGGCAGCAACCCTTCTGGGGTTGCCAAAGCTGCCAAAGTTGCTGTAATTGCTGAAGAACGCGAGAGTGAGTTCAAGGAAGTTGAGAGTATTTCCCAAGATGGCGCCCACAGCGGTCGACATGGTGCTTCGCTGCGCTCTTTGTTTGTTTTTGTTTGTCAATTGTGTGTCTGCTTGCACTTATACCCGTGAAGAACTTTTAAATATCAGGACTTTGACCCCCACGGACCTCCTCCCAGTTTTTCTAGCCCCTGCCGCCGATCTGGTTTATTGTTTGGCTCGGAAAGTGAGACGGCGGAAGAGAGGAAGACGAGCGGGCGCTCTCGTGCGACTTCGCAGGAGAGGCTCGCGAACGGCGCTGCCTGGCATATTTCTGTCCAATACCAACTCTCTCTCTAACAAGGTGGATGAACTGAGACTGCTGATGCGTTTTAAGGACCTCGCCTCCTCAGCTGTCCTCTGCTTTACTGAGACCTGGCTCCGGGAAAATATACCGGACAGCGCGCTGCGCCTCGACGGCTTCCAGCTCTTCCGTGCTGATCGTGACACAGAGCTTTCCGGCAAGACCACAGGAGGCGGAGTCTGCTTCTACATCAACTGTAGCTGGTGCTCTGATGTAACGGAAATTTCCAAACACTGTTCTCCTGCCTTGGAATTTCTTGTTATCAACTGCAAGCCTTTTTATTCCCCACGGGAGTTTGCTTCTTTTATACTGATCGCTGTGTACGCCCCTCCCGACGCGGACACGCGCGAAGCTCAGCGCGTGCTCGCGGATCACATTCAACACACAGAGCGGAGTTTTCCAGACTCGCTGATTATTGTGGCTGGCGACTTTAATCAGTGCAATCTGAGCCACGATCTCCCCCGCTACAAACAGTTTATTAATTGCCCCACCAGAGGATTAAACACACTGGATCACTGTTACACCACAGTGAAAGACGCATATCGCGCTGTTCCTCGAGCTGCGCTGGGATTATCTGATCACGTGATGGTTCACCTCATTCCCACATACAGACAGAGATTGAAGCTCACTAAACCTGTTGTGAGCACTACGAAGATACGGACCAGTGATGCTGAGGAGAAGCTGGAAACGTGCATGGAAATATCTGACTGGGGCATGCTTAAAGGAGCCACGCATGATCTGGATGAGTACACGGACACTGTGAACTCATATATCCACTTTTGTGAAGAGAACATTCTTCCATCACGCACCAGGGTGAGTTACTCTAATGACAAACCCTGGTTCACAGCTAAGCTCAGACAGATCAGGAAGGAGAAGGAAGCAGCGCTGAAAAGTGGAGACAGGGACTGCTACAGGGAGGTTAAATACCGGTTTAACAGAGAGCTGAAGAGGGCTAAATCTGTGTACTCAGAGAGACTCCAGCAGCAGTTCACTGCTAATGATTCGGCTTCCGTGTGGAGAGGACTGAGGCAGATCACCAACTATCGGCCTCAGGCTCCTAAAGGTCAGGATGACAAAGCCCTTTGTCAGAGACTGTCCCAACACTATGCCCGTTTTGACACCTCGTCATCTGTGTCCAACTCCCCCCCTCCCTCCAGCTCCACAGCCTCCACATTCCCTACTTCATTTAAGGCACCCCCCCCACCTCCCCCCCTCCCCTTATCATCAGTGAGCAGGATGTGCTCAAACAGTTCTCCAGACTGAACCCGCGCAAGGCCCCCGGCCCAGACGGCGTGTCTCCCTCCACCCTGAGACTCTGTGCGAAACAGCTGGCTCCTGTATTCACAGACATTTTTAACACCTCCCTTAAGTTATGCCACGTGCCGTCCTGCCTCAAATCCTCCACCATCATCCCTGTCCCCAAGAAGCCACGGATCACTGGACTTAATGACTACAGACCTGTAGCGCTCACCTCTGTAGTCATGAAGTCCTTTGAGCGCCTGGTCCTGTCCCACCTCAAGTCCATCACCACCCCTCTCCTGGACCCGCTGCAGTTTGCCTACCGAGCCAACAGGTCTGTAGACGATGCAGTCAACCTGGCCCTCCACTCCATCCTGCAGCACCTGGACTCCCCGGGAACCTACGCCAGGATCCTGTTTGTGGACTTCAGCTCCGCATTCAACACCATCCGCCCCGCTCTGCTCCGGGACAAGCTGTCCCTGCTCAACGTGCCTGACTCCCTCTGCAGGTGGATCATCGACTTCCTGACGGACCGGAGGCAGCATGTGCGGCTGGGAAAGACTGTCTCAGACTATACTAGCATCAGCACCGGATCACCCCAGGGCTGTGTACTTTCCCCCCTACTCTTCTCCCTTTACACCAACTCCTGCACCTCCAGCCACCAGTCTGTCAAGTTGATCAAGTTTGCGGACGACACCACCCTCATCGGGCTCATCTCCAACGGCGACGAGTCCGCCTACAGGAGAGAGGTAGCCCAGCTGGCGTCCTGGTGCAGCAATAACAACCTGCAGCTGAACGCTCTGAAGACAGTGGAGATGATTGTAGACTTCAGGAAAGTCACTACTCCTCTGCCCCCCCTCACCCTCTCAGGCTCTCCCATCACCACTGCTGATTCCTTCCGCTTCCTAGGCACTACCATCACCAGGGACCTCAAATGGGAGCTGACCATCAGCTCACTCATCAAAAAAGCCCAGCAGAGGATGTTCTTCCTGCGGCAGCCGAGGAAGCTCAAGCTACCCACCAAGATGTTAGTGCAGTTCTACACAGCCATCATCGAGTCCATCCTCACCACCTCCATAACCGTGTGGTACGCAGGAGCCACTGCCAGGGACAGACTAAGGCTGCAGCGCGTCGTGCGCACTGCTGAGAAGGTGATCGGCTGCAAGCTCCCATCTCTCCAGGATCTGTACATCTCCAGGACCCGGAGGCGTGCTGGCCGGATCATAGCCGATCCCTCACACCCTGGTCATGTACTGTTTGCCCCCCTCCCCTCTGGTAGAAGACTTCGGTCCATCCAGACTAAAACCTCCCGTCACATGAACAGCTTCTTCCCCTCTGCCATTAGACTGCTGAACACTAAGTGACTCTCGTGCACCATGTACAGCAGCTCAACCAGACTCATGTCAATCATCACTGTTTTCTTCCTGCATTACCGACTGCACTATATAGTTCTCCACAGTATCTGCTGCTGGCTAATATATATTTTAACTGTTGACCAGTATCACTTAATCTTATCCTACACTTTATTACATGTATAGTTTATTTCTCTTATCTTATCATGTTTAATGTTGCAGCATTGTACCGAGACAAATTCCTAGTTTGTGTACTACATGAACAATGGCAATAAACCTGATTCTGATTCTGATTCTGAAGGAAGTTGAGAGTCGTCGTTCCCAGAAGAAGAAGTGGTCCTACGCTGATGCTCTTCAATCGTCTGACAACCAACCGTCTGACAAGCAGACCACGAACCAGCTACAGGCTGTCAACAAGACACGCCCCCACTCACAGTTACGCGTTGTACCAAAGTCTGGTAGGAGGTCTGGCGGACATCAGGGTCAAGGTCAAGGTCATAAGATGCACCAAGTCTTCATCAGTTGACTTGACCCCACCACCAGACCCCATCATGTACGGTCCGACATCAAAACCCATGTTAAATTAAATGACAATATCAAGATTGAGCAACTAGAAACCAAGTATGATGGTTATGCCTCTTTTAAGATTACATGTCCTGCCTGTTGCAGCAAGAAGTTGCTTGACAAAAATGTGTGGCCATCTGGTTTATACCTTCGACAGGTTTTTGAGAGGAAATGATCTACATGTGACTGTCATTATTGTGTTTGTCATTATACTCATTCAATAGTAGGACCAACCTTAGAATATGTTCATTTAACTGCCAGAATGTAAAAACTTCATCTAATGAGATCTCCAGTTTATGTGATAACCATGACATTGTGTTGCTGCAGGAACACTGGTTATTCAAAAACGAATTGTCTATTCTGACCAGATTACATGGTGACTTTATAGGACAAGGTGTCTCCTTTATGGATACGGAAGAACGTGTTATCTTAGGCCGCCCCTATGGCGGCGTCGGTATCCTATGGCAGAAGTCACTTGCGAACAGTTGTGTTGTGAAAACTTACGATTGCTTAAGAGTTATAGGTATTGAAGTCAACCTGGGTGACTTTCACTGTCTTATACTATGTGTATATTTCCCCTATGACAGTGTTGAAAACTTGGATGAATACTTGCACTGCCTGAGTCTTGTTAAACGTATCACCGAGGACTTTCCAACTCCATATGTGTTCACAATTGGTGACTTCAACGCTAATACAGCACGTTCAAGTTGTTTTGGAGACGAACTGGTGTCTTTTTGTGAGAGTTACTCCCTACACATCTAGGACAGGATTATCTTACCAGGTGATACCTTTACTCATGTTAGCTTGGCTCATGGCTCTACATCATGGCTTGATCACTGTGTGACTACATCCTCAGGCCATGATAACGTATCCAATATCAAAGTTCTGCTTGACTATGTGAGTTCTGATCATGTACCTTTATCCATAGATATTGAGGTATCTAGTGCTGTAAGTGGCCCCCGGGAAGCTCCCTCAGCCACAACGAGCAGTAGAACATACAAATGGCGTGATGCCACAGCGTCAGACCTGTCCAGATATAAGAAACTTACTCGTAGGAAACTCTGTAACATCCGTGCTCCTATGGACGCCATCAGGTGTCACGACCGTAATTGTGCGGCACACAGGGACGATATCGACAGGTTCTACAGTGATATTGTTGATGCTCTAAATTACTGTGTGAGTGAATGCATTCCTAGTCACAGTGTGGCCACCCAATATAACGTCCCAGGCTGGAATGATGTCGTTAGCGAGGCTCACGCAGCTGCTCGAGATGCTTTTTTGTGGTGGAGGAGTAATAGCAAACCACGTTCTGGTCCAATATTTGAAAACATGAAAAATTGCAGGGCTAGGTTCAAATATGGTCTACGAGCATGCAGGCGCAATGAAGAAAGTATCAAATGTGACCAGCTAGCTAATCACATGGGTGAACTGAACATGGTAGAATTCTGGAAACAAATGAAGGCTATGAGCTCCCACCGGTCTGTCAGATCAAACACTATTGATGGTGTGACTGGTGACGTTAACATTGCTGAAAAGTGGAAATGTCATTATGAAGCTATTTTCAACTCAGTCAAGAATGTTTCAATGAAGGATTCTGTTATGCATGATATTCGTCTGTATAATGACATGTTTGATGCCTCTGATATTTCTGCTGTTACTCCTGTTGAAGTTGATTCACTGATCAAAGTTCTCAAGAAAGGCAAATCAGCTGGCCCTGACTGTCTCACCAGTGAATGTCTCATCAACGCCGATTTCAACTTGTGTATTTTGTTGTCATTGTGTTTTAACTGTATGTTTGTTCATGGTTACATGCCAGACATGTTGATGGACTCTGTTATTATTCCTTTGGTGAAAAACAAGTGTGCCAGTCTTTCTGACATGAACAACTACAGACCTATAGCTATTGCTAATGTTATATCCAAACTGTTAGAGGGTTTATTCCTGAACAGAATTGAGGATTATCTGTGGACAAACGACAATCAGTTTGGTTTCAAATCAGCTCTTTCAACTGACAAGGCTGTTTACTAACTAACTAACTAACCTGCACTTATATAGCGCTTTTCTAGTCACAAAGACCACTCAAAGCGCTTTCATTAATACTAACCCTCTATTCTAAGGGCCTATAGGAAACAGATATCTAGGGACAATTTAGAACAGCCAATTAACCTAACATGCATGTTTTTGGCATGTGGGAGGAAACCGGAGAAATCCCGGAGTAAACCCACGCAACACGGGGAGAACATGCAAACTCCACACAGATCACTGTTGGTCGGGGGCTGGGATCGAACCCACGATCCCACGATCCCCACAATCCCCCGGCCAAGGGTAAACTGTGCTGCCGCAGTGCTAACCACTGCGCCACCGTTTACCTACTCCATGAATTTGTTGACTACTTCAGAAGCCACTCCACTAGTGTTTATGCTACGTTCCTAGATGCTAGCAAAGCTTTTGACAGGATTAACCACTGGGGTTTGTTCAGAAAATTGATCGATCGAGGTATCCCTATTTACATTGTTAGCGTCCTGCTATGCTGGTACAGAAGGCAGTCTATGGTTGTTAGATGGGGCAATGTCACCTCATCTAAATTTCATGTGACCAACGGTGTTAAACAAGGTGGTATACTGTCACCCTTGTTGTTTAATGTCTATGTTGATGATCTCAGTGTACTGTTGAACAATACTAATGTGGGCGGCTCCTTTAACGGTGCACTGTTAAATCACATTTTCTACGCTGATGACCTCTGTTTGTTAAGTTTGTCTACCGCAGCGATGCAACATCTCCTTTCTGTATGTGAAAAATTTGGTAAAAAAAATGACGTCCTGTTCAACTGTACTAAATCTATGTGTATGGCTTTCAAACCAAAGGGCGTCAATACGTCAAATCCTGTTATGTCACTTTGTGGTAATAACTTGAACTTTGTTGAAAAAGTCAAATACCTAGGTGTGTGGATTGAATCTGATAAGACCAATGCTGATTGTAACAGGCATCTCAGGAAACTGTACGCTCAAACCAATTTACTGTTGCGTAATTTCCACAGACGTTCTCCTGATGTCAAATGTATGTTGTTCAAGACCTTCTGTACCTCAATGTACTGCTCGCCTTTATGGTTTAATAGCAATGTTGCTGTTAGGAACAAAATCCGCATTGCATATAATAACTCCCTAAGAAGGTTGTTAGATGTACCACGAAGGTCGAGTGCAAGCAAGATGTTTGTGTCTGTGAACATTCCGTCTTTTGGAGAATTGATACGTAAGAATGTTTACAGTTTTTTGAGAAGACTGCTGGAATGTAACAATCATCTTATATCAGCAATTGTCAACTCGTCACTCACACTTCATTCCAGCATTTGGAAGTGGTGGCGTTCCATTTTATACTGAGCCCATTATGGTTTTTTTTTGTTGTTGTTACAAGAGTGCCGAGTGTCTGCTGATCTGTATATACTTTTATTTATTTATCTATTTTCTACTCGTTTTAGTTTTGCTCTTAATATGAACCCTGAGTTTGAAATAAACGTTTGAATTGAATTGAATTGTAATCATACCATGTAGGATAACTAAGTAGACGGTTGTGCTGTTTCATTCCATCTAGCTACAGTGCTCCGCACTTTGTGTTTATATATTTACATATTTATTCCATCTAGCTATAATGCTCCGCACTGTGTGTTTATATACTCATATATTTATTCCATCCAGCTACAATGCTCCGCACTGTGTTTATTACCTCCGCCAAGGAGGTTATGTGATCATCGGCGTTGGTTTGTCTGTTTGTCTGTTTGTTTGTTTGTTAGCAAGATAACTCAAAAAGTTATGGATGGATTTTCATGAAATTTTCACAGATTGTCAGAAATGGGGTATCCTACAGATGATTACATTTTGGTGGTGATCCGGGTCACCGTCCAGAAGAAAACCGCCATTACGGAAAATGACATTTTCATCAATAACTACTGAACCACTAATCCTATCATTGTGAATCCAATTGCTAGTCATATGTTTTCATGGTCAAGGAATCTGAAAACGTACACACAAACACTGTATGGGGGGAACTGTGGCGCTAAACCGCCATTACGGAAAATGCCATTTTCGTCAATAACTACTGAACCACTAATCCTATCATTGTGAATCCAATTGCTAGTCATATGTTTTCATGGTCAAGAAATCTGAAAACGTACACACAAACACTGTATGGGGGGAACTGTGGCCGCCATTACGGAAAATGCTATTTTCGTGAATAACTACTGAACCACTAATCCTATCATTGTCAATCCAATTGCTAGTCATATGTTTTCATGGTCAAGGAATCTGAAAATGTACACACAAACACTGTATGGGGGGAACTGTAGCCGCCATTATGGAAAATACCATTTTCATGAATAACTACTGAACCACTAATCCGATCATTGTCAATCCAATTGCTAGTCATATGTTTTCATGGTCAAGGAATCTGAAAACGTTCACACAAACACTGTATGGGGGGAACTGTGGTGCTTGGCGGAGGTCTGCGCTCTCCAAGTGCTTTTCTAGTATATTTATATATCTATCCCATCTAGCTACAATGCTCCGCACTCTCTCTCTCTCTCTCTCTCTCTCTATATATATATATATATATATATATATATATACAGTATATATATATATACTGTATATATATATATGTACATATGCATACTTGTTGCTCTTGTTTTTTTCTCTTGCCTTCTGATTGTTGCTCTGAGTGTTGCTATCCCTGTGCTGTTGCAATCCTGGAATTTCCCCATTGTGGGACTAATAAAGGCTTATCTTATCTTATCTTATCTTATCTTAAAAGCAACAACAGCAGTCTATGTACAGTAATGCTACCCATAGTGCAAATGGCAACAAAAGATAGACCCAGACCTCCCATAGTGCTAATAAAGATAAAAGATAAACAATGAGACCCAGCAATCCTATATACAGAAAAGTAGAGCAGTGATACTCGTAGTTGCAAGTTCATTGTGGTAGTGTAAGTGCAGACAGTAACAGATAGGACTGCACATGATAATATTGCAATGATAGACAGCAGCAGGTATGGCATTTGTGCAAATGGTTGCAGTAAAGTGCAGAGACATACAGCAGCAGATGTATTACTGTTGGTGTGCCAGTTTTTCTGTGTCAACAGCTGAGGTGGTTATTGTGCAGATGAGTGCGTTAAGGTGTGGGGTGGGGGTGGGGGGATAGACAGAGTTCAGGGTCCTGATGGCCTGAAGAACAAAGCTGTTTAACAGTTTTGTGGAGCGGGCCCGGAGGCTCTGGTACCTTTTCCTCAAGGCCAGGGGAGTGAAGAGGGAGTGTGAGGGGTGGAAGGTGTCGCCTGCAATGTTGATGGCTCTGTAGAGGGCCTTTTCCACTAGCACGCTTTAGCGCGACACGGGACGGCTCAGCACGCTTTGTACGCTTTTCCACAAGCCCCAACACGGTTTAACAGCCGCAATTCTCAGCCCCGCTGAAGGGCAGGGTACAGCAGTGCTGAGCTGTGCCGTGTTGTGACGTTAACAGACTGGTCGCCGCTGATTGGTCAGGTCGTAACCGGCGCTGATTGGTCAGGTTGTAACCGCCCCTCTCCTCCTCCTCATCTACCAAATCTTCACGACCTTCTCAATAAAGTTTTTGAAAAAAAAAAAAAAAAGAATCTTCACGACCGCCTTTACTCAGCACGCAACCACTGTTGGCAGTTCCTTTTTGTATTGCTGTGCTATTTTCATTTATTCTCTATCAAAAATGGCTTCGCGTAATAAGGGTGTTCATGGACCAATAAGGAGGTGCAGTGTCTGCTCACTGCATTGTCAGACGAACGTATGCAGCGCGAGTTAGACGGAGCCGCCCGGAATGAAAAAATATACCGGGAGGTCTCGACATCGGAGTCCTTTAACGGTGAGTTTTAATTTTTTTTTATTGTGCGTTTTTTCGCAAATATATTTGGTAAGACGCTCAGTTTATTTATGCAATAAAAAAGCTGTTCATTTGTGGATGGATCGCTGCTTTATTGCAACACACTGCGGACTAAAGCTTTTATTTTAATTATTTATGTGAACAATACGCTGAAATAAGCTTATGTATTCTTGTTAAAAACTATTGTCTTTTCTGTCTTTCAGAGACAAAAGGTCTTTCAGAGACAAAAGATCAAGAAGGCTGCAGGACCTGATGGTGTGTCTCCGTCCTGCCTGAGAGTCTGCTCCAACGAGTTGGCCCCCATCTTCACCCGGATCTTTAACAGATCACTGGAGCTGCGTGAAGTGCCTTCCTGCTTCAAACGCTCCATCATCATTCCAGTTCCCAAGAAACCCTCTATTACAGGATTAAACGACTACAGACCTGTTGCCCTGACCTCTGTGGTCATGAAATCCTTGGAGAGATTGGTGCTGAACCACCTGAAGGTCATCACAGGCCCCCTGATGGACCCACTGCAGTTTGCCTACCGGTCAAACAGGTCAGTGGATGATGCAGTGAATATGGGACTACATTACATCCTGCAACACCTCGACTCCCCAGGGACGTACGCCAGGATCCTGTTTGTCGACTTCAGCTCAGCGTTCAACACCATCATCCCAGGCATTCTTCATCAGAAACTCCTCCAGCTCAAGGTGCCCCCCTCCACCTGCCAGTGGATCTCCAGCTTTCTGACTGACAGGTGGCAACAGGTGAAGCTAGGGAGATTTACATCCAGCTCCCGAAAAATTAGTACTGGCGCCCCCCAAGGATGTGTCCTTTCCCCACTGCTCTTCTCCCTCTACTCCAACGACTGCACCTCAGAGGACCCTTCGGTGAAGCTCCTGAAGTTTGCGGACGACACCACAGTCATCGGTTTGATCCGGGATGATGATGAGTCTGCATACAGGCGGGAGGTGGAGCAGCTGATCCTCTGGTGTGGCCAGAACCATCTTGAACTTAACCCAGCCAAAACGGTGGAGATGACTGTGGATTTCAGGCGACACCCTCCTTCATTCCCCCCACTCACCATCCTCAACAGCACAGTGTCCACTGTGGACTCCTTCAAGTTTCTGGGTATCACAATCTCCCGGAACCTGAAGTGGTCCTCCCATATAGACACTGTCCAGAAAAAGGCCCAGCAGAGGTTGTTTTTTCTGCGTCAGCTCAAGAAGTTTGATTTGCCTCAGGAGCTGCTGGTTGTCTTCTACACCGCCATCATCCAATCTGTCCTCTGCTTTTCCATCACTGTCTGGTTTGGATCTGCCACTAAACAGGACAAGACCAGACTGCAGCGGATCATTAAGTCTGCGGAGAGGATCATTGGTACCGACCTACCCTCCATTGAGAACTTATATCGGTCCATAACCAGGAAACGGGCGGGAAACATCTGTGCTGACCCATCACACCCCGGCCACAAACTGTTTGAACTTCTATCTTCTGGTCGTCGTTACAGATCACTGAAGGTCAAAACCACCCGTCACAGGAACAGTTTCTTTCCTCAAGCCATCACTCTGATGAACTCCTAACATTCACCTAGTCCTACCTGTTGCTGTACTCATGACTTTTCATCCATTATTACATTGCACATAACTCTCACACTGCTTTTTACTTCATTCACATTATATCACTGAATCTGAGTCCACATTGAAATACTGTGTGATTGTATATTTTTTCATATATTTCTGCAAAGTGTGGTTAGTCCGAGTAAATAACTGCATATATTCCTGTATATATTTGCATCCTTTTATAGAAACGTGGACAGACTGTAATTTACTGTACATACTCTGTTTGTCATTGAATCCTTATTTAAATCCTTCATCTGAACAACGAGAGCAAGTTTTTAGCCAAAGTCAAATTCCTTGTATGTGTTGTGCATACTTGGCCAATAAAGCTGATTCTGATTCTGATTCTGATTCTGATATCTTGCACTTACGTGCTGTATTTTATTGTGTGCATTTTCCTTGTAGAATCATCCCACGCGTCCGCCGCGACAGCCCGTCCGGATTATTCAACCGAGCCTTCCTGACCCACAGCTGGCAGAGACGCTTCATTCATCCGAGTCGTGACCCAGTTTGGGAAGCTGGTGTAGACACTCAGTGGTCGGCGTGTATAAAATGTCGATTAACCTTCATGTTGTGTTGCAAAGTTGTTTTTTTTATTTTAATATTTTGTATATAATAAAATGGAATTGTTTTGGAAAGTGTGGTTTGTCTGTTATAACACTGAATTATGAAACAGTATAATTACATAGAAATTCCATTGCCTAGTCTGATCAAAATGATGCTGATCTTCCTGTCAGGGTCAACCATTGTAAAGGTAATGTAATTTTTAACTAGACCAAAAAAGAAATCTTTTTGTAAGCTTTCTGTTCTTTTTATTGAAATATCATAAAAAATTAGCCCCACATGATCCAGTTCTAAACTTTGGGTACATTTTTTATGTTAACTTATAAGAAGTTGCACAGTTGGACTTTAAAATGCAGCAGGAGAGACTGATCAAGCTTACAAGTCCATCCATCCATCCATCCATCTTCTACCGCTTAATCCTTTCGGGTCGCGGGGGGGCTGGAGCCTATCCCAGCATCTTTGGGCGAGAGGCAGGGTACACCCTGGACAGATCGCCAGTCCATCACAGGGCCAACACAGAGAGACAGACAACCATTCACTCTCACATCCATACCTAAGGACAATTTAGAATCCCCAGTTTTGATGCCAGTTAACCTAACTTGCATGTTTTTGGCATGTGGGAGGAAACCAGAGTGCCCGGAGTAAACCCACGCAGACACGGGGAGAACATGCAAACTCCACACAGAAGGGTCACCGATGGTCTGGGGGTGGGATCGAACCCACGATGGTCAAGGATGGAATCAATCCCATGACCTTCTTGCTGTGCTGCCACTGTGCTAACCACTGCGCCACCGTGCTGCAGCTTACAAGTCAAAGTATGTAAAAAAGTAAGTATATGTAAATTGAATGTTCTATCGGCATTCCAAATTCAGAGATTTACAATACTTTAGAAGGAGTGTAGCATCATCTAAACGGAAAATAATAATACTGTTGTTCCAAACGTTGACCTGAAGGTGAAAAACATGAATTTTTTTAATTCAGTACATCCAAAATGCCCTAGGATGTAAAAATTAATAATTTGGTGTAGGCCAGTGTGCCACCGTCTCATTATTTAATACGAATAAAAACAAGTTTCAGCTCATTATTTCTAGGTCATTTGGCAGTTAATTCAAAACAAAAGTGACTTGTGTTGTTGCAGCTTAATT
Organism: Pholidichthys leucotaenia; assembly: GCA_020510985.1. Lineage (NCBI taxonomy): Eukaryota > Metazoa > Chordata > Actinopteri > Cichliformes > Pholidichthyidae > Pholidichthys > Pholidichthys leucotaenia. Next base: position 13,452,699 of record CM035849.1, read on the forward strand.
ATGAGATAAAATTAATTGTGAGATAAATCCACAGAGCGAGCAAGGCAATAATCCTTGGATCCTTTTTTGTCTCGTGTAAATAAGGACTCAGTCGGGTGCGTAGCGTCACGGGAGTGTGGGCCCGCCTCGCTCAGAATCTGCTGCTGCCCCGCTTCTAAAACCTCCTAAAAAAAAAAAAAACACAGCACAAGCACAACACCGTGCTAATGGAGACAGAAGCATTCTGAGCCGTACTGAAGTGAATTGAGCCGTACCGAGGTGTGCTGGGCTAGTGGAAAATAGGCATAGGTGAGGTGGGTGAGGTAGAGGTGCTGGTTAACCCACGTTACAGAAGTGAATAACATGACATTTAAAAAAAAAAATATATATAATCCTTTATTTGTCCCACAATAGGGAAATTACAGGGCATCCACCTGGATGGATGAGGCAGCCACGGTGCGGCGCCAATCCCTTCACCATTCACACACTCATTCACACCTAGGGCCACTTTAGAGTCTCCAATTAACCTAACTTGCATGTGTTTTTTACCTGTGGGAGGAAACTGGAATACCTGGAGTAAACCCACGCAGAAACGGGGAGAACATGCAAATTCTACACAGAAGGGCCACTGATAGTCAGGGGGTGGAATCGATCCCGTGACCTTCTAACTGTGCTGCCACAGTGCTAACCACTGTGCCGCCCATTTTAAGCACAAATGCTAATGATAAAAGCAAACCAAACATTCTGGGAGGGAAATTTGCAACTTTTCTTATAAAATTGTGATTTTTTTCTCGTTAATCTGTAACTTTTTCATGTAATTTTTCAACTTTTTCTTATTAATTTGCAACTTTTTTATGTAAATTTGCATTTTTTTTCTTACATTTGCAACTTTTTTCATTAATTTTGCAACTTTTTCCTCATTGATCTACACTTTTTTCATGTAAATTTGAAACTTTATTCTTAAATCTGTAATTTCCCAGTTTGGGATCAATAAAGTACATCTATCTATCTATTAAAGGTGCAAGAGAAAGGATTCTGACCTCTTGGCCAGTAGATGTCACACTCACTGTTGACTGACTATTATCTCGAACCAGTTGCCAGATAGAGAGATAAACAGCACTTCCTGGAGGCAAACATCAATAATACTGCAGACTGCTAACATCTCAGGTCTTTGGTTATTATGAGCCAGACAGCGTGTCAAGCAAGGACTCTTGTGGTATAGAATCGAGAATTTAACACAATCCTCTCTGACGCACATCTCTGGTAAACATTTTTTTTAAATAACTATATGGTATAGTGTTATTGACAGTAATGCTAATGTAGCTAATGTAGTGGTCCCAAGGTTGTCATAGCCAGGATCGGCACTGGGGTTAAGCTCCCAGTGCTCATAAAATGCTCCTTATGGCGTGCGCCTCGAAAAGCCTGTGACAACTAAGTCCAACTCCTAGCCTGCCCATGTGGTTTAGTCTCTAAGCCCGGCGGAACTGCTTTTACTAATAGGAGAAGGGGCGAGGGCGGATCTCTGGCGCCTTAAAACCAGATGCTTCGGGTAGATGGTGGCTCGTCAACCTGGGAAGGTAGCCCATCTAGGGGAAAGTAAACCCTGATTTCAAACCTCCACTGTCTTGCGGCATACCCGGTCACGAGAAAGGCTTCGGGAGTCAACCCTGAGGAAAAATCCGGAGTTGGAGCCCCTAAGGCAGTTCTATGTTGTGCTCAACATTGTTCTGGCAGCTCCTGCAATGGCGCTGGTGCCAAACTGTAGCAGCCGTGCTGTTCCTTTGGATTCATCAGTGACGTGGAGAGGGGGGACATGCTGCATAGGCAACATCTTGTCCTCCATATCTTCCTGCCCAGGCTTGAATCCTACCAACGCCCAACGCTGGAAGGTAGAACACCGGATCACTGGAGAGGACACTCCAGCTTCGCCTTTGGCGTAAACAAAACACGGGGAATGACAGTTACCGATTATAAGCCACCGCTCATTTGGCGTAGAGCGCGGCGCCAGGGGTTGTTCCCGACGGTGGGAGGGATCATCGGATTTCACTGGACAGCTACCGCCCACCTCAAGCTGGGCAGCCCCTAGCCAATAAGGTGTTGTCCCGCCACAGCTTGCTTTCCTCATTGGGTGCATGGGGATGAGGAGAAGTCCGAACAGCAGGCTGAGAACCTTCACACCAGGCAAGACAATAAAACAAAAGAGACCAACTCTAAAACTGGGAACTTGGAATGTCCGCACTATGATGACAGGACTCGCTGCTAACCTCAAGGACATCAACGACACCAGGAAGACTGCCATCATCAATAATGAGCTGAAGAGACTGGGAGTGGATATCGCCACTCTCCAGGAAACACGGTTGGCTGACGCAGGCACACAGAGAGAAGGACTACACGTTCTACTGGCAGGGAAAGGGCAGTGACGAACACAGGGAACACGGAGTGGGCTTCGCAGTGAAGAACACCTTGCTGAAGATGGTGGAACCGGGCAGCACTGGCTCTGCACGACTCCTCACCCTCCGCCTGAACACCACTCAAGGCCCAGTCACCGTCGTCAGTGTGTATGCCCCAACACTGACAGCCACACCAGAGGCAAAAGACGAGTTCTACGAGAATCTCGCAACAACTGTCAGGATCATCCCCAACTCTGAACAACTCATTTTCCTTGGAGACTTCAATGCCAGAGTGGGTGCTGACCACGACTCCTGGCCCTCCTGTCTTGGACCTTTTGGCGTGGGCAGAATGAACGACAATGGACAGCGGCTGCTTGAGTTTTGCACATATCACGATCTGTGCATCATAAACTCGTTCTTCAAGACCAAGCCCCAACACAAGGTTTCCTGGCGACATCCACGCTCAAAGCACTGGCACCAGCTGGACTTGATCCTGACCAGGCGCACCTCACTGAAGAACGTGCTAATCACCCGTTCGTTCCAGAGTGCAGATTGCGACACAGACCATTCATTGGTGTGTTGCAAGGTCAAGCTGCAGCTGAAGAAATTCCATCGTGCTAGACAGCCTGGAAAGGCACGGATTGACACCAGCAAGATGGCCCAACCAGAACTTGTTGAGCAGTTTGCCTCCACCTTTGAGAAGGAACTTGGTGTACCACAAGAAGGAGAATCTGCAAAGCAGAAGTAGGAAGAGCTGCGAAACACCATCCACCGCACAGCCTTGGGAGGAAGACCTCGAAGTCACGGGACTGGTTTGATGCCAAGTTGATCGAGATGACCCCCGTCATTGAAGCCAAGCACTCAGCACTTTCTGAGTACAAGAAGTACCCAAACGAGAAGAATCTCCAGATTCTCAGGGCTGCGAGAAGCAAAGTTCAGCAGACTGCTCGGCGCTGTGCCAACGAGTACTGGACTCAGCTCAGCCAAGACATTCAAACTGCTGCCATAACAGGGAACATCCATGGTATGTACGATGGCATCAAGAAAGCACTTGGTCTGGCTCAGAGCAAGACGGCCCCCCTCAAATCCCCCACTGGGGAGATGATCAAAGAAAAGAACAAGCAGATGGAGAGATGGGTGGAACACTACTCCGACCTCTACTCCAGACAGAACACCGTGACACCGTCAGCCCTTGATGCCATCGACTGCCTGCCATCCATGGACAAACTTGACACCGAGCCAACCATCGATGAACTCAGCAAGGCCATTGATAGCTTGGCCGCTGGCAAGGCACCCGGCAAAGACGGCATACCCCCTGACCTGATCAAGCACTGCAAGACCGCCCTACTGCTGCCATTGCATGACGTCCTCTGCCAGTGTTGGAAGGAAGGTGCCGTACCACAGGACATGAGGGACGCCAAGATCATCACCCTCTACAAAAACAAAGGGGAGAGAAGCGACTGCAACAACTACAGGGGCATCTCCCTCCTCAGCGGTGTTGGCAAAGTCTACGCATGAGTTGTTCTCGTTCGTCTACAGAAGCTTGCCGAACGTGTCTACCCTGAGTCTCAGTGTGGCTTCCGTGCTGAGCGATCGACGGTAGACATGATATTCTCCATCCGCCAACTCCAGGAGAAATGCAGAGAACAGAACATGACCCTGTACGTCGCCTTCATCGACCTCACCAAAGCGTTTGATCTGGTCAGCAGAGAGAGCCTTTTCAAGATCCTGCCAAAGATAGGATGCCCACCAAAGTTGCAAAGCCTCATCGAATCGTTTCACACCAACATGCAGGGGATAGTGCAGCACGATGGCAACGTCTCAGAGCCATTCAACATATGCAGCAGAGTGAAACAGGGCTGTGTACTTGTGCCAACCCTCTTTGGGATTTTCTTTGCTATTCTCCTGAGGAATGCCTTCAGCACAACAACAGAGGGAATCTACCTGCACACAAGATCTGACGGCAGGCTTTTCAACCTCGCCCGCCTGAAAGCCAGAACCGAAGTACGCGAGGCTCTAATCAGAGACATGCTGTTCGCAGACAACGCTGCAGTTGCAACCCACACACAGCAGGAGCTTCAGACCCTGATGGACCGCTTCTCCCAGGCATGCAAGGACTTCGGGCTTACCGTCAGCCTGAAGAAGACTAACGTCTTGGCGCAAGGCACGGAAGCACCTCCAACCATCACCATCGACGACTACGAGCTGGAGGTCGTGAATCAGTTCACGTACCTGGGGTCCACGATCAGCAACAACCTCTCCCTTGATACAGAGATCAACAAGAGGATTGGAAAATCAGCCTTCACACTCGCTCGCCTCACCACACGAGTGTGGGAGAATCCCAAACTCTCTGTCAAGACAAAGATGGCAGTGTATAACGCCTGCGTCATCAGCACACTGCTCTATGGGAGTGAGATGTGGACAACATACGCCTGGCAGGAAAAGAGACTGAACTCCTTCCACTTGCGCTGCATTCGCCACATCCTGGACATATCCTGGCAGGACAAAGTGCCCAACACAGAAGTTCTGTCCCGCGCCGGCCTTCCCTCCATGTTCACTCTACTCAGGCAGCGCAGGCTCCGCTGGCTAGGTCACGTTCACCGTATGGAGGATGGCAGAATCCCCAAAGACGTCCTCTACGGAGAACTGGCAACTGGCAGGAGAGACGTTGGCCGCCCACAGCTGCGCTTTAGAGACGTCTGCAAGAGAGACATGAAGGCCCTGGAGATCAACACAGAGAGGCACCCTGACCAGACAGCTCAAGGCGGGTGAAGAGAGACTGACTGCTGCAGCAGATGAAAAAAGGACCCGCAGGAAAAACCGCCACAGACCCAGCAGCACGGAGACCACCCACAACAGCGACCTGTGTGACAGGGACTGCCATTCGCGCATCGGCCTGTTCATCCACAGGCGGTGCTGTTCCAGCAGAGTAGACGTTTAGGATTCTCTTCCATGGTCATCATAGACCGATGGAGGCCGACGATGATCGAACTGGATCACTCCCTAGTTTTGACAGCGCCAAAAGGCGCTTTATACAATACCTATCTATGGACTGTATATTGTTGTAAACTTCTCTTGTAATAACTTTTAACACTTTATTTAAATTATTTTACCCATGAAGGACTCAACAGGATGGGGAATAGGGAGAGGAAGTGTGGGGAGGGGTTAAGAAAAGGGAGAGGAACAGACAAAAAAGACAAACAAACCAACAACTAAAACAAACAGAAGACAGACTTCTTCTTTCACCAAAGAGGTCTCAACACGAGTCTGGTATCCACACCTGTTAAAGGGGAGACATTTGTGTGTGTGCGTCCATGTGCATGTAAATGAGAGCGTGTGCAAAATAACTGTGTGCCTGTGAGTGGTTTGTCAGGAAACATACTAAGAAGGCGGACGGTCACAGCAACACCCCCCCCCCCCCACACACACACCAGGAAACCCTGAGCAGGCAAGGCAATGCCACCAACACCCACAGGGCACAAATGTCTGAGGCCAACAATCTCCAGGAAAGCCAGGCATCCACCCCAGGAGGGACAGCCGAGGGCTGCCAGGCCGCCCCAGAATCAAGCTCGCATACTGGTTGAGGAAGCCACCCACTGCCCCCAAATTCCAACCCAGGTCGAGGGCAGCCCAGGACCCGCCAGTGTTGTGCTCCAGCGCTCACAGCACCACAAACGTGATGGAACACATGATGGATGCCACACCCACACCTATTCCCACGCATCTTGCACACATGAACATACAGAACAACAATAGTCACAATAGTGAACAATGGGCCGGACCCATACAGTGCAACACACACCAAGCAACACCCCAGAGCACCCACCACAAGCCCACCAACCACTCATCCCAGACACACACCAACAGCAGCAGGCTGCCCCACAGCCACAGCCGCCCTGGAGCAAACCGACAGCAACACGGCCGCCAACCCGCGCCAATGGCCCCTCCGACCACCCCCGAGCACTCACACATACCCAGCATCAGAGACACCAGAGGCAATGTGACAAAGCGCCCCGCCCCGTGACACAACGGCAAGGCAGCCGGGACAAGCAGGCCCTGAATCACCAACCCCCAGGCCACTGGATGACCCGCCCCACCCCTACCACCCAATGAGGTTCCCCCACCCACACACATCCTCCACCCCTGCACATCCACCCACAGGTATCTGCACCCATACACACACACATGCCCACTCTCAGGTGCACGCACACACACACACACACACACACACACACACACAAACACACACACACACACACACACACACACACACACACTCATCATAGCAGTCTTCCATGGGCGACAATGACTGTTTCATTTAGGCCTGATCAGATTCCTCCACACAGCTCTGTCCTTAGCCTTCCACTGGCAGGAGCTCCTGTCTATATCCAACTTCTTCAGGTTTCTTTTTACAGTGTCTTTAAATCTGAGCCTTGGTCTACCCTGATTGCATTTGCCCTTGCATAGCTGGGAGTAGAGTAACTGCCGAGGGAGACGCTGGTGGTCCATCCTCTCAACATGTCCGAGCCATCTCAGGTTTGTCTGTATTAGCATGTCCTCCATTGATGGTAGACCAGCTCGTTTCAACACTTCTATATTGGTTATCTTTTCTTTCCATGAGATGTTCATTATCGCTCGAAGGTGTCTCATCATGTATGCACGGAGTTTCTGCACCTGCACTCTGTAGACAGTCCAAGTTTCAGCACCGTACAATACAGTGGCCAGTACTGTCGCTCTGTACACTTTGCATTTCACACGGATAGACACATGTCGATTGTTCCACAGTCTCTCCCTCAAGTTTCCAAACACAGCGCTCGCTCTTCCCATTCTGAGAGATAGTTCATCCTCCAGCCTAGCATTCTCTGAAACAGTACTCCCTAGATACTTGAAAGTTTTTCACTTGACTAGTGGCTCTGTACCAGTGCTGACCTCTTCTAGTAGTGATGCTGATAGTTGGAACTTTGGTGGCTGATAAAGACACTCTGTCTTCTTGATGTCGATTTGGAGGCTGAATTGGCTAGCTGCTCTTGCAAATTTCCCCACTAAAGATTGCATATCTTCTACACTGTGTGCAACTAGAGCACTGTCGTTGGCAAAGAGCATTTCTCTTACTACCTTTATCGATGTCTTACTCTTGGCTTTAAACTGTGCCACATTGAACAAGTCTGCTTCTTTCCTTGTTTGAATGTATACTCTGAAGTGTCTTTGAAGGCCACCTCAAGCATGGCTGCCAGATATAGCGAGAAGAGTGTAGGTGCCAGCACACACCCTTGTTTCACCCCGTTGCTTACTGAAAAGTCTTTAGATACTGAACCACTCATTGCCACGTTTGCTTGCATACCTGTATGGAGTGCCTCAATCAGGCTGACAAGCTTCTCTGTACAGCCACATTTCTTGAGTACCTGCCAAAGTCCATGTCGCGAAACAGTATCGAAGGCTTTACTGAAGTCTATGAAGACTACGTAAAGCGGCATGTTCTGTTCAATACACTTTTTTTTGAACCTGTTTTAAGCAGAAAATCATGTCTATTGTGCTTCTCCCACTTCTAAAGCTGCACTGGGTTTCCAGTAGTACATTCTGTGAAATGTGTTCATTGAGCCTGTTCAGAACACACACGTCCCTCAAACAGATGAGGAGAAAAAAGAAAAAAACTCACAGAGTCAGATTATCCCCCCGAATGACCTTTAACCCACAGTTCAGGAAAATGACGACAGGCAGAGACCAAAACCCACGGGGACAGTTCCGGCGGTCTCCCTGCGTCCAATGGCCGACGGGTGGTCACGGGGAACAGTACATGATCGGGCGGCCTGACCCAGTCCCAGGCCCGGAAAGTCCAATTCTCCGGCGGCCGAACCAGGTCGCCCAGCAGCAAACACAGAGTGTCGGGCGGCCGACCCAAGGCGCCGAACAGGCGAAATAGTTCCATGGGTGGTCGACCCGTGCCCCTCAGCGTGCCCCTCAGAGACAGCCCGCGGCGGCCTCCCTGGCGGGGAAAAACGTGGGAGAGCCGGGCTGAGCGCAGAAGGCCCCCAACGGACCCTGGCGATGATGAGCAGGGGCGGTGACTTGGATGAGGGGAATGCTGACAATAACGAGCCTGCACCATGTCAGGCGGCGAAGGGTCTGCAGCTCCTCCACCGACCTTGACCCATACCGATGCTGCAGACGTGGCTGCACCCGCATTGGACCTCCATTGGGTCTCAGCTGCACCCGCGTCGGACCCTGATTGGGTCTCGTCAGACCCCGACTGGGTCTCGGATGCACCCGTGTCGGACCCTGATTGGGTCGGTGCAGCACCGGTGATGACCTCCGACCCTGAACCTGGAACCTCCAGCACAGCGACCACGACTGGCTCCGCACTGGTGACTCTGCAACAAGGCTCGGAAGACAAGAAAGAACCGGGATCAGATTCACCGGTAGCAACAGAACCCGGCGAGATGGGCTCGGATGCAGCGGACGGCTGCACCCTGCTCGTCTCCCCGAGAGAGAGGCAAAAATGCTCCAGAGTAGAAAGAAGGAAGAGAAGGTAGAGCACTTACCTGATCTCCAGTTCTGTCGCCGTCCAGGACTTCGGTGATCCGGGCTCAGGGCGAAGAAGTTCGTCCTCAGGCTCCCACTCAGCTACGGCGGGTTCCGCAGCCGGCATGATGGTCACTGCAGTCTGTGGATCCTCCGGCACTGATGTCCACGCCCATAACCTGCACGGCGTGGTGGCAGGGCACCCTCGACCCGCTGGCTCGAACCGTTCCAGCGTGGAGATCCGGGGATGCTTTATCGTCACTGCAGGCTCCAGGTTGCAATCCGCTCTTCTCCTCTGCCCACGATGTGGCTGCGGGGCTGGAACCAGGCTCTCCAGAACCGCAGGCCCCCTCCTCATCTGGTGATGTAGGCCTGGCGTCGTGGACCGCTCGGCGGAGGGAGACACGGAGCTCGGGGGACTGCGAACCCCGAACGCCGCCCCCAGGAGTCAGACAAGGCAGATCACAATTATGATGGAAAGAATGAACTTGCACTTACCTGTCTCCTGGAGGGAGGATGGTGCCTTCTGTAGGGGACGTTGCTCCTTCCTTTCCCCGCTGGATGGTGACGGAGGGCCCCCTGGAAGGACGAGGAGGAGCCGCTCGTGATGGATCAAGGACGGGGCTCGCCGAAGCAGGACTCTTGGCACTCACAGCAGTCAGGGGAAGCGTCGAGGAGGAGGGGACAACTGCCGAGCTGCACCGGGCACGATGAGCTGATGGGACAGCAGGGAAAGATGACCCGGGGGAAGAGGCTGCGGGGGTTCCCTCCAGACGAGACGCAGGAGTGGCAGCTGTCAGAGAGGTGGAGTCCTTGCGATGACCCGGAACTAAATCCGGACGGGGATCTCGCTGAGGTTTACCTTGGCCGTGGCGCCGACGTCTTCGACGGCCCCCGGATGGCACGAACTCCTGGTCTGGATCGAGGACAGGAATGGGATCCCAAAGCGGGGAGCAAAGATGCCTCTTCCTCTTCTTCCTGCCGTAGTCTTCCTCCACCATACAGAGTATCTCGTGCTGTGCGGCGATATCATCCCTCCTCGCGCCGACTTCAGGGTGGTCGGCGTAGCGGGGGAGATGATTTAGGAAATCCTCAGCGCAGTCCAGATACCAGCGTACGTTGCTGTGATAGTCGAGGAGGGAGGCAGCGATGAGCGTTTTGTCCACATAGTCCAAAGCCTCCGCCAGCTCGTAGTCCCGACTCCGAGCGTGGCCCCTCTGCGACAGCATTCTCCCAGCACGCAGTTACCCAGACAGGAAAGAACAATTGTCCAAGCAAACTCACCGAGAACGGAGTCTCGGTTTGGCGTCTCCGTTTAGGCGTCTCCGTTTAGGCACCCTTGCAGCAGTCTACTGTCATGCGGTGGCCCTCGCGAGCCACCATAAGATGCCAAAAGTCACCAGTGAGGTTTGCATTGATGTTTAATAATGAGCACAAAGTAACATAAAGTGGTTAGCACCGCGGCAGCACAATTTACCCTCGGCCGGGGGATCGCGGGGATCGTGGGTTCGATCCCTGCCCCCGGCCAACAGTGATCTGTGTGGAGTTTGCATGTTCTCCCCGTGTTTGCGTGGGTTTACTCCGGGATTTCTCCGGTTTCCTCCCACATGCCAAAAACATGCAGGTTAGGGAGTTAAGGGGCGCTTGCGCACACAGCGACCGGCAGCTGGTGGCTTGTCACCGGACTGCAGAACAAATCTACCTACGGGTACAAAATAAGTCCAAAAAAAAAAAAAGTAATAAGCCACGATGAGCTAAAACACATAACACTAAATACAGGAGATCGTAAGGCTGACAAGAAGCTCACTTACAATCCTGACCACGAACAGGGAATGTAGACGATCCGTTGCCATGGAATTGAAGAGGAATATTGACGTCTGAGGCAAGGGACGCTCGCTCAACGTCTGACAAGGGATAATTGACGAGACTGCTGCATTGTACGGCTCTCAGCACCCACTTAAATGCCGGGCAGCTGATGAGCTGTAAATGCAGCACAGCTGTTAGGCTTTGGCAGCAGGAAGCCCCTCCGAGCGCTGTCACAATAAGAGCTCAGGAAGCCAGAAGGTAACCACTGCTGTCAAACCTGGCGGAGATGATGTATGGCCCGAGCACGGACGAAATCGGCGCTTGGACCATGACAATTGATAATCAACTCCCAACTAATATACAAAAAAATATTCAAAAAAAGAGACAATGATTATAATTTGAGAGAAGACTTAAAACCTAATCAATCAATCAGTCAATCAATCAATCAATCATCTTTATTTACAAAGCACTTCAAAAGCAACACTGGCTACACAAAGTGCTGTACAGCAAGAAAACACACAAAAAACATCAAAGCAAGAAGCAGGGCACTGACTACAACATAGAACAACAGAGAACCACAGTCGAAAGAAACAATAAAATAAAAGGTAAAATAAATAAATAAAAATCCATTTCATTCAACCAAAAAATCAATGTCTCCCACTGGGTCAAAGGTCAGGAAGTATAAGTGTGTTTTAAGACGGGTTTTCAAACTAGACAGTGAAGGTGCTTGTCTGATGTCCAGGGGTAAATCATTCCATAACTTGGGTGCCGTGATGGAAAAGGCTCTGTCCCCTCTGACCATCACACATGCCCACCTACACTCACACACAGCCCCACATGGCCACACACAACACTCACACGCGCACGCACACACACACAAACCCACTCACACCCACAGTCACACACACCTGCATGCGCGCGCACACACACACACACACACACACACACACACACACACTTGCTTGCTTGCTTGCGGTTGTCCATTGAGTCCGATGATGATGTTCACTTCTATCGATGAGTCCTTTGATGGCTGTATAGTCCTATCCTGGACCCACATGTCCTGTTGCAGGTAGGGCATGTAAAAGTTGTGGTAGTGGCAGCAGGGGCTGCAGGTGCATTCCTCCTCAGTCTTCTCTCCTGTCTCCTGGCTGTCCTGTCCTCCTCCATCATACGGGTCCCCACAAGGCACTGCTGTCGCCAGGTGTTCCGGTCAGCAGCAGCCTCCTCCAGATCCTCAGGTCTGATCCTGCACTTCTTTAAGGCCATCTTTAGCTGGTCCTTGTAGCTCTTCTTCTGCCCTCCAGCAGAGCGTCGACCATGGTGTAGCTGGCCATATAACACCCTGCGAGGCAACCGGTTTGAGGGCATCCTCACCACATGTCCCAGCCAGCGTAGCTGGTGCTAGGTGATCGTTGCCTCAATACTCCTACAGCTGGTCTTAGAGAGTATCTCAGAATGAGGCACATGGTCACGCCAGGTGATTCCCAGGATGCGCTGAAGGCAGCGTATATGGAACCGTTCTAGATCCCTAATGTGGCGACTGTAAGTCACCCAGGATTCACAGCTGTAGAGGAGAGTAGTGACACAGACTGCCTCCTGTAGAGGAGAGTAGTGACACAGACTCCATCTCCAACCTTCGTTTGGAGATGGAGGTTCTTGTTCTGGAAGACCCAACGCTGGAGTCTCCCAAAAGAAGCTGATGCCTGCCTGATCCTGTTATGGACCTCACTGTCAGTGGTGTTGTCTACAGAGAGGATGCTCCCCAGGTACTTGAAAGATGGAACAACAGACAGCTGTTCACCAGCAACAGTGAAGGTAGGTGGAGTAGATGGTATATTGGTGCTCCATTGGCAGATGACCTCTGTTTTGATGGTGTTCACCGTCAGTCCCATCCTGCTGTATGCTCTCATCGCAGCAGTAAGAACAGACTGGAGATCTCGTGGGCTATGAGATACCAGAGCACAGTCATCTGCATACTGTAGCTCAATGACTCTCACCCTTTGCAGTTTGGTGGTTGCCTGGAGCCTCCTTATATTAAAAAGGTTGCCATCTAGATGGAAGTCCACTGTTACACCGCTGCTGTCCTTAATCTCCTTGTGGAGATGCTGGGTGACACAGAGCAGGAAGATGTTAAAAAGTACTGGTGCTAATACACACCCCTGCCTAACCCCTGTACAAACGGGGAAGGAAGGAGATTCCTGTCCTCCTATAGTCACCTGAGCAGTCATACCATCATGAAATTGGCGGAGGATATTGACAAACTTGACAACCCCTCACAGCACCAGTAAACATACAGGGAACAGACATCGAGATGGCGACATTCTACAAGTACCTGGGTGTTCATCTGAACAATAAACTAGACTGGTCACACAATACCGACGCACTCTACAAGAAGGGACAGCGCAGGCTGTTCCTACTGAGGAGACTCAGGTCTTTTGGTGTACCAGGGGCGCTGCTGAAGACATTCTACGACACCGTGGTGGCATCAGCCATCACTTTTGGAGTGGTCTGCTGGGGCAGTGGCATTACAGCAGCCGATAGGAAGAGACTGAACAAACTGATCAAGAAAGCTAGCTCTGTCCTGGGGCAGCGCCCTGACCCAGTGGAGGAGATAGGAGAGAGAAGGATGGTGGCTAAACTGTCATCTCTGCTGGAGTCCGAGTCCCACCCTATGCAGGACATACTGAACGTACTGAGGAGCTCATTTAGCAGCAGACTACATCATCCTAGGTGCGCAACCGAGAGGTTTCACAGGTCCTTCCTACCTACGGCAGTCAGACTGTATAACCTAAGCAGGGCTGCTCGCAGAGATAGCATAAAAACGTGATGACCTAATAGTACTGAATGCAAAAGACGCAATAGACTTACACAATGGTCCCCTCCAGTATATACAACTAGGACAGTATCGGTCGCTACGGAGGGTGACAATATGTATGGGTACATATTCATACTATGTAGGATAACTAAGTAGACGGTTATGCTGTTTATTCCATCTTGCTACAATGCTCCGTACTTTGTATATATATATTTATATACTGATGTGTATGAATGCATGTATATCCACTGCTCTTATTTATATCTTCCGTATCTTCTTAATTATTGCTCTGAGTGTTGCTATCCCTGTGCTGTTGCAATCCTGGAATTTTCCCATTGTGGGACTAATAAAGGCTTATCTTATCTTAACTTGCTGGGGCAACCAAACTTAAGAAGAACTTCCCATAGGAGTTCTCTATGGACAGTGTCGAAAGCTTTGGAGAGATCGACAAAGGCCATGAACAGGTCCTGGTGTTGCTCCCGACATTTCTCCTGCAGCTGCCGAGCTGTGAAAATCATGTCCACCGTGCTCCTGCCCTTCCTGAAACCGCATTGCGATTCAGGCAGCACTGATTCTGTGATACTGTTGATCAGCCTGTGAAGCATCACCTTCGCCAGGACCTTACCAGCAACAGCAAGGAGCGAAATACCCCTGCTGTTGCCACAGACAGCCTTGTCACCCTTGTTTTTATAAATGATGACAATTGTGGCGTCTCTCCATTGTTGTGGGATGTTGTCATCGGCCTAGACCTTGGTGTGGTACTTGTGCAGGGTTTTTGTACACAAGTAGCCTCCTTGTTTCAACAGCTCGGCAGGGATGTTGTCATTACCAGGGGACTCGTTTTTAAGAGAGCGGGTAGCTGATAGAACCTCCAGTAAGGTTGGGGGCTGATCCAGGTCTTGCATCGGAGGAAGTGTAGGCAAGTCGTCGAGAACAGTGGGGTCTGCATCTGAGTCCTGGTTTAGCAGGGTACTAAAGTGTTCAGCCCATCTCAACAAGATGTTAGGCTGATCCTTTAGGATTCTCAGCCCATCTGCACTCACACGCTCACGCACACACACACAAACTCACTCACACCCACAGTCACACGCACCTGCATGCGCACACACACTCACACACACACACACACACACACACACACACACACACGCAGGCCCCGGAGGATGGGGAGGGCAACCTTCCCTGGATGCAGGCACCAGTCCCAGAGCGCCGCCAGGGCCCCGGGGAGGGCATGACCCCGCCACGTAAGGACACGCCGGGGCCCACACCACCGGTGCACACCCGACCCCGACCGACCCAGAGGGGGAATGCACCCCCCCCCCCCCCCCCCCCAGCACCAGGGGCCCAGGGCCAGACCTAGCCCCACCCGGGAGGCAAGGCCAGCTGGCCTGGGGCCATGGGCCCCACACCCGGCACACACTTTTATGGGCTCTTGATGTTTATTTGTTTCAGCTACGCATGTTTAAACAAAACCAAACAAACAAACAAAAAAAAGGTTGTTGCTATTAAGCTCCAGCAGTCATTTATGTCAGTTCCAGTTCATTTTAGGTTGTAAATGTGTTTTGTTTTTATTGTTTTAAAATACTAGAGCATGCCCATCGAACCAAGTCTTCCTGTCTGAAACAGAAGACCCAATCAGGCTTTCCAGGCCCAAATCTAGGCTGTGTTTGAAAGTAAATAGGTATAGCCTATATGTAGGCAATCACAGGTTAGACTTGGTCAAATATAAAAGGGAGTAAATGGCACTAAGATTTATTTGACTGTGTGAATATTAATTACAGAATACCTAATTATTGAAAATGAATGGGACATCCATACTGAATGGGACATCCATGAATGGGACATCCATACTGAATGCACTGAGGAGCTCATTTAGCAGCAGACTACATCATCCCAGGTGCACAACCGAGAGGTTTCGTAGGTCCTTCCTACCAACGGCTGTCAGACTGTACAACCTAAGCAGGGCTGCTCGCAGAGATAGCAAAAAGACGTAACAAACTAATAGTTTTTTGAATGCAAAAGATGCAATAGACTTACACAATGGTCCCCTCCGGCATACAACTAGGAACATACCGGTCGCTATGGAGGGTGAGAATATGTATGGGCACATAATCATACCATGTAGGATAACTAAGTAGACGGTTATGCTGTTTCATTCCATCTAGCAACAATGCTCTGCACTGTGTGTGTTTATATATTTGCATATTTATTCCATCTAGCTACAATGCTCAGCACTGGGTGTGTTTATATATTTATATATCTACATATTATTCCATCTAGCTACATTGCTCCGCACTGTGTGTGTTTATATACTTGCATATTTATTCCACCTAGCTACAATGCTCTGCACTGTGTGTTCATATATTCATATATTTATTCCATCCAGCTACAATGCTCTGCACTGTGTGTCTGTGTGTGTGTGTATATATATATATTTTATAGTAATACGTACATATGTTTATTAGCTGCTCTTGCTTGCTTGTTTTTTTTTCTTGCCTTCTGATTGTTGCTCTGAGTGTTGCTATCCCTGTGCTGTTGCAATCCTGGAATTTCCCCGTTGTGGGACTAATAAAGGCTTATCTTATCTTATCTTATCTTATCTTAATATTGATGACTGTTTCAGATCCCTTGCTCATTTGTTGTCAGATCACTGATTTGTCTGATCTTTTATCACTTATATTCATAATAGTGTATCTTTCACTTTGGGGAATGGCAGTTGTTCAGTCATCATTATAATTCTTTTAGTTTCTATTGTGGTGACCCACCACAATCAACATGGACATTCAATCTTCACACTCAGCTAGGGCTGGAAGCAGAACAATTTGCATACGGACAGAGAGCCCCTAGGGGGACAACCAGAACAATGGCTATTGTTATACATCCCTGGATTAAGGAGAGGAAGTCCAACGCCAGTTAATCACGTGATTGATATGCATTGACTGATATGTATATCAATATGCAAATGTGCCATGCATTCTCTCTTGTCTGTATAAAAGAGCTTGCTTTGCAGCACACACTGGGGACACACACACAGCACACACACACAGCCACAGTGCACAGTGCTACAATGTGTCTCATGATGATGGAGGAATAAAACTCTGAAACCTTCAGCTCGTTGCATCTCGCCTGAACTTATATTTTTACTTCCACACTATCACTGTTCAGTGATGCAGTTCAGTGTAATATTGAATTTCTTCTGTGTATCGTCAGTAAACTCATGCAGTACTATAACAGGACATGTTTACAAATATCTGAGACCCATCGGCTGCTGCTTTAGCCGTGTGCCGCCGAAGGACTGCGATGCACCGGTTCAGCGGCTGCTCCCCCCGGCGCACCTGGTGTTCTTCACTCCAATTTATCCATTAGACCTACGCAATCATAGCAACTTTATGGTACAATTCTTAAAGCATTAAACCTTCAGTCTATCTTTTGTCACTATTTGCACTACAGGTAGCATTACTGTACATGGACTGTTGTTTTTCCAGCATTATTCCTTTTCTTTTTTATATTGCGTACATCACTGAAGAGAGACAGAAACGCCATTTCAATTCTCCTGTATGTCCTGCACGTATATCAGCTGTTCTGATCGATATGCCGTCAGAACACCGGTGGATCCAATCAGCTGATCGCTGAAACCACAGAGCTCAGCTGTTTTCCATGATAAATCAGCCTCAGGGCAAAAGCACACTCCATGATGTTTTTTCACTTTATTGAAAATGACTTTTTTTTTAATCACCATCAGTTAGCGTGCCTTTGAGCCAGGTCTGCCCGTTGCTTCTCCCGGCATGTTCTGTCTTGAGTTGTCAGACCTGGTCGCCGCTGACGCGCCGCCCAGTCTGCTCGCGCACCTCATTCTCCACATATGGCAAATTATCCTTTAGACCAGGGGTCCCCAAACTTTTTCCTGTGAGGGCTACATAACTTTTGCCTTCTCTGATGGGGGCCGGGGTCAGTTTGTAACAGAAAAATTGAGACGATCGCAGGGGTGCCTAAACGTAAACATTTATTGTTTTCCAGAAAGCCACACATAACCAAATATTAATAACCCTTTCTGGGATCTTCACAGGAAAAAAGTCAGAAAATAAATAATAACACTATTTATGAAATAAATAATAACCAAATAACCCTCTCTGGTTCTTCTCAGAAAAAAAGTCCATGGAACATTAACTTTCTGTTGTGCCGTGCACAATCTGAACAGGTAAAAGTTCAGCTTAGTTGTCAGAGCAGAATCTCTTAGTTAAACTCTTACCTCTACTTTGCTGAAAATATCCTCCCCCGTCGGAGTCCCTGTGAGACTTTGGAGGGCTGCCAGCTCCTCGCACATGTCAAAGTTTGCGCTAACTCCACGAATAAAAATGAGCAGCTGCGCTGTGTCCTGCACGTCCGTGCTCTCATCCAGTGCTAATGAAAAAAAGTCAAATTCTTTCGTCTTCTGCTGCAGCTGGGCAGATACATTACCCCCGATTCCTTCAATGCGTCTGGTGATTGTACTCGCCGACAGACTCACGGCATTAAAGACGTCTTTCTTCTCGGGACACACCTCCTCTGCAGCAGCATTCCAACATTTCTTGACAAATTCTCCATCAGTGGAAGGTTTACCGCTGCTTGCTATCAGTTGAGCAACCCGAAAGCTGGCCCTAACGGATGACTGCTTCAGCTGAGCTTGGCGTACAAATGTATTCTGCTGAGCTAACAGTCCACTTTCTAGCTTGGAGAGTTTGTCTGCTCGCATTTGGCCTTGCAAGCTGTCATACTTGTCTTTGTGACGGGATTCATAGTGTCGGCGCAGATTGTATTCTTTGAATACCGCCACAGTCTCTTGACAGATGAGACAAACAGCCTT
Source organism: Pholidichthys leucotaenia (assembly GCA_020510985.1). Lineage (NCBI taxonomy): Eukaryota > Metazoa > Chordata > Actinopteri > Cichliformes > Pholidichthyidae > Pholidichthys > Pholidichthys leucotaenia. The sequence continues at coordinate 13,471,051 of CM035849.1, forward strand.
TTCTTTGCATTGAACAAAAAAATAATCGTTTGTCCACTGCAGGTTAAATACCCTGCATTCTGAATCAATTTTTCTCTTGCCTAACCTTTTCGCCATTATTCCATTTTATTTGACAGGGGTGAGTCTAGTGTTGCAGGATGTGTCTGGTTCATGTGCAGGGATGAGAATGGGGTTTGGGAAAAAAAGAGGAAACTAAGCCGGGGGTCTTAGGCCTGCGTCCCCCAAGCCGGATCCAAGGCAGAGCCTTGGTTGCCCCCCAGAAGCTAATGAAATCTGGTATTTTAGAATGCTCAAATGTGGTCTTATATTTAAAGTTAGAAATAAGTACAAATGCATTTATAGTTTACCTTTTTAATCTGCTGCTGCATCACATGTGTAAATTTATGATATCTGAATGGTATGTTGATGTAATAATACTAAATTATATTTTACTACTATTTAATATGTTTAGAATGGTAAATGGCATTCACTTATATAGCGCTTTTCCTCATCTCTGGATGACCAAAGCGCTTTACAGATCCTGCTATCCACCCATTCACGCACACATTCACACACTGATGGCGGCAGAGCTGCCATACACACACAGGCGCTAGCCTGGCCACCAGGAGCAACTGGGGGTTCAGTGTCTTGCTCAAGGACACTTTGACATGCAGACTTCAGACAGAGTGGGAATCGAACCCATGACCCTCTGATCAGTAGTCGGTCACACTACACCTGCGCCACAGCCGCCCCTAGAACTGACACAGAATTACATTTACATAGTTCTAGAACAGACAACATAATTTAACCAAGTAAAATAAATTATGTTGGTGCAGTTCTACACGGCCATCATCAAGTCCATCCTCACCACCTCCATCACCGTGTGGTACGCAGGAGCCACTGCCAGGGACAGACTAAGACTGCAGCGCGTTGTGCGCGCTGCTGAGAAGGTGATCGGCTGCAAGCTCCCATCCCTCCAGGATCTGTACATCTCCAGGACCCGAAGGCGTGCAGGTCGGATCATAGCTGACCCTTCACACCCTGGACACGTACTGTTTGCCCCCCCTCCCCTCAGGTAGAAGACTTCGGTCCATTCAGACTAAAACCTCCCGCTACATGAACAGCTTCTTCCCCTCTGCCATCAGACTGCTGAACACTAAGTGACTTATTAGACTCTCGTGCACTACGTACAGCAGCTCAACCGGACTCATGACAATTATCACTGTTTTCTTTTTGCACTACTGACTGCACTATGTGGAACTCCACAATATCTGCTGCTTGTTAATATTGTGACGTTTGCGGGATTCACACAAAGAAAGAGGAGCAAGATGGTTGTGATGAACAGGCTTTATTGACACACCACCAACCCCCAACTTACACTACCGTTCAAAAGTTTGGGGTCACCCAGACAATTATTTTGTGTTTTCCATGAAAAGTCACACTTATTTACCACCATGAGTTGTAAAATGAATAGAAAATATAGTCAAGACATTGACAAAGTTAGAAATAATGATTTGTATTTGAAATAATAATTTTTTCCTTCAAACTTTGCTTTCGTCAAAGAATCCTCCATTTGCAGCAATTACAGCATTGCAGACCTAACATGATTGCACAAGGGTTTTCTAATCATCCATTAGTCTTCTGACGCAATGAGCAAACACATTGTACCATTAGAACACTGGAGTGATAGTTGCTGGAAATGGGCCTCTATACACCTATGGAGATATTGCACCAAAAACCAGACATTTGCAGCTAGAATAGTCATTTACCACATTAGCAATGTATAGAGTGTATTTCTGATTAGTTTAAAGTTATCTTCATTGAAAAAAAGTGCTTTTCTTTCAAAAATAAGGAAATTTCTAAGTGACCCCAAACTTTTGAACGGTAGTGTACTTCTGAGCACAGAGAGGAGGGGAGGTCATTCTCCCAGACCTCCGTTTCAATCATGGTTACACACACATGATATATCTTGCCCTAATCCTGCTAAACACTGCTGGGTCATTATAACGCAGTTATAATGACACAGCAGTATAACTCAGTAATAACACATTTAATACACACACAGAGTAACGTTTTCAACTGGCAAAGCAAGCTGGGAAATCCCTGCCCCCCTTAAAATGGCCCCGACATTACACTGCCCTCCCCTGGACTGGTTTCTGTCCCCAGAAAATTCAAAGTCCACTTTCAGAAATCCAACGCGAGTCAGCCCGGTGCCGGGGCGGCATGCACGGGCCATCCAGTGTCCATCTGAGTCTCGGTCGGAGTATCTGGTTGGGGTAGGGTTGCGGTTTGGCCACCAGTGGGCGGATGGACACATCTGACAGCCTCTGTAGGACCACGCACAGTCCCTTCCCTGGCAGCGGGAGTCCCAAGCCCGCTCTGGCCGACTCCCACCGCTGCCAGGTCTCCCAGGGGGCCGCTGGCCCGCGTCCATGCATCCAGCCCTTGCCGCACCTGGAAAATGGCCGGATCTTCGTCCTGCTCGCTCCGCTGCTGCACGTCTACTGCGCCGAGGGCCTCCGTGACGTCACCGAAAGGGAAAGCGTCTGCGGGTGGCGGTAGGACTACGCAGTTCCTCCTCTGGCAGCGGGAGTCATGACTCCCACCGCTGCCAGGACCTCCCAGGCGGCCGCTGGCCCGCGTCCAGGCGTCCAGCCCCTGCCGAGCCCGGGAAAAGACCGGCTCTGTCCTGCTCGCTCCGCTGCTGCTGCGCTCCAAAGGCTTCTGTGACGTCACCGCCAGGGGGAGCATCTGCAGGAGGCGGCTTTTTCTCCGTCCATGCCACCTTGCTCTAATTTAACGTCGGCGAGGGGCCAGTTTGTCGTGCGCTGTGTGCGGGGCAGTACCATGCGATGTACCTGGCTCTGCGCAGCGGAAGCCCCCCTTCCTCGTGTCGCCACCGCTGTCTCCTTCGTGTACGCGCTGCTGTGATCTGCCGTAGCTCCTCCTCCCACTCGCTCTCAGCACGGTGGTTTCCTCCTATGACCAGTCGTTGAGCGCAACAGCCAACTCGACCTGGGCCAGCTGGTCATCCAACAGTTTCTTGCCGTTGTAGCGGGGAATCTTGGCCCGCTGCTGGACGGATGGGACGGTCATCTCCCGGTCAATCGCTGCTCCTAATTGCTCTGGAATCGCCAGCCCGTCCTGCCCTGAAAAGGGCGGGAAACGGGGCTGGTTTGCTCTGCTCAGCCCGCTCTGCCTTGAAAAAGGCAGAGCAGTCCCATCGAGTCCGCTGCTCCGTCCATCGCTGCGAACCACTCCAGGGGCCGGCGTCTCAGCTCTACGCTCCGTTCCCAGCCGAGCGATGAACTGCTCTGGCCGTTGGACCTCCGCCTGGATCCTCATCTTGCTCCATCCCACTTCTGACACCAGTGTGACGTTTGCGGGATTCACACAAAGAAAGAGGAGCAAGATGGTTGTGATGAACAGGCTTTATTGACACACCACCAACCCCCAACTTAACTCTGACACAGAGAGGAGGGGAGGTCATTCTCCCAGACCTCCGTTTCAATCATGGTTACACACACATGATACATCTTGCCCTAATCCTGCTAAACACTGCTGGGTCATTATAACGCAGTTATAATGACACAGCAGTATAACTCAGTAATAACACATTTAATACACACACAGAGTAACGTTTTCAACTGGCAAAGCATGCTGGGAAATCCCTGCCCCCCTTAAAATGGCCCCGACGTTACAATATATTTAAAAATTGCATAGATTAGTATTACTCATTCATATTCTACATTTTATTGCATGCATATTTTTTTATTTTTATCTTTAGTGCTACTCCATGTTTAATGTTGCAACATTGCACCGAGACAAATTCCTAGTTTGTGTACTACATGAACAATGGCAATAAATCTCATTCTGATTCTGAAATTATAAATATTAACAAAATTCCATCACCAAGTCCATCACCCATTTATTAAAATATACTGACATTCTGCAAGCATTTTGATTTATTAATGTGTGCATTTGTTAGTGTTACTAGGAATATAAAAAAGTTGCATATTAGTATATTTTAATATTTGAAAGATAATCTAAGAAAGTAAGTAAAACCTAAAAGATGTTTAATTAGTGTTTGAAATTATCAATTGTGTTTCAAAACAGGCATGACGTCACAACTTACACATGCTATTTCATAACAAATTCATTATGCGAAAATTCTCAAGTACATTACTTATAACGAGAAAAAAATCTTACCTCGGAATGTGTCTAACGATCACTAATTGCTGTAATCGGGGCCGATTGTGATGAACTTTGACTGGCATCTGAATTTAACTGTGTCCATCGATTGTTTTGAACGCAGCACAAGCGAGTAATTTGATCTCCTTGTAGCCACAATTTTGAGATGTTTCTGTTTTTTTTCGAGCCATTCCCAACGAAACTTGTTCCTTATCCCTTTGTCTTCTTGCTTTGTTGTCTTTCATGAGTTTTAGGTTCACCATTTTCACGAAATCGGGAAAACTCAGTTGATTGAATTGTCCGCCATTTGCATTTCGCTCCGCGTGTGGGATATGACAAAGGAATAACAAAATCGTCGACTGGTTGCTTTAATAAGTATCAGCCAATCAGTGGCCTTGTTACATTACATTACTGATCTCGCTGGGTAGCGTGTTCTGCGCGGTGGATTTGAGCAGCCGCTCAAATCCATCTGTTATGAGCGACCATAGATATAGAAGGCTTCTATATCTATGTGAGCGACTCGCCGCTCATAACAGACCCCCCCACCCCAAAATTTTCTCCTCGAATTTAGACGATTCACGAGAATGACCCTAAACATGATCAAATCCGAGGAATTCCTCGGATCTGCGGAGCATTCTCATCCCTGCATGTGTTTAGATAGGGCACCTCAGTGTGTGAACGTGAGTGAGGGAGTGCGTGCGTGCAGCCGAGGCACGCCCCCGTGTGAGTGGCCCCGCGGAGCGGACGGTGTGTGTGAAGTGTGCAGGTGAGTAGAGAGAGAGGCGACCAGAGCAGGTAGCGAACTAGAATTGCTGTTGAAGGGTGGAATAGAAGGGTGGAATAGAATGTCACGTTCTATGCGTGCATTAGTCTCGATCGCGTTGCCAGACTGAAAAAAAAAAAAATCATAATGCGTCTCTGGTATTGTTCAGGGGGCCGGGCCAAATGTGGAGGTGGGCTGTATCTGGCCTGCGGGCCGTAGTTTGGGGACCACTGCTTTAGACCTACGCAATCACGGCAACTTTTTCTTTTTCTATCTTTCTAACTTTCATTTCCTTGTTTTGTCCCGGGAACACTGTGGTGACTGAAGGTCATGATGCTGTGTGTCATCCAGTCAGCATGGGCGTGATGCCGCGTACTGTCCAATCAGCACAGAGTAAATCTGAAACCCCACCCACACTTCTTAAAGCCAGCTCATGAAGAGAAACAGAGTGGTGGCTAAAACTTTTATTGATAAAAATTACATATGTTGACTGAGCGACTCCATATTTGGGGATGCACCCCCCCGTAACCTCAGGAAACCACGTTTAAAATCTGAGGCCAGTCTGAGGAATGGTTCAAGAGATATGCATGGAACAGACAGACAGACAGACACACAAACACACAGAGTGTTGTGTCCATAATTAGGAGAGTGAAGAGCAGAGCGGAAGACAATTTATATTGTTTTATTAATAAATCACGAACCAACACCCGTCAGACTGCAGTGAGCCACAGCGCTCCAGGTCCAGGCGTCTGCGACGAAAGAGGACTGCCTCTTCCGCCCCTGGCCTTTATACCCCGGCTAGTGTCACCACCACAAGTGTGGTTCGCCAGCCCCCTCTAATCCCCAGTAAATCCCAGGCCGCCATATTACAGATGTAACATTTCCCCACCCCCCCCTTTAAAAAAATTGCAGGCACACGGATCAACCAACCCAAATTTACCGCCTGACTCACACTCTAACGGGGGGGGAGGGCTACATTGTGGGGAACCCACTCAGTAGTTTTCCCTCAGACTGAAGGGCGTGACAGATCAAAGGTGCTGGAGGACAAGGGGAACTGTCATGGGGGATTGAAATGTTAATGCAGCACCTCAGGTAGCGGAGGAGTGTTATGATATAAAAGAGAGTGCCTGCCGCCTGAGTTTTTAATGCTTTTGATTCTGGTGAATATGAGAGAGAGAAGAATAAAGTTTCCTTTGCTCTGAATGCTCGGCCTGGCTATTTATCTCTCCACAACATAAATAAATAGAAAATCTATCCAGTCATAGAACCAAGGCTGGGGGACCGGGTAGACTGCTGGCGCCCCCTACACGGCTAGGCGGGTTATTCTGCCGCCACTACTTGGTGGTCCAAAAGAAAATGAGCCGTGTTTCTAAAGACAAATTAACCCCATACAGTGGGGCAAAAAAGTATTTAGTCAGCCACCAATTGTGCAAGTTCTCCCACTTAAAAGATGAGAGAGGTCTCCAATTTTCATCATAGGTATACCTCAACTATGAGAGACAAAATGAGAAAAAAAATCCAGAAAATCACAGTGAAGGATTTTTAATGAATTAATTGGTAAATTCCTCGGTAAGATAAGTATTTGGTCACCTACAAACAAGCAAGATTTCTGGCTCTCACAGACCTGTAACTTCTTCTTTAAGAGGCTCCTCTGTCCTCCACTCGTTACCTGTATTAATGGCACCTGTTTGAACTCATTATCAGTATAAAAGACACCTGTCCACAACCTCAGACAGTCAGACTCCAAACTCCACTATGGCCAAGACCAAAGAGCTGTCAAAGGACACCAGAAACAAAATTGTAGACCTGCACCAGGCTGGGAAGACTGAATCTGCAATAGGTAGGCAGCTTGGTGTGAAGAAATCAACTGTGGGAGCAATTATTAGAAAATGGAAGACATACAAGACCACTGATAATCTCCCTCGATCTGGGGCTCCACGCAAGATCTCACCCCGTGAGGTCAAAATGATCACGAGAACGGTGAGCAAAAATCCCAAAACCACACGGGGGGACCTAGTGAATGACCTGCAGAGAGCTGGGACCAAAGTAACAAAGGCTACATCAGTAACACACTACGCCGCCAGGGACTCAAATCCTGCAGTGCCAGACGTGTCCCCCTGCTTAAGCCAGTACATGTCCAGTGTAACGGAATCGAAAATGCACCTTAAACATTCCTTTTCTTAGTCATGTTTTCCTTTATATTATTGTGAATTTTATTTACTTGAGTGCTTTTATTTTGGCGGTACACTGCCCACATCCGCTCTTCCCGTACCTCCGAGGCTCCGGTAGTTCCTCCTTTCCCCCACAGTACTGCATTGCTTTGCTGGGGGTTAGTCGTGCTTAAAACGTTGCTGGCATTAAATGACTGTTTTGTTCATCAGTTTTATCATTTAAACTGCAACCTTGGTTTGTAATTGTTCCTTGTTAATTTGACATGCTACTGTAGTATATTTTTCGTTGTTTATATTGTAAATAAGAGTTTTATTCAATTCAATTCAATTCAACTTTATTTATATAGCGCCATTTCACAACAACAGTCATCTCATAGCACTATCAACTGTAGGGGGGACCCCCACAGTTGCAGAAAGACCCCAGCAATCAGGCGATCCCCTGTGAGCAAGCACTTGGCGACGGTGGAGAGGAAAAACTCCCTTTTAACAGGAAGAAACCTCCAGCAGAACCAGGCTCAGGGAGGGGCAGTCATCTGCTGCGACTGGCTGGGGGGTGAGGGGATAGAGAAGAAGAAAAGAACAGACATGTAGAGAGCAAACAGCACGATGGGGACTCAATCTATGGGAGAGAACAAACAAATGTTAATGACCAGCAAAAAAAAAAAATATTTCATAGAGAGTGAGGAAAGGAGTGAGGCCCAGTGCATTACTGGAGGTCCCCCGGCTGACTAAACCTATTAGCAGCATAACTAAGGGAGGGTTCAGAAACACATGATCCCTCCCTAATTGTAGGCTATATCAAAAAGGTAGGTTTTAGCCCTATTCTTAAAAACAGAGATTGAGTCTGACTCCCGAATCCAGATTGGCAGCTGATTCCACAGGAGAGGAGCTTGATAACTGAAGGCTCTGCCTCCCATTGTACTTTTGGAGATTCTAAGATTACAAGTAATCCTACATTTTGGGAGCATAGTGCTCTGTTAGGTTGATACGGTAGTATCAGATCTTTTAAATAAAAAGGAGCCTGATTGTTTAGAGCTTTGTAAGTAAGAAGAAGGATTTTAAACTTAATTCTAAACTCTATGGGAAGCCAATGAAGGGAGGCCAGAACCGGAGAGATATGATCTCTCTTTCTAGTACCTGTTAAAACTCTTGCTGCAGCATTTTGGATCAGCTGAAGACTTTTTAAAGATGTCTTTTTATGGATGTTTACGGCACACCTTAGAAGTCCACTCGTCACCATTTTAAAATTGCGCACCAGTATAAGCTCTATGGTGACTCTGGCAGCTTGTGCCGTTGTGTAACTTATATCTTTGTAAATGTAGGAGCCTGTGTGGGATCGAGGTACAGATGAAGAGTGATGTGTATTGTTTTATTTCTCCAACAGGAGCAAATAAATTGTGGGAAACATCAGTCTGGTGTCATCGTGATCCATATGCTGCCTACATGTATAGTGTCCCCGATCACAGCCGTTTAAGGGTGCCCAAAAAGGGGACCCGTTACACTGGTGCCGTGACCCTTGGATCTTCAGATCAGCTCGACGCCGGTCACCGTGGATGCTGCATTACCAACATAGGTCTACGCTGGGACATATATGTGGTCAGACATATAAAGGACTGTTGAAGCACATTTTAACTGATTACCCACAGTACATTTATGGTATTTGAAGTCGTAGTAATAATTGTGATCCTGTACTGTAATTTGTCACTTTACTTTGGAGTTATTCACAAAGCAAGTACATTTCACTTTGTGAAGTAGTACTATCAACCAAAAAAAAAAGAAAAAGACATGGATAATTATACAACACCTGTTTTGCCAAAAGGAAGAGGTGTTTGGCGCGGTGATATTGCTAATAGTAGAGATGTGGGACATTCCAAATTCATGAACAGTGGTGGGGATACAGGATTAGGTCAGAGCCCAGGTTGTATTCCTGTTGGTGAGTTCATGGGTGAAGGTCCTCATGTTTCCACACCCTGCAGTAATGTTGATGCCATTGAACAACTTACAGATATGGTGGGGCAGCTTGGTGCTCAAATTGGTGAGTCTATAGTTACTAAATTAATGTCTGCTGGTGTTGTGAATATGACCAATGACAACCAGACTTCTCCTACTGATCGAACTGCACATTGTGATGTTACCAAATATGACCCTCCACACGTGACTGTCCATGTTAAGTTAGACAGAGAACTACCCACATTTAGAGGTGACAGTACTGACAAATATTCAGTTCAGGAGTGGATTGACTTGTCTAAGACTGACCATAAGAAGAGAGAGATTCCTGTGTGTGAGCAAGCAGGAGAAATAATGAGTCATTTACTGGGCAAAGCTAAAGATGTTGTGAAAGTTGCCCTGCGTAGTGACCTGGAGCTAGATGCTAAAAAGAAACCTGAGATAATCTATGATGTTCTTCTCCATTACTTCTGTGATTCCTCCTCATGTCTTCCGCTCGCAGATTTTTATGCAACCCTGCCCAGGCACAGAGAAAACCCAGTGGACTACTGGATAAGGCTGAACAAAGTAGCAGACCTGGCTCTCGAGGGCCTGCGTAGTCAAGGCAAGCAGACTGAGGACATGAGAAAAGAGGTTGCTATCATGTTCGTCAAAAATTGTCCTGATCCTGATCTGTCTTGCACCTTGAAGTGGAAACCACCTCATGAATGGACCTCACGTGATGTTCAGTTGAGAATTGACGATTATCAGAGAGAGGTTAGAGCTAGTGCCAGAGCACCTGATGGTCCACAGCTAATGAGTCACACAGCTACTGTAACATCTGACAAACCCAGGTTGCCATCTTCAGCCATGACCATGCCAGAACAGTGCCACACCCCAGTCATTCCCTCTTCACTTCCTCAAACCTGACAGTTTACATGTCAGGGTCCCTCTCCATTCCCCATTTCTGACCCTACCCCAAATCCCCTCAACTGCGGCTGCACGGTGGCGCAGTGGTTTAGCACTGTGGCAGCACAGTTTTACCCTCGGCCGGGGGACCGCGGGGATCATGAGATCGTGGGTTCGATCCCAGCCCCCGACCAACAGTGAGCTGTGTGGAGTTTGCATGTTCTCCCCGTGTTGCGCGGGTTTACTCCGGGATTTCTCCGGTTTCCTCCCGCACACCAAAAACATGTAGGTTTAGGGCGCTCGCGCACGCAGCGACCAGCAGCCAGTGGCTTGTCACCAGACTGCAAACCAAGTCTACCTACGGGTACAAATAAGTAACAAAAAAAAAAAAAAAAAAAAAACTCAGATTGTGCTAGTATGCCGGTTGTTGCTCAAAATCTCCAACAGTCAGAGGAGAGGCTCCTTGGTCGCATGGTTAACATATTTCAGGAAATGATGGAGAAGTTGCAGCAGTGTACAATTCCTCACCCGACTGAGAGCAACAGATTTAAACGTGCCCCTCGTCAGAGACGCCCCAGAGAAGCAACTTGTAAGGTCTGTAATGACACACGTCACTCCACCATTTCACATTGCATGTCTGACAAACTGTGTTTTACCTGTCTTTCCCCTGGTCATACCAGACTGGCCTGTCCCAACAACAACTGTCAGCCTCCTTCTCAGTCTCAGGGAAACTAACTGACCTGTACTTGGAGGGAGGCAGTGCAGGTCTCACCTCAAGCTCCCACTGCAGTGACACATCTGATGCTGAGCCGATTTTTGCATCGGTGAGAAGCTCATGCGATGATGTAGTTGTTGTGTATCAGAACATTCACATAATTGGCAATAGTTCCAGCCTTTTCTACACACCAGTGGCTTTTGGTGGTGCAGTGATAATTGATGGCATGCTGGACAGTGGCTCCATGACCTGCAGTATCAACGAGGATGCAAAGAAAAAACTGAGAACTGCTGGAGTGATAACAAATCAGAACCAGATTGATGTGAATGTGATGCTGGTTGGGTGTGGTGGACAGTGTGTCAGGCCAAAGAGTGCTTTTGACATTGTGATGGAGGTGTATGGTTGTAAAATGCTAGTCCCCACTCTGGTTGTCTGTGGTCAGCATGATGAGTTGATTATTGGTATCAATGTCATAAAGCACATCCTACACCATTCAAAACAATGCAAGTCCTATTGGAAAACAGTCTCTGGCCCCTGCCCAACTGCAGAACCAGAAGCTGAGCAGTTCTTGTCTATGCTCACTGGGTTGAACCCCTGGAAAGGAAATGACATTCCTGACAAAGTTGGTACTGTCAGATGTAACTCAGCCACCTACCTTGAACCTGGGCGTGAGTACCTTGTTTGGGGTAAATTGCCTAAAGACACTGTTGTATCTCCAGGCAGTACAGTCATGACAGAGCCCACATCTTCTCGTTCAGCTCCTAGGGGTGTCCTAGTAGCTAAGATTGTAGCTCCTATGTGGGGTGACAGGTGGGTCCCGCTCAAACTCATCAACACGTCCAACAAGCCTGTGTTGTTACGACACAATGCAAAGCTAGCTGACGTCTACACATGTGTAGCCCTTGAAGACATGGACGCAGTTGAGCAGTCTAGTGTACCAGTGACCTGCTACACACAGTCTACAACGGCATGTGATGCCGGTATGGAGTCTGTAAAAGAAAAACTCAAGTCAGTGGGGCTTTGTGACATAGACATCAATTCATGCAAGTGTCAGAGGACTGCAAAAAGAGAATGGCTGACTTGGTACTTCAGTACGAGGATGTCTTTTCACGCCACCACCTAGACTGCGGAGAAGCTAAGGGCTTTGTACACCGCATACATTTATCTGATAATAAACCATTCAGACTCCCATACAGGCGTGTACCCCCTAGTCAGTATCAGAAATTAAGCCAGGTGCTGAATGAAATGGAGGATCGCGGGGATCGTGGGTTCGATCCCTGCCCCCGACCGACGGTGATCTGTGTGGAGTTTGCATGTTCTCCCCGTGTTGCGTGGGTTTACTCCGGGATTTCTCCGGTTTCCTCCCACATACCAAAAATATGCAGGTTAGGGACACGGGGCGCTTGCACACGCAGCGACCGGCAGCTGGTGGCTTGTCACCAGACTGCAAAACAAATCTACCTACGGGTACAAAATAAAAACAAAACAAAAAAAAAACATTATCAGGAAATCAACTAGCGAGTATGCATCTCCTTTGGTTTTTGTGTGGAAAAAGAATGGCGACCTCCGCATCTGCACGGATTTTCGCTGGCTGAATAAGAGGACTCTGAAAGACGCTCACCCTCTCCCTCACCAGGCAGATTGTCTGGCAGCACTGGGAGGTAACTGACTCTTCAGCACAGTGGATTTAACGTCCGGCTTCTACAACATGCCGCTTCATGAGGATGACAGGAAGTATTCTGCTTTTACCACTCCGATGGGCTTATATGAGTACAATCGCCTGCCACAGGGATTATGCAATAGTCCTGCTAGTTTTATGCGCATGATGACTGCCATTTTTGGTGACCAGAATTACTTGACTTTGTTGTGCTATTTGGATGATCTGCTGATTTTTGCATCTGTTGAGGAGAGTGCATTGCAGCGCCTTGAGATGGTGTTCAGCAGGCTGCATAGGCACAACTTGATGTTGGCACCCAAAAAGTGTTTTTTCCTCAGATCTGTGAGGTTTCTTGGTCACGTAATTGATGAGAATGGTATTTCAACCGACCCTAGTAAGGTTGAAAACATCGCAAAAATGACTTGTGCTGACCTTATGGACACTGATGGTGTGACACCGTCCCAAAAAAGACTTAGATCCTTCTTAGGGATGGTTAATTACTATCAGCATTTTGTGCCAGGATATTCTGCCATTGCCAAGCCATTGTTCAGCCTGTTGAAAGGTGGAAAATTTAAAGGCAGATGTAAGAAAACCAAGATGGCTTGCAGAAAGCTTTGAGCTTCTGACTGGACCCAAGAGCACATACATGCCTTTGAAAGTCTCAGATCTGCACTTGTTAACACTGTGGTCTTGGCTCACCCTAACTTTGACCGTCCCTTCATGCTTTCAACTGATGCATCCCTGGATGGGATAGGTGCCGTTCTGTCCCAAGTCCAGGAAGGTGAAAGTCATGCCAGACCTATTGCTTTTGCCAGTAAGTCACTGACACAGTCTCAGAAAAACTATCCAGCGCACTGGAATTTCTGGCTTTGAAATGGTCCATCACTGACAAGTTTAGTCATTGGCTAAAGGGTCACAAATTCACTGTTTGAACTGACAACAATCCTTTGACTCACATATTGACAAAGCCCAAGTTAGACTGTTGTGAGCAACGCTGGGTAGCCAAGTTGGCTGCGTATGACTTTGACATAAAGTATGTTCCAGGGCGGCAGAACATTGCGGCTGATGCATTAAGCCGTGTGCCGTTTGTCAAGGAAAATATTGGTCACAGACTGTTCAATGAGCCATATGTGAAACTCCTCAGTGAAGTCAAAAATGTGTCTACTGCCTCTGTTCAGGATGCTTTTCGTTCATCCAGTGGTCACGTGGATGCGATGTGTGACATTGCTCATACCTCCCGGGTACACACTCAGATTGTGAATTCAGAGGAAGTGTCTGCTGTGATACAGTCACACATTGAGTGGGATGCTGGTCCAAGGGCCCGGGCAATTGAAGCCTTGCAGTTTTTGCCCCAGTTAGTCCCACCAGGTCAAGACCCGTTGCCTGCCTATTGTGAAAAGGCTTTGCGTGACAAACAGTTGGAGGATGGAACTCTTTCTCGCATCCTGTTTTATGTTGAAAGACATCGGAGACCCTCAAGGAGAGAAAGGGTGAAAGAATCATTTTCAGTGATTAAATATCTGAAACACTGGGATAAGCTATCTGTGAGCAATGGTGTTCTGTACAGAGTTTCAAGAGACCAGAGAACCAAGTCCAAACGGCTTCAGTATGTTGTCCCAGACTCACTTAAGGATGAGGTCTTGAAAGGCGTGCATGATGATGCTGGTCATCAATCCCAGTTGCGAACCCTCAGTTTATCCAGACAGAGATTTTTCTGGCTGACCCTTGAGAGAGATGTTAGAGACCATGTCAGACACTGCCAGCGTTGTGTCCTCAGCAAGTCAGCTGAACCTGAGGGACGAGCTCCCTTAGAGAGCATCTTGTCATCTAGACCGCTGGAGCTGGTCTGCATTGACTTTTGGTCAGCTGAAGACTCTAGGAACAAGTCTATTGATGTCCTAGTGATAACAGATCACTTTACCAGGATGGCTCAGGCCTTTCCTTGTAAGGATCAAACAGCTAAGCAAGTGGCAAATGTTCTGTGGAACAAGTACTTTTGTGTCTTTGGATTCCCAGAAAGAATCCACAGTGACCAAGGTCCTAATTTTGAAAGTCAATTAATCAGTGAACTCCTCAAAGTGTCCGGTGTCAGGAAATCTCACACTACCCCTTACTACCCAATGGGAAATGGGAGTGTCGAACGGTTTAACAGGACACTGGGTGGGATGATTCATGCACTGTCCCCTGAGGTGAAAGCTAACTGGCCACCACGGTTGCAGACTTTGACATTTATGTACATTTGTACAGCCCATGAGACGACTGGCTTTCCTCCTTTTTACCTCATGTATGGCCGTGTGCCCCATTTGCCAGTAGATGTCATGTTTCGTTCTGTTCTTCGCGATGCTGATGTAACCAGTTATGACAAGTATGTGGCAACTCTCACCTGTGAGCTAAAAGAAGCAATGATGATTGCTCAGGACCGTGCTGCTAAGGAGCAACACAGACATGCTAATCTTTACAACAGGAAAGTGACAGGATCCAAGATTGAGATTGGTGACAGGGTGCTTTTGGCCAACAGAAAGGAGAGAGGCAAAAAGAAAACTGCTGATAAGTGGGAATCAACTGTTTACACTGTAATGGATGTGAACCCGCAGACCCATACATACAGAATTTGTGACACTCTTACTAGACGGACAAAAGTGGTCCACAGGAATCTGTTGATGCTGGTAAATTTTCTTCCTGTGGTGGATGTGTGCGATGTGTCCAACCATGGTTCATCCACCTTACTTCCAGAAACCTTAGCTACAGACATTGGTGATGAGGGAGATACATCTGTGGACCTCTTCGAGGGAGAGAGTGAGGTTGGTACAGGTGATCCGTCTTCATGTGGAGAAACACGTGAACCATTAGTTGATCCAGAACCTGTTGACTCTGAAAGGAGAACTGTTGAGGGGATCACGCAGCTCACTGAACCATCTGTGTCACAGGTAGACGTTTCTGATGTGACAAGTGTGTCCTCTGACCCCCAGAACTCTTCAGTTGCACCTGTTGCTCAAGGTGTAGATCATCCCATGCCCTCTGACTCTAGACCTGTGACTACAGCTGCTACTGATACTCATGGTGGACAAACACTTGACAGTCAACTAGTTTCTGTTCCTGACTTCAAGAGACAGACAGACACTCCCCTTGTTCGCTGTACTGTTGACCAGACATCACGTACACATTGTGACCGTCCAAATGCACAATCTCAAATCAGGTCAAGATTTGGTCGCCTGATTAGACCTGTAAATAGACTAGTGCAGACAATGTCCAGGCAAGATGTAATTCAGGACAAGTTCAATGTTAAGGCTGTTTGTAGGTCTGTGTTTCAGACCCTGACTGACTAATTGCTACATGAGTGGATTATCCTTTTGTGCACTTGACCTTGAATTCTAGTGATCAGCTATTTTATTTTATTATACATGAGCTTTTACTACACTAATAGTTGGGGTTTTTGGTGGGGTGTACAAGGCACTCCATTACCAGTGGTTGGGTTGAGAGATAAGCGCTGCTCTCATGCCACTTCGTCCTTGTGTGGGACACTCTTTCAGATGGTGTTCTTTAACTAACCTCGGGTGTTTTGTATATTGTCATGAGTTCTGTGTAGCTGTGGCTCAAGTTTGATAAAATTCAGTGGGGTGGGTGTAACGGAGTTGAAAATGCACCTTAAACATTCCTTTTCTCAGTCATGTTTTCCTTTATATTATTGTGAATTTTATTTACTTGAGTGCTTTTATTTTGGCGGTACACTGCCCACATCCGCTCTTCCCGTACCTCCGAGGCTCCAGTAGTTCCTCTTTTCCCCCACAGTACCGCATTGCTTTGCTGGGGGTTAGTCGTGCTTAAAACGTTGCTGGCATTAAATGATTCATCAGTTTTATCATTTAAACTGCAACCTTGGTTTGTAATTGTTCCTTGTTAATTTGACATGCTACTGTAGTATATTTTTCATTGTTTATATTGTAAATAAGAGTTTTATGGATGTTTTCGGCACACCTTAGAAGTCCACTAGTCACCATTTTAGAATTGCGCACCAATATAAGCTCTATGGTGACTCTGGCAGCTTGTGCCGTTGTGTAACTTATATCTTTGTAAATGTAGGAGCCTGTGTGGGATCGAGGTACAGATGAAGAGTGATGTGTATTGTTTTATTTCTCCAACAGGTATGTCTGTTTTTGGTAAATTTTCTCATTTGTAATGTGATTTATTTTGTGTATTGTGAAATTATTTTAGAGCTCCCTTTCCCACACAGTACTGTGTTGCTTTGCTGGGGGAGCCTGTGTGGGATCGAGGTACAGACGAAGAGTGATGTGTATTGTTTTATTTCTCCAACAGGAGCAAATAAATTGTGAGAAACATCAGTCTGGTGTCATCGTGATCCCTATGCCGCCTACATGTATACACTAGTGTCCCCGATCACAGCCGTTTAAGGGTGCCCAAAAAGGGGACCCGTTACACCAGTCCCATCTGAAGTTTGCTAGAGAGCATTTGGATGATCCAGAAGAGGATTGAGAGAATGTCATATGGTCAGATGAAACCAAAATAGAACTTTTTGGTAAAAACTCAACTTGTCGTGTTTGGAGGAGAAAGAACACCATACCTACTGTGAAGCATGGGGGTGAAAACATCATACTTTGGGGCTGTTTTTCTGCAAAGGGACCAGGATGACTGATCCGTGTAAAGGAAAGAATGAATGGGGCCATGTATTGTGAGATTTTGAGAGAAAACCTCCTTCCATCAGCAAGGGCATTGAAGATGAAACGTAGCTGGGTCTTTCAACATGGCAATGATCCCAAACACACTGCCCGGGCAACGAAGGAGTGGCTTCGTAAGAAGCATTTCAAGGTCCTGGAGTGGCCTAGCCAGTCTCCAGATCTCAACCCCATAGAAAATCTTTGGAGGGAGTTGAAAGTCCGTGTTGCCCAGCGACAACCCCAAAACATCACTGCTCTAGAGGAGATCTGCATGGAGGAATGGGCCAAAATACCAGCAGCAGTGTGGGAAAACCTTGTGAAGACTTACAGAAAACGTTTGACCTCTGTCATTGCCAACAAAGGGTATATAACAAAGTATTGAGATGAACTTTTGTTATTGACCAAATACTTATTTTACCGAGAAATTTACCAATTAATTCATTAAAAATCCTTCAATGTGATTTTCTGGATTTTTTTTTCTCATTTTGTCTCATAGTTGAGGTATACTTATGATGAAAATTGGAGACCTCTCTCATCTTTTAAGTGGGAGAACTTGCACAATTGGTGGCTGACTAAATACTTTTTTTCCCCACTGTAACAATAAACATCTATACATATGTACAAACACATCCACACTTACGATAAACTTTGCTCTACTGGCGGCCTCCCACCCCAACACACCCCACCCTTAGGCACACAAAATAAAAGTGTTGAGGTAGACAATTCAGAACTATACATTTTTTTTTTTCATATTAACACACCCCAGGTCGAGCCTCAGAGCACCTAATAACCTTAAATACCACACAGGTTTTATCTCAGAGTATGTTAATTACAACTGATTAAAGTGTCACAGAAGCACGTTGCTGTTCTTCTTTTTTTTTTTTTAAACACACCAGTTTTCACACCACTTATTCAAACAACTATCCCTCGCACAAACGAGGCACAACCTAGTACAGAAACTTACACATAATGACTTGCGAACAATGAACATTTAACTCTTATTCAAATGAACAGCTCACAGTCATTTCACAAACCCCGTGGAATGGCCCCTTTCAGGATGACCATCATGTGGTTCCCAGCCAGCGTGCTTCCAGCACCTCTTCTCTGGCGATGGGCTGCATCTCCTCCTACTCTTCACCACCCGACGCAACTCACTGGGGTGCCTCCATGTTCCGTCTGACAGTCCCAGATAGCCATTGTTTCCGGCGACTTCCAACTGTAGCCATTCCTGGTTATCATATGACCCACACAGTACGTGGGAACCCCTCGACCGAGTTTCCACCCTAGGGCGCACTCTATTGCCAACCACTAGGCGAGCTCTAAAAGGTCTCTCCAGGTTCCGTCGCCATGGGGTGGCTTCCCATTTGGACCCGTTATTTTTCCCGCTCCAGCCTGAAGCCCTCTTCGAAGGCCGACATCTGGTGCATTTTAGGCGCACACCTAGTCTAGCCCCGGCGCTGTTCAGCACTGATGTCCTGGTTCCGCCTACCAACCTGGGGGCCCCGTCGTGCTGCCCAGCTCCCACATCCATAGTTACTTGGGTTCCAGCATTGGGTCCATCCCGGGGTGGCGTGCAGTGACGATTCTCCCTGCTGTCTTCTCCCAGTCCGGACAAATTGGCGTACCAAATCGTATCACTGTCCACATCCGGCAGGGGTTGGTTCCACAGACCTCCACCCGACCACTCCTCTCCGGTGTTGCTGGTGATGAAAAAGCCCAAACTGTAGAACATGTCGCAACCCAACATGTTGGATCCCGTGGCAGTCACCACCACCTGGACACCCACCATGCTCCGCGACTTGTATCTTGCCATTAATTCAACGTACCCCAATATGGCAATCCTGCTCCCTCTGTAGCTTTAAAATGGGGCCGCCGTCTTCTGGATGCGGTATTGGGGTATACCTCCACTCTGTCCAAAGATACCGTGCAGTAAATACGGCTGCCAGACTCCAGTGCCACCGTATGGACAACAGTGGGAGTTTTCATGGAGGAGCACCCTCCCTTTTCTTGTTCCCCACGCTTGAAATTCCTGCAGGAGCGCGTGAAATGGTGCAGCAGGCCACATTTCCCACAGCGCTTCCCCTTCGCTGGACACTCTCTGAACTTACATTTGTGTTTAGCAGATCCACAGACGAAACATCTCTGCGTTTCCGGGGTAGACCGTATTCTGACGATGGAGGTGTACTCCCCTTCCTCCTCAACATCGTCCTTACCAACAGGGTCCGCTGTCAGCGCCTTTACCCGAGGCTCATCTGTAAACAAAGATGATGCTCCGCCGAGTTCCCTCGCAATATTTTCACCTGCCTCGAACTGCTGGACAATCTCAAGAGCAGTAGCCAGAGTCAATTCACCAGAGTAGGTTAAGAGTCTCGATCGAGCAGCCGAGCAGCGCACGTGCTCTGCTAGCTGATCCCAAACCATCTCATCTTGCAGAGCTCCGAAGTTGCATTCTGCCGCTAGCTGGCGCAGGTCTGCCACAAACCTTTTCACTGGCTCTCCTGGCCGCTGGCGGCGCTGTCGAAACTGAATGCGCCGGACGATGACGTTGTCTGACGCGTGAAAGTATTGCACCATTAGCCCCCCAACCTCCTCAAATGACGCCACTCCACCCAAAGTCTCCAACACTCTCTATCCTTCCATGCCCAAATTATGGACCAAAATTGCTCCTGCTCATAATTTCTTAAGGTCTCCGAGGTTAAGGGCCACCAGGTCATTGCTAAAAGCAGCAAACCACCTGGGCCAAAGTGCGGGAGGCTCGCCAGGGGCCTCCAGAAATGGCTGAAAACTTGTTGCAGCATGCTCCATAACCGCATTCTCATCGTCGCCAAATGTTGTGTCCATAATTAGGAGAATGAAGAGCACAGCGGAAGACAGTTTATATTGGTTTATTAATAACTCACGAACCAACACCCGTCACACAGTAGTGGGCCACAGCGCTCCAGATCCTGGCGTCTATGACGAAAGAGGACTGCCTCTTCCACCCCTGGACTTTTATACCCTGGCCAGCGTCACCACCGCAAGTGTGGTTCGGCAGCCCCCTCTAATCCCCGGTAAATCCCAGGCCGCCATATTACGGATGTAACGTAGAGATTTCTTGCATTTATAGATAGATATGAATAAATGTTGTGAAATGTTGGATGCATGAATTCATTTGTGTCTTTTCACTTACTGTAGAAGATGAAATCTACTGCTGATTCAGTGCGACAGATTCACAAAGTAATGGTTTACCTCAGCTTTGCAAAACTAAAGATTTTCAACTTTTGTGTAATGCAGTGATAAACAAAAACCTAAAATATACTGTAGAAATTAGATATAAACATAATATTGTAATCAATAATCCTTAGTGAAGTTGGAAATAATTTATGCTGGAATAATAATCTTTTTTCAAATAATATTGTGTAAAACCAGAAGTGCATCTCCAAAAATGAGCAGATCACCATTCAGCTCTAGATCACACAGCTCATATTCATCCATATTTCAAACAAAAAGAATCTTAAAATAGCTACATTTATATGGGATTATTGTAAAATATGAAAGTTTTACTTTTAGATTTGAGTTATTTCTAAAAATAAATTCACCACAATATTCCACTTTTGGAGGTGGATGAGCAGAATGTAAAAGAAAATCAACCTCAAATCAAAGAGTGAGTCAACATATAACAAACAGGAATTTATTCAGGGGAAAATCTTTGTTAAAAACTAAACAGTCCAGATGCAGGGTCCATGGGGCAGATCTGGGAGAGCAACAGAGAAATGAAGTGAGTCAGGATTATGTAATGACACCCACTTGTGTGTACTGTGTGTAACACTACTTTAGGTGCAGTCTTGTACCCTTGTGGTAGTATTGGGTTATGGCAGTGAAGTTACCTTTAACTCTACTACCTTGATGGAAGGGACAATTGGGCCAGATCAGGTAGACCCTAGATTCGTAGGAGCCTGGAGGGCGTAACAACAGATGACTCATACACAGCAGTATAGGAACTTGCAACTATGTATATTTTTCAAGTTGTGTACTATTTACAGACATGTACACTTAATCAAAAAAGAACACAGCACTTGTCAAGATAATAAAAAAAAATAAAAATAAAATACCCCAAAATATATTTACAATATTCACAGTTCTCTAATGTCCGTTCCAGGTGACCTGTTGAATCACCTCTAGCCGTTAATAGGGTTCAGGCTTCGGCTCGCCATCCAGATCTGGAGAATCCACGTTCTGGTCAAACCAGTCCAAAGAAAAAAACCTGACCATGCTAATCAACACATGCGTCATGGGGTTCCCGCGCTCAACGGCGTTACCAGCCTTTGGATCCAAATCAATTTCAAGTTTTATCCAAGACAAAGACTGCTATCTGCACGCTAGCTCACCCTCTCCATAAGGGAATGCGCTCTCTCGGTCGATGTCTGCTGCGACTGACAGCGTTCTACGGATTACACACAGACCGAGCGAGGGAGTGCGTGACCCCCATTGGCTGGCGTGACCCCATTGGCTGTTGCTGCCAAACAAAAGACGCAGCCATGTTGCTCGAAATACCAAATGAAAACATTTGGAACTTTATCAAAACTCCCCAGGAAATGTTCCTTTGTGGTGATGTGAAAATGACGAGGCAGAGTTCTCTCTCAAGTCAGCTTTATTCACAACACCATCATCTCAAAGCAGAGAAAGAGATCCACACAATAAACTCTTGTCCTTAAATCTCAGGACTCTTACACCTCACAGGTCACATGTCTCACAAACCACCTTGCATTATAAAGAAAGTCACAATGCATTTTCTCTCCATGATATCACTTCCACTGTCTCCAATGCATCCCCTCTTTAATCCTTTAATTAAACCCCCCACAGTCTCAAGCCTTGCATACCAAAGCTAAGATTCTTGCAGCTTCCTGTAATCTCTAAGGGAGCTGCCCTGCCTTTGTTCTGACCTAAAATGTGAGTCACAAACAGGTCCCGTATGTGTGTCCACCACACAAAGCCCCCCCAACATTTTAGAATAAACAGAACAACAAGAGAATAACCACATGCATGACGTGATAATATCAATACACATCAGTCCACATGCCTATACGGCATGTGGACTGATACGGCCTCCTGCCGTATCTGCTGTAGCTGGGATTCAACGTCTCTGCGGCACTGTCCTGTGGGTTTGCTGTCTGGGGGTGGAAACCTTTTGTCAGCACCTGTGGGTGTTCTGGGGAAACATTACTCTGCGAAGCCCCCCGTGGTGGTCTACCTCGCCGTGGGGCCCTCGCCAACAGCACCTGCTCATCTGCCACCACAAAAGCGGGTTTGAGTCTGTTTATACCAATTTTCTCTTTCCTACCCCCCAAATCTAGCAAAAACTGCTTCTGTTTCTAGCACTCTGAATGGTCCGTCATAAGACGGTCGCAGCGGGGTTCGATGCGCATCATGTCTAACAAAAACAAACTCTGCGTTCTTCAAAGTTTTAGGCACAAAAACGCGTGGAAAACTGTGGTGCGCAGGGCCGGGCAGCGTGCTTGATTCTATGTTGCTCTGCAACAGCTGAGACGGGGAGGCGTCTGGCGCAGGGTTATCTGGGAGAAACTCCCCCGGCAACCGGAGTGGCTGCGCAAACACGAGCTCCACTGGGGAGGCTTCTAAGTCCTCTTTAGGTGCAGAACGCAACCCCAATAACACCCATGGTAACTTGTCAACCCAATTTGCATCCGTCAGTGACGCCCTGAGAGCCGCTATCAATGATCTATGAAAACGTTCGCATAACCCGTTAGCCTGCGGATTGTACGCGGTTGTGCGGTGAATTGTGACACCTAGGCTGCGGGCCATTGTCGACCAAAGCTCGGACACAAATTGAGGGCCTCTGTCGGACGTAATGTCCGACGGAACGCCGAAACGCGCCACCCAAGCTGTTAAAAATGCGCGCGCCACCTCCTCGGCTGTGGTTGATGCCAGCGGGACCACTTCAGGCCAGCACGTGGTGCGGTCCACCATTGTCAGAAGGTGTGTGCACCCTTGTGACAGTGGGAGGGGGCCCACGAGGTGAACGTGAACGTGATCGAACCTCTTGGCCGGAATGTGAAACGGCTCCAAAGGAGCCCTCGTGTGCCTGTGTACTTTGGCTCGTTGACACGCCGTGCAGGCTGCTGCCCACTCCTTAACCTGTTTGCGGAGGCTCGGCCACACAAATTTCTCTCCTACCATTTTGACCAACGCGCGCACTCCAGGGTGCGCCAAGGAATGAACCGAGTCAAAAAACGCGGCGGCGCCACGCGGCCGGTACTACTGGCCACGGCCGTCCCGTGGAGACATCGCAGATTAGGGAGGAATACCGTCTTGCAGCACCCTGCTCTCCAGCCTTAACCCTGTTGATCCAGACTGGAGCGCGCGCACATCCGCATCACCAACCTGCTCCACAGTCATGGCTGCATAATCTACCCCTACGCTGACTGGGGCCACCACGGCGCGCGAGAGGCAATCTGCCACTACATTGAGTTTGCCTGCCACATGCTGAATATCAGTGGTAAACTCTGATATCGCGGCCAGCTGTCTCTGCTGCCGGCCTGACCATGGTTCAGAAACCTTGGCCATCGCGAATGTTAGCGGTTTGTGGTCAACAAACGTGGTGAAAGAGCGTCCTTCTAGCCAGAACTGAAAGTGGCGGATGGTCAAATGGAGAGCCAGCAGCTCCCTGTCGAACGCGCTGTATTTACGCTCACTATCGCGCAAGGTCCTGCTGAAAAATGAGAGGGGCTGCCAAACCCTGGCTACATGTTGTTCCACGACTGCCCCTATGGCCACCTCTGATGCGTCAGTGGTAAGCGCTATGCGGGCCATTGGGTCTGGGTGTGCCAACAACGCAGCATTTGCCAAGGCTGCTTTCACCTCCGAGAACACTTGGTCCCGCTCCGGGGGCCAATCGATCTTATCCGCGTGTTTCTTTTTTTTGAGCACGGCGTACAGCGGCTGCATGAGTTGCGCCGTGCGGGGGAGAAAACGGTTATAAAAATTCACCATTCCCAAAAACTCCTGCAACGCCCTGACCGTCTGCGGCCGGGGAAAATCTGCTACCGCGCGCACTTTGTCAGGAAGCGGAACTGCTCCTTCGGGGGAGACGCGGTGTCCCAAAAAAATCGATCTGCGCCACCCCGAACTGACACTTCGTCGGGTTGATTATTAACCCGTGATCTCCCAACCTTCGGAAAACTGTGGCCAGGTGTTTTTCGTGTTCGTTTTCAGACGCGCTGGCTACTAAAATATCATCCAAGTAAACGAACACGAAAGGGAGATCACGAAGCACTGCGTCCATCATGCGTTGGAACGTCTGAGCAGCCCTTTTAAGTCCGAATGGCATGCGTAAAAACTCGAATAGGCCAAACGGAGTTATTACCGCTGTTTTGGGTATGTCCTCAGCGCGCACTGGGACTTGGTGGTAACCGCGGACCAAGTCTATTTTAGAAAAAACGTGCGCCCCTGCCAAATGAACAGGAAAATCTTGGATATGTGGGATTGGGTAGTGGTCGTGCGCTGTAGCGTTGTTTAACCGGCGGAAATCCCTGCAAGGTCGCCATGCTCCGTCTGCTTTCGGGACCATGTGTAGCGGGGAAGCCCACGGACTGTTTGAACGCCTGATAATGCCCAACCTCTCCAGGTTGGCAAACTCCTCGCGCGCTATGGCCAGTTTAACTGCGTCCAAGCGCCGAGCTTTTGCAAAAACGGGCGGTCCGGTAGTGGTAATAAAATGCTCCACCCCATGTTTAGCGACTTTTGCCGAAAATGTGGGGACCGTGAGTGCTGGGAACTGAATGAGCAGTGTGTGGAACTTACCGCTTGCAGCTGTGACGTTGGCTTGTGCTGTTGGCGGGGCCACTCGCGCTGTACATGGGATAGAATTAAAAGAAAGTGCATTAACCAGGCGCCTGTTAGCGAGATTAACCAACAAACCATGTGAGCACAAAAATCAGCCCCCAACATATTGAAATTTACTGCTGCTACAACAAAAGTCCACTCAAATGCACGGCCGTGTAGAGACAAAAGCAGAGTCTTCTCACCAAAGGTCTTAATCTCCGAGCCGTTCGCTGCCGTCACCTGGGGACCTCCGGAACCAGCTAGTCTGTCCGCGTAGGAAGGTGTAATGAAACTCAACTGGGAGCCTGTGTCGACGAGGAACTGCCTCCCAGATCATGCGTCCAACAAGTAGAGCAGCTTGTTCTCTTCCCCAAGGGCCGCGGCTGCTACCGACCCCCGGTCTTGGCGTTTCCCGAAGGCCTGAACTGGCACGGTGGTACACATTTGCGTGCCCTCTCTGCGAAACGGCGATGATAGAAACAAAGGACGTCCGATCCGCGTTCCCTGGCCCCTGCTGCCGCCGTCGTTGGTGAGTCTGGCACCGCTGCCTCTGGCCCCCTGTCGTCTCCGGTCGTCACGCCGAGTTCCACTGCTGCGGCTGTGGCTGCGTGCCGCTTGGTGGTGTTGACAATCCGCTGCGCCTCTCGGCCCAGCGCGCAGTAGTCCCGTTGGACCAACAGTGGCGAACTGGCCGATCGTTGTCAGAGTCTTTCAACCTCAACAACTTCTCCATCAGGTTCGCGGGCATGTCATTTTCCAACTCCGTCAGCGCCAGGAGCCTCTCTGCTCACTCCTCCACCGAGGGGGTGAATTGCTGGATGAGTGCAGCCTTCAGCGTGCTGTATTTGTCGCTGTCCGGCGGCTGGTCGATCAGGCTCTCCACATGCTGGACCGTGTTGTTGTCCAGCTTTGCGACTACGTGGTAGAATTTTGTGGCGTCTACCGATATCCCCCGGAGGTTGAACTGCGCCTCAACAGCGTTGAACCAGGAGAGCGGATTGTTCTGCCAGAAGTCTGGTAGCTGGACTGTGGCGGCATTTGCTTGGCTGGGGGCTCCTGACGAGGCTGGCCCGGGGGAATTCTCCTCTTGCATGATACGTCTCGGGTCACCAGTGTGGTGATGTGAAAATGACGAGGCAGAGTTCTCTCTCAAGTCAGTTTTATTCACAACACCATCATCTCAAAGCAGAGAAAGAGATCCACACAGTAAACCAGGGGTGTCAAACTCATTCCACGGAGGGCCAAGACCCTGCAGGTTTTACCTCCACCCAGTGCCTTCAACAGGTGATTTCACTGAATGTCTTCCCACTGATTGCTGATTAGTGAAAACACCTGCTGAAGATACTGGGTGGAAGTAAAACATGCAGGGTCTTGGCCCTCCATGGAATGAGTTTGACACCTCTGCAGTAAACTTTCGTCCTTAAATCTCAGGACTCTTACACTTCACAGGTCACATGTCTCACAAACCACCTTGCATTATAAAGAAAGTCACAATGCATTTTCTCTCCATGATATCACTTTCACTGTCTCCAATGCATCCCCTCTTTAATCCTTTAATTAAACCCCCCACAGTCTCAAGCCTTGCATACCAAAGCTAAGATTCTTGCAGCTTCCTGTAATCTCTAAGGGAGCTGCCCCGCCTTTGTTCTGACCTAAAATGTAAGTCACAAACAGGTCCCGTATGTGTGTCCACCACACCCTACTGTTTTATGAATATATATTTATTTAAATATTCATCTTTAAATTATTTACTCCCATTGTAAGATGGATGTTCTTCTTTTTTTTTTTTTTAAAGCGGTGTGTTGACCTTTGTTACGAGAGTCAGGGACAAACTGTTGATGTAAAAAGTGCAGTCTCTAAGAAAGAGTCATCACAGACCAACAGCATTAAAACATGACAGGATGTGAACTACTAGACAGTTTTAGGACTACAGCAGAGCTGCAGAGAGTTTGCTTGGTCTCCATCATGTGAATGACAATATACTGCAGGTGAAGGAAAGAGCAGGTACAGAAATGAAATTACTTTTTATGTGTGTGTTGTGAGAGGAGGGAGGAGACCCCGGGGCAGACCCAGGATACGTTAGAGAGACTATGTCTACCATGTCTCTCACATGATGTGACATAACGAGGCCTTGTTTGCTATGGTCACGTGACTGTGGGCATGCTAACACAGTGTCATCGATGCACAGCTCAGTATACTTCTGCTTTATATTGCTCAAATCAGTGTCGAGTGGCAGTGTTGAGTGTACCATCACTAGCACACTGGGAGGAGCGCCAGTCCTGCATAGGACAGTGGTGGCACATGGGTAAAGCAACCCCCATCTACTGCTGACCGGGCAGGCTGGGCTTTCCTCCCCACGAAGGACTTCAGTCTGCTGGTCCCGCTGCTGCTTCTCCAACACCGGTGTTCATTGTCAGACCATTGTTCATTGTTTATTGCACAGCAGCATTGTAGATTAAAGGCAGTCTGATGCTGCCCTCTGTTCAGTTCAATTCAATTCAATTCAACTTTATTTAAATAGCACCATTTCACAACAACAGTCATCTCATAGCACTTTCAACTGTAGGGGGAACCCCCACAGTTGCAGAAAGACCCCAGCAATCAGGCGATCCCCTGTGAGCAAGCACTTGGCAACGGTGGATAGGAAAAACTCCCTTTTAACAGGAAGAAACCTCCAGTAGAACCAGGCTCAGGGAGGGGCAGTCATCTGCTGCGACTGGCTGGGGGGTGAGGGGACAGAGAAGATGAAAAGAACAGACATGTACAGCGCAAACAGCACGATGAGGACTCAGTCTATGGGAGTGTTATATCCCGAGCGCTACTTTGCCCGTGCTCGGGCTACACATCATTCCTGTCAGGCTTTGACAGCAGTGTTGTCATTCTGGCTCCCCGGGCTCTGATTGGCCAAACGCTTGGGAGTTCCCAGCTGTCAGAGCCTGAGCAGCTGTGCTGCATTTGTGGTCGTTAGCAGCCGGCTTTAAATGCCAGTGCCAGCAGCTGCATCTTGCGACTGTCTTGTCAAGCATTCTTGTCAACGTTCGTGTCATCACTCGTGTTAACGTTTCCTTGTGTTAATCCACGATTCTCCGCTGATGTAAGTGTGTTTATCATTGAAGTAATCGTTCGTGTTCCTTGCCTTTCCCTTATCTGACGGTGAGCGAGCGTTCCTCGTCTCAGCCGTCATCAATCAGTGTTATGTTAATGGATAGTCGTGTTGCTCAGCCCACGCGGCTAGTTATCGTGTCCTACCCTTGCCTTGAACTTTAAATAAACTTTCGTGCAACTTAACTGGTCTGTGGCGTCTTATGCTGGCTCGTGAGGGCCAGATGTGACAGGGAGAGAACAAACAGATGTTAATGACCAGCAAAAAAAAAAAAAATTCATTGAGAGTGAAGAAAGGAGTGAGGCCCAGTGCATTATTGGAGGTCCCCCGGCTGACTAAACCTATTAGCAGCATAACTAAGGGAAGGTTCAGAAACACGTGATCCTGTGGGTGACCCCCACAACAGACTGGGACAAGCAGAGCGCTCAGCTGGGGCAATTACCAGAACAATGAGATGTGTGTATTGATATCAATAGGCAGCCGCTCTTTGTCTAGCTCCTTCCTGCCAGTCCTGCTGTTGATATGTATGACTCAAATGCCAATGTTCATGCTTCCTGCTCTGACTGTGATGCAAATGTCCCATGCCTTTCATGTATTGTCTGTAACTGGGTATATAAGTGACTGAATATCACATGCTCACTCTCTCTCTGACCACTGCTTCTGACACATGCATTGCCTGTCTCCTGACGAGAGAACAGAGTGCTCGCTCCAGCCCGCACCCACAGGGCTGAAGTGAGTTCTCGTGATGGCGGATGAAATAAACACCCTTAAAAACTCTCATTTCACTGATTATTATTTCATGCCGCCACATTGGTGACCCCGAGAAAGCACACGCTTTGTGCAACGCAACCTTCTGGTCTGGACCGCCACATTGGTGACCCGACAAATTCAAGAACACGCTGGCAGCCCCCGGCGGTGACTCTCCGACGACAAGCGAACGCAGCAGCCTGACGCAAATGATCTGCCCTCCCTTCTGTTACAGGGAGACCTCGACGCAGAGCCACCACCAGGCGAACTCTCCGGAGATCATCCACGACTGGGAATGCTGCAGAAAGTGTCATGGTGCAACCCTCGCCTGAGATCGGGACATCCACGCTGGACTGGCCGAGGGACACAGAACGTTTTCTCCCTCTCACCGCTCCTCCTCCCTCTCACTGCTCCAACGCATCTGCATGAGCCCGAGGGACAAAGATTGTCTACTCCCACTCACCGCTCCTACGCATCTACACAAGCCCGAGGGACAGAGATCGTCTACTCCCTCTCACCGCTCCAACGCACCATGACCCGAAACGAGTGAACGACGCAACAACTTCAACAGGGATGACCATCGGCGCCGACGACGCTGATCTCCAGCAAGCTCCCTGACCCTGACTCACCTCTACAGCGGTCCTGCCATGCACCGAACCCCGCACGCACACCAGGGGGTTATGAGGACAGCGCACCACGCACGGGACAATACCGGCTCCACACAGACCACCATCGTCCTTCGCCGCTGCACACAGAACCTTCAGGGCTGCTCACACACCTGAAGCACGCATGCAGCTCGCTCACAGGATTTTGTAATGGTCTCAGCCACGGCGCACAAGGGAATTCAGCCGTCAGCTGTCCCCGAGGACTTTAGGACTGCGCGCGCACCTAAAGTCAACACGCCAAGTCCCACACTGCTGCAGCTCCTTTTTTTCTTCATGGCCGCGAGAGGAGTCAGAGACTAATTTTTCTTCTTACAGCTGCTGTGGACCTCCGCACGTTCAACGGGACAGCCCCTCAACATCGCGGATCCACAGGCAATTTTTGCGTGACCCAGACAATTTTGTCGTCCCGGGCCGGCACTGGCTACCCCCACCCCCCTTCCCTCCACCGCCGCCTGCAGCGAGCTTTCCCCGCAGCTCGCTCCCAAAGCCGGACTATCGAGGCCTCAGCTACCCGCTGAGCCCTCTGGGGGGGAGTACTGTGGGTGACCCCCACAACAGACTGGGACAAGCAGAACGCTCAGCTGGGGCAATTAGCAGAACAATGAGATGTGTGTATTGATATCAATAGGCAGGCGCTCTTTGTCTAGCTCCTTCCTGCCAGTCCTGCTGTTGATATGTATGACTCAAATGCAAATGTTCATGCTTCCTGCTCTGACTGTGATGCAAATGTCCCATGCCTTTCATGTATTGTCTGTAACTGGGTATATAAGTGACTGAATATCACATGCTCACTCTCTCTCTGACCACTGCTTCTGACACACGCATTGCCTGTCTCCTGACGAGAGCCAGAGTGCTCGCTCCAGCCCGCACCCACAGGGCTGGAGTGAGTTCTCGTGATGGCGGATGAAATAAACACCCTTAAAAACTCTCAGTTTGCTGCTTATTATTTCATGCCGCCACAGATCCCTCCCTAATTGTAGGCTATATCAAAAAGGTAGGTTTTAACCCTATTCTTAAAAACAGAGATCGAGTCTGACTCCCGAATCCAGACTGGCAGCTGGTTCCACAAAAGAGGAGCCCGATAACTGAAGAATCTGACTCCTATTGTACTTTTGGAGATTCTAGGTATTACAAGTAATCCTGCATTTTGGGAGCATAGTGCTCTGTTAGGTTAATACGGTAGATCTTTTAAATAAAAAGAAGCCTGATTGTTTAGAGCTTTGAAAGTAAGAATAAGGATTTTAAACTTAATTCTAAACTCTATGGGAAGCCAATGAAGGGAGGCCAGAACCGGAGAGATATGAGCTCTCTTTCTAGCACCTGTTAAAACTCTTGCTGCAGCATTTTGGATCAGCTGAAGACTTTTTAAAGATGTTTTAGGACAGCCTGATAATAAAGAATTACAATAATTTAATCTCGAGCTAACAAAAGTGTGGATCAGTTTCTCAGCATCACTCTGAGACAAGATGCTCCTAATCTTGGCAATATTATGCAAATGATAGAAGGCAGTCTTAGAAACAAATTTAATATGTGAATTGAAGGACAGATCTTGATCAAAAATAATTCCAAGGTTCCTCACAGAGCTATTAAGAGAAAGAGTAACCACATCCAAACTGAAAGTTTGAATTGGAAAGGTATTTCGAAGGTTTTTTGGACCAACAAGAATGACTTCAGTCTTATCTGAATTTAATAGCAGGAAATTACAAGTCATCCAAGCTTTGATTTCCTTAAGACAGGCTTCCAACTTGGCTAATTGATTACTATTATCTGGCTTCATTGACAGGTATAATTGTGTATCATCTGCATAACAATGAAAATGTATTAAATGCTTTCTAATAATGTTGCGTAACGGAAGCATATATAAACTAAAAAGAGTAGGGCCTAGCACAGATCCCTGTGGAACTCCATGACTGAGCTTTGAGGTGAAAGAAAACTCATTATTGACATGAACAAACTGGAACCTATCAGATAAATAAGATCTAAACCACTGCAACGAAGTTCCATTAAGTCCAACATAGTGTTCTAATCTATCAAGTAGAATATTATGATCGATAGTATCAAAAGCTGCACTAAGGTCTAAAAGGACAAGTACAGAAACAAGTCCATTATCAGATGCGATGAGGAGGTCGTTAGTGACCTTCGCTAAGGCTGTTTCAGTACTATAATGGATTCTAAACCCAGATTGAAACTCTTCAAGTAAACCATTTCCCTGCAGGTGGTCAAATAATTGCGTAGCAACAACTCTTTCTAAGATTTTTGAAATGAAAGGGAGATTAGAGATTGGTCTATAGTTAGCTAAAGTTCCTGGATCTTGCATTGGCTTTTTGAGTAAGGGTTTAATTACAGCCGTTTTAAAGGCCTGTGGTACATGGCCTAAAGTTAATGAAGAATTGATTATATGAAAAATAAAGCTACCAATAAGTGGGAAGACTTCTTTAAATAACCTGATAGGAATAGGGTCTAAAAGACAAGTTGAAGGTCTGGATGAGGAAACTATTTTGTCTAACTCACAAAGGTCGATTGGAGTAAACTCATCAAGACAGACATCAATTGAAGGAGTTGTAGTAGTTACTGAATTTAAGTTAACTGTGGGAAGAATCTGATTGATTTTATCCCTGATGGATGAAATTTTATTATTGAAAAAGTTCATGAAGTCCTGACTAGTAAGCTCTAATGGAATGCTAGGATTGACAGAGTCCTGACTCTTTGTCAACCTGGCTACAGTACTGAACCCCCCCCCCCCCCCCCGGGATTATTCTTGTTCTCTTCTATTAATGCAGAATAATAACTCGTTCTAGCTTTTCTAAGAGATTCTTTATAAATTAAAAGATGATTTCTCCAAGCTAAATAGATTTCATCTAAATTAGTGGAGTGCCATTTTCCTTCTAATTGACGAGTCTTCTGTTTTAAGCTTCAAGTTTCTGTGTTGAACCAAGGAGTTAGAAATCTCTGATTAGACTTTTTCTTTTTTAAAGGGGCCACCAAGTCTAGAGTCTGATGCAGAGACGCTGTAACACTATCCACCATGTTATCAATTACAGAAGGAGCAAGCTGTCTATAGCCTATTTCCGTTGTGTTGACACATGGCATAGAGGAAACAATCTGCATAAATTTGGTAACAGCATCATCTGAGAGGCATCTACTTTAGTAATATTTTTCTTTAGGAGCCAAATAGTCAGAAATAGTAAAATCAAAGGTTAACAGACAATGGTCTGACAGTACAGGGTTATGAGGAGACACTACAAGATTTTCTATTTCTATGCCATATGTCAGAACAAGGTTCAACGTATGGTGGAGATAATGAGTAGAATTTCCTACTTTCTGAGAAAACCCAATCGAGTCTAATATTGAATTAAATGCCACATTAAGACAGTCACTATCTACATCTACATATATATTAAAGTCCCCTACTATAATTATTCTATCAGATTTCAGCACTAAATCAGCTAAGAAATCAGCAAATTCGGATAAAAATTCTGAGTAGGTTGATGGAGGACGATAAACTATGGCAAATAAAATTGGGTTTAGCCTAAAATTGCTTAAGTGCCCAATACTGAGGACCAGGCCCTCAGAGGGATTATAACATGTTTTTTGCTTTACATTAACTAGTAATTTGGAATGGTAAATTGTTGCTACTCCTCCTCCACGACCAGAACTTCTGGGATGTTGACAGTTTAAATAACCAGAGGGAGGTGATTCATTTAAACCAACATATTCCTCTTGTCCTAACCAAGTCTCTGTAAGCGATATTAAATCAATCTGATGATCAATTAACAGATCATGGACTAACAGAGACTTGGGTGTTAGAGACCTAATATTTAACAAACCACATTTGATTTTTAAATTATGAGGAGGAACAGAGGCCAAATCATTCAGTTTAGAGGCTTCATGTTTAATTTGAGTTTTACCAACTTTTTGCTTAATCACTTTGGGATGCTTATATATTAAATTTTTATTTATTTTGGAGGGAGCAGACAATGATTCTCTGATGGGGAAGACAGGGGCTAAGTTGAGGGGTGGCGGATGAAGAGGAGCTGCAGAGAGGCGTGTAAGACTGCGACTCTGCTTCCTGGTCCCAACTCTGAGTAGTCAAGGTTTTGGAAATTTGGATAAAAAAGATGCCACATTGTTAGATAAATGAGACGCACCATCCAAAGTGGGATAGATGCTGTCTCGTCTCATAAGACCAGGTTTTCCTCAAAATGAGCTCCAATTGTCAATGTAGCCCACGTCATTTGCAGGACACCACACAGACAGCCAGCGGTTCAAGGATGACGAGCGGCTAAACATGTCATCACTGGTCAGATTGGGGAGGGGCCCAGAGAATACTACAGAGTCCGACATTGTTTTGGCAAAGTCACACACCGATTCTACATTAAGTTTCGTGACTTCCGACTGCTGGAGACGGATGTCATTAATACCAGCGTGGGTAACAATTGTGGAGTATTTACAGTTAGTTTTTGCCAGCATTTTCAAATTTGACTCGATGTCACCTGCTCTGGCCCCAGGAATGCATTTGACTATGGCCGCTGGAGTCTCTAGATTCATGTTTCTGGCTACAGAGTCGCCAATGATCAGAGTTTTTTCCTCAGCGGGTGTGTCGCTGAGCGGGGAAAAACGATTAGAAATGTGAACAGGTTGGTGGAGTATCGGAGCTTTACGACTAGGCTTCCTTCTCACCGTCACCCACCCAGTCTCCTCGCTGCTGAGGAGAGCCGGAGGACCGCTAACGGGGCCTATGCTAGCGAGCTCCGCTGCAGCTAGGGGTCGTCCATCGAGAGTAACTGGTGCAGATGGTGTTTCAATGCAGCGGAGCCGGGATTCTAAATCAGACAACCTCGCCTCGAGCGCCTCAAAAAGTCAACATTTATTACATTTACCGTTATCACTAAAAGAGTAGTGCGCAGTAGTGGCCCCGGTCTGTGTGGGGATAGATTATACAGCCGTGGCCGCAAAGCAGATTGGCGTTATGGACGTGTGCGCACTCCAGTCTGGACCAACAGAGTTAAAGCTGGAGAGGAGAGTACTGCAAGACGGCAAGCCCCCCCTAATCTGTGACGTCTCCACAAGACGCCTGCGCCCGGTGGTCCCAGTCGCTTGGCGCCACCGCATGTTTGAGTCAGTTCATGCTCTGGCACACCCAGGGGTGGGCGCGTTAGTCAGAATGGTGGGAGCGAAGTTCGTGTGGCCAGACCTGCGCAAACAAGTGAAAGAGTGGGATGCAGCCTGCGTAGCGTGCCAACGAGCCGAAGTACACAGACACACGAAGGCTCCTTTGGAGCCGTTTAAACCGCTTTTCCACTAGCCCAGCTCGCCTCGCCTCGATTCGCCACTACTCGGTTCGGCCTCAGTTGTCTTTCCATAGCAGCTGGGTAAAGCTGGGTTAAGCTGGGGTGGGCGGGATTTTTTTTACAGCAAGGCGGCGCCACACTCCCGTGACGTAAAACACTCGACCCAAGCAAAACATAACACATGGTGGCTGTACAAGGCGACTCCTCGGTCTGTGGCTTTTTTCACCGTAAATGCCTAAAAGGGCCGCCAGACAAGGGTACAGGCAGCGAGACGAAACACTCTGGAATAGTTCTGCAGCTTCTGGGAGAGCCGAAGACGTGAGGATACAAACTAGGTCATATATGACGGTAAGCTAATGGTTGCTAATGCTAGTTTGCTATAAGTATGTCGTACTACACTGTAATGTCTGCAAGTTATCACTGTTAGGTACTAAAATATGTCTGCTGTGTGTGTGTGTGTTTCAGATGGCTCTGTTGTGGGAAAATTACCACTTCAAACGGTCAGTCTGGGCGTTCAACACAGCCTGTCACTGATGTCAACACAGCTTCACAAATGATCAGTGGTTGTAGAGCTTAAGAATGTCTATAGAAACGTTTATTTCCTGTGCAAAAAATTGCTCTGATCTGCATGAAAATCATGGAGAGACTGTTGAGACATCATGGACGTACCTGCTCCAGCAGCATTGAGTCTGAGATGGTGTCATGGCAAAAACTGTTCAGGTGACACAACTTGATCGCCAGGTTAATAACTATATTAGCCACAAATTATATAGTCAAAAAGTAAACACTACTGAGTTAGGTATAATAAGATAT
The DNA here is from genome assembly GCA_020510985.1 of Pholidichthys leucotaenia. Lineage (NCBI taxonomy): Eukaryota > Metazoa > Chordata > Actinopteri > Cichliformes > Pholidichthyidae > Pholidichthys > Pholidichthys leucotaenia. Next base: position 13,506,475 of record CM035849.1, read on the forward strand.
ATTTGACAGTTATGATGCATTTTAGGCCAAAACAAACTTGATCTAGGATTAAAAGCAATTAAAATAATGCAGTCACAAGGTTACATGGAAAATGCTTGATTTACTAGATACATATACTGTAGAAATATACTGTATATTCTCTGCATCAACAATGTACTATACATGCATTCATGTAATATTGCACTGACAATAAACCTGTGAAGTTTTTGCAGATGTCTCTTTTTTAATATGTGAAGGTTACCACCATGTGACATAAATTTAATACTGACAGATTGGAAAAGCTGTCTAAGAACAATCCAGCAGTTTGAGAAATCACTTTTGGTTTGGTGTAAGTCTGTCAACAGGATTATGAACCATAAAGCAGTTTGTGTTAAAATGTTAAATCCCATTAAACTCTAACCCACAGGTGTCCAATCATGTGTCATGGAAGGCCATGACCCTGCAGGTTCTCTCTTCTACCCAGTCTCTTCAGCAGGTGTTTTCACTGATCTGCAGTCAGTGGAAGAGGTTCAGTGGAATCTGCTGTTGAAGACACTGGTTGGAGGTAAAGCCTGCAGGGTCTTGGCCCTCCATGGCACATGGTTGGACACCCCTGCCCAAACCCATTATGATGAAGAGCAGATGCTAATATGACCCAGAATTCCTCCATATACTGGTACTATCACTAAAGTATGCAGGGTCTTCTGCGGTGGCACATCCAACAATACAGTCTTCAGTTAATAAAATAATTGTTTTGGTTACTTTTTTTTTTTTTTTTTTAATGAGCCATTATTTTCAAGATCACCCATTAATGGTTTGTACTATTGACTCTTTTCCCACCAGTGTGCTAACAGACCAAAATAGAAATCATGATGCAAACACATACAGTAAGTCACTAAATTGTTTATTACAATCAACAGCAAATTCCAGATTATTCAGAATGTGCAAAATTCAAACTGTAAAAAAACCCAAAAAACTTAGACTGGGTCACACAGCAGCTTGTGCCGCTCACACTGGTCCCGGTTCAGCAGATCTTCAGCCTGCATCTCTGTAAATAGTGACGCAAGGTCCAGTTTGGGGTGGATCATTTTCCTCTTGCCTAGACAAAAGACAGAAATGGGTGGTGGTAAAATAAAGGAAGTTTAAAACATATTTGGGAAATACACTTGTTGCTAAAAGCTAGTGGTGGAATGTGAATGAATGAATGAATCTTTATTTCAGATAGATTAAAAGTAAAGAATAAAAGTAAATAGAATAATATAACAAAGGGGAAAAATCTAACAAGGTCGAATTAAACAATAACTCCTCTGATTATACAGTTCAACATAGGTTATCTGAAATGGGTGATGGCTGAAGCTGCAGCTTATATTGCCCACCCATATTCCATCCAAGAATTCAAAAGAAAAACAAAACAGGAGCGATTCCAATTCCAATGTGAATATAAAGTACTTCGTTGTTGTATTTAACCACAATTTTCATGTAGCTGCACTTCAGTAAAGTCGATTTTACAAGGGCTGGGTTACATTTAAAATCATCTGTTTTTACTGTGGCCTCAGCAATCAGAATGAATTAATACATTCACTTGAATGGAATCTAGTACTTTAACTGAAGGTGTGCATCACTGAGTATGGAGTCGCTCAGTCAAAATATGGAGTTTTTATCAATAAAAGTTTGTCTTGTCTGTAAAAGTGTCTCTTCTTGCCCTGGCTTCAAGTGTGGGCGGTGTTTTGTACTTGTATTGCTAAAATATAAAAGAAAGCACTACAACGAGCTTCACTACAACGGGCTGCACGGTGGCGCAGTGGTTTAGCACTGTGGCAGCACAGTTTTACCCTTGGCCGGGGGATCGTGGGGATCATGAGATCGTGGGTTCGATTCCAGCCCCCGACCAACAGTGAGCTGTGTGGAGTTTGCATGTTCTCCCCGTGTTGCGTGGGTTTACTCCGGGATTTCTCCGGTTTCCTCCCGCATACCAAAAACATGTAGGTTTAGGGCGCTCGCGCACGCAGCGACCAGCAGCCGGTGGCTTGTCACCAGACTGCAAACCAAATCTACCTACGGGTACAAATGAGTAACAAAAAAAAAAAAAAAAAAAAAAAAAAAACGAGTCTCAAATATTTGTAATGTGTCCTGTTACTGCATGAGTTTATTGATGATAGACTATAAACTTTTTTCTTGATCCAAGATGGCGCCCACAGTGGTCGCCATGGTGCTTCGCTGCGCTTTTTTTTGGTTTGTTTTTGTTCGTCAATTGTGTGTCTGCCTGCTCTTACACCCGTGAAGAGCTACTAAATATCAGGACTTTCACTCCCACGGACCTACTCCCAGTTTTTTTGGCTCCTGCCGCCGATCTGGTTCACTTTTTAGCCCAAAAAGTGAGACGGCGAAAGAGAGGAAGACGAGCGGGCACCCTTGTGCGGCTTTGCAGGAGAGGCACGCGCACGGCTTTGCCTGGAATCTTTCTGTCCAACTTCAACTCTCTTTATAACAAGGTAGATGAACTGAGACTGCTGATGCGATTTAAGGACCTCTCCACCTCGTGTGCCCTCTGCTTCACTGAGACCTGGCTCAAGGAAAAGACACCGAACAGCACGCTCCTCCTCGAGGGATTTCAGCTGTTTCGTGCAGACCGCGACACGGGGCTCTCTGGCAAGACCACAGGCGGAGGAGTCTGCTTCTACATCAACAGCAGCTGGTGCTCCAATGTAACTGTGATCTCCCAACACTGTTCTCCCGCTCTGGAATATTTATTCATCAACTGCAAGCCATTTTATTCCCCGCGTGAGTTTGCTTCATTCATCCTGGCCGCTGTTTACGTCCCGCCCGACGTGGACGTGCGTGAGGCTCAGCGCGCGCTCACGGCTCACATTCAGCAAGCGGAGAGGACTTTCCCGGACTCTCTGGTTATTGTGGTTGGCGACTTTAACCAGAGCAACCTGAGCCACGAACTCCCCCGGTACAAACAGTTTATTAAATGCCCCACCAGAGGAGAGAACATGCTGGATCACTGTTACACTATAGTTAAGGACGCGTATCGCGCTGTTCCCTGCGCTGCGCTCGGACTATCTGATCATGTGATGGTCCACCTGATTCCCACATACAGACAGAGACTGAAGCTCACAAAACCTGTTGTGAGCACTATGAGGAAATGGACCAGTGAAGCTGTGGAGGAGTTGCGCACGTGCTTGGAAATAACTGACTGGGGCATGTTTAAAGGAGCCATGCATGATCTGGATGAGTACACGGACACTGTGACCTCATATATCCACTTTTGTGAGGAGAGCATTCTTCCATCGCGCACCAGGGTGAGTTACTCCAACGACAAGCCCTGGTTCACTGCTAAGCTCAGACAGATTAAGAAGGAGAAGGAAGCAGCGTTGAAAAGTGGAGACAGGGACTGCTACAGGGAGGTCAAATACTGGTTTAGCAGAGAGCTGAGGAGAGCTAAATCTGTGTATTCTGAGAGACTCCAGCAGCAGTTCACTGCTAACGACTCTGCTTCTGTGTGGAGAGGACTGAGGCAAATCACTAACTATCGGCCTCAGGCTTCTAAGGGACAGGATGACAAAGCCCTTTGTCAAAGACTGTCCCAACATTATGCCCATTTTGACACCTCGTCAATTGTGTCCAACTCCCCCCTCCCCCCAGCGCCACTGCCTCCATGGTCCCCACTTCATCAAAGGCGCCCCCCCTCCTCCCCCCCTGCCCTTGCCATCAGTGAGCAGGACGTGCACAGACAGTTCTCCAGACTAAACCCACGCAAGGCCCCCGGTCCGGACGGCGTGTCTCCCTCCACCCTGAGACACTGTGCGGAGGAGCTGACTCCTGTCTTCACAGACATTTTTAACACCTCCCTGAAGTCATGCCACGTGCCGGCCTGCCTCAAAACCTCTACCATTGTCCCTGTCCCCAAGAAGCCACGGATCACTGGACTTAACGACTACAGACCTGTAGCGCTCACCTCTGTAGTCATGAAGTCCTTTGAGCGCCTGGTCCTGCCCCACCTCAAGACCATCACCACTCCCCTCCTGGACCCACTGCAGTTTGCCTACAGAGCCAACAGGTCTGTGGACGACGCATTCAACCTGGCCCTCCACTCCATCCTGCAGCACCTGGACTCCCCAGGTCCAGCACCTGGACCAGGTGACGTAGGCTCCCCGGGAACCTATGTCAGGATCCTGTTTGTGGACTTCAGCTCTGCATTCAATACCATCCGCCCCGCTCTGCTCCAGGACAAGCTGTCCCTGCTCAACGTGCCTGACTCCCTCTGCAGGTGGATCTCCGACTTCCTGACGGACCGGAGGCAGCATGTGCGGCTGGGAAGGACTGTCTCAGACTCTGTCTGCATCAGCACGGGATCACCCCAGGGCTGTGTACTTTCCCCCCTGCTCTTCTCCCTGTACACCAACTCCTGCACCTCCAGCCACCAGTCTGTCAAGCTGATCAAGTTTGCGGACGACATCACCCTCATCAGGCTCATCTCCAATGGCGACGAGTCCGTCTACAGGAGAGAGGTGGCCCAGCTGGCGTCCTGGTGCAGCCACAACAACCTGCAGCTGAACGCTCTGAAGACAGTGGAGATGATCGTGGACTTCAGAAAAGTCACAGCCCCTCTGCCCCCCCTTACCCTCACAGACTCTCCCATCACCACTGCGGATTCCTTCCACTTCCTGGGCACCACCATCACCCGGGACCTCAAGTGAGAGCCGACCATCAGCTCACTCATCAAAAAGGCCAAGCAGAGGATGTTCTTCCTGCGGCAGCTGAGGAAGCTCAAGCTACCTACCAAGATGTTGGTGCAGTTCTACATGGCCATCATCGAGTCCATCCTCACCACCTCCATCACCGTGTGGTACGCAGGAGCCACCGCCAGGGACAGACTAAGACTGCAGCGCATTGTGCGCACTGCTGAGAAGGTGATCAGCTGCAAGCTCCCATCCCTCCAGGGCCTGTATATCTCCAGGACCCGGAGGCGTGCAGGTCGGATCATAGCCGACCCTTCACACCCTGGACACGCACTGTTTGCCCCCCTCCCCTCAGGCAGAAGACTTCGGTCCATTCAGACTAAAACCTCCCGCTACATGAACAGCTTCTTCCCCTCTGCCATCAGACTGCTGAACACTAAGTGACTTATTAGACTCTCGTGCACTACGTACAGCAGCTCAACCAGACTCATGTCAATCATCACTGTTTTCTTTTGCACTACCGACTGCACTATGTGGAACTCCACAATATCTGCTGCTTGTTAATATATTTAAAAATTGCATAGATTAGTATTACTTATTCATATTCTACCTTTTATTGCATGCATAGTTTTTTATTTTTATCTTTAGTGCTACTCCATGTTTAATGTTGCAGCATTGCACCGAGACAAATTCCTAGTTTGTGTACTACATGAACAATGGCAATAAATCTCATTCTGATTCTGATTCTGATTCTGAAACTACACATATAAACTAAATTATATTGATGACTGAACAACTGCCATTCCCCAAAAGATACAGTTATGAACATAACTGACAAAAGATCACACAACTGATCTGACAAAAAAATAAATACATCAACAAGCGGCTTATTTTACAGTTGATGTGCCAGTCATTTTCAATTATTCTGTAATTAATATTCACACAATCAAATAAATCTCAGTTCAGTCCCTTTTATATTAAGTTGAAATTGTGCTGCTCTGGTTTTGACACTTTACCTATAAAAGCAAAGGATTTCAGTACTTTCCACAGTGGCTCGGTCCGTTGTGGAGTGGCTGCTTTCCTCCTGCCTAGACGAACGACAGAAATGGATGGTGGTTAGTTCAAGCAAGTTCAACACTTATACAGGCACATCTCAAAAATTAGAATATCATGAAAAAGTTCAATATTTTTGTCACTCATTTCAGAAAGTGAAACCCATATATAGATTCATTACAGGGACAGTGATATATTGCAAGTGTTTATTTTAATTTTGATGATTATGGCTACAGCCATATTAACCAACACCTCAGCGGCCAACATTTCTATTTAAAAATTAAAAAAATTAAAAATTCTATTTAAAAAAATTAATTAATTAAAATAAATAAACGCTTGAAATATATCACTGTCTGTGTAATGAATCTATATAATATACGGATTTCACTTTCTGAATGAGTGACAAAAAATATTGATTTTTTTTCCATGACATTCTAATTTTTGGAGATGTACCTGTATTAGGGAAATACACTTATGAAAGTCAGTGATGGGATGTGACAAAAATGCTTCGTTTCCCTGATCAGCACCGCAGGATCTACTCTGTACAGGTACATGAACATTATCAATCCAAGGATTTATGGTGGAACAGCACAACAACACTGTTCCAACACCTTTTATGGAAAATCCACAGAATAGGTGTGTGGGTCTATTCTGACGCTTTAGAAAATTATATGAATGACTTTATAAATCACTGGTTTGAAAATGCACCTGTATATGTTGAGATTTCGGCTCCTGTGGTCCACTTGACCTGCATCCACAATATAAACACTGAGGGAGGCTAAACCTTGGCATGTGGAAACACATTCTAGCATTAAATTGCACACAATTTAACCCCTTGCACTCTGATCAATTTCCCTAAAAACGCCAAAAAATAATGTGCCCAAAGTAAATCAAAAGCTGTTCTTCAACCCTTTGCAGCATCTTCATGGGGTTGGTCTCATTTAAAAGAAAACACTTTGAATGTTTTGGCAAAACAGTCATAATCTCTCTAAGTGCTTCGGCCACTGAGTTACAGTCATCTAAACATAGTGAACTTGAAGAAAATAAATTTCGCCTGGGTGTTTTTTTGGATACAAATGCTTGCAAATAACACACAGCTTCAGATCCGGGCTGGAAAATGCAACAGAAATGTAGAACCAAGTGTTATCCAGCTGAGGTCAAAATTTTGTAAAAATACCACAAAAAATGAATATATTACACAGCTTTGTTCTCAGGTAGTTCCCAGGCGTTTTTGAACTGTGCCAAATTGTGCCAAATGGCACAGTTTGGAAAAACGTCTGTAACTTTTGAATGATTCAGTATAGAAGCTTCATCTTGGGCTCTAATGAAAGGTGACACTCAGGGCTGTGTGTGTGTGTGCTCCCGCTACAGAGGACGGACATCGCCCGTTGCACCGCGGTCTACGACGCACAGCTGTAATTTACCGATTGGTCAAAAGTCATTTTTGATTATAATTTTCAGGGATAAAGAATAATTTAGCTTATAACACTTATCTGTTCACAACAGCAGCGTAGCTGGTGAACTTCTCTTCCTCATTGTCAGACGAAAGCGACGCTGGTCCGCTTGTTACAGAATCGTGGTTCTGGTCTCGCGACCCGGTCAAAACATAATTCCATTATTGCGGTTTTGTGCTTCCATGATTGCGGTTTTGGCGAACGATTTTTCAAAACAAATAACGGTAGTAATTAAAAAAGACTGGCGAACGTGTGTGTGTCACCCAGCCTTCGTCGTCGGCCTCCGTCGGTCTATGATGACCATGGAAGGGAATCCTAAACGTCTGTTCTGCTGGAATTTAAAAAAAAAAAGCGCCGCCTGTGGCTGAACAGGCCAATGCGCGAATGGCAGTCCCTGTCACGCAGGTCACACTTGTGGGTGGTCTCCGTGCTGCTGGGTCTGTGGCGGTTCTTCCTGCGGGTCCTTTTTTCATCTGCTGCAGCAGTCAGTCTTTCTTCACCCAGCCTTACACAAAACAGCTTTCAAACTTCTGTACTTCAATTGGCTGGCTGCATTCGCAGCGTTGGTAGGCGGGTCCTTCTTGCTAGGTTTTCAGTCATTGGTTCTTCAAGGTTTCAGAAACCCAATTCAAGGCTCTTATTAGTCGAATGAGAGGTCAATCATATCTAATCTGTTAGTGGCTGTGTCTGTAGTGGAAGAACGGAAATGCAGCTTTTTTTTTCAGCGCGCTCTAGGACGCAGCGCTCTCGTGCGCCCTCGTGCGCTCTAGGACGCAGAGACGTGCCGGTCCGCGGTACACTGGAGTGCAAGAGGTTAATGCGCAGCACCAAAGTGCAGCACATACACAAACCAGGACTTTAACCAGGATTAATATATTTCATCGTTTTGCTTTCACAAGCGAATACTTAGGACAAAACAAGCATGACTCAGCAGAGTTGGCTACGAGCTAGCTAGCTAGCTACTAGCTAAAACTTGTTAGCCAGCACAGGACGGCACTGTATGGCTCAAAAAAAGTGAGCTTACCACCAACAGGATAAATAAGTGAATAGATGCACATTATTCCAAATCACTCATCATCGATTGTTCTCTCACATTCGTCTTCAGCTTGTTTGTAGTCCGGTTCTATGCTGGGCTGCATCTGTATCGGTCCGGGTCGCTCCTCTCACTGTGGATCTGCCACCAAGCAGAGAAAACCCCGCACCTCTTCGTTGGACCACGGTGTAGATTTCCGCAAAACCTATAACGCTGTCTGTATTAATATCGTATTTACTCGGTGACCGAGTTAGTCCGTGAAATATTGCAAATGGCGGTCGTGTAAATTCCACTGAGACGGACGCTTTTGTGACGTTACGCCCGGACCAATCAATGGCTCGCAGTCTGTTCACGTCACATCTCAGCTCGACTCAGCACGGTTGTACCCTGCCCTCGAACAGGCACGAAAATAGCACCTGTTAACTGGTGCTGGGTACAGTGGAAAAGGCTAGAAAGCGAGTTAAGATAAGATAAGATAAGATAAGATAAGCCTTTATTAGTCCCACAACGGGGAAATTCCAGGATTGCAACAGCACAGGGATAGCAACACTCAGAGCAACAATCAGAAGGCAAGAAAAAAAAACAAGCAAGCAAGAGCAGCTAATATACATATGTACATATTACTATAAAATATATATATACACACACACACACAGACACACAGTGCAGAGCATTGTAGCTGGATGGAATAAATATATGAATATATGAACACACAGTGCAGAGCATTGTAGCTAGATGGAATAAATATGTAAATATATAAACACCCACAGTACGGAGCATTGCAGCTAGGTGGAATAAATATGCAAGTATATAAACACACACAGTGCGAAGCAATGTAGCTAGATGGAATAATATGTATATATATAAAAACACAGTGCGGAGCATTGTAGCTAGATGGAATAAATATGTAAATATATAAACACACACAGTGCAGAGCATTGTTGCTAGGTGGGATGAAACAGCATAACCGTCTACTTAGTTATCCTACATGGTATGATTATGTGCCCATACATATTCTCACCCTCCATAGCGACCGGTATGTTCCTAGTTGTATGCCGGAGGGGACCATTGTGTAAGTCTATTGCATCTTTTGCATGCAAAAAAAACTATTAGTTTGTTACGTCTTTTTGCTATCTCTGCGAGCAGCCCTGCTTAGGTTGTACAGTCTGACAGCCGTTGGTAGGAAGGACCTACGAAACCTCTCGGTTGTGCACCTGGGATGATGTAGTCTGCTGCTAAATGAGCTCCTCAGTGCATCCAGTATGTCCTGCATAGGGTGGAACTCGGACTCCAGCAGAGATGACAGTTTAGCCACCGTCCTTCTCTCTCCTATCTCCTCCACCGGATCAAGGCGCTGCCCCAGGACAGAGCTAGCTTTCTTAATCAGTTTGTTCAGTCTCTTCCTATCGGCTGCAGTAATGCCACTGCCCCAGCAGACCACTCCAAAAGTGATGGCTGATGCCACCACCGTGTCATAGAATGACTTCAGCAGCGCCCCTTGTACACCAAAAGACCTGAGTCTCCTCAGCAGGAACAGCCTGCGCTGTCCCTTCTTGTAGAGTGCGTCAGTATTGTGTGACCAGTCTAGTTTATTGTTCAGATGAATACCCAGGTACTTATAGGATGTCACCATCTCGATGTCTGTTCCCTGTATATTTACTGGTGCTGTGAGGGGCTGCCCATGCCTGCGGCAGTCCACCACCAGCTCCTTAGTTTTCCTCGCGTTGATCTGGAGGCAGTTCCGATGGCACCAGTCCACAAAGTCCTGGATAAGCCCTCTGTACTCAGCTTCATCTCCGTTGGAGATGAGACCAACGATCGCAGAGTCATCAGAGAACTTCTGTAGATGGCAATGTGTTGTGTTGTGTGAGAAGTCCGCAGTATAAAGAGTGAACAGGAAGGGAGCCAGCACCGTTCCCTGGGGGGCCCCCGTGCTACTGATGATCGTGTCGGAAACACAGTCCCGGGTTCTCACAAACTGAGGCCGGTTCGTGAGGTAGTCCAGGATCCATGATGGCAGGTGCTTGTCCACCCCTGCGCGCAGCAGCTTGTCCTTCAGGATCATCGGTTGGATGGTGTTGAAAGCACTGGAGAAGTCAAAGAACATGATCCTCACCATATTCCCGGGCTTCTCCAGGTGGGACAGAGAACGGTGAAGGAGGAAGATCACCGCATCCTCCACCCCAATGCCATGCTGGTAGGCGAACTGGAGTGGATCCATCGCTGGTTCCACCAGGGGGCGGAGATGAGCAAGGAGCAGTCTCTCCAGGGTCTTCATCAAGTGGGACGTCAAGGCCACCGGTCTGTAGCTGTTCAGGTCTTTGGGGTGGGAAGTTTTTGGTACAGGTACCACACAAGATGTTTTCCACAGCTGTGGTACCCTCCCCAGTTTCAGGCTCATGTTGAAGATATACGTCACAATCCCGCACAGCTGGTCTGCACAGGACTTGAGGAGCTTTGCGCTGATGCCGTCCGGTCCCGACGCCTTCCTCGCCTTGATCTTCCTCAGCTCCGTCCTCACCTGGGTCTTGGTCAGGGTCAGGATGGGGGGCTGTGTGTTGGGAGTGGGGGGGGGTGTCGGTGGAGTGGGGAGTGGGCAGCAGGACTTGATTTCTTAGAGGCAGCAGTGGTTGTTGTGCAGACAGGGGGGAGGGCGGTTGGTCAAATCTATTGAAAAACAGATTCAGGTTGTTCGCCCACTCCCTGCCCCCCGTGGCCTGGGGGGAGGTATTCTGGAGCCCCGAGATGGTTTTGAGGTTTCTCCAGACCCCGCTGATGTCACTCTGTTGCAGCTTGTCCTCCATCTTCTTCCTGAAGCTGTCCTTGCCTTCTCTGATCTTTCTCCTCAGCTCCCTCTGTACGGACTTCAGCATCTCCCTGTTCCCCGACCTGAAGATCCTCTTCTTCTCTCTCAGAAATGTTTTTATCTCAGGGTTGATCCAGGGTTTGTTGTTTGAGTGACGCCGTATGGTCTTGGTGGGAACTGATTTGTCCACACAGAAGCTGAGGTAGCCTGTGAAGGTGTGAATGAGGCCATCGATGTCCTCACCATGTGGATCGCAGAGCTGCTTCCAGGCAGTGGCTTCAAAACAGTCCTTTAGAGTGTCCATTGTCTCCTCAGACCATAACTCCACAGTGTGCATGGCCGGAGGTTGTCTGTGCACTAGGGGTTTGTACACCGGCCGGAGATGAACCAAGTTGTGATCCGATCTCCCAAGTGGGGGGAGTTGTGATGAGGTGTACGCCTCCTTAGTGTTTGCGTAGAACAAATCCAGTGTTTTATTGTCTCTAGTGTGGCATGTGACATACTGGGTGAAAGTGGGCAGAATGGGAGACAGTGAAACGTGGTTGAAATCGCCTGAGATGAGGAGAAGAGCATCTGGGTGTTCTGTCTGCAGCCTAAGAGGTTCGACCATGTTCACGTGGACCTTGTGCCCCCCCCCCCCCCGCCATCGCAGGGGTGCACGCACCTTCTGACAGTGGTGGACTGCACCACACGCTGGCCTGGCCAGAAGCAGTCCCGCTGGCGGCAACCACGTCCACGGACAGCTTGTTTTTTCTCAGCCACTGCGGCTGCCTGGGAAATTTTTGCTAGATAATCCCGTGCCGGACAGCTGCCCGTCTCAGCGTTTGCAGCATAGTGCAGACACAGGCACGCTGCCGGGCCCGGCCCACCACTGTTTTCCACGCGCTTTTGTGCCAAAAACTTTGAAGAACGCGACGTTCGTGTTTGTCAGGCACGATGCCCACCACCCTCCATTGCGCCCACCCTACGATGGCCTGTTCAGAGTGCTGAAACAGGGGACAAACATTTTTTGTTAGACTTGGGGGGTCGTTGGGAGAAAATATGCATAGACAGACTTAAGCCCGCCTTTGTAGTGGTGGACGAGCAAGTGCTGCTGGCTCAGGCCCCTCGGCGTGGAAGACCCCCACTGAGAACTCCCTAGGTAAACGATTCATCAGAGCAGCCACACGGGCAAGCCGAAGGTTCCCCCCCCTCGCCATGGCTGACCCGCAAACAGATACACCCCCAGGAGCCCCCTGCCGGCACAGAGACCCCCGTTACAGCAGATATGGGAGGAGATTGAAGCCAAAAGGATGTGAGGACTGAAACTCTGTCTGAGATTCTGGAGGGGGTGATGTAGAGAGACTGGGTTAATCATCTCAGACTGGATGCAGAGGGTAAACAGAGAAGGACAATAGGCAGGGAGATTATGGCGAGGTAGCAGGAAGAAGGAGTTGGGGGAGAAAGGATGAATGTATTGTGATGTGAGACGTCATGCAGATGTGAGATGGGCAGTTGGTATAAAAGTAGAACCCATGGTGTATTGAGACATGCTTTTCTGTGTATAACTGATGTGAGAGTGAATAAAATCGTCTGCTGCATAAATCAGTCTCGTTATTTACACTCTCCGCAGTACATTAGAAAATAAAATGCATTTGAAGCACCAATACTAAATGCAAAAAAGAATTTAATAATTTGCAATTGTTTTCCTTGCAAATCAGAAGCTTTTTTTCTTTTAAATCTGTAATTTTTTCAAATAAAATTATGACTTTTTTTCCTCAAATTTGTCTGTTTTTCCATTGTAAATTTACAAGTTTTTTTTTCATAAACTGACAACTTTTTTCCACATAATTTTGCTGGTTTTATCCTATAAATGTGTGATTTTTCCTCCTAAATGTGCTGCTATTGTCATCATAAATGTAGTGCAGTAACCTGTGGACTAAGTAGTGCAGCAGCCTGACTGCAGGAGACTTTCTCCTCTCCCTGAGTCCGTTTCTGACCTTTATTTCCTGGAAAGTGGAACAGATTTCCTGCTTGATCCGCAGATGGTCTGTAGGTGTCGCTGTTGTTTCTGCAGCATTTAGACGCTTGATTTTCTTTTTTCTCTGTCATTTCCTCTCCAGACTCACAGCAGAAGCACAATCAGGTGAGTTTTCATCAGAAATGTGATCATTAATGTCACTTCATCTTCTTTCTTTGTCTTCTTCCTCGTTTCTGCTGCTGACAGACTAAACTGCACATCCAGGGAGGCTCTTCTGCTTTTTCTTCTTCTCTTTCACATCAACAACTTGGATGAATTTAGTGTTTTTATCTCTTCATGACACTTTGATCTGGTCAATTCCTGAGGAGGTTTTTACAGTAAATGTTAAGCTCATTAGTTTGGGTTTTTCACACATTAATCTAACTTTTTTCTTGAATGAATGAATGAATCTTTATTTATTTCGGATAGTACAGGTTAAAAGAAACTGAATAATATAACAAAGGGGGAAAGAAAATCCAACAAGGTCAAATTAGACAATAACTCCTCTGATTATACAGTTCAGCATAAGTTATCCGAAATGGGTGATGGCTGAAGCCGCAGCTTATATTGCTACCCATGTTCCATCCAATAATTCAAAAGAAAAACAAAACAAAACAAGAGCGATTACAATTCAGAACGAAGCTAAAACAAAATGTGACCAAAAAAAACTAAGCTACAACACAACACAGGCTGGATATGACAATCCTTATGTGATTTTACATGTCATCTTGTATATATGTTTGGAGTATTTCTTCCTTTAGTTTTTGTTTAAATTGTCCAAGCGTTGTACATGATTTTAATTCAGGTCCAAAATCGTTCCATAATCTGACTCCTTGCACTGAAACACAGTGTTGCTTGGTGGTAGTTCTCACTGAAGGTTTTTGAAATATACATGTTCCTCTGAAATGATATTGTTTCTCCCTTATTTGGAGCAACTTTTGGATATTTGCAGGCTTTTCTTTATGTTTCATCTCTTTTTAATTTTTTTTTTCTTGTCAGTTTCCAAACTTTTTACCTCACAAATTTGAGACATTTTTCTTGTTCATCTGTGACTTTTTTGAAACTTTCAAAATGTTTTTTTATTTTTTTGAAAATGTCAAAGTTTTCTTGTAATTGTCCGTTCTTTCATAATAAATTTCTACTTTTTCCCCCCTCTGAAAGTTGTATAATTTTTAGTCTGGCATCTGTGAGATTTTATATGAATAAAATTGTTTCCTTTTCTGCTGTTTGTGTCTTTTTCATTGTAATTTTTTCTGTTTTTCAGATAAATGTGTGTTTTCTGCTGATGACACTGGGATTTCTCTGGTAAATGTCTGAGTTCCAGAAGAGGGAGTTTCCAGTGATTTCCATGGATCGTTGGCAGTGATCAGCAGCTAAAGTGAGCAGCAGTTTGACTAGAATCTTATCTGGAGTCATCAGGTAATAATGCAGAGAACTTTGGACTGATTTGACTTGTACTGGGGGAGAGGTTCCTCTGTGTCTGTGTTTGTGCTGCCTGTAAAAACATGAAAATTAGATTGGACTTCCTGATCCATAAAAATGTTGATTTGATCTTTGTCTCTGAAAACTGGCAAACCAGCATCTCAGCTCAAAATTTACCTTCAAACTGTTACAATGCGGAAACAGGACCCACTCGCAGGGCTTCAAGTTGTTGGTTTTTATTTTGAGCCGGTAAACTACTCAGCTCAAGGGCTGAACAATAAACGGGCTGACAGGCAGACACAGCAAACACAAAATAATCCAAAACCCGTAGCAACACATAAAAAAGACGTGAGGCGTGTTGATCACGCTGTATGAATCACAAGGACACCAAACAGAACAAAGGGTAACACAGGGCAAGGGCTGATCAAAGAATCCAGAACAGGTGAGAACGCTAATCAATACTAACAACTGACATAAGAGTAGAACAGAAGTGACAGGATGGGCGGGGCTACCCACAGCTGCAAGCGGAGGAGACACAGAACCTGAACAGAGTATCAGGGGAGACAAAACCAAGACAATCATAATGCCCATAATGAGCGAACAAAACCCATAACACAGAAAATCATCTGGTACGAACTCAAGGCGAGGACAGGGCTGAAGCCCATGTTCTGACACAAACCTTTAAATTCCTCAGAACAAACACATTTTTAAATCAAATCAAATTAAATCAACCTTTATTGCCATATTGCTGTATATACAACTGTAGTGCAGGCAAGATGAAATTGCGTTTCTCTCGGCAACCATATAAGTAAAAAGAACATAATTTAAGACACACTCACACACACCCTCACCCCCCACCCCAACACAGCCATTCACATTTCCCTGAGACATACTTGAAAACTAATCAGAACTATAATATACAAATAATATACATAATGTCCACAGGTGCAGTAGTATGTATGAGAGATTCCGGATCAACTGTCCAGCATCCTAACAGCTTGTGGAAAGAAGCTGTTAATCAGTCTGGTGGTTCTGCCTCCGATGCTCCGGAATCGTTTGCCAGATGGCAGAAGTTCAAAGTGTTTATGCAGAGGGTGAGAATGGTCCTTGACAATGTTTAGTGCCCTGCTCCTACAACGGTTCTGAAAAAGTTCTTGGACAGAGGGGAGGGAAACTCCAATTACCCTCTCAGCTCTCTTAACTATCCTCTGCAGGGCTTTTTTGTCTGACATACTGCAGCTGGAGTACCATGTTGCAATGCAGTACGTCAGAACACTCTCCACCACACCTCTGTAGAAGGTCCTGAGGATACAGATGGGGAGAAAGGCCTGCTTGAGTTTCTTCAAGAAGTGCAGTCTCTGCTGGGCCCCCTTCATAATCCCCAAGGAATTCTTGCTCCAGGTCAGGTCCTGCAAGATCTGCACTCCGAGGAACTTGATGTTCTCCACTTTCTCCACTAAATGGCCGCTGATGCTGAGAGGGACGTGTTCAGGCTGTGACCGCCAGAAGTCGATAATTATCTCCTTTGTTTTGTCCACGTTGAGCACCAGATTGTTCTCCCTGCACCAGCCCTCCAGGTCTCTCACTTCTTCCATGTACATTGATTCCTCATCCCTCTGAATAAGTTCCACCACCGTGGTGTCGTCTGCAAACTTAATAATCTGGTTCCCCTCGTGTCTGGATACACAGTCATGTGTTAGAAGTGTAAACAACAGTGGACTGAGTACGCAGCCTTGAGGAGATCCGGTGCTCAGCGTGATAGAGTTGGAGATGTTATTTCCAACCCGGAGAGACTGAGGTCTCTCAGTCAGGAAGTCCAGGATCCAGAGACATGTGGCGGTGTTCAGACCAAGAAGGAGTAATTTCTCCATCAGCCTCTGGGGAATAATGGTTTTGAATGCTGAACTAAAATCAATGTACAGGAGTCTGCCGTAGGTGTCTTCCTGATCCAGGTGGGTGATGACAGAGTACAGGGTGGTGACTATAGCATCCTCCGTGGAGCAGTTTGAATGATATGCAAACTGGAGTGGGTCATGTGATGCAGGGAGGCAGGCTGTGACGTGTGGTTTGACAAGCTGTTCAAAACACTTCATCACAGTTGGTGTCAGTGCAACAGGACGATAGTCATTCAGACAGGACACAACTGGTTTCTTTGCCACCGGTACTATGGTAGAGGTCTTGAAGCATCTGGGAATGATGGCCTGACTCAGGGAGATGTTATAAATGTCAGTCAGCACATCCACCAACTCGCTCGCACAGTCTCGGAGCACACGTCCCGGGATGTTGTCCGGACCTGCAGCTTTACGTGGGTTGACCTTGGTTAGGGTCCTCCGTGTGTCCACTGTGTTGATGGTGATAGCTAGCCCAACTGATGGTGGAGATGGGCCAGCCCTCCCTCTGATTGTCGGGTTTGATACTTCAAAACATGCAAAGAAGTTGTTGAGCCTGTCTGGAAGCGAAACGTCATCATCATCGACCCCCTGCCTAGACTTATAGTCCGTCAGCACCCAAACTCCCTGCCACATCCGCTTGGTGTTCCTAGTGTCACAGAGGTGTCCCTGGATTTTTTCCGTATAGGCGTGCTTCGCTGTCTTAATTCCCTTTGAGAGCGCAGACCTGGCTGAGTGGAGGGTGATCCTGTCCTTCGCTCTGAAGGCTGCATCTCTGGCTGTGAGCAGCGAGCGCATCTCTGCAGTCATCCAGGGTTTATAGTTGCCCTGTGCAGTGATAGTCTTTACTATAGTGACATCCTCTGTGCACTTCGCAATGTAGCTGGTGACCATTTCAGCATACTCCTCCACATCTGTTTTGTCTTCCTGGGAGGCTGCTATTTTGAAGACCTCTCAGTCTGTGTGCAGAAAACAGTCTTTCAGTGCTGAGGTTGCACTCTTTGGCCAAATCCTGATTTGTTTCACTACTGGCCTGCTGCGCTTCAATAAAGGTTTGTAGGCAGGCACCAGCATCACGGATAGGTGGTCAGAAAGGCTAAGGTCAGGGCAAGGTGTTGCCTTATAAGCATCTGTGTTTGTGCACACCAAGTCCAACATATTCTCTCCTCTGGTCTTAAAGTCTACACATTGTTTAAACTTGGGGAGCACAGTCTTTAAACTGGTGTGGTTAAAATCCCCCGTAACCACCACAAAACTGTCCGGGTGTGAAGTTTGAATTTCACTAATAGCATCGTGCAGCTCTCCGAGTGCCTCGTTAACATTAGCTTTAGCATTAGCACTCGGCGCTATGTAAACAGCAGCTACAAGCACGTTGGTGAATTCCCTCGGCAGATAAAATGGCCGACAATTTACAATAAGGAACTCCGCCAATGGAGAGCAGTGTTTAGATACAGTGGGGCAAAAAAGTATTTAGTCAGCCACCAATTGTGCAAGTTCTCCCACTTAAAAGATGAGAGAGGTCTCCAATTTTCATCATAGGTATACCTCAACTATGAGAGACAAAATGAGGAAAAAAAAATTCAGAAAATCACATTGAAGGATTTTTAATGAATTAATTGGTAAATTCCTTGGTAAAATAAGTATTTGGTCAATAACAAAAGTTCATCTCAATACTTTGTTATATACCCTTTGTTGGCAATGACAGAGGTCAAACGTTTTCTATAAGTCTTCACAAGGTTTTCACACACTGTTGCTGGTATTTTGGCCCATTCCTCCATGCAGATCTCCTCTAGAGCAGTGATGTTTTGGGGCTGTCGCTGGGCAACACGGACTTTCAACTCCCTCCAAAGATTTTCTATGGGGTTGAGATCTGGAGACTGGCTAGGCCACTCCAGGACCTTGAAATGCTTCTTACGAAGCCACTCCTTCGTTGCCCGGGCGGTGTGTTTGGGATCATTGTCATGCTGAAAGACCCAGCCACGTTTCATCTTCAATGCCCTTGCTGATGGAAGGAGGTTTTCACTCAAAATCTCACGATACATGGCCCCATTCATTCTTTCCTTTACCCAGATCAGTTGTCCTGGTCCCTTTGCAGAAAAACAGCCCCAAAGTATAATGTTTTCACCCCCATGCTTCACAGTAGGTATGGTGTTCTTTCTCCTCCAAACACGACAAGTTGAGTTTTTACCAAAAAGTTCTATTTTGGTTTCATCTGACCATATGGCATTCTCCCAATCCTCTTCTGGATCATCCAGATGCTCTCTAGCAAACTTCAGACAGGCCTGGACATGTACTGGCTTAAGCAGGGGGACACGTCTGGCACTGCAGGATTTGAGTCCCTGGCGGCATAGTGTGTTACTGATGTAGCCTTTGTTACTTTGGTCCCAGCTCTCTGCAGGTCATTCACTAGGTCCCCCCGTGTGGTTCTGGGATTTTTGCTCACCGTTCTCGTGATCATTTTGCCCTCACGGGGTGAGATCTTGCGTGGAGCCCCAGATCGAGGGAGATTATCAGTGGTCTTGTATGTCTTCCATTTTCTAATAATTGCTCCCACAGTTGATTTCTTCACACCAAGCTGCTTACCTATTGCAGATTCAGTCTTCCCAGCCTGGTGCAGGTCTACAATTTTGTTTCTGGTGTCCTTTGACAGCTCTTTGGTCTTGGCCATAGTGGAGTTTGGAGTCTGACTGTTTGAGGTTGTGGATAGGTGTCTTTTATACTGATAACAAGTTCAAACAGGTGCCATTAATGCAGGTAACGAGTGGAGGACAGAGGAGCCTCTTAAAGAAGAAGTTACAGGTCTGTGAACTCGTGCATGGAAATAACTGACTGGGGCATGTTTAAAGGAGCCACGCATGATCTGGATGAGTACACGGACACTGTGAACTCATATATCCACTTTTGTGAGGAGAGCATTCTTCCATCGCGCACCAGGGTGAGGTACTCAAATGACAAGCCCTGGTTCACTGCTAAGCTCAGACAGATCAGGAAGGAGAAGGAAGCAGCGTTGAAAAGTGGAGACAGGGACTGCTACAGGGAGGTTAAATACCGGTTTAGCAGAGAGCTGAGGAGAGCTAAATCTGTGTATTCTGAGAGACTCCAGCAACAGTTCACTGCTAACGACTCTGCTTCTGTGTGGAGAGGACTGAGGCAAATCACTAACTATCGGCCTCAGGCTTCTAAGGGTCAGGATGACAAAGCCCTTTGTCAAAGACTGTCCCAACACTATGCCCGTTTTGACACCTCGTCAACTGTGTCCAACTCCCCCCCTCCCCCCAGCTCCACTGCCTCCACGGTCCCTACTTCATCAAAGGCGCCCCCCCTCCTCCCCCCCTGCCCTTGTCATCAGTGAGCAGGACGTGCACAGACAATTCTCCAGACTGAACCCGCGCAAGGCCCCCGGTCCGGACGGCGTGTCTCCCTCCACCCTGAGACACTGTGCGAAAGAGCTGACTCCTGTCTTCACAGACATTTTTAACACCTCCCTTAAGCTATGCCACGTGCCAACCTGCCTCAAATCCTCCACCATCATCCCTGTCCCCAAGAAGCCACGGATCACTGGACTTGATGACTACAGACCTGTAGCGCTCACCTCTGTAGTCATGAAGTCCTTTGAGCGCCTGGTCCTGCCCCACCTCAAGTCCATCACCACTCCCCTCCTGGACCTGCTGCAGTTTGCCTACCGAGCCAACAGGTCTGTAGACGACGCAGTCAACCTGGCCCTCCACTCCATCCTGCAGCACCTGGACTCCCCGGGAACCTACGCCAGGATCCTGTTTGTGGACTTCAGCTCTGCATTCAACACCATCTGCCCCGCTCTGCTCCGGGACAAGCTGTCCCTGCTCAATGTGCCTGACTCCCTCTGCAGGTGGATCACCGACTTCCGGAAGGACCGGAGGCAGCATGTGCGGCTGGGAAAGACTGTCTCAGACTCTGTTAGCATCAGCACCGGATCACCCCAGGGCTGTGTACTTTCCCCCCTACTCTTCTCCCTTTATACCAACTCCTGCACCTCCAGCCACCAGTCTGTCAAGCTGATCAAGTTTGCGGACGACACCACCCTCATCGGGCTCATCTCCAACGGCGACGAGTCCGCCTACAGGAGAGAGGTGGCCCAGCTGGCGTCCTGGTGCAACAACAACAACCTGCAGCTGAACGCTCTGAAGAAAGTGGAGATGATTGTGGACTTCAGGAAAGTCACAACCCCTCTGCCCCCCCTCACCCTCACAGGTTCTCCCATCACCACTGCAGATTCCTTCCGCTTCCTAGGTACCACCATCACCAGGGAGCTCAAGTGGGAGCCGACCATCAGCTCACTCATCAAAAAGGCCCAGCAGAGGATGTTCTTCCTGCGGCAGCTGAGGAAGCTCAAGCTACCCACCAAGATGTTAGTGCAGTTCTACACAGCCATCATCGAGTCCATCCTCGCCACCTCCATAACCGTGTGGTACACAGGAGCCACTGCCAGGGACAGACTAAGGCTGCAGCGCGTCGTGCGCGCTGCTGAGAAGGTGATCAGCTGCAAGCTCCCATCTCTCCAGGATCTGTACATCTCCAGGACCCGGAGGCATGCTGGCCGGATCATAGCCGATCCTTCACACCCTGGTCACGTACTGTTTGCCCCCCTCCCCTCAGGTAGAAGACTTCGGTCCATTCAGACTAAAACCTCCCGTCACATGAACAGCTTCTTCCCCTCTGCCATCAGACTGCTGAACACTAAGTGACTTATTGACTCTCGTGCACTATGTACAGCAGCTCAACCAGACTCATGTCAATCATCACTGTTTTCTTTTTGCATTACCGACTGCACTATATGGTACTCCACAGTATCTGCTGCTCGCTTATATATTTAAAAACTGCTTTGACTAGTATTACTTATTCTTATTCTACACTTTATTGCATGTATAG
This sequence comes from Pholidichthys leucotaenia, assembly GCA_020510985.1. Lineage (NCBI taxonomy): Eukaryota > Metazoa > Chordata > Actinopteri > Cichliformes > Pholidichthyidae > Pholidichthys > Pholidichthys leucotaenia. The sequence continues at coordinate 13,527,703 of CM035849.1, forward strand.
TTTTTTATTTCTTTTATTTTATCATGTTTAATGTTGCAGCATTGCACCGAGACAAATTCCTAGTTTGTGTACTACATGAACAATGGCAATAAATCTGATTCTGATTCTGATTCTGTGAGAGCCAGAAATCTTGCTTGTTTGTAGGTGACCAAATACTTATTTTACCAAGGAATTTACCAATTAATTCATTAAAAATCCTTCAATGTAATTTTCTGGATTTTTTTTTCTCATTTTGTCTCTCATAGTTGAGGTATACCTATGATTAAAATTGGAGACCTCTCTCATCTTTTAAGTGGGAGAACTTACACAATTGGTGGCTGACTAAATACTTTTTTCCCCACTGTACTAATGTGGCGTTAACGCACCAGTTCTTGTTAACATAGATGCATAGGCCCATCCCCCACGGCTTTTACCGGACGGTCGCACTTTCTCTGTCTGCCCGGAACGCTGTTGTACCTTCCAGTTGAATGGCCTTGTCAGGGATGTTGTCGTGGAGCCATGTCTCCGTGAACGCAAGCGAGAGCAAACTCTCTCCGGGTTTCTCTCAGCAGACGCAGCTCGTCCAGCTTGTTGTCGAGGGAGTGGACATTAGAGAGAAGGAGCGATGGTACTGCTGGTCTGGAGGGGTTAGCCTTTAGCCTAGCATGAATCTCGGCCCTTTTTCCTCGCTTTTGCTTGCGTTCGCTCCACTTATGCCCTCCTCCTTTACAGGATAGCTTCCAGCGGAAACTTCGACAGAATTCCATGCTGATCTCTGCTGGATCACACTTTTAATGAGAAATACCCACTACGGTGCCAACAGGTGATTCAATATGCAATAACACTGCTGTAAAAGACACCATCCGGATAATATGGTAGTATCAGATCTTTTAAATAAAAGGGGCCTGATTGTTTAGAGCTTTGAAAGTAAGAAGAAGAATTTTAAACTTAATTCGAAACTCTATGGGAAGCCAATGAAGGGAGGCCAGAACCAGAGAGATATGATCTCTCTTTCAAGTACCTGTTAAAACTCTTGCTGCAGCATTTTGGATCAACTGAAGACTTTCTAAAGATGTTTTAGGACAACCTGATAATAAAGCGTTACAATAAACTAATCTAGAGCTAACAAAAGTGTGGATCAGTTTCTCAGCATCACTCTGAGACAAGATGCTCCTAATCTTGGCAATATTATGCAAATGATAGAAGGCAGTCTTAGAAACGAATTTAATATGTGAATTGAAAAACAGATGTTGATCAAAAATAACTCCAAGGTTCCTCACAGAGCTATTAAGAGAAAGAATAACTGCATCCAAACTAAAAGTTTGATTTGCAAGGTATTTCTACGGGTTTTTTTTTTTTGACCAACAAGAATGACTTCAGTCTTATCTGAATTTAATAGCAGGAAATTACAAGTCATCCACATGGAGTCTGAATGGGCCATGTTCTCCACCTCTGTTGTTGAAGCGGCGGCCCAGAGCTGCGGCCGTAAGATGGTCGGTGCATCTCGTGGTGGCAACCCCCGAACCAAGTGGAGGACACCAGTGGTGAAGGGGGCCATTAAGCTGAAGAAGGAGTCCTATCAAGCTTGGTTGGCTTGTGGGACTCCCGAAGCAGCTGAGGTGTACCGGCAGGCCAAGCGGAGTGCAGCTCGGGTGGTTGCTGAAGCAAAAACCTGGGTATGGGAGGAGTTCGGTGAGGCCATGGAACAAGACTTTCGGTCGGCCTCAAAGAGATTCTGGCAAACTGTCTGGCGGCTCAGGAGGGGAAAGCAGCTCCCCATCCACACTGTGTATGGTGTGGATGGGACACTGTTGACTTCGACTGGGGATATCGTCGGGCGGTGGAAGAAATACTTCGAGGATCTCCTCAATCCCACTGATACGCCTTCCACAGAGGAAGCAGGGTTTGGGGACGAGGGGGGTGACTCGCCTATCACAGGGGCTGAGGTCGCCAAGGTGGTTAAAAATCTCCTTGGTGGCCGGCCCCCGGGGGTGGACGAGATTCCCCCTGAGTACCTCAAAGCCCTGGATGTTGTTGGGTTGTAATGGTTGACACGTCTCTGCAACATTGCGTGGAGGTCGGGGGCAGTGCCTTTGGCATGGCAAACCGGGGTGGTGGTTCCTCTCTTCAAAAAAGGGGACCGGAGGGTGTGCTCCAACTTTAGAGGGATCACACTCCTCAGCCTCCCTGGGAAGGTCTATGCCAAGGTACTGGAGAGGAGAGTCCGGACGTTGGTCGAACCTCGGATTCAGGAGGAGCAATGTGGTTTTCGTCCTGGCCGTGGCACATCGGACCAGCTCTTTACCCTCTCGAGAATTATTGAGGGTTCGTGGGAGTTTGCCCAACCAGTTTACATGTGTTTTGTGGACTTGGAGAAGGCATTTGACAACGTCCCTCGTGGATTTTTGTGGGGGGGTGCTTCGGGAGTATGGGGTATCGGGCTTGTTGTTACGAGCTATTCGGTCTCTGTACAACCGTTGTGAGAGTTTGGTTCATATTGCCAACACTCAGTCGGAGTCATTCCCAGAGAGAGTTGGACTCCGCCAAGGCTGCCCTTTGTCACCGATCCTGTTCATAATTTTTATGGACAGGATTTCTAGGCGCAGCCAGGGAATGGAGGGTGTCATGCTTGGTGACCACAGGATCTCATCTCTGTTGTTTGCAGATGATGTTGTCCTGTTGGCTTCATCCAGCAATGACCTACAGCTCTTGCTGGGACGGTTTGCCGCTGAGTGTGAAGCGGCTGGGATGAGAATCAGCACCTCCAAGTCCGAGTCTATGGTCCTCAGCTGGAAAAAGGTGGATTGTCCTCTCCGGGTTGGGGACAGGCTCCTGCCCCAAGTGGAGGAGTTTAAGTATCTTGGGGTCTTGTTCACGAGTGAGGGGAAAATGGAGCGAGAGATCAACAGACGGATTGGAGCAGCATCTGCAGTGATGCGGACGTTGTACTGGTCTGTTGTGGTGAAGAGGGAGCTTAGTTCTAAGGCAAAGCTGTCGATTTACTAGTCAGTCTACATTCCTACTCTCACCTATGGTCACGAGCTTTGGGTAATGACCGAAAGAACAAGATCGCGGATACAAGCAGCTGAAATGAGCTTTCTCCGTAGGATTGCTGGACTCACCCTCAGAGATAGGGTGAGGAGCTCAGAGGCTCAGAGTAGAATCGCTGCTCCTCCACATTGAAAGGAGTCAGTTGAGGTGGTATGGGCATCTGATTAGGATGCCTCCTGGACGCCTCCCACTTGAGGTGTTTCAGGCACGTCCCACTGGGAGGAGACCCCGGGGCAGATCCAGGACTCAGTGGAGAGACTATGTCTCCCAGCTGGTCTGGGAACGCCTTGGTATCCCCTCTGAAGAGCTGGAGCAGGTGGCTGGGGAGAGGGAAGTCTGGGCTTCTCTGCTTGAACTGCTGCCTCCGCGACCCAGACCTCCGGAAAAGCGGTAGAAGATGGATAGATGGATGGATGGATGGATGGAAATTACAAGTCATCCAAGCTTTGATTTCCTTAAAACAGGCTTCCAACTTGGCTAATTGATTACCATCATCTGGCTTCATTGACAGGTATAATTTTGTGTCATCTGCATAACAATGAAAATATATACAGTGCTTCCTAATAATAAGATAAGATAAGATAAGATAAGATAAGCCTTTATTAGTCCCACAACGGGGAAATTCCAGGATTGCAACAGCACAGGGATAGCAACACTCAGAGCAACAATCAGAAGGCAAGAAAAAAAAAAAAAAAAAACAAGCAAGCAAGAGCAGCTAATATACATATGTACATATTACTATAAAATATATATATACACACACACACACAGACACACAGTGCAGAGCATTGTAGCTGGATGGAATAAATATATGAATATATGAACACAGTGCAGACAATGTTAATGTTAATGTTGCCTAACGGAAGCATATATAAACTAAAAAGAGTAGGGCCTAGCACAGATCCCTGTGGAACTCCACGAATGAACGAACTCCACGGATGAGCTTTGAGTTGAAAGAAAACTCATTATTGACATGAACAAACTAGAACCTATCAGATAAATAAGATCTAAACAACTGCAGCAAAGTTCCATTAAGTCCAACACAGTGTTCTAATCTATCAAGTAGAATATTTTGATTGATAGTATCAAAAGCTGCACTAAGGTCTAAAAGGACAAGTACAGAAACAAGTCCATTATCAGATGTGATTAGGAGGTCATTCGTGACCTCCACTAAGGCTGTTTCAGTACCATGATGGATTCTAAACCCAGATTAAAACTCTTCAAATAAACCATTTCCCTGCAAGTGTTCAAATGATTGTGTAGCAACAACTCTTTCTAAGATTTTCAAATGAAAGGGAGATTAGAGATTGGTCTATAGTTAACCAAAACTCCTTGATCCAGCATTGGCTTTTAAGTAAGGGTTTAATTACAGCAGTTTTAAAAGCCTGAGGTACATGGCCTGAAGTTAATGAAGAATTGATTATTTGAAGAATAAAGCTACCAATAAATGGGAAGACTTTTTTAAATAACCTGGCAGGAATAGGGTCTTAAAGACAAGTTGAAGGCTCTGATGAGGAAACTATTTTGTCTAACTCTAAAAGGTCAATTGGAGTAAACTAATCAAGACAGATATCAATTGAAGGAGATGTAGTAGTTACTGTATTTAAGTTAACGGTGGGAAGAATCTGACTGATTTTATCTCTGATAGATGAAATTTTATGATTGAAAAAGTTCATAAAGTCCTGACTAGTAAGCTCTAAGGGAATGCTAGGATTGACAGAGTCCTGACTCATTGTCAGCCTGGCTACAGTACTGAAAAGAAACCTGGGATTATTCTTGTTCTTGTTATGACCAAAGCGCCGATCTCATCTGCGCTCGGGCCATGCATCATCTCTGCCGGCTTTGACAGCAGTGGATTACATTCTGGCTGCCCAGGCTCTTATTGTGACAGCGCTCAGTGGGGCTTCCTGCTGTCAGAGCCGATCAGCTGTTCGGCATCACCGCTCGTTAGCTGCAGGCTTTATTAGCGGGCGCTGACAGCTGATTGATGCTGGAGTATCGTCAAACATTCCTCGTCAAACATTACTGGTCCTCGTTCATGTCAGGTTCGTGTATATTCTTGTTCATGTCATAGTTTAGGTCATAATGGCTGGGGTTAGCCCTACGAGCCCTTGTATTCTGTAGTGTGTGTTTTGCCCTCAGTGGCTCACAGCTTTGTGTCTCATCTTGTCTTGTTATAATAAAACATCAAATGCAAAACTCACTGGTGACTTGTGGCGTCTTATGGTGGCCCGCGAGGGTCACCGCATGACAGTTCTCTTCTATTAATGCAGAATAATAACTTGTTCTAGCTTTTCTAAGAGATTTTTTATAAATTAAAAGATGATTTCTCCAAGCTAAATAGATTTCATCTAAATTAGTGGAGTGCCATTTTCTTTCTAATTGACAAGTCTTCTGTTTTAAGCTATGAGTTTCTGTGTTGAACCAAGGAGTTAGAAATCTCTGATAAGACTTTTTCTTTTTTAAGGGGGCCACCAAGTCTAGAGTCTGATGCAGGGGAGCTGTAACACTATCTACCATGCTATCAAGTACAGAAGGAGCAAGCTGTCTATAGCTTATTTCCTTTGTGTTGACACATGGCATAGAGGAAACAATCTGCATAAATTTGGTAACAACATCATCTGAGAGGCATCTACTGTAGTAATATTTTTCCTTAGGAGCCAAATAGTCAGAAATAGTAAAATCAAAGGTTAACAGACAATGGTCTGACAGTACAGGGTTATGAGGAGACACTACCAGATTTTCTATTTCTATGCCATCTATCAGAACAAGGTCCAACGTATGGTGGCGATAATGGGTTGAATTTCCTACTTTCTGAGAAAACCCCATCGAGTCTAATATTGAATTAAATGCCAAATTAAAGCAATCACTATCTTCATCTACATGTATATTAAAGTCCCCTACTATAATTATTCTTTCTGATTGCAGCACTAAATCAGCTAAGAATTTGGTAAATTCGGATAAAAACTCTGAGTAGGTTGATGGAGGACGATAAACTATGGCAAATTAAATTGGATTTAGCCTAAAATTGCTAAAATGCCCAATACTGAGGACCAGGCCCTCAAAGGAATTAATAACATGTTTTTTTCTTTACGTTAACTAGTAATTTGAAATGGTAAATTGTTGCTACTCCTCCTCCTCGACCAGAACTTCTGGGATTTTGACAGTTTAAATAACCAGAGGGAGCTGATTCATTCAAACCAACATAATCCTCTTGCCAGAACCAAGTCTCTGTAACTCAGTCTGATGATCAATTAACAGATCATGGACTAGCAGAGACTTGTGAGATAGAGACCTAATATTTAACAAACCGCATTTAATTTTCAAATTATGATTTTTTTTATTTATTTATTTATTTTTTTGATTTCGTATACTTTATTGATCCCCACAGGGGAAATTGAGGGCATCCACCTGGGTGAATGAAGCAGCCACGGTATGGCACTATCCCTTAACCATTCACACACACATTCACACCTAGGACCACTTTAGAGTCTCCAATTAACCTTACCTGCATGTTTTGGCCTGTGGGAGGAAACCGGAGAAATCTCGCAGTAAACTCCCGCAGATACGGGGAGAACATGCAAACTTCACACAGATCACTGTTGGTCAGGGGCTGGGATTGAACCAGGGATCCCATGGCCAAGGGTGAGTTGCTGTGCTGGTGCAGTGCTAACCACTGCACCACCGCACCGCCCAAGTGGTAAGGAGGACCAGAGGCCCAATCATTCAATTTAGAGGCTTCATGTTTGAGTTTTACCAACATTTTTGTTTCATCACTTTGGGATGCTTATATTTCAAATGTAAGGGAAACCCCCACAATTGCAGAAAGACCCCAGCAACCAGGCAATCCCCTGTGAGCAAGCACTTGGTGACGGTGGAGAGGAAAAACTCCCTTTTAACAGGAAGAAACCTCTAGTAGAACCAGGCTCAGGGAGGGGCAGTCATCTGCTGCGACTGGCTGGGGGGGAAAATGCATAAATATGCCGCCTAAAAATGCATGCATTTATAGGCGGTTGGCACCTTGGGTACATCGGCAGGGTTTGTGCGCAGGACTACCTTGGAGCTGTTCGGGCTGAACTGGATGCCTGAAGGGTGAACTGAGAGCGCATGAATGTCACCCACACACTTGGCCGACCATAGAGGCAACACAAGTGTGGTTTTAAATGAGATCATATCAGAGCCGATAGACTCGATTGGTTCAAAAAGGTGCTTCACATACGTAGAGCAGGGGTCACCAACTGCAAGAGGTCTAAGTCAGTCCTCCTCCTCAGCTGAGGTCTGAACTAGGGTTGGGACTCTTAAGGCACCTCATGATTCGATTATGATTCAGCAGTTTCTGTTTGATTCTAAAATAATTCTCCGCAAATCTTAATGGATTTTTTTCTATTCAGGATTTTGACTTGGTACTTTTAAAATATTTGCAAATTTGCATTGACCAGTGAGCCTTCATGGACATTCTTTCAGATGACCGCAGCTGTCTCCAGGCAGGCCAGTATCCTTGCTTTAACATTTTATTAAGCTCATGTTTTACCTGCTTTTAGTTCTCTATTAATTTTTTATTAATACAGTGGTGCAGCTGTAGTGTGGCCGACTACTGATCGGAGGGTCAGAGGTTTGATTCCCACTCTGTCTGCAGTCTGCACGTCGAAGTGTCCTTCAGCAAGACACTGAACCCCCAGTTGCTCCTGGTGGGTCAGACCAGCGCTGGTGTAAGGCGGCTCAGCCGTCATCTTTGACTTCTCCAGTGCTTTCAACACCATCCAACCGATGATCCTGAAGGACAAGCTGCTGCGTGCAGGGGTGGACCAGCACCTGTCATCATGGATCCTGGACTACCTCACGAACCGGCCTCAGTTTGTGAGAATCCGAGACTGTGTGTCCGACACGATCATCAGTAGCACAGGGGCCCCCCAGGGAACGGTGCTGGCTCCCTTCCTGTTCACTCTTTATACTGCGGACTTCTCACACAACACAACACACTGCCATCTACAGAAGTTCTCTGATGACTCTGCGATCGTTGGCCTCATCTCCAATGGAGATGAAGCTGAGTACAGAGGGCTTATCCAGGACTTCGTGGACCGGTGCCATCGGAACTGCCTCCAGATCAACGCGAGAAAAACTAAGGAGCTGGTGGTGGACTGCCGCAGGCAAGGACAACCCCTCACAGCACCAGTAAATATACAGGGAACAGACATCAAGATGGTGACAGCCTATAAGTACCTGGGTGTTCATCTGAACAATAAACTAGACTGGTCACACAATACTGATGCACTCTACAAGAAGGGACAGCGCAGGCTGTTCCTGCTGAGGAGACTCAGGTCTTTTGGTGTACAAGGCGCGCTGCTGAAGACATTCTATGACACGGTGGTGGCATCAGCCATCACTTTTGGAGTGGTCTGCTGGGGCAGTGGCATTACTGCAGCCGATAGGAAGAGACTGAACAAACTGATCAAGAAAGCTAGCTCTGTCCTGGGGCAGCGCCTTGATCCAGTGGAGGAGATAGGAGAGAGAAGGACGGTGGCTAAACTGTCATCTCTGCTGGAGTCCGAGTTCCACCCTATGCAGGACATACTAAATGCACTGAGGAGCTCATTTAGCAGCAGACTACATCATCCCAGGTGCACAACCGAGAGGTTTCGCAGGTCCTTCCTACCAACGGCTGTCAGACTGTACAACCTAAGCAGGGCTGCTCGCAGAGATAGCAAAAAGACGTAACAAACTAATAGTTTTTTGAATGCAAAGATGCAATAGACTTACACAATGGTCCCCTCCGGCATACAACTAGGAAAATACCGGTCGCTATGGAGAGTGAGAATATGTATGGGAACATAATCATACCATGTAGGATAACTAAGTAGACGGTTGTGCTGTTTCATCCCATCTAGCAACAATGCTCTGCACTGTGTGTGTTTATATATTTACATATTTATTCCATCTAGCTACATTGCTCCGCACTTTGTGTTTACATATTCATATATTTATTCCATCCAGCTACAATGCTCTGCACTGTGTGTCTGTGTGTGTGTATATATATATTTTATAGTAATATGTACATATGTATATTAGCTGCTCTTGCTTGCTTGGTTTTTTTTTTTTTTTTTTTTTTCTTGCCTTCTGATTGTTGCTCTGAGTGTTGCTATCCCTGTGCTGTTGCAATCCTGGAATTTCCCCGTTGTGGGACTAATAAAGGCTTATCTTATCTTATCTTATCAGCGTGTCAATGTGTGTGTGAATGGGTGGATAACAGGATCTGTGAAGACCTTTGGTCATCCAGAGGTGAGAAAAACAACTAGATAAGTGAATGTCATTTAAATAAAACATCAAATTAATTCTTTGCTTAATTTCTAACAAAACATGTCATGTAAAATTTTATAATGAGGAGACTAAATGTGTTTAACCTCGGACAAATGCTATAAAAACCTCAAATTTAAAGCTAAAATTACAAAAATGTAAAGTTTAACAGAACATAAACTTAATAGCAATGCATTTAAAAAAGATTAATATCTAAAAATTAATAATAATAATAATAATAATAAATAAATAAATTTCACAGAAGTCCACCTCAATACTACACTTAAGTACAGAAAAAAAAACTTTTAAATTTTAAGCCTCAAAAAAAGGGCAAAAATGTAATTATTTTCTATAGAATTACACAGACATTTTGTTTTTTATTTCAACATTAAACTCTTTTCCAGCATGGATGGAGAAAGGACTCCATGGTTACAGGGAAAGGGGAGATTGAATTTTTCATGTTCAGTAACACACAGAGCTTTTACAGAGGCTTTATGTGACCTCAGAGGCTACCAAAAAGACCTCCATATAACCAGCGTCATGAGGGTCCAACTTAATCGCAGTCCTGCATGAAGCGATCTCACCTCTGCATCTCAGCAGAATCAGAAGCAGAAGTGCTGCAATATCACACACAAGTTTCACAAGAGCTTCATTTTATGGGTGCAGTCCTGGAACAAAGCGTGTCTTTCCAGGTGGATATCCTGGCCGTGTGTGTGTGTGTGTGTGTGTGTGTGTGTGTGTGTGTGTAAAAAACACCCCTGTGTGTGACACAGGGTTACACAGGGTGCGTGTGAAGCACCTAGTGCAGTAGTATAGTAACATAGAGATGTTTGTAGATAGTGCATGTTACATGGCATATGTTGCATGTTGCTTTCTGCTTGCTGCTCTGCTTACAGCTACTGCCACCAGCTAGCCCCCATTGGGGGTGAAAAGAGGAGCCGAGTGCGTAAGTCTCCTCCTGCTGGTACATAGCCTCTCCACCACCAAGACCCCTGCAGTGCCTCCTCGTGGCCACACATGGTAACTGGGTACCCTGCGGTCCCAGGCTAAACTGGAGGGGATCTCGGAGCAGCAGGGGGCCCCAGAGACACGGTGTGTAGGCCCACCCTGTGTGAAGACGCACTGACGCCCATCAACCCCTGCCCCAACTATGGGTAAATAGCCCCACTGCCTTGTGGGTAATCTATTATGGTGAAGGCTAAGGGAGAAACCCCTGACAGAAAAGCAATGCGCTGGTGGTGCGCAAAAGGCGGGACTTAAAAGACCAAGGACCCGGCAGCCTCCTGCAGCCATGTTGAGGGACTGGTCATCATGGCCTTACCCACGCCACCGGGTTTACCTCATCATTGCAAAGACAGTGCTATTGGGAAGAGCACGCCCCCTATGGCACTCTATGGCACTCTATGGCACTATGAATAATTCAATGCGCAGGTGTCCACCTCTGACCATGGTGGGCCTTACCTTCCTGGACATCTGGTTGAAGTCTGGCGGCGACAGGGTGTGTGGCGACGGGAGCAGGTATGAATGTTACTGGAAGCTCCTAGCTATAACCCTGCACGTCAGCAGCACAGGGCTATTATGGTCGCTAACAGCTGGGGTGGCAGCTGTTTTCGGCAGACCCCTGTGTGATTGAGCAGCCCTATTTACGACAGCACTGCTCACCTCAACTGGGGAGGGGCCTAGAAAAAGTGACCTAAAAATTGCCCACCCATCTTTGGCCTGAACAGGTTACCGAGCCTGTTGGGTCATTCCACCTCTGCGGTCAAAACAATAAAAAGAGAACATGCAACCTAAAACTGGCAACATGGAATGTAAGGACACTCCTGGATCGAGGTTCTGATAGACCCCATAGGAGAACAGCTCTGGTTGCTGCTGAACTGAGTCGCTACAACATTGATATTGCTGAACTGAGCGAGACCAGGCTCCTAGATGAGGGCTCTTTAACAGAGGAAGGGATGGGCTACACATTCTTCTGGAGGGGTTACCCCTCAGGAGAACAACATCTGCATGGTGTAGGACTGGCCATCAAAAACACCCTTCTACCAAGACTCAGTGAAACACCTGTTGGCATTAATGAGAGACTGATGACACGCCGTATCCCCCTGGTTAAGAATTGCTTTGCTACACTTCTTAGTGCCTATGCACCGACCCTGCCATCAGAGAGTGAAGCCAAGGATTCCTTCTACCAGTCACTGGATGAAACTCTTCTTACTTGGAGATTTTAACGCCAGAGTGGGTCAGAACAACCAGATATGGAGTGGAGTGCTTGGCAGACACAGAGTTGGCCAGGCTAATGCAAATGGAGTGAGATTGCTCACTCTCTGCTCTGAGCATAACCTGACCATAACCAACACCATCTTCCAGCAAAAGGCCAAATACAAAACATCATGGATGCACCCTCGTTCTAAACACTGGCACCTGATTGACTACATCATTGTGAGGTGCAGTGACATCAGAGATGTCCACATCACCCGTGCCGTGAGAGGTGCAGAATGCTGGACAGATCACCAGCTGATCGTGGCCAAGGCCCACATGCAAGTGCCCCCCCCCTTCCCCCGCGACTACAAGGGCCCAAAAGGAGGAAACTTGATTGCTCCCGTCTGGCAAAGCTGGATGCAAGAAATGACTTTTGTCACTCCCTGGTTGAGAAACTGGGGGGGTGGAGCATTTCTTGAGTCTGCCTGAGAAGACCATGGACCAGAAGTGGGACTTCATCAGCTCGGATCTTTGTGAGGCAGCAACCCAAACGATTGGCTATAAGAGAAAGAACCACCAAGACTGGTTTGATGACAACTCGGACACCATCCACGACTTGCTAGAGGACAAGCACAGAGCACATCAGGCAACTTTAAGGAACCCCTCATCCATTATCATCAGGCATCAGTGGCAGAGAGCTCGGCGGGATGTACAAAGGGTTACTCGGACAATGCAGAACGAGTGATGGACAAAAAAGGCACATGAAATCCAGGCCTTTTCCGATAAAAATGACATGCATAATTTTTATAATGCTGTCAAGAAGATTTACGGCCCAACAAATCGCTGCATCACTCCCCTGAAAACAGCAGATGGGCTGAGAATCCTAAAGGATCAGCCTAACATCTTGCTGAGATGGGCTGAACACTTTAGTACCCTGCTTAACCAGGACTCAGATGCAGACCCCACTGTTCTTGACGACTTGCCTACACTTCCTCCGATGCAAGACCTGGATCAGCCCCCAACCTTCCTGGAGGTTCTATCAGCTACCGGCTCTCTCAAAAACAACAAGTCCCCTGGTAATGACAACATCCCTGCCGAGCTGTTGAAACAAGGAGGCTACTTGTGTACAAAAACCCTGCACAAGTACATCACCAAGGTCTGGGCCGATGACAACATCCCACAACAATGGAGAGACACCACAGTTGTCACCATTTATAAAAACAAGGGTGACAAGGCTGTCTGCGGCAACAGCAGGGGTATTTTGCTCCTTGCTGGTGCTGGTAAGGTCCTGGCAAAGGTGATGCTTCACAGGCTGATCAACAATATCACAGAATCAGTGCTGCCTGAATCGCAATGCGGTTTCAGGAAGGGCAGGAGCTCGGTGGACATGATTTTCACAGCTCGGCAGCTGCAGGAGAAATGTCGGGAGCAACACCAGGACCTGTCGATCTCTCCAAAGCTTTCGACACTGTCCATAGAGAACTCCTATGGGAAGTTCTTCTTAAGTTTGGCTGCCCCAGCAAGTTTGTCAATATCCTCCGCCAATTTCATGATGGTATGACTGCTCGGGTGACTATAGGAGGACAGGAATCTCCTTCCTTCCCCGTTTGTACAGGGGTTAGGCAGGGGTGTGTATTAGCACCAGTACTTTTTAACATCTTCCTGCTGTGTGTCACCCAGCTTCTCCACAAGGAGATTGAGGACAGCAGCAGTGTAACAGTGGACTTCCGTCTAGATGACAACCTTTTTAATATAAGGAGGCTCTGGGCAACCACCAAACTGCAAAGGGTGAGAGTCATTGAGCGTGCTCTGGTATCTCATAGCCCACAAGATCTCCAGTCTGTTCTTACTGCTGCTGTGAGAGCATACAGCAGGATGGGACTGATGGTGAACACCATCAAAACAGAGGTCGTCTGCCAATGGAGCACCAATATCCCATCTACTCCACCTACCTTCACTGTTGCTGGTGAACAGCTGTCTGTTGTTCCATCTTTCAAGTACCTGGGGAGCATCCTCTCTGTAGAAAACACCATTGACAGTGAGGTCCAGAACAGGATCAGGCAGGCATCAGCTTCTTTTGGGAGACTCCAGCGTCGGGTCTTCCAGAACAAGAACCCCCATTTTCAAACAAAGATCTCCGTTTACCAGGCAGTCTGTGTCACTACTCTCCTCTACAGCTGTGAATCCTGGGTGACTTACAGTCGCCACATTAGGGATCTAGAATGGTTCCATATACGTTGCCTTCAGCGCATCCTGGGAATCACCTGGCGTGACCATGTGCCTCATTCTGAGATACTCTTTAAGACCAGCTGTAGGAGTATTGAGGCAATGATCACCTAGCACCAGCTACCCTGGCTGGGACATGTGGTGAGGATGCCCCCAAACCGACTGCCTCGCAGGGTGTTATATGGCCAGCTACATCATGGTCGACGCTCTGCTGGAGGGCAGAAGAAGCGCTACAAGGACCAGCTAAAGATGGCCTTAAAAAAGTGCAGGATCAGACCTGAGGCTCTGGAGGAGGCTGCTGCTGACCGGAACACCTGGCGACAGCAGTGCCTTGTGGGGACCCGTATGATGGAGGAGGACAGGACAACCAGGAGACAGGAGAGAAGACTGAGGAGGAATGCACCTGCAGCCCCTGCTGCTACTACCACAACTTTTACATGCCCTACCTGCAACAGGACATGTGGGTCCAGGATAGGACTACACAGCCATCAAAGGACTCATCGATAGAAGTGGACGTCATCATCGGACTCAATGGACAACCGCAAGCAAGTGTGCACGCGCCTGGAGCAAACTGCGTTTTTGCGACCCGCTGCATACCTACTGGGGTGGTCAGACCCAGAGTCTCTGCAGAGAGTGGAGTCAGTGCAACAGTGGAGAGTTGGATCTGAGCACCAAAGGACTGGTGCCAGAAACTTTCTGGGCAATCGGCGATACAGCATTTCAGTTCAGCTTTTTTGGTTTCACCAAAACAAAAGAGTGTCCTTTTTTCCCAAATGTTATCAAAAAGCTTCGGAGCCTAGACAGAGGACTCTTGGGGTCCGGATCCAGACCGGAGTCCACCAGTTGGTGACCCCTGACATAGAGCATCCAGGACCAGGGATAAGTCCCAAGGGGGAACTCTCTCCTTAGATGGAGGTCTCTTTCAGAGGGCAGCTTTCATAAACTGCCTAACGAGGGGGTGAGAACTGGGAGATTTCCAATACCATCCCACATTTCATGCCAAAATAACATACAAGTAGACCTTAAGATTAGAGAAAGCACGGCCTTTATACAGCAGTTCCTGGAGGAAGGTCATATTAAAGAGCTTTGGGAAGGAATCATCCCTCTCCTTTGACACCATAGCTCGAAAACATGCCATTTAAGCGTGTAAATGCTCTGAGTAAATGCCGCTCAGGCACCTTGGATGGTATCAATAACATTATTGGGTAACCCTGTGGATATCAGCCTCTCCCTTTGAAGGGCCAGGCCCACAGGTCCCAGATCTTGGGGCCCGGTGCCATATCTGGTCTTGCGCATGGGTCAGCAGGTCTTTGTGTGCTGGGAGATGCCAGGGCTCTCCGTCCAACAGTGAGACTATTACCACAAACCATGTCTTCATGGGCCAACGAGGCGCAATCAGGATCAGCGAGTGTCCTGCCACACGCACCCACTCCAGTGTGGCTCCCATTATCACCACCAGGGGAAATGTGTACAAGCGCGTCTCTGCCCAGATGTTGGTCAGCATATCATTCCCTAATCGTGTGCTCTCGTCCATAGCGAGAAGAACATAGGAGAGTGTGTGTTTTCTCTGGAGGTGAACAGATCGACATTGACCTTGCCAAAACGATCCCAGATCTGCTGTACCACCTCCGTGTGCAGCGTCCAATCTCTTGCCAGAGGAAAGCCCCTGGAGAGCAGATCTGCTCCATGGTTCAGAACCCCTGGGACATGCATCGCCATGAGTGATTTCAACTGGGGGCTGCACCACTCCAACATTCTGCCAGTGACGGACAAAAAGGGGAGGGAACATGTTCCCCCCTGCCTGTTTATATGGGCTACCACACATGCATTGCTGCAGTGCACCAGAACATGGTTGTGGGCGAGGAGAACCAGACTGTAGAAATGTTTCAGCAAGAGAAAAAGTGCTCGCAGTTCCAGTAGGTTGATGTGCTACTGTCTCTACTTGTCTGACCACACCTTGTTCATGTGCATGTTGTTGCAAATGCCACCCCAGCCCCATTTCGAAGCGTCTGTGGTGACCATTGCACACGATGAGACTCAACCCATGGCCATCCTGGAACAGAGACGTGCTGTGTCTGTCCAGGTAAGCAGCACATGCACACAGGCTGGGGAGACCCTTCACAGACCTGTCAGATTCAAGGAACATTTCTGTTTCAACAGAAACCATCTCTGAAAATCCCTCATCATAAGTAGGCCTAACGGGACCTCTGCTATCATAGAAGCCATGTATCCCAGCAGACGCTGGCACTGGTGAAGACATACAGCATGGTCCATCTCGAAGCGTGAAAGGCATTGATAGTAATAATAACAACTGTTTGTATAGCACTTTTCACAGACTAAAGCCACAAAGTGCTTTGCATGAAATACAGCACAGAACATTTACAGTGATAAAATAAAACCCAAATTAAAAATAGATTTCAACAAACAAAATAAAACAAATGAAACCAGTAAGTAACCCCCCTTTCTCCTATCTAAAGGCCTGTCTAAACAACAGGGTTTTAATTTGCATCCAAAAAATAACCTCAGAGACAGTCAAATGGACTGAAGGGGGTAGAGAGTTCCATAAGTTTGGTGCTACAGCTTGAAAAGAATGACATACTGAGGCAGGCCAGAAAGCTACGGGGAACACAAGTTTACCTAAATGAACACCTGACAAAAACAAATGCTGAATTAGCACGGCAAGCACGGATGCTGAAAAGACAAAATAAAATACAGGCAACATGGACAAGAAATTGTAGAGTTTGGATCAAACTAAATGGAACACCTGAGCAAGCAAAGAGTATAATGATCAGAGATGCTACTGACTTAGATAAATACAGATGAACACTGACTAAGAAAATTAAGAGTCAATGATAATCCATATTCACACACACAGTAAGAATAGTTCTTTTGATATACCATGCCAAAGTACTGTAAAAAAATAAGCAAAACAAACAAAAACTTATGACTGACTTGAATAGACATCAATTATCCCCAGTTGGAGGAAGTCATTTGACACAGAGTGAGGATACTCAAACTCTGAAAATATGCCATTATGCTGAACATAAACTATAAGAGATGGAGAATGATACTGATCCTGATAACCACTTTTTCAATAATATTCATAGCCAATGTGAATATTACACTGAAAAGCAATTCAAAAGTCAAGTGCAACTAGATGGTAAACTATCAATAATACACTTCAACAGCAGAAGTCTTAACAAAAACTTTCCACAGATTCAGGACTATTTAAACCAGCTAGACAGAAAATTTACAGCTATTGCAGTCTCTGAAACCTGGCTTAATGAAGAGCAGGCTCCCCTGATGGCAATAGAGGGATATCAGATGTTTCATATTAACAGATCTCAAAAAAAGGGTGGTGGTGTTGCACTGTATATTGATGACCTGTATAGGTGTAAGCTTGTAAATGGAATGTCCTTTGCACTACCAGGGATCTTGGAATGTGTTACTGTTGAGATTAACCAAGATAAAACAAAAAATCTAATTATAAGTTGTATATATAGAACGCCAGGAACTTGCATTGAGACATTCAGAGATAAATTAGTCGAGCTGTACAATAATATTACTAGTAAGAAAATGGTAGCAATTGTGGAGATTTCTATATTGATTTACTAAATCCACACCAACAAAATGTAATTACAGAGTTCATGAACTCTATGTACAGCATGAGTCTATATCCCACAATAACACATCCCAGTAGAATCACAGTTCACACTGCTACACTTATTGACAACCTGTTTGTTAATATTATTGATAAGAAAATAGAAAGTGGATTATTGATAAATGATATAAGTGACCATTTGCCAACCTTTGCACTTATCCATGGCCACACGGGCGCCAATACAGAAAAAACTTTAAAATCGTTCAGATACAAATCACCAAATGCAATCAGTTCTTTTAAAGAGGACTTGCTGAAGCAAGACTGGACAGAAGTCTATGTATCAGATGTAAATGAAGCCTATGACACATTTATAAACATTGTAACCACTCTTTATGAAAAAAACTGTCCATTAGTAAATAAAAAAGCTTAAACATAAATTTGCCAATAAGCCATGGTTAACCAAAGGACTACAAAAGGTGTGTAAAAAGAAAAATTTATTATATAAACCTTTCCTAAAGAAAAGGACAAAAGAAGCAGAACAGCGGTATAAAACATACAAAAATAAGTTAACATGTATAATAAGATGTAGTAAGAGAGACTATTACAGTAAAGAACTGGAGAAAAACAAAGACAATATTAAAAATACATGGACAATACTTAACAGTATCCTTGGAAATAAAAGCAGAAATACAAACAACCCAGCCAATTTTTCAAAAAATAATAAAACGACTCAGAGTGTGAATGCAGCCTCACCTGCAGAGGAATTTAATAACTATTTTGTTAATATTGGTCCTAATTTGGCTCGAGAAATACCCACTACGGTGCCTAGAGGTGATACAATATGCAATAACACTGCTATAAAAGACTCCATTTTCATAAAGAACACAGACGAGAGAGAGGTCATTGAAATTGTTAAATTGTTAAAAAGTAAAACATCTACGGACTGTGATGGTATTGACATGCTCTTAGTCAAAACTATTATTGAATGCTTAGTGAAACCACTGACGTACTGTATATCTGTAACCTGTCTCTCCAAACAGGTATATTTCCCAATGCAATGAAAATAGCTAAAGTAATTCCGATATACAAGACGGGTGACAGAGGGGAATTCTCAAACTATTTCCCTATTGCCGCAATTTTCCAAGATACTTGAAAAAATATTCTATGAGAGAATTGACAACTTCATACTGAAGAATAATCTATTGTGTGAGCAGCAACATGGGTTCAGACTCAAGAGGACAACTGCATTTGCTCTAATGGAATTTATAGAAAAAATATCAACAGCCATTGAAAATAAAGAGTATTCAGTTGGAGTATTCCTGAATCTTAAAAAAGCATTTGATACAGTGGATCATAATTTATTATTAAAGAAACTACAAAATTGTGGTATTAGAGGGGTAGCACTGTCCTGGTTAAGTAGTTACTTAAAGAATAGATATCAGTATGTATGTGTTGGTAACAAAAACTCACAGTCACTGAAGGTTACTTGTGGAGTCCCACAGGGTTCAGTTTTGGGGCCATTATTATTCAATATGTATATAAATGATATATGTAAAGTTTCAGAAAAAATTGACTTAATATTGTTTGCCGATGACACTAATCTATTATGCAGTGGAAACAATTTGGAACAACTTCTGGATACACTCGGAAAGGAATTAGGAAAGCTTAAACTGTGGTTTGATTCAAACAAATTAACGCTCAATTTAAGCAAGACAAAATTTATAGTCTTTAACAACCATCACAACAACTCAGTATCTAAACTCAGTGTAAATGGTGTAGAGATTGAAAGGGTATCCGAAACTAAATTTCTTGGAGTAATAATTGATAATAAACTGTGTTGGAAGTCACATATTAATTATATTAAAGGTAAAATATCCAAATCAATTGCAATATTACACAGAGTGAAATATTTGCTGAATCAACCCACACTATATACCTTGTATCATTCATTAATACTCCCATACATGACATATTATACTGAAGTATGGGGAAATACATATAAAACAAACATATATCCACTCTTTATGCTTCAGAAGAGAGCTATTAGAATAATAAACAAAGCAGCTTTCAGGGAACCAACAAACCCACTTTTTCTTAAAGTAAAAGCTCTCAAGTTGAAAGATCTGGTTTAAAACTGCAATAATAATGTTTAAAGTGAAGAGTCTATCACTGCCCGCAAATATCCAAAAGTTGTTCCAAATAAGGGAGAAACAACATCATTTCAGAGGAACATGTATATTTCAAAAACCTTCAGTGAGAACTACCACCAAGCAACACTGTGTTTCAGTGCAAGGAGTCAGATTATGGAACGATTTTGGACCTGAATTAAAATCATGTACAACGCTTGGACAATTTAAACTAAAACTAAAGGAAGAAATACTCCAAACATATATACAAGATGACATGTAAAATCACATAAGGATTGTCATATCCAGCCTGTGTTGTGTTGTAGCTTAGTTCTTTTTTTCTGTCACACTTTGTCTTAGCTTCGTTTCTTTTTTTTTTTTTTTTTTTTTTTGAATTGTAATCATTCTTGTCTTGTTTTTTTTTTTTTTCTTTTGAATTCTTGGATGGAATATGGGTGGGCAATATAAGCTGCGGCTTCAGCCATCACCCATTTCGGATAACTTATGTTGAATTGTACGTATAATCAGAGGAGTTATTGTCTAATTTGACCTCGTTGGATTTTCTTTCCCCCTTTTGCTATATTATTCAGTTCCTTTTAACCTGTACTATCCGAAATAAAGATTCATTCATTCATTCATTCAAAAAAAAAGCTCCATCACCACGTGTTTTAAAATAAGTCCGGGATACCTCTAATAAAAGCTGACCAGAGGACCCGAGGGGCCGAGAGGAGGAGTATGGCTGAATGAGGTCTGCAATAAAAGGGGGTGTGAAGCCGCGCAAGGCTCTAAAAGATAAAACCAGAATTTTGAACTGAACTCTAAAATTAACAGGAAGCCAATGAAGATTAGATAAAATGGGGGTGATGTGAGATCTCTTGTTAACTGTAGTTAAAAGCCTTGCAGCAGCATTTTGAGCCATCTGAAGCCGATTTAAAGAGGATTTGTTAAGAACACTGAAAAGTGAATAGCAATAGTCTAAACAAGAAGAGATAAAAGCATTACCAACCATTTCCAACTCAGCCACAGACACCATGTTTCTCAGTTTGGCAATGTTTCTCAGGTGGAAAAAAGCTGAGCAAGTCAGCTGATTTACATGAGCATCTAGGGATAAAGCGCTATCAAGTACTACTCCAAGATTATGTACAGAGGGTTTGCTGAAGGAACTAAAGGCACATTTCCACTAGGGACCTGCAGTCCCTACAGTTCTGTTTTTTTGGGAACTGTTCCTATTTTTTCGGACCGCTGAAGAGCAGGTCCGAAGCGTACCGGCCCGGTTACGTCAAGCCACTGCTGGCCATTGATTGGTCCGGGCATAGCGTCATCAGAGTGGGCATTACGCTGACGTTCCTGAATCCCTCGTGGGCCGCCATTTGCAATTATTCATCTGTGAGCCAGCCAACAAGTGATATTATAAACAACAACGATAGAATACTTAACAGAAATCAGCAGAAATCAACAGCATGGTCCAGCAGAGTTTTCTGTGCGTTTCGGCTGATGAGAGAATGCAGAGGGAAGCAGACTGAGCGTGCAGTAGGGAGCACAAGAAGACACACTAGAAAATACATGGAGATGCATCGGGAATTAGACCCATCCCCCCGAAGTAAATTGAATGTATGGCCGCGACAGCACTCAACTTCAACAGTTGAAGCCGTGATATTGTGATATAGAGGACGGTGAGTGATGTGATATTCATGTTTTACGTTATTTTTTCCAGCAGTGGAAAGTTCACTTAGGACAGACGAAAACTTAATTGTGTTTAAACGATGACCTAGCTCAATGCTACGTCCGTCCTTGTAAAGACGTGGACAAAATTGTTGGTACCCCTCTGTTAATGAAAGAAAAACCCACAATAGTCACAGAAATAACCATTGAAAATCAGACAATGCTTTTGAATTGTGGTTCAACAGAATTATTTTGAAAAACAAACTCATGAAACAGGCTTGGACAAAAATGATGGCACCCTTAATATTTTGTTGCACAACCTTTTGAGGCAATCACTGCAATCAAATGATTTCTGTAACTGTCAATGAGACTTCTGCACCTCTCAGCAGGTATTTTGGCCCACTCCTCATGAGCAAACTGCTCCAGTTGTCTTAGGTTTGAAGGGTGCCTTCTCCACACGGCATGTTTCAGCTCCTTCCACAGATGTTCAATAGGATTTAGATCAGGGCTCATAGAAGGCCACTTTAGAATAGTCCAATGTTTTGCTCTTAACCATTCTTGGGTGTTTTTAGCTGTGTGTTTTGGGTCATTATCCTGTTGCAAGACCCATGACCTACGACAGAGACCAAGCTGTCTGACACTGGGCAGGATATTTCTCTCTAGAATACCTTGATAGTCTTGAGATTTCATTGTACCCTGAACAAATTCAAGACACCCTGTGCCAGATGTAGCAAAGCAGCCCCACAACATAACAGAACCTCCTCCATGTTTCAAAGTAGGGACATGTTCTTTTCTTGGTATGCTTCATTTTTGCGTCTGTGAACATAGAGCTGATGTGCCTTGCCAAAAAGTTCCAGTTTTGTCTCGTCTGTCCATAGGACATTCTGCCAGAAGCTTTGTGGCTTGTCAACATGCAGTTTGGAAAATTCCAGCATGGCTTTATTATGATTTGTTTTCAACAGTGGTGTCCTCCTTGGTTGTCTCCCATGAAGTCCACTTTGGTTCAAACAACAACGGATGGTGCGATCTGACACTGATGTACCTTGACTTTGGAGTTCACCATGAATGTGTTTAGAGGTTGTTTTAGGCTCTCTCTGATGATCTCTTTTTGTCTGTTCAGACGCCGGTGGGAAAAGAGTCAACAATACAAACCATTTAACAGTGACTTTGAAAATAATGGCTCATTTTTAAGAAAAGTAACCAAAACAATTATTTGCTGAAGACTGTAAAACAAAATAGACACATCTGCAAAAGTACAAAGGTTTATTGTCAAAATTCCCGGGGCAATACTACATGAATACATGTATAGTTCACTGTTGATGCAGAGAATATATATTTATACAGTATCTTCATGTAGTCAGCAATACTCAATATGATATATTTCCAGTTAATCCACATATTTCTACATAAACAAAGGTTGGTGTACTGATGTCACAGTGTTGAAGAAGTTTTGTAGCCCTAACCTAGAGTCACTGTTCATAAACTGTAAACCCTTTTATTCACCACGAGAGTTCTCCTCGTTTATTCTGGTCGGAATTTATATCCCGCCTGTTGCTTGTACAACGGAGGCACTGCAGCACCTCACTGACCAGATAGCAGAGGTGGAGGAAAAACATCCAGACTCTCTGCTTATCATTCTGGGTGATTTCAATAGAGCTAATCTCACAAATGAGCTTCCTAAATACAGACAGTGTAGAGTGTGTAAATGATGAGGCAAGTTTGTCTCAGGCAGTTTATTACACATTCTCTCACATGAGCATAGTAGAAAAGAGGCATCTCAAGCAGAACTCTTCACTTAAATACTCAGGTCCTTCTACATATCAAAAGGTCACATTGCATTCACATAAAAGATCACATTGCATGCACTTCCTTAATCCTTTAACATCCCCCTCACAGTCTCTGGCACACAAAGGATCCCCCAAGCCGTCTCTGACATACAAAAGATCACATTTCACAGCTTCCTGTTATCTCCAAGGAAACTCTGCCCTTTGTTCTTATCAAAGATGCTGCTCATTATGTTTTGGCCATGTGCGGCCACCCCCCCGCCCCCGCCCCGAGCATATTGGATCAAACAAAAGAATAACAGTCTGTATGCTGAATCATTACACATCAATCCACATGCTGCTTGGGCTTCAGTCTTCTCCCGTATCTGCTGTAACCCGGATTCACCGCCTCCGCGGCGCTGTCATGTTGGGGAGCTGCTGTCTGGGGGTGAAAACCTTTTGTCTGTCCCTGCGGGTGTTCTGGGGAAATTCTACTCTGGGAAGCTCCCCGTGGGGGTCTTCCACGCCGAGGGGCCCTCGCCAACAGCACTTGCTCGTCTGCCACCACAAAAGCGGGTTTGAGTCTGTTTATGCCAATCTTTTCCCTCCTACCCCCCAATTCTAGCAAAAAATGCTTGTCCCCTGTTTCCAGGACTCTGAACGGTCCATCATAAGGTGGTCACAGTGGGGGGCGATGCACATCATGTCTGACAAAAACAAACTCCGCGTTTTTCAAAGTTTTAGGCACAAAAACGCGTGGAAAACTGTGATGAACGGGGCCCGGCAGCGTGCCTGTGTCAATGCTACGCTGCAACAGCTGAGACGGGGAGCTGCCCAGCGCAGGATTATCTGGGAGAAACTCCCCGGGCAGCCGAAGTGGCTGCGCAAAAACGAGTTCAGCTGGGGAAGCTTCTAAGTCTTCTTTAGGCGCAGAACGCAACCCTAATAAAACCCACGGTAGCTTGTCTACCCAATTTGCATCCGTCAGTGACGCCCTGAGAGCCGCTTTCAATGACCTATGAAAACATTCGCATAACCCATTAACCTGAGGATTGTACGCGGTTGTGCGGTGAATTGTGACACCCAGGCTGCGGGCCATTGCTGACCAAAGTTCGGAAACAAACTGAGGGCCTCTGTCGGACGTAATGTCCGACGGGACTCCAAAACGCGCCACCCATGCTGTTAAAAACATGTGCGCTACCTCCTCGGCTGTGGTTGACGCCAGTGGAACCACCTCCGGCCATCGCGTGGTGCGGTCCACCATTGTCAGAAGGTGCATGCACCCCTGTGATGGCGGAAGGGGGCCCAGGAGGTCCACGTGAACATGGTCGAACCTCTTAGCCGGGATGTGAAACGGCTCCAAGGGAGCCCTCATGTGTCTGTGTACTTTGGCTCGTTGGCACGCCGTGCAGGCTGCTGCCCACTCTTTCACCTGTTTGCGAAGACTCGGCCACACAAATTTCTCTCCTACCATCTTGATTGACGCGTGCACTCCCGGGTGCGCTAAAGAATGAACCGAGTCAAAAACACGGCGGCGCCACGCAGCCGGTACCAAGGGACGTGGTCGCCCAGTGGAGACATCACAGATTAGGGGGGGCATACCATCTTGCAGCACCCTGCTCTCCAGCCTTAACCCTGTTGGTCCAGACTGGAGCGCGCGCACATCCGCATCACTAACCTGCTCCGCGGCCATGGCTGCGTAATCTATCCCCACGCGGACCGGGGCCGCCACAGCATGTGAGAGGCAGTCTGCCACTTCATTCAGTTTACCCGAGACATGCTGAATATCGGTAGTAAACTCTGAGATTGCGGCCAGCTGTCTCTGCTGCTGGCCCGACCAAGGTTCTGAAACCTTGGCCATCGCGAATGTTAGTGGCTTGTGGTCAACGAACGCGGTGAAACAGCACCCTTCCAGCCAGAACTGGAAGTGGCGAATAGCCAAGTGGACAGCCAGCAACTCCCTGTCAAACGCGCTGTATTTACGTTCACTATCGCGCAAAGTCCTGCTGAAAAAGGCGAGCGGCTGCCAAGCCCCGGCTACACGCTGCTCCACGACCGCCCCTATGGCTACATCTGACGCGTCAGTAGTGAGCACTATGTGGGCCTTTGGGTCTGGATGTGCCAACAACGCAGAGTTTGCCAGGGCTGCCTTGACTTCCGAGAACGCCTGCTCTCGCTCCGGGGACCATTCGATCTTATTCGCAGGTTTCTGCTTTTTGAGCGCGGCGTACAGTGGTTGCATGAGCTGTGCTGCGCGGAGGAGGAAACGGTTATAAAAATTCACCATTCCCAAAAACTCCTGTAACGCTCTGATCATTTGTGGTCGGGGAAAATCTGCTACCGCGCACACTTTGTCGGGCAGCGGAACCGCTCCTTCAGGAGAGACGCGGTGCCCCAAAAAATCAATCTGCGTCACCCCGAACTGACACTTCGCTGGATTGATTATTAAACAGTGCTCTCCCAACCTCCGGAAAACCGCCGTGAGGTGGGTTTCGTGTTCATCTTCGGACGCGCTGGCTACCAAAATATCGTCCAGGTAGACGAATACGAAAGGGAGATCGCGCAGCATCGCATCCATCATGCGTTGGAACGTCTGTGCAGCCCCTTTAAGCCCGAATGGCATGTGTAAAAACTCGAATAGACCAAACGGAGTTATCACTGCTGTTTTGGGTATGTCCTCAGCACGCACTGGGACTTGGTGGTAACCGCGGACCAAGTCTATTTTAGAAAAAACGCGCGCTCCTGCCAAATGAACGGAAAAATCTTGGATGTGAGGGATTGGGTAGCGGTCGTGCGCTGTGGCGTTGTTCAACCTGCGGAAATCCCCGCAAGGTCACCACGAACCGTCAGCTTTAGGGACCATGTGTAGCGGAGAAGCCCATGGCCTGTTTGAACGCCTGATGATGCCCAACCTCTCCAGGTTGCCGAACTCCTCGCGCGCTATGGCCAGTTGAGCTGCGTCCAAGCGCCGAGGTTTTGCAAAAACGGGCGGCCCGGTGGTGGTAATAAAATCTTCCACCCCGTGTTTAGCGACGGCTGTCGAAAATGTCAGGACCGTGAGTGCTGGGAACTGAGTGAGCAGTGTGTGGAACTTACCGCTTGCAGCTGTGACGTTGGCTTGTGCTGTTGGCCGGGACACTCGAGCTGTACAGGGAATAGAATCAAAAGACAGTGCATTAACCAGGCGCCTGTTAGCGACATCAACCAACAAACCATGTGAGCACAAAAAATCAGCCCCCAATATATTGAAATTCAATGCTGCTATGACAAAAGTCCACTCAAATGTACGGCCGTGTAGAGACAGGAGTAGAGTCCTCTCACCAAAGGTCTTAATCTCCGAGCCGTTTGCTGCTGCCGTCTCGGGGCCGCTGGATCCTGCCAGCCGGTCGGCATAGGACGGCATGATGAAACTCAACTGGGCGCCGGTGTCCACGAGGAAATGCTTCCCCGAGCGTGCGTCCGTCAAGTTGAACAGCTTGTTCTCCTCCCCGAGGGCCGCAGCTGCTACCAGCCCCCGGTCTTGGCGTTTCCCGAGCGCTTGAACCGGCACGGTGGTATACATTTGCGTGCCCTCTCTGCAAGGCGGCGGTGGTAGAAACAAAGGGTGTCTCCTCCGCGTTCCTTGGCTCCCGCCGCCGCCGTCGTCGGTGGTTCTGCTACCGCTGTTGATGGCTCCTCGCCATCTCCGGTCATCACGCCGAGCTCCGTCGCCGCCGCCGTGGTCGCACGCTCTCTGCTGGCCATGATGATCCGATGTGCCTCCTGGGCCAGTGCACGGTAGTCCTGCTTGGCCAGCAATGGCGAACTGGCCAGGGCCGCTCTCGTCGCTGACGGAAGGTTCCGGAGGAAAAGGTGGATAAAAATGAAGTGATCGTCATCCGAGCCCTTCAGTCTCAGCATCCTCTCCATGAGGTCAATAGCCATGCAATCTCCCAACCCGGTCCGCATCAGGAGTCTCTCTGCTCTCTCCTCAACCGAGAGTGTGTAGTGCTGGATAAGTGCGGCCTTCAATGCGTCGTATTTGACGCTGGCTGGTGGCTGATCCAGCAGGCTCTCCACATGCTGAGCCATGTGGGTGTCGAGCTTTGCGACCACATGGTAGAATTTCGTGTCATCCACCGATATCCCCCGGAGGACGAACTACGCCTCAACCAGGTGGAACCAGGAGTGCGGATTGTGCTGCCAAAAATCCGGTAGCTGGATTGTAATGGCATATGCTTGGCCGGGGGCTCCCAATGAGGCTGGCTCCGGGGAATTCTCTTCGTGTTGCATGCTTCGTCTTGGGTCACCAGTGTAGAGTGTGTAAATGATGAGGCAAGTTTGTCTCAGGCAGTTTATTACACATTCTCTCACATGAGCATAGTAGAAAAGAGGCATCTCAAGCAGAACTCTTCACTTAAATACTCAGGTCCTTCTACATATCAAAACGTCACATTGCATTCACATAAAAGATCACATTGCATGCACTTCCTTAATCCTTTAACATCCCCCTCACAGTCTCTGGCACACAAAGGATCCTCCAAGCCGTCTCTGACATACAAAAGATCACATTTCACAGCTTCCTGTTATCTCCAAGGAAACTCTGCCCTTTGTTCTTATCAAAGATGCTGCTCATTATGTTTTGGCCATGTGCGGCCACAACAGCATATTAAATGTCCCACCGGGGACACAAATACACTCGACCACTGTTACACAGTTTTAAGAAACACCTATCATGCCGTCCCTCGTGCTGCTCTGGGTTTTTCTGACCACTGTCTGCTCCATCTTATTCCAACATACAGACAGAAACTAAAAACTTCCAAGTCTGTTGTAAGGACTGTGAAGAAATGGACTGAGGAATCAAAGCTGGAGTTACAAGCCTGCTTTGACTGCACAGATTGGAGTGTTTTTGAAGATGCAGCCATTAACCTAAATGAACTCACTGACACTGTGATTTCATACATCAGTTTTTGTGAGGACATGTGTGTGCAGACCAAGACCTTCTGCACATACAACAACAATAAACCTTGGTTCACTCCTAAACTGAAGCAGCTACGTCAGACCAAGGAGGAGGCCTACAGGACTGGTGACTGGACTCTGTACAAGCGGGCCAGAAACATGCTGACGAAGGAGACCAGGCTTGCTAAGAGGAGCTACAGTGAGAAGTTACAACAAAACTTCTCAGCCAACAACTCTGCTTCTGTTTGGAGAGGCCTACGGAATATCACCAACTACAGGAGACCATCCCCCCCACCCTGTGGAAAACCTCTAGCTGGCTAATGACCTAAACAGCTTTTACTGTAGGTTTGAAAAGAACCTACAGTTCTCACCTCCCACCCACACAAAAGGATTATCTGCAGCCCCAGGAACTCCATCCCTCCTCCACTCTGACCTCCCACCAGCACTAACAATCTGTGAAGAGGAGGTGCGCCGGGTCTTTCAGAGACAAAAGATCAAGAAGGCTGCAGGACCTGATGGTGTGTCTCCGTCCTGCCTGAGAGTCTGCTCCAACGAGTTGGCCCCCATCTTCACCCGGATCTTTAATAGATCACTGGAGCTGTGTGAAGTGCCTTCCTGCTTCAAACGCTCCATCATCATTCCCATCATCATTCCAGTTTCCAAGAAACCCTCTGTTACAGGATTAAATGACTACAGACCTGTTGCCTTGACCTCTGTGGTCATGAAATCCTTGGAGAGATTGGTGCTGAACCACCTGAAGGTCGTCACAGGCCCCCTGATGGACCCACTGCAGTTTGCCTACCGGTCAAACAGGTCAGTGGATGATGCAGTGAATATGAGACTACACTATATCCTGCAACACCTCGACTCCCCAGGGACGTACGCCAGGATCCTGTTTGTCGACTTCAGCTCGACGTTCAACACCATCATCCCAGGCATTCTTCATCAGAAACTCCTCCAGCTCAAGGTGCCCCCCTCCACCTGCCAGTGGATCTCCAGCTTTCTGACTGACAGGTGGCAACAGGTGAAGCTAGGTAGATTTACATCCAGCTCCCGAAAAATTAGTACTGGTGCCCCCCAAGGATGTGTCCTTTCTCCACTGCTCTTCTCCCTCTACTCCAATGACTGCACCTCAGAGGACCCTTCGGTGAAGCTCCTGAAGTTTGCGGATGACACCACAGTCATCGGTTTGATCCGGGATGGTGATGAGTCTGCATACAGGCGGGAGGTGGAGCAGCTGATCCTCTGGTGTGGCCAGAACCATCTTGAACTTAACCCAGCCAAAACGGTGGAGATGACTGTGGATTTCAGGCGACACCCTCCTTCATTCCCCCCACTCACCATCCTCAACAGCACAGTGTCCACTGTGGACTCCTTCAAGTTTCTGGGTATCACAATCTCCCGGAACCTGAAGTGGTCCTCCCATATAGACACTGTCCAGAAAAAGGCCCAGCAGAGGTTGTTTTTTCTGCGTCAGCTCAAGAAGTTTGATTTGCCTCAGGAGCTGCTGGTTGTCTTCTACACCGCCATCATCCAATCTGTCCTCTGCTTTTCCATCACTGTCTAGTTTGGATCTGCCACTAAACAGGACAAGACCAGACTGCAGCGGATCATTAAGTCTGTGGAGAGGATCATTGGTACCGACCCACCCTCCATTGAGAACTTATATTGGTCCATAACCAGGAAACGGGCGGGAAACATCTGTGCTGACCCGTCACACCCCGGCCACAAACTGTTTGAACTTCTATCTTCTGGTCGTCGTTACAGATCACTGAAGGTCAAAACCACCCATCACAGGAACAGTTTCTTTCCTCAAGCCATCACTCTGATGAACTCCTAACATTCACCTAGTCCTACCTGTTGCTGTACTCATGACTTTTCATCCATTCTTACATTGCACATAACTCTCACACTGCTTTTTACTTCATTCACATTATATCATTGAATCTGAGTTCACATTGAAATACTGTATGACTGTATATTTTTTATATATTTCTGCAAAGTGCGGATAGTCTGAGTAAATAACTGCATATATTCCTGTATATATTTGCATCCTTTTATAGAAATGTGCAATTTACTGTACATACTCTGTTGTCATTGAATCCTTATTTAAATCTTATTTAAATCCTCCACCTGAACAACGAGAGCAAGTTTTTAACCAAAGTCAAATTCTTTGTATGTGTTGTACATACTTGGCCAATAAAGCTGATTCTGATTCTGATGTAACCTTGTGACTGCATTATTTTTTCCTAGATCCATTTGCTTTGGCTTAAAATGCATCATAATTGTTAGACATATCTTATGCCTAACTCAGTACTGTTTATCTGTTGAAATATATATTTAATGGCTCAGTGGTTGTCTGTCTCTCTGTGTTGGCCTTGCGATGGACTGGTGATCTGTCCAGGGTGTACCCTGCCTCTCACCCAAAGATGCTGGGATAGGCTCCAGCCCCCCCGCGACCCGAAAAGGATTAAGCGGAAGAAGATGGATGGATGGATGGATGAATGGATGGATGGATACTGTATGCTACAATATGGCACCTGACTGATCATGTTTTGCCACAACACCACCGGCTGGAACAAGTAAATAAGATAAGATAAGATAAGATAAGATAAGCCTTTATTAGTCCCACAATGGGGAAATTCCAGGATTGCAACAGCACAGGGATAGCAACACTCAGAGCAACAATCAGAAGGCAAGAAAAAAAACCAAGAACATCTAGTAAACATATGTACATATTACTATAAATATATATATATAGACACACAGTGCGGAGCATTATGGTTGGTGAATGTGCAGCAGAAAGTCTAAGCTCTCTCTCCGAGGATGCGGCGGGCCAGCTGGAAGTCTTTGGGCATGATGGTGACCCTCTTGGCGAAGAAGAGACCCGCCAGGTAGGCCTCACTGGTCTCCTGCAGAGCCATGACGGCAAAGCTCAGGAAGCGCAGGTGGGTCTTGAAGTCCTGAGCGATCTCCCTCACCAGGCGCTGGACGGGCAGCTTACGGATGAGCAGCTCCGTGGATTTCTGGTAGTGACGGATCTCTCTCAGAGCCACGGGCCTGTAACGGCGAGGCCTCTTCACTCCGCCGGTGGCCGGAGCGCCTCTCCGAGCAGCCCTGGTGGCTAGCTGCCTCCTGGGGGGCTTCTTCCTCCAGTAGATGTTACGGGCGGTCTGCTTGGTTCTTGCCATCGCTTTTTATTATTCTGTCTTATATTTCTTGCACGCCGCCTAAACTCCAGCCCGGCACCCGCGTCGTTTTCGCTACAGCTCCCGGTATGTCGAGTTTCCCATTAGCACCGGGCGGCGGCCAAGTGCTAGCTAGCACCAGCTCCTCCCCGCTGCAACGTCTCCCGCTGCAAACAGTGGCTCCGTCCGCCGACCTGGGAGACCCCCGGGGTGATCCGTGCGTCCGTGATATATATACAGAGTGAAAGGTGTAGAAAGAAGAAGGAAGATAAAAAAAAAAGGCTGTTGCAACGGGCAGCCGACTCGTGTGGCGCCGCCGGTCCGGCGGAACCGGAACCGGAAATCCCATGACATCTCAACAGTCTCTCCATGATTTTGACACAGATCAGAGCAATTTGTTCCACAGGAAGCTAAACATTTCTACAGACATTATAGCAACTTCATGTTCATGAAGTTGGGTCACATCACTGTGTTGAACGTCCAGACCAACCGTTGGAAGTGATATTTTTGCCACAAGAGAGCCATCTGAAACACACACAGAGAATACATATTTTAGTACCTAATATCGATAACTTGCTGACATTACAATGTTGTACGGCGGACTTAAAAGCAAAGTAGCATTAGCAATCATTAGCTTACCTTGGTATGTGATGTTGTTTGTATCCTCATGTCTTCTCCTTTATACTGCTCTATAGTTTCCTAAACGCTCCAGTACTTTTCCAGAGTGTGTGGTATTGCCGCCTCTGCTTTCTGTTCTCCTTTTTTGCATTTATTCAGGCAAAAAACGACAGAGAAGGCAGACGCCGCGTAACCTGCCAACTTGTGTTTTGCGTAACACTACGCTTGTTTTACACCAGTTATGCTGGTTTTACGTAACGGGAGGACAAGGGTTGCGCCGCCTCCCTGTAACTATATTCCCACCCACTTCAAATGGGACCTAGTGCAGTGAAAACACAAAGCGGGCCGAACTGTACCGTTCCGTCCCATACCAAACCGTACTGTACTGACCCTAGTGGAAAAGCGCCTTAAGTGGCCCAAGAGATTCTTGAATAGTAGGGATTGCACTGTCAGGAGCAATGATTAGAGTCTCTGTTTTAACATCATTTAACTGTAAATAGTTTGCAGATAACCAGTTCTTGACAGCTGTTATACAGTTTGTTAAAACTGAACGTTTATGAAATTCTTGTGGTCTGAAAGAAAAATACAGCTGAATATCATCAACATAAAAATGATAAGAAACATCATTAAAAGTATCAATTAACTGACCAAGTGGAAGCAGGTATAAGGAAAATAAAACAGGACCCAAGACTGGGCCCTGGGGAACCCCACATTACAAGGCTGCAGTATTGGACATAAACTGGTTCACAGAAACAGAAAAAGACCTGTCAGTTAAGTATGAAGAGAACCAGTTCAGAGCTGTTCCACTAACACCCACTGAGTGGTGTAGTCTGTCAATAAGAATTTTATGGTTAACTGTATCAAAAGCAGAGCTAAGATCCAATAAAACCAAAAGAGTAAAAACCAGCATCAGCAGCCATTAAAATATCATTAGTAACTTTAAGGAGAGACGTTTCAGTGGAATGCATTTTATGAAAACCAGACTGAAATTTATCTAAAAGATTGTATGTCTCCAAAAATAATAAAAGGTGATTTGCAACTACCTTCTCCAAAATCTTTGATAAAAAAAAAGGCAACTTGGAAATAGGCCTATAATTTTGTGGCAGAGATGGCTCAAGACTGTTTTTTTAACCCTCCTGTTATGTTCATTTGTAAGGAATAACAATGGTGTTCCCGGGTCAATTTGATCCAATGCATGTTTAATTAACCAAAAGATGTCCGAAACGAAAAAAATCCTAACAAACATTGTTAATATTTCATTACTAATTCCATTACTAACTATTCTATCAATATTTAGTGCATTGGTGTTCCTTACCTCTAATAGGTAATGGTTCAGTTAGGATAATTCACTCATTTTTCATTAAAAAAAAAAACATGTTCAAACTTTTTTTAATGTTTCACGACTTTATTACTTTTGAAAGACCAACATATAAAGCATAACATTGAAACATAACATTTAAATTTTGTTTTACATACATGCACTGTTTGTGAACCACTAATGAACAAAATAAGACAATATGAACAAGGTGTGTGTGTCTGTCTGTCTTTACGTCGACACAGCACATGAATGACATGTCATCACACTGTGCTTTGTGCAAATGAATTTTCCACATTTCGCACAGGTCATGCTTGTCTTGACATCATCAGATGGCCTGCAGACCTGGCACCTCTTCCTCTTTCTTTTCTCCTCAGCAGCAACCTAGAACCAAGAGGACCATGATTACTTTACTATGCTGTCTTTTTGCTGATCCCAAGACACACACAACACACTCATACACTTATATATACACACAAACACTTACTTACCTCACACACTGGTGTACTTGGTGCAGTCCTCTCCTGGATCTCCCTCACCGTGGCTGCAGCGGCTGGGGTCCTTGGCAGGTGCTCCCTCCGTTGGATGTGCGGTGTCACAAGCGCCTTCTCCAGCTCCTCGAGAAAGATGCGCCTCTTGTACAGCTTTGACACATTCCAGTCAGGAAAGATCTCAGTCCAAATGACAAATGCGTTGTAGGCCGATACATCGATCATGTTATAAAAGATGACCAATGGCCAGTGCGCAGTCATTCGTTTGGTGCTGTAGGACCCTGTTACTTTGTCCAAGTTGTCTACCCTCCCTTCCTTTGGTGGCATTGTAACCCAGGATCATGCTTGGTTTCTGGTCCTCTCTTGTGCTTATTTCAGCATTTTTGTGCAGAGTGCTCATGAGCACAACATTTTTTCCCTTTTTGGGGCAGTAAGACACTAGGGCTGGGGTGTCTGTGAAGGCAAACATGGAAGATTGAGGGGTGCTGTTCTTGATTACCAGCAGCTCAGCAGGGAGTTCAGCCCTGTTTTTTCGGATAGTTCCGACCATTGTGAGCTTTCTCTTCAGAAGCTCCTGACCCAAGTTGTAGTTTGTGAAAAAATTGTCACAGGTTATGCTGTGCCCCTTGAGACCCTGTGCCATGTTGAGCACGACCCTTGTGCCCTGATTCTTCTCTGGGGCTCCTCCAACCGGCTTTCCAGTGTAAACATGCATGTTCAATGCATAGCTGGTTTTTGCATCACATGCTGCCCAGATTTTTATTCCATATTTAGCTGGTTTGGAAGGCATATATTGCCTAAATGGGCAGCGACCTCTGAATGCCACCAGCCTTTCATCTACTGTGATATTAGGGCCTGGGTTATACAGTAGTGGAAGTTGCTCTATCCACTTGTCCCACACTGTCCTAATAGCTGCCAGCTTGTCTCACTCCTGTCTACCAGCCCATGTCTCTCGATTATCAAATCGGATTACTCTGGAGAAAATGCGAAAAGTCTCCAGACACATTGTGGCTCGAAATATCGGCCTCCCTGTCTCTGCATCCCACATACCCACATCCTCTATTTCACTGTCATGATCAAAGATGGCTTCCAGAGCCTCCTGGACTGTCATCCTTTTGCTTCTGCTGCTCATTTTGTAAAGGTCTGCCTGACAGTGTAATGTTGGTAGGACTCCCATGCAGAGAAGCTTTTATATATTTTGCCCCTCCCCTGTTGAGTGTCCACTGAATATGGGTGGAGTTTTCCCGCGAGAACATAAATGGTTCCCGTCAAAAGTCATAACACCTGTGTGTGCGTGTGTGTGTGTGTGTGTGTGTGTGTGTGTGTGTGTGTGTGTGTGTGTGTGTGTGTGTGTGTGAAATATGTTGCAATAAGGTGCAAAGAAAGAAATAGTCTGACATTTCTGACACCCTTTTACCTCCAGTTTGACTGCTGGGTCACATTGACCCAAACAGTATCTGTGATATAAACATGTAGGGGGTTATTGCAAAAATTTGAGATGAACCATTTTCATATTATATGTTGATTACACTAATTAAGGCAAGCAGAAGAAGTTTCATACTGGAAAAAATACTTTTAACTATTTTTCCTAGATGTTCAAACTTTAAAAAGGGTCAATTTGACCCGTAACATAACAGGAGGGTTAAAAAAAGGGGTTCGACAATGTGATGTTTAAAATATGTAGGATCATAACCATTTAAAAGTGACAAAATTATCAGTCTAACAACATGAGGCCCAATGGAGTTAAAAACTTTTAAAAACAAAGTAGTCGGTAAAATATCTAAAGGACTTGATGAAGGATGATCACTCATGGATCGTCACCTTATCGTGGTGGGGGGGTTTGCGTGCCCCAGTGATCCCAAGAGCTATGTTGTCGGGGGAAATTTGCCTCTGATAGGGTCAAACAAGACAAATTGGTCCTGGATGAAGGGCCAGACTAAGAATGATCCAACAGATTCTCATGATAAATTCTAGATCTAACTAACTAACTACTAACTAACCTGCAAGGATTCAAGGATTCAGTGTACCCCGTGTTATGGCGCCCGTAGGGCCTGCACCTGTTTCAGCTGTGCGCACACCTGTTGCTGATCATCAGCGGTCTTTAAAAGCCAACCCTGCCTGCGACTCAGCACGGAGACGTCTGCCACACTCAGGAAGGCACATCGCCCGTCCTCAGCCTTGTCCTGTACCTACAGCCACGGAAGAGCAACACGGCAATGCACGTAAGCGCTCCTCACCTTTACCTTGTCAAGCTTGTCTCCCCTGTGTACAGGTGTACCCCCCCAGGCGGCGGACCCTCTCTCCCCGGCGGCAGCTCAGCATCTCCCCGCCGTCAGAGCCACCTCCCCGCTTCACGACACCGAGCAGGACGCTCGCTCCCTGGCAGCCGCCAGTCAGGCAAGAAGAAGCTCTGCATCTCCACCTGCAAAGTAAGCAGCAGTCTCTTGTTACATCTCCCACACTGGTGCAGCGCTAACACTTCTGCTTTCTGTTCTTAGGGTTGCCAGACGAAGCTAAGACCTGCTCAGCTCCAACACGAGTCCTGCACTACGCCACACACTACACTTTCACACACTCATACACCTTCCACTGGGCAATAAAAGGTTAATTATATCTCCTCATGTCTGTCTTCTGTCCCCTGGGTCCAGCAAACATCTCAGTACGTCTCCGTCAGGGTGACCCAGCGGACAGCGTGCTAGCACGCCGTCTTAACACCTTAGACGCTCGAGTGGAGCAAGTTATTTACCAACAAAACATTATCCTAGCCCAGTTATCTCAAATTAATAGCCGGTTGGATCGCCTGGAAGGACAGCAGCTTTTCCACCGGCTTCCGGGGCTCCTCCAGGCCTTGCTAGCTCTTCATTTAGCCAAACGGGCCCAGCCCCGTTGCCCCGTCTCACCCCGGTGCCCACGCCTGCTCGCTTCAGTGGGAAGCTCGGGGAGGCCCGGGGGTTTATCCTTCAGTGCGAGACGGTTTTTCAGCTGGTCCCGGGGGACTGCCCCACCGGCCATAGTAAAATTGGCTACATTGCTAACTTGCTAGAGGGTAGGGCGCTAGCTTGGGCTTATGCTGTTATGGCGAAGCTCAGCTACGCCACGCCATCGTACCAACAGTTCCTAGCTGATTTCACGGAGGTTTTTGACACAACGACCGGGACACGGTGCTACCAACCCGGTTACTTAATCTTCGCCAGGGCGGTAGGTCCGCTGCAGATTACGCAGTTGACTTTCGGGTTGTAGCCGCTGAGGTCGGGTAGGAAGATGCTTCATTATGGAGTATATTCATCCATAGCTTAAGCCCTGCTCTGAGGGATGAGTTAGCCACACGGGATAAGCCTGAGAGGTTACACAAGCTTATTTCACTTACCATCAGCTTAGACAACAGACTGAGGAAACGAGCCGCCGAGCGGAGGGCTTCTAGCCACTCGGGCACGCAGTCCTTTCGAGTCCCTCAGTCCTCGCAGCTGCCCCCCCCCCCCCGGAGCAAGAGGATATGGTAATAGGGCGCTCAAAGATTCCTCCGGCTGAGAAACAGCGCCGTAAGGAGCCAGGGTTATGCTATTACTGCGATAGCAGCACACACAAATTGGCTGATTGCATGAGTCTGTTAAAAGAGGAGGTCCGTGGGTCACAGTAGGGGGACTCACGGACGTTTCTCAGTCAAAACCCCCCAACTGTTGTCTCGTGCCTATTCGCCTTATCTACAAGCACACTGAGCATTCCACGCACACACTGGTTGACTTGGGAGCTGAGCAGAGCTTCATATCAAGAGACCTGGCAACCCAGCTGGGGCTCCCGTGCCAAGCTCTCCCGCCCCCACTCAAGCTCATTGCCTTGTCCAAAGCCCCCCTGACTGCCATCTCCCAACAGACTGCGCCGGTGTCAGTGATCGTCTCTGGGAATCATCGGGAGGACCTGTGTTTCCTGGTGCTGCCCTCGTCCACTTCCCCGATCATCCTGGGTTACCCCTGGTTACAGCTGCACAACCCGTCCTTTGACTGGCAGACGGGGAGCATTTCTTCATGGAGTACGTTCTGTCTCAGTGCGTGTCTGCAGTCCGCAGCATGCGCTCCATCTGTGTCTACCAGTGGAATATCATGACCTAAGGAGGGTTTTTAGTAAGTCGCGGGCACTGTCTCCCCCCCCACTGCCCTTATGACTGTGCAATTAATCTCCGGGCTAGTGCTCTGCTCCCGGCAAGCCATTGGTATAGCCTGTCGGCCCCAGAGTGGGAAGCGATGGACTCTTTCATCAAGGAGTCACTCAGCTCGGGGATCATCCGTCCATCATCTTCAGCAGTGGGGGTGGGATTTTTCTTCGTGGGAAAGAAGGATGGCTCCCTGCGACCCTGCATCGACTTCAGAGGGCTTAATGACATTACAATTAAGGACAAGTATATTCTACCCCTTATGGACGCAGCCTTCGACTCCCTCCAGGGGGCCTCGTGGTTCACCAAACTGGACCTTCGCAATGCATACCATCTGGTGCAGATCAGGGAGGGAGATGAGTGGAAGATGGGCTTCCAGACCCCAAGCGCTCACTTTGAATACCTGGTAATGCCGTTTGGGCTGACCAACGCTCCGGCCGTCTTCCAGCGTCTTATCAACGACGTTCTCCGGGACTTCTTGGGGGCCTTCGTCTTTGTGTATTTAGATGACATCCTCTTCTTCTCCCGTTCGCTTGAGGAGCACCAGGTGCATGTGAGGCGGGTCCTCCAGCGGCTTCTGGAGAATCAACTATTCGTGAAGGCTGAAAAATGTGAGTTCCACGCCCAGACGACATCTTTCCTCGGGTTTGTAGTCGCTCACAACCAGATTCTCCCCGACCCAGCCAAGGTCAAGGCGGTGGTGGACTGGCCCACCCCCTCGTCCAGGAAGCAAGTGCAGCAATTCTTAGGGTTTGCCAATTTCTACCGCTGCTTCGTGCCTAAGTACAGCTTGGTGGCCCGCCCGCTGACCGATCTCATGTGCCCGAAGACCCCTTTCCGCTGAACGGAGGAGGCTGCGGCAGCATTCGAAACCCTCAAGAGGGAATTCTCGTCATCCCGCGTCCTGACGCAGGTGGATCCGGCTCTCCAATGTCTGGTCGAGGTGGACGCATCGGACTCCGGGGTGGGGGTAGTACTTTCCCAGCGCTCCCCAACGGATGGGGTGATCCGCCCCTGCGCTTTCTTTTCATGTCACCTGTCCCCAGCTGAGAGGAATTATAGCATTGGCAACAGGGAGCTGTTGGCTGTGAAGCTTGCGCTGGAGGAGTGGCGCCATTGGCTGCAGGGTGCTGCCCAGCCATTCGTGGTTTGGACCGACCACAAGAACCTGTAATACTTGAGAACAGCGAAACGGTTGAACTCACGTCAGGCCCGCTGGTCTCTTTTCTTCAGTCGGTTCAATTTTACCATCACCTACCACCCTGGAGGGAAGAGCACCAAGCCGGACGTCCTCTCCAGGCAGTTCTCGGCGGAGACCTCCGAGGATCAGGAGCAGACTATCCTTCCCCCATCCTGCGTCGTGGGCACCCTCCTATGAGACATTCGGGAGAAAGTGGTGAAGGCACAGGAGGCTGAGCCCGATCCAGGAGACGGCCCCCCGGGTCGGCTGTTCGTCCCCACGTCGGTCCGAGGTGAGGTCATCCGCTGGGCTCACGGATCGAAGTTGGCATGCCACCCAGGGATTTCGCGCACAGTCGGGCTCCTCCAAAGGGCGTTCTGGTGGCCAGGGATGCGGAAGGACGTCGGTGACTACATCGGGGCCTGCACTCAGTGCACCACTGGGAAGTCTTCCTCCTCTCCTTCGGCCAGATTGCTCCACCCCCTCCCGGTTCTGGGTCGCCCCTGGTCGCACATCGATCTGGACTTTGTGACAGGCCTCCCACCATGTAACCAGTGCACTACGATAATAACCGTGGTCGATTGTTTCTCTAAGGCAGCTCATTTTGTCCCTTTCCGGGGGTTGCCGATGGCGTGTGAGACAGCAGACCTGCTGGTCCAGCACGTCATTTGCCTCCATGGAATCTCCGCAAACATCATCTTGGATCGGGGGTCGCAGTTTGTCTCTCAGGTGTGGAGGGCGTTCTGCCAGGCATTAGGAATGACGGTGAGCCTATCTTCTGGTTACCACCCGCAAAGTAATGGGCAGTGCAAACGGACGAAACAGGAGCTGGAAGCTGCCCTGCGGTGCATCATTTCATCCAGTCCCTCTTCACGGAGTAACCACCTGCACGGGATCGAATACGCCCACAATTGCACAGTCTCATCGGCGATCGGGATGTCCCCCTTCAGGGCGCGTCCGTCGCTGATCTTGGATAAACAACTCATCCACGACTTTCACCAGACACACCCAGGTAAGATAGGACAGGTGCCAGGAGGCACCTCTAGAGGGGGAAGTACTGTTATGGCGCCCGTAGGGCCTGCACCTGTTTCAGCTGTGCGCACACCTGTTGCTGATCATCAGTGGTCTTTAAAAGCCAACCCTGCCTGCGACTCAGCACGGAGACGTCTGCCACACTCAAGAAGGCACATTGCCCGTCCTCAGTCTCGTCCTGTACCTACAGCCATGGAAGAGCGACACGGCAATGCACGTAAGCGCTCCTCACCTTTACCTTGTCAAGCTTGTCTCTCCTGTGCACAGGTGGACCCCCCAGAGAGTGGACCCTCTCTCCCCAGCGGCAGCTCAGCATCTCCCCGCCATCAGAGCCACCTCCCCGCTTCACGACACCGAGCAGGATGCTTGCTCCCTGGCAGCCGCCAGTCAGGCAAGCAGAAGCTCTGCATCCCCACCTGCAAAGTAAGCAGCAGTCTCTTGTTACATCTCCCACACTGGTGCAGCGCTAACACTTCTGCTTTGTGTTCTTAAGGTTGCCAGGCGAAGCTAAGACCTGCTCAGCTCCAGCACGAGTCCTGCACTACACTACACACTACACTTTCACACACTCATACACCTTCCACTGGGCAATAAAAGGTTAATTAGATCTCTTCGAGTCTGTCTTCTGTCCCCTGGGTCCAGCAAACATGTCACCCCGCCTGGTATGGGGGTACCGGGGCCCCACCCTGGAGCCAGGCCTGGGGGAGGGGATCAGTGGCTAGCATATGGTGGCCAGGTTTCTACCCATGAGACCCGGCCGGGCTCAGCCCGAAGGAGTTACATGGGTCCGCCCTCCAGTGGGCTCACCACCTGCAGGAGGGATCATGGGGGTCCGGTGCTGTGTGGATTAGGTGGCGGTCAAAAGCGGAGACCTTGGCGGACTGATCCCAAGCTTTCTAAACTGGCTTTTGGTACGTGAAATATCACCTCTCTGGTGGGGAAGGAGCCTGAGCTGGTGTACAAGGTTGAGAGATACCGGATAGATATAGTCGGCCTCACCTCAACACACAGCTCCGGTTCCAGAACCAGTCTCCTGGAGAGGGGCTGGAGTTTGGCCTTCTCTGGAGTTTCCTCAGGCAAGTGGCGACGAGCAGGAGTGGGTATTCTTGTATCCCCCGACCATGCTGCCTCTATATTGGAGTTTTCCCCGGTGCACGAAAGGGTTGCTTCCCTGCACCTTTGGGTTGGGAAATGGGTCCTGACCATCATTTGTGCTTATGCACCAAATGATGTTTCAGAGTACCCACCCTTTTTGGAGTCTCTGACTGGGGTGCTGGAGTGTGCTCCTCTTGGAGACTCCATTGTCCTACTGGGGGATTTCAATGCACACGTGGGCAACGACAGTGAATCCTGGAGGAGGAGGATTGAGAGGAATGGCCTGCCCGATCTGAATCCAAATGGTGTTCAGTTATTGGACTTCTGTGCTAACCACAGTTTGTCCATAACGAACACCATGTTCAAGCATAAGGTGTCCACATGTGCACCTGGCACCAGGACACCCTAGATCACAGGTCAATGATCGATTTGTTATTGTGTCATCAGACCTGCAATGTCTTGGACACTCAGGTAAAGAGAGGTGCAGAGCTGTCAACTGATCACCACCTGGTGAGGAGTTGGATCCAATGGCAGGGGAGGATGCCATTCAGACATGGTAGACCCAAACGTATAGTGAGGGTGTGCTGGGAAGGTCTGGCTGAGGCCCCTCTCAGGGAGGTTTTCAACTCCCACCTCCGGAAGAACTTCAACCACATTCTGAGGGAGTCTGGAGACATGGAGTCTGAATGGGCCATGTTCTCCACCTCTATTGGTGAAGCGGCGGCCCAGAGCTGCGGCCGCAAGGTGGTCAGTGCATCTCGTGGTGGCAACCCCCGAAGCAGGTGGAGGACACCAGTGGTGAGGGGGGCCATTAAGCTGAAGAAGGAGTCCTATTAGGCTTGGTTGGCTTGTGGGACTCCCGAAGCAGCTGAGGTGTACCGGCAGGCCAAGCAGAGTGCAACTCGGGTGGTTGCTAAAGAAAAAACCCGGGTATGGGAGGAGTTCGGTGTAGCCATGGAACAAGATTTTCGGTTAGCCTCGAAGAGATTCTGGCAAACTGTCCAGCAGCTCAGGAGGGGGAAGCAGCTCCCTGTCCACACTGTTTATGGTGCGGATGGGGAGCTGTTGACTTCGACTGGGGATATCATTGTGGGTTGGAAGGAATACTTTGAGGATCTCCTCAATCCCACTGATACGCCTTCCACAGAGGAAGCAGGGCTTGTGAACGAGGGGGATGACTCGCCTCTCACAGGGGCTGAGGTTGCCAAGGTGGCTAAAAATCTCTTTGGTGGCCGAGCCCCGGGGGTGGACGAGATTCGCCATAAGTACCTCAAGACCCTGGATGTTGTAGGGCTGTCATGGTTGACACGCCTCTGCAACATTGCGTGGAGGTTGGGGGCAATGCCTTTGGCATGGCAAAACGGGGTGGTGGTTCCTCTCTTCAGAAAAGGGGACTGGAGGGTGTGCTCCAACTTTAGAGGGATCACATTCCTCAGCCTCCCCGGGAAGGTCTATGCCAAGGTACTGGAGAGGAGAGTCCGGCCGTTGGTCAAACCTCGGATTCAGGAGGAGCAATGTGGTTTTTGTCCTGGCCATAGCACATCGGACCAGCTCTCAACCCTCTCAAGAATTCTCGAGAGTTCGTGGAAGTTTGCCCAACCAGTTTACATATGTTTTGTGGACTTGGAGAAGGCATTCAACCGTGTCCCTCATGGTTTTTTTTGTGGGGGGTGCTTCGGGAGTATGGAATATTGGGCTCGTTGTTATGAGATGTTCGGTCTCTGTACGGCCATTGTGAGAGTTTGGTTCGTATTGCCAACACTCGGTCGGACTCATTCCCAGTGAGAGTTGGACTCCGCCATGGCTGCCCTTTGTCACCGATCCTGTTCATAATTTTTATGGACAGGATTTCTAGGCACAGCCAGGAAACGGAGGGTGTCATGCTTGGTGACCACAGGATCTCATCTCTGCTGTTTGCAGATGATGCTGTCCTGTTGGCTTCATCCAGCAATGACCTACAGTTCTTGCTGGGATGGTTTGCCATTGAGTGTGATGCGGCTGGGATGAGAATCAGCACCTCCAAGTCCGAGTCCATGGTCCTCAGCTGGAAAAAGGTGTATTGTCCCCTCTGGCTTGGGGACAGGCTCCTGCCTCAAGTGAAGGAATTTAAGTTTCTTGGGGTCTTATTCACGAATGAGGGGAGAATGGAGCGAGAGATTGACAGATGGATCGGAGCAGCAGCTGCAGTGATGTGGACGTTGTACCCGTCTGTTGTGGTGAAGAGGGAGCTGAGTTCTAAGGCAAAGCTGTCGCTTTACCAGTCAGTGGACGTTCCTACTCTCACCTATGGTCACAAGCTTTGGGTAATGACCAAAAGAACGAGATCGTGGATACAAACGGCTGAAATGAGCTTTCTCCATAGGATTGTTGGACTCACCCTCAGCGACAGGGTGAGGAGCTCAGTCCTCCGGGAGAGGCTCAGAGTAGAACCGCTGCTCCTCCACATTGAAAGGAGTCAGTTGAGGTGGTATGGGCATCTGATTAGGATGCCTCATGGACGCCTCCCACTTGAGGTGTTTTGGGCACGTCCCACTGGGAGGAGACCCGAGGGCAAACCCAGGACTCGCTGGAGAGACTATGTCTCCCAGCTGGTCTGGGAACGCCTTGGTATCCTTTCTGAAGAGCTGGAGCAGGTGGCTGGGGAGAGGGAAGTCTGGGCTTCTCTGCTTGAACTGCTGCCTCTGCGACCCGGACCTCCGGAAAAGTGGTAGAAGATGGATGGATGGATGGATGGATGGATGGATGGATAGAAGCATTGAATGCTTTATGCAGTGTTGCCAGCTCACTCTTTTGGAGTGATTCTCCCACTTTTTCCCTCTCTCTCACACCACAAACCCCATTTCTCACTCCAAAAGGAGGAAATTACTGGCAATATCATGTTGATTGTCTTCAGATTTTTCCCACAATCAGTGCTGTGAAGGCAGGATAAAGCAGACTGAACATGTTCTAGAAGTTCTGGCTGAAAGAGTCTGTTTTCAGCCTTACATTAATAAGCCCGTAATGTAATCCATTAATTAAATTATCTTGCTATGTGTGCAAGATGATTTAAGTATTCATTTAAAAGTAACGTGAAAGCTACTTTTCCAAGTAACTAGTTACTTTAATCATGTAGTAATTGGAAAAGTAACTCAGTTACTTTTGAAAAGAAGTAACTAGTAACTAACTAATTACTATTATTTAGTAACTTGCCCAACACTGCTCCTTAGTAAAAGGCACAT
Source organism: Pholidichthys leucotaenia (assembly GCA_020510985.1). Classification (NCBI taxonomy): domain Eukaryota; kingdom Metazoa; phylum Chordata; class Actinopteri; order Cichliformes; family Pholidichthyidae; genus Pholidichthys; species Pholidichthys leucotaenia. Next base: position 13,571,820 of record CM035849.1, read on the forward strand.
GGCAGCCTGCCTGGTGTTTGCTAAAAGGCACCTGAAGGACTTTCAGGCCATGAGAAACAAAATTCTCTGGTCTGATGAGACAAAGATTGAACTCTTTGGCGTGAATGCAAGACATCATGTTTGGAGGAAGCCAGGCACCACTCATAACCATGCCAATGGTGGTGGTAGCATCATGCTGTAGGGATGTTTTGTAGCGGCAAGAACTGGGACACTAGTCAGCATAGACGGAAAGATGAATGCAGCAATGTACAGAGACATCCTGGATGAAAAAAGAACACTCTTGACCTCAGACTGGGGTGATGGTTCGTCTTTCAGTAGGTCAACGACCCTAAGCACACAGCCAAGATATCAAAGGAGTGGCTTCAGGACAACTCTGTGAATGTCCTTCAGTGGCCCAGCCAGAGCCCAGACTTTAATCCAATTGAACATCTCTGGAGAGATCTGAAAATGGCTGAGCACTGACGCTTCGCATCCAACCTGATGGAGCTTGAGAGGTGCTGCAAAGAGGAATGGGCCAAACTGGCCAAAGAAAGGTGTGCCAAGCTTGTGGCATCATATTCAAAAGACTTGAGGCTGTAATTGCTGTCAAAGGTGCATCAACAAAGTATTGAGCAAAGGCTGTGAATACTGACGTACATGTGATTTCTTAGGTTTTTTTTATTTTTAATACATTTGCAAAAATCTCAAAAAAAAAAATCACATTGTCATTATGGAGTATTGTGTGTAGAATTTTAAGGAAAAAGTGAATTTAATCCCATCTGGAATAAGACTGTAACATAACAAAATGTGGAAAAAGTGAAGCGCTGTGAAGACTTTCTGGATGTACTGTATATATCAAAATAAATTACATGCCTGCCCATCCCACTTTTATGCAAAGGTAATTTTTTTTTTTTACTATAACATTGTAACAATCAACTATTAAATAGGGACTATTACCCCAAAAAACGGGTTGTAAATGATTTCAAATGCACAAGCAAATATGGTGTTAAGATTGTGTTGTAACTGAACACAAAAGACAAAAAATAATAGTTACACATTCAATTATTTCTTTACAGGTTTACCGGTACAAAAAATTGTTCTCATCAGCAACTAAAGATAATTTCTCAGTCCGTTACACTCAGTCTCATATCATGTACAGATGCTACATCCAGACACCAGAGAAAAAGAGTCCAGATCCTCCACCAAAATAACTGGAAGTTCATGTCTTTAAAATAAGGGAAAAAGACTCTGAGCTCAGGAAAAATTGCAGCCCTGAAGGAAGAGAAAAAAAGGCTCAATCTCACAAGCCTGCAGCCCCGTCACCCCTCGGTCATTCTGACAGCTCAGCTCAGCATTAATCAATGCAACAATACTGTGAAACTTAGACAGCTGCAGTAGTGTGAAAAAGTGTTGGCCCCCTTCCTGATTTCTCATTTTTTGTGTTTGTCACACTTCAATGTGACAGATTGTCAAACAAATTTAAATATTAGACAAAGATAACACAAGTAAACACAAAATGCAGTTTTTAAATGAAGGTGTTTATTTTTAAGTGTAAAAAAAAAATCCAAACCTACATGGCCCTGGTGAAAAAGTGATTGCCCCCCCCCCCACCATTAAAACATAAATGAACTGTGGTTTATCACATCTGTGGAAATCTGAGCTCAATTTCTCTAGCCACACCAAGGCCAGATTACTGCCACACCTGTTCTCAATCAAGAAATCACTTAAATAGGACCTGCCTGACAAAGTAAAGTAGACTAAAAGACCCTCAAAAGCTAGACATCATGCTGAAAACCAAAGAAATTCAGGAACAAATGAGAAACAAAGTAAATGAGACTGATCAGTCTGGAAAAGGTTATAAAGCCATTTCTCAAGCTTTGGGACTCCAGTGAACCACAGTGAGAGCCATTATCCACAAATGGTGAAAACATGGAACAGTGGTGAACCTTCCCAGGAGTGGCAAGCTGACCAAAATTACTCCAAAAGCGCAGTGATGACTCAATCAGAGGTTACAAAAGACCCAACAGCAACATCCAAAGAACTGCAGGCCTCACTTGCCTCAGTTAAGGTCAGTGTTCATGACTCCACCATAAAAAAGAGATGGGGCAAAAATGGCCTGCATGGTAGAGTTCCGAGATGAAAACCACTGCTGAGCAAAAAGAACATAAAGGGTCGTCTCAGTTTTGCCAGAAAACAGCTTGATGATCCCCAAGACTTTTGGGAAAATACTCTGTGGACTGACGAGACAAAAGCTGATCTTTTTGGAAGTTGTGTGTCCCATTACATCCGGTGTAAAAGTAATACAGCATTTCAGAAAAGGAACATCATGCCAACAGTAAAATATGGTGGTGGTAGTGTGATGGTCTGGGGCTGTTTTGCTGCTTCAGGACCTGGAAGACTTGCTGTGGTAAATGGAACCAGAAATTCTGCTGTCTAAAAAAAAAAGTCTGAAGGAGAATGTTCGGCCATCTGTTCATGACCTCAAGCTGAACCACACTTGGGTTCTGCAGCAGGACAATGATCCAAAACACACCAGCAAGTCCACCTCTGAATGGCTTAAGAAAAACAAAAGACTTTGGAGTGGCCTAGTCAAAATCCTGACCTGAATCCGATTGAGATGTTGTGGCATGACCTTAAAAAGCCGGTTCATGCTGGAAAACCCTCCAATGTGGCTGAATTACAACAATTCTGCAAAGATGAGAGGGCCAAAATTCCTCCACAGCGCTGTAAAAGACTCATTGCCAGCTATCGCAAACACTTGATTGCAGTTGTTGCTGCTGAGGGTGGCCCAGCCAGTTATTAGGTTTAGGGGGCAATCACTTTTTCACACAGGGCCAGTTAGGTTTGGATTTTAGCTTCCCGTAATAATAAACACCTTCATTTAAAAACTGCATTTTGTGTTTACTTGTGTTATCTTTGTCTAATATTTAAATTAGTTTGATGATCTGAAACATTTAAGTGTGACAAACATACAAAAAGATGAGAAGTCAGGAAGGGGGCAAACACTTTTTCACACCATTGTATAGGACCACAAACAACAAATGAAGTTTTCTAGATTATGTAGCAGAGTCAATAAAAGCATTCCTACTTGGCTTGCTAAGTGTGTTGACCCTCTTAAGCCCCATTTCCACCAGTATCACCTGGGCTTTACTTTTTTTACTTGTTTCGGTTTTTCGCCATTTCCACCCAAGTCCTCACGGTTTAACCGTTACGATTTTTGTGCCTGTTCAGAGGCAGGGTACAGCCGAGCGAAAAGCGAGGTGTGATTTTACGTCAATCGACTGCTAAACGCTGATTGGTCAGGGCGTAACGTCACAAAACGCGTCCATTTTGTTTTCTGTTGAAGCTACACGACTGCCATTTGTAATTTCAGCGAGTAACCGCAGTGACTGGATTCACAATTGTGTTCTCATATAACGATGTCCACGCACAAGTTTATTCCATGAACAAACGAGGAGGTGCGGACTTGTCTGTCCCTCGTAGCCGATGACTACATTCAGAGCGAGTTGGTGGGGCAACTCGCAATGAAAAAATATACCAGGAAGTGTCCAGCCTGCTAATGGCAGAGAATTTGGACTCGACACAGCCACGCAATTGGAAAACGGTGACGTTGAGTGTTGTTTTGTTATTGTCCGTCTTCTTGCCTTTCGGTCAAAAGCGCACTTTATTTAAGCATTAAAGAAAGTTGTTTGATTGTGGGCAATTGTGGTGATGGCTAGCCCGCTAATAGCTAGCTACCTCTGTACCTTGTTGTTACCTCGCATCAAGCTGCTGAATCGCGCTTTTATTAGCTTATTGTATTCTGGTTAAAAAGTTTTGTGTTTGCGGTACATGTTGCACTTTGTTTTTGAGCTTTATTGTGTGTTTTTTCCTTCTATACACAGTTTTCAAATCCCTTGGGGTCCGCCTCACTGGACTGCCCCGGCATCTCCCGGTCAAGTGCTGGTAAGGCACAACAAACTGAAAATTACCACCCGGTTGTTTTTATATGTGATTGTTATTTTCTATAGATGCATAATAAGGAATTTAAAATGTCTTTCTTCGTTTATAAAAATACTAGATTCAGGGGTGTTCATAGCCACAGTGGCCCAGTGTTATAGGTGTGTCGGTGGTGGAAATACTGTTGTATTTTCACAAAAAAAAAGGAGCACATGTACCGACTTCAAATCAAAATGCTTGATTGAAATTCTTCAAGTCAGCTAACACTATTAACCCATTCTGATTTATGAGGCCACAGTACAAAGAAATTCTTTTTAAAATAACCCATTAAATCAAAATACTTTTTACAATTAATCCTTTTTGAAATGAAGGGGGGCCTAACCACATCACCACAGAAGTTTCTTATAGTCCACTCTACTGAGGGGCAGCAACATGACAGTTGAGCTTAAATACAGCAACGAAGCATCCCACCACAGGCTTTCAACAGTTTAATTCCATAATATTTTTTCTGACATGTTTTGATCCGGTGTTATCTAAATACAATGACTTCTGTCTTTCATATAGGCAAGCTGAAAAGGTCCAACAACATTGCAGACCTTGCATCACTGATGGCCCAGAGTCATGCTGAGGAGATGCGGATCCATGAAAGGATGCTCGAACAGCATCAACGGCAGCACGGACAGCGTGAAAGACACCTGCAGTTAGCCGCATTAAGAAGGGATGAGCTGACAGAGACAGCTTCCTTCCACGGATACTTCCGAAACCATTTTGGCAGTCTGGTCGAAGTACTGAAAGCTCCCCATTTGTAAACATGTTTTGGGAATACTTGTAATGTAATAAAATGTTAGTCTTTTGGATAAAAGTGTGGTTTGTATATTATAACACTGGATGATAAAGGCAAATAATTACATACACATTCCATTGCCTCATATGACCCTAATCCTGCTGTTCAGCCATAAAGATGTCAAGATTTTTAATGGTAATGTAATTGTTATTGTTAAATTTAATAAATATTACCACTGCTGTATCCATTGCTCTACATTAGGTACAGTTTTTAAGTAAAATTGTAAGCAGTTGCACAGGTGTAATTTACATTCAGCAGTAGACACTGATAAAGGTGAAAGTCGAATTAGGTAAAAGGTAAGTACATGTGAATTGAATGTTATATTGGCATTCCAAATTCTGAGAATTCCAATAAATTATAAGCAGTCTAGTATAATATAAAGTGAAAATACCCATACATGTAAACCCAAATATAACATTTTCGATGTTGTAAACGTTGACATGAATATGATAAACCTATGCTATTGTGATTCAATAGATCCATAGTGATCTTTGGTTTGAAAAAGAAAATTATAATTTGGTGTTGGGCAGTGTGACAATGTCACAGTATTTAGTAGGATTAAAAAAAGTTTCATCATAAAATTTCTAGGTTCATTGGCAATTCCATCAAACCAAAAGTGAGTTGTCTAGCTGCAGCATTTTTTTTAGAATCATTTCTACGTTGTTTTAGTGTGTAATTAGCCACCACTGAACAGATAACCCTTATAAATAACAATAGATGGGAAAAATGATACTCAAATGATACACAATGGGCCTAGATTTGGATTGGCTTTTTTATAATATTATCAATTATTTGGTAAGTTAAAGTTAACTGGAAGTATAACAAGTTTCCACATATAATTCCAAGGTCAATTGGCAATTCCATCAAACCAAAAGTGAGTTGTGTAGCTGCAGCATTTTCTTTGCAGTCATTTTCTACGTTGTTTTAGTGTGTAATTAGCCACCACTGAACAGATAACCCTTATAAAGAACAATAGATGGGAAAAATGATACTCAAATGATACACAATACAAAAAATGGGCCTAGATTTGGATTGGCTTTTTTATAATATTTTTAATTATTTTGTAAGTTAAAGTTAACTGGAAGTATAACAAGTTTCCACATATAATTCCAAGGTCAATTGGCAATTCCATCAAACCAAAAGTGCGTTGTATAGCTGCTGCTTTTTTTGGGAAGTCAGTTTATCATCAGTGTATCATTATTACACAATACACAAAATGGGTCTAGATTTGGATTGGCTTTTTTTATAATATTATAAATTATTTGGTAAGTTAAAGGGGTTTAGGATTAAGCTTCTGCATTATTTTAAATTACCCCGGTGTTTCAGCATTTAATTAACCGTCTGTTAACATTTAACCGTTTTGAACGGCAACGTAGTTTAAAAGTGCACAACATTTTATTTAAAAAACATGTTTGACATATGTATGCACATGAACACTGAACAAATGAAATGATCTCTGAATGATCTCTGCTTCATATGCAGCTGCTTCAGATTCCTCCTGGGCAACCGCTATTCTCCTCTCCTGCTCCAACGTGTGTTGTCTCAATCCACGTCGTCTTCTCCTGTAAAATTCTCTTGTCTCGTTAAAGATATTCATTGTGTTAAAAACCGTGGAAATCCTCCGCTCGTAATCGGCTATTTTTTCAGTGTTGTTGAGGAGTCGGTCGTGTCCTTTACTACGTCAGCAGTGTAGCGCCACCTCGATCCCGCCCACCCCAGCAATACTCGGCTTTCCGCGGTTGTGATGGAGGCGCAGCCGTGGGAGAAACAAGTAAAAAAGAAAAGAAAAGAGTAGCGCAGAACTATGTAGTGGAAATGTGGCTTTAGTGGCACAGGTAGAGTTCTGGACTCTGGAGCCTGAGGTTATGGGTTTGAACCCCCAGTTGGACACCACCAGTTCAGCTTAACCGCCTGTCTCCTTGGCTACAATTATACTTTATGATAATTAGGTCTATCTTTATGTATTTATAATTTTATCACATAAAGTGCAATGCATCAGAATGTGTTGATGCATTGCACTTTATGAAGCACTTTATGTGGCACTGCTACAATATTAAAACCAGATCTCAGAGTTTACATCGTCTGTCAACGTCAAACAGTGTTTTGAATCCGTACTTTTGGTTTAACTTTACTTTTCACTTTCTATTTTGAACATTTTTTTGCTGCTTTAAATGTACACCAAATATGATGAAAATAGTCTGAAAAACATGATGGAAATTGTTGATCATAATTCTGGTTTTACTTGCCCCATCAACACAATTTAAAAACTGGGAAAGAGTTTCAAATCTGCACGAGGCCAAGGACCACCTCTGGTCAAAAACTTCATCCAAATCCATTCAGTAGTTTTGAAGGATTATTCCTAACACTGTGAGTAGATAAGAGCCTTGGTGGAGGTATGCATTCTCAGATCATCACACAATGTTATGATTTTCTGTAATGAATCCAGGTTTGGAGGCCAAACCCGATTCGGACTCATTGTTATGCTCTGACCTAGTTTCCTCCTGACAGCTCGGGCACACCCCCTCCTCCTGTCGAGCTCCGTCAGCTGCGCTGTCTGGTGTTCACACACATACACACACCCACATGCACACACACATGCACTCACTCCATTCATTCTCATTTCACACACTCTCACACACTTGGTGTTAATCAGTTCGGCCCATGCATTCGCACACCGGCAATCTCTTTCCTCGTTAGCTTCTGGAGTATTTGTTGGGTGGGCCAGAGGAAAGAGACCGTCGGGGCATACGTGTCCATACGTGGCAGCTTGTTTTCCCGCTTATGGTTTCACTCCCTTCGTTTTTCTCCAGCCCGTCTCTGCTAACCCGTTTCATCTGTTGGTGTTTCAGCTGGCCCTGCTTCTCCACTTCATCCTCCAGACTGCATGTTGTGCCCCAGATCAGCCCCAGCCTTGTAAGTCTTTCTTCGCCTTTCCTTCTGAGCATTACAGCCCTGCAGCACTAGGCTGTTCACCTTTCCTTTTCCATGCTTTGCGCAGCTCTGTTGCTCGAGGCTCCATTTTAGACCAGCTGTTGAGCACTCGGCTGGCGCCCTGTAAGTTTGGTGGCTCAACCCAATCATTGCATCTCTCCATATATTGTGTGGTAACAGAACTGCATCTGTGATTATTAGACTTGTGATTTTTGGTGAACTGAAATAAACCGACACTCTCTTCTCCTGCAATTGGGTTTTATTCTTTCTCTCGTGTGCCATGTTATGGCACACAGAGGTTAATGACAGTTTCTAGGCCAAGAACCACCTCTGGTGAAAACTTCATCCAAATCCATCCAGTGGTTTTTGTGTAATCCTGCTGCACAAATATAAACAAGGTCCTTGGTGGACGCATGCACTCTCATATCATCACCAAAATTTAACAGGTTCATCTTTGGCCCAAGGGCTACCTCTGGGGAAATTTTCACCAAAATCCATCCAGTAGTTTTTGCGTAATCCTGGGGGGTATAAATTGGTTTTGCCCATAATATACCCGGGGTATAATCTAGCCTGGGCCAATTCACACTTTGTGGGCTCTGTGGAAGACTTAACAAAAATTTTTGTGCTGCCAAATGTGCTCAACAACACAAATTCCATACTTCCAACAGATACTTTTCACATCGATGAGGTAAATGAGAAGTTAATTGCTGGCGTTGTTAAAACACTGTCAAACTCAAAAACTAATGATATCTACAATATGAGCACCTCCTTTCTCAAAATGCACAGCAAAATATTAATCAAACCACTGACTCATCTCATTAATCTCTCCATTAGGTCTAGTACATTTCCATCTGGCTGGAAAAAAGCTGTCGTCATACCAGTTCATAAATCAGGCAGTAAAGACGATATATGCAATTACCGCCCAATCTCTATCTTACCAGTCCTATCTAAGGTTCTTGAAAAAGTTGTAGCTACACAGCTGATAGACTACTTACAAGACAGTCAACTTCTTCATCCACATCAATTTGGTTTTAGACCAGGATACTCAACAGAAACAGCAAATTGTTGCCTTATTGAAAACGTCAAACAGTCCTTGGACAGGGGTAATGTGGTAGGAGCTGTTTTTCTAGATCTCAAAAAGGCTTTCGATACTGTAAACCACAGTTTGCTTTTATCCAAAATGGTATCTTTTAACTTCTCCCCAAATACATTAGAATGGTTTGCATCTTATCTCCAGAATAGAGAACAGTGTGTAAAAGTTCACCAGGATAAATCCTCATTTTTAAACAACCGCATGGGTATCCCACAAGGGTCCATTCTTGGTCCTTTACTTTTCAGCATTTTTATTAATGACTTGCCGTTACACTGCTCAGCTGCAACATGCCAACTTTATGCAGATGATGCAGTTATTTACACAGCTGCCAAGACTCCAGCACAGGCTGCAGATGTACTGTCTACAAGTATGGTTGATGTCCAAGAGTGGCTCCTCAAGAACCATCTATTGCTGAACCTTCAGAAAACAGTCTCAATGTGCTTTTCAATCAAAAAATGTAACCTGCAACATTTTAAAGTTAATATACACGATCATGACATCAGTTTAGCTACAGAATTCAAATACCTTGGCATTGTACTAGATCCTCAACTCAAATTTAATCTTCATATAAAGAAAATTTCAAAAACAGTAAAAAAAAATCTGAACTGCTTTAAATTAATTAGATATTACATACCTTACGAAGCAGCTGCACTGTATATGCATTCTATGGTTTTTTCTCATATATCATACTGTTTGACAGTCTGGGCTCAAGCAGCCCCTTCCACAATAAGACATATAGGTTCATTATATAATCAAACCCTAAAAATCTTGGACAAAAAGCCCATTAGGTGGCATCACTGTAATGTTTTAAAAAAATACAACCTATTGAGTTTTGAGAGCTTCATTGACCTCTGTCTTCTGAAATTAACGTTCAAATGTTTCCATAAATCAGCACCCGAGCCACTTGCTGGTTTCGTCCAAAGACAGGACAGCAGCAGAGCCACCAGGAGTTCTGTTAACAATAACTGTAAAATATTCCACCGCAGAACCACATTTGGACAAACAGCTTTCTCTATAAAGGGCAGTCACATCTGGAACACAATGCCAAATGAAATTAAAATAATAACGGACTTTAAAACATTCACTAAAAAGGTTAAAAACTGGCTGAAAAATAAACAAGAATGTACTCATGTATGAATTAATTGTCTGCAAAGTGAGAGTGAATGAAGGGAAGGAATAAATGTGTTTGTTTATAGTGAGTGACGGAGGGAGGAAGGCCTGAAATAGGCAAATGTGAGTTATGTTATATGTGTTAAATGTGAGTCAGGCTGTTATATTTGTGTATTTATAATATTTATAATATTTATGTTAAATGTGAGTCAGGCTGTTATATTTGTGTATTTATAATATAATATTTATAATTGTGTATTTATAATTTTTCTGCATTGATGTATGTGGTTATTGTGTATATTTTTTATCTTGATTCTTTTTTCTAAAGCCCATCCAGGGACAAGAGTTGCAAATTAGCTAATAGCTATACACTCTATGTGCAACACATCAGATTGATTGTCTTTGATTAATTGTCTATGTTTATTGCACTGTCCCTGTCAAATAAACTAATCTACTACTACTACTTTAACCCCAGGTATAGTCTAGACTGGGAGAATACTGTGGCCCGGGTTGCAGCAACTGCCTGTGCCGCAACCTGGGGATGCTCCCTGGTGTCATGGGTGGTCCTCGCGGACCACTATTGAGACACTGTAGGCAGCCGATGAGTTTGCATATTTATTAAGGACATATGCTACAAAATAATGAGCCATGTGGGGCAAAACACAAATAAAGACTATGGCTAAGACACAATGACGACATACTGATGACAAGGAACAACTTACTGGGAACACAGAGGATTGAGAGGGTGGCTGGAGCCAGGGAATAGGGACCCCAGCCGAACGTTGGGGAGACCAGCGTTAGACGTGTGAGGTCGCAGCCCGGAGTAACCTAAGCTGCTCCCTTAAATAGGGCAAAAGGATTATTCAGCTGATGAGGACGTCATCAGCTGAAATGGCAAACAGCTGTCACTGTGGAGCTCGGCTCTGACAGCAGGAAAGTCCCACAGAGACGCTGTCAGAATAAGAGCCCGGGAGGGCCATAAAGAAAACTACCACAGAACGGGAGGAAAATACTGCATGACCCAAGTGCGGATGATATCGGCGCTCAGACCATGACACCTGGAGCTGATGGCACTGATGGCCAGCTCCCCGTGACTGGCATGCCAGCGCCCCGCCGCAGAACCACAACGAAACCACCAGAAGACCGGATGGAGCAACGCAAGGCACATTGTAGACTGTAGACTGGTGAACCAGGTGGGAACAGGGATGGTTATTAGGGTGACTAAGATCTGAAGAAAGAGGCAGCACGGTAGCAGAGTGGTTAGCACTGCGGCAGCACAGCAACTCACCCTTGGCTGGGGAATCCTGGGTTCGATCCCAGCCCCCGACCAACAGTGATCTGTGTGGAGTTTGCATGTTCTCCTCATGTCTGCGTGAGTTTACTCCGGGATTTCTCCGGTTTCCTCCCACATGCCAAAAAATCATGTAAGTTAGGTTAATTGGCATCAAACTGGGGATTCTAAATTGTCCTTAGGTATGACTGTGAGAGTGAATGGTTGTCTGTCTCTCTGTGTTGGCCCTGCGATGGACTGGCGATCTGTCCAGGGTGTACCCTGCCTCTCGCCCTAAGATGCTGGGATAGGCTCCAGCCCCTCCAGCCCCCCTGCGACCCAAAAAGGATTAAGTGGAAGAAGATGAATGAATGAAAATCTGAAGAAAATAACAATATAAGCCACGCTCGGTTCAAGCTTCCTGGTACCAGCGTTAGCTTGGGGGCTAATAGGCTACCTTTAGCACCACTTCCATCTACATGATAGACAACTAGGTGGGCCAATAATAGAGCAGTGGGCAGGTCTCAAGGACGGCGGTGGGTCAGTTTTTTCTAGACATGACGTATAAGAATTCCACAGAAAAGTCAAAAATGTTTCTGGCATTTCTTGGAGAGAGAAACGAGATAAAGGCTGTGTGTTTTTTAAGAGAATTGACTGTTTTGAAAATTGTTGGATAATCAGGTGACCAGTAGACTCATTTCAGACAGTTCAAACCTACAAACACAACATGTTTCAGTCAATGATTCCTTTAACATCTAGTTTTATTCATCAGTGTAGATGAACACATGTGGCTGTGATGATGAAGTAAATTAGAGCTTCAAGCTTCAGAAAAACCAGAAACAGCTGGAGGAGTTTTCACAGTGAGAGTTAATATCTTCATCACTGATGCACACTTGAAACTTTCTCACCTTTGGGCTGGATCATCATGGTCCCGTTTGAAGTGAAGAGGGAAGTCCTTGGACCGATCACTCCTCATGGAGACACAGCTGGGTCCAGGTCCAAGTCCAGGTCCAGGTCCAGGTCCAGTGTGCTGCTCTGACCTGTGAGTGTGAATAACAAAGGTTTGGTGATGTGAGCGCTGAGCTCTGACATGGAGAAGAGTCCTGGACAGTTAGAGATGGTCCTCTCACCTTTGACCTTTGGTCTGGACCTCATGGTCACGTTTGAAGTGAAGAGGAAAGTCCTTGGACCGATCACTCCTCATAGAGACACAGCTGGGTCCAGGTCCAAGTCCAGGTCCAGGTCCAGTGTGCTGCTCAGACCTGTGAGTGTGAATAACAAAGGTTTGGTGATGTGAGCGCTGAGCTCTGACATGGAGAAGAGTCCTGGACAGTTAGAGATGGTCCTCTCACCTTTGACCTTTGGTCTGGACCTCATGGTCACGTTTGAAGTGAAGAGGAAAGTCCTTGGACCGATCACTCCTCATGGAGACACAGCTGGATCCAGGTCCAGGTCCAGTGTGCTGCTCTGACCTGTGAGTGTGAATAATGAAGGTTTGGAGATGTCAGTGCTGAGCTCTGACATGGAGAAGAGTCCTGGACAGTTAGAGATGGTCCTCTCACTTTTGACCTTTGGTCTGGACCTCATGGTCCCCCCACAGAGGTTTAGAGGGACGGACTCTGTCCTCTGGGTCCTGATCCATAGCAGAGACCACACCTACACACAGACACACAACTACATCATTAAACTACACAACAGAGAGGCTAAGCCCCGCCCCTTTACTTCTGCATCATGGGACCATCTTCAGGAAAACTGAGTATTGAAATGAATGACATAAAATATATGTTAGTTACTACATCGATAAAGTTGTAGATTGTTGCAAAAAAAAAGTCATTTGAAAATCTGTAAATTGTTTTGAAAAAAAATTTGCAGACGAACAAAAAAAAAAATCCCAAAATTATCAGGAAAATGTGACAAATTTACAAGAAAAATAAATTAATTGCAGGTATGAGAAAAAAGAGTCACAAGCTGACCTGCCTCAAATTAAAAAAAGAAAAAAGTTCAAATTTAGCATTAAAAAGTCATGAATTTACAAAATAACAGTGTTAAATTTACATTAAAAAAATTATACAGTTTTGTATGAAACAGGTTAAAAGAATGTTTGGAGTTAAAGACAAACTCTGGTGGATACAAATATCCTTCAAAACAAATCTACATTGTCTAAAATGGTGTCTGATGCCCTTTTTTCCACAAAAAACTTTCATTGTCTTACAGTTGCTTGTAAAAATCTTTTCCCTTTTCCTCCTCCTTCAAACACCAGGATCTAATTAGGCCCCGCCCACATCCTGCCCATCAGCACATAGAAGTCTGCACAGTTGGTAAATTTGGACAGCCAGTGCTTCGTCTTGATTGGTTCACCTGTTATGGTGACATCAGCAAAAACGCTCTGTCTAAACTTGCCTTTTTCCAAGGGGAGGAGCTTAACTGAACTTTCACAGCAGAAAAACACAGACATGACACATAAGAGTGATTTAACTCTTGATATGTGATGGAAGTCATCAAAACATCTTACAGACATGTTAACGAGAAAAAAACTTGATTTATAGCGAAGCGTCACTTTAAGCTAATCTTCATGCTCAAGGTATTTTACCTGATTTATTGATTTAGTTTGTACAGCATTTTCTTCAGAGGTCCAGATCTCTGCCACCGATTTCTAGCTTTCTGGAGCCCAACCCAAGATTGGGTTCAGGTTCAGGTTCAGGTCACTTTATTTGTACCCGTAAGTAGACTTGTTTTGGAGTCAGGTGACATCCATATTTACAAACCAAAGTTACATTCAACATGAACACAAACACAGGCACACATGAAGCTGACTATAAACACGATAAAAGTACTCAAGGCTCCATCAATCAGGACATAAGACAAAGAGATAATAGAAAAAACAAAGACATAAGAGAGAAGGGTCATATTAAAAAGTTAAAAACTAGTCAAAGAGGTTAAAGACTCAAAAGTCTAAAACCCAATAAAAGATTTAGAATCCAAATAAAAAAAAACTACAAAAATAAGTAAATATGAAATAAAATTAATAAATAGGTAACTAAATTATGTGCAATATATTTTTACATCTTGTTCAACTCTGACAGCAGCACAAACTAGAAAAGCACTCGGAGAGCGCAGACCTCCGCCAAGCGCCACAGTTCCCCCCATACACTGTTTGTGTGTACGTTTTCAGATTCCTTGACCATGAAAACATATGACTAGCAATTGGATTCACAATGATAGGATTAGTGGTTCAGTAGTTATTGACGAAAATGGCATTTTCCGTAATGGCGGTTTAGCACCACAGTTCCCCCATACGGTGTTTGTGTGTACGTTTTCAGATTCCTTGACCATGAAAACATATGACTAGCAATTGGAATCACAATGATAGGATTAATGGTTTAGTAGTTATTCAAGAAAATGGCATTTTGCGTAATGGCGGTTTTCTTGTGGACAGTGATCCGGATCACCACCAAAATCTAATCATCTGTAGGATACCCCATTTCTGACAATCTGTGAAAATTTCATGAAAATCCGTCCATAACTTTTTGAGTTATCTTGCTAACAGACAGACAGACAGACAGACAAACCAACGGCGATGAAAACATAACCTCCTTGGCGGAGGTAACAAAGTTGTTTTTGTAGCTCTGGGTTTTACTTTTTGGGACAGCAAACCTCCGTCTGGAGAGAAGAAGCTGAAGGTGGCAGTGCAAAGGGTGGGAGTCATCATTTAAAATGGAGGTAGCCATCCTCTGTACCTGTCTGGTGTACAGGGATGTCAGGCTCATCTGTGACTCACCAAGCAAACGACTGGACCATCTAACAACCTGATCCGAGGATTTCCTCTGTTTCAGTTTTATCTGACCAAACCATGACACTAAAGAAAAGGATAGAACAGATTCAATTAAAGCCCGATAAAACACTGCCATTATGGTTTGGTCAATTTGGAAGCGTGCAAGTTTCTTTAAACAATGCAAATGTTGCTGACCCTTTTTGCACACCCTTTCACAGTTCTCTTCAAAGTTTAAATTACTATCAATCATCGTCCCAAGATATTTGTAGGATTGCACACATTCAGTGGTCTGGCCTTTTAGTACAGTGACTTCGTGCCTGGGAGTTTTCCTCCTAAAGTCAATAATCATGTCTTTAGTTTTTGTCATATTCAGCTGCAGGTAGGAATCCTCACACCAGTGAACAAAATCATCAACTACTGGGCCGTGGCCACTCTCACCATCCTGGAGGAGACTGACAACAACTGAATCATCAGCATACTTTATAATGTGTCTGTTGTCATGTCTGCTCCGACACGTTTGTGTACAGGATGAAGAGTAGTGGTGACAACACACACCCCTGAGGAGAGCCAGTAGAAGAACACTTTTGGTCAGACAATGTACCATTGACCCTTACTCTCTGTGTCCTGTTGGTTAAAAAATCCAGAATCCAACGCATCAGATTATTACTCAAATCAAATTGTTGCAGGAGCCTTTCAACTAAAATATGAGGTTGGATTGTATTAAAGGCGGAAGAAAAGTCGGGGCGGCAGTGGCTCAGGAGGTAGAGCAGGTCGTCTAATAACCCGATGGTTGGCAATTCGAATCCCGCTCTCCCCAGATAACCTGCCGTTGTGTCCCTGGGCAAGACACTTCGCCTGCATTGCCTCCAGTGCCCATAACACTGGGTATGAATGTGTATAAATGTATAAAATGTTCGGTGGTGGCCAGAAAGGCCGTTGGCGCAGATTGGCTGCCACGTTTCCGTCAGCCTGCCCCAGGGCAGCTGTGGCTGCAGAAGTAGCTTGCCACTACCATTGTCTGTCTGGAGTGAATGAATAATGTACCTAATTGTAAAGCGTCTTTGAGTATATATGATAAAGCGCTATATAAAACCGATGCATTATTATTTATTATTAAAAGACTGGCGTGTGTCCCATTAATATCAAGATGTTTCAAAAGCATGTTAAGCAAAGTGACAGTGGCATCCTCCACTCCTCTGTGAGGCCTATAGGCAAACTGCAAAGGATCCAATGCATGTTCAGTCTGCTTTAGGACCTCAAATCTGACCAGTTTTTCAAAAATTTTCATTAAAATGGAGGTCAAAGCAACTGGTCTAAAATCATTTACCATTTTAGGACAGCTGGATTTTGGAACGGGGACAACCACAGCATCTTTCCAGATCTTAGGCACATGTTGTGTCTGTAAGGACTTATTAAAAATGTAGTGAAACACAGGACTCAGTTCATGTGCACAGGACTTTACCAATCGCCCACATATATTATCAGGGCCCTGACTTTTGTTCACTTTTACAGCACAGAACGCCCTTTTAACATCCTGCACCTCAATATTAAAGTGCTGATTGTCTTTGAGTTTCTGTTTCAAATCTTGGGTTTCTGTGCTAAAATCAAAGGAATCAAAATGACCATAAAAAAAATTAAGAGCATTAGCCAGCTCTGAGTCTGAGTTAAAACTATCTAAAAACACAAGATTACTGCACTCTGTGCTCTGAAGGCCTGCAATAGTTTTCATATTGGCCCAGGCTGAACCAAGCTTCTTTGTTGCCATCTTGCTTTCAAGTTCTGATTTATAATTACCTCCGCCAGGCCGCAGGCCAGGAGGTTATGTTTTTGCCAGCGTTTGTCTGTTTGTCTGTCTGTTTGTCTTTTGGTTAGCAAGATAACTCAAAAAGTTTTGGACGGATTTCGATGAAACTTTCAGACGTTGTTGGAAATGGTACAAGGAAGAACTGATTAAATTTTGGGGATGATCCCGATCACCATCTGGATACAGGAATTTTTTAAAGGATTCTTTAACATTGTGAGATAAGGCCATTTTCAACATGTGTGCAGGCGCAATGGAGGGCGCTGGTCGTCGTGTCTGACGAACACAAACTCCGCGTTCTTCAAAGTTTTAGGCACAAAAGCACACGGAAAACAGTGATGGGCAGGGCCCGGCAGCGTGCCTGTGTTTGTGCTACGCTGCCAAAGCTGAGACGGGCAGCTATCCGGCGCCGGATTATTTGGCAGAAATTCCCCGGGCAGCCATAGTGGCTGCGCAAAAACAAGCTCTCTGCCGGGAAAGCTTCCAAATGCTCTTTTGTCCCGGAGCGCAACCCCAATATAAAACCCACGGCAACCTGTCTACCCAATTTGCATCCGTCAGTGAAGCCCTGAGTGCTACTTTCAGTGATCTATGAAAACGCTCGCAGCCTGGGACTTTGCAGATGGAGGAGATGGACACAACACCAACACTTCAGTTTTTATTATTAAAAAAAATTTTTTTTTTAAAAATTAAATAATAATAGATGGCGGCGCGCCCAGACGCAGCGGCCCCTCTTGGCATCAGCGAGTGTGAGAGTTTTAATCATCCCAGACGTACATTCTGTAAAACTTACAACCGTGAGACCTTATTAAACATCAAGGTACTGCACGCTGCAAGAATCGCGGCGATCGGTTGTGATTTGGACATCCTACGCCAGCATAGAATTCTGGCGGAGTCCCCGCTGGAAGCTACCCGTGAGAGGAGGAAGCGGAAGCGGAGGGAACGCAGGCAAAAGTGAGGAAAAAGGGCCGGGATCCATGCTAGGCTAAAGGCTAACCCCTCCAGACCAGCAGTACCGTCGCTTCTTCTCTCAAACGTCCGCGCCCTCGAAAACAAGGTGGACGAACTGCGTCTGCTGAGAGAAACCCGAAGAGAGTGGAGGGACTGCAGTGTGTTTGTTTTTACCAAGACATGGCTCCACAGCAACATTCCTGACAAGGCCATTCAACTGGAAGATATGGCGATGTTCCGTGCCAACAGGGAAACGGCGAGCTCCGGTAAGAGCCGGGGGGGTGGGCTATGCATCTTTGTTAACAAGAACTGGTGCGTTAATGCCACGTTAGTGTCTAAACACTGCTCTCCGTTAGCGGAGTTCCTTATTGTAAATTGTCGGCCTTATTATCTGCCGAGGGAATTCAGCAATGTGTTTGTAGTTGGTGTTTACATAGCGCCGAGCGCTAACACTAAAGCTAATGCTAAGAAGGCACTCGGGGAACTGCACAATGCAATCAGTGAAATCCAAACTTCACACCCAGACAGTTTTGTGGTGGTTGCGGGGGATTTTAACCACACCAGCTTAAAGACTGTGCTCCCCAAGTTTAAACAATGTGTAGACTTTAAGACCAGAGGAGAGAATATGTTGGACTTAGTGTACACAAACACAGATGCATATAAAGCGATACCCCGCCCCCATTTCGGCCGTTCTGATCACATATCCGTGATGCTGGTGCCTGCCTACAAACCTTTATTGAAGCGCAGCAGGCCAGCAGTGAAACAAATCAGGATTTGGCCAGAGAGTGCAACCCCTGCACTGAAAGACTGTTTTCAGCACACAGACTGGAAGGTCTTCAAAATAGCAGCCTCCCAGGAAGACAGGGCAAATGTGGAGGAGTATGCTGATACGGTCACCAGCTACATCGCGAAGTGCACAGAGGATTTCACTACAGTGAAGACCATCACTATGCGGGGTAATCATAAGCCCTGGATGACTGCAGAGGTGCGCTCGCTGCTCACAGCCAGAGATGCAGCCTTCAGAGCGAAGGACAGGATCGCCCTCCGCTCAGCCAGGTCTGCGCTCTCAAAGGGAATTAAGGCGGCAAAGCGCGCCTATGCGGAGAAAATCCAGGGACACCTCTGTGACACTAAGAACACCAAGCAGATGTGGCAGGGAGTTCGGACACTGACGGGCTTTAAGCCTAGGCAGGGGGTCGATGATGACGACGCTTCGCTTCCAGACAGGCTTAACGACTTCTTTGCACGTTTTGAAGCATCAAACTCGACAATCAGAGGGAGGGCTGGCCCTCCCCCACCATCGGTTGGACCAGCTTTTACCATCAACACAGCGGACACACGGAGGACCCTAACCAGAGTCAACCCACGCAAAGCTGCAGGTCCAGACAACATTCCGGGACGTGTGCTCCGAGACTGCACGAGCGAGTTGGCGGATGTCCTGACTGACATTTATAACATCTCCCTGAGTCAGGCCATCGTTCCCAGATGCTTCAAGACCTCTATCATTGTACCGGTGGCAAAGAAACCAGTGGTGTCCTGTTTGAATGACTATCGTCCTGTTGCACTGACACCAATTGTGATGAAGTGTTTTGAGCGTCTTGTCAAACCACACATTACAGCCTGCCTCCCTGCATCACACGACCCGCTCCAGTTTGCATATCATTCAAACCGCTCCATGGAGGATGCTATAGTCACCACCCTACACTCTGTCATCACCCACCTGGACCAGAAAGACACCTACGCCAGACTCTTGTACATTGATTTTAGTTCAGCATTCAACACCATTATTCCCCAGAGACTGATGGAGAAATTACTCCTTCTCGGTCTGAACACCGCCACATGTCTCTGGATCCTGGATTTCCTGACTGAGAGACCTCAGTCTGTCCGGGTTGGAAACAACATCTCCAAGTCTGTCACGCTGAGTACCGGATCCCCTCAAGGCTGTGTACTCAGTCCACTGTTGTTTACACTTCTAACACATGACTGTGTATCCAGACACGAGGGGAACCAGATTATTAAGTTTGCAGATGACACCACGGTGGTGGGACTTATCCAGAGGGATGAGGAATCAATGAACAGGGAAGAAGTGAGAGACCTGGAGGGCTGGTGCAGGGAGAACAATCTGGTGCTCAATGTGGACAAAACGAAAGAGATGATTATCGACTTCCGGCGGTCACAGCCTGAGGATGCCCCCCTCAGCATCGGCGGCCGTTTCGTGGAGAGAGTAGAGAACATCAAGTTCCTCGGAGTGCAGATCTCGCAGGACCTGACCTGGAGCAAGAATTCCTTGGAGATCAGGAAGCGGGCTCAGCAGAGACTGCACTTCTTGAGGAAACTAAAACAGGCCTCTCTCCCCATCTGCATCCTCAGGACCTTCTACAGAGGTGTGGTGGAGAGTGTTCTGATGTACTGCATTGCTACATGGTACTCCAGCTGCAGTATGTCAGACAAAAACGCCCTGCAGAGGATAGTCAAGGGGGCGGAGAGGGCAATTGGAGTCTCCCTCCCCTCTGTCCAAGAACTTTTTCAGAACCGTTGTAGGAGCAGGGCACTGAACATTGTCAAGGACCGTTCTCACCCTCTGCATAAACACTTTGAACTTCTTCCATCTGGTAAACGATTCCGGAGCATCAGAGGCAGAACCACCAGACTGATCAACAGCTTCCTTCCACAAGCTGTCAGGATGCTGAACAGTTGACCCGGAATCTCTCATACACACTACTGCACCTACGGACATTTTGTATATTATAGTTAGTTATTCTTTTTTTTCCCCCAAGTATGTCTCAGGGATGTGTGAATGGATGGGGGGGTGGGGGTGGGGGGGAGCTATGTGGGAATGTGTCTTAAATCATGCTGCTTCTTATATGGATGCCGAGAGAAACGCAATTTCATCTTGCCTGCACTACAGTTGTATGTAAAGCAATATGACAATAAAGTTTGATTTGATTTGATTTAATGCTTTTACTACTGAACCACTAATCCTATCATTGTGAATCCAATTGCTAGTCATATGTTTTCATGGTCAAGGAATCTGAAAACGTACACACAAACACTGTATGGGGGGGAACTGTGATGCTTGGCGGAGGTCTGTGCTCTCCAAGTGCTTTTCTAGTTCTGTTTTGCTCTTAAAATTTCGGCCTTCAGCTCTTTTGTGGCAACCTGCAGTTCAGAAACAACCCCCATTTAAAGGCAAGTGCTTTCCTCTGTAAGCAGGATTTAACTGATTTTGTAACCCATGGCTTGTTGTTGGGATATATTTTGACACGTTTACATGGAACGATCATGTCCCTGCAGAAAGCCATGTATGAGCATGTCACGTCCACTAAAGAGTTCAAATCTTCTCCGCAGTCTAGCATGAACACCTCCCAGTCCGTACAGTTAAAGCATTTCTGGAGGCAGTGCACTGAATCTTCTGTCCACATGTCTGTGTCTCTGGTCTTCACCTTGTCTCTTCTGAGAGCAGTTTTATATGTGGGCAGCAAATGTACACAGTTGTGATCTGAGGATCCTAAAAGAGGAAGGGGAAGAGATTTAAAGACCCTCTCTATGGATCCGTAGCACAGGTCCAATGTCTTTTTTCGCCTGGTTGGGCAGGAGACATACTGATAAAAGTTTTTAAGTGTCTTCTTTAGAGACACATGGTTAAAATCCCAAAGGATAAAATTTGGAGCCTCTGGGGAAATCGACTGCAACCGCTGTACCACATCAAAGACAGTGCTGGAGGCGGAGGCAGCATCCGCCCTTGGATGAACGTACACAGTCGTGATGAAAAATTGGGGGAACTTGAGGGGCAGATAAAAGGGGCGTAGTGACATGGACAGCAGCTCCACATCTGGTGTACAGATACGGTCTCTGACCGTGACAGCTGTACAGTACTGTTTATTAATATACAAACATATGCCGCCCCCCTGACGTTTCCCCATTACCTCTTCCTGCCAATCCAAACAAAGTGGGGATCCAAAGCCGTCGATCCACAGGTCTGGGTCCCAGTCATGTGCCGTAAGCCACGTCTCCTAGTAAGCCATGACACAGCAGTTCTTGAAATCCTTCTGATATCGTACATTTCCATAAATTTCATCCACTTTATTTCTCAGGGATTGTACGTTCCCCATAATAATGGAAGGAAGAGGAATGCGGTTCAGCTGACGCCTCCTCGGGCTTAATCTTACGCCTCCATGCTTTCCGCGTTTCCTCCTCATGTCTCTCTTTTCATCGCTGTGTCCATGAAAATCTCTTAAAATAAAGTCCAGCAGTTGGGGCACAGACTCAAATACAGATGCTGCATTATCCATGTTTAAATGCAGTAACATGTCTCTGGAAAACTGCGTTCTTCCCGGCATGATCGCGATCGCGCTTACCTCCAAGACAAAGAGCCAATAAGAAAGAAACAACAGTGGAAAAACAAGAAGGAAATCCATACTGATGGAACCAGGGGGCTCTTCGTTATATATTCCACAAACATTCAAGGACAAAAACAGCACAGAGAATTACGTTAAAACACCTTAAGGTGCATAAAAACAGAGACAAAGACATCAAACTTTTTTCACCCGCTGCTTGTCGCTGCATGCACATGCGCTGGGTTTGGGCCCAGAGGTTGTGCAGAGCTCTGTCGGCACTTCCTCTGTCCTCATGGCTTGGTTTGTTTCTGCTCCAATGTGCACTGTCAGCTGTGAGTCCTTCTATAGAGAGGTGTGTGTCTTTCCAAACCACATCCCATCAGTTTAGTTCAGCACAGGTGGACTCCAGTCACGGTGGAGAAACATCTCAGCAATGATCCAGAGAAACAGGAGACACCTGAGCTGCAGCTCGACTGGTTTTGGAAAGTGTCTGAATACTAATGTGAATGGGAGATTTCACTGGTTTATTTTGATTAAATCTACAAAAAAAATCCTAAAATTCTGTTGGGAATGAATGTTTTCATCATTTAGTTCAGCTTTAAACTTTACTGTCATTCTTTACTTGGATCTCCTGCTGCAAAACTAAACTGTTAAACATCTACATTTTATTATTTCATCTAGACATGTAGATTGTTTTTTTAATTTACTCATTTCAATGAGCCCCAACTTCTAAGAAAGTTACTTGGACATTTTTAGAGCCTTTTTCCAACATTCTTCTATCATGTTTATCAGTCTTTTATCAGTCATTTGTTTTAATAAACAGCAGAAAAGACTCGTCTGACTGGACATTAATTTTTATGGATGTGTCAAGGAGACCAGACCAGTTCAGACTTCCTGTTTTTGGTAGATTGTGTTGTACAGTAAATGGCACATTATTGTGAAGTGTGGTGTAGTGATGTGCACTTCCCGTCACGTCACTG
Source organism: Pholidichthys leucotaenia (assembly GCA_020510985.1). NCBI lineage: Eukaryota > Metazoa > Chordata > Actinopteri > Cichliformes > Pholidichthyidae > Pholidichthys > Pholidichthys leucotaenia. The sequence goes on from CM035849.1 coordinate 13,594,827, forward strand.
CACCACCCAGTATAAGGCAGAGGCATCACCGCCGACTTATACCGAGCCATCAGCTCCAGCGTTCCAACTGTGCACAGTCTGTCACCTCCATAACCATAGAGCAGCACTGGGTCATCTCTTATTCTGTAGTAGGGGAAAAATTTACCGTGGCCCAACTCAACAATGATCTCTCCGCTTCTGTTTCAATCAGCAGCGGAACCTCCTCATCATCCAGCGTCACCATACAGGACTTGATCCCGTTGTTACTCGGGGACACTGCATGGACAATTGTTGGAGCGGGTGCAGTTGTTATTCTCCGTGGGCTCTCCAGTTTAGACACACCCTAGCAAAATGGTTCAAGAGTCCACACATGCCACAGCGCTTCCCTCTAGCCGGGCATTCCCTAGCCTTGTATCAGTGCTCGGACCCACAGCCCATGCACACGGGCTTTCTGGGGGCAGACCTCAGGTTGATGCTGTAGGATTCTGCGCTGTTGTCAGCCATGCTATCCTCGCGGTCAGGGTTTGCTACTAATGCTGCAGCGGCAGGTCCCAGCTGTCGTTGTGATTGGTGCCACTTTAGCTCCGAAGCTAGCTCGTCCACATTCTCCACCTGGAAAGCTAGCTTGACAGCCTCGGCTAACATCAGTTTACTTGGTGCTGAAAGCAGCCTAGCTCACAAAGCATTGCTGGTTGTGTGTTCCACCAGCTGGTCATGTACCATTCCCAAACAACACTTGTTAGCCAGCTGCCGCAGGCCAGCAACAAATTGGCGGACAGGCTCACCCACATGCTGGTGTCGTTGTCGGAGCCGAATCCTCCGGACGGTGACGTTGTTCAGGGTGTGGAAATTGTGCACCAGCAACTCGATCACATCCTCATAGGAGTCGGTAGCTCCAAGTGTACGCAGAATGCGCTGGCCTTCGAAACCCAAATTGTGCACCAGAAGCACACGTTCCACTGCCTATCAAGCTCATCCAGGTTGAGCGCTGCAATGTAGTTTTGAAAGGCGGCAAACCATCTTCGCCAAGGCACAGCTGGCTCACCTGGGAGCTCCAGGAAGGGCCGAAGCAGTGAAGCACACGCCTCCATTTTTTTTCTCATCGCCAAAATATCATGTCTGGAAATACCTTGTAAATGACGAGGCCAGGTGCACGGTGGAACTCAACTTTATTGGGGTCAGAACACACGATGTACAGCCACCAGGGAGGGGCATCGGCCAAGAGGCTGAACCCGGATGCCCATTGATATTTATAAGGGCGGTGTAGTGGTGAAATAGAAATGGGCGCCACGACACAGCTCTTCACAAATAAAAGCATTACACATGTGGACAGAATTGTTGGTACCCCTCTATTAATGAAAGAAAAACCCACAATGGTCACAAAAATAACTTGAATCTGACAAAAGTGGTAATAAATAAAAATTCTATGAAAATTAACCAATGAAAATCAGACAATGCTTTTGAATTGTGGTTCAACAGAATTATTTTAAAAAACAAACTCATGAAACAGGCCTGGACAAAAATGATGGTACCCTTAACTTAATATTTTGTTGCACAACCTTTTGAGGCAATCACTGCAATCAAATGATTTCTGTAACTGTCAATGAGACTTCTGCACCTCTCAGCAGGTATTTTGGTCCACTCCTCATAAGTAAACTGCTCCAGTTGTCTCAGGTTTGAAGGGTGCCTTCTCCAGACGGCATGTTTCAGCTCCTTCCACAGATGTTCAATAGGATTTACTGTAGATCAGGGCTCATAGAAGGTCACTTTAGAATAGTTCAATGTTTGGCTCTTAGCCATTCTTGGGTGTTTTTAGCTGTGTGTTTTGGGTCATTATCTTGTTGCAAGACCCATGACCTGCGACTGAGACCAAGCTGTCTGACACTGGGCAGCACCTTTTTATCTAGAATACCTTGATAGTCTTGAAATTTCATTCTACCCTGCACAGATTCAAGACACCCTGTGCCAGATGCAGCAAAGCAGCCCCACAACATAACAGAACCTCCTCCATGTTTCACAGTAGGGACAGTGTTCTTTTCTTGGTATGCTTCATTTTTGCGTCTGTGAACATAGAGCTGATGTGCCTTGCCAAACAGTTCCAGTTTTGTCTCGTCTGTCCATAGGACATTCTCCCAGAAGCTTTGTGGCTTGTCAACATGCAGTTTTGCAAATTCCAGTCTGGCTTTTTTATGATTTGTTTTCAACAGTGGTGTCCTCCTTGGTCATCTCCCATGAAGTCCACTTTGGCTCAAACAACAACGGATGGTGCGATCTGACACTGATGTACCTTGATCTTGGAGTTCACCTTGAATGTGTTTAGAGGTTGTTCTGGGCTCTTTTGTTACCATTCGTATTATCCGTCTCTTCCATTTTTCATCAAGTTTCCTCCTGTGGCCACGTCCAGGGAGGTTGGCTCCAGTCCTGTGGATCTTAAATTTCTGAATAATATGTGCAACTGTAGTCACAGGAACATCAAACTGCTTGGAGATGGTCTTAATAGCCTTTACCTTTAACATGCGTGTCTATAATTTTCTTTCTAATCTCCCAAGACAGCTCTCTCCTTTGCTTCCTCTGGTCCATGATTAGTGTGGTACACATCATGTCACCAAACAGCACAGTGACTACTTGTCACCCTTTAAATAGGCCGACTGACTGATTACAAGCTTGTAGACACATGTGATGTTAATTAGAGGACACATCTTGGTTGAACATGTCCCTATGGTCACATTATTTTCAATCTTTTCTAGGGGTACCATCATTTTTATCCAGACCTGTTTCATGAGTTTGTTTTTCAAAGTAATTCTGTTGAACAATAATTCAAAAGCATTGTCTGATTTTCATTGGTTAATTTTCATAGAATTTTTATTTATTACCATTTTTGTCAGATTCAAGTTATTTCTGTAACCAATGTGGGTTTTTCTTTCATTAACAGAGGGGTACCAACAATTTTGTCCACGTGTGTAATTGCTATACAACAAGTACAACGAAATTGTGGGTGCTCCACCAGGCTACTGCCCAATAAAGTAGAAGGATTAAATAAAACAGTTACAGAACACACAATTAAGCACACAACTGAAATTAAAATTAAATAAAAATGAAAATGGCCCAGGACTGTGGAAATATGCACAGGTATGGTAGTGGCTACGTGGGTGGAACGATGTACTAAAGAGTGCAGAGTGCAGAACACATAATTGAACACACAATTGAGTAAAATGGCCCAAAGATTATGGAAATGATACATAGTAGTGGTTTCACAGATGGTTCAATAAACATGAAAGTGCAGAGTGCAAAGGCAGGTGTGTTACTGTGATAATTAAAAGGTCCTCAGTTCTGTGCATGTGAACATTCGGGGGGGGGGGGGCTCTGACTGTTAGCAGTTTGGATGGCCCAGGGGAAGGAACTGTTTGTCAATCTGGAGGTGTGGGACCTGATTGATCTGAACAGTCATCCAGAGGGAAGCAGGTTGAACAGGTGGTGGGCGAGATGTGAGGTTTCTCCTGTGATGGCCTGGATCCTTCTGAGACGGGAGGATCTGGAGATGTCTTCCAGGGAGGGCAGATGGCTGCTGATAATTTTTTGGGTGGTGATGATGATCCTCTGCACAGCCTTCCTGGTCTCAGCTGTGGAGCCGGCGTACCACACACCCAGACAGTAGGTGAGCACACTCTCCACTGAACAGCGATAGAAGGCCAGCGACAGCTTGTGGTCCAGGTTGTTCTTCCTCAGGACATGGAGGAAGTGCAGCCGCTGCTGGGCTTTCTTCACCAGGGCCTTGATGTTGACAGTCCAAGAGAGGTCAGGTGTCCAGGAACCTGAAGGTGGGGATGTTTTCCATGTGGGCACGTTTTCCACGAGGTCGCCTGTTTGTTCTTCCTGATGTCCAGTATGAGTTCTTTGGTTTTTTGGACATTCAGTTTCAGGTTGTTTGCTTGGCACCACAGCAGCAGATTGTCATGATGAGGTGATTGCATCTCCCCCCTTCTGTCCTGTCTCTGGAGCTCATCAAGCGCACCTGCGTGACTACACACCTGCTGCCTGATTCACCAGCTTATTTAAGGGCCAGAGTGTGAGGGATCGTTGGGTTTGTGCCACCATTCAACAGCAGCACTTGTTGTTCGGTGTAGAGGAATATATAATAAAATACTGTCATAAGGTACAGGAATTATTTATTTTATTTAATCATGGGTGTGAAAGGGGGCAGAGTTTAACCATCACTTCTACACCCACTAAATTAAATAAATAAGCACTCGTAAAAGGGGGCACCAGTCACAATGGACAATAATATTAACTTTAATTTTAATTAATTTTGTACCTTCAATTGCTTAAAGTAGAACTGAACTGAACGGCATTGAACGGCACTGGGTGATAGTACATACAATTATAAAGATAATTTATCATTGGCACCCCCTCCACAAATCCCGGAATCTTGGAGAAAATCGCGATTTTGAATTTCCCGCCCTGAAAAATCAGACAAATCCGCCGATTAACCGGAAGTGCAGCCGGAGTTCCGCGTGACGTCACGAGTGTGACACAGTCCTCCATGTTTACCATTGCGAGCACGTCGACACTGGTTGTTTTTGGTGCATTTTGTCGTGATAGTCGACTACAAAACACTTCCAACACCTGGGAAGATCTGTTCAGTGGCCAAGGAAAGCTGTCATGGCGACGAAAGAAAAGAAAGGGGGAGGAAAAGCAACCGGGAAGCGATGCGTTTCTAGATATAGATATTACAGTGATCCCTCACTTATCGCGTTTAATGGGGACCAGAACCGACCGTGAAAAGTGAAAAACCACGAAGTAGCGTCACCCCCCCCCCCCCAAGGGCGTCACAAGCACTATTTTGCACAAAAAGGCACAAGAGAACAGCGAAAAGTGCCACTAAGCAACACGAGCGATAAAGAAGGCGCTCTGCAGGGAGAGAAGCTGGGTAAAACGTCTCGGCCAATCAGCTTGCGAGGTAAAACGTCTCGGCCAATCAGCTTGCGAGATTCCCAAGCGGTGAAGAGGTGGGCGGAGAGGAGTGGAGCGGTGGTCAGAGAGGTGGATTTTGAGTTGTGCGGGCTCTCCGTGTTGATACCTGATGGACTACATTAGAACATCAGGTATCAACAATCATCAATTAATTCATCAATTAATTCAAATGATGGATAAACAGATTCAAATGATAACAGCGTACGATATCACATCCACTGTTATTGGATTCCTGAACATAAAATCCAGCGTTACACCTTTGTAGAACCAAGGAGGAACCAGACTTTATGTTTCAATGGTAAATAAAGGCTGAAATGTCTAACAAAACAATACAATTTTATGGGGAAAATTCATAGCCTGATTATCTAAAAATGAACTTCTGAATTAATCTACAAAAATTAAGAGCAGTTACTTAAAAATGACTAATAAGAGTCTTCCTTCAGTTTACAGCTTTACCCTGTGGCTAAGAGACTAATTAAGCCCTGAAATACGGGCTATATACGGGCTGCAATGCGGCGCAGTGGTTAGCACTGCGGCAGCACAGTTTACCCTTGGCCGGGGGATTGTGGGGATCGTGGGATCGTGTGTTCGATCCCAGCCCCCAACCAACAGTGATCTGTGTGGAGTTTGCATGTTCTCCCCGTGTCTGTGTGGGTTTACCCCGGGATTTCTCCGGTTTCCTCCCACATGCCAAAAACATGCAGGTTAGGTTAATTGAAGACTCTAAAGTGGCCCTAGGTGTGAATGTGTGTGTGAATGGTTAAGGGATAGCGCCGTATCGTGGCTGCTTCATCCATCCAGGTGGTGGATGACCCTCAATTTCCCCTCTGGGGATCAATAAAGTATACTAAATCTAAAAAAACCTAAATATTTAATTGTAATTTAATTGTTTGGACATCACGTTTTAACCCAGGAGATAGGAAAAGGGAGTTTCACTCACACAACAGCTGTAGGTTCACGTTTCAGTGGGTCGGTACAGCTGGGTTTTGAAGTTAGGACGTCGGAGGAAGCGACTGCTGTTATACTTCCTCACAGCCGTGGAAGTGATAACTCAGCTGGAGGCCCTTCAAGAAGACAGTGGCAGCCGTGGATGGTTTGTCTCAGGGCGGCGTGAAAATCCTTGGAACGAGTCCAGCCGAATCGGTGAAGTCTCTTGTAGCGGGATAGACCAAAAAAACTGAAGGAACCACTTCTCAGTCAGGCGGATATGAGGCCGGAAAGAGAGTCCAAAAACACAGTCTTTGTTCACTTTAAACTAGGAAAATTAAAGGTCCACTTTAACGGCATGAAAAGTCATTAAAAAAAATGAGAAAAACATTTACTAGGATAAGAATGGCTTCTGAGGTGAAGGAAAAAAGTTTGACAATTTGATTCTCTGAGAAAGCGAGCTCTAAAGAAAAAGGTGATTTCTCCTCAGTAACCAGAAAAACTAATGCAGGATTTGACAAACTTCACACAGAACAATTTAGATAAAATAAAACTACACAGGACCTTGAAATGGTGGCCTGTGTCCTGCCTTGTGCTTACATTCTCTTCTCTAATTCTCTCCTTCTTTTTTTAATTCTGTGTTCATCTTCTTCTAACTGCAGAGCAGCTTCTACTACTTTTTAAATGACCCTGCCTTGGTCATAAACTTGTGATGCCGATCGCAAGACTGACCAATCGACTTTATCAAAAGCAGTTTGAAATGGCTGCCATTCAATGTGAAAACATTTCTTTGTTTGAGAGCAGCCAATCAAACAAAGACACCATCCCATAAAACTGCGGAGAAAAATCAACACTCAGTCAGTTCTTATGAAATTAGGTGCTCAATATAAAATCTAACTAAATTAAATGACTTGGCTAATATTGGGTGATCATGCATTTATACCATTACTCTAAGGTTACATTTGTTTGAATAACACTCGTGAACATAACATTTCTTATACATAATTATAATACATGCATTCATATTTAGATCAAAGCTTGATGTATTACTGCCAACTATGGTTAGTGATAAAAAGGATGATTCTCACTGTCCTTAGGATGAAGGAAGAGGATAAGCTGAAAGAAACTTAATGTTTAGAACAAATTAAAAAGTCATCTACATACTGAAGCACATTCCGTAGGTATCCACTAGGAGGTACTGTTGAGCTGTAGATTTCTTTAGGTCCATGATATCTGGAAGAAAAGAATCTGGGAACCATCGAAGGTCATTAACCTGTCTGATTAAGCCGTTTATGACCCTTTTAAGACCATTGTTTTCCTGTAAAGGAGGATGTTATCCAAATGCAGTGTTCATGTTGGAGGTCTGGTCTCCCGAGTTTTATGTTCCTTTGAGCCTTTAAAAGCAAATTCTGATCCTTACCATCTCTGCAAGAGGCAACTGTTTACATTGGGGTCCTGGGAAAACATCTTTGGTCAGGCCTGAATGAGTGTAGTCGATATGAAAGCCAGTGATATTCCTGTAGAATGTAGAAAAGTGGTTTTCCTGTAGAAGGAATAAAGTGAAATTCCTGTAGAATGGAGGGAAGTGATCTTCTGTCTTGGTTTGAGGAGACGATGATGCTACATCGGCAAAATTATTAATCCCTTCCGTTGTCTTACCTTTTTGTCCTCCTCATCCCTCAGGTTTGCTGCAGCCTCCAGCGGTGCATCTCCAGGGCTGCGTTTGCTCGTTCGCCTGAATCATCCTCCTTCTCGACAGCAGCTTCTCCACCCAGGTCCTTCAGTCACTCCTCCTCCTCACCGGCCATCATCAACTCTTCCTCTCTTCTCCCTGGCTGGAGTCACGGCCGGGCTCTCTGCCAGTACTGTAAGACCCATTCCCTCAGCAGTATTTACCCTGTACTCCTTATCCACTATTAGTCAATCCTCTCCTCTCGTTTTCCCTAGATTACGTGGCTCCAGCGTGCAATTGTTTTCTTGTAGACAGTGTGGCATTTTGGTTGTGGGTTTCTTTAAAGCGTACCTATGGTGGTCGTGAAGACGCATTTAACTTGAAAACATTATGAAAAAGTATTTCTTATTTTGGTAAATAATTCTTGCTAGCCATATACCACCAGACATATATTCAAATAGGACCTTGGCCATGGGCAGCCAATGAAAACTGTGGGCGCAGCCATGACACTTGCGGATGTGACGTCACTTCGTGACGTCACTTCGTGGATAGGAAAAGACAATAATAAGCGTTTCCCCGTGATTACAGTGCTGTTGTCTGTTGTTTTTGTTCTATTATGGCCGAATTTTCTGACTGTGCGGAAGAATTCGGGCGACATGGCTACATGTTTGAGCCAGAAAGGGCTTCTGAGGGTTAAAGTGACGAAGTGGTCCTCACACACAACGCAATTTCGTCTGAAATTATTCGTCTGTGCCCTGTTTCCACTCCGATCTTCTAACAAGGTGAGCTGGGTTTGGGTACACAAAAAAAGTGTTTCTTTGTTTTTTTCGCTTATTATTCAGACATCCAAAGGCTTTACATTCCACCATGTTGCGATATCCATATTGCATTGTATGTTTTTGTTTTTACAAGAGCACCGAGTGTCTGCTGCTCTGTAGAATCAGATGATGTTTTAGAATCATCTTCCGTGTTGCGGCAGTTAGGAGATCAGATGAGACAAGCCGCTGAATTTAAGCATTTATTTATTTATTTTCTACTCATTTTAGTTCTGCATTTAATATGAATCCTGAGTTTGAAATAAACGTTTGAATTTGAATATCCCCGAAGCCGCTCCACATCCGGGTACTCAGATCGCAGTTTTAGAATTATCGGCATTTACGAGCTCAGATCAGAAAAGACGGCTCGCTGAATTTAAACATTTATTTATTTATTTTCTACTCGTTTTAGTTCTGCATTTAATATGAATCCTGAGTTTGAAATAAACGTTTGAATTTGAATATCCCCGAAGCCGCAGCACATCCGGGTACTCAGATCGCAGTTTTAGAATTATCGGCATTTACGAGCTCAGATCAGAAAAGACGGCTTGCAGAATTTAAACATTTATTTATTTATTTTCTACTCGTTTTAGTTCTGCATTTAATATGAATCCTGAGTTTGAAATAAACGTTTGAATTTGAATATCCCCGAAGCCGCTCCACATCCGGGTACTCGAGGCTCAGCCAATACTGATCCAGATCACGGTGTCAACGAAATTACATCACAGGAAGCGTCCTGGAAGTCCCTGTAGCCGCTAGTATGGCTGTACCCATGTTTTGCTGACATAGCTGAACCAGCAGATCAGCAATGGATTTATATCAAATTGCTTTGAACGTGAATTTCAACTTAAACTTGAACTAGAACGTGAGACAGGGGCTCAATATAATATCTTTTTTTTCACGACCACCATAGGTACGCTTTAATTGTGGTGTGTGTGTGTGTTTTTTTATTTAAGTTAGCGTGTTTTGTATAGGGTTTGGTTTTTTCATTAAAGTGGCGTAAACTTTTGCATACAGGTCAAACAGATCCACAAAATATGCCATCACTGCTGTTCTCCATCCAGCCCTCACCCACCTGGATTCAAAAAACTCATATGTGCGCATGCTGTACTTGGACTTCAGCTCAGCATTCAACACAATCTTCCCCCAACACCTAATACAAAAATTCAGACACTTAAGACTCAAAATCTCTCCCTGTAACTGGGCACTGGACTTTCTCACAGGGAGGCCACAGAACGTGCGGGTTGGCAGCAACACCTCCCAGACCATAACACTGTTCACAGGGGCCCCACAAGGGTGCATGCTCAGCTCACTGCTCTTCACCCTGCTGACCCATGACTGCGTGCCAGCCTACAACACCAACCACATCATCAAGTTTGCAGATGACACGATGGTAGTGGGCCCCATCACCAACAATGACAAGGCCAACTACAGAAACAAGGTGAGCCAACTGGTCCAGTGATGTAAAGATAGCAACCTCTTCCTGAACATGGGAAAAGCCAAGGAGACTATGGTCAACTTCTGAAAAGGTCACACACAGCACCCCCCTCTGATCATCGACAGTGTACCTGTGGACAGGGTGTACAGCACCAAGTTCATGGGGGTGCACATCTCTGAAAACCTCACCTGGATGAACACCACCACAGTACTGGCTACGAAGGCCCAAACTCACCTCCATTTTCTCCGCAGACTGAGGAGAGCATGAGTCGCACCCCCCATCATGCAGTCTTTCTACCGGGGCACCACTGAATGCATCCTCACCAACAGCATCATGGTGTGGTATGGAAGCTGCACTGCCACCTGCTGGAAGACACTACAACACATAGTGGATGCAGCCAGCAAGATCACTGGTGCCCCCCTGCCCCCCCCATTGGACATCTACTCCACCCGCCTCACCCGCAGAGCCATCAACATCACAGGCGACACCTCCCATCCCCTACACTCGCTCTTTAGCCCCCTGCCCTCAGAGAAAAGGTACCACAGCCTCCGGGTCCGCTCCACAAGACTGCTGAACAGCTTCGTTAATCAGGCCAACAGAACCCTGAACTAGGTCAAATAGGTTCATTTTGTCTTCTTTTAATTATTTATCTTTTGTTCTTATAAAAGACAAAAATAAAATAGAAAGGAGATGTCTTTACCTTCTAAACATGTTTTGACTGTACACTGCAGCCTTCGTCAGAAGACGAAGTCAGAAGTGCACTGAGTGTACAGTCGAAACATGTTAAGAAGGTAAAGACATCTCCTTTCTATTTTATTTTTGTCTTTTATAAGAACAAAAGATAAAAAAAAAGAACCCTGAACTCTGTTCACCCAAGATGGAAACACCTGCACAATAACTACCTCAGATGTTGGCACAGTAAGACTGGCACACCAGCAATAACACTGTTGTTCTGTTGTACTTTTGCTGCTGTATGTCTCTGCACATTAACTGCAACCATTTGGGCAAATGTCATATCTGCTGCTGTCTGTAAATCACTGCAATACTGATCATGTGCAATCATATCTGTCACTATCTGCACCTACACTACCGCATTGAAATGAACTATGGATATTCATCTCTAGCTGTCTGAATATAGGATTGCTGGGTTTATTACCACTAATCATTTACCGAAACTAATCGTTTAGCTCTTTGGAGGTCAGAGTCCTTCTGGCTGCCATTGGCACCACGGGTTGTATCACTGTACATAGACTGCTGCTGTCGCTGTTTGATCTGTTTTTTCTTTTTTTAATCCAGCCTGATTTCTTTCTTTTTATAAAATGCACACCAATGTAGAGAGAGAGAAACGCCATTTAAATTGTCCTATATGTCCTGCACGTATAGTAGTTGTGACAAAAAAATCTGTGAATCCTTGAATCCTTTTCATCTGTGTCTGAGTGTTCTTCTGAAGTGGTTGCCCTGCACTTAAGCCTCCTCAAATTATCCAAAATCATGACACAGATTCTCCACCTCCGCCCTGCGTACCTTCTCTCTGTCATCGGTGATGAGCCCAACCAGGGTGGTGTTGTCAGCGTATTTCACAATGACGGTGGTTGGGTGGGTTGGAATACAGTCAAACATGTATAGGGAGTACAAAAGAGGGCGTAGCACGCAGCCCTAGGGGGAGCCAGTGCTAAGAGACAGTGTGGAGGAGTGGTGGGGGCCAAGTCTTTTTGTGGGTGGTTGGTGAGAAAGTTATTTTATCCAGAAGCAGGTTGGGGGGAAGGGGGGGGTCTGGAGGAGGTGCAGTTTGTTGATAAGGATTTTTGGGATGATGGTGTTGAAAACTCAGCTGTAGTCCACAAAGAGCATCCTCTTTGACAGTCCCTGATGTGCTGTGACACCAGTCGCTCAAAACACTTCATGACTACAGCCATGAGTGCTATGGGTCTGCAGTTGTTCAGGTTGTCAGTTGTGGACTTTTTGGGGATGGGGATGATGGTGGAGGCCTTCAAGCAGGAGGAGATGGTGAAGTGTGTCAGGGAGAGGTTGACCAGCTTGGTGAGGATCCCTGCCAGCTGGTCTGCACATGCTTTGACCACCATTCCTGGGATGCCGTTCGGACCAGCAGCACTGCAGGGGTTCACTGCTCTCAACTGCCTCCTTACCTCATGCACCTGTAGAGAGAGGGGGAGGGGAAGGGAGAGGGAGGGGGAGGAGGGGGGATGAGTTTGTGGAGACCTGCGCTCAAACCGAGCAAAGAAGCAGTTAAGCTCCTCTGCCACAGTGAGGCTGCTGTCTGATGGTGGGGGGGGGGGGGGGGCTAGCCCCTGTAGTTGGTTAGGGTCTGGATGCCTCTCAACATCTGTCAGGGGTTGTTTTCTGTGAGGAAGCCCTCCACTTTCCTCCTATAGGCATTCTTAGCGAGTTTTATGCCTCTCCTCAGGTTGCCATTTTAAGGCCAGGTTTTAATTGTTCTCCTCAATCCATGTTCCTCTCATGGATTGTCACCTTATCGTGGTGGGGGACTTGTGTGCTCCAGTGATCGCAGGAGCTATGTTGTCCGGGGCAAGTTGCCTCTGATAGGGCCACCCAAGACAAACTGGTCCTGGGTGAAGGGCCAGACTAAGAATGATCCAACATACTCTCATGATAAATTCTAGATCAAGAATTCAGTGTACCCCGCCCGGTATGGGGTTACCGGGACCCCACCCTGGAGCCAGGCCTGGGGGATGGGCTCGAAGGCTAGCGTCTGGTGGCCGGGTTTCCACCCATGGGACCTGGCCGGGCTCAGCCCAAAGGAGTTACATGGGTCTGCCCTCCAGTGGGCTCACCACCTGCAGGAGGGATCATGGGGGTCCGGTGCTGTGTCGATTAGGTGGCAGTCAAAGGCGGAGACCTTGACGGACTGATCCCAAGCTTTCTAAACTGGCTTTTGGTACGTGGAATGTCACCTCTCTGGTTGGGAAGGAGCCTGAGCTGGTGTATGAGGTTGAGAGATACCGGCTAGATATAGTTGGCCTCACCTCAACACACAGCTCTGGTTCCAGAACCAGTCTCCTGGAGAGGGGCTGGAGCTTGGCCTTCTCTGGAGTTGCCCCAGGTGAGAGGCAACGAGTAGGGGTGAGTATTCTTGTATCCCCCCACCTTGCTCCCTCTATATTGGAGTTTTCCCTGGTGGACAATAGGGTTGCTTCCCTGTGCCTTCGGGTTGGGAAACGGGTCCTGACCATCATTTGTGCTTATGCACCAAATGATGTTTCAGAGTACCCACCCTTTTTGGAGTCTCTGACTGGGGTGCTGGAGTGTGCTCCTCTTGGAGACTCCATTGTTCTACTGGGGGACTTCAATGCGCATGTGGGCAACGACAGTGAAACCTGGAGGGGGGGTGATTGGGAGGAACAGTCAGCCTGATCTGAACCCAAGTGGTGTTCAGTTATTGGACTTCTGTGCTAACCACAGTTTGTCCATAAAGAAACACCATGTTCAAGCATAAGGGTGTTTTCAACTCCCACTTCCGGAAGAACTTCAACCACATTCCAAGGGAGTCTGGAGACATGGAGTCTGAATGGGCCATGTTCTCCACCTCTATTGGTGAAGCAGCGGCCCAGAGCTGCGGCCGCAAGGTAGTCAGTGCATCTCATGGTGGCAACCCCCGAACCAAGTGGTGAACACCAGTGGTGAGGGGGGCCATTAAGCTGAAGAAGGAGTCCTATCAGACTTGATTGGCTTGTGGGACTCCCAAAGCAGCTGAGGTGTACCAGCAGGCCAAGCGGAGTGTAGCTCGGGTGGTTGCTGAAGCAAAAACTCGGGTTTGGGAGGAGTTCTGTGAGGCCATGGAACAAGACTTTCAGTCGGCCTTGAAGAGATTCTGGCAAACTGTCCGGTGGCTTAGGAGGGGGAAGCAGCTCCCTGTCCACACTGTGTATGGTGTGAACGGGGCGCTGTTGACTTCAACTGGGAATATCGTCGGGGGTTGGAAGGAATACTTTGAGGATCTCCTCAATCCCACTGATACGCCTTCCACAGAGGAAGCAGGGCTTGTAGATGAGGGAGATGACTCGCCGATCACAGGTGCTGAGGTCGACAAGGTGGCTAAAAATCTCCTTGGTGGCCGGGCCCCAGGGGTGGATGAGATTCACCCCGAGTACCTCAAGGCCCTGGGTGTTGTAGGGCTGTCATGGTTGACACACCTCTGCAACATTGAGTGGAGGTCGGGGGCAGTGCCTCTGACATGGCAAACCGGGGTGGTGGTTCCTCTCTTCAAAAAGGGGACCGGAGGGTGTGCTCCAACTTTAGAGGGATCACATTCCTCAGTCTCCCCGGGAAGGTCTATGCCAAGGTACTGGAGAGGAGAGTCCGGCCGTTGGTCGAACCTCGGATTCAGGAGGAGCAATGTGGTTTTCGTCCTGGCCGTGGCACATCGGACCAGCTCTTTACCCTCTCGAGAATTCTCGAGGGTTCGTGGGAGTTTGCCCAACCAGTTTACATGTGTTTTGTGGACTTGGAGAAGGCATTCAACCGGGTCCTTCATGGTTTTTTGTGGGGGAGTGCTTCGGGAGTATGGGGTATCGGGCTTGTTGCTATGAGCTCTTTGGTCTCTGTACGACCGTTGTGAGAGTTTGGTTCAAATTGCCAACACTCGGTCGGACTCATTCCCAGAGAGAGTTGGACTCCGCCACGGCTGTCCTTTGTCACCGATCCTGTTCATAATTTTTATGGACAGGATTTCTAGGCGCAGCCAGGGAATGGTGGGTGTCATGCTTGGTGACCACAGGATCTCATCTCTGTTGTTTGCAGATGATGTTGTCCTGTTGGCTTCATCCAGCAATGACCTGCAGCTCTTGCTGGGACGGTTTGCCGTTGAGTGTGAAGCGGCTGGGATGAGAATCAGCACCTCCAAGTCCGAGTCCATGGTCCTCAGCCAGAAAAAGGTGGATTGTCCTCTCTGGCCTGGGGACAGGCTCCTGCCTCAAGTGAAGGAATTTAAGTTTCTTGGGGTCTTATTTACGAGTGAAGGGAGAATGGAGCGAGAGTTTGACAGACAGATCGGAGCAGCATCTGCAGTGATGCAGACATTGTACCGGTCTGTTGTGGTGAAGAGTGAGCTGAGTTCTAAGACAAAGCTGTCGATTAACCATTCAATCTATGTTCCTACTCTCACCTATGGTCACAAGATTTGGGTAATGACCAAAAGAACAAGATCGCGGATACAAGCGGCTAAAATGAGCTTTCTCTGTAGGATTGATGGACTCACCCTTAGAGATCAAATCAATCAAATCAAATCACCTTTATTGTCATATTGCTGTACATACAACTGTAGTGTAGGCAAGATACTAAGAAACTAAGAACTAAGAAACTGTGTTTCTTTCGGCATCGATATAAGTAAAAAGAACATAATTTAAGACACACTCACACTCACATAGGGTGAGGAGCTCAGTCCTCCGGGAGAGGCTCAGAGTAGAACCGCTGCTCCTCCACATTGAAAGGAGTCAGTTGAAGTGGTATGGGCATCTGATTAGGATGCCTCCTGGACGCCTCCTACTTGAGGTGTTTTGGGCACATCCCACTGGGAGGAGACCCCTGGGCAGACCCAGGACTCGCTGGAGAGACTATGTCTCCCAGCTGGTCTAGGAACGCCTTGGTATCCTCTCTGAAGAGCTGGAGCAGGTGGCTGGGGAGAGGGAAGTCTGGGCTTCTCTGCTTGAACTGCTGCCTCCGCGACCCGGACCTCTGGAAAAGTGGTAGAAGATGGATGGATGGATAATTGCTTGTTTGGTTTGTGTGGCGGCGGAACTCTTCCTGAGGAGGGTGCAGGCAGGTATTAGAAGCAGAGAGAGATGGTCTGATTGTCCACGGTGGGAGAGGGGGGTGGCTCTATAGGCATGCTTCATGTTGCTGTAAACAAGATCCACTGTTCTTTCCCCTCTTGTGGGACATTTAACATGCTGGTGGAACATGAGGAGTACAGTCTTTTAGCATTTATTTACCTTTTGTTCTTATCAAAGACAAAAATAGAAAGGAGCTGATTTTTACCGTCTTTACATGTTTCGACTGTTCACTGCAGCCTTCGTCAGAGGTGTCAGCTGATTGCTGTGAGGCGTCATTTTATCAGCTGACTTTCATAGGCGGGGTCAGCCCGGTAGACCTGTCAGATCCACCGAGCCGGCCCCGCTTTCCGCTGTCCGATGGTCTTTAGAGAATGTGGTCCCAGGTGTGGGAAAGCATAAATTCCCCCTCATCCCGGTTCATGCTACCGTTTCCCCGCTTCCTGATTTCTATGGCCTCATTGATCCAGCGTTTGTGCCTGTTGCTCTCCGATCCGATAATTTTTGTGTTGTCCCAGTCCATGATGTGATTTTTTCTTTTGCAGTGATCTGATATTGCTGATTTTAATGTTTCTTGTTCTGCCTACGCAGGAAGGACATGGCCTCTAAGTCCGGTGAACAGTGGCTTTGAATTATTCTGCTGTTATTACACCAAGTCTGAAACACATAAACACAGAGCCCCCCACCCCTGCCCTGACCAGAATCATCATTACAGTTGAAATGGAGTGTGGTTCGGCCAAGTAATTCCACAGTGATGTCAGGAATGTGTTGAAGCAGCCATGACTCGGTCACAATCAGAATACAACAGTCCTGAACGTAGCGATTGTAGGTGATCTCCGATCGCATCTCATCCATCCATTTTGTTGATGAAGGATGTGGCGTTAGTGAGAAAAATTGAAAGTAACAGTGGTTTGGTGCGTAGTTTGCACAGCTGGGCATGGAGGCCAGCCCAGCAGCCTCATTTCTGCTTTCTCTCTTGTTGTCGACACTGTTTGCGGGACCCGATAACAAACCACGGGGTTCCCGGGGGTCTGGTGATCTCCTCAGGGATGTGGTGGTGATTACTGGAATGAGCCCTAGAGATGTTGGAGGGAAGTTTGCGACCGATGCCTCAAAGTTCCTGGCGACTGTAGGTAATTAGTTTGTCACAGAAGGAGCACAGAAAAAAAAACATAAAAAAAATAAAAAAGAGCACAGTAGTCGGAGTGTCTAGCCGCTGTGTGTGAACGCACCACCATCTTCGTCGATAAGTTAAATTAAATGACATTTGTTATTCTTGGTTGCAACTTATTTGTGATTTTGTAACTTTCTTATAAATTTAAGATTTTTTAAACTCAAAAACTGGGTGTACTTTTATGCAAACAAATCTAATGACCCTAAATTCAAAACCAAAGGAAAAACATGTTGTAATGGGTTGGACTGAAGTCAGACTATAGGTGCAACAGAACTGATTGACAATTTGTAGGACTTGCTTTACATCACAGTCAAACCAGGCGGGATCATTTTGACTCCAGAGGACAAAAGGTGTATGGCAATCAGGAAAACATTATGAGGTTAAATATGGAACTTCTCTCTCACAGGGTGCAATTTCTATGTGAGAATTTATTATTATTATTATGGGAAACTTGTAATTTTAAGTTTAAAATAGTAAAATTCATTTGGCAGTGTTATTTTCTTCCTAAATTCCACGTGAGTTATCCGAAATGGGTGATGGCTGAAGCCGCAGCTTATATTGCCCACCCATATTCCATCCAAGAATTCAAAGGAGAAAAAAGAGAAAACAAGACAAGAGCGATTACAATTTAAAACAAGGCTAAGACAAAATATGACTGAGAGAAAAAGAAAACTGAGCTAGTCTAAGTTAAGCGGTTACTATTCAAAAACAAATCTAAGACATAGTGTCACAGAGAAAAAAGAAAAACTAAGCTATAACACAACACAGGCTGGAAATGTCAATCCTTATGTGAGTTTACATGTCGTCTTGTAAATATGTTTGGAGTATTTCTTCCTTTAGTTTTTGTTTAAATTGTCCAAGCTTTGTACATGATTTTAATTCAGGTCCAAAATCGTTCCATAATCTGACACCTTGCACTGAAATACAGTGTTGCTTGGTGGTTGTTCTCACTGTAGGCTTTTGAAATATACATGTTCCTCTGAAGTGATATCGTTTCTCCCTTGTTTGGAACAACTTTTGGATATTTGCGGGCAGTGATAGATTCTTCACTTTGAACATTATTATTGCGGTTTTAAAGTCGATCAGATCTTTCAACTTGAGAGTTTTTTGTTTAAGAAAAAGTGGGTTTGTTGGTTCCCTGTAAGCTGCTTTGTTGATTATTCTAATAGCTCTCTTTTGAAGCATAAAGAGTGGATATATGTTTGTTTTATATGTATTTCCCCATACTTCATTACAATATGTCATGTATGGGAGTATTAATGAATGATACAAGGTGTATAGTGTGGGTTGATTCAGCAAATTTTTCACTCTGTGTAATATTGCAATTGATTTGGATACTTTACCTTTTATATAATTAATATGTGGCTTCCAACACAGTTTGTTATCAATTATTACTCCAAGGAATTTAGTTTCGGATACCCTTTCAATCTCTACACCATTTACACTGAGTTTGGGTACTGGGTAGTTGTGATGGTTGTTAAAGACTATAAATTTTGTCTTGCTTAAATTGAGCGTTAATTTGTTTGAATCAAACCACAGTTTCAGCTTTCCTAATTCCTTTCCGAGTGTATCCAGAAGTTGTTCCAAGTTGTTTCCACTGCATAGCAGGTTAGTGTCATCAGCAAACAATATTAAGTCCATTTTTTCTGAAACTTTACATATATCATTTATATACATATTGAATAATAATGGTCCCAAAACTGAACCCTGTGGGACTCCACAGGTGACCTTCAGTAGCTCTGAGTTTTTGTTGTTAACACATACAAACTGATATCTATTCTTTAAGTAACTTCTTAACCAGGACAGTGCTACCCCTCTGATACCACAATTTTGTAGTTTCTTTAATAATAGATTGTGATCTACTGTATCAAATGCTTTTTTAAGATCCAGGAATACTCCAACTGAATACTCTTTATTTTCAATGGCTGTTGATATTTTTTCTGTAAATTCCATTAAGGCATATGCTGTTGTCCTTTTGTGTCTGAACCCATATTGCTGCTCACACAATAAATTATTCTTCAGTATGAAGTTGTCAATTCTCTCATAGAATATTTTTTCAAGTATCTTGGAAAATTGCGGTAATAGTGAAATTGGTCTGTAGTTGGAGAGTTCCCCTCTGTCGCCTGTCTTGTAAATTGGAATTACTTTAGCTATTTTCATTGCATTGGGAAATATACCTGATTGGAGAGACAGGTTACAGATATACGTCAGTGGTTTCACTATGCATTCGATAACAGTTTTGACTAGTAGCATATCAATACCATCGCAGTCAGTAGATGTTTTACTTTTGAACGATTTAACAATTTCAATGACCTCTCTTTCGTCTGTGTTCTTTATGAAGATGGTGTCTATTAGACACCATATTATTTGGGTATAGTAGAAGGAGTCTTTGTCTAATTTGACCTTGTTGTTATATTATACAGTTTCTTTTAACCTGTAATGTACTATCCGAAATAAATTCATTCAAAATTCAAAAATTCAAATTCAAATCCTAACAGAGCACTATGCTCCCAAAATGCTGGATTACTTGTAATACCTAGAATCTCCAAAAGTACAATGGGAGGCAGAGCCTTCAGTTATCAAGCTCCTGTCCTGTGGAACCAGCTGCCAATCTGGATTTGGGAGTCAGACTCGATCTCTGTTTTTAGAATAGGGTTAAAACCTTCCTTTTTGATATCGCCTACAATTAGGGAGTGATCATGTGTCTCTTAACCCTCCCTTAGTTATGCTGCTAATAGGATTTAGACAGCCAGGGGACCTCCAATAATAGCACTGGGCTTCACTCCTTTCTTCACTCTCAATGAAATTTTTTTTTTTTGCTGGTCATTAACATCTGTTTGTTCTCTCGCATAGATTGAGTCCCCATTGTGCTGTTTGCTCTTTACATGTCTGTTCTTTTCATCTTCTCTATCCCCTCACCCGCCAGCCAGTCACAGCAGATGACTTCCCCTCCCTGAGCCTGGTTCTGCTGGAGGTTTCTTCCTGTTAAAAGGGAGTTTTTCCTCTCCACCGTTGCCAAGTGCTTGCTCACAGGGGATTGCCTTATTGCTGGGGTCTTTCTGCAATTGTGGGGGTTTCCCCTACAGTTAAAAGTGCCATGAGATGACTTGTTGTGAAATGGCGCTATATACAGATGTGACAAAATTGTTGGTACCCCTCTGTTAATGAAAGAAAACCCATAATAGTCACAGAAAAAACTTGAATCTGACAAAAGTGTTCATAAATAAAAATTCTTTGAAAATTAACCATTGAAAATCAGACAATGCTTTTGAATTGTGGTTCAACAGAATTATTTTGAAAAACAAACTCATGAAACAGGCCTGGACAAAAATGATGGTACCCTAAACATAATGTTTTGTTTCACAACCTTTTGAGGCAATCACTGCAATCAAACGATTTCTATAACCGTCAATGAGACTTCTGCACCTCTCGGCAGGTATTTTGGCCCACTCCTCATGAGCAAACTGCTCCAGTTGTCTCAGGCTTGAAGGGTGCCTTCTCCAGATGGCATGTTTCAGCTCCTTCCACAGATGTTCAATAGGATTTAGATCAGGGCTCATAGAAGGCCACTTTAGAATAGTCCAATGTTTGGCTCTTAGCCATTCTTGGGTGTTTTTAGCTGTGTGTTTTGGGTCATTATCCTGGTGCAAGATCCATGACCTGCGACTGAGACCAAGCTGTCTGACACTGGGCAGCACATTTCTCTCTAGAATACCTTGATAGTCTTGAGATTTCATTG
The DNA here is from genome assembly GCA_020510985.1 of Pholidichthys leucotaenia. Lineage (NCBI taxonomy): Eukaryota > Metazoa > Chordata > Actinopteri > Cichliformes > Pholidichthyidae > Pholidichthys > Pholidichthys leucotaenia. Next base: position 13,615,349 of record CM035849.1, read on the forward strand.
TACCCTGCACAGATTCAAAACACCCTGTGCCGGATGCAGCAAAGCAGCCCCACAACATAACAGAACCTCCTCCATGTTTCACAGTAGGGACAGTGTTCTTTTCTTGGTATGCTTCATTTTTACGTCTGTGAACATAGAGCTGAGGTACCTTGCCAAAAAGTTCCAGTTTTGTCTCGTCTGTCCATAGGACATTCTCCCAGAAGCTTTGTGGCTTGTCAACATGCAGTTTTGCAAATTGCAGTCTGGCTTTTTTATGATTTGTTTTCAACAGTGGTGTCCTCCTTGGTCGTCTCCCATGGAGTCCACTTTGGCTCAAACGACGACGGATGGTGCGATCTAACACTGATGTATCTTGACCTTGGAGTTCACCATGAATGTGTTTAGAGGTTGTTCTGGGCTCTTTTGTTACCATTCGTATTATCCGTCTCCTCCTGTGGCCACGTCCAGGGAGGTTGGCTACAGTCCTGTGGATCTTAAATTTCTGAATAATATGTGCAACTGTAGTCATAGGAACATCAAGCTGCTTGGAGATGGTGTTATAGCCTTTACCTTTAACATGCTTGTCTATAATTTTCTTTCTAATCTCCTGAAACAACTCTCTCCTTTGCTTCCTCTGGTCCATGTTTAGTGTGGTACACACCATGTCACCAAACAGCACAGTGACTACTTGTCATCCTTTAAATAAGCCGACTGACTGATTACAAGTTTGTAGACACCTGTGATGTTAATTAGAGGACATGTCTTGGTTGAACATGTCCCTATGGTCACATTATTTTCAATCTTTTCTAGGGCTACCATCATTTTTGTCCAGGCCTGTTTCATGAGTTTGTTTTTTAAAATAATTCTGTTGAACCACAATTCAAAAGCATTGTCTGATTTTCATTGGTTAATTTTCATAGAATTTTTATTTATTACCACTTTTGTCAGATTCAAGTTATTTCTGTGACCATTGCGGGTTTTTCTTTCATTAACAGAGGGGTACCAACAATTTTGTCCACATCGGTAAATAAATTTAAATTGAATGCTATTTAAACTGACAGCTTTTTCGCCTCCCTCCTTCGTATCGCCGGCACAAGAGCAATCAAAACATCTCTGCCCAGTGCGTGCTTTACGCACGTACATGGACCGGACCCATGCGGTGTGGAAAACGGATCAGCTGTTTGTCTGCTTCATGAGCGTTGAATGCCCTGTCAAATCAGCGCCTCTTTCATTGGACTATAGACGCTATTTCACAGGATTACGCCAATAAGGGGGTTGACATGCCAGTCAGAGTGAGGGCCCACTCTACTTGGGGCATGTCTGCGTCTCGGTGTGGTTTATAGCGATTCCTGATGTGGAGATATGCTCAGCAGCCACCTGGGTTTCCCCCAATATGTCTGTGAAATTTAACTCCCTTGATGTGACGGTGCAGAGCCTCACCCAGGCAGTGTTGTCAGTGTAAAATTGATGTTCTCATTATCACTTTTGCTGCTTCGCCATGGCCACATTTCCTTGCTTTATCTGCACTAGCAGTTTGGGGTGTGTTCCATGTCCCCATACTGATGTGTTGTACCCAGTGAACTGACAGAACGAGAACAGAAGGCTATTTCCATAGCCAGTGTTCCCTGAGGAAGGGAAATGAGGTACGACACAAGTTAGCCCCCAACCGCCTAAAGGCTCAGTGAAGTGCAGTTTAGAATGAGGATATGAGATTGGACGGCATAATTTATACCCTTGGAGGAGGGTGGAGCTCCCTGGGTATACCGCAGTCTCATTGGCCTTGATAGGCGTGTTGATAACTGTGTTTCACCTCGTTTCCCTTTCTCAGGGAACAGTGTCTGTGTAAATAGCCTTCTGTGTCTCATCTGAATTTCCATATAATAAATGGATTGGTGGCCTAGAGGCAGAGCATCCGCCCCACAACCGGGAGGTCGGGGTTCAAGTCCCAGCTGGGTCATGCCAAAGACCATGAAAAAATGAAACTTCCTGCTGTCCAGCTTGATGCTCAGCATAAACAGAGGAGGAAAATATGGACAGCAGTGCCTTAGGAGGTAGAGTGGGTCGTCCAATAACCAGAGGGTTGGTGGTTGGAATCCCGCTCTACCCAGCCATCCTGCCGTTGTGTCCCTGGGCAAGACACTTTACCCACCTTGCCTCCAATGTCCATGACACTGGGGATGAATGTGTATAAATGTTTGGTCGTGGTCGGAAAGGCTGTTGGTGTGGATTGGCAGCAACGGTTCCGTCAGTCTGCCCCAGGGCAGCTGTGGCTACAGTAGTAGCTTACCACTACCAATGTCTGTCTGGAGTGAATGAATCATGTATCCATTGTAAAGCATCTTTGAGTGTCTATGAAAAGTGCTATATACAGTAAATCTGATGCATATTATAATTCTGTGGATCATCTCTAGATGTTGGTTCTCTAAAACAGTCTGATCTGTAGCTGATTTAAAACCCTGTGAAGCAGGTGTGACCCTCCTGATTCTGAGTCAAAGTCCCAGTAAACCCAAATATGCAGAATGGGTTCTGATCCCCTCTGTGACAGTGGCGTGGTTGGTGATGCAGTGATGAAAGTGTGATGTCAGTGACCATGAGGAGTTGTGTGTGTGGTGGCAGTGCTGAGGTCAGAGGTCAGCTGGAAGGAGGAGAAAGATTTAGGATGCTGCTTGTCTCCATGATCTGTGGTTAACTGCTTCATGAGGAGACCATCACAGCTTTAAAACTCTTTCTGCTCCTCTCAGGTTTTTCATTAGACTTCATGTTTGATCAGGAAATCAAAGAATTCACTGTTTCATCGTTTGTTCCTCTGAGACTAAATATCTGCTCATCACCATGTATTGCAGATTTCGTAACTGCTACATTGATATTTCATCAAAAATCTCCTGGTTTCTTCACAGAGATGATCATCAGAACTCAGAGCCTCCTCCATCAGACCTGGACTCTATATTAATGGTGTGTAGATGTTGATGAGCAGACTGAACAGTCTGATTTTACATGAAAAGCTCTTTAACTTTCTGTTGATGTTCCAGCTGCTGGAGCAAAACATGATCAGTTTTGTGAAAAATGAGCTGAAGAAGATCCAGAAGCTTCTGAGTCAGAGGGAGGATGAGGAGGTGTTGGAGGGTGAAGATGAAGATCAGAGGAGGAACAGAGAGTCTTTTCTGATGATCACAGTGGACTTCCTGAGGAGGATGAAGCAGGAGAAGCTGGCTGACCTTCTGAAGAGCAGTAAGAGGATTTTAACAACAATAACATGATGGAAGAAGGAAACATGGAAGATGATGATGTTTCCAGTGGTCTGTTAATATGATGCAGATGTTTTCATCCCACACATCATCTATAAACTCTTCAGGGCTGAAACAGAATTTATTTTAGACAGCTGTACAGAAAACACTTTAGACACAGATTATTGACAGGCAACATTAAAATATTAAGATGAGACAAATTTAATGAGACATTCAGTTTTAATTCCTTTTTTCTGTCTTGTTCACTTAGAAACTAATGCAGGAAAATGTCGTCAGAAGCTAAAGTCTAACCTTCAGAAGAGGTTCCAGTGTGTGTTTGAGGGGATCGCTAAAGCAGGAAGCCCAAGCCTTCTGAATCAGATCTACACAGAGCTCTACATCACAGAGGGAGGGACTGCAGAGGTCAACGATGAACATGAGGTCAGACAGATTGAAACAGCATCCAGGAAACCACACAGACCAGAAACAACCATCAGACCAGAAGACATCTTTAAAGGCCCACCTGGAAGAGATGAACCAATCAGAAGAGTGCTGACAAAGGGAGTGGCTGGCATTGGGAAAACAGTCTTAACACAGAAGTTCACTCTGGACTGGGCTGAAGACAAAGCCAACCAGGACATCCACTTCACGTTTCCATTCACTTTCAGAGAGCTGAATGTGCTGAAGGAGAAAAAGTTCAGTTTGGTGGAACTTGTTCATCACTTCTTCACTGAAACCAAAGAAGCAGGAATCTGCAGCTTTGATCAGTTCCAGGTTCTGTTCATCTTTGATGGTCTGGATGAGTGTCGACTTCCTCTGGACTTCTACAACTTTGAAACCGTCACTAACCCTAGAAAGTCCACCTCAGTAGATGTTCTGCTGACAAACCTCATCAGCGGGAACCTGCTTCCCTCTGCTCACCTCTGGATAACCACACGACCTGCAGCAGCCAATCAGATCCCTCCTGAGTGTGTCGACATGGTGACGGAGGTCAGAGGGTTCACTGACCCACAGAAGGATGAGTACTTCAGGAAGAGATTCAGAGATGAGCAGCAGACCAGCAGGATCATCTCCCACATTAAGACCTCACAAAGCCTCCACATCATGTGTCACATCCCAGTCTTCTGCTGGATCACTGCTACAGTTCTGGAGGATGAGATGAAGACCAGAGAGGGAGGAGAGCTGCCCAAGACCCCGACTCAGATGTACATCCACTTCCTGGTGGTTCAGACCAAAGTGAAGAAGGTCAAGTATGAAGGAAGAGCTGAGACAGATCCACACTGGAGTCCAGACACCAGGAAGATGATTGAGTCTCTGGGAAAACTGGCTTTTGAGCAGCTGCAGAAAGAAAACCTGATCTTCTATGAATCAGACCTGAGAGAGTGTGGTATCGATGTAGAAGCAGCAGCAAAATACTCAGGAGTTTTCACACAGATCTTTAGGGAGGAGAAAGGTCTGTACCAGAACCAGAACCAGATGTTCTGCTTTGTCCATCTGAGTGTTCAGGAGTTTCTGGCTGCTCTTCATGTCCATCTCACCTTCATCACCTTTGGTGTCAACCCACTGGAAAAACAACAGAAAACATCTAAATTATTCAAAGAGAAGATCAATTTAAGTCATTTCCACCGCAGAGCTGTAGACAAGGCCTTACAAAGTCCAAATGGACACCTGGACTTGTTCCTCCGCTTCCTCCTGGGTCTTTCACTGCAGACCAATCAGAGGCTTCTACAAGGTTTGCTGACACAAACAGGAAGTAGCTCACAGACCAATGAGGAAACGGTTCAGTACATCAAAAAGAAACTTACTGAGAATGTATCTCTAGAAAAAAGCATCAACCTGTTCCACTGTCTGAATGAACTGAATGATCATTCTCTAGTGGAGGAGATCCAACAATCCCTGATATCAGGCTATTTCAACACAGATGAACTGTCTCCTGCTCAGTGGTCAGCTCTGGTCTTCATCTTACTGTCATCAGAAACAGACCTGGATGTGTTTGACCTGAAGAAATACTCTGCTTCAGAGGAGGCTCTTCTCAGGCTGCTGCCAGTGGTCAAAGCCTCCAAGAAAGCTCTGTGAGTGGATTTATGAACTGTTCACATATATCAGAGAGATCTGATTTTAACTAAATGAATAAAATATTTCATCTTCATTCTCCAGTCTGAACGGTTGTGAACTCACAGAGAGAAGCTGTGAAGCTCTGTCCTCAATTCTCAGCTCCCCGTCCTCTAGTCTGAGACATCTGGACTTGAGTAACAACAATCTGAAGGACTCAGGAGTGAAGATTCTGTCTGATGGACTTCAGAATCTCCACTGTAAACTGGAGTCTCTCAGGTCAGGATCCAGATGATTACTGATTAAGTTAATCTTTTATTAGTTTGTGTCAAAAATTGACTTTTGTCTTTCTTCTTGACTTCATCTTGTGTTCCAGTCTTTCAGGGTGTCTGGTCTCAGAGCAAGGCTGCTCTTCTCTGGCCTCAGCTCTGAGGTCCAACCCCTCCCATCTCAGAGATCTGGACCTGAGCTACAACCACCCAGGAGAGTCAGGAGTGAAGATGCTGTCTGATCTACAGGAGGATCCAGGGTTCAGACTGGACACTCTCAGGTATGGACAGAGACCAGGAAGGACTACAGAGAGGATTCATGTCAGAGTTTTCATTTTTATCTTGTTGAGAAGTTCCATCACCAGGAATCACAAAGTCTGTTATTAGAATCATGTTTGAATTGAATCTGAAATTATTTTTGTCAAATCATATTCAAACATCTGTAGTTCTGATGAAACTCAAACTGATTATTTATGTTCTTCCATTGCCCTGATATTTCCTCTACCTCACACCTGAACATGAAAACCTTTCCCACTGACAGAAGAACACTTCCACTCTGGGACTTTATAAGTCCTTCTTTTAATTTCCAGTGATTCATTTTAAACTTTGACATCCTCAGTGACATATTTGCAGTTTTAAAGACCAAACATCATTCCTGTGTTTTACAGCTCATTAAAATCACTTCTGCTTCCCTCATTTCCAAACTCTCTGTTTTCTTGCTGCTCATTACCATTCAGGAGCTTCTTAGCTGATAGGCCAAAGGTTTTCTTAGTGAAACCCAGTAAGGCCAATCACAAGTGACAACCAGCTGCTAGTTTCCTGGTAACTGCTGACCCTGACTGCTAAGTTAGACTTTAATAGTCTGTCTCAGCACAGCTGGGATTTGGACAAAAGCAGGACAGCAGCAACTCCAACAGATAAAATAATGAGAACAATAACAGCACCAATACAGTCATAGACAGCAGAGCACACACATCTGATCTGAGTTCAGCAGTACATCACTGCTAACAGTTTAACAGTTTATTCACACACACACACACACACACACACACACACACACACACACACACACACACACACACACACACACACACACACACACACACATTATCAACAGCATGAATGAATTACTATATGAATTACCAACAGCATGAGGAACAGTACCCAATAGGCATTTTTTTTTTTTACATTGATTTGGAGTGTGAACGGGTCGTCCCAAATCAGCTATTTAAAGCTTTTGGTAGGGAGTCCATTTCTACAATAAAATGATGACAGAAATCAGTCCGATGTCTTTGTGTACAGGAACAAACAAACATTTAACAGTCATATAGCACATAATCCCAGTATTTGTTTAGACTGAATTTAGTAGGTGAGTTCAAGATGAATAGTCAAGTTATTAAATACTCTTGGAGTGAATCAACATATAAAACAAAATTAAAATGCCATAACAACTCATCAGTAAGCAAGTTTTATGTCACAAATAGATTAATTATATAATGATAGGAGTTGCATTTTTAGTTTTTTTCTTGAAGATGGAGATGGAAGGTGACATTTTTAGATTCTCATCAAGCTCCTTCCAAATCTGCGGTCCTCTGCACACAGTACTAAAGCTGGTGGATTTTAGTCTTTGTTTTTTCCAGCAATTTGTTTTTTATTCCTCATGGTAGTGCTAGGCTAACAGCAGCAACAAGCTGGAGTTAGTCAGCCTCACTGATAAAATATCCATCCATCTTCTTTTGCTTTTCCGGAGGTCCAGGTTGTGGAGGCAGCAGTTCAAGCAGAGAAGCCCAGACTTCCCTCTCCCCAGCCACCTGCTCCAGCTCTTCAGAAAGTATATCAAGGCATTTGCAGACCATCTGGGAGACATAGTCTGTCCAGTGAGTCCTGGGTCTACCCTGGGGTCTCCTCCCAGTGGGATGTGCCCCAAACACCTTAAGGGGGCGGCGTCCAGGAGGCATCCTGATCAGATGCCCATACTACCTCAACTGGCTTTTTTAAGGACCTGTACTTATATAGCGCTTTTCTAGTCTCAAAGACCACTCAAAGCGCTTCACTAGTACTAACCTTCTATTCTAAGGGCCTATAGGAGACGGATATCTAGGGACAATTTAGAACAACCAATTAACCTAACATGCATGTCTTTGGATTGTGGGAGGAAACCGGAGTCCCCGGAGTAAACCCACGCAGCACAGGGAGAACATGCAAACTCCACACAGAAAGGTTCCTACCCCTGCCAGCCTGGGGATTCGAACCCGGAACCTTCTAGCTGTTAGGCAACAGTGCTAACCACTGCACCACCGTGCTGCCCACTTGCTGCCCACTGCCCATTTTCCAATGTGGAGGAACAGTAGTTCTACTGTGAGCCTCTCCTGGATGACTGAGCTCCAATGATTACAGACCAGTAGCACTCACTACAATCATCATGAAGTGCTTTGAGAGAGTGGTGCTGCCCCTCATTCAGGACAGCATACCGGGCACCCTGGACCCCCTGCAGTATGCCTACCGGCCCAACAGATCCACCTCAGATGCCATTGCCGTAGCACTCTATTATTCTCTTTCCCACCTGGACGATAAAGACTCCTACATTAGGATGCTCTTTGTCGACTACAGACCCCCCTTCAACACAGTCATCCCCCACAAACTCAGCAACAAACTGTCTTCACTTGACTTGCACCCCACCCCCTCTGACTGGCTACTGGACTTTCTAACTGGCAGGCCCCAGTCTGTCAGGATGGGTAACAGGACCTCAGCTAGCATCATCACAAACACAGGTGTCCCCCAGGGTTGTGTCCTCAGCCCCATCCTCTACAGCCTCTTCATCCATGACTGTGTTGCCTCCCACAAAGACAACATCATCCTAAAGTTTGCAGATGACACAGCAGTGATAGGACACATCACTGGTGATGACGAAGCATCCTACAGGAGGGAGGTGGCCAACCTGGTGTCATGGTGTGAGGACAACAATGTCACCCTCAACACGGACAAGAAAAAGGAAATGATAGTGGATATGAGGAAAGGGAGGAGAAGACCCCATCGGCCACTGTTCATCCAGAAGCTTGAGGTGGAGAGAGTGAGCACTTTTAAATACCTGGGCATCAACATCAGTGAGGACCTTAGGTGGACACACAACACCACAGAGCTGGTCAAGAGAGCTCAACAGCGACTGTACTTTCTGAGGAGGATGAAAAAGTTTGGCATGTCTTCCAGGATCCTCAACAGTTTCTACAGCTGCATCATCGACAGCATCCTGACCAACAGCATCACTGCGTGGTGCGGAAACACCACTGCCCTGGAATGCAAACGCCTGCAGAGAGTGGTGAAGACAGCAGAGAAGATCATCAGGACTCCACTCCCCTCTCTGCAGAGCACCTACCACTGCAGAGTCCAAAAGATAGCTGACGTCATCCTCCAGGATCCCACCCACCCCCAACACAGACTGTTCACACTTCTACCCTCAGGTCGGAGGTACAGAAGTGTGAAATGCTGGACAACCAGACTGAAAAGCTCGTTCTTTCCCACTGCCATCAGGCTCATGAACAGACAATAACTCCCAAAACTGTGTAACACAGCTTTGCATATAGGAACTCACACACCGGTCGCTTAATTTGCACACTGCTCACCTGTACAGTAGTTATAGTATCACCCGTCTGATGTCCATATCATCTCTGTTGCTACTTACCAATAATTTGTAATTATACACTGCTTGTTGTACACCGCTCATTTGCACACTGTACATAAGTCTATGCCATCGCAGGTTCACATCAGGTTGCACACTGCTCATTTGTACACTGTACATAGGTTCATGCCATCTCAGGTTTACATCATCTGAGATATCAATATACCACTATCACTTTAGTCATCCGGTGGCTTCATTTTCATTCTTCTACTGCCTAACTGTGTGTTGGTGTATGTGTCTTAGCATCCATCAGTACTAGATTGAGTTACTGTGTTAGTGTGTCATGACCTATTAGAATTGTTGTTTTTGTACCTTTAATTTGGCATTCGTTTGGAGAGCAAAGTAAGAATTTCATTGCTCAGGAAATGTAGCATTTCTTAACTGTGCACATGATAATAAAGCCTTTGAATCTTTGAATCTCACCCTATCTCTAAAGGTGTGTTCACACAAAACGTGAACAGGCCAATTTTTCGTGCCGCACAATTACATTATCAATCAATGTAAGCACGGCAGCAGACACGAATAGTGAGATGCAGATAGGCGAAGTTGTCTTTAAAACTTCTGCAGCTGTGTTCAATCTGCTGTGGAAATTCCCAAAATAACGTCATACTTAGGTTTACATTATCCGACCGGGGGCTCACCTGAAAATGTTGTCTCAAGCCCAAACCGTGGGTAAATAACTCCAAAATCCCAATTCAGCTGAAGAGTTCCTGGTCCTTCTGTTTCCTGATGAGTAAGTTTCATTTTCAAACTAGTTTACTCTGCAATGGTGATACTTTTATTCCGGTGACAGCAGAATCTCAAAGCTAGCTGCTAGCGGATGCAGACATGCAACTACGCAAATTTGCACGTACTCGCGTCACCCATTCACTTTGTATGGATTTGTGCCGCTTGTTTGCATTTGGTGTGAACACAACTTAAGGGTGAGTCCAGCAATCCTTTGAAGGAAGCTCATTTCAGCCGCTTGTATCTGCGATTTCATTCTTTTGGTCATTACCCAACGCTCATGACAATAGGTGAGGGTAGGAATGTAGATTGATTAGTAAATTGACAGCTTTGCCTAAGAGCTTAACTCCCCCTTCACCACAACAGACTGGTACAGTCTGTTGTGGTGCTGCTCCGATCTGTCTTTCAATGTCTCACTCCAGTCTCCCCTCACTCTTGAATAAGACCCCAAAATAATTAAACTCCTCCACTTGGGGCAGGAGCTTGTCCCCAACCCGGAGAGGACAATACACCTTTTGCCAGCTGAGGACCATGGACTCGGAGGTGCTGATTCTCATCCCAGCCTCTTCACAATCAGTGTAAACCATCCTAGTAAGACCTGTAGGTCATTGCTGGATGAAGCCAACAGGACAACGTCATCTGCAAACAACAGAGACGAGATTCTGTGGTCACCGAACATGACACCCTCCATTCCCTTGCTGGATGAAGTCAACAGGACAACATCATCTGCAAACAACAGAGACAAGATTCTGTGGTCACCAAACATGACAGCCTCCATTCCCTTGTTGCACCTAGAAATCCTGTCCATAAAAATTGTGAACAGGATCAGTGACAAAGAGCAGCCCTGGCGGAGTCCAACTCTCACTGGGAATGAGTCCGACCAAGTGTTGACAATACAAACCAAACTTTCACAACGGTCATATAGAGACCAGATAGCTCGTAATAACAAGCACGACACCCCATACCCCCAAAGCACCCCCCCCCCCACACAAAAAACCACAAATGCCTACTCCAAGTCCACAAAACACATATAAACTGGTTGCGCAAACTCCCACAAACCCTTGAGGATACTTAAGAGGGTAAAGAGTTTGTTCGATGTGCCACGGCCAGGACGAAAACCACATTGCTCCTCCTGAATCCGAGGTTCAACCAACAGCCAGACTCTCTTCTCTAGTGCTTTGGTATAGACCTTCCCAGGGAGACTGAGGAGTGTTATTCCTCTAAAGTTGGAGCACACCCTCCGGTCCCCCTTTTTAAAGAGGGGAACCACCACCCCAGTTTGCCATGCCAAAGGCACTGTCCCTGACCTCCACACAATGTTGCAGAGGCATGTCAACCATGACAGCCCTACATCATCCAGGGCCTTGAGGTACTCATGGTGAATCTCGTCTGCCCCCGGGGCCTGGCCACCAAAGAGATTTTTAACCACCTTGGAGACCTCAGCCCCTGTGATGGGTGAGTTGTCCTCCTCCTCAAGCCCTGTTTCCTCTGTGGAAGACGTGTCAGTGGGATTGAGGAGATCCTCAACATATTCCTTCCACCGCCCAATGATATCCTCAGTCAAAGTCAGCAGTGCCCCATCCGCACCATACACAGTGTAGACAGGGAGCTGCTTTCCACTCCTTAGCCACCGGACAGTTTGCCAGAATCTCTTCAATGCCGATGGAAAGTCTTGTTCCATGGCTTCACCGAACTCCTCCCACACCTGAGTTTTTGCTTCAGCAACCACCTGAGCCACACTCCACTTTGCCTGCTGGTACACCTCAGCTGCTTCAGGAGTCCCACAAGCCAACTGTCATGTCTTTGGGTAAAAGACATTAATAAATTTATAAAGTTAATAAACTGGTTGAAAGGAAAGTTAAAATGAGTGATAAAATTGTCAAAAACCTGTGTTTAAAAAAAGTTATCGAAGTGAGACATCTTTTCCTTAAAGGATTGTTTTTTGTTACTGCAGAGTGTGTGCTCTTTCGTATATAGATGATCTTTGATGTGTGTTTTTCCTCGGCTACAGTCAGCTAGCCAGACAGAAACGAAGTTAAAAGGTTCATTGAGTACGCTGTGTTGTTCTTCTTCGTTTGAGTCTTGGGAAATTTTTGTCTTTGTGAGTATTTTTATGTACAAGCACTTGATAGAGATCGCTGATGTTCTAAAGTATTACATGAATGAGTTTTGTTAAAGCGATGATGTTTCTGTTAGTTATTTACGTGTATTAGCTCTTTGTGCTAGCATACCGCATGTTAATATGTAGATAGTAATTGCATTGTTCTGTATGTTTCAGTTACCGCGCCATGCTACATACGCATGCAGGAAAACTTTATAAAGACAAGAAAGGCAAGCCTTGTGTGCGAAGTTTTCTTCAATGGTTCGCTGGCTGTCTAGCAGCACAGAGAAACATGCTGTGAGGACAGCACACCGACCAAGCTTGATAGGACTCCTGAAGCAGCTTAATGGCCCCCCTCACCACTGGTGTCCGCCATTTGGTTCGGGGGTTTCCACCACGAGATGCACCGTTGACTTTGCTGCTGCAGCTCTGGGCAGCCGCTTCAACAATGGAGGTGGAGAACATGGCCCATTCAGACTCCATGTCTCCAGACTCCCTCAGAATGTGGTTGAAGTTCTTCTGGAGGTGTGAGTTGAAAACCTCCCAGACAGGGGTCTCAGCCAGATGTTCCCAGCACACCCTCACTATACGGTTGGGTCTACCAGGCCTGATGGGCGTCCTCCCCTGCCATCGGATCCAACTCACCACCAGGTGGTGATCAGTTGACAGCTCTGCACCTCTCTTTACCCGAGTGTCCAAGACATACAGTCGCAGGCCTGATGAAATGATAACAAAATCCATCATCGACCTGTGACCTAGGGTGTCCTGGTGCCAGGTGCACATGTGGACACCCTTATGCTTGAACATGGTGTTCGTTTTGGACAAATTGGTGAACACAGAAGTCCAATAACTGAACACCACTCGTGTTAAGATTGGGTAGGCCATTCCTCCCAATCACCCCATCCAGGTTTCACTGTCGTTGCACAAGTGTGCATTGAAGTCCCCCAGTAGGACAGTGGAGTCTCCAAGAGGAACATCCTCCAACACCCAAGTCAGAGACTTCAAAAAGGGTGGGCTCTGAACCATCATTTGGTGCATAGGCACAAATGATGGTCAGGACCTGTTTCCCAACCCGAAGGGGCAGGGAAACAACCCTTTCGTCCACTCGGGAAAACTCCAATATAGAGGCAGCAAGGTGGGGGGGATACCAGAATACCCACCCCTGCTCGCCGCCTCTTGCCCGGGGCAAATCCAGAGTAGGCCTCTCTCCAGGAGACTGGTTCCGGAACCGGAGCTGTGTGTTAAGGTGAAGCTAACTATATCTAGCCGGTATCTATCAACTTCATGCACAACCTCAGGCTCCTTCCCCACCAGAGAGGTGACATTCCACGTCCAAAATGCCAGTTTGGGAAGCCTGTGATCAGACTGCCAACTCTCCACCTTCAACCGCCACCTGATCCACATAGCACTGAATCCCCATGGTCCCTCCTGCAGGTGGGAGTCCACTGGTGGGAGGACCCATGTAGCTCCTCCGGGCAGAGCCCGGCCGGGTCCCATGGGCAGAAACCCGGCCACCAGGCGTGACCCATTGAGCCCCTCACCCAGGCCTAGCTCTAGGGTGGGGCACTGGCAACCCCATACTGGGTGGTGTACACTGAATTCTTGTTTTAGCATTCATCATCAAAGTCTTTTGGATCGTTCTTAGTCTGGCCCTTCACCCAGGACCAGTTTCTCTTGGGTGACCCTGGCAGAGACAAATTGCCCCCGGATTGGACGCATGCACACGCAGCGACCTGCAGCTGATGATATAGTGCGTGTGTGCGTGTGTGTGTTTTTTGTACTTTTTTACGTTTTTAGAAAATCCTCTGTGTCGTTTCTGCCCTGGAGCATTTGTGGAATATATGGCGAAGAGCTCCCTGGCATCCATAACATGGATTTCCTCTCCTATCTCGCATTGCTGCTATCTGTGCTGTGGCTCTTTGTCTCTGAGGTAAACGCATTCGGCTCCATGGCGAGCAGAATAGCGGGCAGAATACAATATTCCAGGGACGTGTTGCTGCGCTTTAACACAGCTGGTGCAGAGTCTCTGATTGCGCCCAAATTTCAGCTGCCGGACTTTATTTTGAGAGACGGACACAGCGGTGAAAAGAAAGACGGCAGAAGGAAGCGTGGAAGACGTGGAGGTGTGAAATTGCGCCTTAGGAGACGTCAGTTTGGTAACATTCCTCTTCCTTCGATCATTTTTGGGAATGCACAGTCTGTGAGAAACAAGGTGGAGGAAATTCAAGGCAACGTACGTTACCAGAAGGATTTTAAGAACTGCTGCGTCATGGCTTTCACTGAATCTTGGATTACTGCGCATGATCGAGATGCAGAGCTGTGGATTGACGGCTTTAGAGCCCCGCTGCGCTCGGATCGGCAGGAAGAGGTAACGGGGAAGCGTCAAGGGGGCGGTGTATGTTTATACATTAATAAGCAGTACTGCACATCTGTCATGGTCAGAGAGCGCATCTGTACACCCGATGTGGAACTGCTGGCTGTGTCACTACGCCCCTTTTATTTGCCTCGAGAGTTTCCCCAACTTTTCATCACAGTTGTGTACATTCATCCGAGGGCAGATGCTGACTCCGCCTCCAGCACCATCTCTGACGTGGTGCAGCGGCTGCAGTCAATTTCTCCAGAGGCGCCAAACTTCATTCTTGGGGATTTTAACCATGTTTCTTTAAAGAAGACACTTAAAAACTTTCATCAGTATGTCTCCTGCCCAACCAGGCGAAAAAAGACATTGGACCTGTGCTATGGATCCATAGAGAGGGCCTATAAATCACTCCCCCTTCCTCCTTTAGGATCATCAGATCACAACTGTGTTCATTTGCTGCCCACATATAAAACTGCTCTCAGAAGAGGCAAGGTGGAGATGAGAGACATTGATGTGTGGACAGAAGATTCAGAGCACAGCCTCCAGGAATGCTTTGACTGTACAGACTGGAAGATGTTCATAATGGCCTGCGGGGATGACTTGGACTCTCTGGCTGAGCTCACATGCTCATACATGGCTTACTGTCAAAATAAGATTGTTCCACGTAAACGTGTCAAAATATACCCCCAACAACAAACCATGGGTTACTAAATCAGTTAAATCCTGCTTACAGAGGAAAGCTCTTGCCTTTAAACAGGGGTCTGTTTCTGAACTACAGGTTGCCACCAAGGAGCTGAAGGCTGAAATTTTAAGAGCAAAACAGAATTATAAATCAGAATTGGAAAGCAAGATGGCAGCAAATAAACTTGGTTCAGCCTGGGCCAGTATGAAAACTATTGCAGGCCTTCAGAGCACAGAGCGCAGTAATCGTGTGTTTTTAGATGGTTTTAGTTCAGACACAGAGCTGGCTAATGCTCTTAATTGTTTTTATGGTCGTTTTGACTCCTTTGATTTTAGCACAGAAATCCAAGATTTGAAACAGAAACTCAAAGACAATCAGCACTTTAATATTGAGATGCAGGATGTTGAAAGGGAGTTCTGCGCTGTAAAAGTGAACAAAAGTCAGGGCCCTGATAATATATGTGGGCGCCTGGTAAAGTCCTGTGCACATGAACTGAGTCCTATATTTCATTACATTTTCAATAAGTCCTTACAGACACAACATGTGCCTAAGATCTGGAAAGATGCCGTGGTTGTTCCCGTTCCAAAATCCAGCTGTCCTAAAACGGTAAATGACTTTAGACCAGTTGCTTTGACTTCAATTTTAATGAAAATTTTTGAAAAACTGGTCAGATGTGAGGTCCTAAGGCAGACTGAACATGCATTGGATCCTCTGCAGTTTGCCTATAGGCCTCACAGAGGAGTGGAGGATGCCACTGTCACTATGTTTGACATGCTTCTTAAACATCTGGATTTTAATGGGACACATGCCAGGCTTTTATTTGTGGACTTTTCTTCTGCCTTTAATACAATCCAACCTCATATTTTAGTTGAAAGGCTCCTGCAACAATTTGATTTAAGCAATAATCTGGTGGGTTGGATTCTGGATTTCTTAACCAACAGGACGCAGAGAGTAAGGGTCAATGGCACATTGTCTGACCTAAAGTGCTCTTCTACTGGCTCCCCTCAGGGGTGTGTGTTGTCACCACTACTCTTCATCCTGTACACAAACATGTGTCGGAATAGACATGACAACAGACACATTATAAAGTATGCTGATGACTCAGTCATTGTCAGTCTCCTCCAGGATGGTGAGAGTGGCCACGGCCCAGTAGTTGATGACTGTTCACTGGTGTGAGGATTCCTACCTGCAGCTGAATACAACAAAAACGAAAGATATGATTATTGACTTTAGGAGGAAAACTCCCAGGCACAAAGTCACCATACTAAAAGGCCAGACCACCGAATGTGTACAATCGTACAAATATCTTGGGACGATTATTGATAGTGGATTGAACTTTGAGGTGAACTGTGAAAGGGTGTGTAAAAGGGTCAGCAAAATTTGCATTGTTTGAGGAAACTTGCACGCTTCCAAATTGACCGACCCATAATGACTATGTTTTATCGGGCTTTTATTGAATCTGTTTTATCCTTTTCTTTAATGTCATGGTTTGGTCAGATAAAACTGAAACAGAGGAAATCCTTGGATCAGGTAGTCAGATGGTCCAGTCGTTTGCTTGGTGAGTCACAGCTGAGCCTGGCATCCCTGTACACCAAACAAGTACAGAGGATGGCCGACTTGATTTTAAATGATGACTCCCACCCTTTGCACTGCAACTTTCAGCTTCTTCCCTCCAGACGGAGGTTTGCTGTCCCAAAAAGTAGAACCCAGCGCTACAAAAACAGCTTTGTCCCTGCTGCTGTCAAAGAGTTGAACAAGCTATAAAATTATATTGTACATATTCTATATTTACCTATTTTGTAAGATGTGTGCCTGTGTTTGTGTCTATGTTGAATGTAATTAGTGGCTTGTAAATATGGATGTCACCAACTGCAAAACAAATCTACCTACGGGTACAAATAAAGTAACCTGAACCTGAACCTGAACCTGAACAACATAGCTCCTGGGATCACTAGGGCATGCAAATCCTCCACCACAATAAGGTGACAATCCATGAGGGGGTAATGATAAAATAATTAAATCATTTACTGACAGGTTGTGGGTCTGAATCCCTGCTCACCAGTATGGAGACAGAACATCCTTAACAAGGAACATTTAGAGAAACCCAAACTGAAGCTGTAGGTGCTGGTGCTAGTTCTAACAGGAACAGAGACTGAGGAGTTCCAGAAGAGGTTCTCCAGCTGATGTTCTTCTTCCTCAGAGGAGGATGGGCGGTGATGTGCAGATCATGATGGTGGAATGAATCAGTTTCTCAGCAGCAATAGGAGCCTTTTCAGTGTTTGTCTCCCATCAGCTGCTAACCTACCATGTCTAGGACTGCTGTCTTCATCAGTAAATATTCCACAGACAACAGACAGCGAGGATCCTTGGTTCAGAGAAGCTCTGAGGCTGTGGAATCATGGTGTGGACTGGACTGATGGCACAGCTAATAGTACAATGATGGGTTCACTGAAAGCATCATAGTGATGAACTGAAAAATCCCCCAGAAGAGACAATCAAGCTCCTGCCAGAGTGTGTCAGTATAAATCCAGTATTTCTAAGTGAAGACAGGTTTAAATATTCCGATCATGTGACCATCCATGTCTTTTACAAGGTTAAACCATGCAGTTGTGACTAGGACCTGTAAAAGATGATCATGGGTGGTGGTGGACTAGAGGTTAGGGACATGGACCACACGAGTCTGCTGAATTGCAGTGGTCCCTGGTTTGAGGTCCCAGACAGAACAATCTTTCCTGTGTGTCGCCCCCTGCTGGTCATCCCAGCATCTTTGGGCAAGAGGCAGGGTACACCCTGGACAGATCGCCAGTCCATCGCAGGGCCAACACAGAGAGACAGACAACCATTCACGATCACAGTCATACCTAAGGACAATTCTAGAATCCCCAGTTTTGATGCCAATTAACCTAACTTGCATGTTTTTGGCATGTGGAAGGAAACCGGAGAAATACCGGAGTAAACCCACGCAGACACGGGGAGAACATGCAAACTCCACACAGATCACTGTTGGTTGGGGGCTGTGATCGAACCCAGGATCCCCCGGCCAAGGGTGAGTTGCTGTGCTGCCGCAGTGCTAAGCACTCCACCACCTCGCCACCCTTCTGTTCGCTGCTCCTGTCTGAATAATGAACAACATGGTTTTATAATGATTGATCTTTGCCTATATTGGCCAGATAAAGTTGAGAGAGAGACCAGACATGGGGTGAAGAGCAGGGCAGAGACACACAGGAAAGATAGTTTTGGTGGTGACTTGACCAGGAACTACTGCAGTTGAGTAACAAGCTCTATGATGTGTATCCCAAAGACTTTAATCAGTGCACTAGTGAATGGTGGCGTCTGAGACAGTCTGTCAGTCAGGAAGTCTGACGTGTTCTGAACCTGGAGTGTTCCTCTGAGGTTCTACAGGGGCAGTTTTATCACATCTGAGAAGTTACATCTGGGTCCCCTGGATACAAGATATGAACCTCAAAGGTTCCCTATTCACTTTTTGGGGGTTTCCATTTATTTTAATGCACTATGTAGGATTAGTGTGATTTTATCTGGTCTGCAAAGCCAAACAATCCAAAGTCATCCTGCACACAACTCCACCTTAAAGGTCTCATTTGGATCTCCTTTTCGCTTCAGTCAGGTTATCATGTCATTATTTAACAGAGGTGATACAGACCTGCCCTGTGGATAGTCTGGTCCACTCTCTCCTCAGAGGAGAACAGGAAGTTCCCACTGGTCCTCAGAGCTGACATAGCTACAGTAAAGCTAACTTAGCTACTGAGCTAGCTGCTTGTCGTGATTTTCAAAGCTCTTCTCTGTAAATTCTAGTCACCCCACAAGACACCTGTGGTCCATCTCTATCAGCCATTCACTCCTTCAGGGTCATTTCTCTGTTGTTCCAACCAGGGACCGGTCATATGCTATCAACCATTCACACCACACTCCTCTGTCTCATAGAAAGATTTATTTGGGCTTTTAAACGCTAAACCTTCAACTAACATTTAGTAGCATATTAGTCTGGCAACTGAATCTAAAAGCTAACATTAGCCTCAAACATGGCATTGTTGCCCAAAGCCAAATCTCAGAGAAATGAGCAAAGAGGGAGGGTGGGCTGAGCTGGGACTTGTTAGCATTAAAGCAATCCACTCCAAAACAGCTGCTTTGACATCTGTACAATGGTGCTGCAGGAATTAAAGCCTGAGGTGTTTGGACCAAATCATGTCTCAGACATTTCATGAACACCTCTGGGAGCTGAGTCAGCATGTGGAAAAAGAGCAGAATAAGGCTCTTTAATGAACAAACTAAAGACTCTGATTACATTTCAGGTTTTCTTCATGCTGTTAAAACTGCTTCACTGTTGTTGGTCAAACATCAGGATATTTTCTCAGGGCAAAAATGACCATCAGGTTTCAGTTTCCAGACTTGTCCTGATCCACATGTCAAAGCTTGTGTCTCAGTCAGGAGAACTGAACCTTTGTCTGGATGTTTGAGCAGCTGTGCCACACTGCCAAAATGTTCTTTGTGAATGTTCTAGTTCTTTAGTGTCTGAAATGTTGTGAAGATTGAGATGAAGGTTGAAATCAGCCCTCTGACATTTCTAGTTCTTGCTGCCCTGTGGAGAGATTTCTTTCTTTCACTGTGTTTAAAATGATCCAAGTCAACAATGTGGTTCCTGATGATTTCTCCATCACGTGATCTTCTTCTCCTGGTGTGTTCCTCACAGACACAGTGAACCAATCAGAGAGACAGAGACACAGATGAGTTTCAGCTGTTTCTGTGTCTCACTGACAAACTCTGCTTCATGTTGAACAGCAGTTAGGACTCATGTTGGATAGAAAATCATTCTGACTGTGTTTCTTCTCCAGGGTGGACCATGGTGGAGAGCAGTGGTTGAAACCTGGTCTGAGGAAGTGTAAGTTTGACTGATGAGGACCAAACAGAAACTGTCAGTTTGTCTTTCAATCCAAAGTTGATAGTTGTGGTATTTCTTCATTCCCACATTACTGAGCAGAGACGGCTGACAAAAAGTCTCCTGATGAAACTTTCTCTGGATGAACAACATCTCAGTCAGTGAACAGGGACCTGCAGGGCTTTTCAGCTGAAATGAACACTTTGAAGACCTTTTAATAGCTCTGACAACAGGGACGTGCAGAGACATTGTGAGGGACTGGTGCCCTAAGCTGAAGTAAGGACACCCTCCCACTCTGACTTCCATTACTAATTAACCAGCTGCTGTTAATCTGCTAATATTAGAAGCTTTGCACGTGGCTTCATGGACCACGATAAACCATCTCTGACAGCAACAATATGCTGTTGGTGGCTAAGTCCTGCCCTGTGATTGGCTGTTGGCACCCAGGTCCTAGTCTCCATAGTTGTAGTCTTTTCAGTGTTCCTAGCGGAACAATAAAGTTCCATCGTGCTGCTTTGAGGAGCAAAATTCAACCATGACGCTGATGGTCCAACAGAGGTTAGATTGTCCCACTTTTGTCCACAACAAGAAAAACCAACATGAAATTATCAGACAAAAGTCACAAATTCAGGATAAAAGTTGAACATTTCTGAGGAAAAAAGTCACATCTGAACAACAGTCATTGGAAATGTAGAAGAAACACAGTAATTTATTTAAAAAGATGAACTACACTTGTTAGAAAAAAGTGAATTCATAAATTGTTGAGAAAAAGGTAAAAAAAAACCAAGAGAAACGTAGAAGATTTACATTTTTATTTTTAGGGAAAAATTGATGGAAAGACAAAAGAAGAGATTATTAAGACAAAAGTGCAAAGATGGAATAAAAACGATGTGAATTTATGACATAAAAGTCACAAATTAAAGGAAAAAAGTCAATTCATAAAAGGGAAAAAACAAAATTTTAATCAAATTTTGTGAAAAAAGTTTAATTAAAAAATCAGAAGAAAAAGAATCAGAAGAAAAAAGTAATTTATGAGACCTAAAACTTCCACATTTTCAATGAAAACTGTCTGATTTAAAGTTGGTGGTGTGAAAGTATCGACAGTAAAAGTCGGTTCTCTTTCTCTATTATCACTCAAATCTCCATCAGAGTGGTCAGCCAATCAGAGTGGAGGAATAAAGGACTTCCTTCAACACTTCCTGACATGTGACTTTAGTCTGGACACTTTGAGGCTTTTCTGCTAAATTTGAGGCTTTTTGGACATTTGTTCCTTTTTCCCTGTAAACTTCAATGATTTTTCACTTCAACGAACAACTGGTGACTTTTCCACCTTCATTTGCTGGTTTTACTGGTAAATTTGCAGATCCAGAACAAAACGATGATTTCAGCTGATTTTGAAGAAATAAAATTCTGAATCAGACTATAATAATCCCTTTTACTCCGGTCAATTTCCCTAAAAACGCCAAAAAATAACGTGCCCAAAGTAAATCGAAAGCTGTTCTTCAACCCTTTGCAGCATCTTCATGGAGTTGGTGTCATTTAAAAGAAAACACTTTGAATTTTTTGGCAAAATAGTCGTAATCTCTCTAAGTGCTCCGGCCACTGAGTTACAGTCATCTAAACATACTGAACTTGACGAAAATAAATTTGGCCTGGGTGTTTTTTTGGATACAAATGCTTACAAATAACACACAGCTTCAAATCCGGGCTGGAAAATGCAACAGAAATGTAGAACCAAGTGTTATCCAGCTGAGGTCCAAATTTTGTAACAATACCACAAAAAATGAATATATTACACACCTTTTTCCTCAGGTAGTTCCCAGGTGTTGTGGAACTGTGCCAAATTGTGCCAAATGGCACAGTTTGGAAAAATGTCTGTAACTTTTGAATGATTCAATGTAGAAGCTTCATTTTGGGCTCTAATGAAAGGTGACACTCAGGGCTGTGTCTGTGTGTGTGTGTGTGTGGGGGGGCGGGGTTGTCCCCCCCCTCGCTACAGAGGACGGACATCGGCCATAGCTACATGACGGAATAGACTCATGTGGCGATGTGGCGACAGCGGAGCAGTCACCGCGGCGTTCATGGTCTGGACGCGGCGCACGACCCGTGTACCGCGGTGCACGAACTTTAGACTTCGTGCGCCGCACAGTTGTAATTTACCGATCAGTCAAAAGTCATTTTTGATTACAATTTTCAGGGATAAAGAATAATTTAGCTTATAACACCTTACCTCTTCACAGCAGTGTCCTGGCGAACTTCTCTTCCTCATTGTCAGACAAACGTGACGCTGGTCCGCTCTGGTTCTGGTCCCGCGACCCGATCAAAACATAATTCCATTATTGCGGTTTTTCGCTTCCATGATTGCGGTTTTTGGCGAATGATTTTTCAAAACAAATAACAGTAGTAATTAAAAAAAGACTGGCGAAGGCGTGTGTGTCACTCAGCCTTCGTTGTCGGCCTCCGTCGGTCTATGATGACCATGGAAGAAATCATAATGTCTACTCTGCTGGAACAAAAACAAAATAAGCACCGCCTGTGGCCGAACATGCCGATGCGCGAATGGTAGTCGCTGTCACACAGGTTGCACTTGTGGGTGGTCGCCGTGCTGCTGGGTCTGTGACGGTTCTTCCTGCGGGTCCTTTTTTTATCTGCTGCAGCAGTCTGTCTTCACCCAGCCTTAAAAAAAAACAGCTCGCGAACTTCTCTGCTTCAATTGGCTCGCTGCATTCACAGCTTTGGTAGGCGGGTCCTTCTTGCTAGGTTTTCAGTCATTGGTTCTTCAAGGTTTCAGAAACCCAATTCCAAGCTCTTATTAGTCGAATGAGAGGTCAATCAGATGAACTAATCTGTTTGCAGCTGTGTCTGCAGCTTTTATTTTCAGTGCGCGCTTGGACGCATCTCCATCATACATCCTAGAGCGCACGAGGGCACTCTCGTGCGCCCTCGTGCGCTCTGGGATGCAGAGACTTGCCCGCCCGTGGTACAACGGAGTGCAAGAGGTTAAATCAAATCATCAAATGAGCAAAGATGCAGTCATTTCTATAATAATATTGATGTTTTTGTACCCCCCCAACCAGTGAAAGCTGTGCTATAGTGAAACCTAAATGTATGCAGGTATACATCCTCTACATTACTGAATCAATTCAGACAGAGTCAAAAATGATGGAGAACTTTCCAGAATAATGCTAAAAGCTGAAGCTGTCATCATGTAGCATCATGAGATGTGAAGGTGTGTTACCTGGAGAAGTTCTGCAGGTGTCTGACCCCCCCACACTCACCTCTACCAGAGTCAGGAAGGGAGACTGATGTCATCTGACGCTGCATTCACTTACACTCAGAAATGGGACTTTCTGTCCAAACTTGAATCAATCTAAATGAATCAAAGCTAAAGTTTGACTCCAAAGTCCTGCAGACGCTCCAGGATTGTCTAACGCCTCTCAGTTCTGATGGAAAGCTTCACTCCATTCTCCAGAAGGAATCACTGACTGAGAAGAGCTGTGTCTGCTGTTCCTGGACCAGTGCTACACAATCACACACCTGTGGAAGCTGCTTGTTCTGCTAAATGAGCTAAATGTTAGTTTGACCTGGTTTGTTCTGGTAGAGCATCAAGCAGAGCTCAGAAGGACAGAGAGACACTTAATCTGGGAGCATCAGTTCAGATTTGGCTTCAGTGCACAGCAGCGTCTCCAGGAGACAACAGCACCCCAGGAAGGAAACACTTGTAGCTGTTGGAAGCATTTTCACCAGCGGGGGGCCATCCATCACAGCAGAAGTTCAGAAAACACATACAGCTGCACCACATCCTCTTTGACATGCTCACATCCTCCACACTGCTGCTGCTTTGACACATTTTAGCTTTCACTTTTCATTGACATCACAACTTTACTGCTGAATGCTCACAGTTTTCTCAGAAATTTGACATTTTTGTTTTTAATCTGCAGCTTTTTTCTGGTCAAACTCAACTTATTTTCCTTCAAAGTTTTCTTGTAAATCCGATCTTTGAATGTCGTCCTGGTAAAACCAAAAGCAGGTCATGTGATGGTGCCATGTGTGTCCGTGCACATTTCACAGAAGCACTCCTCCTCCTAGACAATTGCCCCGATGGTCACCAAACTCACACACAATGATCCTCAGCTGGGTCTGCATGCAGCTGCTGCTCTAGGTCCAGGTCAGGGTCAAAGGTCAGCAGGTCTGAGCCTCTCAGGGTGATGTCATCAGGCTGCAATGAGCTGCTCCGTCACTGACCGTCTGCTCTGCTTTTCAACAAACTTTTTCTTCTTCACTTCAACTTTTTCACTTTAAAATTACACTTTGGATTCAGAAATTTACATTTTCTTTCTAGAAAATCCAACATTTTCCTTTCAAAGTTGTTCCTTTGTCTTGGAAATGTCTCATTTATTTTTCTTCAGTTTGAAAATTAGTTCTTGTAAATATGAAACTTTTTTCTCTCAAAATTTTTAAATTTGCTCATTCATTTTGTCAAACATTTGGAATTTATGATCAATTTTGATTTTATTTATGTCAGTTTGCAATTTTTTTTCCTGATAAACTTGCAGTTTTTTCTTTTCAATGTACTCATTTTTTTCTTGTAAATTTTCATTTTTCAGCTTTTCCTTTCAGTTTCAGTTTTTCTGACCAATTTTTAGTTGTTTTCTTGTAAATTTTATTTTTTTGCACATTTTCTACTTTTTCTCACAAATCTGCAGCTTTTTTTCTGCCAAATTAAAAAAAATACTTAGAAATTTTTGAGTATTTTAATTGCATCTCTGATTTTTTTTTGTTTATTCCTTTAAAATTTGAACTTTTCTTCTGACAGATTTTCATCTTTTTCTTGTAAATTTGCAAATGTTAATAATTTTCTTAGTTTGAACTTTGGTGATAATTTACAAATTTTTTTCTTGTAAATTTGTTAATTTTTGTTTCTCTGCTGTTTTAAATTTGCTACTTTTTGTTTTTAAATAAGATTTTCTTGTAAAACTTGCAACTTTGTCACTAAAATTTTTATCTTTTTCAGATAAAACAGACAAGAGAAAAAGAAATTTAACTTTTTTGAGAATTTTCAAGATTTTTCTTGTCAATTAGATTTTTTTCTGACAAATTTTCATCTTCTTCCTGGACATTTTATCTTCTAAATTATCATTTTTAAATGAATCTTCATCTTTTCTCTTTTAATATTCCAACTTTTTCTTGCACATTTCCTGCATTTTTATTTTAAATGTGTAACTTTTCCCCTCATGTCTCTTTTTAACTCCTCAGATGCTCGAACACTGAGACAGAATCAGGAAAAATGAAGAAGTTGATCAATGAAATTTCATCCCTTTTTCATGAAATGTCCTATTTTAAGGCCTTGATTTGCAGCCCATTAAATGTGCTGATTGTTGCTGGTTTTCAGAGGCCACAGGTGCCCTGAGGAAAGAAAGGATGAAGCCATCAGACGTGTCAGATGATAAACTGCAGCTGTCTTCTGTCTTTGTCTCTCCATCAGATTTCTGTCAACTTGAACTGGACACAAACTCAGTGAACAGAAACCTGGAACTGTCTGACAACAACAGGAAGGTGACACTGGTGGAGACGGAGCAGAACTATCCTGATCATCCAGACAGATTTGATTTCTGGCCTCAGCTGCTGTGTAGAAATGGTCTGACTGGTCGCTGTTACTGGGAGGTTGAGAGGAGAGGAAGGGTTAATATATCAGTGAGTTACAGAGGAATCAGGAGGAAAGGAGACAGTGGTGACTGTTGGTTTGGAAGGAATAATCAGTCCTGGAGTCTGGAGTGTCATCATGATCTTGGTTACTCTGTCCGTCACAATAACATCTACACCTCCATCTCCTCCTGGTCTGTCTCCACCAGAGTAGGTGTGTATGTGGACTGTCCTGCTGGGATCTTGTCCTTCTACAGCGTCTCCTCTGACTCACTGATCCACCTCCACACCTTCAACACCACATTCACTGAACCTCTCTATCCTGGGTTCTGGTTCCGCTCCTCTGGCTCCTCAGTGTCTCTGTAGTGTGCAGGAGGGGGAGAGTGTGAAGTGACAGCAGCTTTGATTTTTTATCTCTAGATCGTCTTTCTTTGGGCACTATTGGTCCTCCATACCGTAAAAATCAAAGGAAATAATGACTCTGAAACTTCAGCTCTTTAAACTGGATTTTCTCTGATAAATCATCAAAATAAATGTAAATCTGTTAGAAATGCAGCTGAAAATAAAATGTTGACTAATAAATTCTACATCAAAATCATCTTTTTTAATAAATTTACAACTCTCTTCTTGTGACTTTTATTCTCTACATTTTCTTGCAGCTTTTCTCATTAATTTTACACTTTAGATAAATATTTTCTTCACCATTTTTACTCACAAATATTTAGATTATTTTGTAAATATTTGTGAGTAAAAATGTTCCGGTTCCGCCGGACCGGTGGCGCCACACGAGTAGGCTGCCCGTTGCAACAGCCTTTTTTTTTTTAATCTTCCTTCTTCTTTCTACACCTTTCACTCTGTATATATATCACGGGGACGCACGGATCGCCCCAGGGGTCTCCCAGGTCGGCGGACGGAGCCACGGTTTGCAGCGGGAGACGCTACAGCGGGGAGGAGCTAGTGCTAGCTAGCACTTGGCCGCCGCCCGGTGCTAATGGGAAACTCGACATACCGGGAGCTGTAGCGAAAACGACGCGGGTGCCGGGCTGGAGTTTAGGCGGCGTGCAAGAAATATAAGACAGAATAATAAAGAGCGATGGCAAGAACCAAGCAGACCGCCCGTAAAATCTACTGGAGGAAGAAGCCCCCCAGGAGACAGCTAGCCACCAGAGCTGCTCGGAGAGGCGCTCCGGCCACCGGCAAAGTGAAGAGGCCTCACTGTTACAGGCCCGTGGCTCTGAGAGAGATCCGTCGCTACCAGAAATCCACGGAGCTGCTCATCCGTAAGCTGCCCGTCCAGCGCCTGGTGAGGGAGATTGCTCAGGACTTCAAGACCGACCTGCGCTTCCTGAGCTTCGCCGTCATGGCTCTGCAGGAGACCAGCGAGGCCCACCTGGTGAGTCTCTTCTTCGCCAAGAGGGTCACTATCATGTCCAAAGACTTCCAGCTGGCCCGCCGCATCCTCGGAGAGAGAACTTAGACTTTCTGCTGCACATTCACCAACCAACCAAAATGCTCCGCACTGTGTCTATATATATATATATACATTTATAGTAATATGTACATATGTTTACTAGATGTTCTTGTTTTTTCTTGCCTTCTGATTGTTGCTCTGAGTGTTGCTGTCCCTGTGCTGTTGCAATCCTGGAATTTCCCCATTGTGGGACTAATAAAGGCTTATCTTATCTTATCTTAAATTTGCAACATTTTTTCTTAAAAATTGGATGCTTTTTCAAATTAAGTTGAAAGTTTTTCTTCCTAATTTGAAACTGTTTTTCTTTTAAATTTATAGTTTGTATTAAATCAATTTGCAACTTTTTAAATTTTCAAAGTTTTTCTTCCACAATTTCAACTTTTTCTGATAAGTTTGTAGTTTTTTCTTGAAAAATGAACAGTTTTTGTTTGTTGAAAATGTTCCTTTTTTCTGGTAAATCTCCAACATTCGTACTGATCCTGGTTCCATTTTTACCTCCGCCAAGGAGCTGCTGTTCTTACCGGGGTTTGTCTGTCTGTCTATTACCTCTGTAGTCATGAAGTCCTTTGAGCGCCTGGTCCTGTCTCACCTCAAGTCCATCACCACACCCCTCCTAGACCCGCTGCAGTTTGCCTACCGTGCTAGCAGGTCTGTGGACGACGCAGTCAACCTGGCCCTCCACTCCATCCTGCAGCACCTGGACTCCCCGGGAACCTACGCCAGGATTCTGTTTGTGGACTTCAGCTCCGCATTCAACACCATCCGCCCTGATCTGCTCCAGGACAAGCTGTCCCTGCTCAACGTGCCTGACTCCCTCTGCAGGTGGATCACCGACTTCCTGACGGACCGGAGACAGCATGTGCGGCTGGGGAAGTCAGTCTCAGACTCTGTTAGCATCAGCATTGGATCACCCCAGGGCTGTGTACTTTCCCCCCTACTCTTCTCCCTTTATACCAACTCCTGCACCTCCTCCCACCAGTCTGTTAAGCTGATTAAGTTTGCGGACGACACCACCCTCATCGGGCTCATCTCCAACGGTGACGAGTCCGCCTACAGGGAAGAGGTGGCCTAGCTGGTGTCCTGGTGCAGCCACAACAACCTGCAGCTGAATGCTCTGAAGACAGCGGAGATGATCGTGGACTTCAGGAAAGTCACATCCCCCCTGCCCCCCCTCACCATCACAGGCTCTCCCATCACCTTTGCAGATTCCTTCCGCTTCTTGGGCACCACCATCACCCGAGACCTCAAATGGGAGCCAACCATCAGCTCCCTCATCAAAAAGGCCCAGCAGAGGATGTTCTTTCTGCGGCAGCTGAGGAAGCTCAAGCTACCCACCAAGATGTTAGTGCAGTTCTACACGGCCATCATCGAGTCCATCCTCACCTCCTCCATAACTGTGTGGTACGCAGGAGCCACTGCCAGGGACAGACTAAGGCTGCAGCGCGTCGTGCGCACTGCTGAGAAGGTGATAGGCTGCAAGCTCCCATCTCTCCAGGACCTGTACATCTCCAGGACCCAGAGGCGTGCTGGCCGGATCATAGCCGATCCTTCACATCCTGGTCACGTGCTGTTTGCCCCCCTCCCCTCAGGTAGAAGGCTTCGGTCCATTCGGACTAAAACCTCCCGGCACATGAACAGCTTTTTCCCCTCTGCCATCAGACTGCTGAACACTAAGTGACTTTTGACTCTCGTGCACTATGTACAGCAGCTCAACCAGACTCATGTCATTCATCACTGTTTTTCTGTTGCATTATTGACTGCACTATGTGGTACTTCACATTATCTGCTACATGCTAATTTTTTAAAACTGCCTTGACTAGTACTACTCATTATTACTAGTATTATTATTACTTATTATTACTTATTTTTCTACACTTATTGCACGTTTCTAGTCCTTTAGTTTTTTAGTTTATCCCTTTTTCTCATTATGTTTTTAATGTTGCAGCATGGCACCGAGACAAATTCCTAGTTTGTGTATCACATGAACAATGGCAATAAACCTGATTCTGATTCTGATTCTGATTCTATTACCAACATAAAAAAAACATAAAACATAAAAAAATCCAAGATGGCGCCGCGGATGGCAGCCACTGGCTTCTGCTCTCTGATGTTTTTGATAATTTTGTGTGTTTTTTTGGACTTCTGCTCTTCTGTCCGAGTCACCTATTCAAGGGAGGAACTACTTTCACTCAGACTACCTCCCAATGCAACTTCTCCGCCAGTTGCTGCTGCTGATCTGAAGTTTTTTCAGTTGATCTTAGCTGTGGGAGCAGCGGCTATTGGCGCTGGCCGGAAACGAAGGTGGCGTGGTAAACGTGCTGGTGCGTTAGTCAGGTTGAAGAAACGAGGATTTCGCACGCCGCTCCCATCGATCCATCTGGCAAATATCCGCAGTTTGGCGAACAAAATGGATGAACTGCTGCTCCTGACTCACAAAAACCGGGATTTTAGCAGATCTGGCGCCCTTTGTTTCACGGAGTCCTGGCTGAGTGAACACATCCCGGACAGCGCGGTGCGTCTGGACGGATTCCAACTGTTTCGCGCTGATCGCAGCCGAGAATTCTCTGGAAAGACTAAGGGTGGTGGAATCTGCTTCTACATAAACGAAGGTTGGTGTACTGATGTCACAGTGTTGAAGAAGTTTTGTAGCCCTAACCTAGAGTCACTGTTCATAAACTGTAAACCCTTTTATTCACCGCGAGAGTTCTCCTCGTTTATTCTGGTCGGAATTTATATCTCGCCTGCTGCTTGTACAACGGAGGCACTGCAGCTCCTCGCTGACCAGATAGCAGAGGTGGAGGAAAAACATCCAGACTCTCTGCTTATCATTCTGGGTGATTTCAATAGAGCTAATCTCACAAATGAGCTTCCTAAATACAGACAGCATATTAAATGTCCCACCAGGGACACAAATACACTTGACCACTGTTACACAGTTTTGAGGAATGCCTATCATGCCGTCCCCCGTGCAGCTCTGGGTTTTTCTGACCACTGTCTGCTCCATCTTATTCCAACATACAGACAGAAACTAAAAACTTCCAAGCCTGTTGTAAGGACTGTGAAGAAATGGACTGAGGAATCAAAGCTGGAGTTACAAGCCTGCTTTGACTGCACAGATTGGAGTGTTTTTGAAGCTGCAGCCATTAACCTAAATTAACTCACTGACACTGTGACGTCATACATCTATTTCTGCGAGGACATGTGTGTGCAGACCAAGACCTTCTGCACATACAACAACAA
This sequence comes from Pholidichthys leucotaenia, assembly GCA_020510985.1. Classification (NCBI taxonomy): domain Eukaryota; kingdom Metazoa; phylum Chordata; class Actinopteri; order Cichliformes; family Pholidichthyidae; genus Pholidichthys; species Pholidichthys leucotaenia. The sequence goes on from CM035849.1 coordinate 13,645,665, forward strand.
TAAACCTTGGTTCATTCCTAAACTGAAGCAGCTACGTCAGACCAAGGAGGAGGCCTACAGGACTGGTGACTGGACTCTGTACAAGCGGGCCAGAAACATGCTGACGAAGGAGATCAGGCTTGCTAAGAGGAGCTACAGTGTGAAGTTACAAAAAAACTTCTCAGCTAACAACTCTGCTTCTGTCTGGAGAGGCCTACAGAATATCACCAACTGCAGGAGACCATCCCCCCACCCTGTGGAAAACCTCCAGCTGGCTAACGACCTAAACAGCTTTTACTGCAGGTTTGAAAAGAACCTACAGTTCTCACCTCCCACCCACACAAAAGGATTATCTGCAGCCCCAGGAACTCCATCCCTCCTCCACTCTGACCTCCCACCAGCACTAATGATCTGTGAAGAGGAGGTGCGCCGGGTCTTTCAGAGACAAAAGATCAAGAAGGCTGCAGGACCTGATGGTGTGTCTCCGTCCTGCCTGAGAGTCTGCTCCAACGAGTTGGCCCCCATCTTCACCCGGATCGTCACTTCCTTGTGGTAACGTATCGTCACTTCCTGTTTTGCTGTCTGCCTGTGTGGTTTGCTCTCCAGCCACTAGCTATGGCTACTACCTCTCCTTCCTCTCCTCCTCTGGTGTGCTCTCTCTGTCAGATGTTTAGCTACACCTCTGCCTCTTTTAGTGATAACGGTAAATGTAATAAATGTTGTCTTTTTGAGGTGCTCGAGGCGAGGTTGTCTGATTTGGAATCCCGGCTCCGCTGCATTGAAACACCGTTTGCGCCAGTTAATCTCGACGGACGCCCATTAGCTGCAGCGGAGCTAGCTAGCTTAGGTCCCACTGTCAGCGGTTCCCCGGCTCTCCTCAGCAGCGAGGAGACTGGGTGGGTGACGGTGAGAAGGAAGCCTAGTCGCAAAGCCCCGGTTCACCACCAACCTGTTCACGTTTCTAATCGTTTTTCCCCGCTCAGCGACACACCCGCTGAGGAAAAAACTCTGATCATTGGCGACTCTGTAGTCAGAAACGTGAACCTAGAGACTCCAGCGGCCATAGTCACATGTATTCCTGGGGCCAGAGCAGGCGACATCGAGTCAAATTTGAAAATGCTGGCTAAAAGTAACTCTAAATATTCCACAATTGTTATTCACGCCGGCATTAATGACATCCGTCTCCGGCAGTCGGAAGTCACGAAACTTAATATAGAATCGGTGTGTGACTTTGCCAAAACGATGTCTGCCACTGTAGTATTCTCTGGGCCCCTCCCCAATCTGACCAGTGATGACATGTTCAGCCGCTCGTCATCCTTGAACCGCTGGCTGTCTGTGTGGTGTCCTAAAAATGACGTGGGCTACATTGACAATTGGAGCTCTTTTTGGGGAAAACCTGGTCTTATGAGACGAGACAGCATTCATCCCACTTTGGATGGTGCTTCTCATTTATCTAACAATCTGGCATCTTTTTTATCCAAATTTCCAAAACCGTGACTACTCAGAGTTGGGACCAGGAAGCAGAGTCACAGTCTTACACGCCTCTCTGCAGCTCCTCTTCATCCGCCACCCCTCAGCTTAGCCCCTGTCTTCCCCATCAGAGAATCGTTGCCTGCTCCCTCCAAAGTAAATAAAAATATAATGTATAAGCATCCCAAAGTGATAAAGCAAAATATTGGTAAAACTCAAATTCAACATAAAGCCTCTAAATTGAATGATTTGGCCTATGTTCCTCCTCATAATTTAAAAATTAAATGTGGTTTATTAAATATTAGGTCTCTAACTCCCAAGTCTCTGTTAGTCCATGATCTGCTAATTGATCATCAGATTGATTTAATTTCCCTTACAGAGACTTGGTTAGGACAAGAGGATTATGTTGGTTTAAATGAATCAACTCCCTCTGGTTATTTAAACTGTCAAAATCCCAGAAGTTCTGGTCGTGGAGGAGGAGTAGCAACAATTTACCATTCCAAATTACTAGTTAATGTAAAGCAAAAAACATGTTACAATTCCTTTGAGGGCCTGGTCCTCAATGTTGGGCACTTAAGCAATTTCAGGTTAAACCCAATTTTATTTGCCATAGTTTATCGTCCCCCATCAACCTATTCAGAATTTTTATCCGAATTTGCTGATTTCTTAGCTGATTTAGTGCTGAAATCTGATAGAATAATTATAGTAGGGGACTTTAATATACATGTGGATGTAGATAGTGACTGCCTTAATGTGGCTTTTAATTCAATATTAGACTCGATTGGGTTTTCTCAGAAAGTAGGAAATTCTACTCATTACCTCCACCATACATTGGACCTTGTTCTGACATATGGCATAGAAATAGAAAATCTTGTAGTGTCTCCTCATAACCCTGTACTGTCAGACCATTGTCTGTTAACCTTTGATTTTACTATTTCTGACTATTTGGCTCCTAAAGAAAAATATTATCACAGTAGATGCCTCTCAGATGATGCTGTTTCCAAATTTATGCAGATTGTTTCCTCTATGCCATGTGTCAACACAACGGAAATAAGCTATAGACAGCTTGCTCCTTCTGTAATTGATAACATGGTGGATAGTGTTTCAGCTTCTCTGCATCAGGCTCTAGACTTGGTGGCCCCCTTAAAAAAGAAAAAGTCTAATCAGAGATTTTTAACTCCTTGGTTCAACACAGAAACTCGTAGCTTAAAACAGAAGACTCGTCAATTAGAAAGAAAATGGCGCTCTACTAATTTAGATAAAATCTATTTAGCTTGGAGAAATCATCTTTTAATTTATAAAAAATCTCTTAGAAAAGCTAGAACGAGTTATTACTCTGCATTAATAGAAGAGAACAAGAATAATCCCAGGTTTCTTTTCAGTACTGTAGCCAGGTTGACAAAGAGTCAGGACTCTGTCAATCCTAGCATCCCCTTAGAGCTTACTAGTCAGGACTTTATGAACTTTTTCAATAATAAAATTTCATCCATCAGAGATAAAATCAATCAGATTCTTCCCACAGTTAACTTAAATACTGTAACTACTACAACTCCTTCTATTGATGTCTGTCTTGATGAGTTTACTCCAATCGACCTTTGTGAGTTAGACAAAATAGTTTCCTCATCCAAACCTTCAACTTGTCTTTTAGACCCTATTCCTACCAGGTTATTTAAAGAAGTCTTTCCACTTATTGGGAGCTTTATTCTTCATATAATCAATTTTTCATTGACTTTAGGCCATGTACCGCAGGCCTTTAAAATGGCTGTAATTAAACCCTTACTCACTTACTAAACATTGATTTAAATCCAAGATGGCGCCCACAGCGGTCGACATGGTGCTTCGCTGCGCTCTTTGTTTGTTTTTGTTTGTCAATTGTGTGTCTGCTTGCACTTATACCCGTGAAGAACTTTTAAATATCAGGACTTTGACCCCCACGGACCTCCTCCCAGTTTTTCTAGCCCCTGCCGCCGATCTGGTTTATTGTTTGGCTCGGAAAGTGAGACGGCGGAAGAGAGGAAGACGAGCGGGTGCTCTCGTACGACTTCGCAGGAGAGGCTCGCGAACGGCGCTGCCTGGCATATTTCTGTCCAATACCAACTCTCTCTCTAACAAGGTGGATGAACTGAGACTGCTGATGCGTTTTAAGGACCTCGCCTCCTCAGCTGTCCTCTGCTTTACTGAGACCTGGCTCCGGGAAAATATACCGGACAGCGCGCTGCGCCTCGACGGCTTCCAGCTCTTCCGTGCTGATCGTGACACAGAGCTTTCCGGCAAGACCACAGGAGGCGGAGTCTGCTTCTACATCAACTGTAGCTGGTGCTCTGATGTAACGGAAATTTCCAAACACTGTTCTCCTGCCTTGGAATTTCTTGTTATCAACTGCAAGCCTTTTTATTCCCCACGGGAGTTTGCTTCTTTTATACTGATCGCTGTGTACGCCCCTCCCGACGCGGACACGCGCGAAGCTCAGCGCGTGCTCGCGGATCACATTCAACACACAGAGCGGAGTTTTCCAGACTCGCTGATTATTGTGGCTGGCGACTTTAATCAGTGCAATCTGAGCCACGATCTCCCCCGCTACAAACAGTTTATTAAATGCCCCACCAGAGGATTAAACACACTGGATCACTGTTACACCACAGTGAAAGACGCATATCGCGCTGTCCCTCGAGCTGCGCTGGGATTATCTGATCACGTGATGGTTCACCTCATTCCCACATACAGACAGAGATTGAAGCTCACTAAACCTGTTGTGAGCACTACGAAGATACGGACCAGTGATGCTGAGGAGAAGCTGGAAACATGCATGGAAATATCTGACTGGGGCATGCTTAAAGGAGCCACGCATGATCTGGATGAGTACACGGACACTGTGAACTCATATATCCACTTTTGTGAAGAGAACATTCTTCCATCACGCACCAGGGTGAGTTACTCTAATGACAAACCCTGGTTCACAGCTAAGCTCAGACAGATCAGGAAGGAGAAGGAAGCAGCGCTGAAAAGTGGAGACAGGGACTGCTACAGGGAGGTTAAATACCGGTTTAACAGAGAGCTGAAGAGGGCTAAATCTGTGTACTCAGAGAGACTCCAGCAGCAGTTCACTGCTAATGATTCGGCTTCCGTGTGGAGAGGACTGAGGCAGATCACCAACTATCGGCCTCAGGCTCCTAAAGGTCAGGATGACAAAGCCCTTTGTCAGAGACTGTCCCAACACTATGCCCGTTTTGACACCTCGTCATCTGTGTCCAACTCCCCCCCCCCCCTCCCTCCAGCTCCACAGCCTCCACATTCCCTACTTCATTTAAGGCACCCCCCCCCACCTCCCCCCCTCCCCTTATCATCAGTGAGCAGGATGTGCTCAAACAGTTCTCCAGACTGAACCCGCGCAAGGCCCCCGGCCCAGACGGCGTGTCTCCCTCCACCCTGAGACTCTGTGCGAAACAGCTGGCTCCTGTATTCACAGACATTTTTAACACCTCCCTTAAGTTATGCCACGTGCCGTCCTGCCTCAAATCCTCCACCATCATCCCTGTCCCCAAGAAGCCACGGATCACTGGACTTAATGACTACAGACCTGTAGCGCTCACCTCTGTAGTCATGAAGTCCTTTGAGCGCCTGGTCCTGTCCCACCTCAAGTCCATCACCACCCCTCTCCTGGACCCGCTGCAGTTTGCCTACCGAGCCAACAGGTCTGTAGACGATGCAGTCAACCTGGCCCTCCACTCCATCCTGCAGCACCTGGACTCCCCGGGAACCTACGCCAGGATCCTGTTTGTGGACTTCAGCTCCGCATTCAACACCATCCGCCCCGCTCTGCTCCGGGACAAGCTGTCCCTGCTCAACGTGCCTGACTCCCTCTGCAGGTGGATCATCGACTTCCTGACGGACCGGAGGCAGCATGTGCGGCTGGGAAAGACTGTCTCAGACTATACTAGCATCAGCACCGGATCACCCCAGGGCTGTGTACTTTCCCCCCTACTCTTCTCCCTTTACACCAACTCCTGCACCTCCAGCCACCAGTCTGTCAAGTTGATCAAGTTTGCGGACGACACCACCCTCATCGGGCTCATCTCCAACGGCGACGAGTCCGCCTACAGGAGAGAGGTGGCCCAGCTGGCGTCCTGGTGCAGCAATAACAACCTGCAGCTGAACGCTCTGAAGACAGTGGAGATGATTGTAGACTTCAGGAAAGTCACTACTCCTCTGCCCCCCCTCACCCTCTCAGGCTCTCCCATCACCACTGCTGATTCCTTCCGCTTCCTAGGCACTACCATCACCAGGGACCTCAAATGTGAGCTGACCATCAGCTCACTCATCAAAAAAGCCCAGCAGAGGATGTTCTTCCTGCGGCAGCTGAGGAAGCTCAAGCTACCCACCAAGATGTTAGTGCAGTTCTACACAGCCATCATCGAGTCCATCCTCACCACCTCCATAACCGTGTGGTACGCAGGAGCCACTGCCAGGGACAGACTAAGGCTGCAGCGCGTCGTGCGCACTGCTGAGAAGGTGATCGGCTGCAAGCTCCCATCTCTCCAGGATCTGTACATCTCCAGGACCCGGAGGCGTGCTGGCCGGATCATAGCCGATCCCTCACACCCTGGTCATGTACTGTTTGCCCCCCTCCCCTCTGGTAGAAGACTTCGGTCCATCCAGACTAAAACCTCCCGTCACATGAACAGCTTCTTCCCCTCTGCCATTAGACTGCTGAACACTAAGTGACTCTCGTGCACCATGTACAGCAGCTCAACCAGACGCATGTCAATCATCACTGTTTTCTTCCTGCATTACCGACTGCACTATATAGTTCTCCACAGTATCTGCTGCTGGCTAATATATATTTTAACTGTTGACCAGTATCACTTAATCTTATCCTACACTTTATTACATGTATAGTTTATTTCTCTTATCTTATCATGTTTAATGTTGCAGCATTGTACCGAGACAAATTCCTAGTTTGTGTACTACATGAACAATGGCAATAAACCTGATTCTGATTCTGATTCTGATTCTGATTCTGACTCAAAAAGCCAACGCTAGATCCAGGAGCTTTAGCTAACTATAGACCAATCTCTAATCTCCCTTTCATTTCAAAAATCTTAGAAAGAGTTGTTGCTACGCAATTATTTGACCACCTGCAGGGAAATGGTTTACTTGAAGAGTTTCAATCTGGGTTTAGAATCCATCATAGTACTGAAACAGCCTTAGTGAAGGTCACTAACGACCTCATTGCATCTGATAATGGACTAGTTTCTGTACTTGTCCTTTTAGATCTTAGTGCAGCTTTTGATACTATTGATCATAATATTCTACTTGATAGATTAGAACACTATGTTGGACTTAATGGAACTTCGTTGCAGTGGTTTAGATCTTATTTATCTGATAGGTTCCAGTTTGTTCATGTAAATGATGAGTTTTCTTTCAGCTCAAAGCTTAGTCATGGAGTTCCACGGGGATCTGTGCTAGGCCCTACTCTTTTTAGTTTATATATGCTTCCGTTAGGCAACATTATTAGAAAGCACTGTATACATTTTCATTGTTATGCAGATGACACACAATTATACCTGTCAGTGAAGCCAGATGATACTAATCAATTAGCCAAGTTAGAAGCCTGTCTTAAGGAAATCAAAGCTTGGATGACTTGTAATTTCCTGCTATTAAATTCAGATAAGACTGAAGTCATTCTTGTTGGTCCAAAAAACCTTAGAAATTCCTTTCCAAATCAAACTTTCAGTTTGGATGCAGTTACTCTTTCTCTTAATAGCTGTGTGAGGAACCTTGGAGTTATTTTTGATCAGGATTTGTCCTTCAATTCACATATTAAATTTGTTTCTAAGACTGCCTTCTATCATTTGCGTAATATTGCCAAGATTAGGAGCATCTTGTCTCAGAGTGATGCTGAGAAGCTGATCCACGCTTTTGTTAGCTCGAGATTAGATTATTGTAATTCTTTATTATCAGGCTGTCCTAAAACATCTTTAAAAAGTCTTCAGCTGATCCAAAATGCTGCAGCAAGAGTTTTAACAGGTGCTAGAAAGAGAGATCATATCTCTCCGGTTCTGGCCTCCCTTCATTGGCTTCCCATAGAGTTTAGAATTAAGTTTAAAATCCTTATTCTTACTTACAAAGCTCTAAACAATCAGGCTCCTTTTTATTTAAAAGATCTGATACTACCGTATCATCCTAACAGAGCACTACGCTCCCAAAATGCAGGATTACTTGTAATACCTAGAATCTCCAAAAGTACAATGGGAGGCAGAGCCTTCAGTTATCAAGCTCCTCTCCTGTGGAATCAGCTGCCAATCTGGATTCGGGAGTCAGACTCGATCTCTGTTTTTAAGAATAGGGCTAAAACCTACCTTTTTGATATAGCCTACAATTAGGGAGGGATCATGTGTTTCTGAACCCTCCCTTAGTTATGCTGCTAATAGGTTTAGTCAGCCGGGGGACCTCCAGTAATGCACTGGGCCTCACTCCTTTCCTCACTCTCTATGAAATATTTTTTTTTTTTTGCTGGTCATTAACATTTGTTTGTTCTCTCCCATAGATTGAGTCCCCATCGTGCTGTTTGCTCTCTACATGTCTGTTCTTTTCTTCTTCTCTATCCCCTCACCCCCCAGCCAGTCGCAGCAGATGACTGCCCCTCCCTGAGCCTGGTTCTGCTGGAGGTTTCTTCCTGTTAAAAGGGAGTTTTTCCTCTCCACCGTCGCCAAGTGCTTGCTCACAGGGGATCGCCTGATTGCTGGGGTCTTTCTGCAACTGTGGGGGTCCCCCCTACAGTTGATAGTGCTATGAGATGACTGTTGTTGTGAAATGGCGCTATATAAATAAAGTTGAATTGAATTGAATTGAATTGAATCTTTAACAGATCACTGGAGCTGCGTGAAGTGCCTTCCTGCTTCAAACGCTCCATCATCATTCCAGTTCCCAAGAAACCCTCTATTACAGGATTAAACGACTACAGACCTGTTGCCCTGGCCTCTGTGGTCATGAAATCCTTGGAGAGATTGGTGCTGAACCACCTGAAGGTCATCACAGGTCCCCTGATGGGCCCACTGCAGTTTGCCTACCGGTCAAACAGGTCAGTGGATGATGCAGTGAATAAGGGACTACATTACATCCTGCAACACCTCGACTCCCCAGGGACGTACGCCAGGATCCTGTTTGTCGACTTCAGCTCAGCGTTCAACACCATCATCCCAGGCATTCTTCATCAGAAACTCCTCCAGCTCAAGGTGCCCCCCTCCACCTGCCAGTGGATCTCCAGCTTTCTGACTGACAGGTGGCAACAGGTGAAGCTAGGGAGATTTACATCCAGCTCCCGAAAAATTAGTACTGGCGCCCCCCAAGGATGTGTCCTTTCCCCACTGCTCTTCTCCCTCTACTCCAACGACTGCACCTCAGAGGACCCTTCGGTGAAGCTCCTGAAGTTTGCGGACGACACCACAGTCATCGGTTTGATCCGGGATGATGATGAGTCTGCATACAGGCGGGAGGTGGAGCAGCTGATCCTCTGGTGCAGCCAGAACCATCTTGAACTTAACCCAGCCAAAACGGTGGAGATGACTGTGGATTTCAGGTGACACCCCCCTTCATTCCCCCCACTCACCATCCTCAACAGCACAGTGTCCACTGTGGACTCCTTCAAGTTTCTGGGTACCACAATCTCCCGGAACCTGAAGTAGTCCTCCCATATAGACACTGTCCGGAAAAAGGCCCAGCAGAGGTTGTTTTTTCTGCGTCAGCTCAAGAAGTTTGATTTGCCTCAGGAGCTGCTGGTTGTCTTCTACACCGCCATCATCCAATCTGTCCTCTGCTTTTCCATCACTGTCTGGTTTGGATCTGCCACTAAACAGGACAAGACCAGACTGCAGCGGATCATTAAGTCTGCGGAGAGGATCATTGGTACCGACCTACCCTCCATTGAGAACTTATATCGGTCCATAACCAGGAAACGGGCGGGAAACATCTGTGCTGACCCATCACACCCCGGCCACAAACTGTTTGAAGTTCTATCTTCTGGTCGTCGTTACAGATCACTGAAGGTCAAAACCACCCGTCACAGGAACAGTTTCTTTCCTCAAGCCATCACTCTGATGAACTCCTAACATTCACCTAGTCCTACCTGTTTGCTGTACTCATGACTTTTCATCCACTATTACATTGCACATAACTCTCACACTGCTTTTTACTTCATTCACATTATATCACTGAATCTGAGTCCACATTGAAATACTGTGTGATTGTATATTTTTTCATATATTTCTGCAAAGTGTGGTTAGTCTGAGTAAATAACTGCATATATTCCTGTATATATTTGCATCCTTTTATAGAAACGTGGACAGACTGTAATTTACTGTACATACTCTGTTGTCATTGAATCCTTATTTAAATCCTCCACCTGAATAACGAGAGCAAGTTTTTAGCCAAAGTCAAATTCCTTGTATGTGTTGTGCATACTTGGCCAATAAAGCTGATTCTGATTCTGATTCTGATTCTGATAACTCAAAAAGTTATGAACGGATTCTGATGAAATTTTCAGCAAAGGTGTGTAATGGCACGAGGAACAGATGATTAGATTTTGGTGATGATCTGAGAGTACATACCTCCACCAAGGGCTTTGTTTGTATTTGTGCAGCAGGATTACACAAAAACTACTGGATGGATTTGGATGAAATTTTCACCAAAGGTGGTTCTTGGGCTACAGAGGAACCCATTATATTTTGGTGATTATCTGAGAATGCATACCTCAGCCAAGGCTCTTATCTTCTCACAGTGTGTCAGCAACAATCCTCCAAAACTGATGGACAGACTTTGATGCAATTTTCACCACAAGTGGCTATAGGCCGACACACAAACCCATTACATTTTGGAGGTGATCCATGAGAAACGGAAGGAGCCTTGGTGGAGGTATGCGCTCTATGAGTGCTTTTCTAGTTATTCTCTGTAATATTTTCATGTTTTCCTCTTCAGCCAGACAATGAGCCCAGTTTATTCTTGGATGCTTTTGGTGGAACAGCGGTGGTTTGTTCTCCCTCCATTTTAAAGGGTCATGTGACCGACACCCAGGTGTGAATCTGTTTGTCTTTATCAACCAATCAGCAGCACAACATCAAACTGACCAAAGTTTCTCCACTAGATTCTAGAACCAGTTTTAAAAGTCAGAAAAACAGACCAACGTTCTTTCAGATCAAAGCAGAGCTGGTGGCAGAGCGTTCCACGGCTCGTCTGAGTCTGGAAGAACTTTCTCCTGGACTAGAACCTTTACAACAACAACGACGAGGTGAAAACATCAGATCGTCTCTTCAGCTGCTGGACAGTCTGGACTCCCAACACTAAAACAGGTTTAGAACGTGGAAAATGGATTTGAAACGGGTTTCAAATCTGTGTGAAAGCTGATGAAACATTTCCAGGAAATAGCCTGGTCCATGTTGTCGTCACTGTCTCCTCCAAAGTCTTCTCCGTCATCAAAGTACGACATGACGTCATCTGTTTCCTCCAGGAGAAAATATCACTTCAGTTACTTAGAACTGTTTAATCCTGGTTTAATCTGATTAATCCTGATTTAATCTGTTTAGTTCTGATCCAGATTCTGTCCCCAGATGGTGAAAAATAAAGAAGTTTGTGTCGTGTTCGGGGTTGTTTCCAACTCCGTCCATGATTTGTGGCTGTAGGGCTTTGATTGTGCTTTTTATTTTTAGCTGGCAGACTATTTTGAGCCTGGTGCTCTGCCAGCCCTGCAGCCCCGCCTCCTCCTCTCACCAGACATTCACCGACTATATTGTTTCACCACATGCACACGCACACACACTCACACCTATTCCAACCAGTCACGCACTGGCTTGCCACACGGCTGTGTCCACTTGCCTTCATCAGGGATTTGTGTACTTATGGGAGGCAGTGTGATCAGTCAGTGTGACAGCTTCAGTCAACACTGGACTTCCTGGCTCTCCACTGTTGGTTTTTCCCTGGACTGAACTGTGTTGTACCTCAGAGCCTTTCCGCTCCAACATGGATGTAAGTCTTTCCTCATTTATGCCTTTCCTCTCCGCTCCTACCCTGCCTGGAGCGCTTGGCATCTAATCCAAGCCAACAGAGTTTGTAGCCGGTTGTCTCATCTTCTCTTACCAGTGACTCTTATTTGGACATTTTGTATGTTGACCCTTTAGTAAATAAACACGATACATTACTGCACTTTGGGCTCGTATCCATTCATATGTTGGCTGCAAGTTACGCAGCAGACATGACAGTCAGCTGCCACCACAAAGAGCCCAAGTGGTGAAGTAGCGTGATTTTTTCATTTTTTGTGTGTGTTTTTCCTACTTGCTGCCAGAGTCATGTTGGATTACTGGAGCAACGCAGAGCTGAACGGACTGGCCCGTCTTGAGGATGCCTTCGCTTCCACGCAGGGGCTGGTTTCTCGTGCCGCTCGGGCCACCGCAGCGGAGGTATTGGAGGAATGTTGCGATCTCTTGTTCTTTCCTGAATCAGCCGACATCCTTCACTTCATCCTCGCCCTGCGTGGAGAGGAGCCCGAGAGGGATTCGCCAGCTTTGGAGCTGCCCTCGACATGGAAGCGGCGTTCACGGCGAAAGAGGCCATCCTTCTCCCTCAGCTCTCCCACTCCAGCCCCGCCCCTGTCTCCTGAGCTCCAACTCGCCTCGACTCCAGCCCTGGAAAGACGACGTTGTCCAGCCCCAGATCACCAGAGGAGCACCATCTCCTCCTCGCCAGCAGCCCGTTCCTCATCCAGCGAGACAATTCCCACGGCAGTCTCCTCTTCCAGTTTGCTTCCGCCGGCCGTCACGTCAGCCTGTTCTTCCTCTCCAGCTGCTGCACAGTCCATCTCCTTGTTGGCTCCTCCCGCTGCTCGGAGGCTCTCCGTGCCGTCTCCGGAAGTTCCTGTTTCCATGACGCTGGGGGCGGCCCCTACTCCTCCCATGGTGGGGTCCAAGCTCTCCGTAGCCAGGGAGAGGGACAACACTCAACACAGTCCAGCAGCAGGCAGCATCCAAGTCCAGGCTAACAGGCAAGTTAATTTTCATTCTTCTCCAACTTCTAATGAAATGTCTTGGCTGGTTCCTGGTAGGGAGGTTCAGGGAAAGCCGTCCCCTGAGTTCTCCCCATCTGCTGCTGCCATGAACGGCTCACCAGCCCTCTGTTCATTCCTGCTTCCCACCACACTACACCTGCACCACAGCCACACAAGAAATGGGGCAGATTCACCAGAAAAAAGGCACAAATTTACGAGGAAATGGGGCTATTTGACATGAAAGAAGTGGCAATACTGCAAGAAAATAGTGACAAATTTAGGAGAAAAAAGTGGCAAAATTAAAGGCGAAAAAAGTCAAACTGACAAGAACAAAGTCGGAGATTTGCAAGAAAAAATGTGACAATTTTACAAGCAAAATGGGCAAATGACAAGAAAAAAATGTCTGATGTCCAAGAGAAAGTGGTGAAATGACCCCAATTCCTGAACTAAAGAAAGTTCCAGTTCCAAGGGGAAACTGCTGCAAAGTGAAGTGAAAGTGAAAGCCTGACTTTTATTGCTGGATAACTGAGGCCTGAATGTTGGACGCGTGATTCAGTGGTTTTTAGCCTCCGCAGACATCCTGGAATGATCCCATCAAACCTCTGAGGCTCAGTCATGGACAGAAACTTTTTGCAACAATTTTTCTGCTCGTTTATTATTTTTAAGCCTCACAAATTAGATTTTTTGGGTAAATTTGCAGCCATTTTACATCAGTTTCCATTTTTTTTTGTGGTAAATGTGCAAATTTTCCACATAAATTTGCACATTTTTTCCTGTATATTTAAAAAAAAAAAATTCCTCAAAGATTTTCAACTTTTTTCTCAAAAATTTGTAACTTTTTCCCTCAATAATTTCTAACTTTTTTCTTATACATTTGTGGTTTTTTTTCCTTAAAAAACTCCAACTATTTCACACTAGTTTCCAAATTTTTTCTTGTAAATTTGCTAATTTTTCTTCATAAGTTTGCAACTTTTTCCTGTAAATTTTAATTTTTTTCTCAAAAATTTTATACCATCCATCCATCCATCCATCTTCTACCGCTTTTCCGGAGGTCCGGGTCGCGGAGGCAGCAGTTCAAGCAGAGAAGCCCAGACTTCCCTCTCCCCAGCCACCTGCTCCAGCTCTTCAGAGGGGATACCAAGGCGTTCCCAGACTAGCTGGGAGACATAGTCTCTCCACCGAGTCCTGGGTCTGCCCCGGGGTCTCCTCCCAGTGGGACGTGCCTGAAACACCTCAAGTGGGAGACGTCCAGGAGGCATCCTAATCAGATGCCCATACCACCTCAACTGACTCCTTTCAATGTGGAGGAGCAGCGGTTCTACTCTGAGCCTCTCCCGGATGACTGAGCTCCTCACCCTATCTCTGAGGGTGAGTCCAGCAATCCTACGGAGAAAGCTCATTTCAGCCGCTTGTATCCGCGATCTCGTTCTTTCGGTCATTACCCAAAGCTCGTGACCATAGGTGAGAGTAGGAACGTAGATTGACTGGTAAATCGACAGCTTTGCCTTAGAACTAAGCTCCCTCTTCACCACAACAGACCGGTACAACGTCCGCATCACTGCAGATGCTGCTCCAATCCGTCTGTCGATCTCTCGCTCCATTTTCCCCTCACTCGTGAACAAGACCCCAAGATACTTAAACTCCTCCACTTGGGGCAGGAGCCTGTCCCCAACCCGGAGAGGACAATCCACCTTTTTCCGGCTGAGGACCATGGACTCGGACTTGGAGGTGCTGATTCTCATCCCAGCCGCTTCACACTCAGCGGCAAACCGTCCCAGCAAGAGCTGTAGGTCATTGCTGGATGAAGCCAACAGGACAACATCATCTGCAAACAACAGAGATGAGATCCTGTGGTCACCAAGTATGACACCCTCCATTCCCTGGCTGCGCCTAGAAATCCTGTCCATAAAAATTATGAACAGGACCGGTGACAAAGGGCAGCCCTGGCGGAGTCCAACTCTCACTGGGAATGACTCCGACCGAGTGTTGGCAATACGAACTAAACTCTCACAACGGTCGTACAGAGACCGAATAGCTCGTAACAACAAGCCCGATACCCCATACTCCCGAAGCACCCCCCACAAAAATCCACGAGGGACGCGGTCAAATGCCTTCTCCAAGTCCACAAAACACATGTAAACTGGTTGGGCAAACTCCCACGAACCCTCAAGAATTCTCGAGAGGGTAAAGAGCTGGTCCGATGTGCCACGGCCAGGACGAAAACCACATTGCTCCTCCTGAATCCGAGGTTCGACCAACGGCCGGACTCTCCTCTCCAGTACCTTGGCATAGACCTTCCCAGGGAGGCTGAGGAGTGTGATCCCTCTAAAGTTGGAGCACACCCTCCGGTCCCCTTTTTTGAAGAGAGGAACCACCACCCCGGTTTGCCATGCCAAAGGCACTGCCCCCGACCTCCACGCAATGTTGCAGAGGCGTGTCAACCATGACAGCCCAACAACATCCAGGGCCTTGAGGTACTCGGGGCGAATCTCGTCCACCCCCGGGGCCCGGCCACCAAGGAGATTTTTAACCACCTTGGCGACCTCAGCCCCTGTGATAGGCGAGTCATCCCCCTTGTCCCCAAACCCTGCTTCCTCTGTGGAAGGCGTATCAGTGGGATTGAGGAGATCCTCGAAGTATTCCTTCCACCGCCCGACGATATCCCCAGTTGAAGTCAACAGTGTCCCATCCGCACCATACACAGTGTGGACGGGGAGCTGCTTTCCCCTCCTGAGCCGCCGAACAGTTTGCCAGAATCTCTTTGAAGCCGACCGAAAGTCTTGTTCCATGGCCTCACCGAACTCCTCCCATACCCGGGTTTTTGCTTCAGCAACCACCCGAGCTGCACTCCGCTTGGCCTGCCGGTACACCTCAGCTGCTTCGGGAGTCCCACAAGCCAACCAAGCTTGATAGGACTCCTTCTTCAGCTTAATGGCCCCCCTCACCACTGGTGTCCACCACTTGGTTCGGGGGTTGCCACCACGAGATGCACCGACCACCTTGCGGCCGCAGCTCTGGGCCGCCGCTTCAACAACAGAGGTGGAGAACATGGCCCATTCAGACTCCATGTCTCCAGACTCCCTCGGAATGTGGTTGAAGTTCTTCCGGAGGTGGGAGTTGAAGACCTCCCGGACAGGGGCCTCAGCCAGACGCTCCCAGCACACCCTCACTATACGTTTGGGTCTACCAGGTCTGAATGGCTTCCTCCCCTGCCATCGGATCCAACTCACCACCAGGTGGTGATCAGTTGACAGCTCTGCACCTCTCTTTACTCGGGTGTCCAAGACATACGGTCGCAGGTCTGATGATACGATAACAAAATCGATCATCGACCTGCGGCCTAGGGTGTCCTGGTGCCAGGTGCACATATGGACACCCTTATGCTTGAACATGGTGTTCGTTATGGACAGACTGTGGTTAGCACAGAAGTCCAATAACTGAACACCACTCGGGTTCAGATCGGGCAGGCCGTTCCTCCCAATCACCCCCCTCCAGGTTTCACTGTCGTTGCCCACGTGCGCATTGAAGTCCCCCAGTAGGACAATGGAGTCTCCAGGAGGAGCACCCTCCAGCACCCCAGTCACAGACTCCAAAAAGGGTGGGTACTCTGAAACATCATTTGGTGCATAGGCACAAATGATGTTCAGGACCCGTTTCCCAACCCGAAGGCGCAGGGAAGCAACCCTTTCGTCCACCGGGGAAAACTCCAATATAGAGGCAGCAAGGTGGGGCGATACAAGAATACCTACCCCTGCTCGTCGCCTCTCGCCCGGGGCAACTCCAGAAAAGGCCAAGCTCCAGCCCCTCTCCAGGAGACTGGTTCCGGAACCGGAGCTGTGTGTTGAGGTGAGGCCGACTATATCTAGCCGGTATCGCTCAATCTCGTACACCAGCTCAGGCTCCTTCCCCACCAGAGAGGTGACATTCCACGTACCAAAAGCCAGTTTAGAAAGCTTGGGATCAGTCCGCCAAGGTCTCCGCCTTTGACTGCTACCTAATCCACATAGCACCGGACTTCCATGATCCCTCCTGCAGGTGGTGAACCTACTGGAGGGCGGACCCATGTAACTCCTTCGGGCTGAGCCCGGCCGGGTCCCATGGGTGGAAACCTGGCCACCAGACGCTAGCCTTCGAGCCCCTCCCCCAGGCCTGGCTCCAGGGTGGGGCCCCGGTAACCCCATACCGGGCGGGGTACACTGAATCCTTGATATACAATTTATCATGAGAGTCTGTTGGATCGTTCTTAGTCTGGCCCTTCACCCAGGACCAGTTTGTCTTGGGAGACCCTATCAGAGGCAAATTGCCCCGGACAACATAGCTCCTGGGATCACTGGGGCACGCAAACCCCCCCACCACGATAAGGTGACGATCCATGAGGGGGATTCAAATTTTATACCTTTTTTCAAAAATGTGACTTTTTTTCCTTAACAATCTGAAGCTTTTTCTCATAAATTTGCAACATTTTTCTCATGAATTAGAATTTTTTTCTTAAAAATCTGCAACTATTTCACATGTTTCAAGTTTTTTTTCCTGTAAATTTGTAATTTTTTACATAAATTTGCACCTTCTTTCCCTTGAATTTTCATTTTTTTCTCATAAATCTGCTAAATAAATTCAAGCCTTAAACTCCTCTGATAACGTTCAAATTAACGTGCCGAATTATAAACTAAAGAACGGAACATTCTGATCAAGACACGTGGAAACAGAGAAGAGAACAGATTTAAAAACCTCTGAGGAGAGAATAATAATAATTTTATTCTTCGATTCTTTCTTATTGAAAACAGCGGAAACCGGCTAACAGCTAACATTAGCCCGGCTAGCTCCGACTGAGGAAGCGCAGAGATCAGAGCTCTGCTCGGCTCTAAACTCCATAAACCGGACCGGTACAATTCAGGAGAAACGATCCAGTACAACAGAAGAGCTCATCACTGGTGTCGGCAGCCATCGCTCAGATTCTCCCAGTAATCGTCCTTTAGCGGAGGCTGGACAAGATGGCGAACTGAGCAGACGCTTTTTGTGGAGCTCACGGAAATAGTCCCATATTGAGGCCGAATAAGTTTGGTGACCCCTAGCTATCAGTACCGAAATGAAAACCCAAACGTTAATCAAGCCCACCAAGCTAAAGATGGACACTAAAGAACCAGAAATGTCTGCAAATACGGAGAAAAGCCGTGGTGTAGAGGAAGACGACGACGCCATGGAAACACCTCTGCTGGATCAGAGAGAGCGCGGTAGTGACTCAACCCCACCAACACCGACTGAGATACCAGCTGAAAAGAAACCAAAGCCTTCAGAGGAGGGTGAGAATCCAGAGGTTTCTAACCAAACTATTCTGGAAGCCATATTGAAACTGGAGAAGAGAATGGATGAGCGGCTAACTCAGCTAGCTGATGTGAAAGAGCATTTGGAGGAGAGCAGAAGGCTGTGGCTGCAGATGGAACAAGCCAGGCCAGAAGGAAAAGGAGCCTTTTTTCTGGGTCCCTGTGGTTTCATGGAGGGGAGCAGGATTGGAGATGATGGACAGAAATAACCAGCTGACTGAAACAGGGCATGTTCTCCCCGTGTCTGCGTGGGTTTCCTGTGCAATTTCTCCGGTTTCCTCCCACAGGCCAAAAACATGCAGGTTAGGTTAACTGGCATCAGCTGGGGATTCTAAATTGTCCTTAGGTGTGACTGTGAGAGTGAATGGTTGTCTGTCTCTGTGTTGGCCTGCGATGGACTGGCCATCTGTCCAGGGTGGACCCTGCCTCTCACCCAAAGATGCTGGGATAGACTCCAGCCCCCCACAACCTGAAAAGGATTAAGCGGAAGAAGATGGATGGATGGATGGATGGAAGGTATCAGTGTGATGGAGAGACAAATTAAAATCAGTCAGCTGGCAGATTTTAATCTGCCAGCTGACACCTTGTTCTTAAAAAATGAAATCAAATCCCCCTTGCATTGGAATTGATTAATCAGTTTTCCAAAGCTTCAGGTTTAAAACTAAATTTAAATAAATGTGAATCATCACCTCTACATAATTTTCCTCATAATTCCTTTCATAACATAATAGTGAAAAAAGAGGTTTAATATTTAGGTGTTGCCGTTTCTAAGGAGCGAACAGTCAGGGATAGTGATGGGTCCGGCAACACCGATGCGTCGGCGCATGCGTCGAGCTCATAGAGCGAAACCCTGTGTCGGTGCGTATCGCTTTAAGAAAGTCACGTGACCAATACAGGTACTGTATCGGTCACATGACGCTAGCGCGTCGACACACTGACGCGCCAGCGTTTATAAGGAAGCGCATCTGTCAATGGGATGCATTTGCCCAAAGACTCTCATATGTGTTGCGGATGGTCTTTGTGCAAATTTATCACAAATTATGGAGCACGAGCAGCCTCAAGGAAAAAAGGTTTCCGCTGTGTGGGACCATTTTGATCTGATATCGGAAAATAAGGTATTTAAAAATAGTATTTTTAAAATACTATTTTCTTTGTTTTAATTTCCTTGTTGTTTCATCCTGTTCCTCTCAGAGTTTCCACTTGATTTATCTGAATTCAAATTCATTTGAAAGTGACTCTTAGTTTACTCTTCATATTTTCTGCAGGCTAAATGTCGCATTTGTTCAACAGAGCTGTTGTATTGAAACAAAAGCGCCTCCTCAATGCTGAGGCATTATAGGGCCAGGCATGAAAATGAAGTCCCGGATACACCCAGGATAGACTCAGGTATACAGCCCTTCTACTACTTACTCACAGTTGCTTTATTGATAATTAATTCCTATTAATTTATTCTTTACTTCATTTTTAACCATCAAGCTTCCAGGAAGCAGATGCTGGATGAAGCTGTGCTCAATTTCATCTTGAAGGACTGCCAGCCCCTCAGCATTGTGGAGAGTGAAGGGTTCAGGGAACTGATTCAGGCCCTTCAGCCCTCATATGTTTTGCCCACCAGAAAGGTTTGTGTGGAAATTATCTAAAGTAGTAGTTGATATATCCAATTTATTTAATCTTTAATTTAAATATATGGATTTGCTTTGGGTTTGACTTGGTGTAATTTTCAGACCATCAAACAAATGGTGGCCAAAAAGTACGAGGAGGAACGGGAACGAGTGAAAAAGGAAGTACAGCAAGCTGTGGCAGTGAGTATGACAGCTGACATGTGGACATCTGTGAACATGGAGGCTTACTTGGCTCTTACCTGTCACTACATTAATGAGAATTTGCAGTTGTGTACGTCTGTGTTGGGAGTGCAATACTTTCCACAAAGTCACACTGCTGACAATTTGGCCCAAGTCAAAAGGGGCATGATGGAGGACTGGGCCATAACCAATAAAGTAAAGTGTTTTGTGACCGACGCAGCACCAAACATGATTGCATCCACTCGACAGCTCCAAATTCGGCACTCAATTTGCACATAGTCTCAATTTAGACGGGACCATCTTCACAACAGCTGTCTGCACCCACTTCAGCCATGTTATTCAGCATTGTTTGTTGTTGTTGTTTGGAAATCATGTACTAAAATGCCAATTTGTTGTTTTTTAGCTAACCTTTGGCAACATCTCAACATCAAAGTGGGCAGGCAGACCAAAAGTGCCACAGCTGATGCCATCCAGGAGGTGCAGAGATACCTGGCAGAGGGCAATATTGCCAGGTCCCAGGATCCTATGAGATACTGGGACAACCAAAAGACCATCTATCCAAACCTCTTTCAGCTTTCCTTACAATTTCTCTGCACTCCAGCCTCATCTGTGCCGTGTGAGCGGGTGCTTTCTACAGCTGGAGAAGTATCAAAAAAGCGTAACAGACTCAATTTCAAAATGTTGGAAAAGCTTTTTTGTTTTTAATAAAAATTTGTTAAAAAAAAAAATCCCAGTCCACAAGCATCTTCATTCACAACACGTTCACTTAGATTTTCACGTTATAATACATGTTCACATTATTTATTGACTGTATCTAAAAATATCAATGATATTTGAAATTAAAAGGAAGATATAAAATGACACAATATAAAATACAATGACTTAAATTATATACTGCTCAAAAAATAAAGGGAACACTAAACATCCTAGATTTGAATGAAATATTCTTATTAAATACTTTGTTCTTTACATAGTTGAATGTGCTGACAACAAAATCACACAACAGCATGTGAAACTGATTGTCAATCACTGTTGCTTCCTAAGTGGACAGTTTGAGGGACAGTGTTCCCTTTATTTTTTGGAGCAGTATATTATTGTATATACAGTACTAGGTCATCAAATCAGTGTCAGTTGAGTGTGTCAACTAGGCTGCCTGTAGGGATTTTTAAGGTCCAGCAGGTGTCAGTATTCAGTGACACAGTATCAACACAGTATCAATACAGTTTTGCAATGTGTCGAAACGCATCATGACGCCTCATGGACCCATCACTAGTCAGGGATGATGTGAATCTTGTAAAGAACGTAGAGAAATGTAAATCTCTGTGCAGCAGGATGGAATTGCTGCAGGGTTCCTGTGCCTTTCAGTGTCAGACGCTCACAGCTGATTCACTATCAAGGCAGGTGCGGGAGCCTGGTTTGCTGTCTCTGATACTCTGTGCACTGCGCCTCCTGGTGGGCATTGTTGTCATTACTGCTGCAGGTCAGCGTGTGTGGTGTGTGGGATGTGAGTGTGTGGCAGTGGCGCCCCCTAGGGTGGCGTGAGGTGGGCACAGCCCATCTGGAGATAAACCAGGTTGTACTAAAGCTGAGAGCTGGTTGCTGCATGAAGACTCGCCTCCTGCCTGGTCATTTTACAGACAGAACAGCGTGTCAGCGGGGTTCTCATTATTTCATTCATTTGGCAGTTTGTTCCATAGTCTGGCCTTTCTTTCGGCTGTCGCCCCCCGCTCTGCTCTTTCTGCCAGCTGCTGTGCGCCGCACTTCCTGCTCAGGCGTTGCTGTCGTCACTGCTGCAGGTCATCGGTGGGGTTTGGAGTTCCCTGCCAGTTTAGCCATTTGTTGCCTGTTATTTAGCCTGTTTGGTCTCCGTTTTCAGGCAGTTTTCTGTTGCTGCCGTGGTGATCCACAGCCTGGTCAGCGCAGGAACAAACCGCTGCTGGAGTCGCTCTGTCTCAGCAGTTCCACCGCTGACTGGAGCCGCGCGTCGTCTCTCCTGCGGCGCTCTGCTGCGCTGCGTGTCCGTTCATCGGAGACTCCTGTTAACGCTGCTGTTTCACCTCTGGCAGATTTAGATTTTGAACATTTATTTGTGAGAGACCCACCTTGATGTGGCTGCTTTCTGATTCCATGTTAGAGGCTTTATGTTAATGCAGGTCATTTTTATTGTGACGTTTGGGGGATTCACACAAAGAAAGAGGAGCAAGATGGTTTGACGAACAGGCTTTATTGACACACCACCAACCCCAACTACTTCTGAGCACAGAGAGGAGGGGAGGTCATTCTCCCAGACCTCCGTTTCAATCATGGTTACACACACATGATACATCTTGCCCTAATCCTGCTAAACACTGCTGAGTCATTATAATGCAGTTATAATGACACAGCAGTATAATAACTCAGTAATAACACATTTAATACACACACACACACACACACACACACACACACAGTAACGTTTTCAACTGGCAAAGCATGCTGGGAAATCCCTGCCCCCCTTAACATGGCCCCGACATTACACTGCCCTCCCCTGGACTGGTTTCTGTCCCCAGAAAATTCAAAGTCCACTTTCAGAAATCCAACGCGAGTCAGCCCGATGCCGGGGCGGCACGCACGGGCCATCCACTGTCCATCTGAGTCTCGGTCGGAGTATCTGGTTGGGGTAGGGTTCCGGTTTGGCCACCATCGGGCGGATGGACACATCTGACAGCCTCTGTAGGACCACGTACAGTCCCTTCCCTGGCAGTGGGAGTCCCATGCCCGCTCCGGCCGACTCCCACCGCTGCCAGGTCTCCCAGGAGGCCGCTGGCCCGCGTCCATGCGTCCAGCCCTTGGCCGCGCCTGGAAAATGGCCGGATCTTCGTCCTGTTCGCTCTGCTGCTGCGCGTCGCTGCTGCGCGTCGCTGCTGCGCGTCGCTGCTGCGCGTCGCTGCTGCGCGTCGCTGCTGCGCGTCGCTGCTGCGCGTCGCTGCTGCGCGTCGCTGCTGCGCGTCGCTGCTGCGCCGAGGGCCTCCGTGACGTCACCGAAAGGGGAAGCATCTGCGGGTGGCGGTAGGACTACGCACAGTTCCTCCTCTGGCAGTGGGAGTCCCATGCCCACTCCAGCCGACTCCTACCGCTGCCAGGTCTCCCAGGCGGCCGCTGGCCCGCGTCCATGCGTCCAGCCCTTGCCGCGCCTGGGAAATGGCCACATCTTCGACCTGCTCACTCCGCTACTGCTGCGCTCCGAAGGCCTCTGTGACGTCACCGCCGGGGAAGCATCTGCAGGAGGCGGCCTTTACCCGTCCATGCCACCTTGCTCTAATTTAACGTCGGCGAGGGGCCAGTTTGTCGTGCGCTGCGTGCGGGGCAGTACCGTGTGAAGTACCCTGGCTCTGTGCAGCGAAAGCCCCCCTTCCTCGCGTCTCCGCGGCTGTCTCCTCCGTGCTGCCGTGGTCTGCCATAGCTCCTCCTCCCACTCGCTCTCAGCACGGTGGTTTCCTCCAATGACCAGTCGTTCAGCGCGGCAGCCAACTCGACCTGGGCCAGCTGGTCATCCAACAGGTTCTCGCCGTTGTAGCGGGGAATCTTGGCCCGCTGCTGGACGGATGGGACGGTCATCTCCCGGTCGATCGCCGCTCCTAATTGCTCTGGAATCGCCAGCCCGTCCTGCCTTGAAAAGGGCGGGAAACAGGGCTGGTTTGCTCTGCTCGGCCCGTCCTGCCTTGAACAAGGCAGAGCAGTCCCATCGAGTCCGCTGCTCCGTCCATCGCGGCGAGCCTCTCCGGGGGCCGGCGTCTCAGCTCTACTCTCCGTTCCCAGCCGAGCGATGAAGCGCTCCGGCCGCTGGACCTCCGCCTGGATCCTCATCTTGCTCCATCCCACTTCTGACACCAGTGTGACGTTTGCGGGATTCACACAAAGAAAGACGAGCAAGATGGTTGTGACGAACAGGCTTTATTGATACACCACCAACCCCAACTGCTTCTGAGCACAGAGAGGAGGGGAGGTCATTCTCCCAGACCTCTGTTTCAGTCATGGTTACACACACATGATACATCTTGCCCTAATCCTGCTAAACACTGCTGGGTCATTATAATAACTCAGTAATAACACATTTAATACACACACAGTAACGTTTTCAACTGGCAAAGCATGCTGGGAAATCCCTGCCCCCTTAACATGGCCCCGAAGTTACACTATTGTTGGACTTGCTGGAAGAAATCTGGTGGGGAGCCTGACTGCCTTTCTGGCTCTTTGAAGAGGCTTTAGATTGTTTAGAATGTAATATTCTGAAAACTGTGGGCCTCTTTCAAGAGCAGATTTCTCCACATGGTTTTGATTTTATTGAACTTATTACTTGTTTCAACAGTTTTTCTGCTTCCTCAGTGATTTTATGTCTGTTCTTCTTCAGGCTGAAGGCCTACAGTGGTGGGATTAGTTTCCAGGAGGTTCCATCCCTCTGAACTCTGTGTGTGTGTGTGTGTGTGTGTGTGTGTGTGTGTGTGTGTGTGTGGTCTAGGGTTCCTTATCTGATGCTCCTCTCCTTCCTGGTTCCTCCTCACCGCCGGTAGGCCACAGCTCATTTTATTGACAGTGTTATTAAGGTTTTTATATTTTATTTTTGTGTTCATCAAAACTCCTGTAAACTCTGGAACACGTCTCCTGCCTCCTGAGTACAGCGAACCTGTGAGCCTCAAGTTCAGGTTTGGGGAAGAATTATCTGGGTGAAATTCCCAGGGTGGCCTTGTCGGGTTTTTATTGGATGACATTCAGGTCAGTAGTTTGTACATCAGCCCTGATTTTGGGGATCACTGTGTGCCGCAACATCTCCTGAACAGCTGGTTCCAGAGAGACATTCAACCTCTGGAAGGATTCTACTGTGTAAAATGGACAGTCTCTGCAGACTAATAGATCCTGCCTTCTCCTCAGCTGTAGCTGGGAAATTAATACCATCAATTCAGGATTTTAACTTTAAATTCATCTGGAGAAATAAATGTCATTATATAGAAAGGCTGATTTGGTTCCAACATGTCAGGATGGAGGTCTGACTGCAGCTGATTCTGATCCATGAATGGAGTTCTGGAGCTCAAATGGTTCAAAAGTTTGATCCAGAACATTCACTCCCTTTGGTTCATTTTCCCCAATTTAATCTTTAATAAATGGGTGTCGTAGAGTTTTTATTGCTGTGACTTTAATTCTCCTTCATGACCAATCAAACTTTCTGCCTTTTAGCAGCAGCTTCTACTGTCCTGGAAGTTGATTTCTAACCATCATTTCTCTCCTCATAAAACCCCTGGATGGAAAAATCGACATATTCTGATGAGCAGAACGTCTGTGGAGCTGCAGGAGTGGAACTCTGAAGGTGTTTGCTCAGGTTCTCCTTTCATGAACCAGGCGGGGAACATCCTGAGTCATCATGACTCCTGTGCAGAATTCCAGCTGCAGTGTTCTCCTGGACTTTATCAGAGACTGACAGATGCTATAGCGGTTCCTTCTAGATCCATGGGGAGAGAACATGCACTACACTGCAGCTCTTCCCCATGTCTGGAACAACATAAAAATGAATGGAAATTGTCTCTCTTTTCCACTTCCCCCTGAGGTTAAGGACGTTAACTTTAACATTTTAAATGAGATTTACTCCACAAATGAATTTCTAAGATTGAAATTTAACTTGGAAATGAATCACTGAGTTCTGTGAGAGAGAAAGTGAAACTCTAGATCAGCTGTTTTTCATCTGTGACTCTACATTGTTTCTGGATGATCTGCAGAATTGGTTCCCATCCAAGAACATCAGACTGTCTCCTCTGACTGGTAAAAATGGGAAATCTGGCATCTTTATGGAAGACAAGACGGTTGAATTTGTCATTAATAACCTTCTGCTACTGGGGAAATTTTTCGCTCATAAATGCCGCTATTTTAAAACCAAAGCCCAGAATGTTCACTGGAAAAACGAACTGCTTTGATTTAGGAAATCACTGAATCTGATAAAAGAAAAAAAACTTTAAATTATTTTTTATTAGAAAGGTTTAAATTGATAAAAGATTATCCTTTGTTTGACCTTTTTGCTAATTCTGTATATTTACTCCTCACCTTTTTTTTTATTTACTCATGGTAGATTAGAGTTTAGTGAAATTCCCTGTTTGTTTGTATTTTGATAATAAAGTTAAAAAAAATGACTCGGCGGCCATATTGCTGCTGCATCCAGATGGTCTCCACCAATCAATCCCCACAGATTTAGACTCTCTGTGTTCTTCTGTGATTCTCATTTTTCTGGATGTGTTCAGGTCTTACTGAGGGTGGCAGGAAGCGGCTGCTGTCCGAGCTTCTCCACATCACTGACATGGATGGAGAGGCTGAGCGTCTCTCTCTGCAGCCACCATCACATGTCACACAGTCACGCATGGTTGACAACATGAGAAATCATTGAAAATACAGACTGGATATATATTACCTTCATAAACGTATGTGTTTCCATAGAGAAATGTATCCAATTGCAATAAACTATAATTTATAAAATCAAATAATTAAAACGAACTTCATTAATTTCCTCCACCAAGGAGGGAATGTAATCGGGGTTTGTCTGTCCATCTGTCTGTCTTTTAGTAGGATTACGCAAAATCTATTGTATGACTTTGGATGAAATTTTCCTCAGAGGTCGCCCTTGGTCCAAGGATGAACCCAGAACATTTTGTTGATGATCCGAGAGTGCATACCTCCACCGAGGCTTATATCTTCTCACAGTGTGTTAGCAACAAAACTCCAAAACTAATGGACAGACTTTGATCCAGTTTTCACCAGAAGTGGCTCTAGGCCGACACACAGACCCATTACATTTTGGAGATTATCCATGAGGGACGGAAGGAGCCTTGGTGGAGGTATATGCTCTCTGAGTACTTTTCTAGTTTCCATGTGTTTTGAGATATAACTGCAGGGAGCCGCAGCATGGGGGCTGAAGGGCTGCATGTGGCCCCAGGGCCACGGGTTGCCGATTCCTGATCTAGCTGGTATCTCTCAACCTGGTGCAGCAGCTCCAGCTACTTCCCCACCAGACAGGTGACGTTCCACATCCCAAAAGCCAGTTTCAACAGCCGGGGATCAGACCGCTAAGGTCTCTGCCTTCGACCGTCACCTGATTCACATAGCTCCGGACCCCCATGGTCCCTCCTGCAGGTGGTGAGTCCACTGGAGGGCGGACCCATGTGACTCATTGGGGCTGAGCCCCAATGGGTCCCATGGGCAGAAACCCAGCCACCAGGTGCCAGCCATGGAGCCCCTTCCCCAGGTCTGGCTCCAGAGCGGGGCCCCGGTAACTCCATAGTGGGTGGGGTCCACTGAATCCTTGATTTTTTTTGGTCCTCATGTTTATTGGATCACTCTTAGTCTGGCCCTTCACCCAGGACCAGTTTGTCTTGGCAGCTCAGAACTGACCAAATACTTTATGATTCTGAATCCTAAAGAAATGATCATGCATGGATCGGTCACTGATTGATGATTTTGGTTTCAGCCCCACGGATAGAGCTGATGAGGAAAAGACCTGAAGAGCCCAGATTCCCTTATAATGGGAATTTTGGTTTGTTGGCTGGCTTTGATGAAGCAAGAACAACTTTATTATCACCTAAATAAACAGACAACAGAACTGGGAGGAAGCTGACGGCTCGTCATCTGAGCTGAACTTTTGTTGCTGATTATCCATGATATCTGTGATCTGCAGCTATTTCATGGAAGTAAAACCTCTAATTATGTATTTTTAAATGTATCTGGTCTAGGGGTGTCAAACCTGACACCCCAAACCCCCCGACTGTGGGGTCTGGGGTGTCAGGGAGAGGTAGTACCTTTGGCAAGGGGGGCAAGCCATGTCCTTTCCAGGGCAGCTCGCCTGCCACTGGTCCTCACCTGACACTCAACTTTCACCTGTGGCTCCTCGAAGCTGTCGCATGCAACAGTGGCCACCGCCCGGACAACGACTTTGTCGAGCCGGCTGAACCAGGTGAAGGTAGCTGACGGGTCTATAACCCTCAGTGAGTTAGGCTTGGGCCATGTCAGCCCTATTGCATGCAAAGACTGACTCCCGGTGGAATGAGCGGAAGAGATCACCTGAGATCCAACGGGTGTGAAGGCGGTGGCAGCAAGTGTCGTGGAGCGCCTAGAGCCAGACATGCCACCGATAGAAGTCCGGGTCATCCACTGCAGCCTGGCAGCCTCCCGTCGTAACGGTTCCCCGTGCCACTGGATCAAAACTCCCCAGGCTGAGAGAGTGGGATTGCCCCTGTGCAACGGTCTTCTCAGTATAAAGCCTTTACACACAGGTCCCTTTTGCAACTCATTACCGATCTGTCAACTCACACCCCTCAAGTCCTGCGGTGATGGGCGCTTGGTAAAGCAACAGGTGAAGATGATCACTGGCGGTTGTTGTCACAAACCTGCATGCAGGCGGTCCATGGGCAAGTGATCGCTCTGCTCCTGAATCCAAGGGCAACAGGACAGTTCGGCAGCACCTGTGGGCGACTGGGCAGCCTCTTTAGGACAGCACCGCCCACCCTCACACGAGGGAGAGGGCTAGAAAAGGTGCCCCAGACAAATGCTTGCCCTTTTAGCTTCTGGTCAGCTTACCGCGGCTGACAGACTCATCCTCACAGCGGTCGGACAATACAAAAGAAGGAAAAACTCAAGACGTTCATTTTGGGAGCCTGGAATGTCCAAACACTTCTGGATAGAGCTGGTACATTGAGACCGGAGAGAAGAACGGCGCTCGTTGCAAAAGAGCTCCAGCGATATCGGATAGACATTGCCGCACTCAGAAAAACCTGCCTTGCTGATGAAGGGTCCCTGAGAGAAGAAGGAGGTGGGTACACCTTCTTCTGGAAAGGAAAGCCGCAAGCTCAGGACAGGATATATGGTGTTGGATATGCCATTAGAACAGCACTGCTGAAGAACATACCAGCCCTGCCAGTTGGAATCAGCGAGCGTCTCATGAAATTGCGCATTCCTCTCATCAAGTCCAGATACCTCACAGTCATCAGTGCATGCGCTCCTATGCTCACCTGCCCGGACAAAGACAAAGAGCAGTTCTATGAACACTTTGACCAGGTTATCAGGTCAACCTCTCAGGGTGACAAACTTGTTGTGCTCGACGATTTCAACGCTAGAATAGGAAAGGACCCCAGCAACTGGGAAGGCGTTCTGGGCAGACACGGAGTAGGCAAGATCAACGACAACGGCCTGCTCCTCCTCAGTAAGTGTGCAGAACACAGCCTTTGCATCACTAACACCTTGTTCAGGATGGCAGACAAGTACAAGACCATCTGGATGCACTTGAGGTCAAAACACTGGCACATGATCGATTTTGTCATTGTATACCAAGATGACATCAGAGACGTCCGAGTGACCCGTGCCATGAGAGGTGCTGAATGCTGGACTGATCACAGGCTGGTCAGGGCTGCAATGACACTGCACATCGCTCCGCCTCACAGAAATCGACCCAAGATTTTCAGGGCCTCCTACAATGTCACCAGACTGAAGAATCCAATCTGTCTGACAGAGTTCAAAGAAGCACTTGACGAAAAACTCCAAGACGGTCTGACCTCTGAAAGCAGCTCCGAGAAATGGTCCTCCTTCAAAGATACCGCTGCTGAGACTGCAAAGGAAGTGTTCTGAGCCAAAACTAGAACCCATGAAGACTAGTTCAACGAAAACGATCACAAGATCAGAGAAGCCCTCCATACTAAGAACAAGGCTTACATCGAGTGGCAGAATGACCCGTCCTCCGTCTCCAAGCATAAAAGATTCAAAACTCTGCAGGCAAAAGTCCAGTCCGACCTTCGACTGATGCAGGACCAGTGGTGGCAGGATAAAGCGGCCGAAGTCCAGCACTACGCGGATACCCACAATTCCAAGAAATTCTTCAGTGCTCTGAAGACAGTCTTTGGCCCCTCCGCATCAGGCTGCTCCCCGTTGCTGTCCTCGGACGCCATCAACACAGCGGACACACGGAGGACCCTAACCAGAGTCAACCCACGTAAAGCTGCAGGTCCAGACAACATTCCGGGACGTGCGCTCCGAGACTGCGCGAGCGAGTTGGCGGATGTCCTGACTGACATTTATAACATCTCCCTGAGTCAGGCCATCGTTCCCAGATGCTTCAAGACCTCTATCATGTACCAGTGGCAAAGAAACCAGTGGTGTCCTGTTTGAATGACTATCGTCCTGTTGCACTGACACCAATTGTGATAAAGTGTTTTGAACGGCTTGTCAAACCACACATTACAGCCTGCCTCCCTGCATCACACGACCCGCTCCAGTTTGCATATCATTCAAACCGCTCCACGGAGGATGCTATAGTCACCACCCTACACTCTGTCATCACCCACCTGGACCAGAAAGACACCTACGCCAGACTCCTGTACATTGATTTCAGTTCAGCATTCAAACACCATTATTCCCCAGAGACTGATGGAGAAATTACTCCTTCTCGGTCTGAACACCACCACATGTCTCTGGATCCTGGATTTCCTGACTGAGAGACCTCAGTCTGTCTGGGTTGGAAAAAACATCTCCAACTCTGTCACGCTGAGTACCGGATCCCCTCAAGGCTGTGTACTCAGTCCACT
Source organism: Pholidichthys leucotaenia (assembly GCA_020510985.1). Taxonomy (NCBI): domain Eukaryota; kingdom Metazoa; phylum Chordata; class Actinopteri; order Cichliformes; family Pholidichthyidae; genus Pholidichthys; species Pholidichthys leucotaenia. The sequence continues at coordinate 13,675,852 of CM035849.1, forward strand.
GTTGTTTACACTTCTAACACATGACTGTGTATCCAGACACGAGGGGAACCAGATTATTAAGTTTGCAGATGACACCACAGTGGTGGGACTTATTCAGATGGATGAGGAATCAATGTACAGGGAAGAAGTGAGAGACCTGGAGGGCTGGTGCAGGGAGAACAATTTGGTGCTCAACATGGACAAAACGAAGGAGATGATTATTGACTTCCGGCGGTCACAGCATGAGCACATCCCCCTCAGCATTGGCAGCCGTTTAGTGGAGAGAGTAGAGAACATCAAGTTCCTCGGAGTGCAGATCTCGCAGGACCTGACCTGGAGCAAGAATTCCTTGAAGATCAGGAAGCGGGCTCAGCAGAGACTACACTTCTTGAGGAAACTCAAACAGGCCTCTCTCCCCATCTGCATCCTCAGGACCTTCTACAGAGGTGTGGTGGAGAGTGTTCTGACGTACTGCATTACTACATGGTACTCCAGCTGCAGTATGTCAGACAAAAAAGCCCTGCAGAGGATAGTCAAGGGGGCGGAGAGGGTAATTGGAGTCCCCTCTCCCCTCTGCCCCTCTCCCTTCAGTTATCAAGCTCCTCTCCTGTGGAATCAGCTGCCAATCTGGATTCGGGAGTCAGACTCGATCTCTGTTTTTAAGAATAGGGCTAAAACCTACCTTTTTGATATAGCCTACAATTAGGGAGGGATCATGTGTTTCTGAACCCTCCCTTAGTTATGCTGCTAATAGGTTTAGTCAGCCGGGGGACCTCCAGTAATGCACTGGGCCTCACTCCTTTCCTCACTCTCTATGAAATATTTTTTTTTGCTGGTCATTAACATTTGTTTGTTCTCTCCCATAGATTGAGTCCCCATCGTGCTGTTTGCTCTCTACATGTCTGTTCTTTTCTTCTTCTCTATCCCCTCACCCCCCAGCCAGTCGCAGCAGATGACTGCCCCTCCCTGAGCCTGGTTCTGCTGGAGGTTTCTTCCTGTTAAAAGGGAGTTTTTCCTCTCCACCGTCGCCAAGTGCTTGCTCACAGGGGATCGCCTGATTGCTGGGGTCTTTCTGCAACTGTGGGGGTCCCCCCTACAGTTGATAGTGCTATGAGATGACTGTTGTTGTGAAATGGCGCTATATAAATAAAGTTGAATTGAATTGAATTGAATTGAATTGTCCAAGAACTTTTTCAGAACCGTTGTAGGAGTAGGGCACTGAACATTGTCAAGGACCGTTCTCACCCTCTGCATAAACACTTTGAACTTCTTCCATCTGGTAAACGATTCCGGAGCATTAGAGGCAGAACCACCAGACTGATCAACAGCTTCCTTCCACAAGCTGTCAGGATGCTGAACAGCTGACCCGGAATCTCTCATACGCACTACTGCACTTACGGACATTTTGTATATTATAGTTAGTTATTCTTTTTCCCCAAGTATGTCTCAGGGATGTGTGAATGGATGGGGTGGGGTGGGGGTGGGGGGTAGAGCTATGTGTGAGTGTGTCTTAAATCATGCTGCTTCTTATATGGATGCCGAGAGAAATGCAATTTCATCTTGCCTGCACTACAGTTGTATGTACAGCAATATGACAATAAAGTTTGATTTGATTTGATTTGATTTAATTTGATTTCAGCAACAGCTCCAACATTCCCATTTCTGGACACAGCCTGTGTGTGTCTTCATCAAAGTCTTCACTCCTCCAGGTAACTGTCCTGATCAGTTTGGCTGATTTCAGCAGGACAAGCTGTGGAAAAACCATGGGTGGAAATCCAGGGGGGACGGGGGGACATGTCCCCACAAGCTGGAAAATGAGAGAATTGTCCCTCAGTGTCATCATCACCCTTCTATATCATGTCAGTGGACACATGCATTTGAAGCCCCAATGATGAGAGAGGAAAACATTCGAGGAAATTTGACACTTTTTCCTCATAATTTTGTGACTTTTTTCCTGCAAATTTTCCAACACTTTCTTCTTCCCTCAAACATTAAAACTCACGGTCACATCAGAATTTAACGACTAAAACAGGAAGTGTGAACAGGTCTGGTCTCCAGGACTCGTCCATAAAAACTGAAGCTCAGACGAATCATTTCTTCATTTATTAATACACATGATTGACAAAATGACTGATAAACATAATAGAAGAATGTTGAAAAGTCTTCAAAAAGCTAAAGTGAGGGAACAAAAATCTAGGAAGAGGGGTGGGTCTAGAAGACCTTTGATGGGGGAGGGGCCACTTCCTCAGAGGGGCGGGGCACATTGAAATGACATGAATTAAAAAAATGGTTTAAATTTCTAGATTGTAAGTCAGGGGTTGGCAACCTGCGGCTCTTCAGCCTCCATGTTGTGGCTCCCTGCAGTCACTTCTGAAAACACAGAAATTAATGCAGGTCATTTGAATTGTTGTATTTTTCAAATGATTGTTTATTGGATAAACCCAGCAGCAGGGGGCGCACATGTCAGTAGTGCCGGTCCAAAGCCCGGGTAAATGGGAAGGGTTGTATCAGGAAGGGCATCAGACGTAAAACCTTTGCCAAATCAAACATGTAGATCGTGATGAATGAGATTTTTGTAGCCCATCAGTCGAGGTCCGGGTTAGATTAGATTATTTGTTTATTTGACAGGGACAGTGCAATAAACATAGACAATTAATCAATGACAATCAATCTGATGTGTTGCACAAAGAGTGTATAGCTATTAGCTAATTTGCAACTCTTTTCCCTGGAGGGGCTTTAGAAAGGAGAAACAAGTAAAAAGAAAAAAGGAAAGGAAAAGATAAACAGAATACACAATAACCACATACATCAATGCAAAAAAGATTGTAAATACATTATAAATACACAATTATAAATATTATTAATACACAAATATAACAACCTGACTCACATTTGCCTATTTCAGGCCTCCCTCCCTTCGTCACTCACTATAAACAAACACATTCATTCCTTCCCTTCATTCACTCTCACCCTGCAGACAATCATTTCATACATGGGTACATTCTTGTTTATTTTTCAGCCAGTTTTTAACCTTTTTAGTGAATGTTTTAAAGTCTGTTATTATTTTAATTTCATTTGGCATTGTGTTCCAGATGTGACTGCCCTTTATAGAGAATGCCGTTTGTCCAAATGTGGTTCTGCGGTGGAATATTTTACAGTTATTGTTAACAGAACTCCTGGTGGCTCTGCTGCTGTCCTGTCTTTGGATGAAACCAGCAAGTGGCTCGGGTGCTGATTTATGGAAACATTTGAAAGTTAATTTCAGAAAACAGAGGTCAATGAAACTCTCAAAACTCAATAGGTTGCATTTTTTTTAAAATAATACAGTGATGCCACCTAATGGGCTTTTTGTCCAAGATTTTTAGAGTTTGATTATATAATGAACCTATATGTCTTATTGTAGAAGGGGCTGCTTGAGTCCAGACTGTCAAACAGTATGATATATGAGAAAAAAACATAGAGTGCATATACAGTACAGCTGCTTCATAAGGTATGTAATATCTAATTAATTTAAAGCAGTTCAGATTTTTTTTTACTGTTTTTGAAATTTTCTTTATATGAAGATTAAATTTGAGTTGAGGATCTAGTACAATGCCAAGGTATTTGAATTATGTAACTAAACTGATGTCTTGATCATGTATATTAACTTTAAAACGTTGCAGGTTACATTTTTTGATTGAAAAGCACATTGAAACTGTTTTCTGAAGGTACAGCAATAGATGGATCTGGAGGAGCCGCTCTTGGACATCAACCATACTTGTAGACAGTACATCTGCAGCCTGTGCTGGAGTCTTGGCAGCTGTGTAAATAACTGCATCATCTGCATAAAGTTGGCATGTTGCAGCTGAGCAGTGTAGCGGCAAGTCATTAATAAAAATGCTGAAAAGTAAAGGACCAAGAATGGACCCTTGTGGGATACCCATGCGGTTGTTTAAAAATGAGGATTTATCCTGGTGAACTTTTACACACTGTTCTCTATTCTGGAGATAAGATGCAAACCATTCTAATGTATCTGGAGAGAAGTTAAAAGATACCATTTTGGATAAAAGCAAATTGTGGTTTACAGTATCGAAAGCCTTTTTGAGATCTAGAAAAACAGCTCCTACCACATTACCCCTGTCCAAGGACTGTTTGACATTTTCAATAAGGCAACAATTAACAAGGACCTCCACCACTGCTGTTAACCGACAGGGTGCTGGTGGAAACTGGGCTACTGTTGGTTGAAGATTGAGGAGGAGGAGAGGATGGAGGTGTAATAGGAAAGTGGGAGAGAAAAGGAAAGGTAGAAGTGTGGAGGTGAGAGTAGGGACGTTAAATATAGGGACTATGACTGGTAAAGGCAGAGAGTTGGCTGATAAGACGGAGAGAAGAAAGGTAGATATACTGTGTGTTCAAGAAACCAGATGGAAGGGAAGCAAGGTTAGGAGCATTCGAGGTGGATTTAAACTCAGAACTCAGAACTCAGAAAGGATTTATTGCCAAGTACATTAACAGTAAACAACTGATAACATACGAGGGATTTGACTTGACACAGAAAACGACCTGCATTTCCGGTGACGCGGCAGCGTCTGAAAAACGCGCCTGTCATCAGATGGGTACAGGATGCATAGGGAGGAAAAGGATAACACAATAGGAAAGAGCAAAAAACCATTGATTGTCAGAATACCGGTCATATATGATCAATATTATGATTACAAGAAAAAAAGCCCTCAATGCACAGTTAGCAGACAAGAATGTACACAAGGACACAAAGGGAGCAGTGAGTGAATGATCTTTTTCATCAGTTTTTTTGAGTCAGTGTGGGTGTAGTGTTGAGTGTAGGTGTTTGTATCAGTTAAGAACAACAAAGTCTCTTTGGCAGGAGATGTTTAGTCTTAGCGGCTGGCATTTGTCCTTGGCCATGCAGCTGGCTGTCCGTAGAGTCAATGCAGCTCAAATGTTTTGGAAACAAAAAACTGCAGATAATCTGGAGGACTTGTGTGAGGGGGTCAGATTAGTCGAATAGTACTGATCACAGAGAAAGAAACTTTATATTCTCTTCAGATTCAGTACTTTAATCCTTCAGTGCTGGACGTTGAATCCTTCATGGACGGCTCTCAGTGTGATCATGATGTAATCCATTTTCGTAGACAGTTCTCCATTTGCCGCTGTCTGAGTCCTCTCCATTTTTTCAATTTGATGGTTAAGCCTCGCCTGGCCAGCATTTTGATAGGCTATGTCCATCTTCATCAATATACGGTACACCAAGACAATCCCAGATCCAATCAGAACGATCCCGATGACCATTACTACAAAGACGTACAAATCTTCGACATCTTCGATGGAAAGATTAGACAGGCACAAGAGTTTCCAATTACTTGTGTCCCTCAAATAGCTCGCAGCAGCCGTTCCTGCAGGGCAACCAACCTCCCCCGGGGCACTTTTCCTCGTTGAAAAAATGGTGTCAATTGCGTTCAAAACCCAGCTTATTAAATCCATAATTTCGTTTGATAATCAGCAGTAGAGACACGCAGACAGACAATAGCAAGCTGGGATTCAGTCAGTTAGAGGAGGAAGGAGATAAAAAGTCAGAGCTGGAGAGAAGAAAAAAGCGTCTGCTCTCTTTGGGAGGCGGAAGTGTAGTAGGATGCGGAAGTGTAGTTGTAGATTTAAACTGTTCTACCATGGTGTAGATAGGAAGAGAAATGGAGCAGGAGTAATCTTGAAGGAAGAGTATGTGAAGAGTGTTCAGGAGGTAAAGAGGGAGTCAGAAAGAATTGTGAGTTTGAAGCTAGAAGTCAAAGGTGTGATGTTGAATGTTGTCAGTGCGTATTCCCCACAAGTTGGATGTCAGTTAGAAGAGAAAGAGGAATTCTGGAGTAAGTTAGATGAAGTGGTAGAAACTTTACTCATCAGTCTTTATCCCCTGCCAGTCAAAGCCTGAAGGAGGATTATGTTATTGGTCTGTCTGTCCGTTCGTCTGTCTGTCCAACTTTTGTGAAATTAACTCCTCCTACAGTTTTAGTCCAATTGTTTTGAAACTTGGTACCATGCTTTGATGTACTCTGATGATGTGCATATTGCAATTTCACTCTCATCGGATGACCTTGAGGTCAAAAGTCAGAGGTCAGATTTTCCCTAAATCTTCTAAACACAATAACTACTGAAAGAAACAATGTAGGCTTTTCAAATCAATACAGTAGTTGTATCTAATATGCATCTTGGAAGACTTACACTCTGACCTAACTATGGGTTTGGTGTCAAGAGGTCAAAGGTCAAAGTTCACATTGCACCTGCCCATTGTCTTCACTTGTACAGAGTTTATCATGGGGCTTTGAAATCCATTACAAACTGTGCTTCCCTCACTCATCATTGTGTTCTCTACAGTAAAGTGAACTGGTCGTCATGATCTGCTCGTCGCCTCTATCACTGGCATATGTTCATCTACAAAGCCATTCTGGGTAGAATTCCTTTGTATCTCTGTTCACTTTTAACATGGAAGCAGGGAAGCCATAATCTCCACTCAATGGATTATCTGCAACTGGTTGTTCATAAAATGAGAACAGAATTAGGAGAGAAAGTTTTTAGGTTTTGGGCTCCTGATGCAGGAACAAGATAAACTCTGAGCTCCATCTACAAAACCTCATACCTTTGACTGCATTTAAATCTCTTGTGAAATCAGTGGAGTCCAGGGTTTCTGTGGGCAAGTGTTTTATATGAGTGTGTTTTTATAGCTAATTTATGTATTTTATTTTAGTACTCTGTGTTGCTGCTGTCTTGGCCAGGTCTCCCTTGTAAAAGAGATCTCTGATCTCAATAGGACTAACCTGGTTAAATAAAGACTAAATAAAAAAATAAAATAAAATTGCAATTGTCCTACGGTACATGGTATATGCTGCATTTTCTGTAAAATGAGTAAAGTTAGGGCCACCAAACCTGGTCCACAGGTTCACCCTGTGACCCTGAAGTGTGACTGAGGTTTTGGGATGACAAGGTCAAAGGTCATCATCAAAATGCCTTATAAATTATATCTCAACAACAAAGAAAGCTAAGGTCACCAAACCTGGTACACAGGTTCACTCTGAGGCAATGACCTCTGACTACAGGTTTGGGGTCAAAAGGTGAAAGGTCAAGGTTTGCACTCCCTATGATCTCTTGCTATAGAACGTCTAAAGTTCTGTAGGTTCACCAAACTTGCTACACAGGTTTACCTTGGGATCCTGACCTACAAATATGGGTTGTATATGTGGGGAGCCTTGAATAACGAAACCGAATTGCATTTAATTCAAGTTTATTTCAAGTAATCATTCCCACAGTCTGCTCTCATTCTTGAGCAGCGAACAAAGAGGGGGAAACACACCCAAGTCATCACCTTTAAACATTCTCACATCAAGGGATCTCCCACGCAGGGGAAGTCACACATCTCCATCATAATTCCTTTATCCACATTCATCAACCTTTTATTTACATTACTCCCCCCTCTCTCCTCTCGAGCCTCAGAGGTCAGGAAGTCTTCTGTCCACACCTATGTCTTCTCTCGCTGTCCTCCGCAGGGGGGCCAGACTCTGCGGCTCTGCCTAGCAGGGGTCTGAGACTCTGTGGCTCCTTCATCGGGAGGTTAAATCACATATGCATGGTGTCCAACATATACATGTACAACTAGCTAAATCACATATGCCTATGTCCAACATGTGCATGCACAACTACACAGCCATAGTATACTTTGTTGTATATTACTGGATGATGGTCTGATCATAATTTGGTTCTGCCACAGTAATTGTATTGAACAGTTGAAAACTGCTCTGTGTCAGTACGTATTGGGATCTTCAGAGAAAACGGAGGCGGGGATCTTGCACTCACCTCAGAGTGCTCTTGTTGTCTTTGTAAAAGTTCTATATTTTTTATTGTGAAACAAAAATCAGAGCCATTTCTGACAAGAAAATTCAAAGACCAAATGTAGCCTAATTTAAATTTTCTTGTTTTTCCTTTTTTCATTAAAAAGAAATTGAGATTATTTTGTTGTTGTTTTGTTTCTTGCTTAGAAGCAAGAAAGGAAAATCAAAATATGAAATAAAAATCAGATTATTCAAAGGTATCCAGATCCTGTACATTTTTCTCATATTATTTTCATTTATATCGCTGAATATTTCCTGGAATTTTAAGCCCATTTCCCTGTTCTGATTTTAACAAAATCTCCAATGGCTCTAAAACACTAATAATCAGCTTTTAATAACATAAATATTCTAAATCTAAATACAAGTACAATTTAAATAAATTTCTTCTCCATCTTGCAGATTCTGACAGAGAGAAAACATGACATCACTTAAGGTGACCCTCGTGGGAGTCCTGGAAGGTATACCAGAAGATGCCTTTAGAAAGTTCAAGTGGTACCTGAAGGAGACGGGTGACCTGGAGGGAGTCAGAAAGATCAAAAAGATCCCATGGAGGAAACTGGAGGAAGCAGATGAGATGGGCACAGTGGATCTGATGGTGGAGTCCTACTGCATCTACACTATTAAAGTGGCCATGCAGGTTTTAAGGAACATAGGTCAGAAGGAGCAGGCGGTGAAGTTATCAAAGCTTCCTTATGATCCTGAAGGTGAGTGACGTAAAGATGGAGCAGGGATATAACTGACCAGCACGGAAAACACACCAGTCTCAATAGTCAGTATTTTCAGTGGGATAGATTACAGCATGAAAATTATCAATGAATAAGGGTAACAGTGCCTGCCAGAGCATGCTTTGTAGAAAAAAAAAGTTTCCAGAACCATTTCCTGTTCACTGCATGAAACCTATTGCCAAAGCACAACAAAATGCATGCATGCTACGAAAAAAGTGAATTTCTCTCCTAAATTAAGCTGACTGGGACTTTAAAAGGAGGTTAATAAAAGCCACTCTCATCAACTCCGTATTGTCTGTGGAGAAGCAGGAAGAGACAGGACAATATTGACATGTGAGGAACGAGAACGTGCAGTAGGAATTTCATTTCAAAAATCTGAGAAAGAGCTGTCGCTATGCAATTATTTGACCACTTGTAGGTAAATGGTTTATTTGAAGAGTTTCAATCTGGGTTTAGAATCCATCATAGTACTGAACCAGCTTTAGTGAAGGTCACTAATAATCTCCTCATTGCATCTGATAACGGACTTGTTTCTGTACTTGTCCTTTTAGACCTTAGTCCAGCTTTTGGTTCTATCGATCATAATATTTTACTTGATAGATTAGAGCACCTTGTTGGACTTAATGGAACTTCGTTGTAGTAGTTTGTTCATGTCAATAATGAGTTTTTTTCCAACTCAAAGCTCAGTCACAGAGTTCCACAGGGATCTGTGCTCGGCCCTATTGTTTTTAGTTTATATATGCTTCCGCTAGGCAGCATTATTAGAAAGCACTGTATACATTTTCATTGTTATGCAGAAGACACACAACTATACCTGCCAATGAAACCAGATGATAGTAATCAATTAGCCAAGTGTAAGGGTATACTTAATATGCTCCCTAAAATGGTATATCAGTCTCTTAGACTCCCTTTCAGGTGTTGCAGCCTAATTGGAAGTTAGGTCGACTGGGGAAGTAGAGCAGCCTATCAGGCAGCAGAAGGAGCGAATGGGAGAGAGAAGGCTGAGCTGTTGAGGAGGCTGGGGCAGATCGAGGAGGAGACGCAGGGGAGCCCAGGAAGAGCTGAAGGAGAAAACTCAGGAAGGCAGCTGGAGAGAACGAGTGACAGGGCAGCCAAAAGTGTATGACAGTGTCACCAGGCTTGCGCACATGGCTTGTGGGTTTTGAGTCAGAACGTTGGCGCTACCCGCTTGGAGAAAACGGTACGTCCCGTCGTCGGAGTGTTGTTTCTTTGGTTTTACACAGTTTGAAGTTGCATGTGGGTTTTGCTCGTCTAGTTACTGTATTAGCCCTGCCATAGCTCCTCCGCCCCGCTGTTGCCTAGGATAAAAAGAAACTGACAGCTTAAGTGGTTCACTGGTGAAGTGGATATTGACTCAGCGAGCAGGACTGTTGTTTCAAGTTTGTTTACATTAATCCAGCCACCTTCGGTTCTATAAATTACCCAGAGAGAGGCGTATGGGTCAAACGCGTGTTTCTGCTAGTGAAAGTCCGGCTATTCTGCAAAGAGAGCGCACAGAGTGTGTGCACTCGCTGCCAGGTGGATTCCAGAAGACGTTAGTGGTTGTCACAGCCAGCCAGATCCCGGATTAAAGTGGAAGCTGGTGGGAGTTTTACCCCTGCCATCCAGACATCAAGCCTGTGTATGTAAATTGTGATGCACAGAATTGCATAAGAGAGGAAATTTCTATGCTCTAAGTGAACTGTGCTTATCAGGCCTTGATTCGGCGTCCTTATTCCTCCAGGAGAAGAGATAAGGCAGAAGGGAGTTTTGGCTTGGCTTCTCCCTAACCCAAACATACTGGTGTGCAGTAATCTGAACTCTCAAGGACAGCGTCATGTGACTAGCATGGAATTTACCATGGGACATGCACTGAGAGATGAACTCTTGTGGACATGCTATCTATGTTTTAGGACACTAAGGACATAACATCTAAACGTTGCTCAGGAGAGGATTTTTGCTGTTCACCAGTAACTGATACACACACTGCATACAACATTACATAACTGATACACACACACTGACACACACACACACACACACACACTGTCTCTCTCAACTTGCTTTGTTTATGTGTGTATTGTAACTTGTCTGCTAAGTGTGCATTGAGGGTTTTTTTTTCTATGTGATCATAATCTTGCTCACTCGAGCACTATTCTGATAACTATGGTTTTTTTCTCTCTGCCCAATGTGTCATCCCCTCCCCCTCTCCCTCTTTACCTCCACTGTTAGGCGCCTGTCGGCTGCCGCGTCATTAGTGAGCGCTTAATATGAGTGCGCCTAATGTCAAGTCAAATTCCTCGTATGTGTAAACATGCTTGGTAATAAAGTTCATTCTGATTCTGATTCTGATTCTGATTTCACTGATGCATCTCCTCTTCCCCCTGTTACGTGTGAATGTACCAGCTGCTGTATTCTGCATGGAATAACTGTTCTAAATTTGTTACTGCACCACATGGGAGATGAGATAATGTTTTGATTTTTTTTAATTTGAACTGTGTGCTGTGTTGTGGTTGGTGTGCCTCGTTAAAGACAGAGGACTGTGGAGCTGCCATTTTTGGACATTGAGGATTTAACTACACTAGGGACTGATAGCTGGTGGTGGGAAAGAACAGAGTGAATCCAGTGAATTTTCTTTGGAATTGTCTCTTCAGGACTTGAGTGACATCTTTTAGTTTTATTTGTGACTTTTTTTTTTTTTTGTGAATTTTCTTCTTTCTACAGTGCTGCTAATCTGAAAAGGAAGACTTCTGTTCCTGTTCATTTTTGTGACCTTCAACATTATTAAATTTTTTTGTTGTTGCTTTACCTAGGACTATTTTTCTTGCTTTATTCCAATTTTAGGTAACAGAGTATTATCCCATTTCTTTTTAGAGAAGGGAAATTCTGACTGTGGGTTTTGGGCTAAGGTATCAGGAGTCTGTTACTGATGCTGTGATTAAGGGTGACACCTGAGTTAAAATATTGGGAATTCCGTTTATATTAATACAGCATATTGTGGGGTCTGTCACTGTTGTGTTTATGTCATTAAGGACAGGGGTTCTCCTGAATATATAACCATCTTTTATGGAAGGAAGAGTTGCCCTGGGGTAGGGGGGCTCCACCTGTTTGCTAGAACCACAGGGAGAGCGCCACCATCGGTTAGCTCTGTTGTTGCCAAGTAGCACACTTTAGCAAGAAACTTCTGGCTATTAATGAGAGTTTGGGCCCTTGTAATCCACATTCACTCCACCCTCCTCAAGCCAGAGAGTCCAGTCAAACAGGTCACAACTCACCCACTGACGTGGGTACAGGGACTATTGACACTGTGGGTCTAAGACTTAGATCTGACATCCCAGTAGTCACCCAGGGCAGCTGTTTATGACTTTCCCCCTACAAAGTGGGGTCGTTCCCCGTTACACAAGTTTGAGGCCTTTCTTAAGGAATTCAAAGCTTGGATGACTTGCAGTTTCCTGCTATTCATTTCAGATAAGACTGAAGTCTTTCTAGTTGGTCCAAAAAAACCTTAGAAATACCTTTCCAAATCAAACTCTTAGTTTGGATGCAGATACTCTTTCTCTTAATAGTTCTGTGAGGAACCTTGGATTTAGTTTTGATCCAGATTTTTTTTTTTAATTCACATATTAAACTTGTTTCTAAGGCTGCCTTCTATCATTTGCGTAATATTGCCAAGATTAGGAACATCTTGTCTCAGAGTGATGCTGGGAAACTGATCCACGCTTTTGTTAGCTCTAGATTACATTATTGTAACTCTTTATTATCGGGTTGTCCAAAAACATCTTTAAAAAGTCTTCAGCTCATCCAAAATGCTGCAGCAAGAGTTTTAACAGGTACTAGAAAGAGAGATCATATCTCTCCGATTCTGGCCTCCTTCATTGGCTTCCCATAGAGTTCAGAATTAAGTTGAAAATCCTTCTTCTCATTTACAAAGATCTAAATAATCAGGCCCCATTTTATTTAAAAGATTGATACTGACATAACGCACGGCTCAGGAGACGCACACACACAGGCTTAGAGTAGTTCAAAGAGTTTATTAACAGCAGGAGTGAATGAGTGCGTGTCTGCGGGATGTAAATGTGTTGGTGATGGCGTCTGCTTCAGGCACAGAGGCAGGTGACCGTTCAGCCGAGCAACCCTATGGAGAGAGCACAGGGAGAGGGTGACGGGCATACACCAACACAGGAGGGATTTATGGCGAGAGAAGGACTTGGTTTGTCAGGATAGCTGGCACAACAAGGGGGCGAAGCCCGGAAGACAGCCACCTGGAGAGCTCCGTGCAGCAGCGAGGATTGGGCGATGGAGTGGAGATGTCCGCCGCCGGGGAATCCACCTGTGCACAGGGGAGCAGACTGGGAAAGAGAGGTAAGGGTTCTTACCCAAATAATGTTGCTGAAGAGAAGTAGCTCACAACGGTGAGGGGCGAAGTCTGACGGCTTCAGGCCGAGCCTCCGGGCGAGACGGCCTTTATCCCTCGCCGCTGATGATTGTCAGGTGCGTGAGCAGGTGGCGCCGCTGATGAATGGCGCGGCGTGACAGATACTACCCTATGATCCTAACAGAGCACTACGCTCCCAAAATGCAAGATTACTTGTAATATCTAGAATCTCCAAATGTACAATGGGAGGCAGAGCCTTCAGTTATCAAGCTCCTCTCCTGTGGAACCAGCTGCCAATCTGGATTCAGGAGTCAGACTTGATCGCTTGTAGAGAAAATTGGTTATAAGGTACAAAGATTATTTAGTTTATACCTAGAGGTGTGTGTGTGGAAATGAAAGTTTACTTTGTGACCACAAACAAAAAGAAAACACTCCTTTTCGGGGCACCAGTCCAAAATTTGTACAATTTATTAATAACTCATCTTTATACCTTCAATCAATCAGCCTCAAATATTTGAGAATTCTCCTCGTGACTTCAGAAACAAACACAGGTAAAGAAATCAATAGGAATGTCCATATACGGTTGACAGTTTTAATTATCAGACTCAACTTAAATGACGTTACATTCAACAGACTTTTTTGGTAAAGTGAAATGATCAAGTATTAAGCATCACATTCAACTTGTAACTTATTATTGAGCAACAGAGTGTAATCACATTTGTGGAACCAAGGAAACCTTAGTGTGAATTTGTAACTGTGATGAAAATTGAGACTGAGATAAATATAACCAAATATGAACAAAATTGGATGCCAATTTTATGAAGAAAATTATTAAAGCTAATTATATGGAAAAAGAAATTCTGGTTTACTCTAAAAGTAAAAACGGGAGTTATTGAAAAGAGGGATATTATTTCTCTTAAATTCTATAGCTCTGGTCAGAGTTATGAACTAATTTTAAACCTGAGACAAATTATGACATACTTTAAGGCAATTGACATTGCATTATTCAGCAAATGAAACATGGACTCTTGCTCACGTGACCTTTGTGTTGGGGTTTTCTTCAGCTGGATCCAGGAGCTGAGATTTTCTTTGATGATTCTGAAAAATATATGCCAACAGATATTTCTTCCTAGGGACAAGCAGTCAGGAGCTGAGATCAGGCAATGATGATGCTGCTGGTTGCAGAGTATGCCATGGGACAACATGAGAATCTTTCAGCGGCATTCTCGGGTCCAAATAAATTTGAGATTGTCTGATCAAAGTCACAGAATTGGAGAGACAGGATAAATAAATATTCATTAATAAATTTTTATTTATTAATTAAAAAATTCAAGCCATGGAATCCAAGTTCAGTAGATGTTGTGGTGGCTGGCGAACAGCTTCCAGTGTGAGGAAAAATGATCAGTCCACTTTAAAACATGGCTAAAGCCAATCAATAAAAAAAGGTTTAGCAGAATAATATAGAATAATATAGAAAATGTCTGTGAACATGGAGTTTCAATCCATTTAAAAGAGAAGTTTGAGATCAAAACAGAATAAAAAGTTGTTTTCCCAGACGTTTAAAGGAAAGATAATTTAAGGTAGGATCTAAGGATTTAAGACACATCTTAGACAAACCTACAGAAGAGCAACTCTCTACCTGGACTAGGGTGTTCCTCACTTAAAACTGAATAAGTTTCAAGGGAAAAACTGACTGACATGAAAGGGAACCAACTGTCTCCCATCGCGTGAGGTTTGAATGAACTCTGGTCCAATAAGAAAACAGTCCTTTGTCTGTAACCGATCAATAGAATGAAAGGGGCATTGTCCAACAGAGACTGGCTGGTGATTGGCTGAGCCAGTCAGATAACTTGAGTAAGTTTTAGAAGGCACACATATTAACTGTGAAATTCACATTATATTTATGTATAAAGTCTAAGCTAACTTCAGTGATTCATGATGAACTTTCAGTGAACATGCACTTTCATAAGCTTGTCCTTCTATGATTAACATGCATTAGAATAAGGTTTATTTACGCATTTTCAAACATGCAACACATTTAAAATCAATGATTAATGAAACACTTCAAACCAGAATGGTATGTCAGAGTCCCAGAGTCCCACTTGATTTTCTGGAGTGTCCTGAAAAAGAAAATAATCCGAGAATTGAGAGTTTTTTGTTAAAAGGAAGTAATTTTATCCATTAACCTCAGTTCAGCTTGCAGAGACAACAGCGAACATATTCCGGAGTTGTCCACCAGGGGGTAATGTTGAGCTGTGGTATATTCCTAGAGACCGGTGGAATTCGTTAAATGTATCTAGAATGTCTTAAACAGTACATAAAGCATAAAACTGCCTAGTTGGGGTGAAAGTTGCGGGATTTATGGTTGCAGACTAATCTGTTCCTTGAACGAAATGGGATTCTTATCATCCCTTTTACAATGGAATGTGCTTTCAAACTGTAGCTCTTAGGTAAAGGAAATGATTCATGACCAGACTTTTGGGTGAAACAATTTCTTTAAGGTGAAGAGTGATTATAGATTGGAGCCAAGGGGCTTTCTGCTACATTCTGTTTTTAAGAATAGGGATAAAACCTTCCTTTTTGTTATAGCCTATAATTAGGGTGGGATCATGTGCCCCTGAACCCTCCCTTAGTTATGCTGCTAATAGGTTTAGACAGCCGGGGGACCTCCAACAATGCGCTAGGCTTCACTCCTTTCTTCACTCCCAATGAAATATTTTTGTTGGTCATTAACATCTGCTTGTTCTCTCCCATAGATTGAGTTCCCGCTGTGCTGTTTGCTCTTTACATGTCTGTTCTTTTCTTCTTCTTCTCCATCCCCTCACCCCCCAGCCAGAACCTGGTTTTGCTGGAGGTTTCTTCCTGTTAAAAGTGAGTTTTTTTTCTCTCCACCATCACCAAGTGCTGCTCACAGGGGATCGCCTGTTTGCGGGGGTCTTTCTGCAATTGTGGGGGTTTCCCCTGCTGTTGAAAGTGCTATGAGATGACTGTTGTTGTGAAATGGTGCTATATAAATAAAGTTGAATTGAATTGATGATTCAAGTGGGCACCTCCGCAGAGACATCGCTGTCTGTTGATATCATCTGTGGAGCCTGACGATGGTTGAGTGGTTGCATCCAAGTCACCGAGCGATGTCTCTGTGGAGGTACCCACTTGAATCATTCCTACTGCACGTTCTTGTTCCTCACATGTCAGTCTTGCCATGTCTCTCCCTACTTCTCCACAGACACTATGGAGTTAAAAAGCTTTTGCCACACCTCTTTTTAAAGTACCAGTCAGCTTAATTTAGGAAAGAAATTCACTTTTTTCGTAGCATGCATGCATTTTGTTGTGTTTTGGTGATGCATTTCATGCAGTGAACAGGAAACGGAAACTTTTTTCTAGAAAGCATGCTCTGCCAGGCACTGTTACCTTTATTCATTGATGATTTTCATGCTGTAATCTATCCCATTGAAAACAGTGACAACTGAGACTGGTGTGTTTTCAGTGCTGGTCAGTGGAGTCATGGAGAACATTTTTAGATTGGTGTCAGGAGAGGAATGATTGTCATCATTTCTGCCCCTTTGAGACAGAAGGGATGAAAAAACCCACACGCGGGATGGTGTTGTGCGTTTTATTAACATACAAGGTAATAACAGGAGCTCCAACAAGCAAACTGGTGAGCTAGTAAGAAAAGAGTAAATACAAAACACTTCCAAGTTGACTGGTGAGCAGATACATAGAAAATAAACCCAAGATGCTCTCAGGAAAAAATGGTGAGCTGGGGAAACAATTACTTACAGGATTTTACCAGAGCAGCCCGTGCTCTGGTGGAGAAGAAGACAATACAATGAACCGGCAAAAGCAAGGTGAACAAACAGAGCTTAAATAATAGGTGACATAACAAGCTGAGTGAGCACAGGTGTGTGGGCTGACCGGAGCAGAGAGGGAAGAAACAATTAATGATTGGAAGCAGCTGTCATGCAATGACAGGAAAGGGAGGAGTGACTGCCAGCTGACTGAATTTCCACCTCCGTTGGAATACCCCTTTAATCGCCTTTCACCGGCCACTGTGAGTAAACTGACTAGCGTTTCTTTGTGGTTCACTGCTGCGCTCTACTTGAAGCGTTTGCTAAGCTAATGCTAGTTAGCTTAACGCTGGCGCCAGTCGTGCCACCTAACACCGACTCAAAGCGACTCAGTCGCCGGAGGAACTAACCGAGGCGGCAGTTGGACGTGAGCCGGATCGGAGTTCGGGGGCGGCGTTGTTGGGAGACGGGGACCAGTGGAGGACCACCTGGACCCAGCCAGACAATAGCCTGAGTCGGAGCCCAGTTGCGAGGCCCAGCGGAGGAACTACCAGGCAGATGGCGGTTGGTGACGGGGCTCAGCGGAGGTACCACCCAGGCAGACGGCGGTAGGAGGCGGTGCTCAGCGGAGGATCTACCGTGACCCCAGCGGAGCTCGGTTGCAGCGGCGGTGTGCGGCGAGACTCGGTGGAGGAGCTGGACAGGAGCTTGGTTATGGTGGCGGTGAGCAGTGCGACCAGCAGCAGAGGGGTCTTCTGGCTAGCTGAGGCCCAGCTGGATTCGAGGACGATCAGATCGGATACCGGCGACACAAGCAGAGATTGTTTTACTATCCACAGGTTTTTCTTTTTCTTTCCAAGAAAGACTGAAGATGGCTGCCACCAGAGTGAGGAGTGGTTTGATGGGCTCCACTTATAGCCACTTTCTGCTTATCTACTTCTTCTTATTATTGTCTTTGTGTGTCTGGACCTGCAACAAGAAGGGTTTTCCGGCCAACCCAACTAAAGGTGAAGCTAAAAAGTTTTATTTATATGGATATGGACATGGTCATTTCACCCTGCACTCTATCTGGTCTTCAAAAGCCCTGAGAAAAAGCTCCCAAAACAAGGCAAACATGGCTGGTAAGCAAATATCACAATATGGCAGAGGCTATACAGTTAAAGTACTGTTAGTACTGCTACTTCTGGCAGGGGATATTCACCTTAACCCTGGACCTGCCACTATTAAACAGCAGACCACTGGGTTAGCACAAACATCTGAGCTGGCGGATTGGTTGTTGCTATCTACGGCCCGGCTAACATCTGAACTGGCTGATCGCCCGCTGCTATCAACGGCCTGGCTAACATCTGAACCGGTTGATCGCCCGCTACTGCCAACGGCCCTGCTAACATCTGAACTGGTGGAGCAGCATAATGCCGGTCTTTGCCCCAGTACAGCTGGACATAGCGAGTCGGGTGAGTGGAATTGCACTGAAGAGACTCACATATCTGATCCTGCTGTAAACAGCTGCGCTACGTCCAAACTTTTGGGAACAGGAGCGGTTAAACAAATTGCAAATGAGGCGAGATCCGAAAACCGAGCTGTACAAAAGCAAAAACAACATTTATTTTTCTAAACTGTTAATCATGCACAAGTTCTTTGGGACACAAAGTGTTGCAGGCCAAGCCTGTTTTCCTTTAACCTGGACGGGTTGCGGTGTGTATGTGTGTGTGTGTGTGTGTGCGTATGTGTGGAGGAGAAGTGACGTAAGGGGACCCATGGCGGCGTTGTTGTGGCTGAGACGGGAGTTGTGATGGAGGTGTAACGAGCTGTACGTAGTGATATGAAGACTGTAAGAAAGCCAGTGTGCTCCGGAGGAGCAGTATGTGTGGACAGTTGCTGCAGTTCTAAATAAAGTGCCTCGTTCTTCCCACTTGAAAAGTCTGTTGGATTGTGTATTGGCTGTTACCACCAACGAGCCGCGCTAGCATAAACTGGGCTAGCGCTACCCGAGGCTGCCCAACTACGGTTCGGCGGCCGGCAGAATAGCAGGTCGGTAACACTGGGGGCTCGTCCGGGATAAAAGACTTTTTAAGTGGGAGACACAACAGGCACGTTTAATGCTGCGACGAAATTGTAAATCTGCAGCGGTGGAGCCAGAGATAATGGCAGCATGCGGCTGCCGCGGCGCCAGTGCGGGCATGAGGTATGCTGATGTGACAACCTCAAATGTGAGTAAAAACCCTTTTGTGAATGATGTAACAGAGGATTTTGGAGTTACCACAGACTGTTTTGAACAACAGGACGGCATGTGCGCGTATGACGGATGTAGCACAAATCCCTTTGTCACTAGCATGGAACTAACATTAGCTGCACACAAAATGGCGGCTAATACGCTGTTTCAACCAAATGTG
Source organism: Pholidichthys leucotaenia (assembly GCA_020510985.1). Lineage (NCBI taxonomy): Eukaryota > Metazoa > Chordata > Actinopteri > Cichliformes > Pholidichthyidae > Pholidichthys > Pholidichthys leucotaenia. Next base: position 13,694,986 of record CM035849.1, read on the forward strand.
GCACGGCCGCCTGCTCTACCACCCTCGCTGTCCACCAACCCTTTTATTTCATCTCCAGCTCAGCATGCAGCGGTATGTGGTGAGTTTTGACCTCATCTAATCTGAACTATGATACCACCAGAAGCACAGCTGTCTATAGTGGCTCATTACAACCACATAATAACAGAAATGATATGGGCCCAGCCACTGTTTTCACCACTGGTGATGGGCTGGTTAACTCAACCACTCCCATGAACATGAACTATAACAGCTGCGAGACTAGCACCCCAGCTGCCCTGATCCAGACACCACTCCAACCATGCACAGTGTCACCATTTATCCCACACAGACCCCAGCATGTGGGACGGAGTCTGGAAATGCAGGCCCTGGGCTGCGACTGCATCACCCCGAGCCCTATGTCACCACCATGGAATACAAAAACTCAACCGTGTGGCTGCCACCAGTATAACCAGAGGAAGGCTGGCTGTACACCACGTAGCTGCTCATCACATCTAGTACACTACGACGGTGCTGCAGATGACAGTGACGATGAACCTCGTGGACGACAGGAGAGGATTCCTACATTGCAGCCAGGTCAGTTTGACGGATCTGGTGCATGGAAGGATTTCCTTTATCATTTTGAAAACTGTGCACAAGCTAACTGCTGGTCAGAGAGAACAATGGCGGGGCAGCTCAGGTTCAGTTTGACTGGAGCAGCGGGGGCAATCGTCCATAAGAATCCAAGATCTGGCAGGTGGAGCTATCAGCAGATCGTGGATGAGATAGAGGCTGCCTATGGGCCATGCTCCGAGCACGCAGCAGCTGTGGGGATTGAACTGCGACAAAGAGTCAGGCGGCCCGGTGAAACCTTGCATTCTCTGAGGGACGACATCTATGAGAAGGTTTCTATCGTGTATGCCGACCGTACAGAGCGAGAGCAAGATGCTATCAGAGTAGAGACTTTTACTAACGCCCTAGCTGATGCAGAGGTGGTGCAAAGGCTCTTAGAGGAGAAACCACGCACACTGGCCAGCGCCTACAACATCGCTCACAGGTATGAGACAACAAAAAGGGCTGCAAAGACTGTTACACGACTGATGCAGGCAGGTGTGCTCAGTGCAGGGGAGAGGAGAGCTAGAGCAGCCACAGTGCGGGACAACACCGGGTTGGAACCAACAGGATTAGCTGTGAGGCCTGTCAGTGCACCAGAGGGAGAGCCGAAGCTCCATCAGCGTTGGCAGCCCAAGGGAGATAATGGACCGGGGAAGAGGAGCTTCAGGGAGCTGGTCTGCCACAATTGCTCGGGCGTTGGGCATATTCAGCGGAACTGCCCCTCCCCCTGTTCTCTGAAGCCACGTGCCACAAGTGCGGCGCAGACAGCAACAACGGGCCCTGGCACAGTGGTCATCTGCACTAAGGGTCAGGAGGACGAGTCGTGTGTACAGGTGACAATGCACGGCCTGGAGATTCGTGCTCTGTTGGACTCTGGTGCCCGCCGGAGTGTACTACCCCTCCACCACTATAATGCTATTCCTGCCCAAGCCAGACCCCCCATACAGCCATCCATTGCCAGAACACTGCAGGGCGTCGGACCAGATAGTTTACCAGTTTTAGGGGAGGTCGACGTCCCACTGCACATTGGGAGCCGTGTCTGCAGTGTGAACTTTGTTGTGGCAGACATCACTGAGAACACAGAGGTCCTCTTGGGACACCCTTTTCTGCTACAAGCACGAGCTTGTTTGGACTACGGCCGGGGAGAGATAACCCTCTTTGGCGAAAAGGTGCCCCGCTGCAATACAGACTCAGAGCCGGAGGTGCACCTTGTCAGGGTGGCTTGTCACACCGTGCTGAGGCCAGGCTGCGAGTACATAGTGCCTGGCACTGTACGCCGCCAACCTGCTGTTGATGGAGATCTGCTGTTAAGCCCCACCAAGTGCTTCGTCGAGAGACACCGAGTCCTAGTGGCGTGGGTTGTTGTGCGAACACCACAGTCCACCGATATCCCCATCAGAGTTTTTAACCCTGGTGCAGCTCCTGTCACCTTGAAGAAGGGAGCGGTGGCGGGAGTGCTCCAGTCAGCCGTAGTGCTGGGAGAGGCGGAGCTTCAGTCTCGTGATGTCTCGACTGTCCCAGAGCGTGTTGACCAGGCCACTACTCCTGTGCCCCCCCCCACCTGCAGGCCTTGTATGCAGAGAGCTGCACCAACCTACCAAAGCACGACCAGAGTAGGCTGGCCGGCCTATTGCAGTCCTACAGTGATGTGTTCTCCATGGGGCCCACCGACCTTGGCCGCACCAGCCTTGTGCAACATGACATTCTAACTACTCCTGGGCCGCCTGTTAAACAGCCACCCCGCAGAATGGCTAAGGATAAGCAGATTGCAGCTGACCAGCAGGTGCAGCAGAGCCTGGAGATGGGCGTAGCTCAGCCCAGTAACAGCAGTTGGGCTGCACCGATTGTGATGGTGAGAAAGAAGGACCAGAGCCCGCGCCTTTGTGTGGATTATCGCCCCTTAAATGAATGAACTATTAAAGATGCCTATCCCCTGCCCCGTATTCAGGATACTTCGGACACTCTGTCTTCTGCCACGTGCTTTAGCACACTGGATTTGACATCTGGCTACTGGCAGGTGGAAATGACCCCAAGAGCCCGCAAGGCTGCTGCTTTCTGCACCCGGAAGGGGCTTTATGAGTGGAGCGTGATGCCTTTCGGACTCTGCAACGCACCTGCAACGTTCCAGCGGCTCATGGACCGTGTTCTAGTCGGTCTGCAGTGGGAGACATGCTTAGTGTATCTCGACGACATCATAGTCCTGGGGCGGGACACCACACAAATGTTGGAGCGGCTTGGCCAAGTGTTCACTAGGCTGCGTGAAGCCAACCTCAAACTGAAACCATCCAAGTGCTGTTTGTTCTGGGAGCAGGTCCTCTACCTGGGGCATATTGTCTCAGCCAAAGGTGAGGTGGTGGAATGGCCCATCCCCCGCAATGTCTCAGAGGTGCGCCAGTTTGTGGGCTTGGCGTCATATTATCGGCGGTTTGTTGAAGATTTCGCCTCAATCGCCAAACCGCTTCATGAACTCACAAAGAAGTATGCACGTTTTAATTGGACAGCTGACTGCCAGGAGGCATTTGAGGAACTGAAAGTCCGGTTGACGTCAGCACCTGTGCTCGCCTACCCTCTTGATGATGGTGACCTCTTCCTGGACACCGATGCTAGTGACTGGGGAATTGGAGTGGTCCTCTCCCAAAATGCAAGGAGGTGAGGAGAAAGTGCTGGCATATGGGAGCAGGAGACTTTCCTCCACGGAGCAAAACTACTGTACCACTAGGCGAGAACTCCTAGCAGTGGTCCTGCTAGGAACTCCTAGCCAAGGCTCGCCCCAAGAAAACTCCACAGGTGGCCATGGGCTTTGTAAAAGTAGGCAGCCCCATGGAACGGATTGCTGTTGATCTCATGGGTCCGTTAAACGAGACTGAGCGGCACAATCGCTATATAGTGGTTGTTCAGGACTATTTTAGCAAGTGGGTTGAAGCTTATCCAGTTCCTGATGAGCAAGCGACGACAGTAGCTGAGAAGATTGCCTCGGAGTGGGTGTGTAGACACGGAGTGCCCCACTCCCTCCACAGTGATCAGGGCACAAACTTTGAGTCAGCTGTGTTTCAGGGAATGTGTGCCCTACTGGGAATTGAAAAGACCCGTACCACCCCATTTCACCCCCAGTCCGACGGCCAGATGGAGCGGTTTAATGCCACCCTGCAAAAGATCCTGGCTACACCTGCTGAGAGATGTCACTGGGATTGGGATGTGATGATTCCTTATGCACTGATGGCTTATAGGGCAACTAAGCACAGTTCCACAGGGTTGTCACCCAACATGATGCTTTATGGTCGGGAGGTCACAGAACCAGTTGACTTGGTGGCTGGTATGCCCCCCGACTACACCCATAGCAGCTCACTTCCCTTATATGTGATGCAGCTCAGAGAACGACTGGAGCTTTCCCACCAGCTGGCACGGGAAACCTTAGGGAGAGCTGCTGAGCGTGCAAAACGGCAGTATGATAAAAACATCCACCAAATCCACTACAAGGTTGGAGATGCAGTATGGCACTTGGTCAAGGGCACCAAGAGGGTGAAAAACAAAATACGGAAGTTTTTGCCCTCCTACGAGGGTCCCTATATCGTCGTGGGCCAGCTGGACGACATGGTTTACCGTATCCAGAAAAGCCAAAGGGCTAAAGTCAAGGTGGTGCACCATGACAAACTCAAACCTTACTACTCCAGAACCCCTCTGGACAACAGCTGGGCATTCCAGGGCGCCAAAGAATGGTCAGCGGTGGAGGTTCCTCCGCCGGTGTGGGACGACAGTGCAGACAACGCAGACATCGGCCCTCTGGACCTGTGGGACAACTCGCCAGAGATGGAGGCTGCTGCGGCAGGGGCCCCTTCCGGACTCCCACTCTTCACAGACAATTCAACCAGACTGCGACCATCCTTCTGAGAGTTCTTCTCGCCCTCGGTTGGATGAGGCCGAAGCTAAGGATTCGAGTGAGGGACGCGACCGATGTCGTCTTCCTGTTGCTGCACCACTTCAGAGGCCACAGAGGACCCCCAGAGCTCCTGACAGGTTTGGTGACTGGGTTGCACACTGAACAATAAGAATTGAATAGACTTGCCTTAGTTATTTAGTGGTGAGATCATTGTTCCAGGTAAGGGCAAGAATGCGCCCTGATCTCATCGGGAGTAACGGTAGTCTACCCGGAACTCCCTAGTTTCAGTTAAAAAAAAAAGGGGGAATTACGTTTCTAAGTGTTCACTTTGTAAGAAATAAGAGTTCTATTTTTGTAGTTGCACTCAGCAGCAGGCTGTTTGAGGGGCTGTACGGACTTTGGAGCACACTGAAGATGCTTTAACCACTATGTGTATGTGACAGTTGGCATTTGATATCGCAGTCGTTGTGGCCGCATCTTATGATATTAGCACTTTGCATGTAGAACCCTAGGGGTAAGCTGAAGTCTTTGGTTTAAGATGCTTATAGATGTCTAAGTTTGTTTCTCCTCCTACGAACTCTTGTGCACAGAACAAAGGTTTTATCACACATATTTTGGTGTCACCGCAATGTGAATGAATGATTTTTGTGTTACATTAGTGTGAGGACATGCAGTAGGCATTAACGGACATTCTTTGGACATTTCTTTCCCTTTTGCCTTCAGTCACCTTTTACAGGTGGAGGACTCATTCGTGGACTGTTGGAGATGTTCAGTTGTATGATGTCTATATTTCTCTCGCCATGATATGTAATGACGTGTGCTGGAGTGATGTCAAAGATTGATCATCATCCAGAGTGGGGGTCGTGTTGCAGGCCAAGCCTGTTTTCCTTTAACCTGGACAGGTTGCGGTGTGTATGTGTGTGTGCGTATGTGTGGAGGAGAAGTGACGTAAGGGGGCCCATGGCGGCGTTGTTGTGGCTGAGACGGGAGTTGTGATGGAGGTGTAATGAGCTGTACGTAGTGATATGAAGACTGTAAGAAAGCCAGTGTGCTCCGGAGGAGCAGTATGTGTGGACAGTTGCTGCAGTTCTAAATAAAGTGCCTCGTTCTTCCCACTTGAAAAGTCTGTTGGATTGTGTATTGGCTGTTACCACCAACGAGCCGCGCTAGCATAAACTGGGCTAGCGCTACCCGAGGCTGCCCAACTACGGTTCGGCGGCCGGCAGAATAGCGGGTCGGTAACAAAAGGCTAAACCAAAGGGGATCCTCGGCGGACATTTAAACATACGGAGCATAATCCCCAAAAGAGATGAGATTTCGGTGTTGCTGTTGGACTCAAATCTGGACTATCTTTGTCTCTCAGAAAGCTGGCTACACAGGAACATAGACACTAATATGATCGATATTGTGGGCTATCAGTGTTTTAGAAAAGACAGGCAGGTAGGGAGGGGAGGAGGTGTTTTAATTTACATCAAAGAGAAATTTAAATGTCAATTGGTTGATTTGAATACTTCACTTGAATGTTTAGCTGTTAATGTATGTCTCTCACCGGTAATGAATTTCAACATTGCAGTATTGTACAACCCACCGTCACACAATTCTTCTTTTTATAATGAATTAAGTGATCTGGTTAAACAACTTGAGAGGAGCAGAGAAACAATGTTTCATGGTGACTTTAATATTAACTGGTCTGATAAAAAGGATAAACAGAAACTGAAAAGCCTCATGACTAAATTTAATTACCAACAAATGATCAAACCACAGTGGCACGGTGGCGCAGTGGTTTAGCACTGTGGCAGCACAGTTTTACCCTCAGCCGGGGGATCGCGGGGATCATGAGATCGTGGGTTCGATCCCAGCCCCCGACCAACAGTGAGCTGTGTGGAGTTTGCATGCTCTCCCCGTGTTGCGTGGGTTTACTCCGGGATTTCTCCGGTTTCCTCCCGCATACCAAAAACATGTAGGTTTAGGGCGCTCGCGCACGCAGCGACCAGTAGCCGGTGGCTTGTCACCAGACTGCAAACCAAATCTACCTACGGGTACAAATAAGTAACAAAAAAAAAAAAAAAAAAAAGGACCCACCAGGATAACCAAACAATCTAGAACACTTATTGACATGGTATTTGCTAATAAACCAGAACGAATAACCAGAACCTATAATCTTGTAACTGGTCTCTCAGATCATAACATGGTTCTTGCTGTCAGAAAACTTACTAAAAAGCGACTACAGTATTTTGGGGGAGTCGATATTGACAAATCAAATTTTATTATTCCCAAATCAAAAAATGAGGAGTTTGAACATTACTTAGAGAATCAAAATTGGGAGCAGCTCATGTCTATATATGAAGTAGATGATTGTTGTAATTTTATAACTGCAACAATTACAAAGTCTATAGAAAAATTTACAAAGCAAATTAAAAGTAGACAACAGAAGATTAACCTACCATGGTTAAATAATGAATTAAGAAAACTTATGAAGAGGCGAGACTCTGCACTGAAAACATCATTAACCTCTAAACTACAAAATGATCACCTTGTGTACAAAAGTTTAAGAAATAAAGTGGTACAAGAGCTGCGAAAATCAAAAGTATCTTATTACAATAAACTGATAGATCATGCAAAGGGTAACAACAGTTCCCTATGGAGGCATTTAAATAACTTAACTAATAAAAAAAATGTTCAGAAGGGGGTAAAGGAACTTAAAATCAATGGCAAGACCATCAGTGACAAGGCTACATTGGCAAATGAATTTAATTCACACTTTGTGGGCTCTGTGGAAGACTTAACAAAAAACTTTGTGCTGCCAAATGTGCTCAACAACACAAAATCAATACTTTCAACAGATTCTTTTCACATTGATGAGGTAAATGAGGAGTTAATTGCTGGTATTGTTAAAACACTGTCAAACTCAAAAACTAATGATATCTACAATGTGAGCACTTCCTTTCTCAAAACGCACAGCAAAATATTAATCAAACCACTGACTCATCTCATTAATCTTTCCATTAGGTCTAGTACATTTCCATCTGGTTGGAAAAAAGCTGTTGTCATACCAGTTCATAAATCAGGCAGTAAAGACGATATATGCAGTTACTGCCCAATCTCTATTTTACCAGTCCTGTCTAAGGTTCTTGAAAAAATTGTAGCTTTTTTCAAAATTGTAACTTCTTCATCCACATCAATTTGGTTTTAGACCAGGATACTCAACAGAAACAGCAAATTGTTGCCTTATTGAAAATGTCAAACAGTCCTTGGACAGGGGTAATGTGGTAGGAGCTGTTTTTCTAGATCTCAAAAAGGCTTTCGATACTGTAAACCACAGTTTGCTTTTATCCAAAATGGTATCTTTTAACTTCTCTCCAGATACATTAGAATGGTTTGCATCTTATCTCCAGAATAGAGAACAGTGTGTAAAAGTTCACCAGGATAAATCCTCATTTTTAAACAACTGCATGGGTATCCCACAAGGGTCCATTCTTGGTCCTTTACTTTTCAGCATTTTTATTAATGACTTGCCGTTACACTGCTCAGCTGCAACATGCCAACTTTATGCAGATGATGCAGTTATTTACACAGCTGCCAAGACACCAGCACAGGCTGCAGATGTACTGTCTACAAGTATGGTTGATGTCCAAGAGTGGCTCCTCAAGAACCATCTATTGCTGAACCTTCAGAAAACAGTTTCTATGTGCTTTTCAATCAAAAAATGTAACCTGCAACGTTTTAAAGTTAATATACATGATCATGACATCAGTTTAGCTACAGAATTCAAATACCTTGGTATTGTACTAGATCCTCAACTCAAATTTAATCTTCACATAAAGAAAATTTCAAAAACAGTAAAAAAAAATCTGAACTGCTTTAAATTAATTAGATATTACATACCTTACGAAGCAGCTGCACTGTATATGCATTCTATGGTTTTTCTCATATATCATACTGTTTGACAGTCTGGGCTCAAGCAGCCCCTTCCACAATAAGACATATAGGTTCATTATATAATCAAACCCTAAAAATCTTGGACAAAAAGCACATTAGGTGGCATCACTGTAATGTTTTAAAAAAATACAACCTATTGAGTTTTGAGAGCTTCATTGACCTCTGTTTTCTGAAATTAACGTTCAAATGTTTCCATAAATCAGCACCCGAGCCACTTGCTGGTTTCGTCCAAAGACAGGACAGCAGCAGAGCCACCAGGAGTTCTGTTAACAATAACTGTAAAATATTCCACCGCAGAACCACATTTGGACAAACAGCTTTCTCTATAAAAGGCAGTCACATTGGAAAACACAATGCCAAATGTAATTAAAATAATAACGGACTTTAAAACATTCACTAAAAATGTTAAAAACTGGCTGAAAAATAAACAAGAATGTACTCATGTATGAATTAATTGTCTGCAAAGTGAGAGTAAATGAAGGGAAGGAATAAATGTGTTTGTTTATAGTGAGTGACGAAGGGAGGGAGGCCTGAAATAGGCAAACGTGAGTTATGTTATATGTGTTAAATGTGAGTCAGGCTGTTATATTTGTGTATTTATAATATTTATGTTAAATGTGAGTCAGGCTGTTATATTTGTGTATTTATAATATTTATAATATTTATAATTGTGTATTTATAATCTTTCTGCATTGATGTATGTGGTTATTGTGTATATATATTTTTTTCCATCTTTTACTTGATTCTTTTTTCTAAAGCCCATCCAGGGACAAGAGTTGCAAATTAGCTAATAGCTATACACTCTATGTGCAACACATCAGATTGATTGTCTTTGATTAATTGTCTATGTTTATTGCACTGTCCCTGTCAAATAAACTAATCTACTACTACTACCATATGAAGCAGCTGCACTGTATATGCATTCTCTGGTTTTCTCTCATATCTGAAAAATAAACAAGAATGTACCCATGTATGAAATGATTGTCTGCAGGGTGAGAGTGAATGAAGGGAAGGAATGAATGTGTTTGTTTATAGTGAGTGACGAAGGGAGAGAGACCTGAAATAGGCAAATGTGAGTCAGGTTGTTATATTGTGTATTTATATTTATAATCTTTATAATCTTTATAATATTCATAATTGTGTATTTATAATGCATTTATTATCTTTTTTGCATTGATGTATGTGGTTATTATTTATTCTGTTTTCATTTTTTCTTTTCCTTATCCTTTTTTCTTTTTACTTGTTTCTCCTTTCTAAAGCCCATCCAGGGACAAAAGTTGCAAATTAGCTAATAGCTATACACTCTTTGTGCAACACATCAGATTGATTGTCATTAATTGTCTATGTTTATTGCACTGTCCCTGTCAAATAAACAAATAATAATAATAATAACAGGTGGCACAACAAGTCCCAGAGAAGCCCCTGACTGCTGCCAGTCACAACATAAATAGAAACAAAAGCAAAAGCCGACTGGAACGTAATTACAAATAACACAAGAGATAGTCAAACAACCAAAAACATAAACAGACAAATAAAAGGCCCCAATAATACAACAGATGGAAATGAAGCAGCAAGAAAGCCATGAAGCTGAGTTTGGAAAAAGTCCAACCTCAGTTCATGACAATGACCCAGATTCACCACAGATGTTTATTGAAAATCCTAAAATGTAAAGCTTGTGAAGTCCACTAACTCATCTGCCTTAAAGCCCCAGCAGATGATTCTGGAACGCTGAATCCAGACTTGATGGAAATGAGCTCCATCCACCAGGAACTCCTGTTAAAGGGTTAAATCACCAGTTGTCAAATAAAAACAGATTCAGCATCAGCGCATTTCTCACAAACATTTTCACCAAGACAACAGAGAAGTTTTCCTGCTGAGCCTCCATGTTGGACAGTCTCAGACCATCAGCCAATCAGGAGCAGCTCCCATCTGCACGGCTGTAGGAGGCTGTAGAGAAAATAGGAGAGCCAGCTTAATCAGAGGCAATAATTACAGGAACGTACAAGGAAAGGAAGATGTATATTAGACAACTATAGATGTATAAACCTGCTTGAAACAGGCGTGAAGAACTTGAGTTCAGTTCTAGCAGACATAGACCGGAGTGGTGGCTCAGTTGGTAGAGCACCAGCCCCACACCCGGGAGGCAGGGATTCAAATCCCGGCTGGGTCATACCAAAGACCATATAAAAATGGTACTTTCTGCCTTCCAGCGAGGTGCTCCGCATAATGGAACGGGAAAAGTAAAGTTACGCACAGAGCTACCAGAGGACTGACCCCCCGCTGTAGCTTTCACTACTTGCAGTAGCTGTGTGGCCTAGGGTCAGCGAAACGGAGATAGGCGCCGCCCTATACACCAACTTGGTGTGAAGGGAATTAACTAACTTAACTAACTATAGATGTATAAACCTGCTTGAAACAGGCGTGATGAACTTGAGTTCAGTTCTAGCAGACATCAGACAATTGTAAAAGGAAACCTACACACATGGACAAAATTGTTGGTACCCCTCTGTTAATGAAAGAAAAACCCACAATTGTGGTTTGTGTGTGAATTGTGGTTCAACAGAATTATTTTAAAAAAAACAAACTCATGAAACAGGCCTGGACAAAAATAATGGTACCTCTAGAAAAGATTGAAAATAATGTGACCATAGGGACATGTTCAACCAAGATGTGTCCTCTAATTAACATCACAGGTGTCTACAAACTTGTAATCAGTCAGTCGGCCTATTTAAAGGGTGACAAGTAGTCACTGTACTGTTTGGTGACATGGTGTGTACCACACTAAACATGGACCAGAGGAAGCACAGGAGAGAGTTGTCTCAGGAGATTAGAAAGAAAATTATAGACAAGCATGTTAAAGGTAAAGGCTATAAGACCATCTCCAAGCAACTTGATGTTCCTGTGACTACAGATGCACATATTATTCAGAAATTTAAGCTCCACGGGACTGTAGCCAACCTCCCTAGACATGGCCGCAGGAGAAAATTTGATGAAGAATGGTAACAAAAGAGCCCAGAACAACCTCTAAACACATTCAAGGTGAACTCCAAGGTCAAGGTACATCAGTGTCAGATCGCACCATTCGTCGTTTTTTGAGCCAGAGTGGACTTCATGGGAGACGACCAAAGAAGACACCACTGTTGAAAACAAATCATAAAAAAGCCAGACTGGAATTTGCCAAACTGCATGTTGACAAGCCACAAAGCTTATGGGAGAATGTACTATGGACAGACGAGACAAAACTGGAACTTTTTGGCAAGGCACATCAGCTCTATGTTCACAGACGCAAAAATGAAGCATACCAAGAAAAGAACACTGTCCTTACTGTGAAACATGGAGGAGGTTCTGTTATGTTCTGGGGCTGCTTTGCTGTGTCTGGCACAGGGTGTCTTGAATCTGTGCAGGGTAGAATGAAATTTCAAGACTATCAAGGTATTCTAGAGAGAAATGTGCTGCCCAGTGTCAGACAGCTTGGTCTCAGTCGCAGGTCATGGATCTTGCAACAGGATAATGACCCAAAACACACAGCTAAAAACACCCAAGAATGGCAAAGAGCGAAACAATGGACTATTCTAAAGTGGCCTTCAGTGAGCCCTGATCGAAATCCTATTGAACATCTGTGGAAGGAGCTGAAACATGCCATCTGGAGAAGGCACCCTTCAAACCTGAGACAACTGGAGCAGTTTGCTCATGAGGAGTGGGCCAAAATACCTGCTGAGAGGTGCAGAAGTCTCATTGACAGTTACAGAAATGGTTTGATTGCAGTGATTGCCTCAAAAGGTTGTGCAACAAAATATTAAGTTAACCTGTTGCACTTCGGTGTACCGCGGGCGGACACGTCTCTGTGTCCTAGGGCGGAGGCACTGAAAAAAAAAAGTTGCATTTCCGTTCTTCCACTATAGACACAGCCGCGAACAGAAAGCCGAAGGAGTGCTTTGATTGGTTTAGATGTGATTGACCTCTCATTTGACTAATAAGAGCCTTGAATTGGGTTTCTGAAACCTTGAAGAACCAATGACTGAAAACCTAGCAAGAAGGACCCGCCTACCAATGGCTGCGAATACAGCGAGCCAATTGAAGCACAGTTGTTCGAAAGCGTGCCTCCCTTGCAAAATCTGTTTTGTTTTAGCTGCTGGGTGACACACATGTGTTCGCCAGTCTTTTTTTCTTACTATTGTTCTTATTTGTTTTGAAAAATCGTTCACCAAAACCGCAATCATGGAAGCGCAAAACCGCAACTAGAAATGCACTCGGAGATCACAGACCTTCGCCAAGCGCCACAGTTCCCCCCCATACAGTGTTTGTGTGTACGTTTTCAGATTCCTTGACCATGAAAACATATGACTAGCAATTGGATTCACAATGATAGGATTTGTGGTTCAGCAGTAAAAGCATTGCCTCCTTGGCGGAGGTAATAAACTCAAGTGTTGCTGTTGTGTCCATCTCCTCCCTCTCCAAACTCCCAGGCTGCGAGCGTTGCAATTCATCGCACAACCACGTTCAACCCACAGGCCAATGGGTTATGTGAGTGTTTTCATAGATCACTGAAAGCAGCACTCAGGGCTTCACTGACGGATGCAAATTGGGTAGACAGGTTGCCGTAGGTTTTATTGGGGTTGCGCTCCGCGGCAAAAGAGGATTTGGAATCTTCCCCGGCAGAGAGCTCATCTTTGCGCAGCCACTATGGCTGCCCGGGGAATTTCTGCCAAATAATCCGGGGCCGGACAGCTGCCCGTCTCAGCTTTTGCAGCGTTACACAAACCCAGGCACGCTGGCGGGCCCTGCTCACGACTGTTTTCCGCGTGCTTTTGTGCCTAAAACTTTTAAGAAGGCGGATTTTGTGTTCGTCAGAAATGAGGACCAGCGCCCTCTATTGCCCCTGCACACATGTTGAAAATGGCTGGATCCAAAACCGCCCAAAACTTTTTGAGTTATCTTGCTAACCAACAGACAAACAAACAAACAAACAGACAAACAGACAGACAAACGCTGGCAAAAACATAATTAATGGAATTATGGTTTGACCGGGTTGCGTGACCAGAACCACGAGTCCGTAACAAGCGAACCAGCGTCATGTTCGTCTGACAATGAGGAAGAGAAGTTCGCCAGCGACACTACTGTTGTGGACAGGTAAGTGTTATAAGGTAAATTATTCTTTATCCCTGAAAATTGTAATCAAAAATGACTTTTGACCAATCAGTAAATTACAACTGTGCGTAGTAGACCGCGGCGCACCGGGCGATGTCCGTCCTCTGTAGCTGGGGGGTGGGGGCGTGGGGGGGGGAGTTGTTATCTTCTACATTACAGATATTTTAGTATAATTTTTAGTGCACTGTAGGTTATTTTTTCTTGTAAAAAAAAGCCACACATTTTTTACGTGGCATGCTTCTTTGTGTGTGGGGGCTTGTTTGTTCATTCATTTATTCATTCATGAATGAATAAACAACCCCCCCCCACACACACACACACAGCCCTGAGTGTCACCTTTCATTAGAGCCCAACATCAAGCTTCTATATTTAATCATTCAAAAGTTACAGACGTTTTTCCAAACTGTGCCATTTGGCACAATTTGGCACAGTTCAAAAACGCCTGGGAACAACCTGTGAAGAAAGCTGTGTAATATATTCATTTTTTGTGGTATTGTTACAAAATTTTGACCTCAGCTGGATAACACTTGGTTTGTGGGTGACCCCCACAACAGACTGGGACAAGCAGAGTGCTCAGCTGGAGCAATTAGCAGAACAATGAGATGTGTGTATTGATATCAATAAGCAGCCTCGCTTTGTCTAGCTCTTTCCTGCTAGTATCCTGCTGTTGATATGTATGACTCAAATGCAAATGTTCATGCTTCCTGCTCTGACTGTGATGCAAATGTCCCATTGCCTTCTTGCCAGTTACTGTGATGCAAATGTGCCTTTCATGTATTGTCTGTAACTGGGTATATAAGTGACTGAATATCACATGCTCACTCTCTCTGACCACTGCTTCTGACTACACGCATTCCCTGTTTGTGACGAGAGCCTCCGGGCTTGCTCCGGCGCGCCTGCACGGCGCTGGAGTGAGTTCCGTGATGGCGGTATGATTAATAAACTCCCTTAAAAACTCTCAGTTCGCTGCTTATTATTTCATGCCGCCACAGGTTCTACATTTCTGTTGCATTTTCTGACAGCTGTGTGTTATTTGCAAGCATCTGTATCCAAAAAAACACCCAGGCCAAATTTATTTTCTTCAAGTTCACTATGTTTAGATGACTGTAACTCAGTGGCCGGAGCACTTAGAGAGATTATGACTGTTTTGCCAAAAAATTCAAAGTGTTTTCTTTTAAATGAGACCAACCCCATGAAGATGCTGCAAAGGGTTGAAGAACAGCTTTCGATTTACTTTAGGCACATTATTTTTTGGCGTTTTTAGGAAAATTGACCGGAGTGCAAGGGGTTAAGGATTCGCTGAACACCGGCCTCATTCGGCCATCCTCGGCACCCCTAGGAAGCCATCACTGTGAAAGACAAATACCCTCTGCCCCTGATGAACTCCGCTTTCAAGCTCCTGCAGCGTTCCGATGTATTCTCTAAACTCGACCTATGCAACGCTTACCACCTAGTTATAATACGCGAGGGGGACGAGTGGAAAATGTCGTTTAAAACCCATCTGGGGCATTTTGAATATTTAGTTATGCCTTTTGGTCTTACTAATGCTCCCGCCGTTTTCCAACGGTTAATCAATGACGTCCTCCGTGACATGCTTAATCGGTTTGTTTTTGTCTATTTAGATGACATTCTGATTTTTTTCTTGAACTCCAGAAAAGTACGAGACCCATGTTGGAGCTGTGTTACAGCGGCTCTTAGAGAATCAACTTAACGTCAAGGCAGAGAAGTGTGAATTTTCTACATCTTCCACTTCTTTCCTTGGCTTCATTATAGCGGAGGGAGAGCTGAGGGCCGACCCGGCCAAGGTGAAGGCTGTGCTTGATTTGCCAACCCCCCACTCCCGCAAGGAGCTGCAGTGCTTCTTGGGGTTTGCGAACTTTTATCGCAGATTTATCTGAAACTACCGTGGGATAGCACAGCCTTTAACTAAGCTGATCTCTATTAAGGTGCCATTTGTATGGACCGAGGCAGCTGAGCAGGCCTTTAACAAATTAAAGGGCCTGTTCACTGGCGATCAAGTCTTGGCTCAGATCGACCCTCAGCTTCAATTCACCCTGGAGGTGGATGCCTCAGAGATGGGGATGGGCACGGTCCTGTCCCAGCGCTCGTCCCCGGACTTGAATCTCCGCCCGTGCGCGTATTTCTCTTGGCGGCTCACCCCGCCCGAGAGGAATTACGACGTGGGTGATTGCGAGCTGCTGGTCATTAAATTCGCATTTGAGGAATGGAGACACTGGCTGGAGGGAGCCTTTCACCCGGTAGTCGTGTGGACCGACCACAAGAACTTGGAGTGTCTGTGGCCAAGCCCAGTCCTCTGAGCCCATACCAGCGGGATGCCCCGCCAACCGTCTGTACATCCCGGCTGCTCTCCACAGCGAAGTCATCCAGTGGGGGCACACTGAGCGTTCCGCCTGTCACCCGGGGGTGGTGCGGACCATTGACATTATCAGGCGAGCGTTTTGGGTGGCCTACACTATGTCAGGATGTGCAAGAATATGTCAAAGCCTGTCAGATGTGTGCCCAGAACAAATCCAACCCCACCCCCACCCCCCCCACCACTGGTCTTCTTCACCCTGTCCCCATCCCCAGTCGGCCTTGGTCCCACATTGCCATGGATTTCATCACTGGTCTTCCCCCCTCCCATGGCAACACCGTCATTTTGATGACCGTGGACAGGTTCTCCAAGGCCATACACCTGGTCCCCCTCCCCAAGCTGCCCTCCGCCGCCAAGACAGCAGAACTTCTCTCCTATCACGTCGTCAGGCTACATGGCATTCTATGGACATTGTGTCTGACCGGGGTCCTCAGTTTACATCACGGGTCTGGAAATCCTTCTGCCATTGCCTTGGGACCACCGTCAGCCTCACCTCTGATTACCATCCTCAGAGCAATGGGCAGGCTGAGCGTGCCAACCAGTCCCTGGAGGTCGCCCTTCATTGTGTGGCAGCCGAAAACCAAACCTCGTGGAGCTCCCACCTCACCTGGGTAGAATACGCCCTTAATTCTACGGTCTCCTCGGCTACGGGCCGGTCTGCATTCGAGGCGTCCGTGGGCTACAGCCCCTCCTGCTTTCCATGGCCGAGAGAGAGGTTGTGGTGCTGTCCGTGGGGGCTCATTTCCATCGCTGCCGCCGGGCCTGGAGATCCATCAGAGCTGCAATTCAGCATACCATCGAGCGCAATTAACGCTATGCTGATTGCAAGAGGGTGCCGGCACCGAGCAATAGTAAGAGACAGCAGGTTTGGGTAGCCACGGACCAGGTTCCGCTGAAGACGGAGGGTTGCACCCCCCCCCCCCCCCAGTTTGTGGGACCCTTCCCAGTCACTGGGAACGTCAGTGACTCTGCTGTGCAGCTCCAGCTTCCACGGATGCTCCATGCACACCCCACCTTCCTTGTCTCCAAAATTAAGCCTCTGTCTTCCAGCCCTCTCTGCCCACCCCTGAAGTTTCCCCCTCCCTCCAAGGTCCTGGGCAGACACGTCACCCACATGGTGAGGGAGATTTTGGACGTACAACGCCGGGGGTTCCAATATCTGATCGACTGAGAGGGATATGGGCTGGAGCATCATTCTTGGGTTCCTGGGTCTAAGATTCTTGATAAGGGTATGGTCTGAGACTACCATTGGGCTCATCCTGAGAAGACTGGGTGACCGCCAGGAGACGTTCCTTGAGAGGGGGGCACTGTCATGTGTGGCGAGCGGTCGCCCCCTCCTCCCTGCTCTCTGGCTTTCTCATCAGATGCACCTGCTGATCCCTGTCTGCCAGCATTTATAAGGAACCATCTTCAGTGATTCAACGGCTCGTTTGGGAATCCTGCTCAGGAAGACGGCTCCATGTAGCGGAATTTGTTCTGTGATATCTGCTAACGTTCATCTCCTTTCATCTCTTCCAGGTTGCTGCCAACGGAGCGGTGCGTCTGCGGGGATTTGGTGTGCTCGCCAGCCAATTGCTCCTCCTTCAGCAGCCTTCCCTCTCCACCCAGTCAGACTCATCGGCTTCCCCTGTCCAGCAGTTTCACCTGCCGGTACTTCTCCTTCGCTGGGTTCTGTGCGGCTCTCATCTAATCTCCCACGTGAGTGGCATAATCTGTTTTTCCCGTTTGTCTTCCATTCCTCGCTGATCAGCCTCGTTTGTTCTCCGCAGGGCTCCTGCTTTCTGGCGAGTGACTGGCGTTTTTCTCCTCGAGTGGCTGTGTTTGAATCATTTTAATCAAAGGTCAAACATTCTTTTTGTGTTCGCTTGGTGATTGCACGCTGCACTCAGGTGGCTTGTCCAGCCAATATGACATATTGTCTATCAAAGTCTGTGTTTTTCTGAAAAAAAATAACTGAATATTCTCTGTCTGTTATGATCTGAGCACAAGGGATTCCACTGTGCTCAGTCTCATGGTCTTTTTCTCAAGTTTGTATATTTGTTGTACATTGTGTTCTTTGGTTCCTGTCATTTTTCCATGGTTGGTTTTCATATATCTTGCATTGTTTCTTATTCCCCTTGTTTAGTTGTATCTTGGTGCAGGTGGATCCTAATCTGCAATGTCTGGTGGAGGTGGACGCTTTGGATTCTGGTGTGGGGGCCGTCCTGTCTTAGTGTTCCCTGGCGGACGGCAAGGTCCGACCGTGTGCTTTCTTCTCTTGGCGGCTGTCCCCTGCTGAGTGGAATTATAGCATTGGTGACAGGGAGCTGCTGGCGGTTAAACTGGCCCTGGAGGAGTGGCGCCATTGGCTGGAGGGGTCTTCACGGCCGTTTTTGTTTTGGACGGATCATAGAAACTTGGAGTACCTCCGGACGGCCAAGTGCTTGAATGCCCACCAGGCCTGCAGGTTCTTGTTTTTGTCGGTTTGACTTCACCATCACGTACCGTCCTGGGTCCAATAATACCAAGCTGGACGCCCTCTCCAGGCAATTCACCACGGATCCTGTAGAGCCTGAAGATCATCCCATCCTTTCTGCCTTCTGTGTCATGTGCGCCCTCTCGTGGGGGATTAAGGAAAAGGTTTGGAGGGCTCAAGAGATGGAGGTGGACCCGGGCGGGGGGCCAGTGGGTAAGATATTTGTTCCATCGGCTGTCCGGGGTGACGCCATTTACTGGGCTCACTCCTCCAAGTTCACCTGCCACCCAGGGAGGCAACGCACGGAGGAGCTGTTGCAACGTTCTTTCTGGTGGCCCTCCCTGCAGAAGGACATTGGGGAATATGTCCGTGCCTGTCCCCAGTGTGCCACCGGTAAGTCCCCATCATCCCCGCCAGCTGGGCTGCTCCACCCCCTCTGGACTTCGTCACCGGCCTCTCTCCTTCCAACAACCACACGATAGTGCTCACCTTGGTGGACAGGTTCTCGAAGGGGGCCCATTTTGTTCCCCTCCTGGGGCTGCCTACTGCTAAGGAGACACCTGACCTATTGGTCCAACACGTGGTGAGGCTACACGGGATCCCTGTAGACATCATCTCCGATCGGGGTCCTCAATTTATCTCTCAGGTCTGGAGGTCATTTTGTCACGCCCTTGGGGCCACTGTCAGCCTGTCATCTGGGTACCAACCGCAGTCTAATTGTAGTAGTAGTAGATTAGTTTATTTGACAGGGACAGTGCAATAAACATATACAATTAATCAAAGACAATCAATCTGATGTGTTGCACATAGAGTGTATAGCTGTTAGCTAATTTGCAACTCTTGTCCCTGGATGGGCTTTAGAAAAAAGAATCAAGTAAAGATGGGAAAAAAAAAAAATACACAATAACCACATACATCAATGCAGAAAAATTATAAATACACAATTATAAATATTATAAATATTATAAATACTCAAATATAACAGCCTGACTCACATTTAACATAAATATTATAAATATTATAAATACACAAATATAACAGCCTGACTCACATTTAACACATATAACATAACTCACATTTGCCTATTTCAGGCCTTCCTCCCTCCGTCACTCACTATAAACAAACACATTTATTCCTTCCCTTCATTCACTCTCACTTTGCAGACAATTAATTCATACATGAGTACATTCTTGTTTATTTTTCAGCCAGTTTTTAACATTTTTAGTGAATGTTTTAAAGTCCGTTATTATTTTAATTTCATTTGGCATTGTGTTCCAGATGTGACTGCCCTTTATAGAGAAAGCTGTTTGTCCAAATGTGGTTCTGCGGTGGAATATTTTACAGTTATTGTTAACAGAACTCCTGGTGGCTCTGCTGCTGTCCTGTCTTTGGACGAAACCAGCAAGTGGCTCGGGTGCTGATTTATGGAAACATTTGAACGTTAATTTCAGAAAACAGAGGTCAATGAAGCTCTCAAAACTCAATAGGTTGTATTTTTTTAAAACATTACAGTGATGCCACCTAATGGGCTTTTTGTCCAAGATTTTTAGGGTTTGATTATATAATGAACCTATATGTCTTATTGTGGAAGGGGCTGCTTGAGCCCAGACTGTCAAACAGTATGATATATGAGAAAAACCATAGAATGCATATACAGTGCAGCTGCTTCGTAAGGTATGTAATATCTAATTAATTTAAAGCAGTTCAGATTTTTTTTTACTGTTTTTGAAATTTTCTTTATATGAAGATTAAATTTGAGTTGAGGATCTAGTACAATGCCAAGGTATTTGAATTCTGTAGCTAAACTGATGTCATGATCATGTATATTAACTTTAAAATGTTGCAGGTTACATTTTTTGATTGAAAAGCACATTGAGACTGTTTTCTGAAGGTTCAGCAATAGATGGTTCTTGAGGAGCCACTCTTGGACATCAACCATACTTGTAGACAGTACATCTGCAGCCTGTGCTGGAGTCTTGGCAGCTGTGTAAATAACTGCATCATCTGCTTAAAGTTGGCATGTTGCAGCTGAGCAGTGTAACGGCAAGTCATTAATAAAAATGCTGAAAAGTAAAGGACCAAGAATGGACCCTTGTGGGATACCCATGCGGTTGTTTAAAAATGAGGATTTATCCTGGTGAACTTTTACACACTGTTCTCTATTCTGGAGATAAGATGCAAACCATTCTAATGTATTTGGGGAGAAGTTAAAAGATACCATTTTGGATAAAAGCAAACTGTGGTTTACAGTATCGAAAGCCTTTTTGAGATCTAGAAAAACAGCTCCTACCACATTACCCCTGTCCAAGGACTGTTTGACGTTTTCAATAAGGCAACAATTTGCTGTTTCTGTTGAGTATCCTGGTCTAAAACCAAATTGATGTGGATGAAGAAGTTGACTGTCTTGTAAGTAGTCTATCAGCTGTGTAGCTACAACTTTTTCAAGAACCTTAGATAGGACTGGTAAGATAGAGATTGGGCGGTAATTGCATATATCGTCTTTACTGCCTGATTTATGAACTGGTATGACAACAGCTTTTTTCCAGCCAGATGGAAATGTACTAGACCTAATGGAGAGATTAATGAGATGGGTCAGTGGTTTGATTAATATTTTGCTGTGCATTTTGAGAAAGGAGGTGCTCATATTGTAGATATCATTAGTTTTTGAGTTTGACAGTGTTTTAACAATACCAGCAATTAACTTCTCATTTACCTCATCGATAGTAGTAGTAGTAGATTAGTTTATTTGACAGGGACAGTGCAATAAACATAGACAATTAATCAAAGACAATCAATCTGATGTGTTGCACATAGAGTGTATAGCTATTAGCTAATTTGCAACTCTTGTCCCTGGATGTGAAAAGTATCTGTTGGAAGTATGGAATTTGTGTTGTTGAGCACATTTGGCAGCACAAAAATTTTTGTTAAGTCTTCCACAGAGCCCACAAAGTGTGAATTAAATTCATTTGCCAAAGTAGCCTTGTCACTGACGGTCTTGCCATTGATTCTAAGTTCCTTTACCCCCTTCTGAACATTTTTTTTATTAGTTAAGTTATTTAAATGCCTCCATAGGGAACTGTTGTTACCCTTTGCATGATCTATCAGTTTATTGTAATAAGATATTTTTGATTTTCGCAGCTCATGTACCACTTTATTTCTTAAACTTTTGTACACAAGGTGATCATTTTGTAATTTG
Organism: Pholidichthys leucotaenia; assembly: GCA_020510985.1. Taxonomy (NCBI): domain Eukaryota; kingdom Metazoa; phylum Chordata; class Actinopteri; order Cichliformes; family Pholidichthyidae; genus Pholidichthys; species Pholidichthys leucotaenia. The sequence continues at coordinate 13,716,566 of CM035849.1, forward strand.
GAGGTTAGTGATGTTTTCAGTGCATAGTCTCGCCTCTTCATAAGTTTTCTTATTTCATTATTTAACCATGGTAGGCTAATCTTCTGTTGTCTACTTTTAATTTGCTTTGAAAATTTTTCTATAGACTTTGTGATTGTTGCAGTTATAAAATTACAACAATCATCTACTTCACATGTTGACATGAGCTGCTCCCAATTTTGATTCTCTAAATAATGTTCAAACTCCTCATTTTTTGATTTGGGGATAATAAAATTTGATTTGTCAATATCGACTCCTCCAAAATACTGTAGTCGCTTTTTAGTAAGTTTCCTGACAGCAAGAACCATGTTATGATCTGAGAGACCAGTTACAAGATTATAGGTTCTGGTTATTCGTTCTGGTTTATTAGTAAATACCATGTCAATAAGTGTTCTGGATTGTTTGGTTATCCTGGTGGGTCCTTTGATGATTTGCTGGTAATTAAATTTAGTCATGAGGCTTTTCAGTTTTTGTTTGTCTTTTTTATCAGACCAGTTGATATTAAAGTCACCATGAATTATTGTTTCTCTGTTCTTCTCAAGTTGTTTAACCAGATCACTTAATTCATTATAAAAGGAAGAGTTGTGTGACGGCGGGTTGTACACTACTGCAATGTTGAAATTCATTACCGGAGAGAGACATACATTAACAGCTAAACATTCAAGTGAAGTATTCAAATCAACCAGTTGACATTTATATTTCTCTTTGATGTAAATTAAAACACCTCCTCCCCTCCCTACCTGCCTGTCTTTTCTAAAACACTGGTAGCCCACAATATCGATCATATTAGTGTCTATGTTCCTGTGTAGCCAGCTTTCTGAGACAAAGGTAGTCCAGATTTGAGTCCAACAGCAACACCGAAATCTCATCTCTTTTGGGGATTATGCTCCGTATGTTTAAATGACCGCCGAGGATCCCCTTTGGTTTAGCCTTGGTGTCCCAAAGAACTCGTGCATGATTAACAGTTTGGAAAAATAAATGTTGTTTTTGCTTTTGTACAGCTCGGTTTTGTGCTAACCCAGTGGTCTGCTGTTTAATAGTGGCAGGTCCAGGGTTAAGGTGAATATCTCCTGCCAGAAGTAGCAGAACTAACAGAACTTTAATTGTATATCCTCTGCCATATTGTGATTTTTGCTTAACAGCCATGTTTGCCTTAATTTGGAAGTTTTTGCTCAGGGCTTTTAAAGACCACATAGAGTGTAGGGTGAGATGTCCAAGCCCAAATCCAAACAGATAAAACTTTTTAACTTCACCTTTGGTTGAGTTTGTCGGAAAATCCTTCTTGTTGCAGGTCCAGACACACAAAGACAAAACGAAGAGGAAGTAAATAAGTAGAGAAGGCTTATTAGTGGTGCCCATCAGCCCACTTTTTAATCCGGTGGCAGCCATCTTCAGTCTTTCTTGGAAAGAAGGAAAAAGAAAATCTGTGGATAGTAAAATAAATTCTGCTTATATCGCCAGAATCTGATCCGATCGTCCTCGAATCCAGCTGGGCCTCAGCTAGCCAACTGGTCCCTTCCGTTGCGGGACTCGTTGCTCATAGCCGCCGTAACTGGTCTCCCGTCCCGCTCCTCCAACCGAGTCTCGTCGCACACCGCCGCTGCCACCGAGCTCTGCTGAGGTCACGGTAAGTCCTCCGCTAGGCACCGCCACCTACCGTCGTCTGCCTGGGTGAAATCTCTGCTGAGCCCCGTCAACAAATAGCCGCTTGCCTGGTAGTATCTCCGCTGGGCCTCGCAGCTGGGCTTCGATTCAGGCTGGTGTAAGGTGGAATGACTGGCGCCAGCATTAAGCTAACTAGCGTTAGCTTAGCAATCGCTTCGGGTAGTCTCGTCGCACACCGCCGCTGCGGTGCATGGTTTCGACCTACTCGGCCTCCTGGAGCTCATACCTGCCCTGGATTGAGTATGCCCATAACTCGACTGTGTCCTCTGCCATAGGTATGTCCCCCTTCAGGGTTCACTTGGGTATTCTCCTCCTTTATTTCCCAAAGAAGAGGGTGACATTGCCGTATCATCAGCCCGGGCGTATCTGAGACGCTGTCGATGTCTGTGGAGGGCAACCCGGGCTGCGTTGCTTCGCATGGCTGAACGCAATGCTTCAGTGGCCAACCACCACCAGACCCCAGCCCCGTCATACCAGGTGGGCCAGCAGGTTTGGCTTTCTACTAAGAATATCAATGTGAAGGGTGAGCCCAGGAAGATGGCGCAGCGTTTTATTGGGCCTTTTTCTATCTCTCGCATCATCAACCCTGTGTCTGTGAAGCTCGATCTCCCCCCTCCCTCCACATATGTCCCACGTTTCATGTCTCTCAAATTAAGCCTGTGTTTTCCAGCCCCCTGTGTCCTCCTCCCAGGTCTCCACCCCCTTCGAGGATGATCGACGGTAGCCCGGCGTGGGGAGTGACTGCTATCCTGGATGTCCGCTGCCGGGGCCGTGGTCTGCAATACCTGGTGGACTGGGAGAGCTATGGGCCGGAGTCCAGATTCTGGGTGCGTCCTGCCCTCGTGCTTGATAAAGACCTCATCAGGGAGTTCCATCTGATCAATGGAATGTGTGATATACCCTTTTGTATCTAATTATGCAAGTGATGTGGATCCGTTTGATCTTAACCTAAACTGACTGTCAATCATCTCTTTTTCATCCACAGGATTAAGAAACATTGAATTTGGATTCCTGTTTATCAGCTCATCAAAGATTGTCCTAGTTATACCTTAGTCAGGAAATTCTTCTGCCAGATCTGGACCAACATTGACAAAAACAAATCGTTAAAACTATTAACTACAACATACATATTGTATTCATCCTTATCATTAACAACAAAAAGCTCTGGATAGTGTGAATGTCTAGTGCCATTTTTGATTATACTGTTCAATATGTCCCAAATTCCATTCATATTATCTTTGTTTTTATCTAGTATTCTCTTATAATAATCTTTCTTGTTATTCCTAATAATAGTAGTTATGTGGAGAATGTGGTCAAGGATGAGGCTGAGTTTATTCCTCAGATTCAGCTTTATTAACAGATCACATACTCCAACCATCTCAAGCAAGAAAGAAGAAGTTTTCGTCTCACATCTGGGGTTTTATACCCCGAGCACGAAACAGCAGTCACATGGTGTTTAATCAAACATACAGTCACATGCTACTTAATCCCAACCACAAAGTAACCCCTTTGATCTCACACCATTGTCCTTTAGTCTCCATGGCCTGGAACCCCCCTCCGGTCGTCTCCCTGAAACAAAGGCCGAATCTCACACTCTTCCTGTTGTCTCTTAGAGGCTCAGTCCCTTTTGTTCCATGAGACGTGTAACACACAATAAACATACAGCAATACACTTGTGGAGAAATATGTAACCCACATATGTGCCACATGACCCCCCCCCAAACGTCTAAAATGGGACAAATATAAACAGAGACACATGACATAATAACATTACTACATATCAATCCACCAGTTGCCTAGTTCTAAGTCTCCTGCCGTATCTGCTGAAAGCTGGCTTTGCTGTTTCTGCTGTACACCAGTAACTGACACAAACACTGCACACAACATCACATGACTGATACACATACACTGACACACATACACTCACACTGTCTCTCTCAACTTGCTGCTTTGTTAATGTGTGATCTATTGTCTGCTATTTGTGCATAAGAGGGTTTTTTTCTATGTAATCACAATTTTGCTCATACAAGCTTTTTACGAGCTTTATTTTAATAACCATTTTTTTTCTCTCCGCCCAATGTGTTCCCCCCTCCCCCCCTTCCCCCCCTTTTACCCTCCACTGTATGACAGGCGCCTTTGCATGGCTGCCGCGTCATTGGGATGCGCCTATCGTGCGCGCCCAATGTCAAGTCAAATTCCTCGTATGTTTACTTGTAAATGTGCTTGGCAATAAAGTTCATTCTGATTCTGATTCTGAGTCTGATTCTGCAGCATCCTCCTGCTCCTGTGGATTAGAACTGTTAGTCAATCTCAGTGGGTGTTCTGTAGAATGCCTTCTAGGGGGTCTGCCGCGACGGGGGGCTCTCGCCAACTGCACTGCTTCATCCGCCAAAACAAAGGCAGGTTTGAGTCTGTTTATACAAATCAACTCTTGTCTGTCTCCCAAATTGAGCAAAAAATGCTTCTCTCCTGTTTCCAGCACCTTGAACGGCCCATCGTAAGGCAGCCGCAAGTTTGGGCGATGAGCATCATGTCTAACAAAAACAAACTCCGCATTTTTTAAAGCCTTCGGCACAAAAACGTGTGGGGAACTGTGATGAACCGGGCCAGGAAGCGTGTTTGATCCTGTGCCGCTCTGCAACAGCTGAGCGGGGGGGGGGGCAATCTGGCGCAGGATTATCGGGGAGAAAATCCCCGGGCAGACGGAGAGGCTGTGCAAAAACTAACTCAGCTGGGGAGGCTTGTAAATCCTCCTTAGGTGCAAAACGCAACCCCAATAAAACCTATGGTAGTTTGTCAACCCAATTTGTATCCATAAGCGACGCTCTGAGGGCCATTTTCAATGACCTGTGAAAACGCTTGCATAAACCGTTAGCCTGGGGGTTGTACGCGGTGGTGCGGTGGATCTTTACCCCTAGACTGCGGGCCATCGATGACCAGAGTTTGGAAACAAATTGAGGACCTCTGTCAGAAGTTATGTCCGACGGAACTCCAAAACGCGCTACCCAAGCCGTTAAAAACGCGCGCGCCACTTCCTCCGCTGTGGTTGATGCCAGAGGAACCGCTTCTGGCCAACACGTGGTGCGATCCACCATCGTCAAAAGGTGTGTGCACCCCTGTGACGATGGAAGGGGACCTACCAAGTCGACATGCACATGATCAAAGCGCTTAGCCAGAATGTGAAAAGGCCAGCCTTAACCCTGTTGGTCCAGACTGGAGCGCGCGCACGTCCGCATCGCTGACCTGCTCCGTGGCCATGGCTGCATAATCTAACCCTACGCGGACCGGGGCCGCGTGCGCTTCCGCGTCGCTGCCCTGGCCCATGGCCATGGCTGCAGAGTCTGCCCCCACGAGGCCTGGCGCCGGCACAGCACGCGAGAGGCAGTCTGCCACTACATTATGTTTACCGGCGACATGCTGGATATCGGTGGTGAACTCCGATATCGCGGCCAGCTGTCTTTGCTGCCGGCCCAACCAAGGTTCCGAAATCTTGGCCATCGCAAAAGTCAGCGGTTTGTGGTCCACCAACACGGTGAAACAGCGCCCTTACAGCCAGAACTGGAAATGGTGGATGGCCAAGTGTAGGGCCAACAACGCGATGTATTTTCGCTCGCTATCACGCAAGGTTTTGCTGAAAAACGCGAGCGGTTGCCAGGTCCTCGCTACAAACTGTTCAACGACCGCCCCTTCCGCTAAATCGGACACGTCAGTGGTGAGGGCCATGCGGGCCGTTGGAACCGGATGTGCCAACAAAGCCGCGTTTGCCAGTGCTGTTTTGACTTGAGAGAATGCGCGCTCTCGCTCAGGAGACCATTCGATTTTATTCATGGGTTTTTGGTTTTTTAGCGCAGTGTACAATGGTTGCATGAGCTGTGCTGCGCTTGGGAGGAAACGGTAATAAAAATGAACCATTCCCAAAAACTCCTGTAACGCTTTGACCGTTTGCGGTTGGGGAAAATTTGTTATTGCGCACACTTTATTGGGCAGAGGGACTGCTCCTTCTGGCGAAATGCGATGCCCCAAAAAATCAATCTGCGCTACCCCAAACTGACACTTCGCTGGGTTAATTATTAACCCGTGCTCTGCCAGCCTCCGGAAAACTGCCGTGAGGTGGTTTTCATGTTCGTCTTCGGACGTGCTGGCTACTAAAATGTTATCCAAGTAGACGAACATGAAAGGGAGGTCACGTAGCACCGCATCCATCATGCGCTGGAACGTCTGCGTGGCCCCCTTGAGTCCAAAAGGCATGCGCAAAAACTCAAAAAGCCCGAAAGGAGTTATTACCACTGTTTTGGGTATGTCCTGGGCGCGCACTGGAACCTGATGGTAGCCGCGCACTAAATCTATTTTAGAAAAAATGCGCGCCCCCGCCAAATGAACTGAAAAATCTTGGATGTGTGGGATCGGGTAGCGGTCGTGTGCAGTGGCGTTATTCAACCTGCGGAAATCACCGCAAGGTCGCCACGAGCCATCAGACTTTGGGACCATGTGCAATGGTGAAGTCCAGGGGCTTTTCGAACGTCTGATGATGCCCAGTTTTTCCAGGTTGGCAAACTCCTCGCGCGCTATGGTCTGCTTAACTGAGTCCAGGTGCCGAGCTTTTGCAAAAACGGGCGGGCCGGTGGTAGTGATATAATGCTCCACCCCATGTTTGGCCACTGTTGCCGAAAACGTTGGGACTGTTAGTGCTGGGAACTGAGTGAGTAGTGCGTGGAACTTACCACCCGCAGCTGTGACGCGGGCATGTGCAGTTGGCGGTGCCACTCGTACTGTGCAGGGAATAGAGTGAAAAGACAGTGCATTAACCAGACGTCTGTTAGCAAGATCAACCAATAAACCATGTGAGCACAAGAAATCAGCCCCTAACATGTTGAAACTGACTGCAGCTACAATAAAAGTCCGCTCAAATGAACGGCCCTGCAAGGACAGAAGCAGAGTCCTCTCACCGAAGGTCTTAATAGCTGAGCCGTTCGCTGCTGACACTGACACCCAGGGAACCTTGGACGGCATCAGCCAGTCCACGTAGGAAGGCGTGATGAAACTCATCTGGGAGCCTGTGTCCACGAGGAATTGTCTCCCCTAACGTGCATCCGTCAGGTAGAGCAGCTTGTTCTCCTCCCCGAGGGTCGCAGCCGCTACCGAACCCCCGGTCTTGGCGTTTCCCGGACGCTTGAAGTGGCACGGTGGGAGGCACTTGCGTGCCCTCTCTGCAAAGCGGTGATGATAGAAGCACAGGACGTCATCCGCTCCGTGTCGCTTGGTGCTGACTGCTGCCATCGCCGGTGAGTCTGGTGCTGCAACCACTGTCCCCATGCCGTCTCCGGGTGTTGCTCCTAGCTCCGCTGCTGCAGCCGAAACTGCGCTCCGCTTGTGGGCGTCGATGAGTCGCTGCGCCTCCTTGCTCAGCCCATGGTAGTCTTGCTCTGCCAACCGGGGTGAATCTGCCAGTGTAACTCTCACCGCTGGCGGCAGGGTCAGGAGGAAAAGGTGGGTGAAGATAAATTTGCAGTCCTCTGAGTCTTTCAGCCTCAGCATTTTCACCATCAGGTCTACAGGGCTGTTGTTCTTCGACTCTGTCAACGCCAGAAGCCCCTCTGCTCGCTGTTGCACTGAGGGGGTGAAATGGCTGATAAGCGCAGCTTTCAATGCACCGTATTTGTCGCTGTCCGGTGGGTGATTGACCAGCTCTTCCACCCTCTGGACTGTGTGGCTGTCCAGCTTCGCCACCACATGGTAGAATTTCGTATCATCCCTCGAGATTCTCCGGAGGTTGAACTGCGCCTCGACCGCGCTAAACCAGGAGCGCAGACTATGCTGCCAGAAGTCGGGCAGTCGGAGTGTGGAGGCAGCCATCAGGCTGGCTTCTGCCTAGCCCCGCTCGGGAGAATTATTTCTGCTCATTTTCCGTCGTAAGGTCACCAGTGTGGAGAATGTGGTCAAGGACGAGGCTGAGTTTATTTCTCAGATTCAGCTTTATTAACAGATCACATACTCCAACCATCTCAAGTAAGAAAGAGGAAGTTTTCGTCTCACATCTGGGGTTTTATTCCCTGAGCACGAAACAGCAGTCACATGGTGTTTAATCAAACATACAGTCACATGGTACTTAATCCCAACCACAAAGTAACCCCTTTGATCTCACACCATTGTCCTGTAGTCTCCATGGCCCGGAACCCCCCTCCGGTCGTCTCCCTGAAACAAAGGCCGAATCTCACACTCTTCCTGTTGTCTCTCAGAGGCTCAGTCCCTTTTGTTCCATGAGACGTGTAACACACAATAAACATACAGCAATACACTTGTGGAGAAATATGTAACCCACATATGTGCCACAGTTAACTTATTTCCATAATTTTTGTATTTATTTTCTGCCTCTTCTGTCCTTTGTCTTATGAATTCTCTATACAGTGAGTTTTTCTTTTTGCAGGCATTTTGTAAACCTTATGAGTTATAGGACAATTTTTGTTTCATAAAAACATAAATATTTTAAATTCCTCATATGCACCATCCACGTCTTTAATTTGATATAGGTCATCCCAGGTCATCCCAGTTACATGATATTCAGTGATGTTCTAGAGCAGCCGGAAATTCTTCAGTTCTCACTCATTTGTTTATTTTAATTCTGTCGGATTTAGTTTTCTTATAGTTTTTGCCATAGACTGTAAAAACTGGTAGGTGATCACTAATGTCATTTATTAATAGTCCACATGTTGCATTATTTTCTATGTCATTAGTGAATATTCATTCATTCATTCATCTTCTTCCGCTTAATCCTTTTCGGGTCGCGGGGGGGGGGGGGGGGGGGGCTGGAGCCTATCCCAGCATCTTTGGGCGAGAGGCAGGGCACACCCTGGACAGATCGCCAGTCCATCGCAGGCCCAACACAGAGAGACAGACAACCATTCACGTTCACAGTCATACCTAAGGACAATTTAGAATCCCCAGTTTGATACCAATTAACCTAACTTGCATGTTTTTGGTATGTGGGAGGAAACCGGAGAAATCCTGGAGTAAACCCACGCAGACACGGGGAGAACATGCAAACTCCATACAGATCACTGTTGGTCGGGGGCTGGGATCGAACCCAGGATTCCCTGGCCAAGGGTGAGTTGCTGTGCTGCCGCAGTGCTAACCACTCCTCCACCTTGCCGCCCAATAAAAGTGGAAGAGTAAGATGTGATTCTGGAAGGCCAAGTTATTTTTCGATGCAATCCCATACTATACATTGTATTTATAAATCCATCTGTAGCTTTGTAATTGTTTGGGTTCAGCAAATCAATATTAAAAACTCCACAAATAAAAGTGGATTTGTTTCTTAGTTTTGAAAAGGTTTACTCAATACAACCCTTAACGATTTCAACATCAGAGTCAGGTGCTCTGTAAGCACAACTGACATTTGCATTTTTTTTTTTTTTTGCTTTCCATTCCAGATTTCAACCGTGATGCATTCCAAAATATTATCAATTGCTGTTGTCATATTTTTCAGAAACTTAAATTTTAAATCCTTTTCCACATACAGAGCCACTCCTCCGCCGCCTTTAGGAGGAGTGGCTTTAGGAGGACATCTTTAAAGGCTCACCTGGAAGAGATGAACCAATCAGAAGAGTGCTGACAAAGGGAGTGGCTGGCATTGGGAAAACAGTCTTAACACAGAAGTTCACTCTGGACTGGGCTGAAGACAAAGCCAACCAGGACATCCACTTCACATTTCCATTCACTTTCAGAGAGCTGAATGTGCTGAAGGAGAAAAGGTTCAGTTTGGTGGAACTTGTTCATCACTTTTTCACTGAAACCAAAGAAGCAGGAATCTGCAGCTTTGATCAGTTCCAGGTTCTGTTCATCTTTGATGGTCTGGATGAATGTCGACTTCCTCTGGACTTCAACAACACTGAGAACATGTCTGATGTTACAGAGTCCACCTCAGTAGATGTTCTGCTGACAAACCTCATCAGGGGGACCCTGCTTCCGTCTGCTCACCTCTGGATAACTACACGACCTGCAGCAGCCAATCAGATCCCTCCTCAGTATGTAGACATGGTGACAGAGGTCAGAGGGTTCACTGACTCACAGAAGGAGGAGTACTTCAGGAAGAGAGTCAGAAATGGGGTGCAGGCCAGCAGGATCATCTCCCACATCAAGACCTCACGAAGCCTCCACATCATGTGCCACATCCCAGTCTTCTGCTGGATCACTGCTACAGTTCTGGAGGACGATATGAAGACCAGAGAGGGAGGAGAGCTGCCCAAGACTCTGACTCAGGTGTACATCCACTTCCTGGTGGTTCAGACCAAAATGAAGAAGGTCAAGTATGAAGGAGGAGCTGAGACAGATCCACACTGGAGTCCAGACAGCAGGAAGATGATTGAGTGTCTGGGAAAACTGGCTTTCGAGCAGCTGCAGAAAAGACACCTGATCTTCTATGAATCAGACCTGACAGAGTGTGGCATCGATATCAGAGAAGCTTCAGTGTACTCAGGAGTGTTCACACAGATCTTTAGAGAGGAGAAAGGTCTGTACAAAGCTGATGTGTTCTGCTTTGTCCATCTAAGTATTCAGGAGTTTCTGGCTGCTCTTCATGTTCATCTGACCTTCATCACCTCTGGTGTCAACCTGCTGGAAGAACAACAAAAAACTCCGTGGTCTAAATTGCTCTAAAAGAAGATCAGTTTAAGTCATGTCCACCACAGAGCTGAAAAAAAAAAAAGCCTTACAGAGTCCAAGTGGACACCTGGACTTGTTCCTCCGCTTCCTCCTGGGTCTTTCACTGCAGACAAATAACCAACCTCTACAGGATCTGTTGAAACAGACACTAAGTCACTCACAGACCAATATGAAAATAGCTCAATACATCAAGAAGAAGATCACTGAGATCCAGTCTGTAGAGAGAAGCATCAACCTGCTCCACTGTCTGAATGAACTGAATGAGTGGAGGAGATCCAACAATCCCTGATATCAGGACGTCTCAACACAGATGAACTGTCCCCTGCTCAGTGGTCAGCTCTGGTCTTCATCTTACTGTCATCAGAAACAGATCTGGATGTGTCTGACCTGAAGAAATACTCTGCTTCAGGGGAGGCTCTTCTCAGGCTGCTGCCAGTGGTCAAAGCCTCCAAGAAAGCTCTGTGAGTGGATTTATGAACCATTCACACGTATCAGAGAGATCTGATTTTAACTAAATGAATAAAATATTTCATCTTCATGCTCCAGGCTGAACGGTTGTGAACTCACAGAGAGAAGCTGCGAAGCTCTGTCCTCAGTTCTCAGCTCCCCGTCCTCTAGTCTGAGACATCTGGACCTGAGTAACAACGACCTGAAGGACTCAGGAGTGAAGATTCTGTCTGCTGGACTTCAGAATCTCCACTGTAAACTGGAGTCTCTCAGGTCAGACTGTAGATGATTATTTTGAAGTTAACCATTTTAGTTTAATTGTGTCAACAATTAATTGTGTCCCTGACCAACAGTGATCTGTGTGGAGTTTGCATATTCTCCCCGTGTCTGCGTGGGTTTACTCTGGGATTTGTCTGGTTTCCTCCCACATGCCATAAACGTGCAAGCTGGGTTAATTGGCATCAAACTGGGGATTCTAAATTGTCCTTAGGTATGATTGTGAGAGTGAATGGTTGTCTGTCTCTCTGTGTTGGCCCTGTGATGGACTGGCCATCTGTCCAGGGTGTACCCTGTCTCTCGTCCAAAGATGCTGGGATAGGCTCCAGTCCCCCCCCCCCCCCCACACCCGCCATGACCAGAAAAGGATTAAGCAGAAGAAGATGGATGTGTCAAAAATTGACTTTTGTCTTTCTTCTCGACTTCTTCTTGTGTTCCAGTCTGTCAGGGTGTCTGGTCTCAGAGGAAGGCTGTTCTTCTCTGGCCTCAGCTCTGAGGTCCAACCCCTCCCATCTCAAAGATCTGGACCTGAGCTACAACCATCCAGGAGAGTCAGGACTGAAGATCCTGTCTGATCTACAGGAGGATCCTGGGCTCAGACTGGACACTCTCAGGTATGTTGCAGAAAGTTATTGTTATTAGATACAAAGATGATTTAATTTATATATGTGTGTGGGTGGAAATGAGATTTCCCTTCATTACCAACTCACATAAGCTTGTGGGGCACCAGTCCAAAAGAATGGACACTTTTATTAATAATTCAACTTTGTACCAGCTATGAATCAGTCTCAAATATTCATGAATTCTTCTGACTTGAGAGAACAGACACACACACACACACAAAAAAAAATCAAGCAGAAACTTCAATGTACCTTTAACAGTTTAATGATTAAACTCAGCTTAGATAAAGTATTACATTCAAAAGACGTTTAAGGCAATGCGAAATGATCAACAAGTATAAAGCACCACATTAAACTGTTGAGGCATTACTGTATAATGTGTATTTTTAAACATTTGTGGAACCAAGGAAAACCATAGCTTACATTGGCGTGTGATTGAAAATGGAAAGGACTGTAAAATAGCTGTAACAGAATGGTGAGGAAAACTGAAGCAGTTTTATGAAGAAAATGATAAAAGCTGATTTATGTGAAAAAGGAAAATTTGTGTTACTAATGAGAAGATTGATATTACTTTTCCTCAATTTTATAACTCTGGTTGGAGTTTATGACCCAGATCTCAACATGAAAAAATTTGACAAACTTCAATTGGGATGGACATCGTCGCTTAGCCCAGCAGATAGAAAATAGGTTGTACTTACGGTCAAGTTGGTTTGGTTGATTTCAGCTGGATCCTAGCTGATCTTCAGATGGCAGGGAAATTATTTGCCAGCAGATAACTTCTCCCAAAACTCAACTGTCTTGAAGCTGTGACCCGGTAAAGATGAGAGGTTTGACTGGCTCCGTTCATCTAGTCATCTGGATGGAACAACACAAGATTTCAGAGGAATCAAATGAGTCCCTGGAGTTTTAGGTTGTTCAAAATCCGATTAAAGTCACAAAACTTGAAGAAAAGAATAAAAATATTCAAGCCACAAAATATGAGTTCTTCTGATGTTGTGGTAATTGAGTGAGAGGAACCTTCTAGTTAAATGTGAGAAAAATCAAAATCAGTCCTCTTTGACACGGTGATATAAGCAAAAATTACAGATGTCATGGGCTGGGCTGGACTTGGCAGCCCAGTTCCATGGCACGGTGGCTGTTTTGTGTTCAAGTATATTTTGATTCCCTCTTTGCTTCCAGGCACCTCTTTGGGAACCCTTGAGGGTCTTGGCTCCCTGACAGCTCACAGCCACGCCCTCCTCTCCTGCCGTCACCTGCCAACTGACTGTCATTATTATTTGTGTCTGTCTCACACACTTGCTTTGCTTGCGGTTGTCCATCGAGTCTGATGATGACGTCCACTTCTATCGGTGAGTCCTTTGATGGCTGTATAGTCCTATCCTGGACCCACATGTCCTGTTGCAGGTAGGGCATGTAAGAGTTGTAGTAGTGGCAGCAGGGGCTGCAGGTGCATTCCTCCTCAGTCTTCTCTCCTGTCTCCTGGCTGTCCTGTCCTCCTCCACCATATGGGTCCCCACAAGGCACTGCTGTCGCCAGGTGTTCCGGTCAGCAGCAGCCTCCTCCAGAGCCTCAGGTCTGATCCTGCACTTCTTTAAGGCCATCTTTAGCTGGTCCTTGTAGCGCTTCTTCTGCCCTCCAGCAGAGCGTTGACCATGGTGTAGCTGGCCATATAACACCCTGCTAGGCAACCGGTTTGGGGGCATCCTCACCACATGTCCCAGCCAGCGTAGCTGGTGCTGGGTGATCGTTGCCTCAATACTCCTACAGCTGGTCTTAAAGAGTATTTCAGAATGAAGCACATGGTTACACCAGGTGATTCCCAGGATGCGCTGAAGGCAGCGTATGTGGAACCGCTCTAGATCCCTAATGTGGCGGCTGTAAGTCACCCAGGATTCACAGCTGTAGAGGAGAGTAGTGACACAGACTGCCTGGTAAACAGAGATCTTCGTTTGGAGATGGAGGTTGTGTGTGTGTGTATATCCCATTTGTGTGTGTGTGTATCCCATTTGATGGAGGTTGTGTGTGCGTGTATCCTATTTACACAGGGTGCGTGTGAAGCGTCTAGTGCAGTAGTATAGTAACGTAGAGATGTTTGTAGATAGTGCATGTTGCATGGCATATGTTGCATGTTGCTTTCTGCTTGCTGCTGTGCTTACAGCTACCGCCACCAGCTAGCCCCCATCGGGGGTGAAAAGAGGAGCCGAGTGCGTAAGTCTCCTCCTGCTGGTACATAGCCTCTCCACCATCAAGACCCCTGCAGTGCCTCCTCGTGGCCACACATGGTAACTGGGTACCCTGCGGTCCCAGGCTAAACTGGAGGGGATCTCGGAGCAGCAGGGGGCCCCAGAGATGCGGCATATAGGCCCACCCTGTGTGGACACGCCCTGGCGCCCATCAACCCGTGCCCCAACTATGGGTAAATAGCCCCACTGCCTTGTGGGTAATCTATTATGGTGAAGGCTAAGGGAGCAACCCCTGACAGAAAAGCAATGTGCTGGTGGTGCACAAAAGGCGGGACTTAAAAGACCAAGGACCCGGCAGCCTCCTGCAGCCATGTTGAGGGACTGGTTGTCATGGGCTTACCCACGCCACCGGATTTACCTCATCATCGTGAAGACAGTGCTATTGGGAAGAGCGCGCCCCCTACCGCACTCTAAATAATTCAATGCGCAGGTGTCCACCTCTGACCATGGTGGGCCTTACCTTCCTGGACATCTGGTTGAAGTCTGGCGGCGACAGGGTGTGTGGCGACGGGAGCAGGTATGAATGTTACTGGGAGCTCCTAGCTATAACCCTGCACGTCAGCAGCACAGGGCTATTATGGTCGCTAACAGCTGGGGTGGCAACTGTTTTCGACAGACCCCTGTGTGATTGAGCAGCCCTATTTAGGACAGCACTGCTCACCCCAAATGGGGAGGGGCCTAGAAAAGGTGGCCTAAAAATTGCCCACCCATCTTTCGCCTGAACAGGTTACCGCGCCTGTTGGGTCATTCCACCTCTGCGGTCGAAATAATAAAAAGAGAACATGCAACCTAAAACTGGCAACATGGAATGTAAGGACACTCCTGGATCGAGGTTCTGATAGACCCCATAGGAGAACAGCTCTGGTTGCTGCTGAACTGAGTCGCTACAACATTGATATTGCTGCACTGAGCGAGACCAGGCTCCTAGATCGAGGGCTCTTTAACAGAGGAAGGGATGGGCTACACATTCTTCTGGAGGGGTTACCCCTCAGGAGAACAACATCTGCATGGTGTAGGACTGGCCATCAAAAACACCCTTCTACCAAGACTCAGTGAAACACCTGTTGGCATTAGTGAGAGACTGATGACACTCTGTATCCCCCTGGTTAAGAATCGCTTTGCTACACTTCTTAGTGCCTATGCACCGACCCTGCCATCGGAGAGTGAGGCCAAGGATTCCTTCTACCAGTTACTGGACGAAACTCTTCGCCGGATCCCCAAGAATGACAAGATCTTCTTACTTGGAGATTTAACACCAGAGTGGGTCAGAACAATCAGATATGCAGTGGAGTGCTTGGCAGACACGGAGTTGGCCAGGTTAACGCAAATGGAGTGAGATTGCTCACTCTCTGCTCTGAGCATAACCTGACCATAACCAACACCATCTTCCGGCAAAAGGCCAAATACAAAACATCATGGATGCACCCTCGCTCTAAACACTGGCACCTGATTGATTACATCATTGTGAGGCGCAGTGACATCAGAGATGTCCACATCACCCGTGCCATGAGAGGTGCAGAATGCTGGACAGATCACCGGCTGATTGTGGCCAAGGTCCACATGCAAGTGCGCCCCCCCTTGCGACTTCAAGGCCCCAAAAGGAGGAAACTTGATTGCTCCCGTCTGGCAAATCTGGATGTAAGAAATGACTTTCGGCACTCCCTGGTTGAGAAACTAGGGGGGGTGGAGCATTTCCTGAGTCTGCCTGAGAAGACCATGGACCAGAAGTGGGACTTTATCAGCTCGGCTCTTTGTGAGGCAGCAGCCCAAACGATTGGCTATAAGAGAAAGAACCACCAAGACTGGTTTGATGACAACTCGGACACCATCCACGACTTGTTGGAGGACAAGCACAGAGCACATCAGGCAACCTTAAGGAACCCCTCATCCATTATCATCAGGCATCAGTGGCAGAGAGCTCGGCGGGATGTACAAAGGACTACTCGGACAATGCAGAACGAGTGATGGACAAAAAAGGCACATGAAATCCAGGCCTTTGCCGATAAAAATGACATGCATAATTTTTATAATGCTGTCAAGAAGATTTACGGCCCAACAAATCGCTGCATCACTCCCTTGAAAACAGCAGATGGGCTGAGAATCCTAAAGGATCAGCCTAACATCTTGCTGAGATGGGCTGAACACTTTAGTACCCTGCTTAACCAGGACTCAGATGCAGACCCCATTGTTCTCGACGACTTGCCTACTCTTCCTCTGATGCAAGACCTGGATCAGCCCCCAACCTTCCTGGAGGTTCTATCAGCTACCCGGTCTCTCAAAAACAACAAGTCCCCTGGTAATGACAACATCCCTGCCGAGCTGTTGAAACAAGGAGGCTACTTGTGTACAAAAACCCTGCACAAGTACATCACCAAGGTCTGGGCCGATGATAACATCCCACAACAATGGAGAGATGCCACAATTGTCACCATTTATAAAAACAAGGGTGACAAGGCTGTCTGCGGCAACAGCAGGGGTATTTTGCTCCTTGCTGTTGCTGGTAAGGTCCTGGCGAAGGTGATGCTTCACAGGCTGATCAACAACATCACAGAATCAGTGCTGCCTGAATCGCAATGCGGTTTCAGGAAGGGCAGGAGCTCGGTGGACATGATTTTCACAGCTCGGCAGCTGCAGGAGAAATGTCGGGAGCAACACCAGGACCTTTTCATGGCCTTTGTCGATCTCTCCAAAGCTTTCGACACTGTCCATAGAGAACTCCTATGGGAAGTTCTTGTTAAATTTGGCTGCCCTAATAAGTTTGTCAATATCCTCCGCCAATTTCATGATGGTATGACTGCTCGGGTGACTATAGGAGGACAGGAATCTCCTTCCTTCCCCGTTTGTACAGGGGTTAGGCAGGGGTGTGTATTAGCACCAGTACTTTTTAACATCTTCCTGCTCTGTGTCACCCAACTTCTCCACAAGGAGCTTGAGGACAGCAGCGGTGTAACAGTTGACTTCCGTCTAGATGGCAACCTTTTTAACATAAGGAGGCTCCAGGCAACCACCAAACTGCAAAGGGTGAGAGTCATTGAGCTACAGTATGCAGATGACTGTGCTCTGGTATCTCATAGCCCACAAGATCTCCAGTCTGTTCTTACTGCTGCGGTGAGAGCATACAGCAGGATGGGACTGACTGTGAACACCATCAAAACAGAGGTCGTCTGCCAATGGAGCACCAATATAAGATAAGATGAGATAAGATAAGATAAGATAAGCCTTTATTAGTCCCACAAAGGGGAAATTCCAGGATTGCAACAGCACAGGGATAGCAACACTCAGAGCAACAATCAGAAGGCAAGAAAAAAAGCAAGCAAGCAAGAGCAGTTAATATACATATGTACATATTACTATAAATATATATATATATACACACAGACACACAGTGTCTATATATGTAGATATATAAACACCCACAGTACGGAGCATTGTAGCTGGATGGAATAAATATATGAGTATATAAACACACAGTGCGGAGCATTGTAGCTAGATGGAATAAATATGTAGATATATAAACACCCACAGTATGGAGCATTGCAGCTAGGTGGAATAAATATGTAAATATATAAACACACACAGTGCGGAGCAATGTAGCTAGATGGAATAATATGTAGATATATAAACACACACAGTGCGGAACATTGTAGCTAGATGGAATAAATATATAGATATATAAATATAAACACACCCAATATCCCATCTACTCCACCTACCTTCACTGTTGCTGGTGAACAGCTGTCTGTTGTTTCATCTTTCAAGTACCTGGGAAGCATCGTCTCTGTAGACAACACCATTGACAGTGAGGTCCAGAACAGGATCAGGCAGGCATCAGCTTCTTTTGGGAGACTCCGGTGTCGGGTCTTCCAGAACAAGAACCTCCGTCTCACACACACACACACACACACACACACACACACACACACACACACACACACACACACACTTGTCCGTTGTTCACAATGTTAGGTTTTTCTCTGTGTTTCCCTGCACTACCTTGATGAGGCCTGTCGAGCCTTGAGTTGCTTGGCTCCAGGCTGCACTTTTGTTCCAGGTGCGTTCTGGGCTGTATTTATTCTCCACCCTCGGTCACCATTTATGCATGGGAGCATTTGGGTTCATTCTGGTACTATTGTCCAGACCATTTCACCTGGGGACAATAACTGACTGTTTATCGTGTTTGCTCTCCTGTTGACTCTTTGGATTTATTGTTTGGGACATTTTGTAGTAATAAGCACCACATCCTCCTGCATTCAGGTTTTTCTTGTCTCTGCTGCCTCTAAAATGGCAGCGAATCATGGCAAGAGAAAGCTTAAAGAAATTATTAAAAGTATGTCTGAGGAGAGAAAGACGGAGTTTCACTCCAGGCAATAAAGAACATCTGAGCTCAAATGAAGGAAGGAACAAAAAGTCTCTCCCCAGAGAAAGGGTGCAGAACAGGACTCAGACTGGGACAAGAAATTAAAAAACTTGGGAGTTCCCAACTTTTAAAAATCTTGACTGGCAGTAAAAAGGACCAATTACATTTGAGAGTGGGAGACAAGAATGGACTCTTGGTTCTATAGTTGTTTATAACATTTATGTTCTATGCTTTTATTTGTGAGCTACGGTGTGGTGGCTCTGGCTTCCGGCCCCGCCACAACATGTGCCTATAAAAGGGCAGCAGGCAGGAGGGGCGGTCTCTTTGCCATCCCTTCTCCCTGGCGGTTGCGTGTGGTGTACCTGTACCAACCTCTTTAATAAATGTGTGTTCAGTTCAACACCTGGCCTCGTCCTTGGCTCCATATTCATACATAACATTTGGCAATGAGGATTAAAGTGGAGAAAAGGTATGGAAGTGTGGGTTTCTTGAGTTCGGCCATTTTTGGAGCATCCAGGTAGGCCACCTGTCCCCTGGCCAAGATGGTGCACTGCCTTCCTGGATTACATGGTGGCGCTGAACCCGAGGAGAATGGACAGGTTGAGGGTAAGCACGTTATTGGTGCACAATTTGGGAAATGGAGGCTAGCGGATACTGAGCATGCTTGGTGGCTCGGACAGCTTTGAGGACGTGGTTTAGCTGATGCAATTTTCGTGCCCTGGACAACGTCACCATCCAGATGAGCGGGTTTTGACAGCGCTGCCAACAGGTGGGTGAGAATATTTAGCGGTTTGTAGCCAACTTGAAACTACTGGTTAGGGTGTGTCGGCTCGGACCGTTGGAGGAGGAGTTTGTTTGCGACCTGCTGAGTGATCATTTGTCATGTTGACAGCTGGAGTTTCCTTTTATCACACAAGTAGCAGACCCGGACAGCGATGGGAGCGTTGAAGACCACACCAGAGATGCCAGCGCTGTTGAGTTGAGGTCAGCCCCGGGGAAGCCCATGTGTATGGGCTGGGGGTCTGTGAAGCACCGCTCCAAGGCCAGAGACTGTTCGGCAAGAGGGAAACGCTGCGGCAGGTGTGGCTGCTTACACCATTTTGCCAGGGTGTGCTGCATGTTTGAGTGAGGGAGTCTGCAGAATTAATCGGCCCCTCCCGCCCCGACGGATGTCCACACTGTGTCCCTGAGCACCAACAGATACAAGTTTGGCACCGTGGAGTTGGATGACGTGCAGGTGCCATTGCTGATTTACACGGGGGTGGAGGGATTGCGGCTGAATTGAGCTACTGTGAGATGACTTTTCACGCACTACAGGATTGGAGGTGACCCAGCACCGCTTTGTGTGTGTGGAGGACGGCTGTCCACGGTGGGAAAGCTGAGACCAACGGCTCGGTACAAGTCGGCAAAGAAGTCTGATCTGGAATTCACCATGACGGCCCATGGGGACAACATCATGGGCTGTGACCTTTTTTATGGTCTGGGTTTCGCCATTGGGAGCAGCGCTGGGGAGGAGTGATCGGGCTGTGGACTGTGGGACCGATGGGTTCTAAGAGTGGAAGATGATGCAGTGTGGGATGAAGAATTGCCCGGCACCCTGGAGGGTGAGCAGTACCATTATTGCTCAGGGTCATCGCAGGAGGGTTCCTGTGCCAGAGCCCAAGTCACCCTGGACAAGGGTACTGGGTGGCATGGAGGGACACCTACGACAGCGAGGGGCTGGCTCCAATTGTTCCCGGAGCTCGGCAAACATGGGGCCACAATGGCGATGGCCACAGCAGATTCACAAGAGGTCAGGGTCAGACCGTTAGGCATGGTGAGACCGTGTGCCATGCAGGGACCCTGCAAGCTGAGCAAAACCCCTCTGGGAGTCGCAGACTGGATTCGGGCTCAGGAGGAGGGGCGACCACGGTGGGTACAGGCCAGACAACAGTTGGAGGAGCACCAGGGACAGTTACACGTCGTGGCCAGATGGGAGGACACTTATCTCCAGCTGTCAGACGGTTCGTGGGGATCACCTGAACGAGGTGCGGCGTGCCTGGGAGGAGACTGAGGGACGTGGGCCTGGATGAGCGGAGCATCCGGTGGTGAGGAAGAGGAGGTGTTCCGGTGCTGAGACAACCTGCTGCGGCCCGGGAGGAAGGCTACCTCCAGGGGTGGACAGGGTGGTCCAGGGGGCCCACGGACTTGTTTTCCCCAGCCGTATGTATATAGGTTAATTATAGTGCATGTATTTGAATTGATTTGTTATGTGTGTATCATGGGTTTACTTCCGCCCTCCCAAGAGAGCAGACGCTTTTTTCTTCTCTCCTGCTGATTTTTTCCTCCCCTCCTACTACTGGATCCCAGCTTGCTGTTGTCTGTCTGCGTCTAACTGCGACCGCCGAAAAGAAATTATGGAGTTAATAAGCTGGGCTTTGAACACAATTGACACTATTTTTTCAACAAGGAAAAGTGCTCCGGGGGAAGCTGTCTGCCCCGCTGGAACGGCTCCAGTGGGCTATCTATGTGACACAGGTAATTGGAAAATGCTGTGTCTCTCTAATCTCTCTATCGAAGATATTGAAGATTTGTTTATCTTCGTAATCTTGGTGATTGGGATAATTCTGATTGGGACGGGAATTGTCTTGGTTTACCGCAAATTGCTGAAGATGGATTCAACCTATCAAAATGCTGGCCAGGCGAGGTGCATCCAACAAATTGAGAAACTGGAGAAGACCCTGATAGCGACTACTGGAGAACTGTCTCGTAAGGTGGATTACATCATGGGTTCGCTCAGGTCTTTCCACGACGAATTCAAAGCTGCGCAATGAAGGATTAATGTACTGAATCTACAGAAGAAATACAAGTCTTCTCTGTGATCAGTCCTATTTGGCATTATTATTCCCCATGAAAATTCCTCCTGGCTGTCTGCAGACTGTGTTTTTTCAAAATCATGAGCACAAGGCCTTGGACAGCCAGCTGCAGCGCCAGATAAGACTGGGCGCCAGACAGACAAAACATCTTCTGCCAAGGGTCCTTGGGTCTCTCTTATTATCATCAACACTGCTCAACACCGCACACACATTGATTCATGAACTGATTAAAGATATACTGTACACTGCTCTCTTGTGTCTTGTGAAATTCTGAGTTGTTGCTCTGTGCTATTGAGAGATTTTTTTTCATTGTAATCATAATCTGCTTAAAAAATAAGCTGTATTCTGATAACGAAGTTTTTTTTCTCCTCCCCCCTTGTGTCGTTCCCTCCCTTCCCCTCCCTTTCTTATCTATCTCTGTTTGATGAGGCGCCTATTATGGCTGCCGTGTCGTTGTGTCGCGCGCATGCGCACCAATGTCAAGTCAAGTTCCTCGTGTGTTTTTTACATGCTTGGCAATAAAGTTTATTCTGATTCTGATTCTGATTCTGATGGGTTAATTTTATGCATGTGTTCGGAGTAATTAGTTGTTTGTATGTATTTCTGGGGATTATTCTGTGTATTTTTTTTTTTTTTAGTTAAGGGAACACGGCAGTAATTTTGGTTTAGAAATGGACTTTATTTTAGTACAAGCGGCAGAATAATCCACTTTGCCATGTGGGGTGGGAGGGCAGTCCACCTGTCCCCCTAGTTTAGTTGTTTTAGCATGAATGTGCTCGGCCACTTAAGTTATATTGTTTTGTCATCTTAGTGTGTGATTTGGGGCCTAAATTGGGGTGGATCTGAATTCTGTTTGTGTGTTTTGGACTTTTGTGAAGGGGGAAGAATGTCGTATTGTTATTTATAGTATTTATGTTCTATGCTTTTATTTGTGAGTCACGGTGTGGTGGCTCTGGCTTCCGGCCCCACCACCACACGTGCCTGTAACAGGGCAGCAGGCAGGAGGGGCGGTCTCTTTGCCATCCCTTCTGCCTGGTGGCTGCGTGTGGTTTACCTGTGCCAACCTCTTTAACAAACTTGTGTTCAGTTCGACACCTGGCCTCGTCACTGGCTCCATATTCATACATAACACTCTTGTCTAAACAAGAAGAGTTTCTTCAAAACTGACCAATAGAGTGAAGGTGGGGTCACACAAACTAGACTAGTTGGTGATTGGCTGATGCAAGTCAGATGGCTTACATGAGCTTCATGAAAAAAAACAAACAAAAAAACCCCAAAATGGTTAAACTGGAATTCACGTTAAATATAAGTTAAACTAAATTTCAGTGAATCACAACTATTTTTCATTATTACTGCAATAAACGTACATTTCAATAAACTTGCAATTCTATATTAACATGCATTTATTAGTCCCCATTGTGGGACTAATAAAAGCTTATTTTATCTTATTGAATAAAGTTTCGTCTAACATACTTTCAAACATACAATACCTTCAAATCAATGATTAATAAAGCATTTCAAACCAGAATTGTATGTTGGAGTCCACTCCTAATCTTCCAGTGTGTCCTGAGAAGTATCTTCTGAAAAATGAGAGTCTTGAGGAGAAAAAAAAAATCCTGTGGGACTATGGTTCACGCACGCAAATGCCAGTGATTTGCGTGCCCCAGTGATCCCAGGAGCTATGTTGTCCGGGGCAATTTGCCTCTGATAGGGTCACCCAAGACAAACAGGTCCTGGGTGAAGGGCCAGACTAAGAACGATCCAACAGACTCTCATGATAAATTCTATATCAAGGATTCAGTGTACCCCGCCCAGTATGGGGTTACCAGGGACCCACCCTGGAGCAAGGCCTGGGGGAAGGGTTCGATGGCTAGCGTCTGGTGGCCAGGTTTCCACCCATGGGACCCGGACAGGCTCAGCCCGAAGGAGTTACATGGGTCCGCCCTCCAGTGGGCTCACCACCTGCAGGAGGGATCATGGGGGTCCGGTGCCATGTGGATTGGGTGGCGGTCAAAGGCGGAGACCTTGGCGGACTGATCCCAAGCTTTCTAAACTGGCTTTTGGTACGTGGAATATCACCTTTCTGGTGGGGAAGGAGCCTGAGCTGGTGTACGAGGTTGAGAGATACCGGCTAGATATAGTTGGCCTCACCTCAACACACAGCTCCGGTTCTGGAACCAGTCTCCTGGAGATGGGCTGGAGCTTGGCCTTTTCTGGAGTTGCCCCAGGCAAGAGGCGACGAGCAGGGGTGGGTCTTCTTGTATCCCCCCACCTTGCTGCCTCTATATTGGAGTTTTCCCCGGTGGATGAAAGGGTTGCTTCTCTGCGCCTTCGGGTTGGGAAATGGGTCCTGACCATCATTTGTGCCTATGCACCAAATGATGTTTCAGTGTACCCACACTTTTTGGAGTCTGTGACTGGTGTGCTGGAGGTTGCTCCTCTTGGAGACTCCATTGTCTTACTGGGGGACTTCAATGCGCACGTGGGCAACGACAGTGAAACCTGGAGGGGGGTGATTGGGAGGAACGGCTTGCCCAGTCTGAACCCGAGTGGTTTTCAGTTATTGGACTTCTGTGCTAACCACAGTTTGTCCATAACGAACACCATGTTCAAGCATAAGGGTGTCCATATGTGCACCTGGCACCAGGACACCCTAGGTCGCAGGTCGATGATTGATTTGGTTATTGTGTCATCAGACCTGCGACCGTATGTCTTGGACACTGGGGTAAAGAAAGGTGAAGAGCTGTCAACTGATCACCACCTGGTGGTGAGTTGGATCCGATGGCAGGGGAGGAAGCCATTGAGACCTGGTAGACCCAAACGTATAGTGAGGGTGTGCTGGGAACATCTGGCTGAGGCCCCTGTCCAGGAGGTCTTCAACTGCCACCTCCGGAAGAACTTCAACTACATTCCGAGGGAGTCTGGAGACATGGAGTCTGAATGGGCCATGTTCGCCACCTCTGTTCTTGAAGCGGCGGCCCAGAGCTGCGGCCGCAAGGTGGTCGGTGCATCTTGTGATGGCAACCCCCGAACCAAGTGGTGGACACCAGTGGTGAGGGGGGGCCATTAAACTGAAGAAAGAGTCCTATCAAGCTTGGTTGGCTTGTGGGACTCCCGAAGCAGCTGAGGTGTACCGGCAAGCCAAGCGGAGTGCAGCTCGGGTGGTTGCTGAAGCAAAAACCCGGGTATGGGAGTTGTTCAGTGAGGCCATGGAACAAGACTTTCGGTCAGCCTCGAAGAGATTCTGGCAAACTGTCCGGTGGCTCAGTAGGGGAAAGCAGCTCCCCGTCCACACTATGTATGGTGCGGATGGGGCGCTGTTGACTTCGACTGGGGATATCATGGGACGGTAGAAGGAATACTTTGAGGATCTCCTCAATCCCACTGATACGCCTTCCACAGAGGAAGCAGGGTTTGTGGATGAGGGAGACGACTTGTCTATCACAGGGGCTGAGGTCGCCAAGGTGGGTAAAAATTTCCTTGGGGCCCTGGGGGTGGACGAGATTCGCCCTGAGTACCTCAAGGCCATGGATGTTGTTGGGCTGTCATGGTTGACACGCCTCTGCAACATTGCGTGGAGGTCGGGGGCAGTGCCTTTGGCATGGCAAACCGGGGTGGTGGTTCCTCTCTTCAAAAAAGGGGACCGGAGGGTGTCCTTCAACTTTAGAGGGATCACACTCCTCAGCCTCCCTGGGAAGGTTTATGCCAAGGTACTGGAGAGGAGAGTTCGGCTGTTGGTCGAACCTCGGATTCAGGAGGAGCAATGTGGTTTTCGTCCTTGCCGTGGCACATCGGACCAGCTCTTTACCCTCTCGAGAATTCTTGAGGGTTCGTGGGAGTTTGCCCAACCAGTTTACATGTGTTTTGTGGACTTGGAGAAGGCATTTGACCACGTCCCTCGTGGATTTTTGTGGGGGGGGGGGGGTGCTTCGGGAGTATGGGGTATCGGGCTTGTTGTTACGAGCTATTTGGTCCCTGTATGACCGTTGTGAGAGTTTGGTTTGTATTGCCAACACTCGGTCGGACTCATTCCCAGTGAGAGTTGGACTCCGCCAGGGCTGCCTTTTGTCACCGATCCTGCTCATAATTTTTATGGACAGGATTTCTAGGTGCAGCCAGGGAATGGAGGGTGTCATGCTCGGTGACCACAGGATCTCATCTCTGTTGTTTGCAGATGATGTTGTCCTGTTGGCTTCATCCAGAAATTATCTACAGCTCTTGCTGGGACAGTTTGCCGCTGAGTGTGAAGCGGCTGGGATGAGAATCAGCACCTCCAAGTCCGAGTCCATGGTCCTCAGCCAGGAAAAAGGTGGATTGTCCTCTCTGGGTTGGGTACAGTCTCCTGCCCCAAGTGGAGGAGTTTAAGTATCTTGGGGTCTTATTCACGAGTGAGGGGAAAATGGAGCGAGAGATCGACAGACAGATTGGAGCAGCATCTGCAGTGATGCGGACATTGTACCAGTCTGTTGTGGTGAAAAGGGAGCTTAGTTCTAAGGCAAAGCTGTTGATTTACCAGTCAATCTACGTTCCTGCTCTCACCTATGGTCATGAGCTTTGGGTAATGACCGAAAGAACGAGATCGCGGATACAAGCGGCTGAAATCAGCTTTCTCTGTAGGATTGCTGGACTCACCCTCAGAAACAGGGTGAGGAGCTCAGTCATCCGGGAGAGGCTCAGAGTAGAACTGCTGCTCCCCCACATTGAAAGGTGTCAGTTGAGGTGGTATGGGCATCTGATTAGGATACCTCCTGGACGCCTCCCACTTGAGGTGTTTCGGGCACGTCCCACTGGGAGGAGACCTCGGGGCAGACCCAGGACTCGGTGGAGAGACTATGTCTCACATCTGGTCTGGGAACGCCTTGGTATCCTCTCTGAAGAGCTGGAGCAGGTGGCTGGGGAGAGGGAAGTCTGGGCTTCTCTGCTTGAACTGCTGCCTCCGCGACCCAGACCTCCGGAAAAGCGGTAGAAGATGGATGGATGGATGGACTATGGTTCAGCCAAGGATGAGACGTAATACTTCACTTGTCCATTTGGGGGCAATGTTGGACTTCCATAATTTGGAAAGAAAGAAAGGGAGTATAGAGTGAGTATAGGTCTGGTAAATTTGAGATGGCTATTAAAACATAAAACTGTCTTGTTGGAATGTACTTTATTGAATTTCATGAGAGGAAGTCCAAACCATTCGTGGCACGGGGGGGGGGGGGTGTACTTGAAGTTCAATTTACCAATGGAATGTGGTTTCAAAGTTGTCGTCTTTAGGTGAAAGCTAAGTAAGGTTAGCTCTCCTCCAAGAAAGGATTAATCTTTTTCTTATTTCAAACCAGCTGGTAATGCTACAATGGACAGAGACCAGGAAGGACTACAGAGAGGATTCATTTTACCTCTGTTTTAAAATTTTAAAAGTTTTAATTTTTATCTTGTTGAGCCGTTCCATCATCAGGAATCATGAAGTCTGTTATTAGAATCATGTTTGAAATGAATCTGAAATTATTTTTGTCAATTCATTTTTCAAACATCTGCAGTTCTGATGAAACTCAAACTGATTATTTATGTTCTTCCATTGCCCTGATATTTCCTCTACCTCACATCTGAACATGAAAACCTTTTCCACTGACAGGAAGAACACTTCCACTCTGGGACTTTATAAGTCCTTCTTTTAATTTCCACGGATTCATTTTAAACTTTGACATCCTCAGTGACATATTTTTAGTTTTAAAGACCAAACATCATTCCTGTGTTTTACAGCTCATTAAAATCACTTCTGCATCCATCATTTCCAAACTCTCTGTTTTCTTGCTGCGCATTACCATTCAGGAGCTGCTTATCTGATAGGCCAAAGGTTTTCTTAGTGAAACCCAGTAAGGCCAGTCATAAGTGACAACAAGCTGCTAGTTTACTGGTAACTGCTGGCCCTGACTGCTCGTCAGCCTCCGTCGGTCTATGATGACCATGGAAGAGAATCCTAAATGTCTACTCTGCTGGAACAGCACCGCCTGTGGCTGAACAGGCCGATGCGCAAATGGCAGTCCCTGTCACACAGGTTGCACTTGTGGGTGGTCTCCGTGCTGCTGGGTCTGTGGCGGTTCTTCCTGCGGGTCCTTTTTTCATCTGCTGCAGCAGTCAATCTCTCTTCACCCGCCGTGAGCTGTCTGGTCAGGATGCTTCTCCATTTGGAGCGGTCCGTTGCAAGGTCCTCCCAGCGCTCTGTGTTGATCTCCAGGGCCTTCATGTCTCTCTTGCAGACTTCTCTAAAGCGCAGCTGTGGGCGGCCAACGTCTCTCCTGCCAGTCGCCAGTTCTCCGTAGAGGACATCTTTGGGGATTCTGCCATCCTCCATACGGTGAACGTGGCCTAGCCAGCGGAGCCTGCGCTGCCTGAGTAGAGTGAACATGGAGGGAAGGCCGGCGCGGAACAAAACTTCTGTGTTGGGCACTTTGTCCTGCCAGGATATGTCCAGGATGTGGCGAATGCAGCGCAAGTGGAAGGAGTTCAGTCTCTTTTCCTGCCGGGCGTATGTTGTCCACGTCTCACTCCCATAGAGCAGTGTGCTGATGACGCAGGTGTTGTACACTGCCATCTTCGTCTTGACAGAGAGTTTGGGATTCTCCCACACTCGTGTGGTGAGACGAGCGAGTGTGAAGGCTGATTTTCCAATCCTCTTGTCGATCTCTGTATCAAGGGAGAGGTTGTTGCTGATCGTGGACCTCAGGTACGTGAACTGATTCACGACCTCCAGCTCGTTGTCGTCGATGGTGATGATTGGTGGTGCTTCCGTGCCTTGTGCCAAGACGTTCGTCTTCTTCAGGCTGATGGTAAGCCCGAAGTCCTTGCATGCCTGGGAGAAGTGGTCCATCAGGGTCTGAAGCTCCTGCTGTGTGTGGGTTGCGACTGCAGCGTCGTCTGCAAACAGCATGTCTCTGATTAGAGCCTCGCGTACTTTGGTTCTGGCTTTCAGGCGGGGGAGGTTGAAAAGCCTGCCGTCAGATCTTGTGTGCGGGTAGATTCCCTCTGTTGCTGTGCTGAAGGCATGCCTCAGGAACATAGCAAAGAAAATCCCAAAGAGGGTTGGTGTAAGTACACAGCCCTGTTTCACTCTGCTGCGTATGTTGAATGGCTCTGAGACGTTGCCATCGTGCTGCATTATCCCCTGCATGTTGATGTGAAACGATTTGATGAGGCTTTGCAACTTTGGTGGGCATCCTATCTTTGGCAAGATCTTGAAAAGGCCCTCTCTGCTGACCAGATTGAACGCTTTGGTGAGGTCGATGAAGGCGACGTACAGGGGCACGTTCTGTTCTCTGCATTTCTCCTGGAGTTGGCGGATGGAGAATATCATGTCTACCGTCGATCGCTCAGCGCGGAAGCCACACTGAGACTCGGGGTAGACACGTTGGGCAAGCTTCTGTAGACGAACGATAACAACTTGTGCGTAGACTTTGCCAACAATGCTGAGCAGGGAGATGCCCCTGTAGTTGTTGCAGTCGCTTCTCTCCCCTTTGTTTTTGTAGAGGGTGATGATCTTGGTGTCCCTCATGTCCTGTGGTACAGCACCTTCCTTCCAGCACTGGCAGAGGACCTCATGCAATGGCAGCAGTAGGGCGGTCTTGCAGTGCTTGATCAGGTCGGGGGGTATGCCGTCGTTGCCGGGTGCCTTGCCAGCGGCCAAGCTATCAATGTCCTTGCTGAGTTCGTCGATGGTTGGCTCGGCGTCAAGTTCGTCCATGGATGGCAGGCAGTCGATGGCATCAAGGGCTGACGGTGTCACAGAGTTCTGTCTGGAGTAGAGGTCGGAGTAGTGTTCCACCCATCTCTCCATCTGCTTGTTCTTTTCTGTGATCATCTCCCCAGTGGAGGATTTGAGGGGGGCCGTCTTGCTCTGAGCCGGACCAAGTGCTTTCTTGATGCCATCGTACATACCACGGATGTTCCCTGTTATGGCAGCGATTTGAATGTCTTGGCTGAGCTGAGTCCAGTACTCGTTGGCACAGCGCCGAGCAGTCTGCTGAACTTTGCTTCTCGCAGGCCTTAGAATCTGGAGATTCTTCTTGTTTGGGTACTTCTTGTACTCAGCAAGTTCTGAGCGCTTGGCTTCAATGACGGGGGTCATCTCGGTCAACTTGGCATCAAACCAGTCCTGTGACTTCGAGGTCTTCCTCCCAAAGGTAGCCAAGGCTGTGCGGTGGATGGTGTTTCGCAGTTCTTCCCACTTCTGCTTTGCAGATTCTCCTTCTTGTGGTACACCAAGTTCCTTCTCAAAGGTGGAGGCAAACTGCTCAAATAGTTCTTGTTGGGCCATCTTGCTGGTGTCAATCAGTGCCTTTCCAGGCTGTCTAGCACGATGGAATTTCTTTAGCTGCAGCTTGACCTTGCAACACACCAATGAATGGTCTGTGTCACAATCTGCACTCTGGAATGAACGGGTGATTAGCACGTTCTTCTGTGAGGTGCGCCTGGTCAGGATCAAGTCTAGCTGGTGCCAGTGCTTTGAGCGCGGATGTCACCAGGAAACCTTGTGTTGGGGCTTGGTCTTGAAGAACGAGTTTGTGATGCACAGATCGTGATATGTGCAGAACTCGAGCAGCCGCTGTCTGTTGTCGTTCATTCTGCCCACGCCAAATGGTCCAAGACAGGAGAGCCAGGAGTCGTGGTCAGCACCCACTCTGGCATTGAAGTCTCCAAGAGAATGAGTTGTTCAGAGTTGGGGATGATCCTGACAGTTGTTGCGAAATTCTCGTAGAACTTGTCTTTTGCCTCTGGTGTGGCTGTCAGTGTTGGGGCATACACACTGACGAGGGTGACTGGGCCTTGAGTGGTGTTAAGGCGGACGGTGAGGAGTCATGCAGAGCCATTGCTGCCCGGTTCCACCATCTTCAGCAAGGTGTTCTTCACTGCGAAGCCCACTCCGTGTTCCCTGTGTTTGTCACTGACCTTTCCCTGCCAGTAGAACGTGTAGTCCTTCTCTCTCAGTGTGCCTGCGTCAGCTAACCATGTTTCCTGGAGAGTGGCGATATCCACTCCCAGTCT
Source organism: Pholidichthys leucotaenia (assembly GCA_020510985.1). Classification (NCBI taxonomy): domain Eukaryota; kingdom Metazoa; phylum Chordata; class Actinopteri; order Cichliformes; family Pholidichthyidae; genus Pholidichthys; species Pholidichthys leucotaenia. Next base: position 13,746,729 of record CM035849.1, read on the forward strand.
CTTCAGCTCATTATTGATGATGGCAGTCTTCCTGGTGTTGTTGATGTCCTTGAGGTTAGCAGCGAGTCCTGTCATCATAGTGCGGACGTTCCAAGTTCCCAGTTTTAGAGTTGGTCTCTTTTGTTTTTTTGTCTTGCCTGGTGCGAAGGTTCTCAGCCTGCTGTTCGGACTTGTCCTCATCCCCATGCACCCAATGAGGAAAGCAAGCTGTGGCGGGACAACACCTTATTGGCTGGGGGCTGCCCAGCTTGAGGTGGGCGGTAGCTGTCCAGTTAGATCCGATAATCCCTCCCACCATCGGGAACAACCCCTGTCGCCGCGCTCTACGCCAATTGAGCGGTGGCTTATAACCGGTAACTGTCAATCCCCGTGTTTTGTCTACGCCAAAGGCGAAGCTGGAGTGTCCTCTCCAGTGATCCGGTGTTCTACCTTCCAGCGTTGGGCGTTGGTAGGATTCAAGCCTGGGCAGGAAGATATGGAGGACAAGATGTTGCCCATGCATCATGTCCCCCCTCTCCACGTCACTGATGAATCTAAAGGAACAGCAGGGCTGCTACAGTTTGGCACCAGCGCCGTTGCAGGAGCTGCCAGAACGATGTTGAGCACAACAGAGTACTGACTTAGGGCGCTCCGACTCCGGATTTTTCCTCAGGGTTGACTCCCGAAGCCTTTCCCGTGACCGGGTGTGCCGCAAGGCAGCGGAGGTTTGAAATCAGGGTTTACCTTCCCTTAGATGGGCTACCTTCCCAGGTTGACGAGCCACCATCTACCTGAAGCATCTGGTTTTAAGGTCCCAAAGATCCGCCCTCACCCTTTCTCCTATTAGTAAAAGCAGTTCCGCTGGGCTTAGAGACTAAACCACACGGGCAGGCTCGGAGTTGGACTTAGTTGTCAGAGGCTTTTCGAGATGCACGCCATAAGGAGCATTTTATGAGCACTGGGAACTTAACCCCAGTGCCGCTCCTGGCTATGACAACCTTGGAACCTAAGTTAGACTTTAATGGTCTGTCTCAGCACAGCTGGGGTTTGGACAAAAGCAGGACAGTAGCAACTCCAACAGATAAAATAATGAGAACAATAACAGCACCAATACAGTCATAGACAGCAGAGTGCACACATCTGATCTGAGTTCAGTAGCACATCACTGCTAGGCTAACAGCAGCAACAAACTGCAGTTATTCAACCTCACTGACAAAACAATTAAATCATTGACTGACAGGTTGTGGGTCTGAATCCTGGCTCACCAGTATGGAGACAGAAGATCCTTAACAAGGAACTTTTAGAGAAGCCCAAACTGAATCTGTAGGTGCTAATGCTACTTCTAACATGAACAGAGACTGAGGAGTTCCATTGGAGGCTCTCCAGCTGATGCTCTTCTTCCTCAGAGGAGGACAGGTGGTGATGTGCAGATCATGATGGTGGAATGAATCAGTGTCTCAGCAGCAATAGGAGCCTATTCAGTGTTTGTCTCCCCTCAGCTGCTAACCTGACATGTCTAGGACCACTGTCTTCATCACTAAATATTCCACAGAGGCAGACAACAGACCACTAGGATCCTTGGTTCAGAGAAGCTCTGAGACTGTGGAATCATGGTGTGGACTGGACTGATGTCACAGCCAATAGTACAGTGATGGGGTCACTGAAAGCATCATAGTGATGAACTGAAAAATCCCCCAGAAGAGACATTCAAGCTCCTGCCAGAGTGTGTCAGTATAAATCCTGTATTTCTAAGTGAAGACAGGTTTAAATATTCTGATAGTAATCATGTGACCATCCATGTCTTTTACAAGGTTAAACCGTGTAGTTGTGACTAGGACCTGTAAAAGATGATCATGAGTGGTGGTGGACTAGTGGTTAGGAACATGGACCACATCAGTCTGCTGGACTGCAGTGGTCCCTGGTTTGAGGTCCCAGAAAGAACGATCTTTCCTGTGTGTCGCCCCCTGCTGGTCACCTCATTTCCTGTCTGTTCACTGCTCCTGTCTGAATAATGAACAACATGGTTTTACAAAGATTGATCTTTGCCTATATTTGACAGATAAAGTTGAACGAGAGACCAGACATGGGGTGAAGAGCAGGGCAGAGACACACAGGAAAGATGGTTTTGGTGGTGACTTGACCAGGAACTACTGCAGTTGAGTAACATGCTCTATGGTGTGGATCCTAAAGACTTAAATCAGTGTACTAGTGAATGGTGGTGTCTGAGACAGTCTGTCAGTCAGGAAGTCTGACATGTTCTAAACCTGGAGTGTTCCTCCAAGGTTCTACAGGGGCAGCTTTATCACATCTCAGAAGTTACATCTGGGTCCCCTGGATCCAAGATATGAACCTTAAAGGTTCCCTATTAGGCTTTTTGGGGTTTCCATTTATTTTAGTGCATTATGTAGGATTAGTGTGATTTTATCTGGTCTGCAAATCCAACTAATCCAAAGTCCTCCTGCACACAACTCCACCTTAAAGGCCTCATTTGGATCTCCTGTTCTCTTCAGTCAGGTTATCATGTCATTGTTTAACAGAGGTGATACAGACCTGCCCCGTGGATAGTCTGGTCCACTCTCTCCTCAAAGGAGAACAGGAAGTTCCCACTGATCCTCAGAGCTCACATAGCTACAATGAAGCTAACTTAGCTAGTGAGCTAGCTGCTAGTCTGATGGTTTTCAAAGCTGTTCTCTGTAAATTCTAGTCACCCCACAAGCAGTGTTGGGTGTAACGCGTTACAAAGTAACTAGCGCATTATAAAGTAACGCGTTACAGTAATCTGATTACTGTTTGGTGTAACGCAGTAATGAAACGTGTTAGTCTGATAAATGTAGTAATCCCCTTACGGTAACTAATCCAAAAGAGATTGTGTTACTCGTGTTTCTTTTGAACAACTTACAAAACGGGTAAACAACTGCGCTGCCAGTAAGTAATGAATCTTTACGTTTCACACACACACACACACACACACACACACACACACACACACACACACACACACACACACACACTCAGTTGTTAAGACTCTAGTTTACGGAGCAGCCTCTTTTTAGCAGACCTGGTTCAAATCCCGTTGAGGACAGTGATGATTAATATTTAACTTCTGCCACTTTATGCAATTACCACCTATGTGCTAATGCAGGCTGCACTTTTCAATGTTACATTTAGCTCCACAAAAAGCAGAATATGTTTTATTTCGGAGGGGACGGTCATGAAAAAAAGAGCAGAGGTGTGGTAAACTAGGATGCATAAATATGCATTCTGCCTTTTTCGGGAGATGGAAAACAAAGAAAGAGCTGGTGAATGACTGATATTCCTTTACTGATGAGAAGTCAACGCATTATCAATGTACCGGGAACAAAAATATAGATACAACACTGTGGACAAAATTGTTGGTACCCCTCTGTTAGTGAAAGAAAAACCCACAATGGTCACAGAAATAACTTGAATCTGACAAAAGTGGTAATAAATAAAAATTCTATGAAAATTAACCAATGAAAATCAGACAATGCTTTTGAACTATGGTTCAACAGAATTATTTAAAAAAACAAACTCATGAAACAGGCCTGGACAAAAATAATGGTACCCTTCACTTAATTTTTTGTTGCACAACCTTTTGAGGCAATCATTGCAATCAAACAATTTCTGTAACTGTCAATGAGACTTCTGCACCTCTCAGCAGGTATTTTGGCCCACTCCTCATGAGTAAACTGCTCTAGTTGTCTCAGGTTTGAAGGGTGCCTTCTCCAGACGGCATGTTTCAGCTCCTTCCACAGATGTTCAATAGGATTTCGATCAGGGCTCATAGAAGGCCACTTTAGAATAGTCCAATGTTTCACTCTTAGCCATTCTTGGGTGTTTTTAGCTGTGTGTTTTGGGTCATTATCCTGTTGCAAGACCCATGACCTGCGACTGAGACAAGCTGTCTGACACAGGGTAGCACATTTTTCTCTAGAATACCTTGATAGTCTTGAGATTTCATTGTATCCTGCACAGATTCAAGACACCCTGTGCCAGATGCAGCAAAGCAGCCCCAGAACATAACAGAATCTCCGCCATGTTTCACAGTAGGGACAGTGTTCTTTTCTTGGTACGCTTCATTTTTGCGTCTGTGAACATAGAGCTGATGTGCCTTGCCAAAAAGTTCCAGTTTTGTCTCGTCTATCCATAGGACATTCTCCCAGAAGCTTTGTAGCTTGTCAACATGCAGTTTGGCAAATTCCAGTCTGGCTTTTTTATGATTTGTTTTCAACAGTGGTGTCCTCCTTTGTCCTCTCCCATGAAGTCCACTTTACCTCAAACGACGACAGATGGTGCGATCTGACACTGATGTACCTTGACCTTGGAGTTCACCATGAATGTGTTTAGAGGTTGTTCTGGGCTCTTTTGTTACCATTCGTATTATCCGTCTCGTCCTGCAGCCACGTCCAGGGAGGTTGGCTACAGTCCCGTGGATCTTAAATTTGTGAATAATATGTGCAACTGTAGTCACAGGAACATCAAGCTGTTTTGAGATGGTCTTATAGCCTTTACCTTTAACATGCTTGTGTATAATTTTCTTTCTAATCTCCTGAGACAACTCTCTCCTTTGCTTCCTCTGGTCCATGTTCAGTGTGGTACACACCATGTCACCAAACAGCACAGTGACTACTTGTCACCCTTTAAATAGGCCAACTGACTGATAATTCAATTCAATTCAACTTTATTTATATAGCGCCATTTCACAACAACAGTCATCTCATAGCACTATCAACTGTAGGGGGGAACCCCCACAGTTGCAGAAAGACCCCAGCAATCAGGCGATCCCCTGTGAGCAAGCACTTGGCGATGGTGGAGAGGAAAAACTCCCTTTTAACAGGAAGAAACCTCCAGCAGAACCAGGCTCAGGGAGGGGTAGTCATCTGCTGCGACTGGCTGGGGGGTGAGGGGATAGAGAAGAAGAAAAGAACAGACATGTAGAGAGCAAACAGCACGATGGGGACTCAATCTATGGGAGAGAACAAACAAATGTTAATGACCAGCAAAAAAAAAAATATTTCATAGAGAGTGAGGAAAGGAGTGAGGCCCAGTGCATTACTGGAGGTCCCCCGGCTGACTAAACCTATTAGCAGCATAACTAAGGGAGGGTTCAGAAACACATGATCCCTCCCTAAGTTTGTAGACACCTGTGATGTTAATTAGAGGACACATCTTGGTTGAACATGTCTCTATGGTCACATTATTTTCAATCTTTTCTAGGGGTACCATCATTTTTGTCCAGGCCTTGTATCATGAGTTTGTTTTTTAAAGTAATTCTGTTGAGCCACAATTCAAAAGCATTGTCTGATTTTCATTGGTTAATTTTCATAGAATTTTTATTTATTGCCACTTTTGTCAGATTCAAGTTATTTCTGTGACCACTGTGGGTTTTTCTTTCATTAACAAAGGGGTACCAACAATTTTGTCCACGTGTGTAGGCTTAGTCTTCACCAGTTCACCAGTCTCATAATGAAAGAAATTGAATTCTTTGACAAGCAGTATAGGAAACAAAAGAGAATACGGATCTGAGAGTTCTTAGGCATAGTATTTTTTGAGTAAATTTCTGTAATTAATTCTCTTTGGTTCGATTACTTCAACAATGCGTTCAATCGCCGACACCACGAGTCCTGAAAAAAGCAAGACAACGTTTAATTGTCTTTAATATAACAATATATTAATATATCATATCCTGGATTGCCTTATAAGAATTCATGTAGTTATAAAAAAAGCTTTTTGACATAACGTTCGGCTCAGGAGACGCACACACACAGGCTCAGAGTAGTTCAAACTGTTTATTAACAACAGGGATGTTTGGGTGCGTGTCTGCGGAATGTTAATGTGTTGGTGGTGGCGTCTGCTTCGGACCCAGAGGCAGGAGACCGTTCAGCCGGCAACCCTATGGGAGAAATCAGACACAGGGTGATGAGCACACACCAACACGGGAGGAGAATAGGCGAGGGAGAGAAGCTTACTTGTTTGGGCAGATGACTGGCGCTTCAAGGATGGAAGCCCGGGAGACAGCCACCTGCAGGGCTCGGTGCAGCAGCGAGGAGAGACGAGGGACGGGATTGTCCGCCGCCGAGGAATCCACCTGTGCACAGGGGAGCAGACTGGAGAGATGAGGTAAGTGAACTTCTTACCGGAGATGAGGATGCTGAAGAGAATGTGGTAGAAGTCCATACAAAGGGAATGAAGTCTACGGCTTCAGGCCGACGCTCAGGGCGAGGCGGCTTTTATCCTTCGCCGCTGACGAGTAGCAGGTGCGTGAGCAGGTGGCGCCGCTGATGAATGGCGCGGCGTGACAGTACTCCCCCCTCTAGCAGCGCCTCCTGGCGATGGCTTATCCGGGTGCGCTCGGTGGAAGTCCGCGATGAGCGATGGGTCCAACACAAACGACGGGGGCACCCACTGTCGATGCTCGGGCCCATAGCCCTCCCAGTCCACCAAGTATTGCAACCCACGACCCCGGCGCCGGGAGTCCAGGATGGAGGAGGCGGACCAGGCCGGATGGCCACCAATCATCCGGGGCGCGGGTTGCGCTGCAGGAGGAGGGCAAAGGGGGTCAGTAACCGCCAGTTTCACCTTCGACACGTGGAAAGTAGGATGAATGCGGAGGGAGGGGGGAATAGCCACGCGCACAGCCACCGGGTTGATGATCCGGGTGATGGGGTAGGGACCCATGAAGCGCTGTGCCAGCTTTCTCCTCTCGCCTTTTAGAGTGACGTCCTGGGTGGAAATGTAAACAAGCTGCCCAACTCTGTACGCCGGGGCAGGTCTCCTACGCCGGTCCGCCACAGTCCTGTTGCGCTCCGCTGTGCGCAATAGCGCATGGCGCGCGGCAGCCCAGGTGGAGCGGAACTGCCTGAGATGGGCCCTAACTGACGGGACAGTTACCTCACTCTCCTGCTCCGGAAACAGCGGGGGGTCGTAACCCAGGGACGCTTTGAAGGGGGACATCCCTGTAGCAGAAGAGCGAGCGGTGTTGTGGGCATATTCAACCCAGGCAAGATGGTTGCTCCAGGACGCGGGTTTGGATCTGGACACACAGCGGAGCGCAGCCTCCAGCTCCTGGTTGGTCCTCTCACACTGCCCGTTGGATTGGGGGTGATGGCCAGAGGAGAGGCTCACCTTGGCTCCGATGGCGTTGCAGAAAGACCTCCAAACCTCAGATGAAAACTGGGGGCCCCGGTCCGAGACCACGTCCACCGGAATCCCATGCAGCCTGACCACGTGTTGGACGAGGAGGTCCGCCGTCTCCAGGGCAGTAGGGAGGCCTCGCAGGGGGACGAAGTGCACGGCCTTGGAGAAGCGGTCCACGATGGTCAGGATGGTGTCATAGGAGTTGGAGATGGGGAGTCCGGTGACGAAATCCAGAGCGATGTGCGACCAGGGCCTGCCAGGGACGGGCAGGGGCTGGAGCAGACCCGCTGGAGGGGCATTTCCCGACTTGCAGGTGGCACAGATTGGGCAAGCCCGGGCGTAGCGGGCTGCATCCCTCCGCAGGCCTGGCCACCAAAAGGACCGTTGGAGGAGATCTATCATCCGGGAGGTGCCAGGGTGACAGGTGAGCTTGGAGGTGTGGAGCCAGTGGATGACCTCTCCTCGGACCGCGGATGGCACGAACAGCCTCCCCTCCGGTCCGCCGCCAGGGTCAGGTTCCACCTGCTGTGCCTTCCGGATCTTGCTCTCAATGTCCCACGAGATGGCTCCCACGACGCACGACCTGGGCAGGATGGAGTGGGGCGCCTCCTCCGACTCCACGGGGGCGAACTGCCTGGAGAGGGCGTCAGGCAGGACGTTCTTAGAGCCAGGCCTGAAGGTGATGGAAAATTGGAACCTGGCGAAGAACAGGGACCAGCGCGCCTGGCGGGCGTTCAGGCGCTTGGCAGACCGTAAGTATTCCAGGTTCTTGTGGTCCGTGAGGACCACAAACGGCAGGCTTGCCCCCTCCAACCAGTGGCGCCACTCCTGCAGGGCGAGCTTGATGGCCAAGAGCTCTCTGTCCCCCACATCGTAGTTCCTCTCCGCCGGGGACAAGCGCCGGGAGAAGAAGGCGCACGGTCGCTTGGCGCCATCGTCCGGTGACCGCTGGGACAGCACTGCTCCCACTCCCGTGTCCGAGGCGTCTACCTCTACAATGCACTGCAGCGCGGGGTCGACCTGGCGAAGGACCCGGGAGGAGGAGAATTCCGCCTTCAGCGCCTCAAAGGCGGCAGCGACCTCTTCGGTCCACCGGAACGGGACCTTCGGGGACGTGAGGCGGGTCAGTGGTCCCACGATGGCACTGAAGTTGGGGACAAAGCGGCGGTAGAAATTGGCGAAGCCAACAAATTGCTGCACCTGTTTCCGAGATGCAGGTGTGGGCCATTCCACCACCGCCTTCACCTTCTCTGGGTCGGGGAGCACCTTGTCGTGGGCGATGATGAACCCCAGGAAGGATGTACTCCTGGCGTAAAATTCACACTTTTCCGCCTTAACGTACAGACGATTCTCCAGCAGCCTTTGGAGGACCCGCCTCACGTGGACCTGGTGCTCATCCCTGGACTTGGAGAAGATGAGAATATCGTCCAGGTAGACGAACACGAAAAGGCCAATGAAGTCCCGGAGGACGTCATTAATGAGGCGCTGGAAGACTGCAGGAGCGTTGGTCAACCCGAACGGCATCACCAGATATTCAAAGTGGCCGTTCGGGGTACGGAAGGCCGTTTTCCACTCATCTCCCTCCCGGATCCGGACGAGGTGGTAAGCGCTGCGTAGGTCCAGCTTGGTGAACCAGGTCGCCCCCTGGAGGGAGTGGAAAGCAGTGTCCATGAGAGGCAGGGTGTAACGGTCCCTCTCCGTGATATTGTTGAGGGCCCGGTAGTCGATACAAGGGCGGAGGGACCCATCCTTTTTCCCCACGAAGAAGAACCCTGCCCCCACGGGTGACGATGATGGGCGGATAATCCCAGCACTTAATGACTCCTTCAGGTAGGCGTTCATCGTCTCCTTCTCCGGCGCAGACAGGCTGTAAAGGCGACCAGAAGGTAAGGGAGCCCCCTGGCGGAGGTTGATGGCGCAGTCATAGGGCCGATGAGGGGGAAGAGACATAGCTTTCGCTCTGCTGAACACTATACCCAGGTCGTGAAATTCTGGGGGCACCAGAGACAGGTCCGGGGGTGCAGCGTCCGTAGCAGGGGGAGGAGCGGACGGAGAGCAGGCAGCGGACTGAAGGCAGGTGCCCATACAGAACGTACTCCATGCCGAGATCCCAGCTGATCTCCAATCCAGGACCGGATTGTGAAGGCGGAGCCAGGGATACCCCAGGATGACGGGCGACACAGAGTTGGGAAGGACGTAAAAGGTCATTTCCTCCCGGTGGTTTCCCGAGATGATGACCGGTAGGGGAACAGTTTGATGTGTCACTCTCCCGAGGGTGGCACGGGAGAGGTGGATCAGGGAGATGGGAGTGAAGCTTACTTGTTTGGGCAGATGACTGGCGCTTCAAGGATGGAAGCCCGGGAGACAGCCACCTGCAGGGCTCGGTGCAGCAGCGAGGAGAGACGAGGGACGGGATTGTCCGCCGCCGAGGAATCCACCTGTGCACAGGGGAGCAGACTGGAGAGATGAGGTAAGTGAACTTCTTACCGGAGATGAGGATGCTGAAGAGAATGTGGTAGAAGTCCATACAAAGGGAATGAAGTCTACGGCTTCAGGCCGACGCTCAGGGCGAGGCGGCTTTTATCCTTCGCCGCTGACGAGTAGCAGGTGCGTGAGCAGGTGGCGCCGCTGATGAATGGCGCGGCGTGACACTTTTTCTTTGTCTAATTTGTTAGTTAGGCTATACAAATGTGTAGTTTGGACATATACAGTTTAACTTATGTGGAAATATGAAACATTTCACTGACACTATCTGACAGTAATCCAGAAGTAATCTGTAATTGATTACTTTTGACAATGAGTAATTAACTAAATAATAATAATACGTTTATTTATAGAGCACTTTTCACAGAGTCACAAAGTGTGTTACATGGTAAAAAGCAAAATAAAAACACAGGCACATAAAACAGTAAAAAATAAAAACAAAGTAAACAGTAAAAGCACATAAAAATACAATCAACACATAGTTAATTAGGGACGGCAGTGGCTCAGGAGGTAGAGCAGGTCATCCAATAACCACATGGTTGGTGGTTTGAATCCCGCTCTCCCCAGATATGCTGCCGTTGTGTCCCTGGGCAAGACACTTCACCCCAATTGTTCCTGGTGGGTCTGGAAGCGTCATGTTAGGCAGCATGCCACCATCAGTTTGTGAATGTGTGTATGTGAATGGGTGGATAGCAGGATCTGTAAAGTGCTTTGGTCATCAAGAGATGAGAATAAAAAAAGCGCTATATAAGTGAGTGCCATTTACCATACCATTTAATTAAAAACCCAGGCTAAAAAGGTGGGTCTTTAGTTGCTTCTTAAAAACATCAATGGAAGGTGCAGATCTAAGTTCAAAAGGTAAGGAGTTCCAAAGTCTGGGAGCAACAGCAGCAAAGGCTCTATCGCCTTTGGTTCTGAGCCTAGTGCTAGGGACTACCAATAGATTCTGATGAGAAGACCTGAGAGACCTGCTCGGCTGGTGTAGATGGAGCAGATCACTAATATAAAAAGGCGCCTCTTCATGAATGGCTTTATAAGTAAGAACAAGAACTTTAAAATCAACTCTATAATTTACAGGAAGCCAATGCAAGGAGGCCAAAACGGGAGTGATATGAGAGAATCTACTGGACCTAGTTAGTAATCTTGCAGCAGAGTTCTGGACTAACTGTAGGCGGTGTAAAGAGGATTTGCTAAGACATGTGAAAAGAGCATTACAGTAGTCCAAACGTGAAGAAACAAAGGCATGAATAATGATTTCTAACTGACTGTAGGAAACCAATGACCTAATTTTGGATATATTCCTAAGGTGGAAAAAACAACTCCGGGTCAGAGATTTGACATGCTGATCAAAACTCATCGATTTATCGAAAATGACACCAAGATTTTTTAGATTAGACCGTACATTAGAGCTTAATGAACCAATGCTATTAACCATCTTACGAATTAGATTATCAGGTGCTACAATAAGGACTTCAGTTTTATCTGCATTAAGTTGCAAAAAGTTACTAGACATCCAGTCCTTAATTGCGGACAGACAATCATGAATAATTTTTAAATTGTCAACATGGTCAGGTTTAAAAGAGAAAAGTAGCTGTAAATCGTCAGCGTAGCAGTGATAAGACACACCTTTAAATCTGCTGTTGATAGAACCAAGTGGCAGCATATATAGGGCAAATAAAAGTGGACCCAGAATAGAATTTGTAACAAAATACAATGATCAATACAATGATCAATAGTATCAAATGCTGCAGTAAGCTCTAATAACACTAAAACAGAGCATTTGTCAGAGTCTGAAGACATTAAAATATCATTCGACACCCTAAGAAGAATGGTCTCTGTCGAGTGTTTCTGACAAAAACCTGACTGAAATTTGTTGAAAATATTGTTTTCAATCAGAAAATCAGTGAGCTGCTTGGCAACAACTTTTTCTAAAAGCTTAGAAATAAAAGGAAGCTTAGAAATTGGCCTGAAGTTTTTAAAAACAGATGGATCAAGGTTAGGTTTTTTTAAAAGTGGCTGCACAACTGCATGTTTAAAATATGGGGGTACACAACCAGATTCAAGTGAACTATTAATGATATAAACCAAAGACGTACCCACTGAACCAATTACCTCTTTTAACATTGAGGAAGGCAAAATATCTAAAGCGCAGGAGGAGGATTTCATGGAGCTCACCAACACTAACAAATCCCCAAAAGAAATTGAGATAAAATCACTTAAAAAGGCCTGTCTGTTAGGACAATCAAGGATTAGGGGAAAGGAATGACTAAAACCAGCCCTGACAGCAATGACCTTGTCAACAATGAAGGAAAGAAACTTGTTACAGTCATTAATTGAATAAACAGGGGGAGCAGAACTGACAGGATTAACTATACTGTATATTATGCTGAAGAGGATCTTTGGTAAAGTAAGGGATTACATTTTTTAAAATGTAACAAGTAATTGGAAATGGATTACTTTTTGAGTAACTACCCCAACACTGCCCACAAGACACCTGTGGTCCAGATCTATCAGCCATTCACTCCTTCAGGGTCATCTCTCTGTTGCTCCAACCAGAGACCACTCATATACTATCAGCCATTGACACCACACTCCTCTGTCTCATAGAAAGATTGATTTGGCCGTTTAAACTTTTAACCTTCAGCTAACATTTAGTAGAATGTTCCTTAGTCTGACAACTGAAGCTAAAAGCTAACATTAGCCTCAAACATGGCATTGTTGTACAAAGCCAAATCTCAGAGAAATGAGCAAAGAGAGATGTGGGCTGAGCTGGGACTCATTAGCATTAAAGCAATCCACTCCAAAACAGCTGCTTTGCCATTGTACAATGGTGCTGCAGGAATTAAAGCCTGAGGTGTTTGGACCAAATCATGTCTCAGACATTTCATTACCACCTCTGGGAGCTGAGTCAGCATGTGGAAAAAGAGCAGAATAAGGCTCTTTAATGAACAAACTAAACTGATTACATTCCAGGTTTTCTTCATGCTGTTAAAACAGCTTCACTGTTGGTGGTTGTCATGAAATTAAAGGGTTTTATAGGTAATTTAATGTTGGTACACGTATTAATGTAAATATGAATGTGAATAGGAATGAAGATTTACTTTCATCACACTCAATTCCTCATTCGGGCTCCATCCACATCTTATGGAGGTGGAAACTCTTATGCCCAAAGACTAAAGCTTAAGAATTTAGCAATTGGTAAGTTAAGCCTTAATAATTCTATTGAAAATATTTGATCAGTCTCATAATAAACCCTTGTTTGAGTTCTTGTCTCTGATGATCAAGAAGATGGACATGAAATCAAACAGTAACTCCCATATGTCTTTCAGTGATTTAATAAGAAATGTCAGGATAGGTTAACATATGTAGATAAGTTTAAAACAGAGAATTCACATGTATCATGGGCATCATAGACTGTTACTGAGTTACTTCTGAATCAAGCATTTGTGGAACCACATGAAGCACAGTTTAATTTGTCAGTATACTGGAAAATGGAAAACCATGAAATAGCATTGGTTAGGAAAAGTGGATGCCATTTTATGGAGAAAATGTCAATTATTCATTCATTCATCTTCTTCTGCTTAATCCTTTTCGGGTCACGGAGGAGCTGGAGCCTATCCCAGCATCTTTTGGGCGAGAGGCAGGGTACACCCTGTACAGATCGCCAGTCCATCGTAGGGCCAACACAGAGAGACACACAACCATTCACTCTCACAGTCATACCTAAGGACAATTTAGAATCCCCAGTTTTAATGCCAATTAACCTAACTTGCATGTTTTTGGTATGTGGGAGGAAACCGGAGAAATCCCGGAGTAAACCCACGCAGAGAACATGCAAACACAGATCACTGTTGGTCGGGGGCTGGGATGGAACCCAGGATCCCCCAGCCAAGGGTGAGTTGCTGTGCTGCCGCAGTGCTAACCACTCCTCCACCGCGCCACCCCAAATGTTAACTTTATAAAAATTTAGAAAATTTGTTTTATTCTGAAAAAGAACATAAATTAATGAAAGATGGCATGCATTTGGAGATTCTGATGGGTGTTTGCATAAAATTAAGTTCAAAGAACTTATACCTGGAATATTCTGAAGACAAGTATAAATTACATAACAGACCGTCAGCTGCAGAAACTTTGCGTCCCTGTGGGTAGCAGGCGGGTCCACCAGATTCTGTTCAACTGGACCAGGAGGGGTTCTGATGGGAGGCTGGCAGACAGACTCCGTACCACTTATGGCCTAACTCCCAGGATCAGTTTACGGTGCAAAGTCCTATCAGAAAGTCAAAATGGGATAAAACATGGCACAAATTCATTTCTTCTGATGTTGGTGGTTTAAATGAGTTGGTTTAAGCTGAAGAAAACATTAAACAAACTCTTCTTGCACAATTAGTTAAAGAGAAAGAAGAATAAAATAAGAAAAATGAATTTTAAAGAAAAGAAACAGGATCTACACAGAGCATGACAGGCTCTGGGCCCTTCTTAAAAAGCTAGGAGAAAAATTGGAGGAGCAGAGAAAGCTGCTCAGAGCTTGACCAACGCCCCAGAGCAGACTCTAACAAAGAGCAATAAAACTCAAGTTTTCTCTAGTGCTGCAGGGTGGTCCCAAAACTTCATGAGACCTGAGGTGGCCCAATTATATTTGAGCTTCTTGGTTTGTCAGGTGTCATAAACTGACAAAAAAAGGAGATGAAGATAGATGTTGGGAGCCCACTGGTCACATCACAGTTCAAGGCTCTGTGGATCTTCCAGCAGAAAGAGGAGGGGAGAGAGACATTTGATATGAGATAAGATAAGATAAGATAAGATAAGCCTTTATTAGTCCCACAACGGGGAAATTCCAGGATTGCAACAGCACAGGGATAGCAACACTCAGAGCAACAATCAGAAGGCAAGAAAAAAAACAAGCAAGCAAGAGCAGCTAATAAACATATGTACGTATTACTATAAAATATATATATATACACACACACACAGACACACAGTGCAGAGCATTGTAGCTGGATGGAATAAATATATGAATATATGAACACCCACAGTACGGAGCATTGCAGCTAGGTGGAATAAATATGCAAGTATATAAACACACACAGTGCGGAGCAATGTAGCTAGATGGAATAATATGTAGATATATAAATATATAAACACCCACAGTACGGAGCATTGTAGCTAGATGGAATAAATATGCAAATATATAAACACACACAGTGCAGAGCATTGTTGCTAGATGGAATGAAACAGCATAACCGTCTACTTAGTTATCCTACATGGTATGATTATGTGCCCATACATATTCTCACCCTCCATAGCGACCGGTATGTTCCTAGTTGTATGCCGGAGAGGACCATTGTGTAAGTCTATTGCATCTTTTGCATTCAAAAAACTATTAGTTTGTTACGTCTTTTTGCTATCTCTGCGAGCAGCCCTGCTTAGGTTGTACAGTCTGACAGCCGTTGGTAGGAAGGACCTACGAAACCTCTCGGTTGTGCACCTGGGATGATGTAGTCTGCTGCTAAATGAGCTCCTCAGTGCATTCAGTATGTCCTGCATAGGGTGGAACTCGGACTCCAGCAGAGATGACAGTTTAGCCACCGTCCTTCTCTCTCCTATCTCCTCCATCGGATCAAGGCGCTGCCCCAGGACAGAGCTAGCTTTCTTAATCAGTTTGTTCAGTCTCTTCCTATCGGCTGCAGTAATGCCACTGCCCCAGCAGACCACTCCAAAAGTGATGGCTGATGCCACCACCGTGTCATAGAATGACTTCAGCAGCGCCCCTTGTACACCAAAAGACCTGAGTCTCCTCAGCAGGAACAGCCTGCGCTGTCCCTTCTTGTAGAGTGCATCAGTATTGTGTGACCAGTCTAGTTTATTGTTCAGATGAATACCCAGGTACTTATAGGATGTCACCATCTCGATGTCTGTTCCCTGTATATTTACTGGTACTGTGAGGGGCTGCCCATGCCTGCGGCAGTCCACCACCAGCTCCTTAGTTTTCCTCGCGTTGATCTGGAGGCAGTTCCGATGGCACCAGTCCACGAAGTCCTGGATAAGCCCTCTGTACTCAGCTTCATCTCCATTGGAGATGAGGCCAACGATCGCAGAGTCATCAGAGAACTTCTGTAGATGGCAGTGTGTTGTGTTGTGTGAGAAGTCCGCAGTATAAAGAGTGAACAGGAAGGGAGCCAGCACCGTTCCCTGGGGGGCCCCCGTGCTACTGATGATCGTGTCGGACACACAGTCCCGGGTTCTCACAAACTGAGGCCGGTTCGTGAGGTAGTCCAGGATCCATGATGACAGGTGCTGGTCCACCCCTGCGCGCAGCAGCTTGTCCTTCAGGATCATCGGTTGGATGGTGTTGAAAGCACTGGAGAAGTCAAAGAACATGATCCTCACCATATTCCCGGGCTTCTCCAGGTGGGACAGAGAACGGTGAAGGAGGAAGATCACCGCATCCTCCACCCCAATGCCATGCTGGTAGGCGAACTGGAGTGGATCCATCGCTGGTTCCACCAGGGGGCGGAGGTGAGCAAGGAGCAGTCTCTCCAGGGTCTTCATCAAGTGGGACGTCAAGGCCACCGGTCTGTAGCTGTTCAGGTCTTTGGGGTGGGAAGTTTTTGGTACAGGTACCACACAAGATGTTTTCCACAGCTGTGGTACCCTCCCCAGTTTCAGGCTCATGTTGAAGATATACGTCACAATCCCACACAGCTGGTCTGCACAGGACTTGAGGAGCTTTGCGCTGATGCCGTCCGGTCCCGGCGCCTTCCTCGCCTTGATCTTCCTCAGCTCCGTCCTCACCTGGGTCCTGGTCAGGGTCAGGATGGGGGGCTGTGTGTTGGGAGTGGGGGGGTGTTGGTAGAGTGGGGAGTGGGCAGCAGGACTTGATTTCTTTAGAGGCAGCAGTGGTTGTTGTGCAGTCAGGGGGGAGGGCGGTTGGTCAAATCTATTGAAAAACAGATTCAGGTTGTTCGCCCACTCCCTGCCCCCTGTGGCCTGGGGGGAGGTATTCTGGAGCCCCGAGATGGTTTTGAGGTTTCTCCAGACCCCGCTGATGTCGCTCTGTTGCAGCTTGTCCTCCATCTTCTTCCTGAAGCTGTCCTTGCCTTCTCTGATCTTTCTCCTCAGCTCCCTCTGTACGGACTTCAGCATCTCCCTGTTCCCCGACCTGAAGATCCTCTTCTTCTCTCTCAGAAGTGTTTTTATCTCAGGGTTGATCCAGGGTTTGTTGTTTGAGTGACGCCGTATGGTCTTGGTGGGAACGGATTTGTCCACACAGAAGCTGAGGTAGCCCGTGAAGGTGTGAATGAGGCCATCGATGTCCTCACCATGTGGATCGCAGAGCTGCTTCCAGGCGGTGGCTTCAAAACAGCCCTTTAGGGTGTCCATTGTCTCCTCAGACCATAACTCCACAGTGTGCATGGCCGGAGGTTGTCTGTGCACTAGGGGTTTGTACACCGGCCGGAGATGAACCAAGTTGTGATCCGATCTCCCGAGTGGGGGTAGTTGTGATGAGGTGTACGCCTCCTTAGTGTTTGCGTAGAATAAATCCAGTGTTTTATTGTCTGAGAAGTGAGACCCTCCTTTAAGGCACATGTTGCTGAATAAAGCATAAATTCCTGAAACTTTAGTGACTAAGATATTCTACTTCAATAACAAGGGAACAATCAATACCTCTACATTGCACTGTGAGACTAATTTCTGATAGGAAGCATGCAAACATTAATTTCTTCTTGGAAATAGACAGGACATCAAAATCATATCAGATCATATCAATAAAACATTAGAAACCCATATTGTCCATCTCCAGAGTTCAATCCTGTCTTTGTTGGCAGATACTGTCTTAAGAGAGAGAAAATAAGTTTGTTCATAGTCCAGAAAGCATAAATTCCACTGCAAAGGAAAAAGTCAAATATTCCTGATTTGTCCACCAGATGGCACAGTGACACTGGTTGTTAACTGGAGAGTTTTGGCTTCCCCATCTGGTTTACGTCGCTCAACAAAACTGTCAATTAGAACATTCCTTTGCCAAAGAGTCTTGGAGAAAGGGATTAACTTCCATTTTATGGCTGATGGATAGGATTACAACTCTGTTCCTTGGATGAGAGAAGCAGTCTCAAAAGCCAAACTTATGAGTTAAAAAAAAAAAATTCTTCAGTAAAGAATAATTTTATAATTTGGAACTCAAGGTCAGGCTACATGGACAGACATCAGGATATTTTCTCAGGGCAAAAATGACCATCAGGTTTCAGTTTCCAGACTTGTCCTGATCCACATGTCAAAGCTTGTGTCTCAGTCAGGAGAACTGAACCTTTGTCTGGATGTTTGAGCAGCTCTGCCACACTGCCAAAATGTTCTTTGTGAATGTTCTAGTTCTCTAGTGTCTGAAATGTTGTGAAGATTGAGATGAAGGTTGAAATCAGCCCTCTGACATTTCTAGTTCTTGCTGCCCTGTGGAGAGATTTCTTTCTTTTACTGTGTTTAAAATGATCCAAGTCAACAATATGGTTCCGGATGATTTCTCCATCACATGATCTTCTTCTGGTCTGTTCCTCACAGACACAGTGAACCAATCACAGAGACAGAGACACAGATGAGTTTCAGCTGTTTCTGTGTCTCACTGACAAACTGAGGAACTCTGCTTCATGTTGAACAGCAGTTAGGACTCATGTTGGATAGAAAATCATTCTGACTGTGTTTCTTCTCCAGGGTGGACCATGGTGGAGAGCAGAGATTAAAACCTGGTCTGAGGAAGTGTAAGTTTGTCTGATGAGGACCAAACAGAAACTGTCAGTTTGTCTTTCAATCCAAAGTTGATAGTTGTGGTATTTCTTCATCCCCACATTACTGAGCAGAGACGGCTGACAAAAAGTCTCCTGATGAAACTTTCTCTGGATGAACAACATCTCAGTCAGTGAACAGGGACCTGCAGGGCTTTTCAGCTAAAATGAACACTTTGAAGACCTTTTAATAGCTCTGACAACAGGGACGTGCAGAGACATTGTGAGGGACTGGTGCCCTAAGCTGAAGTAAGGACACCCTCCCACTCTGACTCCCATTACTAATTAACCAGCTGCTGTTAATCTGCTAATATTAGAAGCTTTGCACGTGGCTTCATGGACCACGATAAACCATCTCTGACAGCAACAATATGCTGTTGGTGGCTAAGTCCTGCCCTGTGATTGGCTGTTGGGACCCAGGTCCTAGTCTCCATAGTTGTAGTCTTTTGAATGAATGAATGAATGAATGAATGAATGAATTTATTTATTTCGGATAGTACATTACAGGTTAAAAGAAACTGTATAATATAACAACAAGGTCAAATTAGACAAAGACTCCTTCTACTATACAATTCCACGTGAGTTATCCGAAATGGGTGATGGCTGAAGCCGCAGCTTATATTGCCCACCCATATTCCATCCAAGAATTCAAAGGAGAAAAAGAGAAAACAAGACAAGAGCGATTACAATTTAAAACAAGGCTAAGACAAAATATGACTGAGAGAAAAGAAAACTGAGCTAGTCTAAGTTAAGCGGTTACTATTCAAAAACAAATCTAAGAGATAGTGTCACAGAGAAAAAAGAAAAACTAAGCTATAACACAACACAGGCTGGAAATGTCAATCCTTATGTGAGTTTACATGTCGTCTTGTAAATATGTTTGGAGTATTTCTTCCTTTAGTTTTTGTTTAAATTGTCCAAGCTTTGTACATGATTTTAATTCAGGTCCAAAATCGTTCCATAATCTGACACCTTGCACTGAAATACAGTGTTGCTTGGTAGTTGTTCTCACTGTAGGCTTTTGAAATATACATGTTCCTCTGAAGTGATATCGTTTCTCCCTTGTTTGGAACAACTTTTGGATATTTGCGGGCAGTGATAGATTCTTCACTTTGAACATTATTATTGCGGTTTTAAAGTCGATCAGATCTTTCAACTTGAGAATTTTTTTTTTTGTAGTCTTTTCAGTGTTCCTAGCGGAACAATAAAGTTCCATCGTGCTGCTTTAAGGAGCAAAATTCAACCATGACACTGATGGTCCAACAGAGGTTAGATTGTCCCACTTTTGTCCACGACAAGAAAAACCAACATGAAATTATCAGACAAAAGTCACAAATTCAGGACAAAAGTTGAACATTTCTGAGGAAAAAAGTCACATCTGAACAACAGTCACTGGAAATGTGGAATAAACACAGTAATTTATTTAAAAAGATGAACTACAGTTGTTAGAAAAAAGTTAGTTCATGAATTGTTGAAAAAAAGGTAAAAAACAAAAGACAAGTAGAAAATTTACATTTTTATTTTTAGGGGAAAATCGATGGAAAGACAAAAGAGGAGAAATTATTGAGACAAAAGTGCAAAGTTGGAAAAAAATGTGAATTTATGACATAAAAGACACAAATTAAAGGAAAAAAGTCAATTCATGAAAGGGGAAAAAACAAAATTTTAATGAAATTTTGTGGAAAAAGTCTAATTAAAAAATGAGAAGAAAAAAAATGAGAAGAAAAAAGTAATTTCTGAGAGCTAAAACTTTCACATTTCCAATGAAAACTGTGTGATTTAAAGTTGGTGGTGTGAAAGTGTGGCCAGTAAAAGTCGCTTCTCTTTCTCTATTCTCACTCAAATCTCCATCAGAGTGGTCAGCCAATCAGAGTGGAGCAATAAAGGATTTCCTTCAACACTTCCTGACATGTGACTTTAGTCTGGACACTTTGAGGCTTTTCTGCTACATTTGAGGCTTTTTGCACATTTGTTCCTTTTTCCCTGTAAATTTCAATGATTTTTCACTTCAATGAACAACTGGTGACTTTTCCACCTTCATTTAAACAGTGGGCTGCACGGTGGCGCAGTGGTTTAGCACTGCGGCGGCGTGCGACGAGACTCGGTTGGAGGAGCGGGACGGGAGACCAGTTACGGCGGCTATGAGCAACGAGACCAGCAACGGAAGGGGCTAGTTGGCTAGCTGAGGCCCAGCTGGATTCGAGGACGATCGGATCGGTTTCTGGCGACATAAGCAGAATTTATTTCACTATCCACAGATTTTTCTTTTTCCTTCTTTCCAAGAAAGACTGAAGATGGCTGCAACCGGATTAAAAAGTGGGCTGATGGGCACCACTAATAAGCCTTCTCTACTTATCTACTTCCTCTTCGTTTTGTCTTTGTGTGTCTGGACCTGCAACAAGAAGGATTTTCCGACAAACTCAACTAAAGGTGAAGTTAAAAAGTTTTATTTGTATGGATTTGGGCTTGGACATCTCACCCTACACTCTATGTGGTCTTTAAAAGCCCTGAGCAAAAACTTCCAAAATAAGGCAAACATGGCTGTTAAGCAAAAATCACAATATGGCAGAGGATATACAATTAAAGTTCTGTTAGTTCTACTACTTCTGGCAGGAGATATTCACCTTAACCCTGGACCTGCCACTATTAAACAGCAGACCACTGGGTTAGCACAAAACCGAGCTGTACAAAAGCAAAAACAACATTTATTTTTCCAAACTGTTAATCATGCACGAGTTCTTTGGGACACCAAGGCTAAACCAAAGGGGATCCTCGGCGGTCATTTAAACATACGGAGCATAATCCCCAAAAGAGATGAGATTTCGGTGTTGCTGTTGGACTCAAATCTGGACTACCTTTGTCTCTCAGAAAGCTGGCTACACAGGAACATAGACACTAATATGATCGATATTGTGGGCTATCAGTGTTTTAGAAAAGACAGGCAGGTAGGGAGGGGAGGAGGTGTTTTAATTTACATCAAAGAGAAATATAAATGTCAACTGGTTGATTTGAATACTTCACTTGAATGTTTAGCTGTTAATGTATGTCTCTCTCCGGTAATGAATTTCAACATTGCAGTAGTGTACAACCCACAGTCACACAACTCTTCCTTTTATAATGAATTAAGTGATCTGGTTAAACAACTTGAGAAGAACAGAGAAACAATAATTCATGGTGACTTTAATATCAACTGGTCTGATAAAAAAGACAAACAGAAACTGAAAAGCCTCATGACTAAATTTAATTACCAACAAATGATCAAAGGACCCACCAGGATAACCAAACAATCCAGAACACTTATTGACATGGTATTTACTAATAAACCACAATGAATAACCAGAACCTATAATCTTGTAACTGGTCTCTCAGATCATAACATGGTTCTTGCTGTCAGGAAACTCACTAAAAAGCGACTACAGTATTTTGGGGGAGTCGATATTGACAAATCAAATTTTATTATTCCCAAATCAAAAAATGAGGAGTTTGAACATTACTTAGAGAATCAAAATTGGGAGCAGCTCATGTCAACATGTGAAGTAGATGATTGTTGTAATTTTATAACTGCAACAATCACAAAATCTATAGAAAAATTTTCAAAGCAAATTAAAAGTAGACAACAGAAGATTAGCCTACCATAGTTAAATAATGAAATAAGAAAACTTATGAAGAGGCGAGACTATGCATTGAAAACATCACTAACCTCCAAACTACAAAATGATCACCTTGTGTACAAAAGTTTAAGAAATAAAGTGGTACATGAGCTGCGAAAATCAAAAATATCTTATTACAATAAACTGATAGATCATGCAAAGGGTAACAACAGTTCCCTATGGAGGCATTTAAATAACTTGACTAATAAAAAAAACGATCAGAAGGGGGTAAAGGAACTTAGAATCAATGGCAAGACCGTCAGTGACAAGGCTACTTTGGCAAATGAATTTAATTCATACTTTGTGGGCTCTGTGGAAGACCTAACAAAATTTTTTGTACTGCCAAATGTGCTCAACAACACAAATTCCATACTTCCAACAGATACTTTTCACATCGATGAGGTAAATGAGGAGTTAATTGCTGGTATTGTTAAAACACTGTCAAACTCAAAAACTAATGATATCTACAATATGAGCACCTCCTTTCTCAAAATGCACAGCAAAATATTAATCAAACCACTGACTCATCTCATTAATCTCTCCATTAGGTCTAGTACATTTCCATCTGGCTGGAAAAAAGCTGTCGTCATACCAGTTCATAAATCAAGCAGTAAAGACGATATATGCAATTACCGCCCAATCTCTATTTTACCAGTCCTATCTAAGGTTCTTGAAAAAGTTGTAGCTACACAGATGATAGACTACTTACAAGACAGTCAACTTCTTCATCCACATCAATTTGGTTTTAGACCAGGATACTCAACAGAAACAGCAAATTGTTGCCTTATTGAAAACGTCAAACAGTCCTTGGACAGGGGTAATGTGGTAGGAGCTGTTTTTCTAGATCTCAAAAAGGCTTTCGATACTGTAAACCACAGTTTGCTTTTATCCAAAATGGTATCTTTTAACTTCTCCCCAAATACATTAGAATGGTTTGCATCTTATCTCCAGAATAGAGAACAGTGTGTAAAAGTTCACCAGGATAAATCCTCATTTTTAAACAACCGCATGGGTATCCCACAAGGGTCCATTCTTGGTCCTTTACTTTTCAGCATCTTTATTAATGACTTGCCGTTACACTGCTCAGCTGCAACATGCCAACTTTATGCAGATGATGCAGTTATTTACACAGCTGCCAAGACTCCAGCACAGGCTGCAGATGTACTGTCTACAAGTATGGTTGATGTCCAAGAGTGGCTCCTCAAGAACCATCTATTGCTGAACCTTCAGAAAACAGTCTCAATGTGCTTTTCAATCAAAAAATGTAACCTGCAACGTTTTAAAGTTAATATACATGATCATGACATCAGTTTAGCTACAGAATTCAAATACCTTGGCATTGTACTAGATCCTCAACTCAAATTTAATCTTCATATAAAGAAAATTTCAAAAACAGTAAAAAAAAATCTGAACTGCTTTAAATTAATTAGATATTACATACCTTACGAAGCAGCTGCACTGTATATGCATTCTATGGTTTTTTCTCATATATCATACTGTTTGACAGTCTGGGCTCAAGCAGCCCCTTCCACAATAAGACATATAGGTTCATTATATAATCAAACTCTAAAAATCTTGGACAAAAAGCCCATTAGGTGGCATCACTGTAATGTTTTAAAAAAATACAACCTATTGAGTTTTGAGAGCTTCATTGACCTCTGTTTTCTGAAATTAACGTTCAAATGTTTCCATAAATCAGCACCCGAGCCACTTGCTGGTTTCGTCCAAAGACAGGACAGCAGCAGAGCCACCAGGAGTTCTGTTAACAATAACTGTAAAATATTCCACCGCAGAACCACATTTGGACAAACAGCTTTCTCTATAAAGGGCAGTCACATCTGGAACACAATGCCAAATGTAATTAAAATAATAACGGACTTTAAAACATTCACTAAAAAGGTTAAAAACTGGCTGAAAAATAAACAAGAATGTACTCATGTATGAATTAATTGTCTGCCAAGTGAGAGTAAATGAAGGGAAGGAATAAATGTGTTTGTTTATAGTGAGTGACGAAGGGAGGGAGGCCTGAAATAGGCAAACGTGAGTTATGTTATATGTGTTAAATGTGAGTCAGGCTGTTATATTTGTGTATTTATAATATTTATGTTAAATGTGAGTCAGGCTGTTATATTTGTGTATTTATAATATTTATAATTGTGTATTTATAATCTTTCTGCATTGATGTACGTATGTGGTTATTGTGTATATATTTTTTTTCCCATCTTTTACTTGATTCTTTTTTCTAAAGCCCATCCAGGGACAAGAGTTGCAAATTAGCTAATAGCTATACACTCTATGTGCAACACATCAGATTGATTGTCTTTGATTAATTGTCTATGTTTATTGCACTGTCCCTGTCACATAAACGAATCTACTACTATTTGCTGGTTTTACTGGTAAATTTGCAGATCCAGAACAAAACGATGATTTCAGCTGATTTTGAAGAAACAAAATTCTGAATCAGACTTTATTAAATCAAATCATCAAATGAGCAAAGATGCAGTCATTTCTATAATAATATTGATGTTTTTGTCCCCCCCCCCCCCCCCCAGTGAAAGCTGTGCTATAGTGAAACCTAAATGTCTGCAGGTTTACATCCTCTACGTTACTGAATCAATTCACACAGAGCCAAAAATGATGGAGAACTTTCCAGAATAATGCTAAAAGCTGAAGCTGTCATCATGCAGCATCATGAGATGTGAAGGTGTGTTACCTGGAGAAGTTCTGCAGGTGTCTGACCCCCCACACTCACCTCTGCCAGAGTCAGGAAGGGAGGCTGATGTCATCTGACGCTGCATTCACTTACACTCAGAAATGGGACTTTCTGTCCAAACTTGAATCAGTCTAAATGAATCAAAGCTAAAGTTTGACTCCAAAGTCCTGCAGACGCTCCAGGATTGTCTGAATCTTTCTTGTAAATCCGATCTTTGAATGTGGTCCTGGTGAAACCAAAAGCAGCTCATGTGATGGTGCCATGTGTGTCCGTGCACGTTTCACAGAAGCACTCCTCCTCCTAGACAATTGCCCCGATGGTCACCAAACTCACACACAATGATCCTCAGCTGGGTCTGCATGCAGCTGCTGCTCTAGGTCCAGGTCAGGGTCAAAGGTCAGCAGGTCTGAGCCTCTCAGGGTGATGTCATCAGGCTGCAATGAGCTGCTCCATCACTGACCGTCTGCTCTGCTTTTCAACAAACTTTTTCTTCTTCACTTCAACTTTTTCACTTTAAAATTACACTTTGGATTCAGAAATTTACATTTTCTTTGTAGAAAATCCAACATTTTCCTTTCAAAGTTGTTCCTTTGTCTTGGAAATGTCTCATTTATTTTTCTTTACTTTGAAAATTATTTCTTGTAAATATGAAACTTTTTACTCTTAAAATTTTTCAATTTGCTCATTTTTTTTCTCAAACATTTTGAATTTATGATAATTTTTGATTTTATTGTGTCAGTTTGCAAAATTTTTTGCTTATAAATTTGCAATTTTTTCTTTTCAATTTACTAGTTTTTTTCTTGTAAATTTTCATTTTTCAGCTTTTTCTTTCAGTTTGATTTTTCTGACCAATTTTTAGTTGTTTTCTTGTAGATTTTATTTTTTGCACATTTTATAATGATGCATCGGTTTTATATAGCGCTTTATCATAGACACTCAAAGACGCTTTACAAACAGGTACATTATTCATTCACTCCAGACAGACAGTGGTAGTGGAAGCTACTACTGCAGCCACAGCTGCCCTGGGGCAGGCTGATGGAAACATGGCAGCCAATCTGCGCCAACGGCCTCTCCGGCCACCACCAAACATTTTTATCCATTTATACACATTCAGACCCAGTGTTATGGACACTGGAG
This sequence comes from Pholidichthys leucotaenia, assembly GCA_020510985.1. Classification (NCBI taxonomy): domain Eukaryota; kingdom Metazoa; phylum Chordata; class Actinopteri; order Cichliformes; family Pholidichthyidae; genus Pholidichthys; species Pholidichthys leucotaenia. The sequence continues at coordinate 13,772,621 of CM035849.1, forward strand.
GCAATGCGGGTGAAGTGTCTTGCCCAGGGACACAATGGCAGGATATCTGGGGAGAGCAGGATTCAAACCGCCAACCATCGGGTTATTAGACGACCTGCTCTACCTCCTGAGCCACTGCCACCCCATTTTCTGCTTTTTCTCACAAATCTGCAGCTTTTTTCTGCCAAATTAAAAAAAAATACGTAGAAATTTTTGAGCTTTTTAATTGCATCTCTGATTTTTCTGTTTATTCCTTTAAAATTTGAACTTTTCTTCTGACAGATTTTCATCTTTTTCTTGTAAATCTGCAAATGTTAATAATTTTCTTAGTTTGAACTTTGGTGATAATTTACAATTTTTTTCTTGTAAATTTGTTAATTTTTTTTCTCTGCTGTTTTAAATTTGCTACTTTTTGCTTTTAAATCAGATTTTCTTGTAAAATTTGCAACTTTGTCACTAAAATTTTTTATCTTTTTCAGATAAAACAGACAAGAGAAAAAGAAATTTAACGTCTTTTTTTGAGAATTTTCAAGATTTTTCTTGTAAATTAGATTTTTTTCTGACAAATTTTCATCTTCTTCCTGGACATTTTGTTTAATCTTCTACATTTTCATTTTTAAATGAATCTTCATTTTTTCTCTTTTAATATTCCAACTTTTTCTTGCACATTTCCTGCATTTTTATTTTAAATGTGTAACTTTTCCCCTCATGTCTCTTTTTAACTCCTCAGATGCTCGAACACTGAGACAGAATCAGGAAAAATGAAGAAGTTCATCAATGAAATTTCATCCCTTTTTCAAGAAATGTCCTATTTTAAGGCCTTGATTTGCAGCCCATTAAATGTGCTGATTGTTGCTGGTTTTCAGAGGCCACAGGAGCCCTGAGGAAAGAAAGGATGAAGCCATCAGACGTGTCAGATGATAAACTGCAGCTGTCTTCTGTCTTTGTCTCTCCATCAGATTTCTGTCAACTTGAACTGGACACAAACTCAGTGAACAGAAACCTGGAACTGTCTGACAACAACAGGAAGGTGACACTGGTGGAGACGGAGCAGAACTATCCTGATCATCCAGACAGATTTGATGTTCCTCAGCTGCTGTGTAGAAATGGTCTGACTGGTCGCTGTTACTGGGAGGTTGAGAGGAGAGGAGCGGTTAAAATATCAGTGAGTTACAGAGGAATCAGGAGGAAAGGAGGCAGTAATGAATGTAGGTTTGGAATGAATAATCAGTCCTGGAGTCTGGCCTGTTATGATGGTGGTTACTCTGTCCATCACAATAAAATCTCCACCTCCATCTCCTCCTGGTCTGTCTCCACCAGAGCAGGTGTGTATGTGGACTGTCCTGCTGGGATCTTGTCCTTCTACAGCGTCTCCTCTGACTCACTGATCCACCTCCACACTGTGACCGACACCCAGGTGTGAATCTGTTTGTCTTTATCAACCAATCAGCAGCACAACATCAAACTGACCAAAGTTTCTCCACCAGATTCTAGAAGCAGTTTTAAAAGTCAGAAAAACAGACCAACTGTGGGGAGTGTGAAATAACGAAGCTGAATTGGTTCTTAATTCAGGTTTTATTCAAGCACTTCATCCCCAGCCTTCTCTCAAGAACACAAGAGGAAGAGCTGCATCAGACCTTCACATTTATACCTCTCACACAAAGGGAGAATCACATATCCCTGTCAAAACCCCCTATTGACATTAACTCCCCCTCCAGTCTCTCAGTCCTCCACCTGTCTCCCAGGAGGTCGGGAAGTCCTTTCAGCCCCTTGTCGCCGTACCTCTGTCCTCTTGTTGTTAACCGCAGGTGGTCCAGACATATTGTTCCATTCAGGACGTGAAGTCAATCCACACATGCAATCTCCAGCATCCCCTTAATGCTTATGCATATGTAGGCAAAAATACATGGGCTACACCAACGTTCTTTCAGATCAAAACAGAGCTGGTGGCAGAGCGTTCCACGGCTCGTCTGAGTCTGGAAGAACTTTCTCCTGGACTAGAACCTTTACAACAACAACGACGAGGTGAAAACATCAGATCGTCTCTTCAGCTGCTGGACAGTCTGGACTCCAACACTAAAACAGGTTTAGAACATGGAAAATGGCTTTGAAACGGGTTTCAAATCTGTGTGAAAGCTGATGAAACATTTCCAGGAAATAGCCTGGTCTATGTTGTCATCACTGTCTCCTCCAAAGTCTTCTCCATCATCAAAGTACGACATGACGTCATCTGTTTCCTCCAGGAGAAAAAATCACTTCAGTTACTTAGAACTGTTTAATCCTGGTTTAATCGATGATATCATTCTATGACACGGTGGTGGCATCAGCCATCACTTTTGGAGTGGTCTGCTGGGGCAGTGGCATTACAGCAGCCGATAGGAAGAGACTGAAGAGAGAGAAAGCTAGCTCTGTCCTGGGGCAGCGCCTTGACCCAGTGGAGGAGATAGGAGAGAGAAGGATGGTGGCTAAACTGTCATCTCTGCTGGAGTCCGAGTCCCACCCTATGCAGGACATACTGAATGCGCTGAGGAGCTCATTTAACAGCAGACTACATCATCCTAGGTGCACAACCGAGAGGTTTCGCAGGTCCTTCCTACCTACGGCTGTCAGACTGTATAACCTAAGAAGGGCTGCTCGCAGATATAGCAAAAAAAACATGACGACCTAATAGTATTGAATGCAAAAGACACAATAGACTTACACAAATGGTCCCCTCCAGTATATACAACTAGGACAATACCGGTCGCTACTGAGGGTGACAATATGTATGGGTACATATTCATACTATGTAGGATAACTAAGTAGACGGTTATGCTGTTTATTCCATCTAGCTACAATGCTCCGCACTTTGTATATATATTTGTGTACGTATGTATATTCACTGCTCTTATTTTTATTTTTCGTATCTTAATTATTGCTCTGAGTGTTTCTATCCCTGTGCTGTTGCAATCCTGGAATTTCCCCATTGTGGGACTAATAAAGGCTTATCTTATCTTATCTTATCTTAATGTGATTAATCCTGATTTAATCTGTTTAGTCCTGATACAGATTCTGTCCCCAGATTCTGAAAAATAAAGACGTTTGCTGCTGTTCCCCATCATTTTGTGATTTTTTTTTTCAACATTAAATGCATTTATGAATTTTTCAGCATTTTATTCTTATAAAATTCTAATTTTTGGTCACTTTTAAACTTTATTGTAATTTAACTTTTTCCTGTTGTATTTTCTTGTAAAATTGTAGCATTTTATGGTAAATCTGCAACTTAATTCCTCATAAATTTGTGCCTTTTCCTCTTAAAAACTTTCTTTTCTCCAAACTTGACCTCCTGATCCCTGCAGAAACTGTGGTATTGTGGAGGAAGAAAGCAGACAAGGCAACGAGCTGAACGACACATGAACTTTATTTTCTCCTCCAACATCAAGTAGCAAAAATCTCCTTGGTCTCTGTGCATCCTCTTCTTCCTGCATTACCGACTGCACTATATAGTTCTCCACAGTATCTGCTGCTGGCTAATATATATTTTAACTGTTGACCAGTATCACTTAATCTTATCCTACACTTTATTACATGTATAGTTTATTTCTCTTATCTTATCATGTTTAATGTTGCAGCATTGTACCGAGACAAATTCCTAGTTTGTGTATCACCCCAGGGCTGTGTACTTTCCCCCCTACTCTTCTCCCTTTACACCAACTCCTGCACCTCCAGCCACCAGTCTGTCAAGTTGATCAAGTTTGCGGACGACACCACCCTCATCGGGCTCATCTCCAACGGCGACGAGTCCGCCTACAGGAGAGAGGTGGCCCAGCTGGCGTCCTGGTGCAGCAATAACAACCTGCAGCTGAACGCTCTGAAGACAGTGGAGATGATTGTAGACTTCAGGAAAGTCACTACTCCTCTGCCCCCCCTCACCCTCTCAGGCTCTCCCATCACCACTGCTGATTCCTTCCGCTTCCTAGGCACTACCATCACCAGGGACCTCAAATGGGAGCTGACCATCAGCTCACTCATCAAAAAAGCCCAGCAGAGGATGTTCTTCCTGCAGCAGCTGAGGAAGCTCAAGCTACCCACCAAGATGTTAGTGCAGTTCTACACAGCCATCATCGAGTCCATCCTCACCACCTCCATAACCGTGTGGTACGCAGGAGCCACTGCCAGGGACAGACTAAGGCTGCAGCGCGTCATGCGCACTGCTGAGAAGGTGATCGGCTGCAAGCTCCCATCTCTCCAGGATCTGTACATCTCCAGGACCCGGAGGCGTGCTGGCCGGATCATAGCCGATCCCTCACACCCTGGTCACGTACTGTTTGCCCCCCTCCCCTCTGGTAGAAGACTTCGGTCCATCCAGACTAAAACCTCCCGTCACATGAACAGCTTCTTCCCCTCTGCCATTAGACTGCTGAACACTAAGTGACTCTCGTGCACCATGTACAGCAGCTCAACCAGACTCATGTCAATCATCACTGTTTTCTTCCTGCATTACCGACTGCACTATATAGTTCTCCACAGTATCTGCTGCTGGCTAATATATATTTTAACTGTTGACCAGTATCACTTAATCTTATCCTACACTTTATTACATGTATAGTTTATTTCTCTTATCTTATCATGTTTAATGTTGCAGCATTGTACCGAGACAAATTCCTAGTTTGTGTACTACATGAACAATGGCAATAAACCTGATTCTGATTCTGATTCTGATTCTGACTACATGAACAATGGCAATAAACCTGATTCTGATTCTGATTCTGATTCTGATTCTTTTTATAACCTTTAATTCCATGCATTGATACCCAGGAATCCATAATCCTTGCGTGGAACAAAGACATGTGTGGCACATTAACATAACATAACACCAGTACCACTTCTGACACCCTTTTCTCATCCAGCGGCTCCGGCACTTCCTCCTCTCCCCGGGGGACGAATAGTCCTTACTGTCCTGTCTGAGACCTTCCAGTGACACTTCGTCCTTCAGCCCATTGTTCCCTCGTTCCTCAGCTGCCATCTCTGGGTGGACAATCCCACACCCGTACCACCACACAGCCTCCCCCCCACCCACCCAGAAAGAGCATTAACCCCCCTGTCCTTTTGGCTTGAGCTGGCACCCATAGCAGCTGTAGCGGGGGATTGCCGATCCAGCCGAACCGCCCTGCTGGCGAGGTGTACAGGAGGGCACGTTAGTCTGTGGAGGGAAAAAGGGAGGGGGGGAAACACATTTTCTTTACAAGTGTGGGTCCCTGATGAGGGAACACCAACTTGTGAAACCACCAAAGGTGGGTGTCCATGCCGGGGAGCTTGGGCCAACACCACCTGCTTGTCTGCCAACACAAAAGCGGGCTTCAGCCTGTCGATGCAGACGGTCTCCCTATGTTCCCCCAAGTGTAACACAAAATGCGCCGCCCCAGGTTCCAACACCCTGAATGGTCCATTGTACAGTGGGCACAGTGGGGTCCGGTGCACATCGTGCCTGACAAAAACAAAACTGGCGCGGGGTTTTCCGGTAAAAACTCCCCAGGGATCCAAAGTGGCTGAGAAAAAAATGAGTTCTGCTGGGAAGGCTGCGAGATCCTTCTTAAGCACAGAGCGCAACCCTAAAAGAAGCCAGGGCAGGCAGTGGACCCAGTTTGTATCCGTGAGCGAAATTCTGAGCGCTGCTTTAAGCGACCTATGAAAACACTCGCATAACCTGTTAGCCTGGGGGTTGTACGCGGTAGTGCGGTGAATTTTGACCCCTACGCCCTGGGCCATCATGGACCAGAGTTCTGAAACGAATTTCCGACTCCTGTCGGAAGTGATATCCGACGGGAATCTAAACTGTGCAACCAAAGCCAACAAAAACCACGAGCTATTTCCGCGGACATGGTAGAAGCCAGCAGGACCACTTCAGGCCAGTGCGTGGTGCGGTCCATGATTGTCAAAAGGTGCGTGAAACCATGCGAGGGCGAGAGGGGTCCCACCAAATCCACAAGGACGTGGTCGAACCTCCTGGCCAGGATTTGGAACGGCTCGAGGGGGGCTCTAGTGTGCTTGTGCACTCTGGCCCGCTGGCATGCAACGCAAGCTGCAGCCCACTCTTTCACATCCTTGTGCAAGTGCAGCCAGATGAATTTTGCCCCCACTAGCTTCACCGAAGTGCGCACACCTGGATGTGAAAGGGAGTGGACTGACTCAAACATGTGGTGGCGCCAAGAGCTTGGAACCCGGTGGGGATGTTGCAAAGCAAGAGAACAAGCACCCTTCTTGCACCACCCTGCTCTCCAGCCTTAACCCAGTAGGCGTCGACTGGAGCTTGCAAATGTCTGCATCCCCGGCTTGCTCCACGGCCATGGCAGGGAAATCTATTCCGATGTAGACCGGGAGACTAAGGCGCGCAACAGGCAATCGGCCATGACGTTGAGCTTACCGGCAACTTGTTGAACGTCGGTCGGAAACTCCGAGATTGCAGCCAAATGCCGTTGCTGCCAGACCAACCACGGTTCCAAGACCTTGGACATCATGAAAATCGACAAAAATGGAGTTATCTTATTATTAAAGTAGTCATGTAAAAACAATAATCAGATAAAAGGCAATTATTGTGTTATGAGAAATTAGATTAATGTGGCGGGATCTACGAGGGTAAGGCTCATTAAATAATTTGAATACACCTAAAGAGCATAATGTGAATAAGCAACAGCGCCACCTGGAGATTCACTCCTCCAGGAAAGTATGAAAAGGAACACAGGTTCACGAGACACAGTCCGACAACAGATGTGAGTTCAAATACAAAAATACATTTTATTTAAACAATTTGTATTTTTAAAACATTGATGTACATTAATTAAAGATAAAAATTACCATCACACTGATTTGTTGTGATTCACTTGAAATTACTGCAGAAAATAAGTTAAATAACTAACGGAAATAATATAATCCGATAACATTAAGAAATCAAACTGAAAACCCAAAACAAATATTGCAAACATGCACAACAAATAAAAATAACAGCAAATTAACATGCAAAACACAAATTCAAGCATCATCATGCAAAACCAAAGAAGTCATGGAGCAAGACAAAACCTGGCCGTAACACAGCCAGTTAAACAACAACCAATGTATGGTGAAAACCACACAGCAGTGGATTGTTGATCACTGCAGACTGGCCGATTCGTGCCTGTAAAAGTGCACAATATTCAAACTATGGGCAGCAATGATTAAGGCTCAATATTTGGCTTTTACAGACCAAATCAAAGGCACAGCTGATGTCAAAATGAGGAGGAAGAACAGCACGCCACTAATTAAAAAATGAAAATGATTACAATCAGCGACCTAAAATAGGAATCTTTGAAAGTTTACAAAAGTGGCTTACCTCGAGAAAAATAACCGCCAAATGCTCCAACCTCGACACAACACCCAGCAAAAGCACCACCACCCTGCAAGCAAGAGCGTGGGTGTCAAACACAGAAAAGCCTCTTTGTGTATTAAAGCATGATTGATGGATAACTTACATGGATGAGATGAGACACAGCCCACCAACAACAACGGCAAATATTCTTTTTCTAGGGCCGAACCGACTTCTGCTTGTTCACAGACAGGCATACACCCGTATTGTGAGGAGCGTCTAATTATAGGCACTGAAGCCACACTGTAATCAGTGTGCTGCAGCGCAACAGGTGTGGCCAATCACAGGTGAGCGAGTGAGGGAAAAATCCCTCCTGCCACATCAGAACACATAGTTTATTGTCCAATAATCCGTTTATTCAGTGCATGTAAACATGTCAAATCAAATTATTGCCATTATCTTATTATTCCGAGTTATCAGATTATTGTGGCCATGTAACCAGGGTCACTGATGGATCAACTGGACCTTCAAGGACCTAAATCACTAAATAAAGTGGATGACAACAAACTTCTCGGTTTAGCTTAAATTGCAGAAAAATGTAGTGCCATCGGGACTAACAACCCACAAATATCTTGTATCAACCGACAACTTTAATAAGGTGCTGCTGCACTGACCACTAGCGCAAATGAACTATGAAACCATTACACAAAGAGAACAGTCAGTCTGCACTCTACTGCAACAGTGACATCATCTAACTTCCTCAGTCAATCAGATAAGTATGAAAAAAAGCAACACTAGCGTTAGCGACATCAATTACTCAAAATTTTACACTGGAAAATTCATAACTTTACTGTCTAAACTTTATAAACGCAAAAAGGAACATCAATACTGGAAAGACCGGAAACTATGGCAAAACAACACAGGGGTCATTAGTGTGGGAAAAAAAAAATCAGTGTATATGCTGCAGGCCAAACAATACAAACAGCCGTGGAAGGAGAATATAGAAACCATTGTCTTCACCATTTCCAAATTTGCAATTGAAATGGCACTCAGAGAAAAAAATGTTTCTTCTATTTGTAGGAACATTCAGATGCTATGTCGCTATGTGTATGATATATGCAATATCAGCGTCCTTATTCTGGCAGGTCTACGGTCCTTTTCTGGCCTAGTATTCATGGTGTGTAAAAATCTTTAACAGTTACAACGGGTATTTTACTACTTTGATGACCCGGAGCTTCTGTGGCCAGAAAAGTTCTGCCCTGTGTGACTGATGGATTTTCAGACAGTGGCTCCGCAGGTGTGTCCCGTGTTAGCATTTTTAATGCTAACATTTTGACAAACATCTTATTGTGACTGTAAAGTTGACGACTGTCCAGTCACATTGCTACTTTAAAAAATCCTGTCAATTTAGCAGTCTTTTTTAAAACCTCCTTCTCACGTTCATGTTTTTCCTTTCTTCTTTTTCATCTTTTGGGTGCCACTACCATACTTCTGAATGTCCGCCATTAAGATTCATTCATTCATTCTTCCGTGGATTCACTACCGGCCCATGTCCAACATTAATCAGGTCAACTGTCAACTCTAAACCAATTAAATTAAGCAGGCAGGACAGATGTACGCCTCAACAAATAAAAAATTGAGAAGCCAAAATAAACCCTTCAATAATCGTTGGGTACGGCAGAAGTAGCAAGAAAAAAACAAAAACAAAAAAAACAATAGAGTTTCTTTTGGGGCCCCACACAAGCCTGAGCTACTGCCCTGGTAAGCCCTTGCCATAATCCAGGGCAGGTATTTGGAATCTAGGCACATGTTACAGTGGAAGATAGGGGTGGAAATGGTGATGGACCTTGCAATTCCATTCGGATTGCAATATTTGGGTCACAATACGATCCTATCACAATTCAATGATAATCATGACATCATGATATTGACTATCACAATACCATAGCTTTCAAATTTTTTCATCTCATTCAACCTCAAACCATGCCCCAAAGTAAAACTGTTGACATCTCTTTCATATAATAAAGTATTCTCGGGCTTTATTCTCTGTAGAGACACGTGTCTGCACACAGGGATGACGGTGGACGGTGTTTGGAATTGACTCCCTCTCCAGACACGTTTATCTGACTCTGCACTGTTTTAAAAAGCAGCTAAAAACTTTTTTGTTTCATGAGAGTTTCTGTTGAGTTTCAGTTCAACTGCTTTTTAATGATCAGTGATTTTTTTAAATTATTTTAATCTTGTTTTAACTTGTTTTTGTATTTTTGAAATTATTTTTATCTACCAAATTCTTTTTATTCTATTTTATTGTACAGCACTTAGTGACTATTTGTCTCTGAAAACTGCTTCATAAATAATCATTACTTACTTTTTCTCCAGTGCTGCTCATAAGCTCCATGCCGGTGTGTTTTTAGCTTAGCCATTGCTAACGCTGCTCTGAGGTGTGTACTGGGCCTCATGTTTTTTTTTAATGCAGTATTTCTTGCGGATTGTGTGTCATGTCAAGATCTTCTCTCTTTGTTATAAAATGCATAAAAGACCCAACATTTGAGCTAATTTTGAGCTAACTGCTTCCTATGTTTCAAAGCTAGCTGCAAATCTTGCAAAACAAAATATGACTTCACTTGACTGGGTACTTTCTTTGCTTCATCTAGTGGACTGAAAACACAACTGGTTGAGTCTTCAAGAGAGTATGCAACATTTACATGAATATATATGAATCATAAAAGATTGAGCCATGCGTTTAGGGATCGACGGATCACCCTAAGTGTCAAGTATCGCGACCGATCACTGAATCAATCTTTTGTCCCACCCCTAGTGGAAGATACGGTGAGATGATGAGAGGCAGATGATCCACTGTTGAGACCCCAAAAAGGAGCAGCCAAATGATGTTGAAATATTCCAAGGAAAAAAGTTGCAAATTAGAAAGAAAAAAGTCACAAAAAAACTGTAGTTCTGAGAGAAAAAAAGTCTGAAATATACTGACCAGCATTGAAAACACACCATTCTCAAAGAGTCAGTATTTTCATTGGAATAGATTACAATTCAATTCAATTTTATTTATACAGCGCCAAGTCCCAACACAGGTCATCTCAAGGCATTTTACAAAAAAGGGTGGGTTTAGGCCACGCTCTCAAATTTATAGAACCCAGCAGAGACCCCTAAGAGCTAGAACTGCGGCGACACAGGCAAGGAAAAACTTCCCTTTAATGGGCAGAAACCTCGAGTGGAGCCATAGCTCACAGAGGACGGCCAACCGCCTCTACCGGCTGGGTTGAAAAATAATTACAGTGTGGTGACACTAGACACAGCGGGCGGAAATTCCTGTCAAACCCAGCAGCAGGACTGGAGGAAGCAGAGGACAATTTACATACGGACAGTGAGCCACAAGGGGCAGCCAGACGGGGCTGTTACGTATGCGTCCCCCCGAGAGCTGATGTCATGCTAATGTTGTGTATTGACTGATGTGTATTAGATGACAATAGCTATGCTAATGTGCCCTGCATTCTCTCTGTCTGTATAACGGTATAAAAGAGCTGGTGACTCTACCAGGGACTCGGCCCCAGCGGGCAACGCTGGGGTCTACAGGCTGTATTCATGTTAGAGCAGGGGTGGGCAAATTTTTTGACTAGTGGGCCACAACGGGTTCTAGAATTTGACAGGGGGGCCACACCAGGAGCAGATGGATGGAGTATTTTGGTGACCCGCCTCATAGGAGAACAAAATATATCATGGGATATGTAGAAAACATGTGCTTTAATATCAACTGAAAATGAACAAAGGCATTACAACAAAATATCTGTCTTTGAAGCCCTACAGTACTCAGCTCTTTATTGAAATGGAACAGTTACTATTTAAAAGCACTTAAAGTTCTGTTATCTGTCAGGATCTCATCATTATTTCTCTCCTCCTGACGGTCTTTATTTCTAAACGGTAGGAGATGCATATGCTCTTGTCCTTCTTCTTCTATTCAATGTTCGTCCCCAGCTCCAAAACTCAACAACAACCAGCGCAGATGGAACAGAGTCACGGTGCGCCAGTATGCGGAGCGCGTTATATTTGATCTGGTGCACATTGTTTATTTGGAGAACGTATGTGCACCTGTGCACCACTTATATGCACCCCTTAACAGAAATGATATGCAACATGTAAGGCTTATTGAACAAATTATTTTTCAAATGCATTTTTCCCATAACAGAAGGGAGAAACTTACTTTCAGTTTCAGTGGCAAAAGTGTTGCTGGTCTCCATTTTTATCCAGAGCATCAAAGTCTGGACTTAGTTTAGTTGTGGCGATTCTCAGGATGGATCTGAGGTGTTGGTCTGTGAACTTGGACCTGCGGCTGCCTTTGTTCATGTTCATGACGCTGGACGTCTGTTCACACATGTAGGTGGAGCCGAACAGCGCCACCATCTTCTGTTCCGTCCTCCGGAGGTTTGGAAACGAGGCTTCATTAAGTGAAGCATAAAAGTCCTTCAGTTTCAGAGCTGAACTTCTCTTTTAAGACGGGGTCAGACTGAAGAGCCATCAGTTCCAGCTGCAGCTCCTCTGGTTCTCTTTCAGGCTCTTTTGACAGTGGACAGGCCACCAGCTGAAGTCACTTGTCAGTTTGTTCACAATCAGAAAACCAACAGCAGAATTCTCCGTGCAGCGCATCCAGCGACTCGCTGTGCTTCTTCACTTTTGCGTGGCTCGTGTGGGAAAATGAGGGAATGACTTATTTAAACTTTGTCTGGAGAATAAAGCCAGCTTGGATTTAAAGGTTTTCACGTTTGTGTTCATGTCATGCACTAACTGACCCTTAGGTCCGCTCATCTTTACAGAAGGACTGAGGGGTCAAAGAGTAAAGCACAAATGTGGAGTAGTACACTGCACCTCAACAAGGGTAAATGTATCTAGAGTGCGCCATCTGGTGGAAAAGCGTGAGAATTGCAAGGGAAATAAAACATTAACAAGGTTTATTAATATAATTTCTTCAAGTTCGGCGGGCCGGATTAAAAAGCTTAACGGGCCGCATATGGCCCCCGGGCCGTAGTTTGCCCATGCCTGTGTTAGAGGGTCAATAAAGAATCTGTGTCGACCTACGCTCGTGCCTCGCCTCCACATCCTTTCATTTGCATCCTCTACATTGGTGACCTGACGTGAAATGGACTATCTCCCCCTTATGCCGCACACCACATTGGTGACCTGACGTGGGATGACCGTCTGCTTCCTCTCACCACGCCGTGGATTCCAGAGACTGGGGATCACCTACATCCTTCGCATCCACACAGGAGCACGCGCGCCTTGTCCTCTCTCCATAATGGCGACCTCCAGTGCCGGACGGAGAGCGCGGCGCTGGGACCGAGACGCACGAGGATCAGCGACACAAGCAATGCACAGAAACAGCCTGAATGGGGAAGATCATCAGAGCCGACTGCGTTGATTTCCACCAAGCTCCCCGAACCTGACTCACCTCCCAACAGCGGACCTCCCACGCACAGAAGCCCCACGCACACACTGCAGGATTATGAGAACAGCACAACTGGAAGCTATGTGTCCGAGGCACGCGCCACGCACCAGGGACAAACCGGCTCCACAGACTTATACATTGTCCTCCGCCGCTGCACATGCCCGAGAAACACGGCTCATCGCCATCCTCGGAACTTTAGGGCTGCTCACACACCTAAAGCAGACATGCAGCTCACTCACAGGACTTTGTATGGGTTTCTCAGCCACGGCGCACAATGGGGATTTAGCCAATTGCTGTCCCCGATGGCTTTAGGGCTGCTTCCACACCTAAAGCCAAACCGCCAAGTCCCTCACACAGTTTCAGTTTTTTTTTTTCCACAGCCGCTACACATCCTCGCAAGACCGAGCCGCGAAAGGAGTAAGAGACTTAATTTTTTTTTTCACAACCACTGTCTTTTCCACCCCTCCCCCTTTCCTCCCACAGACTTACAGGCCCTCCAAAACTCCTCACCAGCAGAGAGTTCGACCGGAGCGGTAACCCCCCCCCCCGCAGCCTCCACTGGCGTCAACTTGAGCCCAAACGACAGGGGGGTCACAGCCCTTTCTGGGTGTTCGGGGGGGCCTGTGTGGTGACACTAGACAAAGCGGGGGGACATTCCTGTCACACCCAGCAGCAGGACTGGAGGAAGCAGAGGACAATTTACATGCGGACAGAGACCCACAAGGGGCAGCCAGACGGGACTGTTATGTATGCGCCCACAAGAGCTGATGTCATGCTAATGTTGTGTATTGACTGATGTGTATTAGATTACAATAGCTATGTTAATGTGCCATGCATTCTCTCTGTCTGTATAACGGTATAAAAGTGCTTGTGATTCTACCAGGGACTCGGCCCCAGCGGGCAACGCTGGGGTCTACAGGCTGTATTCATGTTAGAGGGTCAATAAAGAATCTGTGTCGACCTACGCTCATGCCTCGCCTCCACATCCTTTCATTTGCACCCTCTACAACAGCATGAAAAATATTGGTGAATAAGGGTAACAATGCCTGGCAGAGAATGCTTCGTAGAAAAATAGTTTCCATAACGATTTCCTGTTTACTGCATGAAACGTATCGCCGTCGTCGGCCTCCGTCAGTCTATGATGACCATGGAAGAGAATCCTAAACATCTACTCTGCTGGAACAACACCGCCTGTGGCTGAACAGGCCGATGCGCGAATGGCAGTCCCTGTCACACAGGTTGCACTTGTGGGTGGTCTCCGTGCTACTGGGTCTGTGGTGATTCTTCCTGCAGGTCATTTTTTCCTCTGCTGCAGCAGTCAGGCTCTCTTCACCCGCCTTGAGCTGCCTGGTAAGGGTGCCTCTCCATTTTGAGCGGTCCGTTGCAAGGTCCCCCCAGTGCTCTGTGTTGATCTCCAGGGTCTTCATGTCTCTCTTGCAGACGTCTCTAAAGCGCAGCTGTGAGCGGCCAAAGTCTCTCCTGCCAGTCGCCAGTTCTCCGTAGAGGACGTCTTTGGGGATTCTACCATCCTCCATACGGTGAACGTGGCCAAGCCAGTGGAGCCTGCACTGCCTGAGTAGAGTGAACATGGAGGGAAGGCCGGCGCAAGACAGAACTTCTGTGTTGGGCACTTTGTCCTGCCAGGATATGACCAGGATGTGGCAAATGCAGCGAAAGTGGAAGGAGTTCAGTCTCGTTTCCTGCCGGGCGTATGTTGTCCACGTCTCACTCCCATAGAGCAGTGTGCTGATGACGCAGGCGTTGTACACTGCCATCTTCGTCTTGACAGAGAGTTTGGGATTCTTCCACACTAGTGTGGTGAGGCGAGCGAGTGTGAAGGCTGATTTTCCAATCCTCTTGTTGATCTCTGTATCAAGGGAGAGGTTGTTGCTGATCGTGGACCCCAGGTAAGTGAACTGATTCATGACCTCCAGCTCGTAGTCGTCGATGGTGATTGGTGCTTCCGTGCCTTGCGCCAAGACGTTAGTCTTCTTCAGGCTGATGGTAAGCCCGAAGTCCTTGCATACCTGGGAGAAGCGGTCCATCAGGGTCTGAAGCTCCTGCTGTGTGTGGGTTGCGACTGCAGCGTCGTCTGCGAACAGCATGTCTCTGATTAGAGCCTCACGTACTTTGGTTCTGGCTTTCAGGCGAGTGAGGTTGAAAAGCCTGCTTTCAGATCTTGTGGGCAGGTAGATTCCCTTTGTTGCTGTGCTGAAGGCATGCCTCAGGAGCATAGCAAAGAAAATCTCAAAGAGGGTTGGCACAAGTACACAGCCCTGTTTCACTCTGCTGCGTATGTTGAATGGCTCTGAGATGTTGCCGTTGTGCTGCACTATCCCCTGCATGTTGGTGTGAAACGATTCGATGAGGCTTTGCAACTTTGGTGGGCATCCTATCTTTGGCAGGATCTTGAAAAGGCCCTCTCTGCTGACCAGATCGAACGCTTTGGTGAGGTCGATGAAGGCGACGTACAGGGGCATGTTCTGTTCTCTGCATTTCTCCTGGAGTTGGCAGATGGAGAATATCATGTCTACCGTCGATCGCTCAGCGCGGAAGCCACACTGAGACTCGGGGTAGACACGTTGGGCAAGCTTCTGTAGACGAACGAGAACAACTCGTGCGTAGACTTTGCCTACAACGCTGAGGAGGGAGATGCCCCTGTAGTTGTTGCAGTCGCTTCTCTCCCCTTTGTTTTTGTAGAGGGTGATGATCTTGGTGTCCCTCATGTCCTGTGGTACGGCACCTTCCTTCCAGCACTGGCAGAGGACGTCATGCAATGGCAGCAGTAGGATGGTCTTGTAGTGCTTGATCAGGTCGGGGGGGTATGCCATCGTTGCCGGGTACCTTGCCAGCGGCCAAGCTATCAATGGCCTTGCTGAGTTCATTGATGGTTGGCTCGGTGTCAAGTTCGCCCATGGATGGCAGGCAGTCGATGGCATCAAGGGCTGACGGTGTCACGGTGTTCTGTCTGGAGTAGAGGTCGGAGTAGTGTTCCACCCATCTCTCCATCTGCTTGTTCTTTTCTGTGATCATCTCCCCAGTGGAGGATTTGAGGGGGGCCGTCTTGCTCTGAGCCAGACCAAGTGCTTTCTTGATGCCATCGTACATACCACGGATGGTCCCTGTTATGGCAGCGGTTTGAATGTCTTGGCTGAGCTGAGTCCAGTACTCGTTGGCACAGCGCCGAGCAGTCTGCTGAACTTTGCTTCTCGCAGCCCTGAGAATGTGGATATTCTTCTCGTTTGGGTACTTCTTGTACTCAGCAAGTGCTGAACGCTTGGCTTCAATGACGGGGGTCATCTCGGTCAACTTGGCATCAAACCAGTCCTGTGACTTCGAGGTCTTCCTCCCAAAGGTAGCCAAGGCTGTGCGGTGGATGGTGTTTCGCAGCTCTTCCCACTTCTGCTTTGCAGATTCTCCTTCTTGTGGTACACCAAGTTCCTTCTCAAAGGTGGAGGCAAACTGCTCAACAAGTTCTGGCTGGGCCATCTTGCTGGTGTCAATCGGTGTCTTTCCAGGCTGTCTAGCACGATGGAATTTCTTCAGCTGCAGCTTGACCTTGCAACACACCAATGAATGGTCTGTGTCACAATCTACACTCTGGAACAAATGGGTGATTAGCACGTTCTTCAGTGAGGTGCGCCTGGTCAGGATCAAGTCCAGCTGGTGCCAGTGCTTTGAGCGCGGATGTTGCCAGGAAACCTTGTGTTGGGGCTTGGTCTTGAAGAACGAGTTTGTGATGCACAGATCGTGATATGTGCAGAACTCGAGCAGCCGCTGTCCGTTGTCGTTCATTCTGCCCACGCCAAATGGTCCAAGACAGAAGGGCCAGGAGTCGTGGTCAGCACCCACTCTGGCATTGAAGTCTCCAAGGAGAATGAGTTGTTCAGAGTTGGGGATGATCCTGACAGTTGTTGCGAGATTCTCGTAGAACTCATCTTTTCTGGTGTGGCTGTCAGTGTTGGGGCATACACACTGACAAGGGTGACTGGGCCTTGAGTGGTGTTGAGGCGGAGGGTGAGGAGTCGTGCAGAGCCATTGCTGCCCAGTTCCACCATCTTCAGCAAGGTGTTCTTCACTGCGAAGCCCACTCCGTGTTCCCTGTGTTCGTCACTGCCCTTTCCCTGCCAGTAGAACGTGTAGTCCTTCTCTCTCAGTGTGCCTGCGTCAGCCAACCGTGTTTCCTGGAGAGTGGCGATATCCACTCCCAGTCTCTTCAGCTCATTACTGATGATGGTGTAGCCGCCATATGGGAAACATAATGACTCACATCTTAGATAAGAACAAAGAGCAGAGTTTTCTGGGTGATAACAGGAAGTGGTGAGATTGTGATCCTTTGTGTGTCAGAGACTGCGAGGGGGATGTTAAGGGATTAAGGAAGTGAATGCAATGTGACCCTTGATGTGAATGCAAATGTGAACTTTGATGTGTAGAAGCAGCTGTAGGAAGACCTGGTATTTAAAGGGAGAGTTTTGTCTGTGATGTTCTCTTTCTACGATGCTTATGTGTGAGACATGTAATAAACTGCCTGAGACAAACTTGCCTCATCTTTTACACACTCCACACTGGTGACCCAAGACGAAGTATGCAACACGAAGAGAATTCCCCGGAGCCAGCCTCGTTGGGATCCCGCAGCCAAGCGCACGCCGTTACAATCCAGCTACCGGATTTTTGGCAGCACAATCCGCGCTCCTGGTTCCACCTGGTTGAGGCACAGTTCGTCCTCCGGGGGATATCGGCGGATGACACGAAATTCTACCATGTGGTTGCAAAGCGCGACACCCACACGGCTCAGCATGTGAAGAGCCTGCTGGATCAGCCACCAACCAGCGACAAGTACGGCGCATTGAAGGCTGCACTCATCCAGCACTACACACTGTCGGTTGAGGAGAGAGCAGAGAGACTCCTGACACGGAATGGGTTAGGAGACTGGTCGGCTATTGACCTGATGGAGAGGATGCTGAGATTGAAGGGCTCGGGCGACGACCACTTCATTTTTACCCACCTCTTCCTCAGGAACCTTCCGTCGGTGACGAGAGCGGCCCTGGCCAGTTCGTTGTTGCTGGCCAAGCGGGACTACCGTGCGCTGGCCCAGGAGGCACACCAGATCATCATGGCCAGCAGAGAGTTCGCGACCACGGCAGCAGCGACAGAGCTTGGCGTGACGGCTGGAGATGGCGAGGAGCCATTGACGGCGGTAGTGGAACCACCGATGATGGCGGCCGCGGGGGCCAAGGAACGTGGAGGAGACGCCCTTTGTTTCTACCATCGCTGCTTTGCAGAGAAGGCACGCAAATGTATACCACTGTGCCAGTTCAAGCGCTCGGGAAACGCCAAGACCGGGGGTCGGTAGCAGCTGCAGCCCTCGGGGAGGAGAACAAGCTGCTCTACTTGACGGACGCACGCTCGGGGAAGCATTTCCTCGTGGACACCGGCGCCCAGTTGAGTTTCATCATGCCATCCTACGCCGACCGGCTGGCAGGATCCAGCGGCCCCGAGATGGCAGCAGCAAATGGCTCAGAGATTAAGACCTTTGGTGAGAGGACTCTACTCCTGTCGCTACACGGCCGTGCATTTGAGTGGACTTTTGTCGTAGCAGCATTGAATTTCAATATATTGGGGGCTGATTTTTTGTGCTCACATGGTTTGTTGGTTGATGTTGCTAACAGGCGCCTGGTTAATGCACTGTCCTTTGATTCTATCCCCTGTACAGCTCGAGCGTCCCAGCCAACAGCACAAGCCAACGTCACAGCTGCAAGCGGTAAGTTCCACACACTGCTCACTCAGTTCCCAGCACTCACGGTCCCGACATTTTCGGCGGATGTCGCTAAACACGGGGTGGAACATTTTATTACCACCACCGGGCCGCCCGTTTTTGAAAAACCTCGGCGCTTGGACGCAGCTAAACTGGCCATAGCGTGCGAGGAGTTCGCCAACCTGGAGAGGTTGGGCATCGTCAGGCGTTCAAACAGCCCATGGGCTTCCCCGCTATACATGGTCCCTAAAGCTGATGGTTCGTGGCGACCTTGCGGGGATTTCCGCAGGTTGAACAACGCCACAGCGCATGACCACTACCCAATTCCTCACATCCAAAATTTTTCTGTTCACTTGGCGGGAGCGCATTTTTTTTCTAAAATAGACTTGGTCCGCGGTTACCACCAAGTCCCAGTGCACGCTGAGGACATACCCAAAACAGCGGTAATAACTGCATTTGGTCTATTCAAGTTTTTGCGCATGCCATTCGGGCTTAAAGGGGCTTCACAGACGTTCCAACGCATGATGGACGCGGTGCTGCGCAATCTCCCTTTTGTAGTCGTCTACCTGGACGATATCTTGGTAGCCAGCGCGTCCGAAGACGAACACGAAAACCACCTCACGGCGGTTTTCCGGAGGTTGGGAGAGCACGGTTTAACCCCTTGCACTCCGGTCAATTTCCCTAAAAACTCCAAAAAATAATGTGCCCAAAGTAAATCGAAAGCTGTTCTTCAACCCTTTGCAGCATCTTCATGGGTTTGCTCTCATTTAAAAGAAAACACTTTGAATTTTTTAGCAAAAAAACCATGATCTCTCTAAGTGCTCCAGCCACTGAGTTACAGTCATCTAAACATAGTGAACTTGAAGAAAATAAATTTGGCTGGAAAATGCAACAGAAATGTAGAACCAAGTGTTATCCAGCTGAGGTCCAAATTTTGTAACAATACCACAAAAAATGAATATATTACACAGCTTTGTTCTCAGGCTGTTCCCAGGCGTTTTGGAAGTGTGCCAAATTGTGCCAAATGGCACAGCTTGGAAAAACGTCTGTAACTTTTGAATGATTCAATGTAGAAGCTTCATTTAGGGCTCTAATGAAAGGTCACATTCAGGGCTGTGTCTGTGTGTGGGGGGGGGGTTGTCCCCCCCCCACTACAAAGGACGGAGATCGGCCCTCGCTACATGACGGATTACAGTCGGATGTGGCATGTTTCCACAGCAACGCTGTCACCACGGCTCCCCCCCCCTCGCTACTGTGTGTGTGTGGGGGGGGGGGGTTGTCCCCCCCCCCTCGCTACAGAGGTCAGCCATCGGCCATCGGTACATGATGGAATAGACTCATATGGCTCGTGCGCACTAGGACGCAGAGACTTGCCCGTCCACGGTACAACGGAGCGCAAGAGATTAATAATCAACCCAGCGAAGTGTCAGTTCGGGGTAACGCAGATTGATTTTTTGGGGCATCGTGTCTCTCCCGAAGGAGCGGTCCCGCAGCTAAACTGGCCATAGCGCGCGAGGAGTTCACCAACCTTGAGAGGTTGGGCATCATTAGGCACTCAAACAGCCCATGGGCTTTCCCGCTACACATGGTCCCTAAAGCTGAGGGTTCGTGGCGACCTTGCGGGGATTTCCGCAGGTTGAAAAACGCCACAGCGCACGACCGCTACCCAATTCCTTACATTCAGGATTTTTCCGTTCACCTTGCAGGAGCGCGCGTTTTTTCTAAAATAGACCTGGTCCGCGGTTACCACCAAGTCCCAGTGTGCGCTGAGGACATACCCAAAACAGCGGTAATAACTCCGTTCGGTTTATTCGAGTTTTTGCGCATGCCTTTTGGGCTTAAAGGGGCTGCACAGACATTCCAACGCATGATGGATGCAGTGCTGCGCAATCTCCCTTTCGTGTTCGTCTACCTGGACGATATCTTGGTAGCCAGTGTGTCCGAAGACGAACTTGAAACCCACCTCACGACGGTTTTCCGGAGGTTGGAAGAGCACGGGTTAATAATCAACCCAGCGAAATGTCAGTTCGAGTTGACGGGGATTGATTTTTTGGGGTACCGCATCTCTCCTGAAGGAGCAGTCCCGCTGCCTGACAAAATGCGCACAGTGGCAGATTTTCCCCGGCCGCAAACAATCAGGGCGCTACAAGAATTTTTGGGAATGGTGAACTTTTATAACCATTTCCTTCCCCGCGCAGCGCAGCTCATGCAACCACTGTACGCCGCGCTCAAAAAACAGAAACCCGCGGATAAGGTCGAATGGACCCCAGAGCAAGAGCGGGCGTTCTTGGAAGTCAAAACAGCCCTGGCAAACGCCGCATTGCTGGCACATCCAGACCCAACGGCCCGCATAGCGCTCACCACTGATGCTTCAGATGTGGCCATAGGGGTGGTTGTGGAGCAGCGCGTAGCCGGGGCTTGGCAGCCGCTCGCCTTTTTCAGCAGGACTTTGCGCGACAGTGAACATAAATACAGTGCGTTCGACAGGGAGTTGCTGGCTCTCCACCTGGCCATTCGCCACTTCCAGTTCTGGCTGGAAGGGCCAAGTTTCACCGCGTTCGTTGACCACAAGCCGCTAACATTCGCGATGGCCAAGGTTTCAGAACCGTGGTTGGGCCGGCAGCAGAGACAGCTGGCCGCAATCTCAGAGTTTACTACCAATATTCAGCATGTGTCGGGTAAACTGAAATGTAGTGGCAGACTGCCTCTCGCACGCTGTGGCGGCCCCAGTCTGCGTGGGGATAGATTACGCAGCCATGGCCGCGGAGCAGGTTAGTGACGCGGATGTCTCCACGGGGCACCCACGTCCCGTGGTCCCGGCCGTGTGGCGCCGCCGCGTGTTTGACTAGATTCATTCTTTGGCGCACCCGGGAGTGCTCACGTCGGTCAAAATGGTAGGGGAGAAATTCGTGTGGCCGAGCCTTCACAAACAAGTGAAAGAGTGGGCGGCAGCCTGCGTGGCGTGCCAACGAGCCAAAGTACACAGACACATGAAGGCTCCCTTGGAGCCGTTTCACATTCCGGCTAAGAGGTTCAACCATGTTCACGTGGACCTCGTGGACCCCCTTCCGCCATAACACCACCTGCACACACCTCCTGACAATGGTGGACCGCACCACGCGCTGGCTGGAAGTGGTTCCGCTGGCGGCAACCACAGCCGAGGAGGTGGCGCGTGCGTTTTTAACAGCATGGGTGGCGCGTTTTGGAATCCCGTCGGACATTATGTCCGACTGAGGCCCTCAATTTGTTTCCAAACTCTGGTCAACAATAGCCCGCAGCCTGGGTGTCACAATTCACCGCACAACTGCGTACAATCCACAGGCTAATGGGTTATGCAAACGTTTTCATAGATCATTGAAAGACGCTCTCAGGGCTTCACTGACGGATGCAAATTGGGTAGACAAGCTACCGTGGGTTTTATTGGGGTTACGTTCTGCGCCTAAAGAGGATCTGGCAGCTTCCCCAGCTGAACTCGTTTTTGCGCAACCACTTCGGCTGCCCGGGGAGTTTCTGCCAGATAATCCCGCGCCGGGCAGCTCCCTGTCTCAGCTGTTGCAGCGTAGCATAGACACAAGCACGCTGCCGGGCCCTGCCCACCACAGTTTTCCGTGTGTTTTTGTGCCTAAAACTTCTACAAACGCAGAGTTCATGTTTGTCAGACACGACGCCCATCGCCCTCCACTGTGCCCACCCTATAATGGACCGTTCAGAGTGCTGGAAACAGTGGACAAGCATTTTTTGCTAGATTTGGGGGGTAGGAGGGAAAAGATTGGCATAGACAGACTCAAACCCGCTTTCGTGGTGGCGCACAAGTAAGTGCTGTTGGCGAGGGCCCCTCGTCATGGAAGACCCCCACGGGGAGCTCCCCAGAGAAAAGATTCCCCAGAGCACCCACACGGACAGACAAAATGTTTTACCCACCAAACATCAACCCCCCAGCATGACAGTGCCGCAGAGGCGGTGAATCCTGGTTACAGCAGATACGGGAGAAGACTGAAGCCCAAGCAGCATTTGGATTGATGTTTAATGGTTCTATCACAGCATACAGACTGTTATTCTATTGCTCTATCCAAGATGCTCGGGGGGATCGTATGGCGGCACATGGGGAGAGCATAATTGTGTAACATCTTAGACAAGAACAAAGAGCAGAGGTTCCCTGGTGAGATAACAGGGAGGTGTGAAGGATGAATGCAGTGTGACCTTTTGTGTGTTAGAAACTTCTAGAGGAATGGTAAAGGATTAAGGAAGTGAATGCAATGTGACCTTTTGTGTGTTAGAAGCTTCTAGAGGAATGCCATGCTATTTAAGAGAAGAGTCTCTGCTGAGATGTCATTCTGTCTATGCTTCTTGTGTGAGATGTGTAATAAATCGTCTGAGTCAAATCCACCTCTTCATTTACACGATCCACAGTTAACACATTTAAAGTTATTGAAATTGTGGGATTTGGTTGATTATTATAAAGCACAATTAATGTTTAGAAAAAAAGAAAAAACCTTTTTGCATAATCAATCAATTTACTAAAATAGTTATAAAATCCATAAGTTGCATACTTTTAATAAAATTATTATAAAGTATAGCTTAAATTTTTGAAAAATGAAAACATAAGAGCTAAAGACTCAATAAAGCTTAATCTGGCATTGATAAACATGTAGGTAGTTGGTTTGATAATATATTTGGCAAATGGGGAAAAAATAATTCAAGGAGCCCTTATAAGTATAATTATTAGTTTATTGATCTTTGTTTTTGCCGATGCTGTTGTATTCCCATGATTAAAGAATAATGATTAAAGAATAAAAATAAAAAAAATAAAAGAAAGATCTATTTTAGTTGCCTTCTCTTCCAAGGACCTGCCTCCATATCAAGGGGACCCACCTGCCCATCTGCCCACCTATTGCCAGGACGATGACGAGGTTGTGCCACGACTGAACCTAGGTGGGGATCTAGAAGACACCGATGAGATAATTTAGGGTCTGCAATAGGGTCTACAATGCACATTTACATGGTGTTAGATTTGCTCTGCTGTGCTAATGTCATGCAGGTTTCCTTTGTGATGAATGATTAATGAAAGAATAGATACATGTATATGAAAGTATTTGTGTATATATATATATATATATATATATATATATATATATATATATAAATGATTTTTTTTTTTTTTTGATTTTGTATACTTTATTGATCCCCAGAGGGGAAATTGAGGGCATCGACCTGGATGGATGAAGCAGCCATGGTACGGCGCTATCCCTTAACCATTCACACACACATTCACACCTAGGGCCACTTTAGAGTCTCCAGTTAACCTAACCTGCATGCTTTTGGCCTGTGGGAGGAAACCAGAGACATCCCGGAGTAAACCCACGCAGATACTGGGAGAACATGCAAACTCCACACAGATCACTTTTGGTCAGGGGCTGGGATCGAACCAGGGATCCCATGGCCAAGGGTGAGTTGCTGTGCTGGTGCAGTGCTAACCACTACGCCACCGCACTGCCCTTTTTTCTAAAGTAACTGTTATTCCCAATTTTTTTTTTTGATTTTGTATACTTTATTGATCCCCAGAGGGGATAATATACTGTATATATATATATATATATATATATATATATATATATATATATTGTCACGCCGCGCCATTCATCAGCGGCGCCACCTGCTCACGCACCTGCCAATCATCAGCGGCGAGGGATAAAGGCCGTCTCGCCCGGAGGCTCGGCCTGAAGCCGTCAGACTTCGTCCCTCACCGTTGTGAGCATACTTCCCTTCAGCGTAACCATTTTGGTAAGAAGATCGCTTACCTTTTCTCTTCAGTCTTCTCCCCTGTGCACAGGTGGATTTCCCAGCGGCGGACATCTCCTCTCCATCGCCCAATCCTCGCTGCTGCACGGAGCTCTCCAGGTGGCTGTCTTCCGGGCTTCACCCCCTTGTTGTGCCAGCTGTCCTGACCCACCAAGTAAGTCCTTCTCTCGCCATAAATTCCTCCTGTGTTGGTGTATGCCCGTCACCCTCTCCCTGTGCTCTCTCCATAGGGTTGCTCGGCTGTACGGTCACCTGCCTCTGTGCCTGGAGCAGACACCATCACCAACACATTTACATCCCGCAGACACGCACTCATTCACTCCTGTTGTTAATAAACTCTTTGAACTACTCTAAGCCTGTGTGTGTGCGTCTCCTGAGCCGTGCGTTATGTCAGTACGGCTTCAGCAGAGCGGCTCGGCGGACGGCGGGCTCGCACACCGGTTTTCCACTCTCGAGGCTAGAGTGGATCAAATAGCTTATCAACAACAGGTGATCTTTAATCAATTATTGAATTTAACTAACCGGTTGGGCCGCTTGGATCCTCAACAGCCGTTCCCCCCGGCTCGCCAGGGTGGCGCGGCTCCTGCTGTTCCAGCGGCCGTCCAGCCGGCTCCAGTGGCACCGGTTCGGCTCACACCGATTCCGACCCCCGCCCGCTTTAGCGGTAAGCTCGGCGGAGCGCGGGGGTTCATTATGCAGTGTGAGTCCGTGTTCCACCGTGTGCCCGGAGATTTTCCCTCGGATCACAGTTGGATTGGTTACATAGGGAATCTTCTGGAGGGGCGTGCGTTAACTTGGACCTACGCCGTAATGGCGAGGCCCAGTTATGCCACCCTCACCTATGACCAGTTCGTGAGGCGCTTCCTGGAGGTCTTTGACCATTCTCAAACCGAGACGGTCCAGGTCGATCGGCTCCTCGCTCTCCAGCAGGGAGGCCGGTCGGCAGCGGACTACTCGGTCGACTTCCGGGTAGCGGCGGAGGAATTGGGCTGGGAGGATCGCTCCCTCTGTGGCCTGTTCCTCCGCAGCCTCAATAGTGATCTGAGGGATGAACTGGCTGGACGGGATATCCCTGGGACGCTAGCGGAGCTGACATCCTTAGCGATAAGTTTGGATAACAGGCTGCGCGAGCGCTCCTCGGGGCGGAAGTCTTCTTCTTCTCGCCCTCGTGGAGTCTCGCCGCACCTGTTCCAAGCTCGCCCCCTGGCGGCGCCGCCAGCATTGTGCCCCGAGGAGTCGGAGCCGATGGTGACGGGCTGGACCAAGCTTTCCCCTGCGGAGAAACAACGCCGCCGTGAGTTGGGCCTCTGCATGTATTGCGGAGGTGACCAACACACTGTGGAGCGTTGCCCGCGGAAAGCCAGTCGGCGGGGTCCGCGAATCGCTGTAGGGAGCCTCGCGGATCCCAACCGGTTAGACTCTCTCACCCAATTAAAGCTGCCCATCCGTTTTTGCCACAATCCCACTGGGCACCTCACCCACGCACTGGTGGATTCGGGCGCAGAGGGCAGCTTCATTTCACAAGGCCTGGCAACCCGATTGGGCATCCGCTGTCAGGCATTAAAACACCCCATCTCCCTGGTCCATCTCTCCCGTGCCTCCCTTGGGAGAGTTTCTCACCAGACCATGCCTGTCCCAGTCATCATCTCAGGGAACCACCGGGAGGAGATGGTATTTTACGTCCTGCCCAACTCTGTGTCGCCCGTCATCCTGGGGTATCCCTGGCTACGCCTCCACAACCCTGTCCTGGACTGGAGGTCCGCTGGGGTATCGGCATGGAGTACCTTCTGTATGGGCACCTGCCTTCAGTCCGCTGCCTGCTCCCCATCCGCGGCTCCCCCTGTGGCGGATACAGCACCTCCGGACCTGTCACTGGTGCCTCCAGAATTTCACGACCTGGGTATGGTATTTAGCAAATCGAAAGCTATGTCTCTTCCCCCGCATCGACCATATGACTGTGCCATCAACCTCCGCCAGGGGGCTCCCCTGCCATCTGGTCGGCTCTACAGCCTGTCGGCGCCGGAGAAGGAGACCATGAATACATACCTAAAGGAATCTCTGAGCGCTGGGATTATTCGCCCATCGTCGTCACCCGTGGGGGCAGGGTTTTTCTTTGTCGGGAAAAAGGACGGATCCCTCCGCCCCTGCATAGACTACCGAGCGCTGAATGACATCACTGAGAGGGACCGTTACACCCTGCCCCTCATGGACACTGCCTTTCACTCCCTCCAGGGGGCGACCTGGTTTACCAAGCTGGATTTACGCAGCGCTTACCACCTCGTCCGGATCCGGGAGGGAGATGAATGGAAGACAGCCTTCCGTACCCCGAACGGCCACTTTGAGTATCTCGTCATGCCGTTCGGGCTGACCAACGCTCCTGCCGTCTTTCAGCGCCTCATTAATGACGTCCTCCGGGATTTCATCGGCCTTTTTGTGTTCGTCTACCTGGATGACATCCTTATCTTCTCCAGGTCCAGGGACGAGCACCAGGTCCATGTGAGGCGGGTCCTCCAAAGACTGCTGGAGAATCGTCTGTACGTGAAGGCTGAGAAATGCGAATTCTACGCTAGGACCACATCCTTCCTGGGATTCATCATCGCTCAAGATCAGGTGCTCCCAGACCCAGAGAAGGTGAAGGCGGTGGTGGAGTGGCCTACTCCCGCATCCCGGAAGCAGGTGCAACAGTTTGTTGGCTTCGCCAATTTTTACCGCCGCTTTGTCCCAAATTTCAGCTCGATCGTCGGACCGCTGACCCGCCTCACGTCCCCGAAGGTCCCGTTCCGGTGGACTGAAGAGGTCGCTGCTGCCTTTAGGGCGCTGAAGGCGGAGTTCTCCTCCTCCCGGGTCCTTCGCCAGGTCGACCCCGCGCTGCAGTGCATTGTGGAGGTGGACGCATCGGACACGGGAGTGGGAGCAGTGTTATCCCAGCGGTCACCTGACGATGGCGCCAAGCGGCCGTGCGCCTTCTTCTCCCGGCGCCTGTCCCCGGCGGAGAGGAACTACGATGTGGGGGACAGAGAGCTCCTGGCCATTAAACTCGCCTTACAGGAGTGGCGCCACTGGCTAGAGGGGGCGGACCTGCCGTTTGTGGTCCTGACGGACCACAAGAACTTAGAGTATTTACGATCTGCCAAGCGCCTGAATGCCCGCCAGGCGCGCTGGTCTTTGTTCTTCGCCAGGTTCCGCTTCTCGATCACCTTCAGGCCGGGCTCCAAAAACGGCCTGCCTGACGCCCTCTCTAGGCAGTTCACCCCCGTGGAGGCTGAGGAGACGCCCCACACTATCCTGCCCAGGTCGTGCGTCCTCGGTGCCATCTCTTGGGACATTGAAGACAAGATCCGGAAGGCGCAGGAGGTGGAACCTGATCCTGGCGGCGGACCGGAGGGAAGACTGTTCGTCCCATCT
This sequence comes from Pholidichthys leucotaenia, assembly GCA_020510985.1. Lineage (NCBI taxonomy): Eukaryota > Metazoa > Chordata > Actinopteri > Cichliformes > Pholidichthyidae > Pholidichthys > Pholidichthys leucotaenia. The sequence goes on from CM035849.1 coordinate 13,800,329, forward strand.
GCGGTCCGAGGAGAGGTCATCCACTGGCTCCACACCTCCCGGCTCACCTGTCATCCCGGCACCTCTCGGATGATCAGCCTCCTCCAGCGGTCCTTTTGGTGGCCAGGCCTGCGGAGGGATGCAGCCCGCTACGCCCGGGCTTGCCCAATCTGTGCCACCAGCAAGTCGGGAAATGCCCCCCCAGCGGGTCTGCTCCAGCCTCTGCCCGTCCCCGGCAGGCCCTGGTCGCACATCGCACTGGACTTCGTCACCGGACTCCCCGTTTCCAACTCCTTTGACACCGTCCTGACCATTGTGGACCGTTTCTCCAAGGCGGCGCACTTCATTCCCCTGCGGGGTCTCCCTACTGCCCTGGAGACGGCGGGCCTCCTCGTCCAACACGTGGTCAGACTGCACGGGATTCCGGTGGACGTGGTCTCGGACCGGGGCCCCCAATTTTCGTCCGAGGTTTGGAGATCCTTCTGTAACGCCATCGGAGCCAAGGTGAGCCTCTCCTCCGGCCATCACCCCCAGTCTAACGGGCAGTGTGAGAGGACCAATCAGGAGCTGGAGGCTGCGCTCCGCTGTGTTACCAGATCCAAGCCGACGTCCTGGAGCAACCATCTCGCCTGGGTGGAGTATGCCCACAACACCGCCCGCTCTTCTGCAACGGGGATGTCCCCCTTCAAGGCGTCCCTGGGTTACGACCCCCCGCTGTTTCCAGCGCAGGAGAACGAGGTGACTGTCCCCTCCGTTAGGGCGCACCTTAGGCAGTTCCGCTCCACCTGGGCTGCCGCGCGTCATGCGCTTTTACGCACAGCGGAGCGCAACAGGACCGTGGCGGACCGGCACAGAAGACCTGCCCCGGCGTACAGAGTTGGGCAACTCGTGTATGTGTCTACCCAGGACGTCACATTAAAAGGCGAGAGGAGGAAGCTGGCACAGCGATTCATGGGTCCCTTTCCCGTCACCCGGATCATCAACCCGGTGGCTGTGCGCGTGGCTATCCCCCCCTCCCTCCGCATCCATCCCACTTTCCATGTGTCGAGGGTGAAACTGGCAGTCACTGACCCCCTTTGCCCTCCTCCTGCAGCGCAACCCGCGCCCCGGATGGTTGGTGGCCATCCGGCCTGGTCCGTCTCCTCCATCCTGGACTCCCGGCGCCGAGGCCGTGGGTTGCAATACCTGGTGGACTGGGAGGGCTATGGGCCCGAGCATCGGCAATGGGTGCCCCCGTCGTTTGTGTTGGACCCATCGCTCATCGCGGACTTCCACCGAGCGCACCCGGATAAGCCATCGCCAGGAGGCGCTGCTAGAGGGGGGAGTACTGTCACGCCGCGCCATTCATCAGCGGCGCCACCTGCTCACGCACCTGCCAATCATCAGCGGCGAGGGATAAAGGCCGTCTCGCCCGGAGGCTCGGCCTGAAGCCGTCAGACTTCGTCCCTCACCGTTGTGAGCATACTTCCCTTCAGCGTAACCATTTTGGTAAGAAGATCGCTTACCTTTTCTCTTCAGTCTTCTCCCCTGTGCACAGGTGGATTTCCCAGCGGCGGACATCTCCTCTCCATCGCCCAATCCTCGCTGCTGCACGGAGCTCTCCAGGTGGCTGTCTTCCGGGCTTCACCCCCTTGTTGTGCCAGCTGTCCTGACCCACCAAGTAAGTCCTTCTCTCGCCATAAATTCCTCCTGTGTTGGTGTATGCCCGTCACCCTCTCCCTGTGCTCTCTCCATAGGGTTGCTCGGCTGTACGGTCACCTGCCTCTGTGCCTGGAGCAGACACCATCACCAACACATTTACATCCCGCAGACACGCACTCATTCACTCCTGTTGTTAATAAACTCTTTGAACTACTCTAAGCCTGTGTGTGTGCGTCTCCTGAGCCGTGCGTTATGTCATATATATATATATATACTGTATATACTGTATGTATATGTATGCATTTTTCCATATATTCAAATACAGCATATGCATAGATAAGGATAGTTTAGTTTTGAATATATTTTACACATATAGGATTGTTAGCTATATTAACCCATGATGTCTGCACCACACCCGATGTTCTCTGGAGAAGTGGTGACCTGAGGGGCGGCAGGTCTATGCAACTGCCCGGAGGAGGACATCACGCACATATAGAACTTTAGAAACACGATACACATAGGGGATAGAATAGGGTTATGAGACATCTCAACAGGGGGAGATGCAAAAACGTTGGTTTAGGTTACTAGATTATAGATAGATAGACAAGATAATGAGGTGCCCCAATAGGACACCTCAACAGGGGGTATTATTGGTATACTGACATGATTGCTCTGTCTTTCTCACACTTCTTTATCTGCTTGCTTAACACGTTACATTGCAGTTTAGTTTACACCCTATAATTCATTTGCTGAAATCAGAATCAGCTCTGCACACAGCAGAGTTGCCATATAAGTGGAAATCAAATGTTACTGAGACAGTGAGGAAACCATCCCCCTTGTATGGAGGGTGGGGGAAGTTATATAAAAACTGTAGGGCCTACTTTTCGGGTTTCACACGCTTGAGGAATTGCCAAAAGAGCTGTGTCCCAGCGCTGCCTGCATCCATATTTCACTTTCAGTAAAAAAGAGAAAGTATACTTCATCTCTCTGCCTGGTTATTTGGCCGTCGTATCAAATCAGAATCAGAATCAGAATCAGAATAAAGTTTATTGCCAAGCACATCTACAAGTAAACAAGTAAACATACGAGGAATTTGACTTGACACTGGGCGCGCCTGATAGGCGCATCCAATGACGCGGCTGCCATGACTAGGCGCCTGTCAGAGATAAAGAGGGATAAAGAGAGCAAGGGTCAAGGAATAAAAACATTAGGCAGAGAGAAAAAACATAGTTCTCAGAATATCGCTCATGCACAGTGAGCCAAATTATGATCACTCAGAAAAAAACCCTCAAATGCACAATTAGCAGACAATAATCACACTTGATACACAAGCAGTCGAGAGAGCAGGTGTGGGATTTGTGTTTACGTCAGTATAAATGGGTCAGTGTGTATGTGTATGTGTTGGGTGCAGTGTGTCAGATATCAGTTACTGGTGGGCAGCAAAGATCTCTTTCTCAGCAGATGTTATGACTAGTGTCTGAAAGTCAGAGGCACATGTCCTTGAGCATGGCAGATGGAAATTCTCTGAGTCAGACGCCCGGCTGTCCTTGAGTTCAGATACTGAACGCCAGATGTTTATGAAAAGAAGAGTCAACATTTATACTGATAATTCATCCTGGAGGGATTGAGTGCTGAGGGGCACCGAAAGTGAAAAAACAGATCAAATCGAATGAACGCTGACTATCAGAGAAAAATTTTGCATCTCTTATGGGTTCAGCGCTCCGTATCGTTGCCAGGCTTTGAAATCATATCCTGGAGTGCTCTCAGCTTCACCGTGATGTTTTCCAACTTTCTGTTCAGTTCTCCATTAATCACCGTGATGTATTCCATTTTCCTCTTCAGTTCTCCATTAGCCGCTATCAGAGTCCTCACCAGCTGGTCGAATTGATGAAAGAGCTTCGCGGGGTCAGCTTTTTGATAAGCTCTGTCCATCTTCTTCAAATTTCGGTACACCAGGACTGTTCCTAAGCCGATAAGAAGAAGTCCTGAGACCGTCACGCCAAATAGATATAAATCTTCTATATCTTCAATTGAAAGGTCGTACAGATACATAAGTTTCCAATTATATGTGTCTCTAATGTAACCCGCAGCAGCAGTACCTGCAGGACAGGTGGGCTCCCCCGGACCCGATTTCCTCGTTGAAAAGACAGTGTCGATTGCATTCAAAGCCCAGCTTATTAAATCCATTTTCGTTAGGATGAATCACCAGTAGAAAGCCACGCAGACACAGACAATAGCAAGCTGGGATCCAGTCAGGGGTGATGCAAGGGGGGAGAAGCAGGAGCAGGAGCAGAAGCGACTGCTCTCTCTGAGTCTAAAATACCTTAAACTAGGGTTTAAGGTATTTTAGACTCAACAGTACCGAAATGAAAACCCAAACGTTAATCAAGCCCACCAAGCTAAAGATGGATGCTAAAGAACCAGAAATGTCTGCAAATATGGAGAAAAGCCGTGGTGTAGAGGAACATGACTATGCCATGGAAACACCACTGCTGAATCAGAGACAGCATGGTAGTGACTCAACCCCACCGACACCGACTGAGTTACTGGCTGAAAAGAAACCAAAGCCTTCAGAGGAGGGTGAGAATCCAGAGGTTTCTAACCAAACTATTCTGGAAGCCATATTGAAACTTGAGAAGAGAATGGATGAGCGGCTAACTCAGCTAGCTGATGTGAAAGAGCAGGCCCCAAAAAGCAGCGCCATGATGGCCAGCCTAGCAAAGACGGTCCAGCTGAACTCAGAGGAAATGAAAGAGTGCCAAAAGAAAATGCAGGATTGGGAAAAACACAATGACCACCTGACTAAATAGGTTAACGATCTCCGAGTGAAAGTGAGAGAGCAAGAAAGATCTAGAATGAGGTGGTGTCTCCGCATTGAGGCCTTAAAAGAAGAAAAGGAAGAGAACATTAGAGCTCAAGCGATCCAGATCCTCTGCAGGATCGTGCCGGGAATGAGCTCAAAGATGGAAAATGCTGTGGATATTGTGCACAGACTGGGAAGAAAGATGGAAAATCAAAACAGACACGTCATTGTGCTTTTTGCACAAAGGAGGGTTAAAGAAGAAGTTTGGCATCAGAGTAAATGCTCCCCAGTCTGCCAGGAGAAGGGCATCCATTTTGCTGAAATGCTGCCACCGGAGGATTTGGAAGACAGCAGAAGGCTGTGGCTGCAGATCGAACAAGCCAGGCCAGAAGGAAAACAAGCCTTTTTTCTGGGTCCCTGTGGTTTCATGGAGGGGATCAGGATTGGAGATGATGGACAGAAATAACCAGCTGGGCGCTGGCGAGCAGTATCATGTGAGAATGTGTTTCTACTGGGCTCCTGGCTAGGGTGACCTTTTAATGAATATTTCAACATTTTTTTACCAATTTTAGATAAACTAGCTGAATATACACCAGATTAAAACGCTTAGGCACCGGAATTTTGACCTTATATTTTCCTGACGACTTTTCTGAAGGTGCCATGAGCAGGAATAAATCAGGTAAAGAGTAGGCTGCTAAAGCCTCCAGCTTAATTAAGGCCTCTGAGGGGGAACCGGCCGATCTGTCTGAGGTGATGACTGCTATTGTGAACAGTGAAACCAGGATATTGGTGCATATAGATTTAAAGATGAAAGATTTGGATGCAAAAATGGATTTTATCACACAGGATATGGCAAGGCAAGAGACCCGGTTAGGAGACCTGGAGGATGGCCTTAATACGTATTCGGTTCAGACGGTGTGCATCGAAGGAGACGTTGGCCAGCTAAAATCAGAAGTTGCTGCACTGATCCTGAAGTTGGAAGACCTGGAGGGGCGACAACGTTGGTGCAATATACAAATCACTGGTATAAAGGAAGGGCTGGGGAATTGTGAAGGCCAGAGGCCCACGTTGATCATTGCTAGGACCCTACAGGAGCTAAACTTGACTTCACCACAACGTTGGATCCGGCCCATCGCAGCCTACGCCCTTCACCTAAGGAGGGAGAACCCCCTAGGGCAGGGGTGTCAAACTCATTCCATGGAGGGCCAAGACCCTGCATGTTTTGCTTCTACCCAGTGTCATCAGCAGGTGTTTTCACTGATCAGCAATCAGTGTGAAGTAATTCAGTGAAATCACCTGCTGAAGACACTGGGTGGAGGTAAAACCTGCAGGGTCTTGGCCCTCCATGGAATGAGTTTGACACCTGTGCCCTAGGGTGATTGTGGCAAAATTCCATTATCTTCAGGAGAGAGAGGAGGTCCTCCGTAAAAGCATCACGTTTGGCTCCACTTAACCTCCAAGGTAGGAGAGTGAGCATTTTCCCGGACTATATGGCTGCCGTAGCGAAGAAGAGAGCGGCCTTCTCTGAAGCCAAGTGGCTCCTTCGGGGCTGCCAGGGCGTCAAGTACAGGTTCCTCTTTCCGGCGGTTCTCCTCATTACTCTACCATCTGGGTTGGATAAACGCTTCGAGGACCCATCTGCAGCGATGGATTATATCAGGGAAAATCTGCAGCCATAAAACATGAAATATTAAAGAAGAACACAAAGTGGCGCTAGTGGTTAACGGACTCCGGCTTTTAATGGGCGCCGGTGGCTAAAGGACAGTGACTGGTACGGTTCTTCAGATGGAACGGTAACTAACAAACAATTGATGGTCTCACCTAGTAGTCTTTCTTATCTTTTATAACATGCCCCTCTATTGGTAATGCTGTTTAAAATTCCTTGCATCCAAGAAATTGTCATATTTTTCTCAGTTTAAATTAGTTAATTTTGTGTTTATTTTTTTTTCTAAAAAAAAAGTTCTATATACAGTATACAGTATGTCTCCCTTATTTTCCCCTTATTTTTTTAATTTATTTTTTTCCACACGGTTTTAATATATATGAAATGTAGTAAAAGACTATTACAGTAAAGAACTGGAGAAAAAAAAAACCAGAACACTAAAAATACATGGACAATACTTAACAATATTCTTGGAAATAAAAACAGAAATACAAGCTACCCAACCAATCTTTCCAAAAAAAAATGTCAGAAAATGTACATACTTGCTTTGCATTTATCATTTTATATGACCATTGATATGTAAGTAGTGGAAAAATACTGTGAACTTGATTGATTGGACAACTGCCTGTATGACTCAGAAACTGCCTGTATGACTCATGTACACTGCTTGTATAAAAGCTGTAAGACACTGAGACAGCCTCAGTGCAGTGCTGAATGTCGTCATTGTCTGTACTCCTTGTGCGGCAAGTAAAACACAAAATAATTCTTTGTGTCTTGACTCTTTATTGAGGTACGGACCTAATGTACAGTCTTTTGAGGTTTCAGATTCTTGACATACAGTATGTGGTCCTTCGGAACAGGATGACGACATCTAGGGGATGGTAGAGGTGACGCATCCTCCGGGTTGAAATCCACGCGCGGTCTGACCACGGTCAGCATTGGAACCCCCCTTTGAGGGAACTCCAGGGACTGCGGAACCCTCTGGTGTTGCCTGGTGAAGCCCATCCTTGACAAAAAGAAAAGAAAGTGACGTCTTTTTATTAAGAAAAAGGGATACAGTGACTTTCCTGTATCCTGGTCGGGGACCGTAAAATGAAGCGCGCAGTATTAAGGAAAGGATATAGTGTTTCCTATATCCCGGTCAGGGACCATAAAGCGAATAAAAGTCAGGATACACTCTCAATACATTATAAGAATCTCCTAATCCACCCTGAGTGAGTAATGTAACAAAGAGCCACAATAATCTTTTTCAAAATCAATAAGTGAGTGTCGCTCATAAGTCTGAAAAGAGTGTAATGGTAGAAAAAGTGGTCAGGGACCCACAAGTAAGTTGCCAGGTCTTGAATACATGTAATGGTAGTGTGGCGGCATCCATGCTTTTCCTGGTAACAAGGTAAAAAGGTTTATTTAGGTTGTGACACCTGGTCTGGGACCGAAAAAGTATATCAGGCTGTCTAGGACGTAATGGTAGTGTGTTGAAGTGAAAATAACACACTTTTCCTCGTAAAACATTTTGATTCCTGTGGAATAAATAGAAGAGGATGAGGAAGAGGGAGAAGAGATTTTGGAGGTGGAGATAGAAGGAATTTTCAGGATGGACCCTCAGGGGGTCCAGGATCAAGTAACAGGGACGCATGACTAACCAACCTAAGTGACAATTGCAGACTGACTGAGGACAAAAAGGTAGTGGAGGAACAAAAATTAAAATTACAAGAGGCCTTGCAATTGAAACTAAAAGATGAAAATGTTTTGGATTCGACTATGTATAACAGCATTGCCTCAAGCCCCACCATTGTACTTCTAATAAATGGAAGACAAACACAATTCTTGTGTGATACTGGGGCAACAAGAACAACCATGAAAGCACAGCCACCTAAAGCACGGCTTACAGGAAGGACCATTACTGTCCAAAATGCAGGAGGAAGTTCTGGAGGAATTCAGGAGGAACTGCAGGAGGAACTCAAGAAAAATTATATGGACCTGTTACCCTGCATGATGGCATGACTGGTATTTCCTGTACACTTGACGTGGTGGTTGCGCCCTCTTGTCCAAAAAATTTGTTGGGACGAGATGCATTGCACAGTCTAAACTTAACTATTGGACCAATTGAGGATCAAGAGGATTATAATGTGATAAGGTCACCACCTGCAGCAGTTTGTCTGTTTGACAATGATGATTTTGATGACAATGGGTGTGGTACATTATATAGTTTTGACCTACATTCAAATAACGCTGTTGCTGCCTTATGTACTAAAAGTACCCAAATTATGAGCACCTCATTGGCAGAAAATCAAGTTTCTAAATTGGAAAGACCTGAGACATTTACATGTTACCATGTGATATGATGGTCCCACAGTTCCTTTAGATGCAATGTACGCCGATGCGTGCCAAGACCTCAATATCATCAATGTAAAGAGTGATCACCTTTATTTTGATGATGAGGGAAAAACTGCAGTTTCAGTGGTCCTTGACCCTGCAGCCATGGCTTTGTATGAAGGTTCGGTGCCACCACACATGTCCTTGTGGGCACCGCAGAACACACCGTGCAAACTTTGTGGTCACCTAGTAAGAAACTGATTGAATACCACAGATTGACAAAACTCTGACTGCAGGACAGTCCAATACTCTCCTGCAATGAAAACTTATAAATCTGAGCTAAGAGTTAGCATGCAGCTGCAATATCAAACCCATTTTTACTGTGGCGACAAGAAATTCCCACAATGTTTTGGCCATGAGCAAAAACGACAGCTGGATGACCTGCCACCTGCATTGTGGTCCAGCGGTCCAGCCGATGTGAGCCTAATGCAGGGGGCCCCACAAGTTTAGATCTCCTCTAAAGGAGGAGTGTTACCCTATAAAGGCCAATATCAATTAAAACAAGAAGCCATTGACGGTATAAGACCTTTGATTGAAGAAATGATAATGAAGGGCATTATCATTCCATGCCCTGACTGTCCTCTAAATACTCTCCTATTCCCTGTTAAGAAGGTACCACCTAGTGTTGGGTGGAGATTAGTGCAGGATTTACAGGCCTTGAATGCTGCAGTAATCCCGAGAGCGCCCCAGGTGCCTGACCCACATAGACTGTTGAATAATGTTCCACCTGATAGTGTGTGTTTTTCTGTAGTAGATATTAGCAACGCTTTGTTTTCCATTCCTGTGCATAAAGACACTCAGTTCTGGTTTGCATTTACCTTTGACGGCAAACGATACACCTTTACAAGGTTGCCACAAGGATATTGTGAAAGTCCCACAATATTCTCACAAGCGATGACAGCCAATTTAGCTAAATTTGTCCCACCACATGGTTCTAAAATTCTTTTATATGTTGATGATATCCTTGTGGCATCCAACAATAAAGAACAATGTCAGCAAGACACGTTGGCTCATTTGAAATTTTTGCACTCACAAGGACACAGATGCAGTAGAAATAAATGGCAATTTTATCAGCCTGAAGTTAAATTTTTAGGACATCTTTTGAGTGCAAATGGGAAAACATTGGAACCAAATAGGATAGCAGCTATTCAAAAACTCCCATACCCACAGACGAAAAAACAATGTCAGTACTGGGGATTTTCAATTACTGCAGAGCATGGATTCTGAATTATTCACAAAAAACGTCTCCTCTGTATGACATTTTGAAGATTTCAAATGGTACCACGAATTCTACTATACAACTGACAGGTGAACAAATACAACTAATCGATGAGCTTAAGCACATATTAACCAGTGTGTGCATTGGCCTTACCGAATTATGACATGGATTTTCATTTATTCTGTGATGTTCAGGATAAACACATGACTGCGGTCCTAACTCAAATACATGCTGGACAATATAGACCACTGTCTTATTATTCCAAGAGACTTGACTCTGTTGCTGCAGGATTTCCTGTCTGTGTGCAGGCAGTAGCTGCAGCGGCGATGGCAGTCTCCTCTGTGTTGGATGTGGTTCTTTACCATCCTTTAATTGTACATATTCCCCATGCTGTAGAAGGGTTCTTGCAGCAGGATATTCAATGTTGTCACCAGCATGACTGTTGTCATATACAATAACCCTGTTGTCCCAGCCACATGTTAAACTTGTCAGGTGTGCTTCCTTCAATCCTGCTCCACGCCCTGATTTGCATAGCACGCCCCTACCAAATTCTCTGTGGCTCTTTACTGATGGCTCATCTTTTAAAAGGCCTGATGGGTCAACATCCACTGCTTATGCCGTGACAACATTGACTGAAATCCTGATTGTGGAAAATGTTCCACAGCTTGCATCAGCTCAAATGGCTGAAATGCTTACTTTGATCTCTGCACTCACAAGGGCAAAGAATGTTGATGTTACTATTTGTACAGATAGCAAGTATGCCTACAATGCACGTCATCTGCATACTGCTACTTGGAACTTGCGTGGTTTTGTTACCTCCACTGGAAAACCTTTCCCTGCCAGTAGAACGTGTAGTCCTTCTCTCTCAGTGTGCCTGTGTCAGCCAATCGTGTTTCCTGGAGAGTGGCGATATCCACTTCCAGTCTCTTCAGCTCATTATTGATGATGGCAGTCTTCCTGGTGTCGAAACATCAACAACAGTTGATACAATTACGGGAGGCCTTAATGTTACCACGCTGTGTGTCCGTTGTTCACTGCCCTGTCCACGCTAACAACACTGATTTGCTTAGCTGTGGTAATCGCTTGGCTGATAATGCTGCTCATTGTGCTGCTCTGGGCCTTTTGGGAATCGTCTGCTTCATTGATGATGTTGATGTTGATGTTTTAAGAGACTGTCAAAGCAATATGGAACTTCCTCCTGATGCATGTCAAAATGATTCAGGTATATTTTGCATGCCTGATGGAAAAATTGTTCTGCCACCCACATTATACAAATGGGATGCCTTGGTGTCACATGGCCCAGGCCATGTGTCAACAGGAGAGATGATGAGGATGTTGAAAAAACACTTTTTCTGTCCTAATATTTTGAAGGAAGCAAAGAAAACATGCCAAAAATGCATACATTGTCTTCAAAATAACGCTCAAGGAGCAATGAGAACAAGGCAAGGATCATTTCCTGCACCAAAAGAACCTTTCAGTCAATGGTGTATGGATTTTATTGAATTAGGTAAACATGGGAAATTACAGTATTGCCTGGTGTTGATTGACACCTTTACAAAATGGACAGAAATATATCCAACATCCTCAGCAAATGCAGCATTTGTGTGCAGGACCTTGCTGGACCATGTTTTTCCTACTTTTGGGATTCCAGAACTGATTTATGCAGACAATGGCACTCATTTCACAGCACAAACAGTCCAACATTTAATTCAAGCTGTAGGAAGCCAGATCAAATTTCAAACTGCTTACCACCCACAAAGTGCAGGCCTTGTAGAAAGAAAAAAGGCCACTGTGAAACAAATGCTTGCAAAGGTCAAGAAGGACACAGGCAAAGCATGGCCAGAAGACTTAAAAATAATAAAAATGACTATAAGTACCATACCTGATGCCAAAACAGGACTGTCACCCTTTGAATGTGCATTTCATAGACCATATTTGCTGCCAGAAATAAAGCCCTTGACATCCTCAAATAAATACAGTGATTTGGTAACCAATTTGAGGAAGGCATGTGACAACAAAGACTATAGTGATTCTGTCAGATCTCTCTCTGCTCCACAGGAGGGACAAGATAACCCTCTGCAACCTGGTGATTACATCTTCATCAAAAACCACCACCACCAGCATTGGAATTCAGTAAGGTGGCTTGGACCATACCAGGTGCTGTTGACCACCCCCACTGCAGACCATCTTGGATTCACCTTTCACACGTTAAGAGACTACGGGTGCCTGTAAGTGAACTGACCTGCTTCCCCTGAGTAAGTCCAGCTACAAAGGAGATACACACCTTGGTGTGCGGGGTAATAGTGGCCCCCTCCATTTAGGGAGATCGTCTCAAACCTGGTGAAGAAAGAGGCCCGGAGGGGTACTCTCTCAGGTAGAAGCATTGCACCAAAGGTGTTGCTAACTTTGTGTTTTGTACTGCTTATGACTGTGGGATGGTGGTCATTCCCGACTCTAAGAAACCCTCAGGACACAGGTAGAAACAACCCACGGGGTCGCAACTAAAGACAGGACTTGTTGACCACAGCACCCACCTACACAACGAGTGGTATAAGTTAGCTAAGTTGACTGCAACGACATACAACGCTTCAAATTGTTTTGTGTGCTCTATTGTTCCTCATCATGCTCATCACAGTCCTGTTTTGACAGCCAAACCAGCTAATTTAACAGATTCCATTTGCATTCTTGCTGCTTATTCATTTTACCCATATAATAAGGAAACATTCTTTAGAGAAACCATGCCAAACTGCACTTATTATAACCCTGATCCAACCTCCACTGATAGGAGATTGCCAAAGAACTTCACCAGTTTTGTTAACAGGACTAATATGAAGTCATTTTCCTTAGCACGGGATCCACCACAGGTTCCTTTTTGTTTTAAGAGAAATTGCACTAGTAAGAGCGGTACATATTGACAGGATGCAGCTAATTTTTTAGGCAATAGCCAGTGTATCAAACATTTCTCTATTGCCACTTTCAGTGAGGATGTGGCCAAACATACCAGTATCATTGTAATGGTACTGGTATGGAAGAATGGTAGAATCGTGTGATTCTAAAGGTGTCCCCACCTGGAACATGACAGCTATTGCAAAGGAAGCCCCAGTTTGAATGTCTTGGCTGAGCTGAGTCCAGTACTCTTTGGCACAGCGCCGAGCAGTCTGCTGAACTTTGCTTCTCGCAGCCCTGAGAATCTGGAGATTCTTCTCGTTTGGGTACTTCTTGTACTTAGCAAGTGCTGAGCGCTTGGCTTCAATGACGGGGGTCATCTCGATCAACTTGGCATCAAACCAGTCCTGTGACTTCGAGGTCTTCCTCCCAAAGGTAGCCAAGGCTGTGCGATGGATGGTGTTTCACAGCTCTTCCCACTTCTGCTTTGCAGATTCTCCTTCTTGTGATACACCAAGTTCCTTCTCAAAGGTGGAGGCAAACTGCTCAACAAGTTCTGGTTGGGCCATGTTGCTGGTGTCAATCCGTGCCTTTCCAGGCTGTCTAGCATGATGGAATTTCTTCAGCTGCAGCTTGACCTTGCAACACACCAATGAATGGTCTGTGTCGCAATCTGCACTCTGGAACGAACGGGTGATTAGCACGTTCTTCAGTGAGGTGCGCCTGGTCAGGATCAAGTCCAGCTGGTGCCAGTGCTTTGAGCGCAGATGTTGCCAGGAAACCTTGTGTTGGGGCTTGGTCTTGAAGAACGAGTTTGTGATGCACAGATCGTGATAAGTGCAGATCTCGAGCAGCCGGTGTCCATCGTCGTTCATTCTGCCCACGCCAAATGGTCCAAGACAGGAGGGCCAGGAGTCGTGGTCAGCACCCACTCTGGCATTGAAGTCTCCAAGGAGAATGAGTTGTTCAGAGTTGGGGATGATCTTGACAGTTGTTGCGAGATTCTCGTAGAACTCGTCTTTTGCCTCTGGTGTGGCTGTCAGTGTTGGGGCATACACACTGACGAGGGTGACTGGGCCTTGATTGGTGTTGAGGTGGAGGGTGAGGAGTCGTGCAGAACCATTGCTGCCCGGTTCCACCATCTTCAGCAAGGTGTTCTTCACTTCAAAGCCCACTCCGTGTTCCCTGTGTTCATCACTGCCCTTTCTCTGCCAGTAGAATGTGTAGTCCTTCTCTCTCAGTGTGCCTGCGTCTGCCAACCGTGTTTCCTGGAGAGTGGCGATATCCACTTCCAGTCTCTTCAACTCATTATTGATGATGGCAGTCTTCCTGGTGTCGTTGATGTCCTTGAGGTTAGCAGCGAGTCCTGTCATCATAGTGCGGACGTTCCAAGTTCCCAGTTTTAGAGTTGGTCTCTTTTGTTTTTTTGTCTTGCCTGATGCAAAGGTTCTCAGCCTGCCGTTCAGACTTCTCCTCATCCCCATGCACCCAATGAGGAAAGCAAGCTGTGGCGGGACAACACCTTATTGGCTGGGGGCTGCCCAGCTTGAGGCGGGTGGTAGCTGTCCAGTGAGATCCGATGATCCCTCCCACTGTCGGGAACAACCCCCGTCGCCGCGCTCTACGCCAATTGAGCGGTGGCTTATAACCAGTAACTGTCATTCCCCGTGTTTTGTCTACACCAAAGGCGAAGCTGGAGTGTCCTCTCCAGTGATCGGTGTTCTACCTTCCAGCATTGGGCGTTGGTAGGATTCAACTACTCAACTGTGAACTTGATTCACTTGATTCACTTCCGCCCTCCAAAGAGAGCAGACGCTTTTCTTCCCAGCTCCAGCTCCACTCCTTATCTCTCTCCTTCCTTCACTGACTGGATCCCAGCTTGCTATCGTCTGTCTGCGTGTCGTTACTGCTGATTATCAAATGAAATTATGGATTTAATAAGCTGAGCTTTGAACGCAATTGACACTGTTTTTTCAACGAGAAAATCTGGCCCGGGGGAGCCGATCTGCCCCGCGGGAACAGCTGCCGCGGGTTATCTGAAGGACACAAGTAATTGGAAACTCTTGTGCCTGTGTAATCTTTCTATTGAAGATATTGAAGATTTATACCTATTTGGGGCGATGGTCATCGGAATTCTACTGATTGGATTTGGGATTGTTCTGGTGTACCGCAAATTGAAGAAGATGGACGGAGCCTATCAAAAAGCGGACCCGGCGAGGCTCACCCATCAAATTGACCAACTGGGCAGGACTCTGACAGCGGCTAATGGAGAACTGTACAGGAAAATGGATTACATCACGATCGTGCTGAGAGCCGTCCATGAATCGATTTCAACGCCTGGCCATGAAGGATTTGAGCACTGAATCTGTAAGAGAATAGAACATTTTTTTCTCTGAAGTCAGTGCTATTCGACTTGTTTTGACGCCCTCAGCACCCAGTCCTCCAGATAATCTTCAGTATATTTGTGTTTTCATAACATGGCGGGCAGCATTTGACTCTCAAGGACAGCCAGCTGTCTGGCAGACTATTCCATCTGCCGTGCCAAGGACACGCGCCTCTGCTCAGACGGTAGCCATAACATCTGCTGCGGGAAGAGTCTTTCGTTGTCCTCAACTGATATCACTGTTTGCACTCAACACATTCACTCACACTGACTCACTATACTGACTTGAAGATTCATTCACTCACTGCTCTCTTTGTGTCATTGTATGGATTATATTGTCTGCTAATTGTGCATTGAGAGTTTTTTTTCTTGTAATCATAATATTGATCATATATGAACTGTATTCTGATAAACAATGCTTTTTTCTCTCTCCTATTGTGTTTAACCCCTTTCTCCCCCATTGCTTCCTGTTCCCATTCTGCTGACAGGCGCGTCACTGACGCTGCCGCGTCACTGAAAATGTCACCTATGTCGTTCTCAGTGTCAAGTCAAATCCCTCGTATATTTACCAGTTATTTACTTGTGAATGTACTTGGCAATAAATCTTTTTCTGATTTCTGATTTCTGATTTCTGATTGATTGGACAACTGCCTGTATGACTCAGAAACTCCCTGTATGACTCATGTACACAGCTTGTATAAAAGCTGTAAGACACTGAGACTGCCTCAGTGCAGTGCTGAATCCTTGCGAGGCAAGTAAAACTCATAATATTGAGGTACGGACCTAATATACAGTCTTTTGAGGTTTGAGATTCTTGACTAAAAAATGACTCAGAGTGTGAATGCATTCTCACCTGCAGATGAATTTAATAATTTTTTTGTTAACATTGGTCCTAATTTGGCACAAGAAATACCCATTACTGCACCTACAGGTGATACAATAAGCAAAAACATTGCTATAAAAGATTCCATCTTCATAAAGAACACAGATGAGAAAGAGGTCATTGAAATTGTTAAATCCTTTAAAAGTAAAACATCTACGGATTGTGATGGTATTGACATGCTTTTAGTCAAAACTATCATTGAATGCTTAGTGAAGCCACTGGCGTACAATGGGGCAAAAAAAGTATTTAGTCAGCCACCAATTGTGCAAGTTCTCCCCCTTAAAAGATGAGGGAGGTCTCCAATTTTCAGCATAGGTATACCTCAACTATGAGAGACAAAATGAGAAAAAAAATCCAGAAAATCACGTATGATTTTTAAAGAATTTATTTGCAAATTATGGTGGAAAATAAGTATTAGGTCAATAACAAAAGTTCATCTCAATACTTTGTTATATACCCTTTGTTGGCAATGACAGAGGTCAAACGTTTTCTGTAAGTCTTCATAAGGTTTTCACACACTGTTGCTGGTATTTTGGCCCATTCCTCCATGCAGATCTCCTCTAGAGCAGTGATGTTTTGGGGCTGTCGCTGGGCAACACGGACTTTCAACTCCCTCCAAAGATTTTCTATGGGGTTGAGATCTGGAGACTGGCTAGGCCACTCCAGGACCTTGAAATGCTTCTTACGAAGCCACTCCTTTGTTGCCCGGGCGGTGTGTTTGGGATCGTTGTCATGCTGAAAGACCCAGCCACGTTTCATCTTCAATGCCCTTGCTGATGGAAGGAAGTTTTCACTCAAAATCTCACGATACATGGCCCCATTCATTCTTTCTTTTACACGGATCAGTCGTCCTGGTCCCTTTGCAGAAAAACAGCCCCAAAGCATGATGTTTCCACCCCCATGCTTCACAGTAGGTATGGTGTTCTTTGGATGAAACTCAGCATTCTTTCTCCTCCAAACACAACAAGTTGAGTTTTTACCAAAAAGTTCTATTTTGGTTTCATCTGACCATATGACATTCTCCCAATCCTCTTCTGGATCATCCAAATGCTCTCTAGCAAACTTCAGACGGGCCTGGACATGTACTGGCTTAAGCAGGGGGACACATCTGGCACTGCAGGATTTGAGTTCCTGGCGGTGTAGTGTGTTACTGATGGGAGCCTTTGTTACTTTGGTCCCAGCTCTCTGAAGGTCATTCACTAGGTCCCCCCATGTGGTTCTGGGATTTTTGCTCACCGTTCTCATGATCATTTTGACCCCACGGGGTGAGATCTTGCATGGAGCCCCAGATCGAGGGAGATTATCAGTGGTCTTGTATGTCTTCCATTTTCTAATAATTGCTCCCACAGTTGATTTCTTTACATCAAGCTGCTTACCTATTGCAGATTCAGTCTTTCCAGCCTGGTGCAGGTCTACAATTTTGTTTCTGGTGTCCTTTGACAGCTCTTTGGTCTTGGCCATAGTGGAGTTTGGAGTCTGACTGTTTGAGGTTGTGGACAGGTGTCTTTTATACTGATAACGAGTTCAAACAGGTGCCATTAATACAGGTAACAAGTGGAGGACAGAGGAGCCTCTTAAAGAAGTAGTTACAGGTCTGTGAGAGCCAGAAATCTTGCTTGTTTGTAGGTGACCAAATACTTATTTTCCACCATAATTTGCAAATAAATTCTTTAAAAATCAGACAATGTGATTTTCTGGATTCCCCCCCCCCCCTCATTTTGTCTCTCATAGTTGAGGTATCCCTATGATGAAAATTGGAGACCTCTCTCATCTTTTAAGTGGGAGAACTTGCACAATTGGTGGCTGACTAAATACTTTTTTGCCCCGCTGTACCTGTTTGGAGAGACAGGTTACAGATATACAGTGGGGCAAAAAAGTATTTAGTCAGCCACCAATTGTGCAAGTTCTCCCACTTAAAAGATGAGAGAGGTCTCCAATTTTCATCATAGGTATACCTCAACTATGAGAGACAAAATGAGAAAAAAAAATCCAGAAAATCACATTGAAGGATTTTTAATGAATTAATTGGTAAATTCCACAGTAAAATAAGTATTTGGTCACCTACAAACAAGCAAGATTTCTGGCTCTCACAGACCTGTAACTTCTTCTTTAAGAGGCTCCTCTGTCCTCCACTTGTTACCTGTATTAATGGCACCTGTTTGAACTCGTTATAGATAGATAGATAGATAGATAGTTTATTTCGAACACAAAAAATATAACAAAAAACAAGCAAATAGCAAATGCAATAAAGTTACAGTATACACTGTTCGAAAGGGAGAAGGAAGAAGTGAACACTTATTAATTCCAACTCCTCTTTTCCATCGATACACCCATGTGAATTTTATACAAATTACTACCTTTAATACCCCAAGTAAACAATTTACTGTATTTTTTTCAGATCAACATTAACACCTGTCCATTCTAACATACAATGAAGTCTATATTTCAAAACCAGTCTCAAACGACACAGACACACACAGTGCTGTCACACCCACCATTCCATAGTGTCCCATAATGTCCCAGAGTGAACATAATGAATCGTACATATAAATTCTACCCTTCTAACATATATCCTTTCAACAAATGGTGCTTATACCTCTTTTTAAATTGATTTCTGTTTGTACATAGTTTCAGTTCCGGCTCCAGACTGTTCCACAAATCCACCCCACAGACAGATATGCACATACTTTTCTTGGTTGTACGTATCTTGGGTTTTGTGAAGTTTAAGTCTCCTCTCAAATTATGATCATTGTCTCTTTTTTTAAATATTTTTTGTATATTAGTTGGGAGTTGATTGTTAATTGCCCTGTACATTACTTGTGCTGTCTTAAATTTAACTAAATCGATGAACTTTATGACATGTGACTTCAAGAACAACGAATTGGTATGGTCTCTATATCCTGCATTGTTTATTATCCTTATAGCTCTTTTTTGTAATGTGCATATTGTTTGTAGGTTGGTCTTGTAGGTGTTTCCCCAGACTTCTACACAGTAGTTAAGATAAGGTAAAAACAGTGAATTGTACAATAAGACCAATGATTTATAGTCCACGATGTGTCTTGTCTTCCCCAGTATGCCTATACATTTTGCTAATTTAGCCCGGATGTGACTGATGTGAGGTTTCCAGCAGATTTTACTGTCTAGCGTCACCCCCAGAAACTTATTTTCCTGTACTGTTTGTATTCTGGTATCATCTATCGTTATCATTATTTCATGATTTATTTTATAATTTCCAAACAACATAATCTTTGTTTTTTTTAGATTTAGAGATAATTTATTTTTGTTGAACCACTGCGTTAATTTTTCCATTTCAGTTGTGACCACCTCTAAAACCTGCTGCAAATTCTCACCAGTGCAAAGGATATTTGTGTCATCCGCAAACAAAATAAATTTCAGAATTTTTGATACTTGGCATATGTCATTTATATACAAGATAAAGAGTTTGGGTCCCAAAACTGACCCCTGGGGCACACCACAAGTGATGTCCATGCAGGGTGATTTGTGCTCTCCAATTTGTACAAATTGTTGTCTGTTACTTAAATAACTTTCCACCCAACTCAGTCCTACCCCTCTTATCCCATACCTTTCCAGTTTCCTTAGAAGTATTCTGTGGTCAATGGTGTCAAAAGCTTTCTTTAAGTCTATAAATACTCCTACAGCAACCTTTTTTTTGTCTATACAACTAGTAATTTCTTCTATAAGTTCGATCAGTGCCAAAGATGTAGATTTATCTGCTCTAAAACCATACTGGCTATCTGTAAGGAGGTTGTGTTTTTCAATGAAATCATCCAGTCTCTTAGTGAATATTTTTTCAAGTATTTTGGAGAATTGTGAGAGTAAAGAGACTGGCCTGTAATTTGTGAAACAATGACTGTCTCCTGTTTTGTAAAGAGGTGTTACTTTTGCTATTTTCATTTTGTCTGGAAATGTACCAGTTTGAAATGACAGGTTACAGATGTGGGTGAGTGGCTTAACAATTCCCTCAATTACTTTTTTCACTATTGTCATGTCAATTTCATTCCAGTCCGTTGATTTTTTGTTCTTAAATTTACTCACAGTCTCGATAATTTCCTTTTCAGTAACTGCACCCAAAAAGATTGTGTTTGGGTTTCTATCCTCTATTTCATTCACAGACCCACTGTGGTTTGTTTCTGGAGTCACTATTGATTTTGCTAATTCAGGACCAACGTTTACAAAAAATTTATTGAAACCACTGACCACATCTTCCATATTATTAATCAAACTGTCGTTTTCGATAAAATATTCTGGATAATTTGCATACTTAGGACGATTACTAATAATCCCCTTGAGTACTTGCCATATTCCTCTTATGTTATTTTTGTTATCCTCTAGTATTCTGTTGTAATATTCTTTCTTACAGGTCCTCATTATAGTGGTAAGCTTATTTTTATATCTTTTATATTTGAGCTCAGCTTCCACTGTTCTGCATTTAATGAATTGTTTATATAATGTATTCTTCTTTTTACATGCATTTATTAACCCCTTGGTGATCCAAGGAATATTTTTTTGTTGTTGTCTGTCACTGTATTGTTTTATAGGACAGTATTTATTGTACAATGATTGAAATATTTGTAAAAATTTATCATATGCTTCATTTATGTCATTTTCATCATAAACTATCTTCCAATCTTGTATTAATAATTCCTTTGTCAGTAAATACATTGATTCTTCGGTTCTTATTCTTTTATATTTAATATTTTTGGTATACTTTTTCTTCCTATAATCACATTGATAGACAACAAAAATCGGCAGGTGGTCGCTGATATCATTCAATAAAAGCCCACTCCTGATATTATTTTCCATAATGTTTGTGAATATATTATCTATTAGTGTGGCACTGTGCGACGTGATTCTGCTAGGTCCTGTAATTGTTGGATGTAAGCCCATACTGTACATTGTGTTGATAAATTCTTCTGTCAAACTATGTTGTTTTGAGTTCATCAGATCTATATTTAAATCACCACAGATGAACATAACTTTATGAGTTAGTTTTGCGTACATTTTTTCCATCCAGTCCTTAAATAAGTCAATGTTTGATCCAGGTGTTCTATATACACAGCTCACTACTACATTCTTCACATTATTCAGACAGATTTCTATTGTAATACATTCAAATAAATCATCCACAGTTACTGACAGATTTTCAACAACCTTGTATTGCAAGCTCTTGTCAACATAAATTGCAACTCCTCCTCCTTTTTTCACTTTTCTATTTATATAATTTAATTCATAGCCATCCATGGTAAAATCCACTCCTTTCTCTTCACTGAGCCACGTCTCTGATATTGCCACAATATTGAAGGGCTCTTTAAACTGATTTAAATAATCTTTAATGTTATTAAAGTTTGCATAGAGACTTCTGCTGTTGAAGTGGATCATAGAAATATTGAAATCAGATGTGACCATTGTGTTAAACTGTTCATCTGTGTAATAATTACAGTCATTATTGATTGAGTTAAAAAGATTATTATCAGGGTCTATGTCATATTCTACGTCCTGTGGGTTGTGCTCTGTGTATTCAAAAACTTTCAGTTCCTGTTGTTCCTGTTTGATGATTTTTTGATTCATACTGTAGAATGTTTTGTTGCAGATGAGTAAAATCCTTCAGTGGCCTATATTTGTCTGAATTGTTGCTGTGCCTCCAGATCGTATTTGTCCAGTTCCATAATATTACGGATGTTAATGACCTTGGCTTCTTCAGGCGATCCGTTTAATTTGATGAATATTTTACAGTTTGATGTCCAGGTGTTTTGAATTTTTTTTCTGCTTTTTCATGTATCTTGCTTTCCTGGCTATTTCTGCATTCTCTTTCGTGAGGTGCTCGTTTATGAAGACGTTGGTTCCTTGCAGCTTCTTACCTTGTTTCATTAGCGCTGTCTTGTGTTTTCTGTTTACAAACCTCATGATCACAGCAGGTTTGTCGCCGTTTTTCCTGGGCAGAGGGTGGCAGGACTCGATGTTGGTGCAGTCCAGCTGGATTCCTTTTGACTGCATGAAGGCCGTCACCTGTTGCTCAGCGGATTCCTCATCCAGCTGACTTCCACTGCTGTCTGCGGCCACTGCTCTCGCGTATGATCGGGGTTTGATGTGGAGCCCCGTGATGATCACGTCGTTTGCCCGAGTTCTCTGGTCCATCTCAGCCAATCTGCTTTCCAGATACGCCAGCCTCTTGTCTTTTTCAGCGTTCTGGCTGCGCAGCGCTTTAATTTCTTCCACGAGGTCCAGTATACCTCTTTGTTGTGATTTTAGGGCAGCCATTTCTTCTGCCAAGAAATCCAGCGCTTTTTTAATCTCATCTTCATTTGGCAGAGCTCTTTTGGGACCCATTATTCCGGCCGATGATCTCTTATTTGGATAGCAGTATAAAAGACACCTGTCCACAACCTCAAACAGTCAGACTCCAAACTCCACTATGGCCAAGACCAAAGAGCTGTCAAAGGACACCAGAAACAAAATTGTAGACCTGCACCAGGCTGGAAAGACTGAATCTGCAATAGGTAAGCAGCTTGGTGTAAAGAAATCAACTGTGGGAGCAATTATTAGAAAATGGAAGACATACAAGACCACTGATAATCTCCCTCGATCTGGAGCTCAACGCAAGATCTCACCCCGTGGGGTCAAAATTATCACAAGAACGGTGAGCAAAAATCCCAGAACCATATGGGGGGACCTAGTGAATGACCTGCAGAGAGCTGGGACCAAAATAACAAAGGCTACATCAGAAGCACACTACGCCACCAGGGACTCAAATCCTGCAGTGCCAGACGTGTCCCCCTGCTTAAGCCAGTACATGTCCAGGCCCGTCTGAAGTTTGCTAGAGAGCATTTGGATGATCCAGAAGAGGATTGGGAGAATGTCATATGGTCAGATGAAACCAAAATAGAACTTTTTGGTAAAAACTCAACTTGTCATGTTTGGAGGAGAAAGAACACCATACTAGTAGAGTCATTTTGGGGGGTTTCGACCTCCCAGGACCTTTTTTTCTCACTGGATTTAGCATTCTAGACCCATTTTAATGAAAATAAGCTCCCATGTACCTCCCAAAAATTACGGGAAACCTTTTTTTTGCCCAAAATTCAAAATGGCCACCAAAATGCATACCACCACCTATATCTCAGTAACTAATTCAGCTAGGAGGTTGATTTTGGTGTCTAGACATAGGTTTTTGGGGTCAAGCATTCCATTAATGCTATTAGTTTACTTGTGAAACAAACCCATCACGATGAAATCCAATATGGCCGCCAATATGGCCACCGATTAACATTTTTTTTTGTTTCTTGACTACTAAGGCACCTAGAAAGCTGATGTTGGTGTCAAAACAGAGGTTTAAGGGGTCATACTATCTGTTTATTCCAATAAAAGTGTGTTTAAATGATTACATAATCGAGAAATCCAAGATGGCGGCCGGCTGTCATTTTCACATGCAATGGACTTTTTCATATCCGTCACCAAATGAGCTAAAAAAAGTCAAGTGAGGCTCCTGTGAACCATCCATTGTGTTCATTAGTGCCCTCATTGTCTATCAAGCTCAAAATGGCCCCCAGCCGCCATCTTGGAATACACTTTACGCAGGCACATTTTCTCTAGACCTTATGTTAATGCCACGCAAACGTCCAACTCAATTACATGTAGTCCACTATCAATCACTACATCACATCATACTAAGATGTCCAACTACACATCACTATCACTACTTGATTCACTATCAATGAATGAGCCACTATATGAACTTGCACTATCTGAAGCACTGTCTTCACCACTGCTGCTCTCCTCACTGTTGACTTCTGTGTTCGGTTTCGGCATTGACAGGGGAAGTGGCGGTTGAGTCGATCGTACAGGTAGACATAGACCATTCACCAAATGCCACCCATGACCGATTGGTGATGGGTGACTTTGAAGGTGGAAGTTCGTCAGCAAGTACGCAAGGTAGTTTGTCCTGAAGAGGTGATGATGCAGACTGTCTGCATCTGGTATTAATCTCATTGTGTTTTTTTTCTTTTGTCCCCTCCACTTGTTAGCCCTTGCTATCCCTGGTGTTACGCTGTTAGAATCCCCATAGACGAAGCGAATTACAAATATGGTGCATATAATGCCCTTTTGGCCCTTTGGCCCAATCAATATTCCCACATTGAAACCGATCAAGTCCTTTCCATCGTAGAGATTTTTCACGAATTGAATTCCATTTTTGGTCCTTGGTATTATCCAAAGAGTCACTTTTGGTACATGGTTGACCACAACGTAGAATGCATTCGTATTCACCGGAAGACGTTGATGGTAATTCATCGTTGTCACTTGCAGTATCCATTTTATCCCTCACTTTATATGAATAAGTGTCTGAAAACAAAAACAAATTTGTCATTATCAGAACAGAGGAGAGAAAAAGGAGGGATGACAAGACCTAGAGTCAAAGGCCCTTGTACTGTCTACTGTCATTACGGTAGCATTAAGCAAGCAGCATGGTCAATATGCTAACATTACCTGACTATACAGTATGGAACAAGATTCAGAATTCTAACCTCTCCAGATAAGTTTAAAGCTAAATTTATACATACCTGGCAACCTTGGTTAAATTGGAAAGATTAGGACTACATATTATGGCAGCACAGACGTTACAAAATCACTGCATCCTCTCTCTTGCTATGCAAAAAGGAATCAATGAATCAAGCATAGGATTCCGGGAATCCTAAGGGGATTACCCAAGTGTTCCTCAGTGAAATCACTGAATTAATACAGGAGCTTTCTAATAATTATTAAAAATGAATGTAAGGATACCTCATTTGACATTTTTAGCTCATTTGGTGACGGATATGAAAAAGTCCATTGCATGTGAAAATGACAGCCGGCCGCCATCTTGGATTTCTCGATTATGTAATCATTTAAACACACTTTTATTGGAATAAACAGATAGTATGACCCGTTAAACCTCTGTTTTGACACCAACATCAGCTTTCTAGGTGCCTTAGTAGTCAAGAAACAAAAAAAATGTTAATCGGTGGCCATATTGGCAGCCATATTGGATTTCATCGTGATGGGTTTGTTTCACAAGTAAACTAATAGCATTAATGGAATGCTTGACCCCAAAAACCTATGTCTAGACACCAAAATCAACCTCCTAGCTGAATTAGTTACTGAGATATAGGTGGTGGTATGCATTTTGGCGGCCATTTTGAATTTTGGGCAAAAAAAAAAAGGTTTCCAGTAATTTTTGGGAGGTACATGGGAGCTTATTTTCATTAAAATGGGTCTAGAATGCTAAATCCAGTGAGAAAAAAAGGTCCTGGGAGGTTGGTCACAAAACCCCCAAAAATGACTCTACTACCTGCTGTGAAGCATGGGGGTGAAAACATCCACTTTGGGGCTATTTTTCTGCAAAGGGACCAGGACGACTGATCCATGTAAAGGAAAGAATGAATGGGGCCATGTATTGTGAGATTTTGAGTGAAAACCTCCTTCCATCAGCAAGGGCATTGAAGATGAAACGTGGCTGGGTCTTTCAGCATGACAATGATCCCAAACACACTTCCCGGGCAATGAAGGAGTGGCTTTGTAAGAAGCATTTCAAGGTCCTGGAGTGGCCTAGCCAGTCTCCAGATCTCAACCCCATAGAAAATCTTTGGAGGGAGTTGAAAGTCTGTGTTGCACAGCAACAGCCCCAAAACATCACTGCTCTAGAGGAGATCTGCATGGAGGAATGGGCCAAAATACCAGCAACAGTGTGTAAAAACCTTGTGAAAACTTACAGAAAACGTTTGACCTCTGTCATTGCCAACAAATGGTATATAACAAAGTATTGAGATGAACTTTTGTTATTGACCAAATACTTATTTTACCGAGGAATTTACCAATTAATTCATTAAAAATCCTTCAATGTGATTTTCTGGATTTTTTTTTTTCTTATTTTGTCTCTCATAGTTGAGGTATACCTATGATGAAAATTGAAGACCTCTCTCTTCTTTTAAGTGGGAGAACTTGCACAATTAGTGGCTGACTAAATAGTTTTTTACCCCACTGTATATTTACTAATGCAATGAAAGTAGCCAAAGTAATTCTGATATACAAGACATGTGACAGAGGGGAATTTTCAAACCATAGACCTATTTCACTATTGCCGCAATTTTCTAAGATACTCAAAAAAAAAAAATCTGTTAGAGAATTGACAACTTTATAATGAAGAATAATTTATTGTGTGAGAAGCAATATGGGTTCAGACACAAGAGGACAACTGCATTTGCTCTAATGGTATTTACAGAAAAAATATCAACTGCTGTTGAAAATAAAGAGTATTCAGTTAGGGTATTCCTGGATCTTAAAAACAAAAAGCATTTGATACAGTGGATCATAAATTATTGTTAAAGAAACTGCAAAATTATGGTATGGGGGGTAGCACTGTCCTGGTTATGTAGTTACTTAAAGAACATATCAGTATGTATGTGTTGGCAGAAAAAACTCGCAGTTACTGAAAGTTACTTGCGGAGTCCCACAGGGTTCAGTTTTGGGGCCATTGTTATTCAATATGTATATAAATGATATATGTAAAGTTTCGGAAAAAATGGATTTAATATTGTTTGCCGATGACACTAATTTATTATGCAGTGGAAACAATTTGGAAGAACTTTTGGATACACTCGGAAAGGAATTGATTCAAACAAATTAACACTCAATTTAAGTAAGACAAAATGTATAATTTTTAACAACTATCACAACAACTTAGTATCTAAACTCAGTGTAAAAGGTGTAGAGATTGAAAGGGTATCCAAAATTAAATTTCTTGGAGTAATAATTGATAATAAACTGTGCTGGAAGTCACATATTAATTATATTAAAGGTAAAATATCCAAATCAATCGCAATACCACACAGAGTGAAATTACTTCACTCTGATTCCGTAATAATTCACGGAATCATCCCACACTATATACTTTGTATATTTCATTAATACTCCCATACATGACATTTTGTACTAAAGTATGGGGAAATAAAACAAGCATACAGACGAGGAAAAAATTGTTGGTACCCCTCTGTTAATGAAAGAAAAACCCACAATGGTCACAGAAATAACTTGAATCTGACAAAAGTGGTAATAAATAAAAATTCTATGAAAATTAACCAATGAAAATCAGATAATGCTTTTGAATTGTGGTTTGACAGAATCATTTTAAAAAACAAACTCATGAAACAGGCCTGGAAAAAAATAATGGTACCCCTAGAAAAGATTGAAAATAATGTGACCTTAGGGACATGTTCAACCAAGATGTGTCCTCTAATTAACATCACAGGCGTCTACAAACTTGTAATCAGTCAGTCGGCCTTTTTAAAGGGTGACAAGTAGTCACTGTGCTGTTTGGTGACATGGTGTGTACTACACTAAACATGGACCAGAGGAAGCAAAGGAGAGAGTCGTCTCAGGAGATTAGAAAGAAAATTATAGACAAGCATATTAAAGGTAAAGGCTATAAGACCATCTCCAAGCAGCTTGATGTTCCTGTGACTACAGTTGCACATCTATCCATCCATCCATCTTCTATCGCTTTTCCGGAGGTCTGGGTCGCGGAGGCAGCAGTTCAAGCAGAGAAGCCCAGACTTCCCTTTCCCCTGCCACCTGCTCCAGCTCTTCAGAGAGGATACCAAGGCATTCCCAGACCAGCTGGGAGACATAGTCTCTCCACCGAGTCCTGGGTCTTCCCCGGGGTCTCCTCCCAGGACGTGCCTGAAACACCAAAAGTGGGAGGCGTACAGGAGGCATCCTAATCAGATGCCCATACCACCTCAACTGACTCCTTTCAATGTGGAGGAGCAGCGGTTCTACTCTGAGCTTCTCCCAGATGACTGAGCTCCTCACCCTATCTCTGAGGGTGAGTCCAGAAATCCTACGGAGAAAGCTCATTTCAGCCGCTTATATCCGTGATCTCGTTCTTTCCGTCATTACCCAAAGCTCGTGACCATAGGTGAGAGTAGGAACATAGATTGACTGTTAAATCGACAGCTTTGCCTTAGAACTAAGCTCCCTCTTCACCACAACAGACTGGTACAATGTCCGCATCACTGCAGATGCTGCTCCAATCCGTCTGTCGATCTCTCGCTCCATTTTCCCCTCACTCGTGAACAAGACCCCAATACTTAAACTCCTCCACTTGAGGCCGGAGCCTGTCCCCCCCTCATGGATCGTCACCTTATCGTGGTGGGGGGGTTTGCATGCCCCAGTGATCCCAGGAGCTATGTTGTCCGTGGCAATTTGCCTCTGATAGGGTCACCCAAGACAAACTGGTCCTGGGTGAAGGGCCAGACTACGAACGATCCAACAGACTCTTATGATAAATTATATATCAAGGATTCAGTGTACCCCACCCGATATGGGGTTACCGGGGCCCCACCCTGGAGCTAGGCCTGGGGGAGAGGCTTGAAGGCTAGCATCTGGTGGCCGGGTTTCCACCCATGGGACCTGGCTGGGCTCAGCCCAAAGGAGTTACATGGGTCCACCCTCCAATGGGCTCACCACCTGCAGGAGGGATCATGGGGGTCAAGCGCTATGTGGATTAGGTGGCAGCCAAAGGCGGAGACCTTGGCAGACTGATCCCAAGCTTTTTAAACTGGCTTTTGGTACGTGGAATGTCATCTCTCTGGTGGGGAAGGAGCCTGAGCTGGTGTACGAGGTTGAGAGATACCGGCTAGATATAGTCGGCCTCACCTCAACACACAACTCCGGTTCTGGAACCAGTCTCCTGGAGAGGGGCTGGAGCTTGGCCTTTTCTGGAGTTGCCCTGGGCGAGAGGCTGCCTCTATATTGGAGTTTTTCCCGGTGGACGAAAGGGTTGTTTCCCTGTGCCTTCGTGTTGGGAAACGGGTCCTGACCATCATTTGTGTCTATGCACCAAATGATGTTTCAGAGTACCCACCCTTTTTGGAGTCTGTGACTGGGGTGCTGGAGGGTGCTTCTCTTGGAGACTCCATTGTCCTACTGGGGGACTGTATGTGCATTCAATTGCACATATTATTAAGAAATTTAAGATCCACGGGACTGTGGCCAACCTCCCACGGGACGTGGCTGCAGGAGGAGACGGATAATACGAATGGTAACAAAAGAGCCCAGAACAATCTCTAAACACATTCACGGTGAACTCCAAGGTCAAGGTACATCAGTGTCAGATCACACCATCCGTCATTGTTTGAGCCAAAGTGGACTTCATGGGAGGTGACCAAGGAGGACAGTACTGTTGAAAACAAATCATAAAAAAGCCAGACTGGAATTTGCCAAACTGCGTGTTGACAAGCCACAAAGCTTCTGGGAGAATGTCCTATGGTCAGATGAGACAAAACTTGAACTTTTTGACAAGGCACATCAGCTCTATGTTCACAGATGCAAAAATGAACCATAGCAAGAAAAGTACACTGTCCCTACTGTGAAACATGGAGGAGGTTCTGTTATGTTCTGGGGCTGCTTTGCTGCATCTGGCACAGGGAGTCTTGAATCTGTGCAGGGTACAATGAAATCTCAAGACTATCAAGGTATTCTAGAGAGAAATGTGCTGCCCAATGTCAGACAGCTTGGTCTCAGTCGCAGGTCATGGGTCTTGCAAGAGGATAATGACCCAAAACACAAAGCTAAAAACACCCAAGAATGGCTAAGAGCGAAACATCGGACTATTCTAAAGTGGCCTTCTATGAACCCTGATCTAAATCCTATTGAACATCTGTGGAAGGAGCTGAAACATGCCGTCTAGAGAAGGCACCCTTCAAACCTGAAACAACTGGAGCAGTTTGCTCATGAAGAGTGGACCAAAATACCTGCTGAGAGGTGCAGAATTCTCATTGACAGTTACAGAAATCGTTTGATTGCAGTGATTGCCTCAAAAGGTTGTGCAACAAAATATTAAGTTAAGGGTACCATCATTTTTGTCCAGGCCTGTTACATGAGTTTTTTTTTTTTTTTAAATAATTCTGTTGAACCAAAATTCAAAAACATTGTCTTATTTTCATTGGTTAATTTTCATAGAATTTTTATTTATTACCACTTTTGTCAGATTCAAGTTATTTCTGTGACCATTGTCGGTTTTTCTTTCACTGACAGAGGGGTACCAACAATTTTGTCCTCGTTTGTATATCCAGTCTTCATGCTTCATAAGAGAGCTATTAGAATAATAAACAAAGCTGCTTACAGGGAGCCAACAAACCCACTTTTTCTTAAATTAAAAGCTCTCAAGTTGAAAGATCTGGTTGATTTTAAAACTGCAGTAATAATGTTTAAAGCGAAGAATCTATCACTGCCTGCAAATATCCAAAAGTTGTTCCAAATATGGGAGAAACAACATCATTTCAGAGGAACATGTATATTTCAAAAACCTTCAGTGAGAACTACCACCAAGCAACACTGTGTCTCAGTGCAAGGAGTCAGACTGTGGAACGCTTTTGGACCTGAATTAAAGTCATGTACAATGCTTGTACAATTTAAACAAAAACTAAAGAAAGAAATACTCCAAACATATATGCAAAACGACATGAAAAATCACATAAGGATTATCATATCCAGTCTGTGTTGTGCTATTGCTTAGTTTTGTTTTGTCACTTTTGTCTTAGCTTTGTTCTGATTTGTAATCACTTTTATTTTATTTTATTTTTGAATTCTTAGATGGAACATGGGTGGGCAATAAAAGCTGTAGCTTCAGCCATCACGCATTTCCAATAACTTATGTTGAATTGTATCATCCGAGGAGTTATTGTTTAATTTGACCTTTTTTGATTTTTCCCCTTGTTCTATTATTCTGCTTCTTTCTTTTAATCTTTTAATCTAATCTATCCAAAATGAAGATTCATTCATTTATTCATTCATTCATTCATAAAGAAGGTCTGGTTAAGATCTGAAGAAGATTCTTCTGCTCCCCACAGGAGAACAGGTAACAGCTCCACAACTTTTGTCACAAACCCCTGTGCGCCATAACACAGCGCACAAGGGAGAGAATGAGAAACCCAATTGTGAGAGTAGAGAGTGTCATGTTTATTGAAGTTCACCACAAAAACACAGTTCAGTAAGCACCATGTTTCAGTTCTGCTTAAGCACACAAAATACAGGGAAGTGTAATGGCAGAATGAGGCCACCAAACATACAAGGCGCCTACTGGATGCTCTACAGCCTGGTCAATGGAGCCTAGTGCTGCGGGACCATATAGCGCAAAAGGAAAGGTGATCAGCCTAGCGCTGCTCGGCTGCAAACAGCATGGAAAAGAAAGGAGAAACAAAATGACACTTACAGGGCTAGAGCAATCTGAGCCAAACCGAGCAGTCTGGAGGAAGAGGAAGGGAAGCAGGGCCAGCCGAAACACCAAGGGAAATAATCCGACAAAAGTGACGGCTAGAGAACAATGAAAGGAGTGGACAACATACGGGGAGAACAATCTGCCACATATAGAGGCGAATGCCCCAACAATCTTTCCTCTGGAGGGGCCAACAAATACTCCAGAAGCTAACGAGGAAAGAGATTGTCAGTGTGAGAATGTATGGGCAGAACTGATTGGCATCCGGTGTGTGAGACCGTGTGTGAATGAGTGTGAATGGAGCGTGTGCATGTGTGTGTGCGTGTGGGTGTGTGTATGTGTGTGAGCACCCATGACAGTACAGCTGACGGTGCTTGACAGGAGGAGGAAGCGTGCCAGAGCTGTCATGAGGAAACTAAACTAATCATAACAATAAGTCAGAACCAGGCTTGGAGGCCAAGCCCGGATTCCTGACAACTTTGGTTAGCTTTAGCGCCAATATTAGTTTTTAATTTAGCTAAAGTGTAACTCAGAGTGAGATTAATGTGTTTGTTGATGGTTTCCAGGCAGATGGGAAAGTACCGAGATGCATTTAGAGGTGCGCATTCAGCACGGTACGCATCCTCTGGATAGTAACAACCAATGCTAATTTGTGATAAAGAAGTGTACTGTCTGGGTACATATTCATATTCTGCAGGGTAATTTAACAAACTGTAAAGCTGTTTATTACATCTAGCTGCAATGCTCTTGCACTGTATAAATATCTGTGTACATATGTAGTGTATATTCATTTACTGCTTTGGTTAAGGGTCACTAAGGGTCATGCTAAGGGTCTTACTTTGAACCTTGTTTTTTCTTTGGGCTTAAATATTGAAAATGTGTGTGTAGATGACTTCCTGATCAGTGATCACAGCTGTATGCTTTTTAATGTTAACTTCCCCGTGAATCCTCCCCCTCTGAAAATGGCAGCAAAAAGGTGGATTATTAACCAAGAGGCAGCAATTGACTTCTCTGCTTGTTTTGAGCCACATTTACTTTTGGGAATTAAAGATCCTGATGCCTTAACTCAGATATTTAACAGCCATTGTATGGCTATTTAAGACAAAGTGGCACCAGTGAAATCTGTCTTTGCTTCTCCTAAAAAGCCTTATCCCTCGATCAATGACTCCATTCGATCCTTTAGGAGAAATTGCCGTAAGATGGAACACTGATGGAAATCCATCCAATTGGAGGTTCACAGACTCCATCTAAGGGAGCTTAGAGCCTCCTTAAATAACATGCCGAGTGATGCCAGGAATCAGTATTTTTCAAAAAATAAGTTTCACAAATCAGAAAAATCCTAGAGTCTTATTTGACACAATTAACACTCTTGTCTCACCTGCTGTCCCTCTAATTCATGTGTTTTGTAAAGCAGACAGTAACAAATGTCTTGATTTCTTTGTAGATAAGATCAAAGATATCAGGGAAAACATTTCGCCATCATCTTCTCTTAACTGTGCCTGTGTTAGGTCCACACCTTGTACTTGATCCAGTTTTAACCCAGTGACCCTCCAGGACATCACGGCTCTGCTGCAGAAGATGAAATCTTCCACTTCCCCTGTTGATGTTCTCCCTACTAAGCTGTTTTTAGCTGTTTTTGAGTCAACTGGTCCTTCAGTTGTTGAACTGATAAACATTTCACTTTCTGCTGGTGTGGTTCTCAGCTCCTTCAAACATGCTGTGGTTGAACCAATACTTAAGAAGCCGAGTTTGTATCCATCACAATCAAATAATTATAAGCCAATCTCTAAACTCCCTTTCATATCAAGAATTCTGGAAAAGGTAGTGGCTGGGCAACTTATGTCATTTTTGGCAAATTGTAATATCATGGATAAATTTCAGTCGGGCTTTTAGAAAAATCATTCTACCAAAACAGCTTTAGTCAGAGTCTCCAGTGACATTATGATGGCGGCTGACACTGGTAAATACACAGTTCTGGTTTTATTGGATCTTTCTTCTGCCTTTGATACTGTTGATTACTGTATAATGATCAACAGACTCAAAGAGCTAGGGTTGTCTGGTTCTGTTTTAAAATGATTTTCATCATACTTCTCCGGAAGAACCTTTAATGTGTCTGTGAATCAGATCCTTTCTGAAATAGCACAGTATTCATGTGGGGTACCACAAGGATCTGTTCTAGGACCCATTTTGTTTCTAATTTACATTTTGCCACTGGGACAGATAATTAGCCAGTTCAATGATATTTCTTATCAACTTTATGCTGACAATATTCAGTTGTATTGCTCTTTTAAAGAGTCTGAGTTTCACATCCTGTCATCTTTAACTTATTTTTGCTTTTCTTTAGAAAAGCTTTATATAGTGAATATTTCTTTTTACACACTTTTTGTAATCCTTTGGTTAACCATGGCTTGTTGATAAATTTCTGTTTAAGCTTTTTCTTTACTAATGGACTTTTTTTTTCATAACGAGTGGTTATAATGTCCATGAATGTATCGTCGGCTTCATTTACATCTGATCCATACACTTTTGAAGAAGTGCATGTATCAGAAGAAGATGGATGGATGACATACACTTTTGTCCAGTCTTGATTCAGCAGGTCTTCTTTAAAAGAACTGATTGCATTTTGTGATTTGTATCTGAAAGATTTTAAATTTTTTTCTGTTTTGGCTCTCATGTGGCCATTGATACTTGCAAATACTGACAGATGGTCACTTATGTCATTTATCAATAATCCACTTTCTATTTTTTCATTCATTCATTCATCTTGGGCGAGAGGCAGGGTACACCCTGGACAGATCGCCAGTCCATCACAGGGCCAACACAGAGAGACAGACAACCATTCACTCTCACAGTCATACCTAAGGACAATTTAGAATCCCCAGTTTGATGCCAATTAACCTAACTTTCTATTTTCTTATCAATAATATTAAACAGGTTGTCAATAAGTGTAGCAGTGTGGACTGTGATTCTACTGGGATGTGTTATTGTAGGATATAGACTCATACTGTACATAGAATTCAAGAACTCTGTAATTATATTTTGTTGAAATAGATTTAGTAAATCAATATTGAAGTCCATAGATTACAACCATTTTCTTATTAGTTGTATTATTGTACAGCTCGACTAACTTATCTCTGAATGTCTCAGCACAAGTTCCCGGCATTCTATAAATACAATTTATAATTAGATTTTTTATTTTGTCTTGTTCAATCTCAATAGTAACACATTCCAGAATCCCCGGTAGTGCAAAGGACATTCCATTTACAAGTTTACACCTATACAGCTCATCAATATACAATGCAACACCACCACCCTTTTTTTTTTTTTTGTTTAGTTAAGTTAGTTAATCCCTTCACACCTGAAGGTGTATATGGGCGGCGCCTATCTCCATTTCTCTGACCCTAGGCCACACAGCTACTGTAAGTAGTGAAAGCTACAGCGGGGGGTCAGTCCTCTGGTAGCTCTGTGTGTAACTTTACTTTCCCCATTCCATTATGCGGAGCACCACGCTAGAAGGCAGAAAGCACCATTTTTATATGGTCTTTGGTATGACCCGGCCGGGATTTGAACCCCTGCCTCCCGGGTGTGGGGCGGATGCTCTACCAACTGAGCCACCACTCCGTTTTTTTTTTTTTGTTTAAATCTGTTAATATGTAACATCTGATATCCCTCTATTGGCATCAAAGGAGCCTGCTCTTCATTGAGCCAAGTTTCATAGATTGTGGTATCTGTAAATTTTCTATCTAGCTGTTTTAACCTGTTAAACTCTGTTAAACTTCCCTAAAAACACCTAAAAATAACATGCCCAAAGTAAATCAAGAGCTGTTCTTCAACCCTTTGCAGCATCTTTATGGGGTTGGTCTCATTTAAAAGAAAACACTCTGAATTTTTTGGCAAAACAGTCATAATCTCTTTAAGTGCTCCTGCCACTGAATAACAAGAAAGTTCGCCTGGGTGTTTTTTTTTTTTTTTTTAGATACAAATGCTTGCAAATAACATACAGCTGTCAGATACTGGCTGGAAAACACAACAGAAATGTAGAACCAAGTGTTTTCAAGCTCAGGTCAAAATTTTGTAAAAATACCACAAAAAATGAATATATTACACAACTTTTTTTTCAGGTTGTAACAAGGCCGTGTCTGTACTGGAAGACCGGAAATACAGCTTTTTTTTTTTTTTTTCAGTGCGCACTGAGACGCACTAAGATGCAGAGACGTGACCGCCCACGGAATTCACATTATTCAAGGGTTAAATAGTCCCGAATCTGTGGAAAGTTTTTGTTAGGACTTCTGCTGTTAAAATGTATTATTGATAGTTTACCATCTAATTACACTTGACTTTTGAATTTCTTTTCAGCGTAATATTCACAGTGATTATGAATATTATTACCTCCGCCAAAGAGGTTGTGTTTTCATCGGCGTCGGTTTGTCTGTCTGTCTGTCTGTTTGTTTGTTAGCAAGATAACGCAAAAAGTTATGGACGGATTTTCATGAAATTTTCAGAGATTGTCAGAAATGGGGTATCCTACAGATGATTAGATTTTGGTGGTGATCCGGATCACCGTCTGGATACAGGAATTTTTTAAATGATTCTTTTAACATTGCAAAATAGGGCCATTTTCAATATTTGTTGTGCATGTAAGTCTGTCAAAAATCGTCAGAACACTTGGAAAAAATTTACAGGACAACATGCCCACAGGTTCTATAATATATCGAACACTGATCCGGATAATGCAATAATTCCGGATACTATGATCAGAATATCAAAAAATAGGGGACCTTTGGAATTTTCGTCATAGGAAGAGAACAAATGAAGCTAAAATCACTCAACAAACACCATTATATAGCCAAGACACTGTGGAATCTGTGGTCTGTCAACGGATTTGTTGTATCTTTAAAAGCTATGGAGCTACATCCAGAAGAAAACCACCATTATGCGAAATGCGATTTTCCTGAATAACTACTGAACCACTAATCCTATCAATGTCAATCCAATTGATAGTCATATGTTTTCATGGTCAAGCAATCTGAAAACGTAGACACAATAAATGTACAACTAATATTTTTGGTGTAAAACACAATATTAGGAACTGTTGTGCTAAAATACAGGACAACTTCAAACACGTTATACAAGATATAGTACAACAGTATAGCTAAGACACAGTATAGCTAATATATGCCACTTGAGAATGGCATGTTTTTCATGGTTAAGGAATCTATAAAGTTAGACAAAATAAATGTAGGATTAATATTTATGATGTAAAACACTTTATGGGGCCAACTGTGCCGCTTGGCGGAGATCTGCGCTCTCTGAGTGCTTTTCTAGTTGAAGAAGTGGTTATCAGGATCAATATCATTCTCCATGTCTTGAATTTCCTCTCTCTGTGTCATATGACTTCCTCCAATTGGGGATGATTGATGTCTATTAAAGTCAGTCATGAGTTTTTTTTTGTTTGTTTTTTGCTTGTTTTTTTTTTAAAGTACATTGTCATGTTATGTCATAAAAGGACTGTTCTTGCTGTGTGTGTGGATATGGATCATTGTAGTTATTAATTTTCTTAATCAGGGTTCATCTATATTTATTTAATTCAGTGAGATCTCTTATCTTTGTGGCCTTTGCTTCCTCAGGTGTTCCATTTAGTTTCATCCAGACTCTACAGTTTCTTGTCCATGCTGCCTGTATCTTGTTTTGTCTTTTCAACATCCTTGCTTGCCATGCTATTTCAGCATTAGTCTTTGTTAAATGTTCATCTAGGTAAACTTCTGTTCCCCGTGGCTTTCTGCCCTGCCTCAGTATGTCATTTTTTACTTTTCTGTTCACAAAGCGCATCACAATTGATTTCTTTGTTTTATTATCCTTTCTGGGTAGAGTATGGCAGGGTGAAATTGCATGTACTTCAACGTTTATGTTTCTGCTTTCAAGGAACTAAAGCACCTGGTTTTCCAAGGAGGCTGATTCACTTGGGGGAACCTCCTCACCTCTCATAAGCATATGAATGATATTTAATGTCTAGTCCACTAATGATTAAATCATCCAAACAGGTATATTGTTCAAGATCCTCGATGTGTCGCTCCAAGTCTGCAATTTTTTGTCTCTTTCCTTAATTATTAATTTCAACTCTCGGACTTCCTCCATTAGCCCTAATAATTTGGACTGTTGGTTGGCTACTTTGGTAAGTTCTTCTGACATGAAGTTCAGAGATTTTTTTTAATCTGTTCCATTTCCTTCTTTCTTTGGTGGCATCTTTTACTGACTGACATAATGTCTGGCTCAGGAAACACGCATGCAGGCTCAGGGAAGATTCAATAGCTTTATTCAAAAACCAGGTGTGTTTGGATGCGTGTATGAAATATGTGAATGGTGTGTGGGTGAACGCTGAGAATCGGGAACAGAGCAACACGCCGTGCAGCCAGGCAACCTTATGGAGAGAGCAGAGGACAGGGGTAAAAGGGCACTTCACCAAACAGGCACAATTAGCAGAGTGTTGCTTACTTGCAGGTGAAAGGTGGCTGGCGTTGGCCAGGGACTTAGCCTGGGAGACAGTGTCCTGCTGCGCCCACGACGAGGCGCGGTGATGAATGGGGAGGAGTAGGTGAAGACGGGAGATTCCGCTGCCAAGGGATCCACCTGTGCACAGGGGAGAATACTGCAAAGCAGGTAAGGAATAATGAAGCTTACGTGTCGTAGCGATGATCAGCAGGAAGGGAAGGAACGATCCTGCTGAGGGTTAGAGCACGAAGTAGAACAGACGGCTCCAGACCGATGCTCTGGGCTGAGTGGGCTAAATAGCCCATGATTGATGAGGCACAGGTGTGCGCACAGCTGAGGTGAATGATGAGGAGCGGTGAGTTGTGACAATACTCCCCCCCCCTAGCAGCGCCTCCTGGCGCTGGCTTGTCCGGGTGCGCCCGATGGAACTCCGTGATGAGATTTTGGTCCAGCACAAAAGAAGAGTGCACCCAGGACTTCCACTCTGGACCATAACCCACCCAATCCACCAAGTACTGCAGCCCACGACCTCGACGCCGGGAGTCCAGGATGGAAGTGACTCCCCATGTCGGGTGGCCGTCGATCATCATGGGCGCGGGCGGCGCCCTGGGGGAGGACAGAGTGGGTCGGAGATCACAGGTTTGATCTTAGAAACGTGGAAAGTGGGACACACACGGAGGGATGGGGGGAGGGCCAAACGCACAGCCACCGGGTTAATGATTTTAGAGATGATGAAGGGTCCAATAAAGCGTGGGGCTAGCTTCCTTTTCTTGGCCTTGAGGTTGATGTCTTGGGAAGATAACCAGACTCGTTGGCCCACCTGGTAACTGGTAGCCGGTCTCCTGTGGCGATTAGCCGTCGAGCTGTTGCGTGCCGCCATGCGTAAAAGCGCCTCGCACACCCTGGTCCACAAACTCCGGCAGCGTCTCAAGTGCGCCTGGATGGAGGGAACCGTCAACTCACTCTCCTGCTCGGGAAACAAGAGGGGGTCGTAGCCCAACAACGTTTTAAAGGGGGACATCCCAGTGGCCTAAGACCGTGCCGTGTTGTGGGCATACTCCACCCAGGCCAGGTATGAGCTCCAGGAGGATGGGGTGGAGGAGGTAACGCAGCGCAAGGCGGCTTCCAGCTCCTGATTGGCGCGCTCACACTGCCCGTTGGATTGGGGATGGTGACCGGAGGAGATGCTCACCTTGGCACCCAGGGCGTTACAAAAGCTCTTCCACACCTCGGACACAAACTGGGGTCCCCGATCAGATACGACGTCCACAGGAATCCCGTGCAGCCTGACCACGTGTTGGACTAAGAGGTCGGCCGTCTCTCGTGCCGAAGGAAGACCCCGGAGCGGCACAAAATGGGCGGCTTTAGAGAACCCATCCACAATTGTCAGTACTGCGTCGTAGGTGTTGGAGACAGGGAGGCCAGTAATGAAGTCTAGGGCAATGTGTGACCAGGGCCTGCCCGGGACTGGCAGGGGCTGGAGTAGGCCCGCGGTTGGAGAATTAGAGGATTTACCAGTGGCACACTCGGGGCACGCCCGGACGTAGTTGGCGACGTCCTTCTGGAGCCCAGGCCACCAAAAGGACCGCTGGAGAAGATCCACCAACCGGGAAACGCCAGGGTGGCAGGGGAGTTTGGACGTGTGAGCCCAGTGAATGACCTCCCCCCAATCTGCTGATGGAACAAAGAGCCTATCTTCCAGGCCACTGCCAGGATCAGGCTCGGTCTCCTGCGCCCTCCGGATATTGTCCCTGATGGACCACGAAACTGCCCCCACGATGCATGAGCTGGGAAGGATGGTGTGGTCCAGCTCTTCCGGGGCCTCAGGGGAGAACTGTCTGGACAGGGCGTCGGGCAACCCATTCTTAGAGCCTGGACAGTAGGTGATGGTCAAGCGGAACCAAGCAAAAAATAGAGACCAGCGCGCCTGGTGGGCATTCAGTCGTCTAGCTGACCTCAGATACTCCAAGTTCTTGTGGTCCGTCCAAACCACAAAAGGCTGGGCTGCCCCCTTCAGCCAGTGACGCCACTCCTGCAGCGCGAGCTTGATGGCCAGAAGCTCCCTGTCGCCGACGTCATAATTCCGCTCAGCTGTTGACAAGCGCCGGGAGAAGAAGGCACAGGGCCGCTTGACTCCATCTAGGCGAACGCTGGGAAAGCACCACCCCCACCCCCGTATCCGACGCATCCACTTCCACTAGACACTGCAGCGCAGGGTCAACCTGGGTCAGGACCCGGGAGGAGGAGAACTCCGTCTTCAGGGCGTCGAACGCTGCTGAAGCCTCTTCAGTCCACTGGAAGGGGACCTTGGGGGAAGTGAGGCAGGTCACGGGGGTGACAATGGCGCCAAAGTTGGGAACAAAGTGGTGGTAGAAGTTGGCAAAACCGATGAACTGTTGCACCTGTTTCCTGGAGGTAGGCGTGGGCCACTCGACCACTGCCTTAACCTTGGCGGGGTCGGGGAGAACCTGGTTGTGAGATATGACAAAGCCCAGGAAAGAGGTGGTCTTGGCGTAGAACTCGCACTTCTCTGCTTTGACGTACAACCTATTCTCCAACAACCGCTGCAGGACCCACTTCACGTGGACCTGGTGCTCCTCCCGAGACCTGGAGAAGATAAGGATGTTGTCCAGGTAAACGAAGATCAAGAGCCCCAGGAAATCTCGCAGCACATCATTAATGAGCTGCTGGAAGATGGCAGGTGCGTTGGTGAGCCCACACGGCATGACTAGATATTCGAAGTGGCCGCTGGGCGTCCGAAAGGCCATCTTCCACTCATCGCCCTC
This sequence comes from Pholidichthys leucotaenia, assembly GCA_020510985.1. Lineage (NCBI taxonomy): Eukaryota > Metazoa > Chordata > Actinopteri > Cichliformes > Pholidichthyidae > Pholidichthys > Pholidichthys leucotaenia. Next base: position 13,840,702 of record CM035849.1, read on the forward strand.
CTGGATCCGGATGAGATGATAGGTGCTGCGGAGGTCCAATTTGGTGAACCAGGTGGCCCCCTGGAGGGAGTGGAAGGCAGTGTCCATGAGCGGCAGGGTGTACTTGTCCTTCTCCGTGATGTTGTTGAGGGCCCTGAAGTCAATGCACGGATGCAGGGACCCATCCTTCTTCGACACGAAGAAGAAACCGGCGCCGAGTGGGGACGAGGACGGACGAATAATCTCAGCACTGAGCGACTCCCTGATGTAATTATCCATAGCCTGTCGTTCAGGCGCAGACAGGCTCTAGAGGCGGCCAGATGGTCACGGCACCCTTGGGCGGAGGTTGATGGCACAATCATAAGGACGGTGAGGAGGAAGAGACATCGCTCTGGATTTGCTGAACACGAGGCTCAGGTCATGAAACTCCGGGGGCACCAAGGTGAGGTCCGGAGGAGCGGAGACCGGGGCAGGTGGAGAGGAAGTGGGAGCGCATGCTGCAGACTGGAGGCAGGTACTCATACAAAAGGAGCTCCAAGCGATTACACTTCCAGACTGCCAGTCGAGAATGGGGTTGTGCAAGCGCAGCCAAGGGTAGCCCAGGATGACGGGGGCCGCTGAGGAAGACAGGACATAAAGGGTGAGGTCCTCTCGGTGATTCCCAGACACGATGACAGAGACAGGCCTGGTGCGGTGGGTCACAACTCCTAGGGGCGAATGAGAAAGGGTGACCAGGTTGAGGGGAGCAGACAATGGGAGACAGGTGATTCCCAAACGGGTTGCCAGGCTTTTGGAAATAAAGTTCTGCTCTGCCACCAAGTCCACCAGTGCGTGAGTGAGATGCCCTGTGGGGTTGTGGCAGAATCGGATGGGAAGAGAACAGTTGGAGAGAGGATTTGTCCGGTTAGTGTCCGCGAGGCCCCCAACAGTGACTCGTGGACCCCCCCTGTTTGGCTTCACTGGGCATTGCTCCACGGTATGCTGGTCGCCTCCGCAATACATGCAGAGGCCTAGCTCCCGGTGGCGTTGTCTCTCCGCTAGGGGGAGCCTAGTTCACCCGATTACCATTGCCTCTGGCTCATCGGCGGACTCTGGAGCAGATAACGCCAGGGGGCGAGACTGATGAGCGCGGGCGGAAACTCCATGCGAGCGGCTGACTGACTTCTGCTCGGCGGTCCGCTCCCGCAATCTGTTGTCCAAGCTAATGGTCAAGGAAATTAGCTCCGACAGTCGCCCTGGGAGATCCCGGCTGGCCAACTCATCCCGCAGACCTGAACTGAGGCTGCGGAGGAAGATGCTAAAGAGTGACTCCTCACCCCAGCCTACCTCCTCCTCTGCCACCCGGAAATCGACAGCGTAATCCGCCGCCGACCGGTTTCCCTGTTGGAGACTAAGGAGCCGATCGGCGAGGACGCTATCACGCTGAGAGCGGTCAAAAACCTCGAGAAAGTTTTGCACGAACTGGTCATAGGAGAGGTTCGCATAGCTGGGCTTCGACATAATGGCGTAAGCCCAAGCTAATGCTCGCCCCGCCAAGAGATTAGCCATATAACCAATCCGGCTGTGGTCTGAGGGAAAATCCCCGGGAACGCGCAGGAACACCGACTCACACTGCAAAATGAACCCCCGTGCTTCGCCGAGCTTCCCGTTGAAGCAAGCGGGGGTTGGTATTGGCGTGAGCCGGGTTGACGTTTCCGAGCTAGGCTGGCCAGCCACGGAGGCAGCCAAAGCTGATCCGCCTTGACGAGCCGGGGAGAACGCCTGCTGGGGGTCAACACGGTCTAACCGGTGAGTGATGTTAGTCAATTGGTTTAATATTACCTGTTGTTGACGAGCTATCAAATCCACCCGAGCCTCAAGGGTGGAAAGACGGCGTGCGAGCCCGCTGTCTGCTTAGCCGCTCTGCTGGAGCCGTACTGACATAATGTCTGGCTCAGGAAACACGCACGCAGGCTCAGGGAAGATTCAATAGCTTCATTCAACAACCAGGTGTGTTTGGATGCATGTATGAGATATGTGAATAGTGTGTGGGTGAACGCTGAAAATCGGGAACAGAGCAACACGCCGTGCAGCCAGGCAACCCTATGGAGAGAGCATAGGACAGGGGTAAAAGGGCACTTCACCAAACAGGCACAATTAGCAGAGTGTTGCTTACTTGCAGGTGAAAGGTGGCTGGCGTTGGCCAGGGACTTAGCCTGGGAGACAGCGTCCTGCTGCGTGCACGACGAGGCGCAGTGATGAATGGTGAGGAGTAGGCGAAGACGGGAGATTCCGCTGCCAAGGGATCCACCTGTGCACAGGGGAGAATACTGAAAAGCAGGTAAGGAATAATACAGCTTACGTGTCATAGCGATGATCAGCAGGAAGGGAAGGAACGATCCTGCTGAGGGTTAGAGCACGAAGTAGAACAGACAGCTCCAGACCGATCCTCTGGGCTAAGTGGGCTAAATAGCCCATGATTGACGAGGCGCAGGTGTGCGCACAGCTGATGTGGATGATGAGGAGTGGCGAGTTGTGACACTGACCTAATAACAGGATAATTTCTGCTGGTGTTGCCGGTATCTGGTCCAGCTGACTTCGGATCCCTCTGGGGCCTCAGCTACCCCCTCCGCTTACCGCCGCTGTAGTTGAGCTCCGATCCAGCTGGGGGCTCGATTAGCTCCTCCACTGAGCTCCACCGCCTATTGCCGCTGTAGTTGAGCTCCGATCCGGCTCCTAACCAGCTGGGACCTCGGTTAGCTCCTCCGCCAAGCCCCACCGCCCACCACTACTGTAGTTGAACTCCAATCTGGGTCCTATCCAACTGGGGCCTCGGTTAGCTCCTCCACCGCCGCTTATCAGCTCAGACACTGTCAAAAAATAACGCTAACACTTGAACAGTTGAACTGCTGTTTTTATCAGAAATGCCTTTGGCCTTGTGGGTAACATAGTTCATGAAAGTTGTTGGGCAGGAGCCATATTTTAGTGCAAGTGTGCAGGCAGCATTGGTGTAAACTACAGTCATGTAAAAAAAAATAGGACACCCTGTATAAGCCTGTATGTTTCTTTTTTTTGTTGTTTTTTTAACATATTTGGACACGTGGATATTTAATATCAATGTTAAAATACTGAGAGATTCACGTAATGCAACTAAACAATTTAAAATGAATTAAAGACTTTTTTCAAATTCTTTGTAAAATGTAATTCTGAAAAAATAGTGAGGAATAAATTAAAACACCACCACATTCATTCCCACTTAAAATGTTAAAATAAATGTTAAAAAATGCAGATAAAAACAAAAATAAGGTTAGACATAGAGATGTCAACGTTCCTGAATGAAGAACTGAATAATTAATGGGGTGTCCTATTTCGCCAAACCCTTCACCACTCACACACATATTCACATCTAGGGTCACTTTAGAGGCTCCAATTAACCTGACCTGCATGTTTTTGGCCTGTGGGAGGAAACCGGAGCACCCGGGGTAAACCCACGCAGACATGGGGAGAATATGAAAACTCCACACGGAAGGTCAGTCAGTGATGGGGATCAAACCTACAGTGGTCAGGGGTGGAATCAATCCTGTAAACCTCTTACCGTGCTGTCACGGTGCTAACCACTGTCCCATCAAACTGCTCCTTTTAAGCACAAATGCTAAGGATAAAGGCAAAACAAATATTTTGGGAGGGAAATTTGCAACTTTCCTTATAAATGTGTTATTTTTTTCTGATTAATCTGTAACTTTTTTCAAGAATTTTTCAACTTTTTTCTAATTTAATTTTTAATTGTTTTCATGTAAATTTACAATTATTTTTTTCAGTTTGCAACTTTTCTCATTCATTTTGCAACTTTTTCCTCATTCATTTTGCAACTTTTTCTTAATTCATTTTGTAACTTTTTCCTCATTAATCTACAACTTTTTTCATGTAAATTTGAAACTTTATTCTTAAGTTTGCAACTTTTTTCATGTAAATTTGATTTTTTTTTTGTCATGATTAGGAGAGGGTGCCTCCCCCTCCCTTCCTGTTTGTTTTTCCAGCTCATCAATGCACCTGCATGATGACACACCTGCTGCCTCCTGATTCACCAGCGTATTTAAGGGCCAGAGTGTGGTGAGCGCTTCACTGGATCGTTGGGTTTGTGCCGCCTCACAACTGCTGTTCTTGTCAGACACCGTCTGATGGCTAGAGAGACGGCTGTCAGACGCTGTCAAACAATTTGGAATTTGCCGTTGGAAACGTTAAAGCTAAAAATTAAGGTGTTCATTTGTTTTCAACCTCTGCATCATCTTTCTTGATGATTTCTACCCACTTATAATTTTACTGGACTGAGGATTCTCACCACTTGCTCTTTTTTTGGTCAACAAACTTGGTTAGGCTAACCTGTCTGTTTTGGTTAGCCACCCCGACCTGGAAAGGAATGGCTCCCTCTCCGACCTATGACAGCTTTGTTTCCCTCTCTAAGAAGGTTTTCGAGTTGGAACTGAGACTCTCTAACCTCTATAAGATTCGGGAGGCTAAAAATCATCTGGACATGATCATTTTTGGATGGACATCGGCGCCAGCGATGGACTCGCAGGTAGCAGAGATGGTTGCTTGCCTGGGTGAAATTAACATATTGGCATCCACCTCCACCCCTGCTCTGGTTACCTCAGCTGTCCAGGACTCCATCACTAAACACTGGCTTCAGCTCAGCGCTAAACCCAAAGTCCTGGGGGGTTCTTCTCAGCCTCAATGCATGCCCTGGACCATGGTTGGGTCCAACATCAAACATCGAGGATCGGCCAGGCACCGCCACGCCTCCTCCCTTCCCCTCTCGCTGGTAAACAGATTCAGCATCTTTTCACTGGAAGATTTCCCCCACCTGGACATTGATCTTCCTCTCATGGCCGCCCCTCCTCCTTCAGCAGTGGCCTAAACCCAAAAGCCCCAGATTAAAACTACCCTAGGTGTACCAAACTTTGCACCAGCTCCAAAAAGAAGACAACCCCTGCCTCACCCCCACACCAGCATCTCACTGCCACAGCAACAACAACAATGGCAAAACTATTCACCATTACAGAAGCCACCGACAAAGTCCACTCAGGTGATGCTGGTAATAGGTGATTTCATAATGAGGAACGTCAGAAGCAGGTACTGTGTTACAATTTTTTTTTTTTTTCCTGGGGTTAAAGTGTCAGACATTGAGGTTCTTTCTCCTGATCTATTAAATGCTGTTGGATTCAACAACATCCCAGATGAAGCATCTGAGATCTTAAAGAGAGACTTCAGGAACCTTCTGTCCACTCTTAAGAACTGTGGCAGACGTGCATTTATCTCTGGACCACTTGCTCCTTTCATAAGAGGTTGCAATTATTTCAGCAGAACTCTTAGCCTTAATACCTGGTTGTGCTCAACATGTTCTACTTTTAACACTGGTTTTATAGACAATTTCAACCTGTTCTGGAACCGCCCATCATTTATGAGGCCAGATGGCATCCGGCATCCATCCAAATAAACTCGGGGCACGTGTTTTAAGGGACAATCTGTTTTATTCCATCCATCCATCTTCTTCTGCTTAATCCTTTTTGGGTTATGGGGGTGGGGTGGGGCTGGAGCCTATCCCAGCATCTTTGGGTGAGAGGCAGGGTCCACCCTGGACAGATCGCCAGTCCATCGCAGGGCCAACACAGAGAGACAGACAACCATTCACTCTCACAGTCATACCTAAGGACAATTTAGAATCCCCAGTTTGATGCCAATTAACCTAACTTGCATGTTTTTGGCATGTGGGAGGAAACCGGAGAAATCCCAGAGTAAACCCACGCAGACACAGGCAGAACATGCAAATTCCACACAGATCACTGTTGGTCGGGGGCTGGGATTGAATCCAGGATCCCCCAGCCAAGGGTGAGTAACTGTGCTGCCACAGTGGTAACCTCTCTGCCACTGCGCTGTTTTATTCCATTCAGCATTTTTTTAGTACAGCAACTGAAAGCTGGTTTGTCACCTCACCCCAAAGTGCCTGGGTCTGCCAACCAGCTTGTTTGCTTTCCACTTCTAATATACTCCTATTAATCCAAATAATTCTCTCTGTTTAGATCAGTCTTTAATTCACAACCCCACAGAGATTGTCTGTTCCCCGATACCCAAAACATTTTTACTCATGACAAATACAACATAACTTGATAAAGATTAAAACTAGTAATTTTCCACAGAAAAATAAAATAATTAAAAGCAGACTGCTGAATATAAAATCTGTCTGATAAAGCGACCTTAATTAATGATATGATCACGGATTACAATATAAATATACTCTGTCACACAGAGTATATTTACGCCCCGATGACTTTGTTAGTATCAATGAGCCCCCCCCCCCACACACACACACACAGCTATTGTAATATTCATATTCCTAGAAATACTGGCAGAGGTGGTGGTGTCAGGGTAATATATGAATCCACATTACCAATGAACCCTCAGCCTAAGCTAAACTCAAATTTTAACTCTTTTGAATGCTTAATTTTTAGCTTAGCACATCCATCCTAGAGGTCAGAACAGCCTATTTTATTGATCACAGTATATCGCCCTCCCAGTGCTTCTTTTGCTGAATTTATGTCTGAATTCTCTGAGTTCTAAACAACCTTAGTTCTCAGTTCAGACAAGATTATCATAGCCATGCTTTTAATATTCATATAGACATTGATAATGATGGTCATAGTGTAGCATTTCTCTCCCTTTTAAATTCAACTGGTTTTTCTCAGTGTCTTAGTAAACCAACTCATCACCATAATCATACCCTTGACCTGGTCTTGGCCTGTGGTGTAGAAATTGATGAGCTGCTTGTCATTCCTCAAAATCCTACACTGACTAACCACTATTTGATAACGTTCAAATTTGTGTTATCTGATTTTACAGCATCAAGCAGAAATATACAGTAGTTACCAGATTCTTACCTGATAGTGCTGTGGCTCACTTTAAAGAATTAATCCCTTCTGCACTTCCTCTATGACCATGTCTCAGTATAGCAGGGGACAGCACTGACTGCTTGAATTCATCAGAATTCGACCTCTTAGTTAATAGTACCGCAGCCTCACTGCAGAAAACACTTCACTCCATAGCCTCTCTTAAAAAGCTCCATGGTACAACTCCCACACTGGTGAGTTAAAACAGAAAGTCATCCTGTGAAAGGCTTTGGTGTGAGACAGAAGAATCATGTTGATCCTGGAATGCCAGCCTTACCACCGACAAGAAATTTCTCCGTAGTGCTAGGCGACAGTACTATTCATCCTTGATAGACAAAAATAAATAAAACAACAACGATAGATTTCTTTTTAACACTGTTTTTGAACCTAATTAATATGTTTCTATTGACAGGACATGTACTGCAGTCTTTTAAAGTGGCAGTAATTCATTATCATAGCATTCTGTCGGGGGCAACAATGACTGTATATGAATGTATATATGACTGGAATACAGTATTCCAGAGAACTGTTACTGCATTTAAACATGGATAATGCAGCATCTGTGTTTGAGTCTGTGCCACAACTGCCGGACTTTATTTTAAGAGATTTTCATGGACACAGCGATGAAAAGGGAGACAAGAGGAGGAAATGCGGAAAGCGTGGAGGCGTAAGATTAAACCTGAGGAGGCGTCAGCTTAACCGCTTTCCTCTTCCTTCCATTATTATGGGGAACGTACAATCCCTGAGAAATAAAGTGGATGAAATTCAAGGGAATGTACAATATCAGAAGGACTTCAAGAACTGCTGTGTCATGGCTTACACGGAGACGTGGCTTACGGTTCAGGATGCGGACCTGTGTATTGATGGCTTTGGAGCCCCACTTCGCTTGGATCGGCAGGAAGAGGTAACAGGGAAACGTCAGGGGGGCAGCGTATGTTTATATATTAATAAACAGTACTGTACATCTGTCATGGTCAGAGAGCGCATCTGTACACCAGATGTGGAGCTTCTGTCTGTATCGCTACGACCCTTTTATCTGCCCCGCGAGTTCCCCCAACTTTTCATAACGACTGTGTACATTCACCTGAGAGCGGATGCTGACTCCGCCTCCAGCACCGTCTTTGATGTGGTACGGCGGTTGCAGTCGATTTCCCCAGAGGCTCCAAATTTTATCCTTGGGGATTTTAACCATGTTTCTTTAAAGAAGACACTTAAAAACTTTTATCAGTATGTCTCCTGCCCAACCAGGCGAAAAAAGACGTTGGACCTGTGCTACGGATCCATAGAGAGGGCCTTTAAGTCTCTTCCCCTTCCTCCTTTAGGATCCTCAGATCACAACTGTCTACATTTGCTACCCACATATAAAACTGCTCTCAGAAGAGGCAAGGCGAAGACAGGAGACATAGACATGTGGACAGAGGATTCAGTGCACTGCCTCCAGGAATTCTTTAACTGTACGGACTGGGAGGTGTTCACACTGGCCTGCGGGGGGGGGGGGGGGTGATTTGGACTTTTTGATGGACATCACATGCTCATACATGGCTTTCTGCAGAGATATGATCATTCTACGTAAACGTGTCAAAATATATCCCAACAACAAGCCATGGGTTACAAAATCAGTTAAATCCTGCTGACAGAGGAAAGCACTTGCCTTTAAACAGGGGGTTGTTTCTGAGCTACAGGTTGCCACAAAAGAGCTGAAGGCCAAAATTTGAAGAGCAAAACAGAATTATAAATCAGAGTTAGAAAGCAAGATGGCAACAAACAAGCTTGGTTCAGCCTGGGCCAGTATGAAAACTATTGCAGGCCTTCAGACCACAGAGCGCAGTAACTGTGTGTTTTTAGATTTTTTTTTAATTCAGATACAGAGCTGGCTAATGCTCTTAATTGTTTTTATGGTCGTTTTGATTCCTTTGATTTTAGCACAGAAACCCAAGATTTGAAACAGAAACTCAAAGACAATCAGCACTTTAATATTGAGGTGCAGGATATTAAAAGGGCGTTCTGTGCTGTAAAAGTGACCAAAAGTCAGGGCCCTGATAATATATGTGGGCGTTTGGTAAAGTCCTGTGCACATAAACTGAGTCCTGTATTTCACTACATTTTCAATAAGTCCTTACAGACACAACATGTGCCTAAGATCTGGAAAGATGCCATGGTTGTCCCCGTTCCAAAATCCAGCTGTCCTATAACGACTTTAGACCAGTTGCTTTGACTTCAATTTTAATGAAAATTTTTGAAAAACTGGTCAGATTTGAGGTCCTAAAGCAGATTGAGCATGCATTGGATCCTCTGCAGTTTGCCCATAGGCCACACAGAGGAGTGGGGGATGACACTGTCATTCTGTTTAACATGCATTTTAAACATCTGGATTTTAATGGGACACACGCCAGGCTTTTATTTGTGGACTTTTCTTCCACCTTTAATACAATCCAACCTCATATTTTAGTTGAAAGGCTCCTGCAACAGTTTGATTTTAGTAATAATCTGGTGGATTGGATTCTGGATTTTTTTTTACCAACAGGACACAAAGAGTAAGGGTCAATGGTACATTGTCTGACCAAAAGTGCTCTTCTACTGGCTCTCCGCAGGGGTGTGTGTTGTCACCACTACTTTTCATCCTGTACGCAAACATGTGTCAGAGCAGACATGACAGCAGACACATTATAAAGTATGCTGATGATTCAGTTGTTGTCGGTCTCCTCCAGGATGGTGAGAGTGGCCACGGCCCAGTAGTTGATGATTTTGTTCACTGGTGTGAGGATTCCTACCTGCAGCTGAATACGACAAAAACTAAAGATATGATTATTGACTTTAGGAGGAAAACTCCCAGGCACGAAGTCACTGTACCAAAAGGCCAGACCACTGAATGTGTACAATCCTACAAATATCTTGGGACGATTATTGATAGTAATTTAAACTTTGAAGAGAACTGTGAAAGGGTGTGCAAAAAGGGTCAGCAACATTTGTATTGTTTAAGGAAACTTGCACGCTTCCAAATTGACCGAACCATAATGACAATGTTTTATCGGGCTTTAATTGAATCTGTTTTATCCTTTTCTTTAGAATCAGAATCAGAATCAGATTTATTGCCATTGTTCATGTAGTACACAAACTAGGAATTTGTCTCGGTGCAATGCTGCAACATTAAACATGATAAAATAAAATAAACTATACATGTAATAAAGTGGAGAATAAGAGTGAGTAATACTAGTCAGCAGTTTAAATATATTAGCGAGCAGCAGATAATGTGGAGAACCATATAGTGCAGTCGGTAATGCAAGAAGAAAACAGTGATTGACATGAGTCTGGTTGAGCTGCTGTACATAGTGCACGAGAGTCAATAAGTCACTTAGTGTTCAGCAGTCTGATGGCAGAGGGGAAGAAGCTGTTCATGTGACAGGAGGTTTTAGTCTGGATGGACCAAAGTCTTCTACCTGAGGGGAGAGGGGCAAACAGTACGTGACCAGGGTGTGAGGGATCGGCTGTGATCCGGCCAGCATGCCTCCGGGTCCTGGAGATGTACAGATCCTGGAGAGATGGGAGCTTGCAGCCGATCACCTTCTCAGCAGTGCGCATGACGCGCTGCAGCCTTAGTCTGTCCCTGGCAGTGGCTCCTGCGTACCACACGGTTATGGAGGTGGTGAGGATGGACTCGATGATGGCCGTGTAGAACTGCACTAACATCTTGGTGGGTAGCTTGAGCTTCCTCAGCTGCCGCAGGAAGAACATCCTCTGCTGGGCCTTTTTGATGAGGGAGCTGATGGTCGGCTCCCACTTGAGGTCCCTGGTGATGGTGGTGCCTAGGAAGCGGAAGGAATCAGCAGTGGTGATGGGAGAGCCTGTGAGGGTGAGGGGGGACAGAGGGGTTGTGACTTTCCTGAAGTCCACAATCATCTCCACTGTCTTCAGAGCGTTCAGCTGCAGGTTGTTGTTGTTGCACCAGGATGCCAGCTGGGCCACCTCTCTCCTGTAGGCGGACTTGTCGCTGTTGGAGATGAGCCCGATGAGGGTGGTGTCGTCCGCAAACTTGATCAACTTGACAGACTGGTGGCTGGAGGTGCAGGAGTTTGTATAAAGGGAGAAGAGTAGGGGGGAAAGTACACAGCCCTGGGGTGATCCGGTGCTGATGCTAGCAGAGTCTGAGACAGTCTTTCCCAGCCGCACATGCTGCCTCCGGTCTGTCAGAAAGTCGGTGATCCACCTGCAGAAGGAGTCAGGCACGTTGAGCAGGGACAGCTTGTCCCAGAGCAGAGCGGGGCGGATAGTGTTGAATGCGGAGCTGAAGTCCACAAACAGGATCCTGGCGTAGGTTCCCGGGGAGTCCAGGTGCTGCAGGATGGAGTGGAGGGCCAGGTTGACTACGTCGTCTACAGACCTGTTGGCTCGGTAGGCAAACTGCAGCGGGTCCAGGAGGGGGGTGGTGATGGACTTGAGGTGGGGCAGGACCAGGCGCTCAAAGGACTTCATGACTACAGAGGTGAGCGCTACAGGTCTGTAGTCGTTAAGTCCAGTGATCCATTGGCTTCTTGGGGACAGGGATGATGGTGTAGGATTTGAGGCAGGACGGCACGTGGCATAGCTTAAGGGAGGTGTTAAAAATGTCTGTGAAGACAGGAGCCAGCTCTTTCGCACAGTGTCTCAGGGTGGAGGGAGACACGCCGTCCGGACCGGGGGCCTTGCGCAGGTTCAGTCTGGAGAACTGTTTGAGCACGTCCAAGTGCTCACTGATGACAAGGGCAGGGGGGAGGAGGGGGGGTGCCTTTGATGAAGTAGGGATCGTGGAGGCTGTGGAGCTGGAGGGAGGGGGGGAGTTGGACACAGATGACGAGGTGTCAAAACGGGCATAATGTTGGGACAGTCTTTGACAAAGGGCTTTGTCATTTTTAGTGTCATGGTTTGGTCAGATAAAACTGAAAGAGAGGAAATCCTTTGATCAGGTAGTTAGATGGTCCAGTCATTTTTCTTGGTGAGTCACAGCTGAACCTGACATCCCTGTACACCAGACAGGTACAGAGGATTGCTACCTCCATTTTAAATGATGACTCCCACCCTTTGCACTGCCACTTTCAGCTTCTTCCCTCCAGATGGAGGTTTGCTGTCCCAAAAAGTAAAACCCTGCGCTAAAAAAGCAGCTTTGTTCCTGCTGCTGTCAAAGAGTTGAACAAGTTGTAACAATATATTGCACATAATTTAGTTACCTATTTATTAATTTCATTTTATATTTACTTATTTGTATATATTTACATATGTGTATATGTATATATTGTAGCGTGAAATATGTAATTTTAATAAATATGATCAGGTATGAATTATTTAATTTATATTGATGTATTGGAATCTGAGACCAAATCTCGTTTCATATACATCAGGAAAGTTAATAACACTCGTGGGGCACCAGCTTCTATCTCTAAGAAGCAATTTAATCTTTAATTTCACTTTATACCTGTTTAATCACTCAATAAATTAATTAATAATCAGTCTCAAAAATTTTCTGAGTTCAATACCTGTGCTTGAAACAGACTCAGAATGAAATAAATTCTCAACAACTTCTCTCATTTTCACATATTTATTAAACAAAATGATTAACAGACATTGCAGTAATTTCATTAATCATAGAATCAATCTTGTAAATAATAGATTAACAATGTCAATATTTTCGGAACCAGGGTTAAACTGAGAAATGAATCTCTATCAGTTTGAGTTAACAGATTATGGAAACAACGCAAATTTATGGAGAAAGTTTACTAATTATATGAAAAAGTCCTGGATTAATCTTAAGAAAATAAAAACAGAATTTTAATGAACAGAAGAGTTATGTTAAGGGCTTCTTAATTTGCATCTGATTAGATATACAAATAATTGCCGAACCTCAGACGTTTAATTCAGCAGATGAATTAAAGTTGCAGCTCACATGATCCTCGTTCGGCGTCATCCTCAGCTCATGATTTCGTGGACGTTAGAGGGAATATCTGCCAGCAGATATTTCAGGATCCACATTTTGACCTTTAAATTCAAGCGGTCGAAGAGGCTGGATTCTGGGCTGTATGACCCAGAGTTGAAACTGGGCTTGGCGCCAGATGGTGCCGACGTTTCTTCAGCGTGTGATGAACAGCTGCGTGTTGATTCCTCAGCTGCATGTGATGTGGAGAGCTTCGTCTTCTAAGAGGCCTTCAATAATAATTAATTAAAGATATCTAATCCGATCTCAAATTAAAGAGTTTCGGACTTTAGATAAAAATGATAGCTTCTGGTGCGATTGGTCAAGAAAAATATTATAAAAATAAAGTCAAGATTAAAGTTTACGTTAAAAAATAAACAAATGGTGATTTTACAGAAAGTTTAACAAAGAAAAAGAGAAGTAAAAATTGAAGTTTAACTCCGATTAAGAATTGAGCTCAAAGAAATAGGAATTCCTAGGCATTTAAGAGAAAAAGAAAAGACATTAAAATACAAAGTTACATAAACAAATTACGAGTTATCGGCTCTGTGTTCAGAAAAGTGACATGTGGTAGAAATCTATTCAGACGGTCCTTTGTTCTTTCTTGCTGTGTGTAGACAATAGAGAGAGACGAATGTCCAAAGAGATGAATCAGAGGCGAGAAGGGGCGAAGAGAAGGAAGAAGCAGGGGTCTCTCTCCTTTATATAAGCTCTGTTGAGCCTTCACGGGCTTCCGGGTTGACCGGAATCTCAGCCAATGAGCGTCCTTCGTGGGTGGGCTCGATGAACCTTTAGTCCAATAACAAACAGTCTATTGTTTGGAGCTTTTGGGAAAGAGTTGTCATGCAGAGATTGGCTGCTGGAGTCACATGGTTTTAGAGGCAAAACTTTGATACATACTGGAAGTTACTATTTCCCCTTATGTATTAAACTAAGATAACTTTAGTGATTAGTATAAATTATAAGCAGTGCTTCTAAATCAACATGCAGGAATAAACATTCATTTAAACATTTTTAACATGCGTGTATGTGTATATATATATATAAAATCACAGATTAATGCATTTCACACATATTATTGATTTTCCACATTAAAAACATCAGAGTCCATTTGCTTTTCATAGTCCTGAACAGAAGAGAAGGTTTAGAATTGAGTTTGTAATAATGTACTTTAAAATTCACTGGTTAAATCCAGCATGTCCCGGAGTTTAAGGAAATTAACTGAGTTGTGGGTCTGTGTGGCCAAGTCTCCATGTTTATGGGGGCAATAAAACCAAAGCCGGACATTGGGGAAATTCCTTAGGCTGGTTTTAACAAAGGAATGGGATTTCAGCTGTGGCCTGGGGGAGAAAATCCATTTCTTTGTCTTATTCCTGGGTGAAAAAATGTCTTTAAGCAGAAGAATAATTATTGCTGAGCCAAAGTGAGATGATGCTACAATATTTACTTATTTTTGTAGGGTTTTTTTTTTATTTTGTGTTCTAAATCTTTTATTGGGTTTTAGACTTTTGAGTTTTTAACCTTTTTGACTAGTCTTTAACATTTTAATATGACCCTTCTCTCTCTTTTTTTTCTCTTATCTCTTTGTCTTATGTCCTGATTGATGGAGCCTTGAGTACTTTTATCATGTTTATAGTCAGCTTCATGTGTGCCTGTGTTTGTGTTTATGTTGAATGTAATTGTGGTTTGTAAATATGGATGTCACCTGACTGCAAAACAAATCTACCTACGGGTACAAATAAAATAACCTGAACCTGAACTTGTTTCATTTAGGTCTGATCAGATTCCTCCACACAGCTCTGTCCTTTGCCCTCCGCTGCCAGGAACTCCTGATCTTGTTAACCCGGACGACGTCCTAGTATGAATTGCTTTCTGACTGACCATTTCATGAAACTGCTTGCAAAGTATTTGAGTACCGCTAGCTTTTGCTGGACTAGCGGCACATTCTTGGCAGATAGAGATATTATCAGTGGCAAGGACAGGCCAAGACAAACTGACTCCAGTATCTGTTGCAGTGACTGACAAGGTTTGTTTATCTCTGCTCTTTGTGTAGTGCCTGTCATGATGCACCAACTGGCAAACGTCCACCACAGACCTTGCCACATATGTGCTTATCTGCAAGGATGTCCAATCTCACCATGTGTAACTAGGAGTGGTCCACCACAGACCTGTGACAGATATTGTTTTTAGTTCTGCCAGGATGCTCAGTCTCACCCTCCACACCCTCGGAAGGGGGGTTGCCAGTTGAGTCACCAATGGGCCGACCCATGAGACAGGTAGTACCGG
Source organism: Pholidichthys leucotaenia (assembly GCA_020510985.1). Taxonomy (NCBI): domain Eukaryota; kingdom Metazoa; phylum Chordata; class Actinopteri; order Cichliformes; family Pholidichthyidae; genus Pholidichthys; species Pholidichthys leucotaenia. The sequence continues at coordinate 13,855,828 of CM035849.1, forward strand.
ATTTCATGGTTATCCGGTAGCAAGCAAACCAATGCCTGAACTGACATTTGACAGTAATTAAACCTCTACTTAAAAAAACCTTCACTTTATTCTGGGATTTTGGCCAATTATAGACCAATACCAAACATCCTCTACCTTTCCAAGATCTTCAAAAAAGTAGTTGCCAATTAGCTGTGCACTTTTTTAGAAAATAATTCTATACTTGAGAAATTTCATTCAGGTTTTAGGAAACACCACAGCACAGAGACAGCCTTAGTGAAAGTCGCTGATGACCTCCTTATGGCATTTGACAAAGGACTTGTCTCTGTCCTTGTCTTATTAGACCTTAGTGCTGCCTTTGACACCACTGACCACCATATTCTGCTAGAGAGACTTGAACAGCAAATTGATTTGAAAGGAACAACGCTAAAATGGTTCCAGTCTTATTTATCAGGTCATTCCCAGTTTGTCCATGTCCATAGCAAGTCCTCTATCCACACCACAGTTACCTATGGAGTTCCGCAGGGATCGGTACTTGGACCAGTACTGTTTGCATTAAACATGCTGCCTTTGGGAGACATTATGAGGAAGCACTCTATTCATTTTCATTGTTACGCTTATGACACTCAATTATATTTATCCATCAATCCAGATGATCCAAGCCAGTTTGGTTCACTTCAGGAATGTCTTAAGGATATTAAAACCTGGATGAACTACAATTTTCTATTGCTGAATACAGATGAAACTGAAGTCATTGGAAGAAATGGAACTTTTGGAAAGTTTGGAAGGAGGAATTGGAACTTTTGGAAAGTTTGGAAGGAGGAATTGGAACTTTTGGAAAGTTTGGAAGAGTTGCACGCACAAGTTAGTTTCGTAAATAAATGGTTGTTAAGTTGATGTCTAAAAATAAAATACGGTCTGTTAAATCTTATTTTCATCTTTGCAACGTGAGTTTGTGAGTTTGTGAAGTTAATTTTGTAAATAAATGGTTGTTAAGTTGATGTCTAAAAATAAAATACGGTCTATTAAATCTTATTTTCATCTTTGCAATGTGAGTTTGTGAAGTTAATTTTGTAAATAAATGTTTGTTAAGTTGATGTCTAAAAATAAAATACGGTCTATTAAATCTTATTTTCATCTTTGCAATGTGAGTTTGTGAGTTTGTGAAGTTAATTTTGTAAATAAATGGTTGTTAAGTTGATGTCTAAAAATAAAATACGGTCTGTTAAATCTTATTTTCCTCTTTGCAATGTGAGTTTGTGAGTTTGTGAATTTAATTTTGTAAATAAATTGTTGTTAAGTTGATGTCTAAAAATAAAATATGGTCTATTAAATCTTATTTTCATCTTTGCAACGTGAGTTTGTGAGTTTGTGAAGTTAATTTTGTAAATAAATGGTTGTTAAGTTGATGTCTAAAAATAAAATACGGTCTGTTAAATCTTATTTTCATCTTTGCAACGTGAGTTTGTGAGTTTGTGAAGTTAATTTCGTAAATAAATGGTTGTTAAGTCTTGGCGTTTCATCTTTGCAACGTGGATTTTCCCGACTAAGACGAGTTTGTGAAGTTTCGAATCTGCTGGCTGGCGCCGCCCATATTCAGGCTACATATTCCTGTCCTGACTAGCTTACTAGTCCTGACTAGCTTACTAGTCAGGACTTTATGAACTTTTTCAATAATAAAATTTCATCCATCAGAGATAAAATCAATCAGATTCTTCCCACAGTTAACTTAAATACTGTAACTACTACAACTCCTTCTATTGATGTCTGTCTTGATGAGTTTACTCCAATCGACCTTTGTGAGTTAGACAAAATAGTTTCCTCATCCAAACCTTCAACTTGTCTTTTAGACCCTATTCCTACCAGGTTATTTAAAGAAGTCTTCCCACTTATTGGTAGCTTTATTCTTCATATAATCAATTCTTCATTAACTTTAGGCCATGTACCGCAGGCTTTTAAAACGGCTGTAATTAAACCCTTACTCAAAAAGCCAACGCTAGATCCAGGAGCTTTAGCTAACTATAGACCAATCTCTAATCTCCCTTTCATTTCAAAAATCTTAGAAAGAGTTGTTGCTATGCAATTATTTGACCACCTGCAGGGAAATGGTTTATTTGAGGAGTTTCAATCTGGGTTTAGAATCCATCATAGCACTGAAACAGCCTTAGCGAAGGTCACTAACGACCTCCTCATTGCATCTGATAATGGACTAGTTTCTGTACTTGTCCTTTTAGATCTTAGTGCAGCTTTTGATACTATTGATCATAATATTCTACTTGATAGATTAGAACACTATGTTGGACTTAATGGAACTTCGTTGCAGTGGTTTAGATCTTATTTATCTGATAGGTTCCAGTTTGTTCATGTAAATGATGAGTTTTCTCTCAGCTCAAAGCTTAGTCATGGAGTTCCACAGGGATCTGTGCTTGGCCCTACTCTTTTTAGTTTATATATGCTTCCGTTAGGCAACATTATTAGAAAGCACTGTATACATTTTCACTGTTATGCAGATGACACACAATTATACCTGTCAATGAAGCCAGATGATACTAATCAATTAGCCAAGTTAGAAGCCTGTCTTAAGGAAATCAAAGTTTGGATGACTTGTAATTTCCTGCTATTAAATTCAGATAAGACTGAAGTCATTCTTGTTGGTCCAAAAAACCTTAGAAATTCCTTTCCAAATCAAACTTTCAGTTTGGATGCAGTTACTCTTTCTCTTAATAGCTCTGTGAGGAACCTTGGAGTTATTTTTGATCAGGATTTGTCCTTCAATTCACATATTAAATTTGTTTCTAAGACTGCCTTCTATCATTTGCGTAATATTGCCAAGATTAGGAGCATCTTGTCTCAGAGTGATGCTGAGAAGCTGATCCACGCTTTTGTTAGCTCGAGATTAGATTATTGTAATTCTTTATTATCAGGTTGTCCTAAAACATCTTTAAAAAGTCTTCAGCTGATCCAAAATGCTGCAGCAAGAGTTTTAACAGGTACTAGAAAGATAGATCATATCTCTCCGGTTCTGGCCTCCCTTCATTGGCTTCCCATAGAGTTTAGAATTAAGTTTAAAATCCTTCTTCTTACTTACAAAGCTCTAAACAATCAGGCTCCTTTTTATTTAAAAGATCTGATACTACCGTATCATCCTAACAGAGCACTTCGCTCCCAAAATGCAGGTTTACTTGTAATACCTAGAATCTCCAAAAGTACAATGGGAGGCAGAGCCTTTAGTTATCAAGCTCCTCTCCTGTGGAATCAGCTGCCAATCTGGATTCGGGAGTCAGACTCGATCTCTGTTTTTAAGAATAGGGCTAAAACCTACCTTTTTGATATAGCCTACAATTAGGGAGGGATCATGTGTTTTCTGAACCCTCCCTTAGTTATGCTGCTAATAGGTTTAGTCAGCTGGGGGACCTCCAGTAATGCACTGGGCCTCACTCCTTTCCTCACTCTCTATGAAATATTTTTTTTTTTGCTGGTCATTAACATTTGTTTGTTCTCTCCCATAGATTGAGTCCCCATCGTGCTGTTTGCTCTCTACATGTCTGTTCTTTTCTTCTTCTCTATCCCCTCACCCCCCAGCCAGTCGCAGCAGATGACTGCCCCTCCCTGAGCCTGGTTCTGCTGGAGGTTTCTTCCTGTTAAAAGGGAGTTTTTCCTCTCCACCGTCGCCAAGTGCTTGCTCACAGGGGATCGCCTGATTGCTGGGGTCTTTCTGCAACTGTGGGGGTCCTCCCTACAGTTGATAGTGCTATGAGATGACTGTTGTTGTGAAATGGCGCTATATAAATAAAGTTGAATTGAATTGAATTGAATATTCACCTTCAGGTGTGAAGGGATTAACTAACCATTCATCGGCGCCCTAAGGTCTCAGGTCATTGGCGCCCATGAGGAATGTAAATGGCGGACGAGATCTGATAGATTTCAGGGAATATCACTTTTCCCCGGGAGGATGAGCAATCCTCTGTGAATAACTATCCTTTTCATACACATAAACTATTGCTGCATCATTCCTGACTATTTTGGTTTGCACTGTAGGCCTAACTGTAACGTAAACACGGCTCGCTCTCTCCCGCCAGTGAATGGTACCTAGTGTGGTCTATATTTGGTGATTACATATGTAAAGCGACTTCACACCTGTGAAGGTGTGAAGGTGTGCCAGCGGGGATCGCCCTGACCTCCCAAGGCCAGGTGGAGGGATACGAAGACAAAGGAGGGGGATTAAGATAATGTGGGACGTCAGCTTTGATATGCATGTCTTTTGTTATGTGTGGGTATAAGTATGTAGAGCTGAATATGTTCTGCCTCTTTCTACTTCTGCTTCTGCACTGAGATGAGACTTGTTAGAGGAGCGAAACTTTGGTTTATAAGTCGCATCGCCTCGTTATTCCAAGCTCTTCTACACCTAGCCTAGTTGTATTATTTTAGGCCTCTTATTAGTACATAGTATGCCGAAAGAAGTGGTGCCTCCCGAGGAGTGGGAGAGACGGTTCCACGGATATGCAGAAGGGACGTTCAAGTTTGGGCGGGGACAACGGGCAAAGCCTGGCACCCACGCCGCGCGAGTCTTGGTTCGAATTGAGGAGTGTCCCCGGCACAAGACCAGTCTGATGAGGGACATCCAGGGAGTCCCCATCAAATGCTCCTGTGGCTATCACAAGGTATGTTTTATTCCAAATTGTTACATCAGCTATCTTGATAGTGCATACTGTTGTGATCATGACAACAAAAGAGTTTTTGGCAGGGTACCATGATGTTTGTATCAAGTGTGTTTCTTTTTGCAGAGTGCCGCTGCCATACCACAGGCCATGACTCCAGCACCAGCAGTGAGGCACTCACTCTTTACCAGCCAGTCGAGGTTCAGACCAAAATACACTGCCCGCACTGGTGTGAGGCCAGTGTTACCGGCTGCAGCTTCCCGGCCCCATTCTGCCGCTTCGGGAACAGTGAAGGTGGGTATTATGAAGCTGAATTTTAATGAGTGTCACCTATTTGTCTGTTGTATGCATTTCATTTTTCAATCGGTATGAATGGGTATAAAATAATATGCTTGTGGTACATGCTGTCACAGAACACTTTAATTCAAAGCTGTTTATTATTGTGTTTCTGCAGCCTCCTGGTCCAGGTCCAGTGATGCCAGTGCCACACACCATGACTATTGCATCGAGGTTCAGACCAAAAGACACTGCCCGCACTGGTGTGAGGCCAGTGTTACCGGCTGCAGCTTCCCGGCCCCATTCATTCCCCATGACCGTGGGTACTGTGCAGGTATGATGGCTAATGTGAATACTATTGTTTACTAAATAGAAACAAATGAAGAATCATAGCATTGAAATACTTTCAAGTTTAGTCCTTTCAAGTTTAGTCCCATATATGCTGATGAACAAACATTCTCTATTTGAAGCCTTTCAGTGACAACTCTTTGATATGTTAAGATATATGGTGGTTGATGTGTAGCTTTGGTGTGTGCTTAGCATGGGGTGTGTGCTTACTGTGGAGTCTAGACATAGTGCTAGCCTGATGGTCTTATCTTAGTTCTCATCTATATGCCCACAAGTTCTTTTCTGGTGCTATTGATCTACTCTGAGTGCTTATATTATCTAGTAAATGTTTTTATCTTTATAATGTGGACATGTACATGACTTTATACTATTCCTATCTGTCCCAACATGACAAGAATGTGCATGATTTATATTATGCATATTGTACATAATCATCTGATAGTCTCCTATCATTAGTAATACACCACCTGCAATGCTCCTGTGAATCACTTCTTATGAGTGATGCTTTTGTGCACATCACTATATTTACAGAATCACCTTTCTTTCAGTATATAGACTTGTTTGTGTGGTGTGATCTATGCACATGGTGTTGGATTTAATGAGCTTATTCATCCATTATCTATCACTGCTGCCCTCCATATTATGCAAAACAACATGCCTGTGAATTATTTTACCTTGCATCATTATATACTGCAAAATTAATTGAAAATTTAATGGTAAGGTATCATTCTTCCAAAGTAATTATACTGTGTGAGTGTACTTATCATAGCTGCTGCATTATTGTGTGCAACTCTCTGCAACACTAGAACATTATGACTAGTACAGTATATTATGTATTTTGTGTGCCATGCTATAGTAAATGTTTGTATGTCTTTTTCAGGGTTTTGCACTGGCAAGAACTGTGCCTAGTTTGTCTGGATTTGGTCCCCAGGTATGCATTATCAGTGAAGTCAGGAATCTGGGACATGTATTTTCAAATAGTCATTGACCATTCACCATGATAGTGTGTATTGTGTCATTTCTGTGGATATGCAGCTATGTATATTGCATCTTACTCAGTGTTGTTGTGTGTTATTTTACATTCCACAGAAGCCTACATGTCCACCTGCCACAGATAGCCTGCTCCCTAGTGTCCCTGGTGCAGCATCTCCCCCTACAGAGACTCTGCAGGATCCAGTGAAGGACATCAGCCAGGACATCACCTTGGAGCCTGAAAAAGAAACCACCACTTGTGTGCAGACTCCAGTCCAGGTATGCTCAGCTGCCCTCCATAACATGAAATATTTGTCAAATCTCCTTAAAATAATAGTCAGTGCATTATGACTAATATATCATGTAAAATGTAACATGTTTCTGGTTGTTTCAGGGTATAGTTTCTGCTACAGAGACACAGCAGCAGGTCCCAGTGCAGCCTCAGGACATCAGCCCAGACATCACCCTACAGGCTGAAGGAAAAGGCTCCACTAGTGTGCAGGATCCAGTCCAGGTATGCTAATACAAACATTTATTATTTTATTTATTTATTTATTATTATTAACAAACATTTATTATTGTCAGAGCCATCTCATTGATATAATAGTCTCTGTCCCTTTAACTTAAGTTTGCTTATACTTGCAGCGACTTGGTCCAGTGACCATTGACCCAGACAAGGTTCTGCCCAAGAATTGGTCACGTGTCATGAGTGGTCGTGACATGAAGTGGGTGGCCTCAGCACTCTATGACCACAAGGGCCAAATGACCAAGGACCTACACAGCTGGTGGTACCCCCCAGAGCCGCCAAAGGTGCAGACGTGGGCGCCAGATGTGGACAAGTATTTCCTCCGTCGTCTGTACCTCTGGATGCCTCGGCGCATGTGGCGCATCAAGCTGATCTGTCTGCAATGCAACGCCAAGGAGCTCACATCCAAGGGTCTCTACAACAGGGTGCGGGAGGTGGTTGATGTGGACTCCACCTACTACATGGCCACTGAGTACCTGGAGTGCAAGCAGTGCAAGAAGACTTACCTCAGCTGGAGCCAGGATATACTGGGGCAGCTAGATCCAGGACACCGCCTTCAGTTCCCTGCAATCCTGACACACCGTGGTGCCATTGATATTCGTGTCATCACGCTCCTGCGCTCACGTACCCAAGGAAACAGTGCTAGTCGTCTGCACCACTACCTGAGTGAGATGCATAGTGAGGCTTGGCTGAGAACTGTCCTCCTCTACCTCAGTGATTGTGAGGCGCACCAGAATAAACAGGCAGCTGGCATCATGCGGCACCTCGGGAGCACAGACTACAGGGAGCCACCCCCCTATCCCGGAATCCCCACTTACCAGTGGATCCTGGCCTGCTACACGAAGGATGTCCTCACAAGGCTGAAGGAGGTGAAGGCGCAGGTTACGTCCACATATGGCACAATCATCAAGATGGACTCTACCAAGAAGGTGAGACAACAGCTACTTCTAGCATGATTTTAACTGTTTCTTCAAGTTAGCTAGAGCCATTACATGTATCTACCACAGACTTGATAGCGTGATAAGGGGTAGAACTCCACAGTGTGTGTATTGTGTATTGACTGTAGTATATGTACACAATAAATTCAGACATTGATTATTTGATCATGATAGTAAAACCGAGAGGTTTCGTAGGTCCTTCCTACCAACGGCTGTCAGACTGTACAACCTAAGCAGGGCTGCTCGCAGAGATAGCAAAAAGACGTAACAAACTAATAGTTTTTTGAATGCAAAAGATGCAATAGACTTACACAATGGTCCCCTCCGGCATACAACCAGGAACATACCGGTCGCTATGGAGGGTGAGAATATGTATGGGCACATAATCATACCATGTAGGATAACTAAGTAGACGGTTATGCTGTTTCATTCCATCTAGCAACAATGCTCTGCACTGTGTGTGTTTATATATTTACATATTTATTCCATCTAGCTACAATGCTCAGCACTGGGTGTGTTTATATATTTATATATCTACATATTATTCCATCTAGCTACATTGCTCCGCACTGTGTGTGTTTATATACTTGCATATTTATTCCACCTAGCTGCAATGCTCCGTACTGTGGGTGTTTATATATTTACATATTTATTCCATCTAGCTACAATGCTCTGCACTGTGTGTTCATATATTCATATATTTATTCCATCCAGCTACAATGCTCTGCACTGTGTGTCTGTGTGTGTGTGTATATATATATATTTTATAGTAATATGTACATATGTATATTAGCTGCTCTTGCTTGCTTGTTTTTTTCTTGCCTTCTGATTGTTGCTCTGAGTGTTGCTATCCCTGTGCTGTTGCAATCCTGGAATTTCCCCGTTGTGGGACTAATAAAGGCTTATCTTATCTTATCTTATCTTAATACATGGCCTCCTTCCATGTACTTGCAGATCACGAAGAAGCTGGCAGGCGAGGCGATGGGAACAGCAGCATGGGCAACCTCTGTAGGCAACGAATACGGCCAGGTGCTGACAGTGGTTATGATCGTCGCAGAAGGTGCCGGCCTCCATAAGATGACCCAAGGACTTGTGCAGCGGTACAAGGCTGCACAAGAAGCACCTCCGAAGCTGCTGTATGTCGACCGGGATTGCTGCCCAGGTGAGAGACTGCTGCAGCTGTTCAAGCCCTGGGAGCTAACCATCAGACTCGACATATGGCACTTCATGAGGAGGTTTGCGGTAGGCTGCACAACAGACTCGCATCCCCTCTACGGCCCATTCATGGCACGGCTCTCATCCTGCATCTTTGTCTGGGATGCGGCAGACATCCGTGCATTGAGAGCAGCCAAGAAGACGGAGGCCAAGTGCAGGCACCTTGACTTGAGTGACATCCAGCTGGACCGCATCATCACCAAGTCTGAGCTGGCCACCCACTGCCGTCGCAAGACCCGGGGCGTAGAGGAGACGACAAAGCTGCTGCAAGAGCACATGCGCTCAATGGCAACAGCGACCGACTCCTTGGGGGTGCCACTCTTCGACAAGGAGAGGATGTCGGAGATCTGGAAGGCCCAGAAGAGGCATATAGCCTGCATTCAAGATCCTCCTGACGTGGCTCTGTACACCCAGATTGGCACAATCAAGAAAGGCGAGCACCAGCTGCCAGTCTACAGATGTGCACGAGGTTCGACATCGCTTGAATCATTCCACCTGCATCTGAACAGGTTCATCCCTGGTACCAGTGCCAGTGCTGTACATTTCCAAGTGTACTTGCTGGAGGGTCTCGCTCGGTGGAATGAGGAGAGAGCGCTTGCGTCCATTGACATGGCCAAGTCTGAGGTGCACTCCCACTCCTTTGACGTGAGACTAAAGAATGCTGTGAATGAGCTGAGCCAGAAGGTCCTGGGCTTCAAGCAGATCCGGGAATTCCAGCCTCCGGGGAAGTTTACGGGTGAACTCGTAGGCATGGAGTACCTCCTCGACCAGACTGGTGATGATCTCACAGATATCAACAAGAAGATAGATACAGAAGACCTCGATGCTATGGCCGCGGAGGAAGAAGATGACAGTGACAGTGACGAGGGATACCATGATGACCCGACCTTGGCGACACTCGAGGAGCCGTCACTTCCTGATACAGCATCTGCAGACCCTACCAGTCCTGCCACTCCACTTCCTGATACAGCATCTGCAGACCCTACCAGACCTGCCACTCCACTGCACTACGATTCAGACACTGAAGACTACTCCGCATCTGATAGTGAATTGCCCTTACCAGAGAGTGACACTGTGAGTCCACAATATCTCTCTCATAGATCTTAATATGTGAGGCTATTGATCTTTATGTAGATAGTACTTTGGTTTGCAAAGAACTGTTAAAATATCACCAATACATGCATCAATACACCATAAAAAAGTCAACACTCTGTTCATTCAGCAGTCTGTGGATTCTCGGGGCATCCCTGGCTGGGATCATGTGGCAAGGTTGGCAGAGTGTCTGGTTGGACTGTCAGGCCTGTCCCTCACCAACAAGCAGGTGGACCAGATACTCTCACTGTATGAGAAGCTACACAAGTATGACAAGGAGCAGACAGTGTACAGCCCACGCCACAAGAGGAAGTTGCAGGGGCGCTTCAAGGCATCGAAGCACGCCAGCAGCATCACGCCTGGAGTCGAGAGTACAAAGAGGTAAGGCCAGTCCTTATGAATGCTACGTACTGTGTACAAGAGAAGCAGTGTATTATTTGATGTCCTTTATAATTATTCAAAGGCTACGGTACCATCATTGTGCATTGTAGGTTGTACATGTGGACTATATTGTTGTGTTTCTGGCAGGAGCTTCCTTGGTCAAGGAGTCCCTGCCCAGTGGCCATCTTGCAACCGAGTGGTAGAGGCGGTGTGCATCAAGCTGTGTGCACTGTTTCATTCGCCGAAGAAGAAAACAAAGGAAGGCACCAAGTCACGGTACAGTCTTGTAGCCGGACGATACAGGGAGATCCGGAGCGCGCTCCTGAACAATGCACGGCTCCTGAATGAGAGCAACTTGTGTCTCCCCGAGGTCAACAACAGGACGCTCAGCCAGTGGTTAGTAACATTAACATAACTGTAGTAATGTAAACTGTCTAATATGGTACATTTTGATTGATTATTTATGTTGCGTTGTACAATTGTACTATTCAGTTTGCAAATTGTATGCTTACAGGCACTCTAAGAAGGAGCGGCTGGAGGAAATAACACTCCTCCTTCAGGGTGTGAAAGTCACGCCCAAACTGTGTACCTCGCAAGATCCCCTCCCTGCTGCAAAATCACGCCTGGCAGAGCCCATCCAGCACACCCATGAACCTGCTGACCTGAGTGAGCCAGCCAACACAGCGGGTATAGCTCAGCTGGGCAAGAGGAAGCTGGCGACGACAAGTACAGTAGTAGACGGTGGTGGGGACAGAAGCCAGCCAACTACATCACAGACAGAAAGAACACCACAGGTACACACATCTCTATGTACCCCTGATTGCTGGGGTCTTTCTGCAACTGTGGGGGTTCCCCCCCTTCAGTTGATAGTGCTATGAGATGACTGTTGTTGTGAAATGGCGCTATATAAATAAAGTTGAATTGAATTACTGTACTACTGTATTCAGAGCTATGCACATTTCATTGCCAGTTGATCATCTTTATTTTGTTTTACATACTTTTAACCTCATTGTCAGTTTGTGAATACAACAGAAAGCCACATAATATGGCAAAATTATTCATAATTACATTCTCCTATGCAGGTACTCCCTGAACCCCTAGCTGTGGTAGGGGTGCCAACACCAGAGGGATCTGCTGTTCAAGTAGCCGTATCCAAACCTGTCGGTGACACTCCCATCACTCCTAGGGAGGACACATGGTACATGAAGCGTGCCCGCATCACAGATGCTGAGAGGCTGGAACGTGGAGAACCCGCAAAGCGACGGAACAAGCGGCTGAAGGAGTTCTACGCTTGTGGTGTGTGCAAACAGCCTAAGAAAAAGGAAACAGGGCACACACAGTACAAGGGCAGGTGGTACTGCCCCAACAACCCTGACCTGCCACCCTTTGAGGAGTGGAAGGCTGCCATGGTTCTCCTAGCTGTATGTAAGCCCCCAGCATGAGGAGTGGAGGTTCTCCTAGCTATATGTAAAAGCCTCCAGCTTCCTAGCTTTATGTAAGTAGATGTCTGCTGTGTATTTGCATGTGAAGTATGATTTACATGCTTTTTGGCCATGTGCCAACATGTCAGTTGATGATGATGATGATGATGATTATATTTTGGTTGCAATGTTTTTGTCTGTTCGTGTAATAAATATCCTTTTGCATTCCTTCATTTCATGAGTTTCTTCCATCTAGCTTTAGACTTGTCTATACGCTTTCCCAAAAAATTCTTCAGATTAAATACCAGTAGATCTAAATTAAATAGAGGTCCATACAATTAAAGGTAGTTACAGTAAGATCTCAAACGGGTGAAAACAGTCAGATGTGACTGTCAAAACTAGGGCCAAAGGTTCCACTACCCTCAATTAAGGGCACTCTGACTTTTTTGGCAGAAAAACATATGAGTAATACTATGTAACCCTAGGGTTTTTTTTTTTTTTTTTTCATTGGGATCATTCCTAAAACCATCCTTCCTGACTTTCTCCGGCCCCTTTCATTATTGGGATCATTGCTAGCTGCTGAAAAACCGTCCACCGTGTGTCGCTGTTTCCCCCCTCATGGATCGTCACCTTATCATGGGGGGTTTGTGTGCTGTAGTGATCGAAGGAGCTATGCTGTCCGTGGAAATTTGCATCTGGGAGGGTCACCAAAGACAAACTGGTCCTGGGTGAAGGGCCATACTAAGAACAATCCAACAGACTCTCAAGATGAATGGTAGAACAAGGATTAAGTGTACCTTGCCTGGTATGGGGTTACCAGGACCACACCCTGGAGCCAGGCCTTGGGGGGGGGGGGGGCTCAATGTCTAGCGCCCGGGGGCCGGGTTTCCGCCCATGGGACTTGGCCGGGCTCAGCCAAAAGGAGTTACATGGGTCCACCCTCCAGTGCGCTCACCACCTGCAGGAGGGATCATGGCGGTCTGGTGCTATGCGGATCAGGTGGCAGTCAAAGACAGAGACCTTTGTAATCTGATCCCAAGCTTCCCAAACTGGCTTTTGGGACATAGAATGTCACCTCTCTGGAAGGGAAGGAGCCTGAGCTGGTGCATGAGGTTGAGCGATACCGGCTAGATTTAATCGGCCACACCTCAACACAGGACTCCACCTCTGGAACCAGTCTCCTGGAGAAGGCCTATAGAATGTCACCTCTCTGGAAGGGAAGGAGCCTGAGCTGGTGCATGAGGTTGAGCGATACCGGCTAGATTTAATCGGCCACACCTCAACACACGGCTCCACCTCTGGAACCAGTCTCCTGGAGAAGGCCTGGAGCTTGGCCTACTCTGGAGTTGCCCTGAGTGAGAGGTGATGAGCAGGGGTGGGTATTATTGTACCTCCCCACCTTGCTGCCTCTATATTGAAGTTTTCCCTGATGGACGGAATGGTTGTTTCCCTGCACCTTTGGGTTGGGAAATGGGTCCTGACCATCATTTGTGCCTATGCATCAAATGGTAAAGAGAGGTGCAGAGCTGTCAACTGATCACCACCTGGTGGTGAGTTAAGATAAGATAAGATAAGATAAGCCTTTATTAGTCCCACAATGGGGAAATTCCAGGATTGCAACAGCATAGGGACAGCAACACTCAGAGCAACAATCAGAAGGCAAGAAAAAAACATCTAGTAAACATATGTCCATATTACTATAAATGTATATATATAGACACACAGTGCAGAGCATTATGGCTGGTGAATGTGCAGCAGAAAGTCTAAGCTCTCTCTCCGCGGATGCAGCGGGCCAGCTGGAAGTCTTTGGGCATGATGGTGACCCCCTTAGCGAAGAAGAGACCCACCAGGTTGGCCTCGCAGGTCTCCTGCAGAGCCATGATGGCAAAGCTCAGGAAACGCAGGACGGTCTTGAAGTCCTGAGCGATCTCCCTCACCAGGCGCTGGACGGGCAGCTTACGGATGAGCAGCTCCGTGGATTTCTGGTAGCGACGGATCTCTCTCAGAGCACGGGCCTGTGACGGCGAGGCCTCTTCACTCTGCCGGTGGCCAGAGCGCCTCTCCGAGCAGCCCTGGTGGCTAGCTGTCTCCTGGGGGGGGGGGGGGGGGGCTTCTTCCTCCAGTAGATTTTACGGGCGGTCTGCTTGGTTCTTGCCATCGCTCTTTATTATTCTGTCTTATATTTCTTTCACGCCGCCTAAACTCCAGCCCGGCACCCGCATCGTTTTCGCTACAGCTCCCGGTATGTCGAGTTTACCATTAGCACCGGGCGGCGGCCAAGTGCTAGCTAGCACTAGCTCCTCCCCACTGTAACGTCTCCCGCTGCAAACCGTGGCTCCGTCCGCCGACCCGGGAGACCCCCGGGGCGATCCGTGCGTCCGTGATATATATACAGAGTGAAAGGTGTAGAAAGAAGAAGGAAGATAAAAAAAAAGGCTGTTGCAACAGGCAGCCGACTCGTGTGGCGCCGCCGGTCCGGCGGAACCGGAACCGGAAAAAAAAAAAAAAAAAAATCGGAGTTGGATCCAATGTCAGGGTAGGATGCCATTCAGACCTGGTACACCCAAAGGTATAGTGAGGGTGTGCTGGGAATGTTTGGCTGAGGCCCCTGTCTGGGAGGCCTTGAACTCCCACCTCCGGAAGAACTTCAACCACATTCCGAGGGAGTCTGGAGACATAGAGTCTAAATGGGACATGTTCTCCACCTCCATTGTTGAAGCAGCTGCTCAGAGCTGTGGCCACAAGGTCGTCGGTGCATCTCGTGGAGGCATCCCCTAAACAAAGTGGTGGATACCAGTGGTGAGGGGGGCCATTTAGTTGAAGAAGCAGTCCGATCAAGCTTGGTTGGATTGTGGGACTCCCAAAGCAGTTGAGGTGTACTGGCAGGCCAAGTGGAGTGCAGCTCGCTTGGTTGCTGAAGCAAAAACTTGGGTGTGGAAGGAGTTCGGTGAGGCCATGGAACAAGACTTTCGGTCAGCGTTGAAGAAATTCTGACAAACTGTCCTGCTGCTCAGGAGTGGAAGCAGCTCCCTGTACACACTGTGTAGGGTGCGGATGGGGCACTGCTGACTTCGACTGGGGATATCTTTGGGTAGTGGAAGGAATAGTTCCAGGATTTCCTCAATCCCACTGACACATCTTCTACAGAGGAAGCAGTGCTTGTGGATGAGGAGGACAGCTCGCCCATTACAGGGGTTGAGGTTGCCAAGGTGGTTAAAAATCTGTTTGGTGGCCGGGCCCTGGGGGTGGACGAGATTCGCCCTGAGTACTTCAAGGCTCTGGATGTTGTAGGGCTGTCATGATTGACATTCCTATGCAACATTGTGTGGAGGTTGGGACAGTGCCTTTGGCATGGCAAACCGGGGTGGTGGTTCCCCTCTTCAAAAAAGGGGACCAGAGGGTGTGCTCCACCTTTTTAGGGATCACACTCCTCAGCCTCTCTGGGAAGGTCTATGCCAAGGTACTGGAGAGGAGAGTTCAGCTGTTGGTCAAACCTCAAATTCAGGAGGAGCAATGTGGTTTTTGTCCTGGCCGTGGCACATCAGACAAGCTCTTTACTCTCTTGAGAATCCTTGAGGGTTCGTGAGAGTTTGCCCAACCAGTTTGCATGTGTTTTGTGGACTTGGAGAAGGCATTTGACTGTGTCTCTCATGGTTTGTTTGGGAGGGGGTGCTTCGGGAGTATGGGGTATTGGGCTTGATATGATGAGCTATTCGGTCTCAATATGACCTTTGTAAGAGTTTGGTTCATATTGCCAACACTTGGTCGGACTCATTCCCAGTGAGAGTTGGACTCTGCCATGGCTGCCCTCTATCACTGATCCTGTTCATAATTTTTATGGACAGGATTTCTAGGCCCAGCGAGGGAAAGGAAGGTGTCATACTTGGTGACCACAGGATCTCATCTCTGTTGTTTGCAGATAAGATAAGATAAGATAAGATAAGATAAGCCTTTATTAGTCCCACAACGGGGAAATTCCAGGATTGCAACAGCACAGGGATAGCAACACTCAGAGCAACAATCAGAAGGCAAGAAAAAAAACAAGCAAGCAAGAGCAGCTAATATACATATGATACAGATGATGTTGTCCTGTTGGCTTCATCCAGAAATGACCGACAGGTATTACTGAGACAGTTTGCTGCTGAGTGTGAAGTGGCTGGGATGAGAATAAGCACCTCCAAATCCGAGTTTGTGGTCTTCAGCTGGAAAAAGGTGGATTGTCCCCTCTGGGTTGGGGACAAGCTCCTTCCCCAAGTGGAGGAGTTTAAGTATCTCGGGGTCTTATTCACAAATGAGTGGAGAATGGACCGAGAGATTGACAGGCGGATTGGAGTAGCATCTCAAGTGATGCGGACATTGTACCAGTTTGTTGTGGTGAAGAGGGAGCTGTGTTCTAAGGCAAAGCTGTGCATTTACCAGTCGATCTTTGTTTCTACCCTCACCTATGGTCATGAGCTTTGGGTAATGACCGAAAGAACAAGATCACGGACACAAGCGGCCGAAATGAGCTTTCTCCGTAGGATTGCTGGAATCACCCTTTGAGATACAGTGAGGAGCTCAGTCATCCGGGAGAGGCTTATAGTAGAACCGCTGCTCCTCCACATTGAAAGGAGTCAGTTGAGGTTGTGTGGGCATCTGATCAGGATGCCTCCTGGATGCCTCCCACTTGAGGTGTTTCGGGCAGGTTCCATTGGGAGGAGACCCCGGGGCAGACCCAGGACTCACTGCAGAGATTATGTCTCCCAGTTGGTCTGGAAACACCTTGGTATCCTCTCTGAAGAGCTGGAGCAGGTGGCTGGGGAGAGGGAAGTCTAAGCTCCTCTGCTTGAGCTGCTGCCTCCGCGACCCAGACCTCTGGAAAAGCAGTAGAAGATGGATGGATGGACAATTTTGACATTTTTCCCTGTAAATTTGCAGCTTCTTCCTGTAAACTTGTGAGTTTTTTCTTGTAAATTTAGCAATGTTCACATGGATGCTGGTAAAAAATGGTTCATTTTTTTTTTCTAGACAGTGGCCCAATTTTTGATTTTAGTTACCTCAAATAAGAGGGGTTTTTTTTGTTTGTTTGTTTTTACATTTTATAGGGTTTGAATTCTTCCCCACTGCAAAATCTTGCACACCATCCATCCATCCATCCATCTTCTACCGCTTTTCCGGAGGTCCGGGTCGCGGAGGCAGCAGTTCAAACAGAGAAGCCCAGACTTCCCTCTCCCCAGCCACCTGCTCCAGCTCTTCAAAGGGGATACCAAGGAGTTCCCAGACCAGCTGGGAGACATAGTCTCTCCACCGAGTCCTGGGTCTGCCCCGGGGTCTCCTCCCAGTGGGACGTGCCTGAAACACCTCTTGCAGAAGAACTTCTTGCACACTTCCCCCCCAAAACCCACAAAGGGGCCTAACTACAATAAAACTTAAAGTGTCTCCCTCCAAGTTCGAGTCCATGGTCCTCAGCCAGAAAAAAAACGTTGGATTGTCCTCTTTGGATTGGGGACGAGCTCCTGCCACAAGTGGAGGAGTTTAAGTATCTCGGGGTCTTATTCAGGAGTAAGGGGACAATGGAGCGAGAGATTAAAAGACGGACTGGAGCAGCATCTGCAGTGATGCAGACATTGTACTGGTCTGTTGTGGTCAAGAGGGAGTTGAGCTCTAAGGCAAAGCTGCTGATTTACTGTAAGTCAATCTATGTTCCTACCTCCGCCTATAGTCATGAGCTTTGGGTATTGACTGAAAGAATGAGATTGCAGATACAAGCGGCTGAAATGAGCTTTCTCTGTTGGATTGCTGGACTCACCGTTAGAGATAGGGTGAGGAGCTCAGTCATCCGGGAGAGGCTCAGAGTAGAACCGCTGTCCTCCACATTGAAAGGAGTCAGTTGAGGTGATTTGGGCATCTGATCAGTATGTCTCCTGGATGCCTCCCACTTGTTGTGTTTTGGGCACATCCCACTGGGAGGAGACCCCGGGGCAGACCCCGGACATGCTGGAGAGGCTATGTCACCCAGCTGGCCTTGGAACATCTTGGTATCCTCTCTGAAGAGCTGGAGCAGGTGGTCAGGGAGAGTCTGGACTTCTCTGCTTGAGCTGCTGCTTGTGTGACCCAGACCTCCAGAAAAGCAGTAGAAGATGGATCAGTGGATGGATGACTGGATGGATGTTGTCCCCCTCAAAATTTTCCCTCGAGAAAATGGCCAGGGGAACTGCACAATGCAATCAGTAAAATCCAAACGTCACACCCGGACAGTTTTGTGGTGGTTGCGGGGGATTTTAACCACACCAGCTTAAAGACTGTGCTCCCCAAGTTTAAACAATGTGTAGACTTTAAGACCAGAGGAGAGAATATGTTGGACTTAGTGTACACAAACACAGATGCATATAAAGCGTTACCCCGCCCCCATCTCGGCCGTTCTGATCACATGTCCGTGATGCTGGTTCCTGCCTACAAACCTTTATTGAAGTGCAGCAGGCCAGCAGTGAAACAAATCAGGATTTTGCCAGAGAGTGCAACCTCTGCACTGCAAGACTGTTTTCATCACACAGACTGGAGGATCTTCAAAATAGCAGCCTCCCAGGAAGACAGGACAGATGTGGAGGAGTATGCTGATTCGGTCACCAGCTACATCGCGAAGTGCACAGAGGATGTCACTACAGTGAAGACCATCACTGTGCGGGGTAATCATAAGCCCTGGATGACTGCAGAGGTGCGCTCGCTGCTTAAAGCCAGAGATGCAGCGTTCAGAGCGAAGGACAGGATCGCCCTCCGCTCAGCCAGGTCTGCGCTTTCAAAAGGAATTAAGGTGGCAAAGCGCGCCTATGCGGAGAAAATCCAGGGACACCTCTGTGACACTAGGAACACCAAGCAGATGTGGCAGGGAGTTCGGACACTGACGGGCTTTAAGTCTAGGCAGGGGGTCGATGATGACGACGCTTCGCTTCCAGACAGGCTTAACGACTTCTTTGCACGTTTTTTTTTTTTTTTTGTTACTTATTTGTACCCGTAGGTAGATTCGGTTTGCAGTCTGGTGACAAGCCACCGGCTGCTGGTCGCTGCGTGCGCGAGCGCCCTAAACCTACATGTTTTTGGTATGCGGGAGGAAACCGGAGAAATCCCGGAGTAAACCCGCGCAACACGGGGAGAACATGCAAACTCCACACAGCTCACTGTTGGTCGGGGGCTGGAATCGAACCCACGATCCCCGCGATCCCCCGGCTGAGGGTAAAACTGTGCTGCCACAGTGCTAAACCACTGCGCCACCGTGCAGCCCACCGTGCAGTGTTTTGAAGCATCAAACTCGACAATCAGATGGAGGGCCGGCACACTCCCACCATCGGTCAGACCAGCTTTTACCATTAACACAGCGGACACACGGAGGACCCTATCCAGAATCAACCCACGCAAAGCTGCAGGTCCAGACAACATTCCGGGACGTGTGCTCCGAGACTGCGCGAGCGAGTTGGCGGATGTCCTGACTGACATTTATAACATCTCCCTGAGTCAGGCCATCGTTCCCAGATGCTTCAAGACCTCTATCATTGTACCGGTGGCAAAGAAACCAGTGGTGTCATGTTTGAATGACTATCGTCCTGTTGCACTTACACCAATTGTGATGAAGTGTTTTGAACGGCTTGTCAAACCACACATCACAGCCTGCCTCCCTGCATCACACAACCCGCTCCAGTTGGCATATCGTTCAAACCGCTCCACGGAGGATGCTATAGTCACCACCCTACACTCTGTCATCACCCACCTGGACCAGAAAGACACCTACGCCAGACTCCTGTACATTGATTTCAGTTCAGCATTCAACACCATTATTCCCCAGAGACTGATAGAGAAATTACTCCGTCTCGGTCTGAACACCGCCACATGTCTCTGGATCCTGGATTTCCTGACTGAGAGACCTCAGTCTGTCCGGGTTGGAAACAACATCTCCAACTCTGTCACGCTGCGTACCGGAACCCCTCAAGGCTGTGTACTCAGTCCACTGTTGTTTACACTTTTAACACATGACTGTGTATCCAAACACGAGGGGAACCAGATTATTAAGTTTGCAGATGACACCACGGTGGTGGGACTTATTCAGATGGATGAGGAATCAATGTACAGGGAAGAAGTGAGAGACCTGGAGGGCTGGTGCAGGGAGAACAATCTGGTGCTCAACGTGGACAAAACAAAGGAGATGATTATCGACTTCCGGCGGTCACAGCCTGAGCACGTCCCCCTCAGCATCGGCAGCCGTTTAGTGGAGAGAGTAGAGAACATCAAGTTCCTCGGAGTGCAGATCTCGCAGGACCTGACCTGGAGCAAGAATTCCTTGGAGATCAGGAAGTGAGCTCAGCAGAGACTACACTTCTTGAGGAAACTCAAACAGGCCTCTCTCCCCATCTGCATCCTCAGGACCTTCTACAGAGGTGTGGTGGAGAGTGTTCTGACGTACTGCATTGCTACATGGTACTCCAGCTGCAGTATGTCAGACAAAAAAGCCCTGCAGAGGATAGTCAAGGGGGCGGAGAGGGTAATTGGAGTCTCCCTCCCCTCTGTCCAAGAACTTTTTCAGAACCGTTGTAGGAGCAGGGCACTGAACATTGTCAAGGACCGTTCTCACCCTCTGCATAAACACTTTGAACTTCTTCCATCTGGTAAACGATTCCGGAGCATCAGAGGCAGAACCACCAGACTGATCAACAGCTTCCTCCCACAAGCTGTCAGGATGCTGAACAGCTGGCCCGGAATCTCACATACACACTACTGCACCTATGGACATTTTGTATATTATAGTTAGTTATTCTTTTTCCCCAAGTATGTCTCAGGGATGTGTGAATGGATGGGTGGGTGGGAGCTATGTGGGAGTGTGTCTTAATCATGCTGCTTCTTATATGGATGCCAAGAGAAATGCAATTTCATCTTGCCTGCACTACAGTTGTATGTACAGCAGTATGACAATAAAGTTTGATTTGATTTTGATTTGATTTGATTTGATTACAGTATATAAGTATATTATGACAGTCCTGAGGGTTAAATAACAGTGAACGTGTCATGTAGCTCTGCCAGGCAGGGAGGAATGGACTCAGATGCAGACAGTTCTCTTGTCACACATGATTTATTAACTCAAAGAAAACAGCACGGGGGCTACAACACTGGGAAAATAATCAAGACAACACTCACTAGGATCAGGAGCACACACTGGGAGACTGGCAGGTAACAGCACCCAATGTTAATGATACCATACCAGACTGAGACAGAGCACTGAATATAGGCAGGGGGATAATTGACACAACATCGAACAGGTGGAACAATCAAGAGCAGCAGGGAAGTGGCTGCAGGTAAGGAACACAGGATGGGTGGGGCTGTACAGACACAAACAGGGGCTGCACATTGAACACATATTGAACATATTGAACATATTGAACACATATTGAACCTACAGGACAATAATGCAGGAGTAATATAGAGAGGGTCGTGGCTGTGTTTGCAGAAGACATGAGGAGCTGCCATAATAGGTGAACTGGTACACACACAGACCCAAGACCAAAGGGGATGACACAGCAGACAATGACAAAGGGCTCAGGAGAACACAGAGGGCAAGTGGTACAAATAATAATCACAAGAAATCCCAGAAAACATAATAATAATAGAAAACATAATGATATGAACAAAAAGCATGACATCAATCCTGTGATCAGCCCAGACTATGACAGAAAGGTTGTAGTTTTACATGTTTGTCATCTGCTCAGAAGAATAGTGGTTCTGTTCTGCAACAATGCATTTTCCTCTGTCTGCTTCAGCTTGGTGGAGTGACCAGAGGAGAACGGTAGTTACCAGCCTCGAGCCAAATCAAACAGAGTCTATCTGCTACGGTTAAGGGACACTTTACATCTGAGACAAAAAGGTAACACTGCTTTATTTTAAAGCTGCTGCTCACACAAACTGAGAAATGATGATGTGGAGCTGATGAATTCACAGACGTGTTGCCAGATTTTATGACAAACAAGCAATTATGTCCATGAAACGAGCAGCTAATTGTAGATTGCTATAACTGCAAAACTAACACTCTAGATTACTTTATACTCTACTGTTTAATCTAAGTACTCTAACACATGACTTGGAGTACCATGACTTTGTTACTTTGAAACCAAATACCCCAGACACTGATAATCTGGTGGAACCTGAGGACAGCCATCCAGTCCAGAGGTCTTGGTCGTGGCGGCACCATTCTAAGCTCTTCAGGGAGGATACCAAGGCACTCCCTGACACTGAATTAGCGTTGTAGTGAAGCATTTGGTTGCTATGATCATTATTGCTAGGCACCTTTAATGAGCAGTGAGCCGCAGCCAATCACCTGGATATAAACAGCTCGTCCATGACCAGGTGTCAGGTATCACGCCCTGCTTCCTCTTCACCTGACTGCCGTCTCCACTGCAGGTATACATCAGCTCTACTTTTTTGTTCTCATCACTGCTCAGTGGTTTATTGTGATTTTTCGGGTTTGAACAGGTCTCTGTTGAGCTGCTTCTTCCCTCAGGTGTGTACTGCTATAGATCATTGCTGGTATGTGATTTACTTTGTTCTTTTAGTGTGTATTGGCTTTTCCCCTTATCTTCCTTGGGGCTACAGATGATAAATTAGCTTATTTGCTATAATCTTTCAAGTTTACATCTGTGTTGATGCACATTACCTTGAATTGTCTCAAACTAAATAGACACAGAGATAGATACATACATGTGACCTCCCCAGAGTATTCCGGATACTCTGGGGTGAAAACATTGCATATCACTATGGCTACTGTGCACACATGTAGGCCTAACTAACATGAGACCCAGTCAGCAGAGCTTCATGAAATGGTGTTGTGTGATCTAGTGGAAGAAAATGGTGAACTGGACTAGCTTCGGTCAATGCACAGCCTGAAACGTGACATGTTGGATGGCTTGTTTACGCTGACATCATCCTAGAAGTGATCAATCCTAATATTACAGCTACAGTACCAGAATACAGCCACTAGTTCAACTGTCTAGTGTTGTAGTCCAGACCAGACCGAGTCCAGAGTAAAGAAAGATCAAGACTTTAAGGGATCAAGATCAAGACGACCCATTATACGCTTGGTCTTGGGAGACTCTGGTCTTGATAAGGTCTTGGCTACAACACTACAGCTATCTCAGAGACTTTTCTTTAATGCATGCCTTGACAACTGTACTTTTCATGTGTAGTTTCACTTTTCTACCACTAGGATCTGGGTGTGCCCATGATCAGATCAACTTTTTCTCAGTAAATATACACTCAAACGATTTAATAACACACCACTCTATTTTGGGCCCAATTTGGGAGGAGCTTTTCTCTATTAAGAAAACACATTGTGCAAATGCATGTACTGTAATTCTCAGCATTTGTGATTTGATCATGCCTGACTGATTATTCTGAGTTGTCCTGTATCTCAAAACACAATTTTGGAGAAGAAGTCACATTACCGCAATGTATGGTGCTCATGTTTCTTGGCAATTTTTTGTTTGTTTTGTCACTGACTAACCAGGATATTCATTAAAAGGTAATAAGGAGCAGTATATGAGTGGTCATTTGAATATAACACAAACAACACCCATGAATTTACAAGTAAATGTAATGGTGCATTATTAAATCCCTTGAGTGTATTTCTAAAGGTGTATTGACATGAAACTTTCACCAGATGTTGCTAACAACCCAACCAATCTATAAATACAAAGGAAATAAAAAAAAATAGATGTCCATAAATTGAGTTATATGTAATATTGTGAAATGACACAGGGGAAATGAATAGAACATGCTTCCTGAACATTATTTAATATTTCGTACAAGTGCCGTTGTTGATAAAGTCAGCATCAATATTTCTCCTGTATGGATAAACTAGTCACATGCATTGCTCAGATGTGATTTTGGTCATTCTTCCACACAGTCTACAGATCTGGACCTCCTCTATACACTCTGATCTTTAGTTCTTTCCATAGATTTTCAATTCAGTTGAAGTCAGGTGATTGGCTGTTCTCTTCAAGCAGCTTTGTTTTCTTTCTCTGAAACCAGATGAGAGTTCCCTTGGCCATGTGTTTGGGATCATTGTCTTGCTGAAATGTCTACCCTTATTTCATCTTCAGCATCCTGGGAAATGGCAACAGGTTTTAATCAAGAATGTCTTGGTGCATTTTTCCATTAATAGTTCCTTCAGTTATATTTAGTTTGCCAGTGCTCTATTTTAAAAAAAAACGCCCCCACAGCATGATACTCCCACCTCCAAACTTCACTGTTGTTATGGTGTTTTGGGGCTGATGTGCCATTTCTCCTCCAAACCTACTGTGTGTTGTGAAATCCAAAGAGTTCAGTTTTGGCCACATCTGACCAGACTATATTCTCCCAGTATTTAACAGGCTTTTCCAAATATTGTGCAGCAAACTTTAAACAAGCTTCTACGTGCTTTTTCTTCAGCAGTAGAGTCTTGCATGGTGAGCGCTTTCTTTGAAACAATTTTACCAGATCTTTCTGAAGCTCTCCACAAGTTTCCCTTGGCTTTTTGACAGCTCTTCTGATAACTCCTTTCACTCCTCTGTCAGAAATGTTGTGGGGAGCACCTTGTCGTGGCTGGTTTATGGTGAAATCATGTTCTCTCCACTTCTAGATTATTTCCCCAACAGTGCTCACTGGTGCATTCAGAAGTTTAGAAATCCTTCGGTAACCAATTCCATCAGTATGTTTTGCAACAATAAGATTTTGAAGGTTTTGAGAGAGCTCTTTGCTTCTATGCATCATGAAAGGTTTCTTGTGTGACACCTTGGTAATGAGACAACTTCTTATAGGCCATCAGTTTGGACTGAACTAGTGAATACTGATTTGCACTGATGGGGGGGGGGTGCTTTATAATTGCTGATAAATTTCAACTGGTGTTTTGGCTTTCTGTGCTTTTTTGCACCTCCCTTTCTTCATGCATTCAATACTTTTTCGCTGTGTCATTTCACATTAATACACATCATTTAATTTATGGACATCTGTGGTTTGATCTCTTTGAACATGTGGATTGTATGGGTTGTTGCTGACATTTGGTGAAAATTTCACTTCAACATTAAAAATATACTTATTGAGAAAAATGCTTACATGTTCAATACTTAATTTACCCACTGTAGTTACACACATTCCTAGCTACAGGTAAAAGTTGATGAACTAATTTTTTTGTTGCATGTGAATGTTTGTCCACAGACTTAATGCACACTTTTGCTTGTATAACCTGTTGAGAAACAAGACCCTTGTTTCTGCAAACATGGCAGCTGTGAATCATTTACCAGTAAAGTCTGACCACAACCAGATCAAACAGTCAGATAACAAATAAAAATGAATGTCAGCTTTGTTTTGCTGTGGCAAGTTCCTCCTCCATCAAACACTGGCTCTGCTGACCTGATACGGGAAGTCATTAAGAGGAAGCATCGTAGAGCTCAGCTTTCAACCATCGTTCAGAGTAACTTCTCTCACTTCACCTCAGATATGTCGGCATCTGCAACGGCAACCGCCACAGCCGGCAGCGGCGTGTATGTTGTCACCCATGTGGTCCCGGCCCCTCAGGCAGCTGCACCCCAGACTGCTCCAGAGAGGAGCCAGTTTGTCCACAGAAAACCAGCAGCCCTCGGGGTGAGTTACTGCAGAGAACACAGTATTTGTTCATACTATTTGGGTCCAGTACTTCCTGTAATGAAGTGCCTCTGTGGTGGTTCCAGACGGTCCAGATCATGATCGGTATAGTGGTCTTCCTGTTTGGAATGGTCTGGATTCCTAATCCCACTTTGGGAGCTGTCAGTGGGATCTTCGTCTGGGGAGCTGCATTTGTGAGTCGTCTCTTCTGTTTGTTTTAATCAGAATTTATTAATTATGACTTCTGATCAGAGGCAGCACAAAAAAATAGCAAATAAAGCAGTTATGAGTGGGTCCATGTCATGCTTTCTGACTTATCTATAATCGTACAGTGATGAATTATCTTCTTTAAAGCACCCAAACCTACAAAACAATAAGGTATCCTGTAAAATTCCATTAAAAATTAACTCATATTGCTCCAGACCTTGAACTCTCAGTGGTTCCTGTGACGCTTGAACACTGTGATGTCATAGTGGCTGATCTGTTTGGTTAGTATTGTTTTCCAGACATGTGTCCACAGGATGGTGGGCGTAAAAGATAAGATAACCCTTTATTAGTCTCACAATGGGGTATACCTGTGAACGTCTAAATCAAGATACCAACAGTACCACAATGGAGTTAGCTTCGCAGCTCACAAGGGCTTTTTATAGCAAGAGTTCTCCTTTACACTCTTTATTTTACATTCCATCCAACAGAGTGAATTGTATCAGTAATGTGCAGAATTCCCTCTAAATAAGAAACTGAAGTACTTTAATCAAATTAAATAAAAGTTTAATGACAAACTGAAAAGCTGAGGTAGCACTTTTTAAAGTTCTTCTCACATAGAACCTTCTGAATGATCTTTTTACCTTCCACACATTAACATAAGACTCTACAGGTAAATGTAGCTACTGTAGATTGAACTCACCTGTGTTCTGATGCTCTGGTATTGTTGTAGTTCATCACAGCTGGATCTCTGACAGTGGCTGCTGGGAAATCTTTGAACAGGTGTCTGGTGAGTCCTTCAGCTCTGAGGTAGCATCCAGGTGTTCCAGGTGGTCTGACCTGTTTCTGCTCTACAGGTTAACACAGCTCTGGGCTTCAGTGTTTGGGCTGCCATCACTGCTGCTTCTGGTACCATCATCTATGGTGTGGACGCTTTTATCGGTCCTCTCTATCACTACTGTGATTCCTCCTACTGCTATTATGATAATGTAAGACATTTCTGTTTTAAGTTTTCAGACATTAATTTTACAGGTTGTTACAAACCCCAATTCCAATGATGTTGGGAAGTTGTGAAAAATATAAATAAAATGGAACACAATGATTTAAATATCCTTTTCAATCTATATTCAACTGAATTGGCAAAGCAAGGCAAGTTTACTTGTATTGCCGCACATTTTGTGTACAAGATAATTCAAAGTGCTTTACATAAAAACAATAAAGCATTGCAGCAAGTTGCAAAAGGACTATATAAGAATTTAAAAGCAAACTAAAAAGTAAATTAAAGAAAAACAAAAACAAGCTAAAATGGAATAAGATAGAAAATGTGCAAGAAATAAAAGTTCCAGTATATTGTGGGAGATTCACTGGTCACTGGTTCAGTCCCTATTTTTTTTTTTTTTAATTCATTTATTTATCAGGGACAATGCAGTGAAAAATAGTGGTCATATAGAACATCTGATGTTCTGCACAAATAGTATGTAGCACTAAGCTAGTTTACAACTCCTGTCCTTGATTGGATTTTTCAAGGAAAAGTACAAGGAAAAAGCAACAACAAATAAAGACAATATAAACTAGAAAAGCACTCGGAGAGCGCAGACCTCCGCCAAGCGGCACAGTTCCCCCCATACAGTGTTTGTGTGTACGTTTTCAGATTCCCTGAGCATGAAAAGATATGAGTAGCAATTGGATTCACAATGATTATTTGTTTATTTGACATGGACAGTGCAATAAACAGACAATTAATGAATGACAATCAATGTGATAGTGATAGGATTAGTGGTTCAGTAGTGTAAAACGGGGCTATAAGGGACGGCGGGTTAATAAGGGACACTTTTGTGGGAAATGTTTTAAATGTAATTCTGCTTTTTTAATTTTGAGCAGGACGCTGAGTTGTGTTGTTATTGTCAAATATCCATGAATCCTTCATCAAATCTAGGCGGAAGCAAAATTAAAAAAGCAGAATTACATTTAGAAAAGTGTCCCATATTACCTCCGCCGTCCCTTATAGCCCCGTTTTACGGTTGTAAAAGCATTGCCTCCTTGGCGGAGGTAATAAACTGAAGTGTTGGTGTGTCCATCTC
Organism: Pholidichthys leucotaenia; assembly: GCA_020510985.1. Taxonomy (NCBI): domain Eukaryota; kingdom Metazoa; phylum Chordata; class Actinopteri; order Cichliformes; family Pholidichthyidae; genus Pholidichthys; species Pholidichthys leucotaenia. The sequence continues at coordinate 13,883,551 of CM035849.1, forward strand.
CTCCACTGAAGGATGCAGATTGGTTAGACAGGTTGCCGTGGGTTTTATATTATATTGGGGTTGCGCTCCGCGGCAAAACAGAATGTAGAATTTTCCCCGGCAGAGAGGTCGTTTTTACGCAGCGCCTATAGCTGGGCGGGAAATTTGTGGCAAATAATCGGGCGGCGGACAGGTGTCCGTGTCAGGTTTTGCAGCGTGGCGCAAAAACACGCACGCTGGCGGGGCCAGGCCAGCAGTGTTTTCCGCGTGCTTTTGTGCCTAAAACGTTGAAGAAGGCGGAGTTTGTGTTGGTCAGACACGACGCCCAGCGCCATCCATTGCGCCTGCGCACATGTTGGAAATGGCCATATGTCACAGTGTGGAAAAATGCTTTAAAAAATTCCTGTATGCAGACGGTGATGCGGATCATCCCCAAAATTTAATCAGTTCTTCCTTGTACCATTTCCAACAACGCCTGAAAGTTTCATGGAAATCCGTCCAAGACTTTTTGAGTTATCTTGCTAACCAACAGACAGACAGACAGACAAACAGACAAACACACAAACCCTGGCAAAAACATAACCTCCTCCTGGCCTTTTCGGCCTGGCGGAGGTAACAAGCAGCATAAGAACCTATTACACATCCACCCAACACAATCAAACACCAAATAACACATTAAAAAGTCTGACCTTGCTTACATCACACATCTTAGGTGTGGGTACATTCTTGTTTTGCCTTCAGCCAGTTCTTCACCTTTACTGTTAATGTTTTGAAATCTGCCATTAGTTTCATTTCATTTGGCATTGGGTCCAGATGTGACAACCCTTTATAAAGAAAGCTGTCTGTCCAAATGTGGTTCTGCGATGGGATATTTTAGTTATTGCTGATAGAACTCCTGGTGACTCTGCTGTCTTCCTGTCTTTGGATGAAACCCCAGAGTGGCTCTGGTGCTGATTTATTACCTCCGCCAAGGAGGTTATGTTTTCATCGGCGTTGGTTTGTCTGTCTGTCTGTTTGTTTGTTAGCAAGATAATGCAAAAAGTTATGGACGGATTTTCAGGAAATTTTCACAGATTGTCAGAAATGGGGTATCCTACAGATGATTACATTTTGGTGGTGATCTGGATCACCGTCTGGATCCAGGAATTTTTTAAATGATTCTTTAACATTGCGAGATAGGGCCATTTTCAATATTTGTGCATGTAAGTCTGCCAAAAATCGTCAGAACACTTTCAAAACAAAACAAATACAGGACAACATGCCCACAGGTTCTATAATATATCGAAGACTGATCCGGATAATGCAATAATTCCCCCCGCCATTGAAGCCAAGCGCTCAGCACTAGCTGAGTACAAGAAGTACCCAAACAAGAAGAATCTCCAGATTCTCAGGGCTGTGAGAAGCAAAGTTCAGCAGACTGCTCGGCGCTGTGCCAACGAGTACTGGACTCAGCTCAGCCAAGACATTCAAACCGCTGCCATAACAGGAAACATCTGTGGTATGTACAATGGCATCAAGAAAGCACTTGGTCCGGCTCAGAGCAAGACGGCCCCCCTCAAATCCTCCACTGGGGAGATGATCACAGAAAAGAACAAGCAGATGGAGAGATGGGTGGAAAACTACTCCGACCTCTACTCCAGACAGAACACCGTGACACCGTCAGCCCTTGATGCCATCGACTGCCTGCCATCCATGGGCGAACTTGACGCTGAGCCAACCATCGACAAACTCAGCAAGGCCATTGATAGCTTGGCCGCTGGCAAGGCACCCGGAAAGGACAGCATACCCCCCGACCTGATCAAGCACTGCAAGACCGCCCTACTGCTGCCATTGCATGAGGTCCTCTGCCAGTGCTGGAAGGAAGGTGCCGTACCACAGGACATGAGGGATGCCAAGATCATCACCCTCTACAAAATCAAAGGGGAGAGAAGCGACTGCAACAACTACAGGGGCATCTCCCTCCTCAGCGTTGTTGGCAAAGTCTATGCACGAGTTGTTCTCGTTCGTCTACAGAAGCTTGCCGAACGTGTCTACCCCGAGTCTCAGTGTGGCTTCCGCGCTGAGCGATCAACGGTAGACATGATATTCTCCATCCGCCAACTCCAGGAGAAATGCAGAGAACAGAACATGCCCCTGTACTTCGCCTTCATCGACCTCACCAAAGCGTTCGATCTGGTCAGCAGAGAGGGCCTTTTCAAGATCCTGCCAAAGATAGGATGCCCACCAAAGTTGCAAAGCCTCATCGAATCGTTTCACACCAACATGCAGGGGATAGTACAGCACAACGGCAACGTCTCAGAGCCATTCAACATACGCAGCGGAGTGAAACAGGGCTGTGTACTTGCACCAACCCTCTTTGGGATTTTCTTTGCTATGCTCCTGAGGCATGCCTTCAGCACAGCAACAGAGGGAATCTACCTGCACACAAGATCTGACGGCAGGCTTTTCAACCTTGCCTGCCTGAAAGCCAAAACCAAAGTACGCGAGGCTCTAATCAGAGACATACTGTTCGCAGACGACACTGCAGTCGCAACCCACACACAGCAGGAGCTTCAGACCCTGATGGACCGCTTCTCCAAGGTATGCAAGGACTTCGAGCTTACCATCAGCCTGAAGAAGACGAACGTCTTGGCGCAAGGCACGGAAGCACCACCAACCATCACCATCGACGACTACGAGCTGGAGGTAGTGAATCAGTTCACGTACCTGGGGTCCACGATCAGCAACAACCTCTCCCTTGATACAGAGATCGACAAGAGGATTGGAAAATCAGCCTTCACACTCGCTCGCCTCACCACACGAGTGTGGAAGAATCCCAAACTCTCTGTCAAGACGAAGATGGCAGTGTACAACGCCTGCATCATCAGCACGCTGCTCTATGGGAGTGAGACGTGGACAACATACGCCCGGAAGGAAAAGAGACTGAACTCCTTCCACTTGCGCTGCATTCGCCACATCCTGGACATATCCTGGCAGGACAAAGTGCCCAGCACTGAAGTTCTGTCCTGCGCCGGCCTTCCCTCCATGTTCACTCTACTCAGGCAGTGCAGGCTGCGATGGCTAGGCCACGTTCACTGTATGGAGGATGGCAGAATCCCCAAAGACGTCCTCTACGGAGAACTGGCGACTGGCAGGAGAGACGTTGGCCGCCCACAGCTGCGCTTTAGAGACGTCTGCAAGAGAGACATGAAGACCCTGGAGATCAACACAGAGCGCTGGGAGGACCTTGCAACGGACTGCTCCAAATGGAGAGGCACCCTGACCAGACAGCTCAAGGCGGGTGAAGAGAGACTGACTGCTGCAGCAGATGAAAAAAGGACCCGCAGGAAGAACTGCCACAGACCCAGCAGCACGGAGACCACCCACAAGTGCGACCTGTGTGACAGGGACTGCCATTCGCGCATCGGCCTGTTCAGCCACAGGCGGTGCTGTTCCAGCAGAGTAGACGATTAGGATTCTCTTCCATGGTCATCATAGACCGACGGAGGCCAACGACAAACCCCAACTCCAATGATGTTGGGAAGCTGTGAAAAATATAAATAAAATGGAACACAATGATTTAAATATCCTTTTCAATCTATATTCAACTGAATTGGCAAAGCAAGGCAAGTTTATTTGTATTGCCGCACATTTTGTGTACAAGATAATTCAAAGTGCTTTACATAAAAACATTAAAGCATTGCAGCAAGTTGCAAAAGGACTATATAAGAATTTAAAAGCAAACTAAAAAGTAAATTAAAGAAAAACAAAAACAAGCTAAAATGGAATAAGAGAGAAAATGTGCAAGAAATAAAAGTTCCAGTATATTGTGGGAGATTCACTGGTTCACTGGTCACTGGTTCAGTCCCTATTTTTTTTTTTAATTCATTTATTTATCAGGGACAATGCAGTGAAACATAGTGGTCATATAGAACATCTGATGTTCTGCACAAATAGTATGTAGCACTAAGCTAGTTTGCAACTCCTGTCCTTGATTGGATTTTTCAAGGAAAAGTACAAGTAAAAAGCAACAACAAATAAAGACAGTATAAACAAGCAGCGTAAGAACCTATTACGCATCCACCCAACACAATCAAACACCAAATAACACATTAAAAAGTCTGACCTTGCTTGCATCACACATCTTAGGTGTGGGTACATTCTTGTTTTCCCTTCAGCCAGTTCTTCACCTTTACTGTTAATGTTTTGAAATCTGCCATTAGTTTCATTTCATTTGGCATTGTGTTCCAGATGTGACGTCCCTTTATAGAGAAAGCTGTCTGTGCAAACGTGGTTCTGCGATGGGATATTTTAGTTATTGCTGATAGAACTCCTGGTGACTCTGCTGTCTTCCTGTCTTTGGATGAAACCCCAGAGTGGCTCTGGTGCTGATTTATTACCTCCGCCAAGGAGGTTATGTTTTCATTGGCGTTGGTTTGTCTGTCTGTCTGTTTGTTTGTCTGTTTGTTTGTTAGCAAGATAACGCAAAAAGTTATGGACGGATTTTCATGAAATTTTCACAGATTGTCAGAAATGGGGTATCCTGGAGATGATTACATTTTGGTGGTGATCTGGATCACCGTCTGGATCCAGGAATTTTTTAAATGATTCTTTAACATTGCGAGATAGGGCCATTTTCAATATTTGTGCATGTAAGTCTGCCAAAAATTGTCAGAACACTTGCAAAACAAAACAAATACAGGACAACATGCCCACAGGTTCTATAATATATCGAACACTGATCCGGATAATGCAATAATTCCGGATACTATGATCCACAATATCAAAAAAAAAAAAATAGGGGACCTTTGGAATTTTCCTCATAGGAAGAGAACAAATGAAACTAAAATCACTCATCAAACACCATTATGTAGCCAAGACACTGTGGAATCTGTATTGTGTCAACGGATTTGTTGTATCTTTAAAAACTATGGAGCTACATCCAGAAGAAAACCGCCATTATGCGAAATGCGATTTTCCTGAATAACTACTGAACCACTAATCCTATCCATGTGAATCCAATTGCTACTCAACGCACACACAATAAATGTAGGATTGATATTTATGATGTAAAACACTGTATGGGGGAAACTGTGGCGCTTGGCGGAGGTCTGCGCTCTCCGAGTGCTTTTCTAGTTCATACATTGAACCAACTGAACCAGCAGCATCAGATCTAGGTGAGACAGATAACACAGCAGTGTTTGCCCCACCCTCCTAAACCTCACTGTGGTGCCCTTGAGCAAGGCGCTTAACCCCATCTTTTCCAGTGGAGCTGCTCAGTGGCCACAGGTCAGGCTGTGGTTGTACTGGGCAGCTTCCTGGTGTGAATGTGAACATGGTCTCCTTGAAAAAGAGAGGCTGCCTCCAGGGCTTGACATTAACACCCACCCACCCACCAATGGCGGGTGGATTTCACCAGTGGTGGGTAAGGCAGCCACTCTCACTAGCCCCTTTGGTGAGTTGAGGTTTTCTAAAGCAATACCTAAATACGAGTTCCAAGGTTGTCATAGCCAGGAGCGGCACTGGGGTTAAGCTCCCAGTGCTCATAAAATGCTCCTTACGGCGTGCGTCTCGAAAAGCCTCTGACAACTAAGTCCAACTCCTAGCCTGCCCGTGTGGTTTAGTCTCTAAGCCCGGCGGAACTGCTTTTACTAATAGGAGAAGGGGCGAGGGCGGATCTCTGGCGCCTTAAAACTAGATGCTTCGGGTAGATGGTGGCTCGTCAACCTGGGAAGGTAGCCCATCTAGGGGAAGGTAAACCCTGATTTCAAACCTCCGCTGCCTTGCGGCACACCCGGTCACGGGAAAGGCTTCGGGAGTCAACCCTGAGGAAATATCCGGAGTCGGAGCCCCTAAGGCAGTTCTCTGTTGTGCTCAACATTGTTCTGGCAGCTCCTGCGACGGCGCTGGTGCCAAACTGTAGCAGCCCTGCTGTTCCTTTGGATTCATCAGTGACGTGGAGAGGGGGGACATGCTGCATGGGTAGCATCTTGTCCTCCATATCTTCCTGCCCAGGCTTGAATCCTACCAACGCCCAACGCTGGAAGGTAGAACACCGGTGCGCATCGGCCTGTTCAGCCACAGGCGGTGCTGTTCCAGCAGAGTAGACGTTTAGGATTCTCTTCCATGGTCATCATAGACCGACGGAGGCCGACGACCTAAATACGAGTAAGAAGCCTCTCACAGTGTGAGACTACAAAACTATAACTCCCATGAGCACTATCTGCACACACAGAGCATATCCTCATTAGTCCAACTATCGCAGTGGGTGTGGTCTGGCTTAAGTTCCGGCCCATACACAGGACTGCTCCAGGGCAGGCTGCCGTACAGGAGAAACCGTGGATGCTGTGCTCTGCAGGTCGGTTCATTTTGTGGCCAGAAATGATGACAGGTGGCAACAGGTCAGCCAGCAGAACACACCTGTCCCTGCTCTCAGCAATCAGATCACTAGGGGAAGTCCACCTGATCCTCCATTGTTCCAGTATGAATAATTAATAAACTGCTCCCCCCCCACATCAGTTCCAACCTAATATGATTATTTTTAGAGCAAGAAGCTCCCATTTACTGTCCAGTATGACAGAGAAAAAGTGACTGAAATTTGAAATGTTGCAGTAAAGAGCAAATGGAGCTTCTTCTGAGGTGAGCTATTGTTTATCTGTGATTATCTATGACATCTGTGATATGCAGCTTTTTCATGGAAGTAAACTCCCGAATTATCTATTTTTGCTGTGCTGGTCCAGGGGTGTCAAACATGTGGCCCATGGGCCAAAAATGGCCCACCAGGGGGTCCAAGTTTTTCTCTACATTTACAACTTTCTTTCTAGTACATTTCTGACTTTTTCTATTGATTAGAATTGTTCATGGAAATTTGAGACATTTTTCTCCTTAAGATGAGAGTTTTTTCCTTGTCAGTTTTCTTTTTTTTTCTTTTTTTCTGGTGAAAACAGGTTGTGTCGATTTAGATTAAATCCATCAGCATCTACTAATGACCTTGTGCAGCCCTGAACGGGTGTCCCAATTCATAGGGGTCATTTTCAATCTATCAAGGGTCAAGGGGTAGTAGGCAAAGGGGAAGAGGTAGGGATGCAAATAAGAATTGGAACAGACCCCAAATCTACCTGTACTTCACTCTCATATTGTAAATATTTTTCTACACTGTTTTATAGCATTTACTGCCGTTAATAAACAATTCAGCAATGTTTCTCTTGCTATTTTTATGTATGTATAAATGGTCATTTACATATAAAGTGATTGTAAATTTAGTTCAAGTAAATTTTAGCATGCAATACTGATACTCAAATTTGATCATATTAAAGATCGTATAGATTTTCTATCCACGAGATTGTGGCTAGTGAAAAGGCTTAGTGGCTAGTAGCTTTGGAAAATCACTAGCCACAGCTGCTGGTGAGCAAGAAAGTTAATGTCTGGTTGCCTCTCAATGTACCTTGCCTGTAAAAGTAAAGGTGTAGCCACTCCTGTGACTTACTTAATGCTTTTTTTTTTTTTTTTTTTTTTTTTTGTTACTTATTTGTACCCGTAGGTAGACTTGGTTTGCAGTTTGGTGACAAGCCACCGGCTGCTGGTCGCTGCGTGCGCGAGCGCCCTAAACCTACATGTTTTTTGGTGTGCGGGAGGAAACCGGAGAAATCCCGGAGTAAACCCGCGCAACACGGGGAGAACATGCAAACTCCACACAGCTCACTGTTGGTCGGGGGCTGGGATCAAACCCACGATCTCATGATCCCCGCGGTCCCCCGGCCGAGGGTAAAACTGTGCTGCCACAGTGCTAAACCACTGCGCCACCGTGCAGCCCAGCTTTGCATAATGCCTCACATATTAGATAAGAACAAAGTACAGGAAACTGTGAAAGTGTAACCTTTGGTATGCAGAGACTGCTTGGGCAGGATCCTTTGTGTGCCGAGAGACGGCTTGGAGGCCAAAGACTGTGAGGGGGATGCTATGGGATTTAAGAGGAAAGGCATTGTTACTTGTGATTATAATGCAATGTGATTGGTGAGCTGTGAGAGTCCTGGGTATATAAGGGACAAGTTTTTTCAGTGATGTTCTCTTTTCTACCATGCTCATGAGAGAGAATGTGTAATAAGATAAGATAAGATAAGCCTTTATTAGTCCCACAATGGGGAAATTCCAGGATTGCAACAGCACAGGGATAGCAACACTCAGAGCAATGATCAGAAGGCAAGAAAAAACAACATCTAGTAAACATATGTCCATATTACTATAAATGTATATATATAGACACACAGTGCGGAGCATTATGGTTGGTGAATGTGCAGCAGAAAGTCTAAGCTCTCTCTCCGCGGATGCGGCGGGCCAGCTGGAAGTCTTTGGGCATGATGGTGACCCCCTTAGCAAAGAAGAGACCACCAGGTGGGCCTCGCTGGTCTCCTGCAGAGCCATGACGGCGAAGCTCAGGAAACGCAGGACGGTCTTGAAGTCCTGAGCAATCTCCCTCACCAGGCGCTGGACGGGCAGCTTACGAATGAGCAGCTCCGTGGATTTCTGGTAGCGACGGATCTCTCTCAGAGCCACGGGCCTGTGACGGCGAGGCCTCTTCACTCTGCCGGTGGCCGGAGCGCCTCTCCGAGCAGCCCTGGTGGCTAGCTGTCTCCTGGGGGGCTTCTTCCTCCAGTAGATTTTACGGGCGGTCTGCTTGGTTCTTGCCATCGCTCTTTATTATTCTGTCTTATATTTCTTGCACGCTGCCTAAACTCCAGCCCGGCACCCGCGTCGTTTTCGCTACAGCTCCCGGTATGTCGAGTTTCCCATTAGCACCGGGCGGCGGCCAAGTGCTAGCTAGCACTAGCTCCTCCCCACTGTAACGTCTCCCGCTGCAAACCGTGGCTCCGTCCGCCAACCCGGGAGACCCCTGGTGCGATCCGTGCGTCCGTGATATATATACAGAGTGAAAGGTGTAGAAAGAAGAAGGAAGATAAAAAAAAAAAGGCTGTTGCAACGGGCAGCCTACTCGTGTGGCGCCACCGGTCTGGCGGAACCGGAACCGGAACCGGAAAATAATATAATAAAAATAAAAATAATAAACTGCTTGAGATCAGCTGGCCTCATCATTTACACATTCTACAAAGGTTAAATAAATAAATTCACTGTCGGTTTTCACTCTTGCCGCTTACATGCAGAAATTTCTCCAGATTCTCTGAATCTTTTGACAATATTATGGACTGTAGATGATTAAATTCTTTCATTGATGCTCTTTTCTTTGTAGTTTATTCAATTGAATATACAGTGGTGTGAAAAAGCATTTGTCCCCTTTGTAGAGGATGTGTTCAAGGATGAGACTGAGTTTATTTCTCAGGTTCAGCTTTATACAACAGAACACATACTCCAGCAATCTCTCAGCAAGAAAAGAGGCAGATCAATATCACATCACGCGCTTATACTTCTGGAACATCGAAACTCAAGTCACATGGTGCTTTAGCAAACATACAGTCACATGGTACTTAATCCCAGTCACGATGCAACCCTTTGATCTTCCACCACTGTCTCTCATTCTTCGATGTTCCGGGAATCCCTCTGGGGCATCTTCTCTGAGACAAAGGCCAAATCTCACACCTCCTCTATATCTCCTGCAGACCTCTGCAGATCCAGACCTTTTGTCCCTCGAGACGTGAAGCACCCAATAAACATACAGCAATACATTTGTGGAAAATATGAACCCAACATATGTGCCACACCTTCTTGATTTCTCATTTTTTTTGTATGTTTGCCACACTTATATGTTTCAGATCATCAAACAAATTTAAATATTAGACAAAGATAACACGAGTAAACAAAAAATGCATTTTTTTTAAATGAAGGTTTTAATTGTTAAGGGTAAAAAAAATCCAAACCTACATGGCTATGTGCGGAAAAGGGTTTGCCTCCTAAACCTAATAACTTGTTGGACTACCCTTAGCAGCAATAACTGCAGTCAAATGTTTGCGATAACTGGCTATAAGTCTTTTACAGCGCTGTGGAGGAATTTTGTCGCACTCATCTTTGCAGAATTCTTGTAATTCAGCCACACTGGAGGGTTTTTCAACATGAACCGCCTTTTTAAGGTCATGCCACAGCATCTCAGTCGGATTCAGGTCAGGACTTTGACTAGGCCACTCCAAAGTCTTCATTTTGTTTTTTTTAAGCCATTAAGAGGTGTACTTGCTGGTGTATTTTGGATCATTGTCCTGCTGCAGAAGCCAAGCCTGCTTCAGTTTGAGGTCACGGACAGATGGCTGGACATTCTCCTTTCAGATTTTTTTTTGGTAGACAGCAGAATTCCTGGTTCCATTTATCACAGCAAGTCTTCCTGGTCCTGAAGCAGCAAAACAGTCCAAGATCATCACACTACCACCACTATATTTTACTGTTGGTATGATGTTCCTGTTCTGAAATGCTATGTTACCTTTACGCTGGATGTAATGGGACACACACCTTCCAAAAAGTTCATCTTTTGTCTCGTCAGTCCAGAGTACTTTCCCAAAAGTCTTGGGGATCATCAAGATGTCTTCTGGCAAAACTGAAATGAGCCTTTATGTCCTTTTTGCTCAGCAGTGGTTTTCATCTTGGAACTCTCCCATGCAGGCAATTTTTGCCCAGTCTCTTTCTTATGGTGGAGCCATGAGCACTGACCTTAACTGAGGCAAGTGAGGCCTGCAGTTCTTTAGATGTTGTTGTGGGGTCTTTTGTGACCTCTTGAATGAGTCATCGCTGTGCTCTTGGGGTAATTTTTGTTGGCCGGCCATTCCTGGGAAGGTTCACCACTGTTCCATGTTTTCACCACTTGTGGATAATGGCTCTCACTTTGGTTCACTGGAGTTCCAAAGCTTTAGAAGTGGCTTTATAACCTTTTCCAGACTGATTGGTCTCAAATAGTTTTTTACTCATTTGTTCCTGAATTCCTTTGGATCGCACCATGATGTCTAGCTTTTGAGGATTTTTGGTCTACTTCACTTTTTCAGGCAGGTCCTATTTGAGTGATTTCTTGATTGAGAACAGGTATGGCAGTAATCAGACCTGGGTGTGGCTAGAGAAATTGAACTCAGCTTTTCAAACACGTGATAAACCACAGTTAATTTATGGTTTTGGGGGGGGGAGTTTTTCACACAGGGCCATGTAGGTTTGGATTCCCCCCCCCCCACTTAACAATAAATATCTTCATTTAAAAACTGCATTTTGAATCTAAAACACCAATTACCAGTATTATAAGTAACGGACAGGTAGTTATAGATCCTTTAGAAACTAATAGTGCCTTTAGAGATCATTATGGAAAACTATATGATACAAAAAATGAAACCGACTTAACCCCTTGCACTCCGGTCAATTTCCCTAAAAACGCCAAAAAATAATGTGCCCAAAGTAAAACGAAAGCTGTTCTTCAACCCTTTGCAGCATCTTCATGGGGTTGGTCTCATTTAAAAGAAAACACTTTGAATTTTTTGGCAAAAAAACCATGATCTCTCTAAGTGCTCCGGCCACTGAGTTACAGTCATCTAAACATAGTGAACTTGAAGAAAATAAATTTGGCCTGGGTGGTTTTTTGGATACAAATGCTTGCAAATGACACACAGCTTCAGATCCGGGCTGGAAAATGCAACAGAAATGTAGAACCAAGTGTTATCCAGCTGAGGTCAAAATTTTGTAACAATACCACAAAAAATGAATATATTACACAGCTTTGTTCTCAGGCTGTTCCCAGGCGTTTTGGAACTGTGCCAAATGGCACAGTTTGGAAAAACATCTGTAACTTTTGAATGATTCGATGTAGAAGCTTCATTTAGGGCTCTAATGAAAGGTCACATTCAGGACTGTGTCTGTGTGTGTGTGTGGGGGGGTTGTCCCCCCCCCCCCCGCTACAGAGGACGGAGATCGGCCCTCGCTACATGACGGATTACACTCGGAAGTGGCATGTTTCCACAGCAACGCTGTCACCGCGGCTCCCCCCCCCCCGTTACAGAATCGTAGCGGCGGGGGGGGGGGGCTCACGGTCCGGAGGCGGCAAAGAACCATGTAATGCGGTGCACGCACTTCGGACATCGTGCGCCGCACAGTTGTAATTTACCGATCGGTCAAAAGTAATTTTTGATTACAATTTTCAGGGATAAAAAATAATTTGGCTTATAACACCTTACCTCTACACAGCCACATTGTCCTGGCCAACTTCTCTTCCTCATTGTCAGATGAACGCGACGCTGGTCCGCTCGTGGTTCTTGTCTCGCGACCCGGTCAAAACATAATTCCATTATTGCGGTTTTGTGCTTCCATGATTGCGGTTTTTGGTGAACGATTTTTCAAAACAAATAACAGTAGTAATTAAAAAATGATTGGCGAAGGCGTGTGTGTCACTCAGCCTTCGTCGTCAGCCTCCGTCGGTCTATGATGACCATGGAAGAAATCATAACGTCTACTCTGCTGGAACAAAAACAACAGCGTTGGGAGGCGGGTCCTTCTGGCTAGGTTTTCATTCATTGGTTCTTCATGGTTTCAGAAACCCAATTCAAGGCTCTTATTAGTTGAATGAGAGGTCAATCAGATGAACTAATCTGTTCGCGGCTGCGTCTGCAGCTTTTATTTTCAGTGCGCGCTTGGACGCCACACCACCTACATCACCACCATCAGGATCATGCATCTGAGAGCTCACGAGGGCGCACGAGAGCGCCCTCGTGCACCCTAGGACACAGAGACTTGCCCGTCCGCGGTACAACGGAGCGCAAGAGGTTAACAAAATTAAATGGGTTTTTGGGTGGATTATCTATACCATGTATTCCAAATGAAAACAGGGAGATACTAGAGTCTAAAATTAGTCAAGAAGAAGTTGGGCAAGCCATTGATAATATGAAATCAGGAAAAAGAGCAGGACCAGATCAGAATCAGAATCAGATTTATTGCCATTGTTCATGTAGTACACAAACTAGGAATTTGTCTCGGTGCAATGCTGCAACATTAAACATGGAGTAGCACTAAAGATAAACAAAAAAAAAACTATGCATGCAATAAAATGTAGAATATGAATAAGTAATACTAATCTATGCAATTTTAAATATATTAACAAGCAGCAGATATTGTGGAGTTCCACATAGTGCAGTCGGTAGTGCAAAAAGAAAACAGTGATAATTGTCATGAGACCGGTTGAGCTGCTGTACATAGTGCACGAGAGTCTAACAAGTCACTTAGTGTTCAGCAGTCTGATGGCAGAGGGGAAGAAACTGTTCATGTAGCGGGAGGTTTTAGTCTGAATGGACTGAAGTCTTCTACCTGAGGGGAGGGGGCAAACAGTACGTGTCCAGGGTGTGAAGGGTCGGCTATGATCCGGCCTGCATGCCTCCGGGTCCTGGAGATGTACAGGTCCTGGAGGGATGGGAGCTTGCAGCCAATCACCTTCTCAGCAGCGCACACAACGTGCTGCAGTCTTAGTCTGTCCCTGGTGGTGGCTCCAGCGTACCACACGGTCATGGAGGTGGTGAGGATGGACTTGATGATGGCCGTGTAGAACTGCACCAACATCTTGGTGGGTAGCTTGAGCTTTCTCAGCTGCTGCAGGAAGAACATCCTCTGCTGGGCCTTTTTGATGAGGGAGCTGATGGTTGGCTCCCACTTGAGGTCCCGGGTGATGGTGGTGCCCAGGAAGCGGAGGGAATCTGCAGTGGTGATGGGAGAGTCTGTGAGAGTAAAGGGGGACAGAGGGGTCATGACTTTTCTGAAGTCCACGAGCATCTCCACTGTCTTCAGAGCGTTCAGCTGCAGGTTGTTGTGGCTGCACCAGGACGCCAGCTGGGCCACCTCTCTCCTGTTGACGGACTCGTCGCCGTTGGAGATGAGCCCGATGAGGGTGGTGTTGTCCGCAAACTTGATCAGCTTGACAGACTGGTGGCTGGAGGTGCAGGAGTTGGTGTATAGGGAGAAGAGTAGGGGGGAAAGTACACAGCCCTGGGGTGATCCGGTGCTGATGCTAACAGAGTCTGAGACAGTCTTTCCCAGCCGCACATGCTGCCTCCGGTCCGTCAGGAAGTCGGTGATCCACCTGCAGAGGGGGTCAGGCACGTTGAGCAAGGACAGCTTGTCCTGGAGCAGAGCGGGGCGGATGGTGTTGAATGCAGAACTGAAGTCCACAAACAGGATCCTGGTGTAGGTTCCCGGGGAGTCCAGGTGCTGCAGGATGGAGTGGAGGGCCAGGTTGACTGCGTTGTCCACAGAACTGTTGGCTCTGTAGGCAAACTGCAGCGGGTCCAGGAGGGGAGTGGTGATGGACTTGAGGTGGGGCAGGACCAGGCGCTCAAAGGACTTCATGACTACAGAGGTGAGCGCTACAGGTCTGTAGTCGTTAAGTCCAGTGATCCGTGGCTTCTTGGGGACAGGGATGATGGTAGAGGTTTTGAGGCAGGTCGGCACGTGGCATAACTTCAGGGAGGTGTTAAAAATGTCTGTGAAGACAGGAGTCAGCCCTTCCGCACAGTGTCTCAGGGTGGAGGGAGACACGCCGTCTGGACCGGGGGCCTTGCGCGGGTTCAGTCTGGAGAACTGTCTGTGCACGTCCTGCTCACTGATGGCAAGGGCAGGGGGAGGAGGGGGGACCGCCTTTGAAGTGGGGACCATGGAGGCAGTGGCGCTGGGGGGAGAGGAGGAGTTGGACATAGCTGACGAGGTGTCAAAACGGGCATAATGTTGGGACAGTCTATGACAAAGGGCTTTGTCATCCTGACCTTTAGAAGCCTGAGGCCGATAGTTGGTGATTTGCCTCAGTCCTCTCCACACAGAAGCAGAGTCGTTAGCAGTGAACTGTTGCTGGAGTCTCTCAGAATACACAGATTTAGCTCTCCTCAGCTCTCTGCTAAACCGGTATTTGACCTCCCTGTAGCAGTCCCTGTCTCCACTTTTCAATGCTGCTTCCTTCTCCTTCCTGATCTGTCTGAGCTTAGCTGTAAACCAGGGCTTGTCATTGGAGTAACTCACCCTGGTGCGCGATGGAAGAATGCTCTCCTCACAAAAGTGGATATATGAGTTCACAGTGTCCGTGTACTCATCCAGATCATGCGTGGCTCCTTTAAACATGCCCCAGTCAGTTATTTCCATGCACGTGAGCAGCTTCTCCCCAGCTTCACTGGTCAATTTCCTCGTAGTGCTCACAACAGGTTTTGTGAGCTTCAGTCTCTGTCTGTATGTGGGAATCAGGTGGACCATCACGTGATCAGATAGTCCGAGCGCAGCGCGGGGGACAGCACGATACGCGTCCTTCACTGTAGTGTAACAGTGATCCAGCGTGTTCTCTCCTCTGGTGGGGCATTTAATAAACTGTTTGTATCGGGGGAGATCGTGGCTCAGGTTGCTCTGGTTAGAGTCGCCAACCACAATAACCAGAGAGTCTGGAAAAGTCCGCTCCGCTTGTTGAATGTGATCCGCGAGCGCGCGCTGAGCCTCGCGCACGTCCGCGTCGGGCGGGACGTAAACAGCGGCCAGGATGAATGAAGCGAACTCACGCGGGGAATAAAATGGCTTGCAGTTGATGAATAGATATTCCAGAGCGGGAGAACAGTGTTGGGAGATCACAGTTACATCGGTCTTCCAGTTGGTCTTCCAGTTGACCTCTATAAAAAATTTAAGACTAAATTATTAAAACCACTGTTGGAAATGGTTTTAGAAGCTTTTCAAAATGGTAATTTACCACCATACATGAATAATGCCTTAATTACATTGTTACCAAAACCAGGTAAACCCCCTAATAAATGTGAAAACATGAGACCAATAAGCCTATTATATGCTGATCTTAAAATAATCTGTAAAATTTTAGCAAAATGACTACAAGAAATATTACCAAATATTAATAACCGAGATCAGAATGGCTTTATAATGGGAAGACAAGGCTTCCATAATGTAAGAAGACTATTTAATATTATTTATTCCAATAAAGAAGCACCAGATACAGCTCTCTTATCACTGGATGCCGAAAAGGCCTTTGATAGGGTCGAATGGCCCTTTCTTTTTGAAGTTCTACAAAGGTTTGGACTTGGAAATAATTTCATAAAATGGGTCCAGATAATATACAATAATGCTACAGCAGAAATCCTAACAAACAGCAATATCTCAAAATCAATAAAAATCAATAGAGGATGTCGACAAGGCTGTCCACTTTCACCTTTACTGTTTACTATGGCAATTGAACCTTTAGCGATGGCAGTACATTTACATCCACAAATATATGGAATTAAAGTAGGACCAACAGAACATAAAATCTCCCTGTATGCCGATGACATAATTTTGTTTATGTTGAATATTAAAAAATCAATTCCGACCTTGTTAAATTTAATAAAGAACTTTGGGGAAATATCAGGATATTAAATAAATAAAACAAAATCTTCAATATTAATGCTAAATGAGACCCAGAGAAATCACCCAGCTCCTGAGGTAAATCAATTCAATGTTGTAAATCAGTTTAAATATTTAGGAATCCAAATTTTGCCTAAACTAGAATCAGTCGCCAGTGCCAACTATGAAGCCTTAATGACAGATATTAATGAGTTACTTCAGAGGTGGATGTCACTACCAATGTCGATGATCGGGAGAATTAATATACTTAAAAGTAATATCTTACCAAAAATACTTTATTTATTTCAAAACATTCCTTTACCACCACCTTCAGATCTATTTTCAAGAATTAAAAAAAAGTTAGTGGAATTTATATGGAACAATAGGAAGGCTAGATTACGTTTGTCCTTACTATATTTGCCATTTGATCGTGGAGGTCTGAAATGTCCAAACTTTATGTTGTATTACTGGTCAGCACAACTGAGGTTTATGACATATTATTTTTCATCAAATGATCTTCCTCACTGGACTGAAATGGAATCATACAATTTACCTTTACCTTTTCCCATATTCATATACTCAGACTCGGCTAAAAAAAACTACAGAAACAAGTTAAAAATCCAATTTTAAAGCACATGATCAAAATATGGTGTGAAACCAAAAAATATTTAAAAGAACCACACTCACTGTAACAATTTAGCCCAATATGGGGTAATCAATATTTTACACCAGGGAGAGCGGACACTGTATTTAAAATATGGAATATAAAAGGGATTCAAAAGATTCAAGACTTATATTTGTCACACTCAGATAACATAATGTCTTTTGAAGAACTGAGGATTAAATTCAATGTTAATAAACACACTTTTTTAAATATCTTCAGCTTAGAAATTTTATTCGATCTAATCAAAATAATGCTCTCACCCGACCTACTTATTCATTTTTGGAAAAAATTTTGATGAAAGATAGTAAGAGAAAGGGTATTATTTCAGAGTTTTATAACTCATTGACACTATACTCAAGTGAAAACTCACTGAAAAGACAATTATTTGAAAGAGGACCTGCAAGTTGAAATTTCAGAGGAACAATGGGAATTGGCTTGTGCAGGAGCTCAAACCAAATCAATAAATGTACGTCTTAAACTGATATATTTTAAATGGTTAATGCGGATGTATGTTACACCAGTGGAATTAAGTAGATATAACAAAAACATACCAGATACATGCACAAAATGTATGGAAAGTAAAGGAACCCTATTTCATTGTTTATGGGAATGTAGAAAAATCAGAATGTTTTGGGAAGAGGTGAGGGTAACAATTGAAAAAAATAATTTCAAAACAAATCATATTGAACCCTAAACTGTTTTTGTTGGGTCTGTATCCAGAAAAACATAACTTTAATAAGAGTGAAAAAGCATTCATAGATCTCAGTTTGCTTAATGCCAAAAAATGTATTGCACTACTGTGGAAAAAGATTCATAGACCAGATGTGACTCAGTGGTTAAGACAGATGTTAACAAACCTTCCACTAGAAAGAATAACATACATACTGAAATCAAAGGAAAATGTGTTTGAGAATATATGGAGACCTTTCATTGATTATGTAAAGAATTTAAACATAATGTCT
Source organism: Pholidichthys leucotaenia (assembly GCA_020510985.1). Taxonomy (NCBI): domain Eukaryota; kingdom Metazoa; phylum Chordata; class Actinopteri; order Cichliformes; family Pholidichthyidae; genus Pholidichthys; species Pholidichthys leucotaenia. The sequence continues at coordinate 13,901,449 of CM035849.1, forward strand.
GAAGAAGAAGGTGAATGATATGTGTGGACCTTGCAAATTCCAAGCTGTTGAATGTATATTATGTATTCTTATATAATAGATTACCTAGACTAAACAGAGGAGCATTGTTGTTGATTTGTGTTTGTTAATGGATGTTGTTGTTGTTGTTTTTATTACACATTTTTTTTTGTTATTGTTCTTTTTAATTTTTAAATTACTTTTGTGTTAGTGTCTGATTGTGCCATGTTTGTATAAAAAAAGGTTCAATAAAAAATATTGTGGAAAAAAAACCTGCATTTTGTGTTTGCTTGTGTTATCTCTGTCAAATATTTAAATTTGTTTGATGATCTGAAACATTTAAGTGTGACAAGCGCGGTAGTGGAGTGGTTAGCACTGCAGCAGCACAGCAACTCACCCTTGGCCGGGGGATCCTGGGTTTGATCCCAGCCCCCAACCAACAGTGATCTGTGTGGAGTTTGCATGTTCTCCCTGTGTCTGCGTGGGTTTACTCCGGGATTTCTCCGGTTTCCTCCCACATTCCAAAAACATGCAAGTTAGGCTAATTGGCATCAAAACTGGGGATTCTAAATTGTCCTTAGGTATGACTGTGAGAGTGACTGGTTGTCTGTCTATCTGTGTTGGCCTTGCGATGGACTGGCGATCTGTCCAGGGTGTACCCTGCCTCTCGCTCAAAGATTCTGGGATAGGCTTCAGCCCCCCGCAACCCGAAAAAGATTAAGCGGAAGAAGATGAATGAATGAATGAAACATACAAAAAAATGAGAAATCAGGAAGGGGGCAAACACTTTTTCACACCACTGTAGGTTGAAAAGGATTTTTATTTGATTCTGTTCTTTTTTTATTTGTTTTACACAACATCCCAACTTCATTGGAGATGGGGTTTGTTCTGGTGTTTTCAGTCTGGAGAGTCCCAGAGGCACTAAAACTGAAACCTCTTAATTTTCCAGAGTACCAGCGCTGGAGTCGGCAGTGTTCTTGCAATATTTTGTTTCCTGGAGTTGATTATCTCAATCTTCGTCGCTGCTACATTTTGCTGTGTCAACAACTGCTGCTGTCCTGATCAGGTAACTCCAGCAAAATCCCCCAGAATACACCAGCAGTAGGATCTTGATGAACTTCATGATCCTCTGGTTTCTTATTCAAACTTTGATCTGTTTTTCTAGTCACCACCAATGATCATCATCAACCAACCAGTCCATCCTGCTTCAGTGACTATGGAGGCCCCACCCGCCTATAACTTCCCAGCTGTCTCAGAGGTAGGGCCGGACCATGTGACCTTAACATCAACATTGTAACTAACTGAACATTTTAACTGAGTTTCAGTTAACAACGGTTGTTGTCCTCACACTAGAGGTCCCACATGACAATATTATCATAATACTCAGGCCGCAATATAATGTTATCACAATCGTGCAATGTATATGTCGCAATGTTGTAATAAGTTGGAACAACCTTCGTTGTTCTGAGAAAAGGATGTTACCTTCCCTGTAAATGCCTTTTCCAGTGCAGTATGCTTCTGGTCAAGCGTTTTTGCTAGTGTAATGTCTGGGTTTTGCCTCGCTAAATGATTTCTCAGATATGTGGTATTTCAGCATTGGTTTGGTTGAGTTCTTTGCCATTTTCGCACAGTTCTTGAATCCTAAATACTGCTATACATCTGCCTTAAGCTTGATGGCTGAACTTTGGTGAGAATATTCAGTCATACCAGAGTTTAGATGGCCCAGAAATTTCTTGCAAGTTTCAAACACGCTAGAAGCACTATATTAAAGGACAGATCAGTGGATTTGGTGTATTGATATTGGATCATGCGAGTATGGATCATTTTGAATTACAGAATTGATCTTTTGAACCCCTGCTAACGCATTTAGCACAGTCTGTCGGATTTAAAAGGTTGTTTTTATTTCTCTGGTACCCCAACAAAGTTGAGTTTCTATTTGAATTATTTATTAATATTTGTCTTAAAATATCACAATACCAAATCAATACAATATTATTAATGCAAACTATGACAGTACTACTTTGTATTGATTTTTCCCTGACCCTTAACACCCACAAATTATTAAACAGAGTGTGTTTGTCAATGTGCATTGATGGCACACGCTTGGTGTCCGAAATATAAAAGAAAAACCTGAAAATTTTTCCCATTGAAAATGAATCAAATTTTCAAAAAAAAAAAAAAAAAGTTAAAATAATCCAAGATTTCATAGCCCTTTTATGTCAGCTATGTTTTGTCCTCCAAACTTCCTTTTTACTCGAAACAGGAAATTTTGTTGTCTTTAAAATGGTGTCACCGGTGTTTCTTTAAATTGACAGGTTTTTCATGTGTGAGCCTACATTTCTGACCTGATTTTTCACCAAAATCTCAATTTTTCCCATGCACGATGTCATACCCTAAAGTGTAAGTGTTACGACCCAAGCGCTGGGTTCTGTCCGCGCTCGGGCTAAGCACAACTCGCTGCCGGCCTTGACAGTTGTGGGTGGTATTCTGGCCTCACCGGGCTCTTATTGTGAAGGCGCTTGGTGGGGCTTCCGCCTGTCAAGGTTAGTCAGCTGCTTGTCATTACTGCTCGTTAGTGTTCACCTTTACAAGGCGGGCACTAGCGGCAGTTAAATCGCAGGAGTATTGTCAGACATTGTCAACTATCCTCGTCAGACATCGTCAGGCGGTCTAAACCTTGTTAGACCTTCATGTCAGGTTCGTGCTTTTCATGTCATGTCATAGTTTAGCTCGTAGTGGCTGGGGTTAGCCCTACGAGCCCTTGTATTGCTTAATGTGTGTTTTTGCCCTGAGCAGCTCACAGTATTGTCTTGTCTTGTTGTTTTAATAAATCACCATCGTTGCAAAACTCACTGGTGGACTCTTGGCATCTTATGGTGATCTGCGAGGGTTACTGCATGACAGTATACTCCTGCCAGGACGTCTAAACTGAGATGCCACACCGAGACGCCTTTTTTCACCGTGAGTTTTTGCCTTAATTGGACTATTGGTCTTCCCTGTCTGGGTGTCAATTGCTGGGAGAATGCCGTCATCCAGGGGCCGCGGTCGGCGCCTGGGCAAAGAGCTAGTAGAGGCTCTGGAGTATGTGGATGGTACTCTATTCACCGCTACACTGTACGACACTCCCAGCGACATACGTCGGCACCTGGACTATGCTGAGGTTCTCCTGGACAACCTTCCTCTCCATTATGACGATCACCCGGAGGTGATGATGAGGAGAGATGAACTCGCTACGCAGTGCGAGATACTTCGTGGGCTGGAGGAGGAAGAATGCAGGAAGCAGAGGAGGAGGCATCCTCACTCCCCGCGTTGGAGTCCCGTTCCTGCCCCGGAACTGGTCCAGGAGTTTGCGCCATTTGGGGGCCGACGACGACGTCGGCGCAACGGCCCAGGTAATCCTCAGCAGAATCCCCGGCTGGACCTGCTGCTGGGGAAGCCCGTCAGTGAACCACTGAGAGCGGCCCCACCTCGTCCTTCCAGGGGGCCCTCTGTCGCCATCCAGCGGGGAGAAGGAGGAACAACGTCCCCTACAGCAGGAACCATCTCTTCCCCTGGGAGGAAGGCAAGTGCAGGTTAATTTATTACATCATGATTATAATCTGCCTTGTCTGACTCCTGGGGGCGGAGTTCGGGGTTCGCAGCCCCCCGAGCTCCCTCCACCTGCTGTAAAGAAAATAACTAAACCTGCTGCCTCTGTGTCCCCCCCTGTTGAGCGGTCCGCGATGCCAGGCCAACGTCGTCGGATGAAGAGGGGGCCTGCAGTGCTGGAAAGCCTGAATCCAGCCCTGCAGCCACGTCGTGGACGCAGGAGAAGAGCGGACTGCGGCCCGGAGCCTGAGCCGATGATGAAGCGTCCCCGGGTCTCCTCGCCGGAGCAGTCCGAGCCAGTGGATCGAGGGTCCCCTGCCCCCACAGCATACGGGTCATCGGCGTGGACAGTAGCACGGGAGGAACCTCTGGCTGCAGATGACATCTTGCCAGTTGTGGAGCCCGACACATTGAGTTGGAGCCTGTTGACGAGAGTCGCCGCCCTGAACATGGATCGTTGAAGTCCTGGGTGACAACTGAACCCGAGTGCAGGCAAGTGCTCCCCCTTGTGTCTCTGTCCCCTGTTTTGGAGCATTTTTGCCTTCCTCTCGGGGAGGCAAGTGAGGAGCAGCTGTCTGCTGCGCCCGAGCTCGTCTCGCTGGGTTCTGTTGCTACCAGTGATTCTGATCCCAGTTTTCTTCCTGTTTGTGAGCCTCGTTGCAGTGTCGCTGGCGTGGAACCAGTCGGAGTCACTGGGTTGGAGGTCCCAGGTTCGGGGGTGGAGATCATCAGCGGAGCTGCATCGACCCAGTCGGGGTCCGTCGTGGAGGCTGCTGTGGTCCAGTCGGGGTCCGACGTGGGTGCATCAGAGGCCCAATCGGGGTCCATCGCAGGAGCTGCTTTGTCCCAATCGGGGTCTGACGTGGGTGCGTCAGAGGCCCAATTGGGGTCCGCCACAGGTGTGGTTCTGGCCCAATCGGGGTCCAGTGTGGGTGCACTGGAGGCCCAATCGGGGTCCACTGCAGGTGCGGTTCTGGCCCAATCGGGGTCCGACGTGGGTGCGCCAGAGGCTCAATTGGGGTCCACCGCAGGTGCGGTTCTGGCCCAATCAGGGCCCCACGTGGGTGCAGCTGGGACCCAATCGGGGTCCAGTGGAGGTGCAGCACCAACGTGGTCCGCGGACGGGGGAGGAGCTGCAGACCTTTTGCCGTCGGACGGATTACGGGCTCATCCTTGCCATCTGAACAAACTGATCAAGAAAGCTATCTCTGTCCTGGGGCAGCGCCTTGAGCCAGTGGAGGAGATAGGATAGAGAAGGACGGTGGCTAAACTGTCATCTCTGCTGGAGTCCGAGTTCCACCCTATGCAGGACATACTGAATGCACGCAATAGACTTATACAATGGTCCCCTCCGACATACAACTAGGAAAATACCGGTCGCTATGGAGGGTGAGAATATGTATGGGTACATAATCATACCATGCAGGATAACTAAGTAGACGGTTGTGCTGTTTCATCCCATCTAGCAACAATGCTCTGCACTGTGTGTGTTTATATATTTACATATTTATTCCATCTAGCTACAATGCTCCGCACTGTGTGTTTATATATCTACATACTATTCCATCTAGCTACAATGCTCCGCACTGTGTGTTTATATACTCATATATTTATTCCATCCAGCTACAATGCTCTGCACTGTGTCTATCTATCTATCTATCTATCTATCTATCTATCTATAATTTATATGTACATATGTATACTTGCTGCTCTTGTTTCTTTTTTTCTCTTGCCTTCTGATTGTTGCTATCCCTGTGCTGTTGCAATCCTGGAATTTCCCCATTGTGGGACTAATAAAGGCTTATCTTATCTTATCTTTCCCCTCTACTGAGTCACCGCCCCTGTGCATCATCGCCGGGGGCCATGGGGGTTCCTGTTCGCTCGCCCCGGCTCTCCCGAGTTTTGTCCTCGTCAGGGAGGCCGCCGCGGGCTGTTTTTCCACAGGACTGGTGGCTGAGGGACACGGGTCGGCTGCCTGAGGAACTGCTTCGCCGGTTCAGCGCCTCGGGTCGGCCACCCGACAGGTTGTGTGTTTCATTGGGTGACCTGGTTCGACCACCAGAGCAGCGGACGTGCTGGGCGTTGGACTGTGGTGAGCCGCCTGGTCATGTTCCACCTCCTATGACCACCCACCGCTGTTGGATGCAGGGAGACCACCTGAACTGTTCCTGTGGCGCTTAGTCTCCGCCGGTCGGCATAAACTGTCTGGGGGGTAGTGGTCATTTTTCTGGCGATGATCTGTCCCAGTGATTGTTCTGTTTTTTTTTCCTTGCTGTCCTGTGTACTTTGTGTTATGGTTATGTCTTGCAGTTGCCCTAGTTTGCATTGTGTGTAGTCGGGTACGAGCCAGTAAGTGCTCTGCTTTTTGTATTTGGTTATTTGAGTATTCACACGGGTGGGAAGTCATTTCCTTGTGTAACATATGGGCCAAGATCTAGTTTTCTGTAACTTATTTGGGGATCCTTGGCAAACTGTGTTATGTTCTACTGTTGCCTTATTTTCCTCTGTGTATTTTATCTGATTTGAATATTCGGTATTTTGTCATGGTCTTGTATGTAGTTTTCTGACCCAGTAGTTCTGTTTTTTTTTTTTTTGTTTTCTCCATGTGCATCTTTTTGATTTAATCTGAGTGGTTGGTATTCTTGTCATTGTCCTGTATGTAGTTGTCCTTGTCACTGTTTTGATTGTTTCTGGGTTTGGTCTCTCTCCCTCCGCACCTACCCCCAGCCACCCACCCTGGGGGGTGGGGGGGCAGGGTGGTCCTTGGGCGTTCTTAGCCCGCCCTCGGAGGGAGGGTACTGTTACGACCCGAGTGCTGGGTTCTGTCCGCGCTCGGGCTAAGCACAACTCGCTGCCGGCCTTGACAGTTGTGGGTGGTATTCTGGCCTCACTGGGCTCTTATTGTGAAGGTGCTCGGTGGGGCTTCCGCCTGTCAAGGTTGATCATGCTGCTTGTCATTACTGCTCGTTAGTGTTCGCCTTTATAAGGCAGGCACTAGTGGCAGTTAAATCGCAGGAGTATTGTCAGACATTGTCATCTATCCTCGTCAGACATCGTCAGGTGGTTTAAACCTTGTTAGACCTTCATGTCAGGTTTGTGCTTTTCATGTCATGTCATAGTTTAGCTCGTAGTGGCTGGGGTTAGCCCTAAGACCCCTTGTATTGCTTAATGTGTGATTTTGCCCTGAGCGGCTCACAGTATTGTCTTGTTGTTTTAATAAATCACCATCGTTGCAAAACTCACTGATGGACTCTTGGCGTCTTATGGTGATCCGCGAGGGTCACCGCGTGACAGTAAGCTGATAAAAAAAAAAATGACAAGAAATTTTACAAACAAATTGTCATCCTGAAGACATTTTTACTCTATGGACTTCATTTTTTTCTACAAATGTACGTAGTTACACATGTCCTGTCATGAATGGCTCTTCCGAGCCATTAATAAGAGCTGAGGGCCAACCAGTGAGTTTTCGTAATTTATTAATAAAGGAAGCAACAAAGGAAAAGAGCCTTGTGGGGCAAAACACAAATAATACAGGAGAACACTTACGAGTCACGATGAGGGAAGAGAGGAGGGCTGGAGCCGGATGTAGGGACTCCAGCCTAATCCACAACAAGAGGGAAGTGTGGAAAGCGTGAGGTCGCAGCCCTGAACAAACCAGAGCAGCTCCCTGATATAGGGGTTGACAGCTCATCAGCTGATGAGTGATAATTGGCCTCCAGCTGTCCCATGGTGCTTGGCTTCTGACAGCTCGAAGCACCGCCGAGGCGCTGTCACAACAAAGGCCTGGCGGAGATGATGTATGGCCTGAGCGCGGACGACATCGGTGCTCAGACCATGACAGTATCTCCCCCCCGAAGGTGGGCTCAGAACGCCTGATGACACCCAAGACCCCCCCCCCCCCCCAAGTTGGGAGGCAGGGGGAGAAAGGCCAGGAGGGGGGGGACCAGAAAGGACAAAAAAAATCATGAAGACAGGGAGAACACAGGGGACGATAATAGAAAATACAACATTCTCAAATGCACAATGACGCCCAGAACAAGAATAATATGGGCAACCCAGCAAGGAACCAAAGGTGAAGAAAAAAAACTCCATACAACACCCATAAAACGAAATTTGCAGGCTCCAAACGGGAATACCAGAACCTGGCCTAGAAAGAAAACAAAGACATGCTAACAGCGATGGGCTATATGAAATACACAAAAACACGCTAACAGCATACATGAAATCAAAATAATCATACCCGTACATCCACAATATTACAAAGGGACAAAAAGGTACAGGGATGACAGGCAAGATTACACAGTTCCGGGGGCCTCCCCGCACCCAGCATCCAAACCGCTAACAGGGGTAACGGGAAGAGTTCAAGCGGCCTACCCGAATCCCAGGCCAGGAAAAATAGTGCTTCAGGTGGCTGAACCAGGTCGCCGAATAGAGAGTCAGGTGGGTCGGGTGGCCGGCCCAGAGAGCCAAATGGGTGCGGCAGTCCTTCAGGCGGCCAACCCGCATCGCTTAGCCACCAGGACCGCAGGGGAGAGAACGACAATGGCCCCCCTGCAGAGGGGAATAGCGAGGGCGAGCCGGGCCGAAGATGAGGGGTCCAAACGGCACCTGGTGGAGAAGGCTTGGGGGGAAGATGAGGGTGAAGCTGATGAGGATGATGAAGAAAAATAGTCTTAATATTTCCCTCCATACTCTCAATATCTTCACTGACCTCTACTAGAGGAAGGTCTCTCTCACAGATAAACTTAAATAGCTTCCAATTAGCAGTGCTAAAAACCCACCTCCCTTTTTTATGGCCACTTACCCTATTCACTGACATGAAAGTATTACAGTACACTGGGAAATGGTCACTTCCCACCGAGGACTCCTCTAAAACCTCCCACTCACACACACCTGCAATATTACTAGTCACCAATGTCAAGTCAAGAACTGAACCACTCCCCGTATGTACATCAATTCTAGTTGCTCTACCATCGTTTAAACATACTAGATTCTTCTATTCCAAAAGTTCTTCAATAGTCTCACCATTTATGTCTGTATGATTTGCCCCCATAACACATTATGGGCATTAAAGTCCCCACAAATTACCACCCTGCTCCCATCTATTCCCTCCATCTGAGATACAGTAATTGATTCAATATCAACCTCTTACAAGGATTATACAAATTAACAACTACTAATTCCCCCTCTTTGGTCCAATTTTCCACTACCACGTACTCCAGTTCATCTCCTCTACCTATCTCTCTGAACTGAATTCCCTCCCTCACAAATGTTTCACACCCACCTCCCATTCCCTCCCTCCTATCATTCCGAATAGAGACATAGCCCACTATTTTAAAATCCAGATTGGGTTTCAGCCATGTCTCCTGGACACAAATAACATCTGGTTTGTCTGAAAGCTCCTCAATATACCTTTTAAATTCCTGTCCATTTGCCAGCAAGCTTCTTGCATTCCATTGAATCAAAATGACCATTGTCACAATTTCTGTCCAATCGATGCTTGATCCTGACTTGTCTGGTTACTAAGCCCATTCCTCACCTCCTCCCACGTTAAACCACTGAAACCAAGATGATTAACTGCTACTTTCACTATTATTTGAATTATCTCAGTTTTGGACTTGACTTCCATTGTGGCATTCACAACTCCTGCTATAAAAATGACCAGTTTCTTCAGATCAACCTGGATTTCCCCACTCCGTCCCAGTTCTCTTTCTCCTACAGGCAGCCTCCCCCAGTTCCTTGCCCATTCCCTCCTCTCTGGTCCATCCTTTTCACTGCTTCGGCATAGGAGATTTTATTCTGTACTCTGACTCGCTGAATTTCCCTTTCTCTCATCATTCTGTCACAGCCTCCGTAGGCCACACTATGACTCTCACCACAATTACAACACTTTGGCGTTTCTTGATTACATTCTCCATGCTGATGGTTTCCCCCACACCTTGCACACCTTCTTCTCCATCTACATGTGTTAGCTATGTGTCCAAATTTTTGGCAGTTATAGCACCGGACTGGATTAGGAACAAATTATCTTACCCTGTACCTCAAAAAACCCAAATTTACACTTTTAGGGAGCACTTCTCCTTCAAACTCAATCACCACACCCTCAGTATCTCTTCTCTGTCCTTCCCGAGTAGCCTGTAGTCTACGAGCTGCTTTTTCTACCCTCTCTTGTAAATTAGCTTTAATTTCTAACATTGAGACACCTAATGGCACCCCCCAAATTACACCCTTGTTCCACTTAGATCCGTTATCAATAAAGCTTGTACTTTTTACTTTGAACCGCCCAATCGCCCTCATTTTATCAGCTCTTTCCCTTTGCTCCTCATTCCTACATACAATCAGCAGATTTCCATCCCTCAGTACCTTTGCCATAAGTATTTCTCCAACCTGGTTTTTCAATATTGTAGTCAATTTAACTGGGCTCATTGTAGATATCCTCTTTTCATCCTCGAACCTTACAATAATTTTGAATTTGGCTCCTTCCTGCCCTCCTCCCTCCGCACCACCACCACTTCTACTACTTCTAACCTTCTTTGCATTATTTTCAGGAAAGTTATTCTCCCTTTTCTCTCTCCCCTTCCCGCTTCCCTGCCCAGTTTCCATACTGTCTTCACTATCCCACAAATCAGAATCTCCACAGTCTGGCCCATTCACAACGCCGCTGCGCCGACCCGCCACCCCTTCCTTTACCACACTCCTCCTCCTCATTTTCCCATGCCCGCAGACTCCAGTCCCGTCACCTGACCTCCTTGCCAAACCAACCGACACATTTCTCTGGCCCTCTCTCGGAGATCTAACCATCCGACGCTGTGGACCAAAAAATTTTAAGTCTCAACACTGATGTTCGATCTTCGTTCCTGATATAGGGGTTGACAACTCATCAGCTGATGAGTGATAATTGGCCTCCAGCCGTCCCGTGGTGCTTGGCTTCTGACAGCCAGAAGCACCGCCGAGACGCTGTCACAACAAAGGCCTGGCGGAGATGATGTATGGCCTGAGCGCGGACAACATCGGCGCTCAGACCATGACATGTCCTGCTACTCACCGTGTTGTCATCAAAGCCCAAAGTTGCCCATTTTTTTTCCTGAAGCCCAGAAGTGATCAAAAAGGGACCAGAACCCATATTCATTTATATTGGAGACAATACCTTGGTTTAAAATATTTCCTCTGTGTTTCATGAATGTTAACAATTTTGACACGAGCAACAGAAAAATGACACTGTTGTGTAGCTGAAAGGGTTGTGCTTCTGTTGGTGCCAAAACTAACACTGCTGGCCTTACAGTTCTTCAATTATCCACGTTTGTTTGAAGGGTGTCCTTCCATCAAATCTGTAATGCAGAGATTGCACACCCTGCCTGGGTGTGTTTCTGTGGTAACCATGCAAAGGCGGGTCAGACGACAGCAGAGAGCAGCAGGATCAGAATTCAGATTAATTATGAACATTAGATTAGATTAGATGAACTTTATTGTCCCACAAGGGGAAATTTGTCTTGGGCTTATCACCCATGCTTCAACCACACAATCCACACATACACAATGGATGTAGTACATAATGTCCTTCATATAGAAAATATAGATGATGTAAAACACAATAAATAATACAAATAAGATAAAGTCATTAACATCTAAAAAACAAAATACATACATAAATAAATAAATATATAACAGCAGTCATTAAGAGCAGGAATTTTAAGTGTCCCTGACCTATCTATTGAAGTTTAAAAGTTTTACTGACGTCGGGATAAATGAGTTCTTATATCAAATGAACCTGCACTTGGGGACTCTGTATCTCCTCCCTGAGGGCAGCAGCTCCTATTCATCGTTTAGTACATGGCTCATGTCACTGATTATTTTTTGGGCTTATCTACAGGCTGCCTGTTTATATGTCTGCATGAATACATATTCTAACTCCAATGATATTAATGGAGCTTTTGGGTGGAGTCATCGTTGTCCTTAATTCAACGGAGTTGCACAATTTTCTACAAATTTTGCTAGGCATTCAGATTCAAACTTCTTCCATTAAGTTCTTTCTGCATGTTTTTTCTCTGAACCTAGATTCCTTAAACCTTCAACTCCCTCCACAAAATCTTCTTCTTCTTCTTCTTCGTCGTCTTTGTCTTCTTCTAATATCTCCACTATCCCTCCTCTGCACATGTCCAAACCATCTCAGCCTTGCCTCTCTGACTTTGTCTCCAAACCGCTTAACCTGAGCTGTCCCACTGATATACTCATTTCAGTTCAATTCAGTTCAACTTTACTGATATATCACCATTTCACAACAGCAGTAATCTCATAGCACTTTCAACTGTAGGGGAAACCCCCCCAGTTGTAGAAAGACCCCAGCAATCCTTCTGTCACAAATCACCCCTGAAACTTGTCAGAATCAGAATCAGAATCAGAATCAGAATCAGCTTTATTGGCCAAGTATGCACAACACATACAAGGAATTTGACTTTTGCTAAAAACTTGCTCTCGTTGTTCAGGTGGAGGATTTAAATAAGGATTCCACCCACTCCACCCTGCCTGCACTCTCTTCTTCACCTCTCTTGTGCATTTTCCATTGCTTTGGATGGTTGACCCCAGGTATTTAAACTCATCTACTTTCACTACTGCTACTCCTTCTATCTTCACCGTTGCACCTGCCTCCCTCTCATTCATTGCATCTCGTCACAGTGGCATACAATATAAAGTTTTTTCAAAATAAATGCCCCTGTATACTGTATTTGAATCAGCCTGTTTATTCCTGCAACAGTTTGTGACTTATAACTCTATTATTTTATATATGCTAGTAACTTGAAAACTTACCCGAATGAAATTTAACTCACTTTCAACAGGATATTACACTGACTTTCAAAATAAAGCCCCCCAAATGATACACAGTTTAGATTGCTTTGATGGGCCCACATTTGAACACATCTACAACATAGTGTTTTCTAGACTTCTGTGATATAATTTTATTTTTATATCAGGTCCTCACTGCATAAAGGCACACTAAGCAGGCAGTAGTGGCACATGCTCAAAATTTCCACTGGGAATTTTCTAGTTTTCAATATTATTCAAATACTGCATGCATTGTTATGGTTTATGAATCATTTCAATAGTTTTTCATTTTTACTGTCAGACTTTTGTTCTCATCAGAAAGACACTTAAACTTATTGGTAATCTTCTCTCTTTTATTGTAAAGTTTCATCTTTCAATTTAAAAGTTTACTTCCTGCAGTCAGAAACGAAGAATTGTCACTGTTGTGCCTCTACCAGCATACGGCTCATGTTTTTAAAGTGTATCATGTGAAGCTGAACCAGCTATTGTATTCATGTCGTTGACACTGTCTGACTGCTTCATATGTTAGCCTGGTTGTTTTTAGCCTGTTGCTAACAGGACAGCATCAGGGGAAAAAGAAAACAAAGAAACAGTTTGCATTGCTCTATTCACGTCTGCTTATTTGTCCTAATATTGACACCAGAGCTGAAAGCAACAAGTGAAAACTCATCATACAGAGGAGCGGGGCTACTGCTAACCTTCTACATGCCTTAGCAATGCTTACTTCCATTATCAACATTAGCCACGGTTACATGGGCAAAATTTCTTCAATCTGATTACAATTCAGATCAGAACTTTAATGTTTACATGGACCCTGAAAAAGCTGATCCGATTAGGACGTGCGTTTCCATGTGACACACGTTTGAATGGACTAAATCATTTTGACATGTTCACAATTATCTGACATTCCAGAAATAGTAGAAGAAGAAGCAAGTTCCAATGTAAACAAACCCCACTTCGTGTCTTTCTCTTTTTGAACTGGACCTGTATTGTGTTATTCAGACTGTACTTTTGCTTCTGCTGGTCTCCGTAATGAAGCTACAAGTCCAGCAGTACATACTTCTGCATATGACGAACAGAGGGAGACGGCAGGACGATACAGACCAGTTTTGTTTTACTCCAGCCATGTCTTCCACTAGCTGCTGTAAAGGTGGAAATACGTCATGTCGACGTGTGGCTGACGTACAGACATGCACAGTTAACATATTTTTTGCCCAAGCTTCGGACTAAGTGTTTATATGCACACCAATCGGATGAACAATTGGCATAACCCACCCGTATCAATCGGAAGGAAATTTTGTGTGATCGGGTCAGAATGTTCAGATTGGCGTGTTTACATGAAGCATTTTTATTGTGATCAGCCTTTTAATCCGGTTATTTGTATCAATGTAAACATGGCTATGGAGAAATAAACCCTCTGTTACTGTCTTATGGCTGCAGTTGGAATGCCAAAAGTTCCGTCATGTTTGGGTTTGTCATGACTGGCAATAATTGACAGCTCACGTGTAGGGAACAAAACCAGAGAAAACACACAATAACACAGAGAAGCCAATTTAACAGATTTTATTGATTCAAAAAAAGAAGCTACATGAATGAAAGACGCCACTCACCAGTGGAAGACCCAGCCTGTGAAGGGAGATGAGAGCAGGGTAGACAAGGAGGGAGAATAACAAGGGAAGAATAGGACCACACTTATGTGGGAGAAGCAGAGAGCCCGGCAGAGGAACCCAGTACAAATGGCAAACCAAGAAAGGAGGCAGGTAGGCAGGAGTAGAGCTGGGTGAGGTATCTGACCGGGTGGAATAGGCAGCTGAAGTGATGATGATGATGATGATGATGATGATGGGGCAGGTGAGCACACAATGAATCCCGTAGACATACCACGAAGATGGAAGCAACCTGAAAGAGGAAGAGAGAAGAGGAATTAATTCAGTTCCTCTGACAAGAAATATTAATTTGCTTGCTGTTGGAGGTAGTATACCCAACCAGCCAGCGTTGAATCATTCAAATGAAGGTCCTTTTATGCTCTAGCGAGACAGATGAGGAAGGTGCATCTAATCACGCAGGTGTGGTGATTGCCTGCGGAGCCGGGGGAATTGAAGCAGGAAGGGAGGAAGAGAGTGCGCTCACCTGAACATGACAGGGTTGACATTATCTGGCGGTGAGCACAGTTGACAGACATGGTTGAACTCTCTTGGAACAGTATCATGATGACAGCTTTTTCCAGCTTCAGCTGAGGCTAACTGCTGCTTAGTTTGATGAGCTGCTAACAAAGAACTCCATCTGTCCATTTGTGTCCAGGGTCTGGCAGAACGTCACCACTGATTGGCTATCATGACTAAACATGAGTTGAGTGCATCTGAACTTGATTGTGTTTGTGCTGCATTTTTTCCTATTGACTTGTATGGAAATACGTGATGTAAAATGTTGGCGTGAATGCCACAACAGGGGAGAGCACAGCCGAAAGGGGATGGTGTCTTTCCACAGAGACACCATAGAGAGTCATTTAAATACCAGCTGATTATTTCTCCATTATTCATAGGGGACAGTACATTAATAGACTGAAAATGTTTCTGAATGTCAGTTCTGGCTGTTGATCATTCATGTGACTGACAGTGATGTTTTGTTTTGCTGTTTTCAGATGGTGAAACCAACCGAGTACAACACCAACATCACCGGCTGACTGCAGGGATCATCACAAAAATGAATGCTATCATTAGCTTAAAATAGTCCAACAGTAGTCATGTTTTAGTTAAGACCCCATCCAGGCCAGAACGAGACCAGACCCTCCCAGCACAAATTGGTTGGAAAGATATTGAAAAGACGGCTTTGCCAGCTGTCTAAAAATGTCTGGATTTGGTTGAAAAGTGAAAGATAAATAGTTGTCTTTTTTTTTGTTTCTTGAAAAGGCATCTTCAGATAGATTTCTCTGTATCACCCAGAATGAGACCAGAGTCTCCAAGGACCAAGACAAAACCAGACAGGACCAAGATTAAAAAGGTTCAAGACCAGGACCTACATACCTGGTGGTCTTGGATTGGTCTTGGTCTTAATTTGGTCTCAACCCCTTAAAGTCTAGGTCTTTGTCTCGTACACTCCAGTCTCAGTCTGGTCTTGGTGTGGTCTTGACTACAACACTAAGAATAAGTTCTTTCCTGTAGGGTGGGTTCACACTACAACATTAGGACCAACACCAATGTTTTGAAAGATCACAGAAATGAGTCCAAACATCAGTGAAATTATGT
This sequence comes from Pholidichthys leucotaenia, assembly GCA_020510985.1. Classification (NCBI taxonomy): domain Eukaryota; kingdom Metazoa; phylum Chordata; class Actinopteri; order Cichliformes; family Pholidichthyidae; genus Pholidichthys; species Pholidichthys leucotaenia. The sequence goes on from CM035849.1 coordinate 13,917,099, forward strand.
TCAAGAGCAGTTTTTTTTTTTTTTAATCCAGCACACACCAACTTTTACAAATGTTTCCAAGTGTTTGCTGGCATTTTGCAGCAATACTTTCTTTTTTCTATTAGTGGAAGAAAACTTATGGCGACTTAGGTCAACTTTTATAAACAAATACTCAGCGTAGGTCAGTTGAGGTCACCGTCAGGTGTCGCTCATATAAAGGTCAGTGTTTGTAGAGGCTTCCTGGCATTCTGGACCTGCTTTGTAACCCCCCATATCTCCCTGTCTCCCTTCATGGGCATACACTTTCAGCTTCACTGGATAAGTTTAAGTTTGGTATTATCCCTGCTTGGACTGAACTTGATACTGCTCTGACTTTTTTTCTTGAGAGAGACTGAACGATCTATATAAGGTATGTCCGACAAATTTCAGTCAAGCAAGAAAACGTTTATACAAAACAATGCCTCCAGGAAATATAACACGACACAGTGTTGTTTTATTGCATTAAATGTGCTTTACTATTTGACATCACATCAGCACTTTTTGATCTCCAAAATGGAAGCCGAACCAATAAATCCTGGAGGATTACACAAGGAGCAGAAAATGAAAACAGTACATTTTCCAACAAGATTTTTTTTTTCTTTTGGGCTGTGACATTTTTGGGGGATTATGTATTTTTTCTTTTTAATTACCCATTTTGCTTCTCTGGAGTTTTGGCATTCCATCACCATGGACAGCCATACTTCTTCAGCATTTCTCTTGTATTTTTGACACATTCGCTGTGCATTCCCCTATGTCTGTGCATGTTTTAAAAGTGATTTTTGACGAAAAACATCTGCTTCTAGCAGCGTTTCAGTTGACATTCGCTGATGGAGCCCAACTTCGGCCGACTTCGGCTAGCTCTGCACAACTTAGCCCACCGCTCAGGAACTTTAACAAACTCAACTTTCACCAACGTCTATTTCCAACCGGTAAATTTTCAGCATGTTGAACATTTTTAACAAACACGAGGTTCACCAGCGTTTGCCAACGGACACCATCATCAACTTGCCACCTTTTGCCAGTGGAGACAGATGTTTGACAAAAATCAATAAATATTGGTCCAAACATTGTAGTGTGAATCCAGCTTTACTGGTGTCAGACAAATCTACATCGGTAACAGCCGTTTTGGTCCAAAACTGATCCTCAAAACACATTTGTGCTTTAAAATAAAGATAAAACAGCCTGACACTAGTTTATTATTATCATTGTTATTTAACAGACTGCCCTGTTAACAGTTTTTCCCATTTAAATATAAAACTTTTCTAATGACTTGGGATGTGTAAATGTGTACCTTTCTTCCAGTGATTTTTTTTTCTGTTAAACATGTACGGCATCTTAAATAAACCATTCTGCTGAACATGTTTATTTCCTTTATTTTTCCATGTGACACCTAAACTAGATCAGTGACAGAGCAACACCTACCCACAGGGACCCTATCTGCCATCTTTTCACTAGTTATTTCCAACAGAAGACATACATATGATGAAACCATTATTGATACGTACAACATCATTATGCATCCTTACTCTGGACATGAATAAAATATCGTCGTCAGCCTCCGTCGGTCTATGATGATCATGGAAGAGAATCCTAAACGTCTACTCTGCTGGAACAGTACCGCCTGTGGCTGAACAGGCCGATGCGTGAATGGAAGTCCCTGTCACACAGGTCGCACTTGTGGGTGATCTCCGTGCTGCTGGGTTTGTGGCGGTTCTTCCTGCGGGTCCTTTTTTCATCTGCTGCAGCAGTCAGTCTCTCTTCACCCGCCTTGAGCTGTCTGGTCAGGGTGCCTCTCCTTTTGGAGCGGTCCGTTGCAAGGTCCTCCCAGCGCTCTGTGTTGATCTCCAGTGCCTTCATGTCTCTCTTGCAGATGTCTCTAAAGCGCAGCTGTGGGCGGCCAACGTCTCTCCTGCCAGTCGCCAGTTCTCCGTAGAAGACGTCTTTGGGGATTCTGCAATCCTCCATACGGTGAACGTGGCCTAGCCAGCGGAGCCTGCGCTGCCTGAGTAGAGTGAACATGGAGGGAAGGCCGGCGCAGGACAGAACTTCTGTGCTGGGCACTTTGTCCTGCCAGGATATGTCCACGATGTGGCGAATGCAGCGCAAGTGGAAAGAGTTCAGTCTCTTTTCCTGCCGGGCTTATGTTGTCCACATCTCACTCCCATAGAGCAGTGTGCTGATGACGCAGGCGTAGTACACTGCCATCTTCGTCTTGACAGAGAGTTTGGGATTCTCCCACACTCGTGTGGTGAGGCGAGCGAGTGTGAAGGCTGATTTTCCAATCCTCTTGTTGATCTCTGTATCAAGGGAGAGGTTGTTGTTGATCGTGGACCCCAGGTACGTGAACTGATTCACAACCTCCAGCTCGTAGTCGTCGATGGTGATGGTTGGTGGTGCTTCCGTGCCTTGCGCCAAGACATTAGTCTTCTTCAGGCTGATGGTAAGCCCGAAGTCCTTGCATACCTGGGAGAAGCGGTCCATCAGGGTCTGAAGCTCCTGCTGTGTGTGGGTTGCGACTGCAGTGTCGTCTGCGAACAGCATGTCTCTGATTAGAGTCTCGCGTACTTTGGTTCTGGCTTTTGCGAGCTTGAAAAGCCTGCCGTCAGATCTTGTGTGCAGGTAGATTCCCTCTGTTGCTGTGCTGAAGGCATGCCTCAGGAGCATAGCAAAGAAAATCCCAAAGAGGGTTGGTGCAAGTACGCAGTCCTGTTTCACTCTGCTGTGTATGTTGAATGGCTCTGAGACATTGCCATCGTGCTGCACTATCCCCTGCATGTTGGTGTGAAACAATTCAATGAGGCTTTGCAACTTTGGTGGGCATCCTATCTTTGGCAGGATCTTGAAAAGGCCCTCTCTGCTGACCAGATCGAATGCTTTGGTGAGGTCGATGAAGGCAACGTACAGGGGCATGTTCTGTTCTCTGCATTTCTCCTGGAGTTGGCGGATGGAGAATATCATGTCTACCGTCGATCGCTCAGCGCGGAAGCCACACTGAGACTCGGGGTAGACACGTTCGGCAAGCTTCTGTAGACGAACGAGAACAACTCGTGCGTAGACTTTGCCAACAATGCTGAGGAGGGAGATGCCCCTGTAGTTGTTGCAGTCGCTTCTCTTCCCTTTGATTTTGTAGAGGGTGATGATCTTGGCGTCCCTGATGTCCTGTGGTACGGCACCTTCCTTCCAACACTGGCAGAGGACGTCATGCAATTGCAGCAGTAGGGCGGTCTTGCAGTGCTTGATCAGGTCAGGGGGTATGCCATTGTTGCCGGGTGCCTTGCCAGCAGCCAAGCTATCAATGGCCTTGCTGAGTTCGTCGATGATTGGCTCGGCGTCAAGTTCGTCCATCGATGGCAGGCAGTCGATGGTATCAAGGGCTGACGGTGTCACGGTGTTCTGTCTGGAGTAGAGGTCGGAGTAGTGTTCCACCCATCTCTCCAACTGCTTGTTCTTTTCTCTGATCATCTCCCCAGTGGAGGATTTGAGGGGGGCCGTCTTGCTCTGAGCCGGACCAAGTGCTTTCTTGATGCCATCGTACATACCACGGATGTTCCCTGTTATGGCAGCGGTTTGAATGTCTTGGCTGAGCTGAGTCCAGTACTCGTTGGCAAAGCACCGAGCAGTCTGCTGAACTTTGCTTCTCACAGCCCTGAGAATGTGGATATTCTTCTCGTTTGGGTACTTCTTGTACTCAGCAAGTGATGAGCGCTTGGCTTCAATGACGGGGGTCATCTTGGTCAACTTGGCATCAAACCAGTCCTGTGACTTCGAGGTCTTCCTCCCAAAGGTAGCCAAGGCTGTGCAGTGGATGGTGTCTATGAGATGACTGTATAGTGCTATGAGATGACTGTTGTTGTGAAATGGCGCTATATAAATAAAGTTGAATTGAATTGAATTGAATTGAACTTCTGCTTTGCAGATTCTCCTTGTGGTACACCAAGTTCCTTCTCAAAGGTGGAGGCAAACTGCTCAACAAGTTCTGGTTGAGCCATCTTGCTGGTGTCAATCCGTGCCTTTCCAGGCTGTCTAGCACGATGGAATTTCTTCAGCTGAAGCTTGACCTTGCAACATACCAATGAATGGTCTGTGTCGCAATCTGCACTCTGGAACGAACGGGTAATTAGCACGTTCTTCAGTGAGGTGCGCCTGGTCAGGATCAAGTCCAGCTGGTGCCAGTGCTTTGAGCGCGGATGTTGCCAGGAAACCTTGTGTTGGGGCTTGATCTTGAAGAACGAGTTTGTGATGCACAGATCGTGATATGTGCAGAACTCGATCAGCCGCTGTCCGTTGTCGTTCATTCTGCCCACGCCAAAAGGTCCAAGACAGGAGGGCCAAGAGTCGTGGTCAGCACCCACTCTGGCATTGAAGTCTCCAAGGAGAATGAGTTTATCAGAGTTGGGGATGATCCTGACAGTTGTTGCAAGATTCTCGTAGAACTCGTCTTTTGCCTCTGGTGTGGCTGTCAGTGTTGGGGCATACACACTGACGAGGGTGACTGGGCCTTGAGTGGTGTTGAGTCGGAGGGTGAGGAGTCGTGCAGAGCCATTGCTGCCTGGTTCCACCATCTTCAGCAAGGTGTTCTTCACTGCGAAGCCCACTCTGTGTTCCCTGTGTTCGTCACTGCCCTTTCCCTGCCAGTAGAACGTGTAGTCCTTCTCTCTCAGTGTGCCTGCGTCAGCCAACCGTGTTTCCTGGAGAGTGGCGATATCCACTCCCAGTCTCTTCAGCTCATTATTGATGATGGCAGTCTTCCTGGTGTCGTTGATGTCCTTGAGGTTAGCAGCGAGTCCTGTCATCATAGTGCGGACGTTCCAAGTTCCCAGTTTTAGAGTTGGTCTTTTTTGTTTTATTGTCTTGCCTGGTGCAAAGGTTCTCAGCCTGCTGTTCGGACTTCTCCTCATCCCCATGCACCCAATGAGGAAAGCAAGCTGTGGCGGGACAACACCTTATTGGCTGGGGGCTGCCCAGCTTGAGGCGGGCGGTAGCTGTCCAGTGAGATCCGATGAGCCCTCCCACCATCGGGAACAACCCCTGGCATCGCGCTCTATGCCAACTGAGCGGTGGCTTATAACCGGTAACTGTCATTCCCCGTGTTTTGTCTACACCAACGGCGAAGCCGGAGTGTCCTCTCCAGTGATCCGGTGTTCTACCTTCCAGCGTTGGGCTTTGGTAGGATTCAAGCCTTGGCAGGAAGATATGGAGGACAAGATGTTGCCCATGCAGCATGTCCCCCCTCTCCACGTCACTGATGAATCCAAAGGAACAGAAGGGCTGCTACAGTTTGGCACCAGCGCCATTGCAGGAGCTGCCAGAACGTTGTTGAGCACAACATAGAACTGCCTTAGGGGCTCCGACTCCGGATTTTTCCTCAGGGTTGACTCCCGAAGCCTTTCCCGTGACCGGGTATGCCACAAGGCAGCGGAGGTTTGAAATCAGGGTTTACCTTCTCCTAGATGGGCTACCTTCCCAGGTTGATGAGCCACCATCTACCCGAAGCATCTAGTTTTAAGGCGCCAGAGATCCACCCTCGCCCCTTCTCCTATTAGTAAAAGCAGTTCCGCCGGGCTTAGAGACTAAACCACACGGGCAGGCTAGGAGTTGGACTTAGTTGTCAGAGGCTTTTTGAGACCCACGCCATAAGGAACATTTTATGAGCACTGGGAGCTTAACCCCAGTGCCGCTCCTGGCTATGACAACCTTGGAACCAGTGAATGAATGAATGAATGAATGAATAAATAAAAACACACCAGAAAAAACAGAGACACAGTACCATGATCTCAGGACATGTTTACTAGATATTAACCAGACTCACCAGTTTCACAGTTAAACTGATAATGACCTTATGATGGACAGGGAAGTAAAGCTAATTATTTATTTATTTTTTTTTTTTACTTATTTTGTACCCGTAGGTAGATTTGTTTTGCAATCTGGTGACAAGCCACCAGCTGCTGGTCGCTGCGTGCGCAAGTGCCCCTTAACTCCCTAACCTGCATGTTTTTGGCATGTGGGAGGAAACCGGAGAAATCCCGGCGTAAACCCACGCAAACACGGGGAGAACATGCAAACTCTACACAGATCACTGTTGGCCGGGGGCAGGGATCGAACCCACGATCTCACGGTCTCTGCGATCCCCAAGCCGAGGGTAAAACTGTGCTGCCGCAGTGCTAACCACTGTGCCACCGTGCAGCACCGTCCTTCTTTTTAGCTAGCAAGGGTCATCTTCCTGTCATCTCCTCCCCACAACCTGAAAATGAAGAGACTCTCTTTAGTCAGAATTCCTGGAACTCACTGCCTTTAACTGCTGAAGAGGCTGAGGCCACGCCCCTTTTCGTTAACAGTTAAGCACAAGTTATGCACCCGTGTCGATGCAATGCAGCTGCGACGGCGCTTACACAGCATTGATGCAGCAGCGACATGCATTCCTATTGTGTCGACTGACATGCACCGGAGAGGTGCACGTTAGCGACGCAGGCCATAAGAGCTGTGATTGATCTGCTTTGTCACCTCCTTCTCATTTCCTGATTCTTGGCTCAGCTCCGCTCTGCCTGTTCAAGGAGGCACTGTCATGTATGCTCCTTTGGGCAGAGAAAACGGCCCAGGTGCTGAATTGTAAATGTGACAATTATTAACAAAAATAACAAAGTCCAAAAACTGTGCAGACACGACAAAAATGCAACCAAGGGAAACTTACAAACAGGAGCACTCCAGAGCTGAACATGCGCTGAAGGAGAAGTAACTTGAGAGATAGGTCCATACAAGTCCAAACATGAATCAATACTGCTGCAGTGAGAGGATGAGCAGGCAGTGAATAGATAGGTGAAGGCAACTGAGCTGGCCAGTGACCGAATTACTTAACTGTTCACAGCTGGGGATGTTAGGAGAGCAGACTATGAGCAGCTAGAGGAGGTGTCAGGAGAAGAGAGGGCACGAGTGTCAACAAATCAAAAATATCTACAAAACTGACAAGATAGTAATCGCAGACATACAATATACAAAATAAATAGAGACCCTGGGCTCTGTGGCAACACTGCACCCAGACTCATGACAGAGTCCCCCTTTCAAGGGGTGGATTCCAGACACCCCTAAGTACACCAAAAAAGGATCCCGCCCCCAAGAGAAAAAGGTACGGCAAAACACCCTAGGTGGGAGGTGGGGAAAACAGATTAGGGGGGAACAAAAAGTGAAGCCCGCACAGGCCCCGCACCCACTGTACACCTAGGGCTTGGCCCCCCCAGACAGTTCGGGTGACCAGCTGAAGTCCCAGGCCAGCTGGACAGCCAGGTGGAATGAGTCGGGTGGCCTGCCAGAGAATATGGACCACCCGACCCAGCAGCACAGTCTTTTGGGCAGCCGGCCAGAGTTCTTCAGCCACGAGAACCAGAGGGGTGATCAGGGAGGTGGCTCCCCCATGGTAAGGCCCAGTGATGGGAAGCAGGGCCGTAAAGGGGAACCACAATGGTGTCAGGTGGCGGAGGAGGATGGGGGACCATGATGGAGTCTGGCAGAGGATGAAGGGGGACCAAGATGGTGTCTGGCAGAAAAGGAAGGGGGACCATGATGGCATCTGGCAGAGGAGGAAGGGGGACCACAACGTCCTCGGTGGTCTTGGGTTGAGACAACGTAGCAACTGCAGTGGCTCCAGGCTGGAGCTCTGCAGCACCCGCAGTGGCTCTGGGCTGGAGCTCTGCAGCACTGGTGGTGGCTCCGAGCTGGAGAATTGCAGCACCCTTTGTGGCTCCGGGCTGGAGCACTGCAGAACCCTCAGTGGACCCTGATTGGGTCAATGTTGCACCCTCGGTGGGCCCGGGCTGGGCCAGGGCTGCACCCTCGGTGGACCCCGGGCTGGGGTGTAGCGCACATGATGGGCCCACACCAGAGCGCAGCACCCACATCCGGTTGACGCTGGGGCGTAGCACCCATGAGGATGCCCGACCAGGATGCAGCACCCACAGAGACTCGGACTGAGGCAAAGGAACCCAGATGATGGCCTTGGGCAGAGGGGAAGCTGCACCCATGGAGGACCCGACCTGGGCCGAAGCTGCATCCACAGAGGTCCTGGGCTGGGGCGGGACATCTGTGATGACCTCAGCAGGGGACACTGGGACCTGGGTGACCTCCAGAGCGAGGGAGGCTGGACCCCTGATGATGTTGGGCGGGAGACTGGACCCACGGAGACCTTTGGCTGTGCTAGAATGTGTCCGGTGACCCTGGGAGAAAGCTCAGACAACAAAGAAAGAGAATTAGGATCTGGGTCACCGGCAGCATCGGAGCCCGGCTAGGCGAGCTCAAGTGCAGCTGGTGGCTGCACCCGACTCCCCTCACCGCATTGGCAACGGACGTTGGTAACGCCGTCTACGTGATGTGGGTGCATACAGTGGGGCAAAAAAGTATTTAGTCAGCCACCAATTGTGCAAGTTCTCCCACTTAAAAGATGAGAGAGGTCTCCAATTTTCATCATAGGTATACCTCAACTATGAGAGACAAAATGAGAAAAAAAATCCAGAAAATCACATTGAAGGATTTTTAATGAATTAATTGGTAAATTCCTAAGTAAAATAAGTATTTGCTCACCTACAAATAAGATTTCTGGCTCTCACAGACCTGTAACTTCTTCTTTAAGAGGCTCCTCTGTCCTCCACTAGTTACCTGTATCAATGGCACCTGTTTGAACTCGTTATCAGTATAAAAGACACCTGTCCACAACCTCAAACAGTCAGCCTCCAAACTCCACTATGGCCAAGACCAAAGAGCTGTCAAAGGACACCAGAAATTCAATTCAATTCAATTCAACTTTATTTATATAGCGCCATTTCACAACAAGTCATCTCATAGCACTATCAACTGTAGGGGGAACCCCCACAGTTGCAGAAAGACCCCAGCAATCAGGCGATCCCCTGTGAGCAAGCACTTGGCAACGGTGGAGAGGAAAAACTCCCTTTTAACAGGAAGAAACCTCCAGCAGAATCAGGCTCAGGGAGGGGCAGTCATCTGCTGTGACTGGCTGGGAGGTGAGGGGATTGAGAAGATGAAAAGAACAGACATGTAGAGAGCAAACAGCACAATGGGGACTCAATCTATGGGAGAGAACAAACAAATGTTAATGACCAGCAAAAAAAAAAAAAAAAAAATTTCATTGAGAGTGAGGAAAGGAGTGAGGCCCAGTGCATTACTGGAGGTCCCCCGGCTGACTAAACCTATTAGCAGCATAACTAAGGGAGGGTTCAGAAACACATGATCCCTCCCTAATTGTAGGCTGTACCAAAAAGGTAGGTTTTAGCCCTATTCTTAAAAACAGAGATTGAGTCTGACTCCCGAATCCAGATTGGCAGCTGGTTCCACAGGAGAGGAGCTTGATAACTGAAGGCTCTGCCTCCCATTGTACTTTTGGAGATTCTAGGTATTACAAGTAATCTTGCATTTTGGGAGCGTAGTGCTCTGTTAGGATAATACGGTAGTATCAGATCCTTTCAATAAAAAGGAGCCTGATTGTTTAGAGCTTTGTAAGTAAGAAGAAGGATTTTAAACTTAATTCTAAACTCTATGGGAAGCCAATGAAGGGAGGCCAGAACTGGAGAGATATGATCTCTCTTTCTAGTACCTGTTAAAACTCTTGCTGCAGCATTTTGGATCAGCTGAAGACTTTTTAAAGATGTTTTAGGACAGCCTGATAATAAAGAATTACAATAATCTAATCTCGAGCTAACAAAAGCGTGGATCAGTTTCTCAGCATCACTCTGAGACAAGATGCTCCTAATCTTGGCAACATTACGCAAATGATAGAAGGCAGTCTTAGAAACAAATTTAATATGAGAATTGAAAAGCAGATCTTGATCAAAAATAATTCCAAGGTTCCTCACAGAGCTATTAAGAAAAAGAGTAACTGCATCCAAACTGAAAGTTTCATTTGGAAAGGTATTTCTAAGGTTTTTTGGACCAACAAGAATAACTTCAGTCTTATCTGAATTTAATAGCAGGAAATTACAAGTCGTCCAAGCTTTGATTTCCTTAAGACAGGTTTCTAACTTGGCTAATTGATTACTATCATCTGGCTTCATTGACAGGTATAATTGTGTGTCATCTGCATAACAATGAAAATGTATAAAGTGCTTTCTAATAACATTGCCTAACGGAAGCATATATAAACTAAAAAGAGTAGGACCTAGCACAGATCCCTGTGGAACTCCATGACTAATCTTTGAGTTGAAAGAAAACTCATTATTTACATGAACAAACTGGAACATATCAGATAAATAAGATCTAAACCACTGCAACGAAGTTCCATTAAGTCCAACATAGTGTTCTAATCTATCAAGTAGAATATTATGATTGATAGTATCAAAAGCTACACTAAGGTCTAAAAGGACAAGTACAGAAACCAGTCCATTATCAGATGCAATGAGGAGGTCATTAGTGACCTTCGCTAAGGCTGTTTCAGTGCTATGATGAATTCTAAACCCAGACTGAAACTCTTCAAGTAAACCATTTCCCTGCAGGTGGTCAAATAATTGTGTAGCAACAACTCTTTCTAAGATTTTTGAAATGAAAGGGAGATTAGAGATTGGTCTATAGTTAGGTAAAGCTCCTGGATCTAGCTTTGGCTTTTTGAGTAAGGGTTTAATTACAGCCGTTTTAAAAGCCTGCGGTACATGGCCTAAAGTTAATGAAGAATTGATTATATGAAGAATAATTTAGATTTATTTGTTTATTTGACAGGGACAGTGCAATAAACATAGACAATTAATCAAATGACAATCAATCTAATGTGTTGCACAAAGAGTGTATAGCTATTAGCTAATTTGCAACTCTTGTCCCTGGATGAGCTTTAGAAAGAATAAAAAGAAAGAAGGATAAGGAAAAGAAAAAATGAAAACAGAATAAACAATAACCACATACATCAATGCAAAAAAGATTATAAATACACAATATAAAAACCTGATTCACATTTGCCTATTTCAGGCCTCCCTCCCTTCGTCACTCACTATAAACAAACACATTCATTCCTTCCCTTCATTCACTCTCACCCTGCAGACAATCATTTCATACATGGGTACATTCTTGTTTATTTTTCAGCCAGTTTTTAACCTTTGTGGTGAATGTTTTAAAGTCCGTTATTTTTTTAATTTCATTTGGCATTGTGTTCCAGATATGACTGCCCTTTATAGAGAAAGCTGTTTGTCCAAATGTGGTTCTGCAGTGGAATATTTTACAGTTATTGTTAACAGAACTCCTGGTGGCTCTGCTGCTGTCCTATCTTTGGATGAAACCAGCAAGTGGCTCAGGCGCTGATTTATGGAAACATTTGAAAATTAATTTCAGAAAACAGAGGTCAGTGAAACTCTCAAAACTCAATAGATTGTATTGGTTTTTTTTAAATATAACAGTGATGCCACCTAATGGGCGTTTTATCCAAGATTTTTAGAGTTTGATTATATAATGAACCTACAGTGGGGCAAAAAAGTATTTAGTCAGCCACCAATTGTGCAAGTTCTCCCACTTAAAAGATGAGAGAGGTCTCCAATTTTCATCATAGGTATACCTCAACTATGAGAGACAAAATGAGAAAAAAAAATCCAGAAAATCACATTGAAGGATTTTTAATGAATTAATTGGTAAATTCCTCAGTAAAATAAGTATTTGGTCACCTACAAACAAGCAAGATTTCTGGCTCTCACAGACCTGTAACTTCTTTAAGAGGCTCCTCTGTCCTCCACTCGTTACCTGTATTAATGGCACCTGTTTGAACTCGTTATCAGTATAAAAGACACCTGTCCACAACCTCAAACAGTCAGACTCCAAACTCCACTATGGCCAAGACCAAAGAGCTGTCAAAGGACACCAGAAACAAAATTGTAGACCTGCATCAGGCTGGGAAGACTGAATCTGCAATAGGTAAGCAGCTTGGTGTGAAGAAATCAACTGTGGGAGCAATTGTTATAAAATGGAAGACATTCAAGACCACTGATAATCTCCCTCGATCTGGGGCTCCACGCAAGATCTCACCCTGTGTGGTCCAAATGATCACGAGAACGGTGAGCAAAAATCCCAGAACCACACGGGGGGACCTAGTGAATGACCTGCAGAGAGCTGGGACCAAAGTAACAAAGGCTACATCAGAAACACACTACGCTGCCAGGGACTAAAATCCTGCAGTGCCAGACGTGTCCCCCTGTTTAAGGCAGTACATGTCCAGGCCCGTCTGAAGTTTGCTAGAGAGCATTTGGATGATCCAGAAGAGGATTGGGAGAATGTCATATGGTCAGATGAAACCAAAATAGAACTTTTTGGTAAAAACTCAACTTGTCGTGTTTGGAGGAGAAAGAACACCATACCTACTGTGAAGCATGGGGGTGGAAACATCATACTTTGGGGCTGTTTTTCTGCAAAGGGACCAGGACGACTGATCCATGTAAAGGAAAGAATGAATGAGGCCATGTCTCGTGAGATTTTGAGTGAAAACCTCCTTCCACCAGCAAGGGCATTGAAGATGAAACGTGGCTGGGTCTTTCAGCATGACATTGATCCCAAACACACTGCCCGGGCAACAAAGGAGTGGCTTTGTAAGAAGCATTTCAAGGTCCTGGAGTGGCCTAGACAGTCTCCAGATCTCAAACCCATAGAAAATCTTTGGAGGGAGTTTAAAGTCTGTGTTGCCCAGCGACAGCCCCAAAACATCATTGCTCTAGAGGAGATCTGCATGGAGGAATGGGCCAAAATACCAGCAACAGTGTGTGAAAACCTTGTAAAAACTTACAGAAAACGTTTGACCTCTGTCATTGCCAACAAAGGGTATATAACAAAGTACTGAGATGAACTTTTGTTATTGACCAAATACTTATTTTACCGAGGAATTTACCAATTAATTCATTAAAAATCCTTCAATGTGATTTTCTGGATTTTTTTTTCTTATTTTGTCTCTCATAGTTGAGGTATACCTATGATGAAAATTGGAGACCTCTCTCATCTTTTAAGTGGGAGAACTTGCACAATTGGTGGCTGACTAAATACTTTTTTACCCCACTGTATATGTTTTATTGTGGAAGGGGCTGCTTAAGCCCAGACTGTCAAACAGTATGATATATGAGAAAAAAACATAGATTGCATATACAGTACAGCTGCTGACGAAGACCCTTTGACCTTGGACCTCAGGAATTGAGGTTTAGGTTCACCAGCTTGCAGTTCCTAGAGGAATTTTCCTCATAGGAAATTTTGTTACCTGTGTAGGTGTGCTTGATGACTGTGAGAGTTACCCCAGCTGTACTGTCTTTATTTATTGGAGGACCCCCACTTCCTGTATACCAGACCTCCGACTGAGTGACCTGTCCGGTCAGACACCTGGAATACACCTCCAATATTAACAACAGCCTCTCATGGTCTTACTTTTGCTCTTGGTAATCTGGGTAAATGTTTAAAACCAGGAAAAATTGGTTTATAGGGGATCTGTTTTAAATACCATTAAGTAAGGAAAACCTTTTAAAGCTCAAAAAATGTCAAAAATCACCCCATGAGAATGGACGCTGAATCAATAAGCCCACAGAGTCCCAACTGTCTTTGATATGCGGTGGTATTTATTAAAAATCAGCAAAGCTCAGCCAAAACAGGATAAATTGCATTAAACAGTCCATATAAAAAGGATGAAAATTGAAAATCAACCCAGAACCCTGATTGCAAAACCTTTATTCAAAAGTTGAAAATTGTAAAAATCAGTCTTTTGATCAAAGAGATTTAACTCAAAAAGTTTTAAAAATAACCCAACGAAATGTTCAGAAAATCATCAAAAAGTTCAAAAAATCAGAGTAAAAATCAAAATACATCAAAATCTTTAAATTAAAACTTGATAGAAATACCTGATTAATTTGTTGATTATATCTAAGAAAGCCTAAATGGTGAGATTTGGGAAAAAGGATGTGTGATCGCTGTCCTCCTCCGTCGAAGCCCCTCTTCTGGGGAAGGAGAGGAAAGGCAGGGAAGGAACAAGACTGCCGCGGCCAGATGTTTCCTCTTCAGGCTGGGCGGTAGCTGCCTTGGCCGGGGAAGAGCGATGAGTCGGCCTCCGAAGCGATGTCCCAGCCTGGGGCAGCTTCTGCTTTTTCCCGCCTTTGCTCCGCGACACCCGGTGAATCAGCCTCCTGGCTGAGAGCTGGGGCAAGCAGCTGTAGCCTTGTTCCTCTTTTCTTCCTTTTGCAAAAGTATTATAATAACACTTTAGGCAGCAGATGTAAAAGTTGTTTAAAGGCTGAAGAATTGAGGCAGAAACTGGATCACTTCTCTTCTGGCGTTCCCCGTCTTCAGTCCGCTGCTTCTTATCGATGATTCCTCATTGAAGATCGCCGAGAAAGTGAACATTTGCGACAAAATAGGCTTGGTTTTTATAACCTTTGCCCAAGTTCTCTGATTGGTCCCAAACTCACGCTAGGCTTCTTGGCCTCTTATGATTGGCTTAAAGTTACATTGTTATATAAGCATTACTTCATTTCTGCACATGTTCAAGCTTGTAACTTCTCGTAAACCATGTGACTGATCAGGCGCTCATGACTCATGGCCTTTCCCGCTAGCCTCTCAGCATTTTCCATTACCAAAATACCTCAGTTTACTGGACATCTGCGCCCATTTCCTCATTTCTAACTCATTTCCAGTAAACAGGGTTCTTTCCAACATTTCACCATCAGTTTTACATAAAACCTTCTTTTGTGCAGTTAAAAAAAATACATACAATCATACAGTTTGATTACACTCATTATTTCAGGTGATTACATACATTACATGTACTTTACTTAATGAGTATACATTTGTTTTATTGATTACCCAGAAAATATCACATAGCATGGCGTATGCAATTAATATGGCTTTTACATTCAGTCTCTGATTCACCAATATTGTCTGTTGCCATCCTTTCTGAATGCTGGATTTTGGGCCTTCTGATCATTCCTCTCATTTTGCTGATTACCCTGAGTGGATCTTTGAAGCCTGTTATAATCAGCAGCAGAATTGCCCATTTTTCTTCCATGGGGGTATATCGGTGTGATGGGGAAGGCCGACCACCTTCTTGCCTTCGGCGGTGATTGGGGTCGTGGCGTGGGGTATTCGAACACTGCTTGGTATGGTATGTAATATCTAATTAATTTAAAGCAGTTCAGATTTTTTTTTACTGTTTTAGAAATTTTCTTTATATGAAGATTAAATTTGAATTGAGGATCTAGTACAATGCCAAGGTATTTGAATTCTGTAACTAAACTGATGTCTTGATCATGTATATTAACTTTAAAACATTGCAGGTTACATTTTTTGATTGAAAAGCACATTGAAACTGTTTTCTGAAGGTTCAGCAATAGATGGTTCTGGAAGAGCCACTCTTGGACATCAACCATACTTGTAGACAGTACATCTGCAGCCTGTGCTGGAGTCTTGGCAGCTGTGTAAATAACTGCATCATCTGCATAAAGTTGAAATGTTGCAGCTGAGCAGTGTAGCGGCAAGTCATTAATAAAAAGGCTGAAAAGTAAAGGACCAAGAATGGACCCTTGTGGGATACCCATATGGTTATTTAAAAATAAGGATTTATCCTGGTGAACTTTTACACACTGTTCTCTATTCTGGAGATAAGATGCAAACCATTCTAATGTATCTGGAGAGAAGTTAAAAGATACCATTTTGGATAAAAGCAAACTGTGGTTTACAGTATCAAAAGCCTTTTTGAGATCTAGAAAAACAGCCCCTACCACATTACCCCGTCCAAGGACTGTTTGACATTTTCAATAAGGCAACAATTTGCTGTTTCTGTTGAGTATCCTGGTCTAAAACCAAATTGATGTGGATGAAGAAGTTGACTGTCTTGTAAATAGTCTATCAGCTGTGTAGCTACAACTTTTTCAAGAACCTTAGACAGGACTGGTAAAATAGAGATTGGGCGGTAATTGCATATATCGTCTTTACTGCCTGATTTATAAACTGGTATGACGACAGCTTTTTTCCAACCAGATGGAAATGTACTAGACCTAATGGAGAGATTAATGAGATGAGTCAGTGGTTTGATTAATATTTTGCTGTGCGTTTTGAGAAAGGAAGTGCTCGTATTGTAGATATCATTAGTTTTTGAGTTTGACAGTGCTTTAACAATACCAGCAATTAACTCCTCATTTACCTCATCGATGTGAAAAGAAACTGTTGAAAGTATTGATTTTGTGTTGTTGAGCACATTTGGCAGCACAAAGTTTTTTAAGTCTTCCACAGAGTCCACAAAATATGAATTAAATTCATTTGCCAATGTAGCCTTGTCACTGATGGACTTGCCATTGATTCTAAGTTCCTTTACCCCCTTCTGAACATTTTTTTTATTAGTTAAGTTATTTAAATGCCTCCATAGGGAACTGTTGTTACCCCTTGCATGATCTATCAGTTTATTGTAATAAGATACTTTTGATTTTCGCAGCTCTTGTACCACTTTATTTCTTAAACTTTTGTACACAAGGTGATCATTTTGTAATTTGGAGGTTAGTGATGTTTTCAGTGCATAGTCTCGCCTCTTCATAAGTTTTCTTATTTCATTATTTAACCATGGTAGGCTAATCTTCTGTTGTCTACTTTTAATTTGCTTTGTAAATTTTTCTATAGACTTTGTAATTGTTGCAGTTATAAAATTACAACAATCATCTACTTCAGGGGCCACCAACGTGGTGCCCGCGGGCACCAAGTCACCCGCAAGGACCAAATGAGTCACCCGCAGGCCTGTTCTAAAAATAGCACAACTCAAAAGTGAGCTGCGTCTAAGATGTAATTTTTTCTGCCGCTATTTTTTAAAATCACACTTGCATTTATATAGATTTTAAAATGACAATGTCTTAAAAATAAAAAAAAGAAAATATGTTTATTATACGTAAAGTTAAGGTGAACTCTGACCTAGTTCAAAGGTCAGTATTGTGCGCATGACAAAACCTTCGCGCTTGTGGAGAGTAAGCTAGCGGGCAGTGAAGATGGTGAGCGGAGTGCAGTTTCCTACCCTAAAAACATGGCAAAAAAAAAAGACAGAAAATTTATCATTTTCAAAGTGAGTGGGAGGAAGAGTTCTTTTTTACTACCATGAAAGGAAGCTGCGTGTGTTTCATTTGCGGGGCGACTGTGGCGACGGCGAAGCAGCACTATGTGGAGCGACACTTCACCACGGGTCATGAAACTGCTGCCCACTCTCAGTGCTTGTTTAGTTTCTTCTCATGAAAGGACAGTACTGGTTATTACTCAAGCATGATCCTTGGCCAGAACTGTATGGATATAATTCCAGTGAAGAAGAACACACAAAAGTGTGTTTATTAAATGTAACAGATTTTGAGCAGAATTGCAGCAGATTTGATCAGTTAAAAATGTGATAAGATTTATTTAATATGAAAGTTGATTTTTCTTAAATGTTGCATAACTTTTTCAAACATGGTTCAACAAAGTTCATGAATTAAAAGGGTTTAGTTTTTATGGTTAAAAGGGACTGGTGAAAACTGGACATTTTTTTTAATGAAATGTAGAAGTGATCATCTGAACAATTGCTGAGATTAATAAAAATAAAGTGTTGAATATTGATCTTGTCTGTTACCCACTCTTAAGTTATTGATAATTATTTAATTATATATATATATATATATATATATATACAATTTGTTATTTTAGAGGAGTGTGTCAAGCTGGTGCCCTTCACATGACTTGATACCCATGAAGTAGCTCTTGGTTTCAAAAAGGTTGGTGATCCCTGATCTACTTCATATATTGACATGAGCTGCTCCCAATTTTGATTCTCTAAGTAATATTCAAACTCCGCAGTTTTTGATTTGGGAATAATAAAATTTGATTTGTCAATATCAACTCCCCTAAAATACTGTAGTCGCTTTTTAGTAAGTTTTCTGACAGCAAGAACCATGCTATGATCTGAGAGACCAGTTACAAGAATATAGGTTCTGATTATTCGTTCTGGTTTATTAGCAAATACCATGTCAATAAGTGTTCTAGATTGTTTGGTTATCCTGGTAGGTCCTTTGATCATTTGTTGGTAATTAAATTTAGTCATGAGGCTTTTCAGTTTCTGTTTGTCCTTTTTATCAGACCAGTTAATATTAAAGTCACCAAAAAATATTGTTTCTCTGCTCCTCTCAAGTTGTTTAACCAGATCACTTAATTCATTATAAAAAGAAGAATTGTGTGACGGTGGGTTGTACAATACTGCAATGTTGAAATTCATTACCGGTGAGAGACATACATTAACAGCTAAACATTCAAGGGAAGTATTCAAATCAACCAAGTGACAATTAAATTTCTCTTTGATGTAAATTAAAACACCTCCTCCCCTCCCTACCTGCCTGTCTTTTCTAAAACACTGATAACCCACAATATCGATCATATTAGTGTCTATGTTCCTGTGTAGCCAGCTTTCTGAAAGACACAGATAGTCCAGATTTGAGTCCAACAGCAACACCGAAATCTCATCTCTTTTGGGGATTATGCTCCGTATGTTTAAATGTCCGCCGAGGATCCCCTTTGGTTTAGCCTTTGTGTCCCAAAGAACTCGTGCATGATTAACAGTTTGGAAAAATAAATGTTGTTTTTGCTTTTGTACAGCTCGGTTTTCGGATCTCGCCTCATTTGCATTTTGTTTAACTGCTCCTGCTTCCAAAAGTTTGGACGTAGTGCAGCTGTTTACAGCGGGATCAGATATGTGAGTCTGTCCAGTGCAATTCGACTCACCCGACTCGCTATGTCCAGCTGTACTGGGGCAAAGACCAGCATTATGCTGCTCCACCAGTTCAGATGTTAGCAGGGCCGTTGATAGCAGCGGGCGACCAGCCGGTTCAGATGTTAGCAGGGCCATTGATAGCAGCGGGCGTTCAGCCGGTTCAGATGTTAGCAGGGCCATTGATAGCAGCGGGCGTTCAGCCGGTTTAGATGTTAGCAGGGCCTTTGATAGCAGCGGGCAATCAGCCGATTCAGATGTTAGCAGGGCCATTGATAGCAGCGGGCGACCAGCCGATTCAGATGTTAGCAGGGCCGTTGATAGCAGCGGGCGACCAGCCGGTTCAGATGTTAGCAGGGCCGTTGATAGCAGCGGGCGTTCAGCCGGTTCAGATGTTAGCAGGGCCATTGATAGCAGCGGGCGATCAGCCGATTCAGATATTAGCAGGGCCATTGATAGCAGCGGGCGACCAGCCGGTTCAGATGTTAGCAGGGCCGTTGATAGCAGCGGGCGATCAGCCGGTTCAGATGTTAGCCAGGCCGTTGATAGCAGCGGGCGACCAGCCGGTTCAGATGTTAGCCAGGCCGTTGATAGCAGCGGGCGACCAGCCGGTTCAGATGTTAGCAGGGCCATTGATAGCAGCGGGCAATCAGCCGATTCAGATATTAGCAGGGCCGTTGATAGCAGCGGGCGACCAGCCGGTTCAGATGTTAGCAGGGCCGTTGATAGCAGCGGGCGTTCAGCCGGTTCAGATGTTAGCAGGGCCATTGATAGCAGCGGGCAATCAGCCGATTCAGATATTAGCAGGGCCGTTGATAGCAGCGGGCGACCAGCCGGTTCAGATGTTAGCAGGGCCGTTGATAGCAGCGGGCGATCAGCCGGTTCAGATGTTAGCAGGGCCGTTGATAGCAGCGGGCGACCAGCCGGTTCAGATGTTAGCCAGGCCGTTGATAGCAACAACCAATCCGCCGGCTCAGATGTTTGTGCTAACCCAGTGGCCTGCTGTTTAATAGTGGCAGGTCCAGGGTTAAGGTGAATATCCCCTGCCAGAAGTAGCAGTGCTAACAGTACTTTAACTGTATAGCCTCTGCCATATTGTGTTATTTGCTTACCAGCCATATTTGCCTTATTTTGGATGCTTTTTCTCAGGCCTTTTGAAGACCAGATAGAGTACAGGGTGAAATAACCATGTCCATATCCATATAAATAAAACTTTGTAGCTTCACCTTTAATTGAGTTGGGCGGAAAACTCTTCTTGTTGCAAGTCCAGACACACAAAGACAATAAGAAGAAGTAGATGAGCAAAAAGTGGCTAGAAGTGGAGCCCATCAAACCACTACTCACTCCGGTGTCAGCCATCTTGAATGAATATTTTTTTTTTAGGAGCCAAATAGTCAGAAATAGTAAAATCAAAGGTTAACAGACAGTGGTCTGACAGTACAGGGTTATGAGGCGACACTACAAGATTTTCTATTTATATGCCATATGTCAGAACAAGGTCCAAGCTACCATAAGTGGGAAGACTTCTTTAAATAACCTGGTAGGAATAGGGTCTAAAAGACAAGCTGAAGGTTTGGATGAGGAAACTATTTTGTCTAACTCACAAAGGTCAATTGGAGTAAACTCATCAAGACAGACATCAATTGAAGGAGTTGTAGTAGTTACAGTATTTAAGTTAACTGTGGGAAGAATCTGATTGATTTTATCTCTAATGGATGAAATTTTATTATTGAAAAAGTTCATAAAGTCCTGACTAGTAAGCTCTAAGGGAATGCTAGGATTGACAGAGTCCTGATTCTTTGTCAACCTGGCTAGAGTGCTGAAAAGAAACCTGGGATTATTCTTGTTCTCTTCTATTAATGCAGAGTAATAACTCGTTCTAGTTTTTCTAAGAGATTTTTTATAAATTAAAAGATGATTTCTCCAAGCTAAATAGATTTCATCTAAATTAGTGGAGCGCCATTTTCTTTCTAATTGACGAGTCTTCTGTTTTAAGCTACGAGTTTCTGTGTTGAACCAAGGAGTTAGAAATCTCTGATTAGACTTTTTTCTTTCTTAAGGGGGTCACCAAGTCTAGAGTCTGATGCAGAGAAGCTGTAACACTATCTACCATGCTATCAGAAGGAGCAAGCTGTCTATAGCTTATTTCCGTTGTGTTGACACATGGCATAGAGGAAACAATCTGCATAAATTTGGTAACAGCATCATCTGAGAGGCATCTACTGTAATAATATTTTTTTTTAGGAGCAAAATAGTCAGAAATGACTTCCGGTTATGGCTGCCACGTAGGACGGACGTGTCTCGCTCTGCTCTGCTCCTGGAGAAAAAAATCGGCAAATAACTCTCTCATTTGGGACAGAACGTATCCCAGCATTTGGGCGAGGATATGTCGGCGAAGCCTAAGGCTGGAAAACCAGGAAAAGGAAAAAGCGAGCCGCCGAAACAGTCCAAATTAACGGACTTTCAGGTCTGTGACGCAGCAAACAAAACTCCATATATGGCGGAGGAGGCTGGCGGCGGTGCGATGACTGCGGGGAATGGCGCAGATGCGCTGATGGCTGCCATGAGTTCAATGAGAGCGGACTTTTCCTCTAGATTTGATGGGATTATGACAGCGTTGGAAGGAATAAGAAAGGAATTGGGTGACTGTGTAGAACGAACGGCGCAGATGGAGCTCCGTCTCGCTAGTGCTGAAGATGACGTCACCCGTCTTCAATTAAAGGTGCGCACTTTGGAAAAAAAAAAAATCTCTGGAAGATAATATTTTGGATTTGGAATCTCGGTCGAGACAGAATAATTTGAGGCTGGTGGGTCTTCCAGAGGAATCAGAAGGTCGGGACGTATGTTCCTTTCTGGAAAAGTGGATTCCGGAGGTGCTGGGCAGCGAGGAGTTGCAATCAGCAGTGGTTCTGGAAAAAGCACATTGTATTGGCCCACGGAGAGATAAGGGACTGCCGAGGACCTTAATTATGAAGTTTCTTAGCAACAGAGACAGGATGAAGATCTTCAACGCTGCACGTGCTAAAGGAGAGATTAAACACCAGGACCAGCAGGTGCGGTTCTACCCAGATTTGGCCACAGGAATCCAGCAATTGAGGAAGCAGTTTGATCCCATACGTAAGGAGCTGCGCAACCTTGGGATTCATCATGGTGTAATCTATCCTGCGAGACTGCTGACCACGTATGAGGGCAGAACCCACATTTTCAAGACCCCAGAGGAGGCGCAGGAGTTCATCAAGAAGATCAAAGAAGAAGAAGAGACTGGTGGGAGCTAAGCATGAACAAAATATAAGGTAGAATAATTAAGCATTTGCACAGGCATCTGACTGACTTGAAGTAAATAGTAAGTTTACAAAATATAGATTGTATTATATATTAAAAAAACAAAACAAAAACAAAACAAACAAAAAAAAAACTATGATGTACAAAGTTGTTAAAAATTTTGAAGTTAAGTTGGAAAACTACAGAGGAGAGTTAATGTTACGTCATTAAAAGCAGTAGAGTTGGGGTGATTGGGAGGATGAAGAAGGAGTGGCTTAGGCTGTTCCCCGTGGGTGTGGAACGGTCGATGGCTATATCGGGAGACAGAATTTTTCTTTTGATTTTGGGGGGTTTGCCACAAGTGTGGGAAGGGGAAATTTGTTTGTGTGTAGTTTGTAGGATGAATGTTCAACCACTCATGTTTTTGCTTCTCTGTATGAGCATGTTTACACTGCAAGGTAATCCTAAACTCTCTATTGATCATGGACCAAAGTGTTAATCTTAATTTAACTTCATGGAATTGCAGAGGTCTACAAAATTTAAAAAAAACTTAAACAAGTTATGAATAAAATAAAGGACTTGGGTTCAAGAATTGTGTTTTTACAAGAAACTCATCTGATAGAGGAGGATGTTAAAAGAATTAGGAGTAGATGGCAGGGAAGTGTATTCACCTCTTCATTTTCATCCCGAGCCAGGGGAGTTATGACTCTCATACATAAATCAGTTCCTTTTCAGGTGAAAAATGTAATTGGAGACAAATTTGGAAGATATGTAATCATTCAAGGTTCTTTGCTATTAGAAAATATAAATCTTGTGAACTTATATGGTCCCAATATAGATGATCAGAAGTTCTTTGCTAATTTATTTCTCATCTTATCATCACTTACAGGGCAACATATAATAGCAGGGGATTTTAATTGTACATTGAATCCAGGTGTGGATAGATCAACAGGACTGGATTGTACGCACATTGGATGTAGGATGACTATTAATCATTTTATGAAAGAATTGAGATTGTTAGATATATGGAGAGAAATGAAACCACAAGTTAAAGCCTATTCTTGTTATTCCAGTACCTACAAGACATTCTCACGTATTGATTATTTTTTGATTTCCACAGAATTAAGGTCCAAGATTCAAAACTGCTTTTATGATAACATCGTGATTTCTGATCATGCACCCTGTTGTCTAATATATGTAGATAAAAAATTGACAAAGGAATCAGGTAGATGGCAATTTCAGCATAAATGGCTTCAGGATGAGGAATTTGTCAAGTATATAGAAAAACAGATAGACGAGTTCTTTGACATCAATACTACACAAACATCAGCATGTGTAAAGTGGGAGGCTTTCAAAGCTTTTATTAGGGGACATATTATTAGTTATACAGGATCAAAATCTAAGAAGACTCGAGAGGAGAGAGCTAAATTGGAACATAAAATAAAAAGTCTTCAGGAAAAAGTGTATGCAGGAAGTGACCCAAGGTTGGAGAATGAATTACTGATTTTGAGAGCTGAATATGACAAAAAATCAGCGAATAGAGCTGCCTCGAGTCTTCTAAGATTGAAACAATCTTTTTATGAACAAGGTGAAAAATCAGGAAAATTATTAGCATGGCAGATTAAACAATTGGAAATTAAAACACCAATTACCAGTATTATAAGTAACGGACAGGTAGTTATAGATCCTTTAGAAATTAATAGAGCCTTTAGAGATTACTATGAAAAATTATATGATACCAAAAATGAACCTGATTTAACAAAACTAAATGGGTTTTTGAACGAACTATCTATACCGTGTATTCCAAATGAAAACAGGGAGATATTGGAGTCTAAAATTAGTCAAGAAGAAGTTGGGCTAGCCATTGATAATATGAAATCAGGAAAAAGTGCAGGACCAGATGGTCTTCCAGTTGACCTTTATAAAAAATTTAAGAATAAATTAATAAAACCTTTTTTGGAAATGGTTTTAGAAGCATTTCAAAATAATAATTTACCATCATACATAAATAATGCCTTAATTATACTGCTGCCAAAACCAGGTAAGCCCTCTAATAAATGTGAAAATATGAGACCAATAAGCCTATTAAACGCCGACCTTAAGATAATCTGTAAAATTTTAGCAAGACGAATACAAGAAATTTTATCAAATATTATTAATCGAGATCAGAATGGCTTTATAAAGGGTAGACAAGGCTTCCATAATGTAAGAAGACTATTTAATATTATTTATTTTAATAAAGAAGCACCGGATACAGCTCTCCTATCATTGGACGCCAAAAAGGCCTTTGATAGAGTTGAATGGCCCTTTCTTTTTGAAGTCCTACAAAGGTTTGGACTTGGAAATAATTTCATAAAATGGGTTCAAATAATATACAATAATGCTACAGCAGAAATCCTAACAAATAACAATATTTCAAAACCAATAAAAATCAATAGAGGATGTCGACAAGGCTGTCCACTTTCACCTTTACTGTTTACTATGGCAATTGAACCTTTAGCGATAGCGATACGTTTACATTCACAAATATATGGAATTAAAGTTGGACCAACAGAACATAAAATCTCCCTGTACGCCGATGATATAATTTTGTTTATGTCGAATCTAAAAAAATCAATTCCAACCTTGTTGAATTTAATAAAGAATTTTGGGGAAATATCAGGATATAAAATAAATAAAACTAAATCTTCAATATTAATGCTAAATGAGACCCAGAGAAATTACCCAGCCCCTGAGGTAAATCAATTCAATGTTGTAAATCAGTTTAAATATTTAGGAATCCAAATTATGCCTAAGCTAGAATCAGTCGCCAGTGTCAACTATGAAGCCTTAATGTCAGATATCAATGAGTTAACTCAGAGATGGATGTCACTACCAATGTCGATGATCGGGAGAATCAATATACTTTGTGGTAGACTGCAAGTCTAATTTAAAACATTACTGGCACATGCCTCTAGGGGGAACTACCTGTATTGTTCAGCACTACTATTAAGGGGACACATTAGAGCAAGAGTGTGAAAACCCCGCGCAGAATCCATGTTCAGTCATATTATGTGTGTTGCAGAATAAACGGCAGAGTTAGCCAAAGAAATAACTCAAGTGTGATCATTGCTACACGGTAGGATATCACACAATTGGCGACGAGGATTAAAAGAAAAAAATCAGCGGCGAGAAACAGAGAACATTGCAAGTGTGGCGAACTCAAGTGACTCCAGTAGTTCGAGTGCAAGTTCAGAGGAGGAAAAACGAGGTTTCCCCACCACGACGAGCAATGGCGGCTGTAATCGGAACGGTAACCCCTTTTGATAACTCGACTCAGTCATGGGAAGAATATAGTGAAATGTTGGACTTTTTCTTCGAAGCTAATGACATTGAGGAGCCAGACAAAAGGAAGGCTGTACTGTTGAGTGGAGTTGGTGCAACTACTTACAGCTTGTTGAGAAATTTAATAAGCCCTGCATTACCGAAAGATAAAACGTACGACCAGCTTACTGCTGAGCTTCAGAAGCACTTCAGCCCCAAACCGAGTGAAATCGTGCAACGATTCAAATTTAATTCACGCATAAGGAGGAACACTGAGTCCATAGCAGAGTATGTGGCAGAATTGAGGAAATTAACACTGCACTGTGATTACAAAGACTCATTGGAAGAAATGTTAAGAGACAGACTTGTGTGTGGAGTGAATGATGACCGAATGCAACGGCGACTTTTATCTTTAACAAAACTCACTTTTGCGAAGGCTTTGGAATTATGCCAAGCGATGGAAACAGCATCTAAAGATGTGAGAGAGATGCAAGGGAAGCTAACAGAGGACACAGCAACGCATGTTCGTGTGCCTAAGACCCAAGTAGGTGTCCACAAAGTGTTGACTGACAAAACTCAGCACAAATTCCCCAGTTGTTATCGCTGCAAAGGCCAGCACAATGCCGCCGAGTGCAAATTTGCCACTGAGCTGTGTCATAATTGTGGCAAGCGAGGGCACATTAAGAAAGCATGTAGAATAAAGGTGGACAGCGCACAGGTGCTGAAAGCGACAGTTAATGGGCAAAAGTATGAAAACAAGGGCCCAGGAAAGGAACAGCAAGCGAATCAACTGAGAGGGGAGGGAGAAAGTGATACAGAAGACATGGATTTTCACACAATTTACAACACGTCAGAGGAGCTGACCAAGGTAGCGCCCATCACGCGTACCATGAATGTTAATGGAATGAAAGTAACATTTGAAGTTGATACAGGCTGTGGAGTAACCATATTAAGTAAACAGCAATATACACAACTGTGGAAGAAAACAGACACAGCAGAATTAAATCCCTGTTCATTAAAATTAAAAACATACACAGGAGAGAAGCTAGACGTGCTAGGCATGGCACAAGTGAAGGTGCAGCACGAAAACAAAGAAAAGGACTTACCTGTAGTAGTAGTTGGGAGCGAAGGACCAAATCTACTAGGGCGAAGTTGGCTACAAGAACTGGCCATGATTGATCAGTTGGTGAATAAAGTGGAATCTCAGCCCAAATTGCAGCTGGAGGAGATCCTCGAAAGACACGCTGAGGTGTTCAAAGAAGGCGTAGGACAGCTAAAAGGTGTCACTGCAAAGATTAATGTGGACAAGGAGGCCCAACCACGATTCTGCAAACCCCGACCGGTACCCTATGCAGTCAAGCCACTGGTTGAAAGCGAGCTACAGAGGCTGCTGGATGACAAGATCATTGAGCCAGTGCAGGTTGCAGAATGGGCGGCGCCCATAGTCCCAGTGAGAAAGCCGGATGGCTCCATTAGAATATGTGGAGATTACAAACTCACTGTCAATCGAGCATCACGGGTGGATCAGTATCCAATTCCTAAAGTGGAGGACCTCTTCGCACAGCTGAATGGCGGCCGACACTTCACGAAATTAGACATGAGTCACGCCTACCAACAAGTAGTCCTGGAAGAAGAATCAAGAAAGTATGTAACCATCAATACACACAAAGGCTTATATACCTACACACGCTTACCATTTGGAGTAGCTTCCAGTCCTGCTATATTCCAGAGAACTATGGAGGGCATCCTAGGTGGAATTCCGAATGTTGCCATTTATTTGGATGACATCCTTTGTACAGGACCAAATGAACAAGAACATCTGAAAACGCTGGAGGAAGTGCTTCAACGGTTGGAGAAAAGCGGTCTGAGGTTGAAAAGAAGCAAGTGTGAGTTCATGGGAAAAGAGGTGGTGTTCCTAGGCCACAAGATCAACGCCAGTGGTCTACACCCTCTAACAGACAAAGTGGAAGCCATTGCGGAGGCACCTGAGCCACAAAATGTTACTGAGTTAAAAGCCTACCTGGGCTTGTTGAACTATTACCATAGGTTCCTCCCAAAGCTCTCCATGCTGCTGGCACCACTACATACCTTACTTAAGAAGGAAGAAAAATGGTCATGGGGGGTCAAGCAGCAGAAGGCGTTTGAAGAGTCCAAAGCGCAACTTCAGTCCTGTAGTGTGTTAGTGCACTATGATTCAAACAAACCACTCATCCTGGCGTGTGACGCATCACCCTACGGTGTGGGTGCTGTACTCTCTCATCGTATGGAGGATGGCTCAGAGAGACCCATAGGGTTCGTCTCAAGAACTCTTAGTGCAGCTGAGAAAAACTACTCCCAGCTAGACAAGGAGGGCCTTGCAGTAGTATTTGGTGTAAAAAAATTCCACAAATACCTGTACGGGAGACAGTTCGCTATAGTGACTGACCACAAGCCACTAATTTCACTGTTCAGTGAAATGAGAGCCATACCCCAGATGACATCTCAGAGAATTCAGAGATGGGCCGTTACATTAGCAGCGTATGAGTACACCATCGTTTACAAAGCCGGACGGGACCATACAAATGCTGACGCGATGAGTAGGCTACCCTTGGATGGAGGAAGAGACAGCACGCCTGAGGAGGAGGAGAGAGTGCTATTGTTTGAAGATATCGGCGTGCCCCTGGTGAACGCACAACAAATAAAGAAGTGGACAGACAAAGACCCTGTTCTAGCAAGAGTGCGAGAATACATCTTGCGAGGATGGCCGAAGATGAACAGTCCTGAGTTCATTCCCTATGCCCGACGACAGGATGAGCTCAGCACCCAGGAAGGTTGTATCCTGTGGGGAGGACGCGTGGTTGTTCCACCACCTGGTAGGAATGCCTTACTGCAACAACTACACCAAGCACACCCTGGCATCACTCGCATGAAAGCGTTGGCGAGGAGTTACATGTGGTGGCCCAACATGGATGCAGAGGTGGAGGCGCTTGTGAAGTCATGTGCGGCATGCCAGGAGAACAGGAACAGTCCTCCAGCAGCCCCACTACATCCCTGGGAAGTTCCAGATAAACCATGGAGAAGAATTCACATTGACTACGCAGGTCCATGGATGGGAAGAATGTTCCTGATCATAGTTGACGCATACTCAAAGTGGATCGATGCATATTCTGTGAGTAGCTCTACTTCTACTGTTACCATTGAATGTCTTAGAAAGAGTTTCAGCCAACATGGGCTACCTGAAATCATAGTATCAGATAACGGTACATGTTTTACGAGTGAACAGTTCCAAGAGTTTTCTGAAAAGAATGGCATACGTCACATCACGACTGCGCCATACCATCCTTCTTCTAACGGCTTAGCCGAGAGGGCCGTGCAGACATTCAAGTCACTCATGAAAAAGATGACAGGAGACTCTATTGAAACCCGAATGTCGAGAGCTCTGTTCAGCTATCGAATAACACCCCAATCTACAACTGGCAAGTCACCAGCTGAGCTGTTGTGTGGAAGGAAGTTGAGGTCAACATTTGACTTAATACATCCAGACTTCAGAAACAAAGTGCATGATAAACAAGAGAAACAAAAAGGTTATCATGACATGCATACTAGAGAGAGAATACTGAGAGAAGGAGACGTGGTCTACACCCGCAACTTTGGCTCAGGACCAGCCTGGGTACCAGGAGAAATAACAGAAAAGACAGGCCCTGTGTCATTCAAGGTGACATTAGGTCATGGACAAGTGGTGAGGCGACACATCGACCAAGTTCGTGGTAGGAGCTCCATTCCCCTGCCGATGGCACCAGAGGTGTTGTCTGACACCCATTCTGAGGAGAGCATCAACGAACCACCACTTCAGGTGATACCTGAGGTACCCGTCTCTGCAGATTCTACGGGCAGCACTGCAGCAGCCGAAACAGTGGAGCAGTCTGAGTCTTCACCTGCAGTTGGCTCACCCGCCGTGAGAAGATCTCAGCGAGCTAGGAAAGCTCCAGACTACTTGAAGGACTATACTTAGTCAGTAGTGAGTTCCCCAGCCACAGGACAAGAATGCGTCCTGGAACCTCACTGGGATGCGGTAGTCAAACCAAATCCCCAGTTAGACTGTTATGTGTGTTATACATGTAAAAAAAAAAAAAAGAGAAAGAAATTATGTGTATGGCACATGTGTTTAAGAAGTTAAAAGTAACTGTGATTGTTTAGGGTTAAATGGGAGTTCCAGGATGTCTAGCATAATTGGCTAGTGTAATTAAAAGTAGTTTAATCTAGAGGGGAGGGATGTGGTAGACTGCAAGTCTAATTTAAAACATTACTGGCACATGCCTCTAGGGGGAACTACCTGTATTGTTCAGCACTACTATTAAGGGGACACATTAGAGCAAGAGTGTGAAAACCCCGCGCAGAATCCATGTTCAGTCATATTATGTGTGTTGCAGAATAAACGGCAGAGTTAGCCAAAGAAATAACTCAAGTGTGATCATTGCTACACGGTAGGATATCACAACTTAAAAGTAATATTTTACCTAAAATACTTTATTTATTTCAATACATTCCCTTATCACCACCTTTAGATCTATTCTCAAGAATAAAAAAAAAGTTAGTGGAATTTATATGGAACAACAGGAGGGCTAGATTACGTTTGTCTTTATTATATTTACCATTTGATCGTGGAGGTCTGAAATGTCCAAATTTTATGTTGTATTATTGGTCGGCACAACTGAGGTCTATGACATATTATTTTTCATCAAATGATCTCCCTCACTGGACTGAAATGGAATCATACAATTTACCTTTACCTCTTCCCATATTCATATACTCAGATTCGGCAAAAAAATTACAAAAACAAGTTAAAAATCCATTTGTAAAGCATATGATCAAAATATGGTGTGAAGCTAAAAACTATTTAAAAGAACCACAGTTATTGTCACAATTTAGTCCAATATGGGGTAATCAATATTTTAAACCAGGGAGAGCGGACGCTGTATTTAAAGTATGGAATTTAAAAGGGATACAAAAGATTCAGGATTTATATTTGCCATGTGCAGACAACATAATGTCTTTTGAAGAGCTGAGGATCAAATTTAATCTCAATAGAACACATTTTTTTAAATATCTTCAACTTAGAAACTTTATTCGATCAAATCAAAATAAAGCTCTCACTCGACCTATTTATTCATCCTTGGAAAAAATGATGATGAAAGATAGTAAAAGAAAGGGTATTATTTCAGAGTTTTATAACTCATTGACACTATCTTCAAGTGAAAATTCACTGAAAAGATTAAACTACTGGAAAGAAGATCTGCAAATTGAAATTTCAGAGGAACAATGGGAATTGGCTTGTACAGAAGCTCAAACCAAATCAATAAATGCACGCCTTAAATTGATACATTTCAAATGGTTAATGCGGATGTATGTTACACCGGAGGAGTTAAATAGATATAACAAAAATATACCAGATACATGCACAAAATGCATGGAAAGTAAAGGAACCCTATTTCATTGTTTATGGGAATGTAGATTAATAAGAATGTTTTGGGAGGAGGTGAGGGTAACAATTGAAAAAATAATCTCAAAACAAATCATATTGAATCCTAAACTGTTTTTGTTGGGTCTGTACCCAGAAAAGCATAATTTCAATAAAAGTGAAAGAACATTCATAGACCTCAGTTTGCTTAATGCCAAAAAATGTATTGCACTATTATGGAAAAAGACTCATAGACCAGATGTGACTCAGTGGTTAAGACAGATGTTAACAAACCTTCCATTAGAAAGAATAACATATATACTGAAATCAAAGGAAATTGTGTTTGAGAATATATGGAGACCTTTTATTGATTATGTAAAAAAATTAAAAAAAATTTTTTTTTTTTTTTTTTTTTCTCTCGGCGCCACACGAGTAGGCTGCCTTTTGCAACAGCGGCTCGATTCCGAGTCTTTTTCCCTTCCTCTCTCTTTTGATCCGTCTTTTTTTTTCACCCCACTTATATCACGGACACACAGATCGTCCTAAATGTCTCCTGAGCCGGTGGACGGAGCCACTGTCTATAGCAGGATACGATACAGCAGAGAACAGCTGCTAGCATTCAACCGCCACCCGGTCCCATTGGAAAAACTCGACATACCGAGAGAACTGAGGCGAAAACGCCGCGGCTGCCGGGCTGGAGTAAGGCGGAGGACAAAAAATATAAGGTACAGACCCTCCCTTCCATCTGTTGTCATGGGAAATGTACGGTCGATACTGGGAAAGTTAGATGAGCTAGCGGCTATCTCCCGTTATGATAGCACTTACCGGGAGTGCTCTCTCCTTTTGTTTACTGAGACGTGGCTAACTGAACTAGCAGCAGATGCTAACATTGAGCTGGAGGGTTTTCACATGATACGAGCTGACCGAACACCAGACAGTGGCAAAACTAGGGGCGGTGGAGTGATAATGTATGTTAACAACAACTGGTGCAGACCGGGACATATCACTGTTAAACAACGACACTGCAGCAAAGACATTGAGTTGCTAGCTGTTAGCATGAGGCCTACATATCTCCCGAGAGAACACTCACACGTGATCTGCATTGTTGTTTATGCAAATCCGACGGCGAACGCTGGGACAGCACGTGACGTCATCCATTCAGTAACCAGCAGGCTGCAGACAGAACACCCAGATGCTCTTCTCCTCATCTCAGGCGATTTCAACCATGTTTCACTGTCTCCCATTCTACCCACGTTCACCCAGTATGTCACATGCCACACTAGAGACAATAAAACACTGGATTTATTCTACGCAAACACTAAGGAGGCGTACACCTCATCACAACTCCCCCCACTCGGGAGATCGGATCACAACTTGGTTCATCTCCGGCCGGTGTACAAACCCCTAGTGCACAGACAACCTCCGGCCATGCACACTGTGGAGTTATGGTCTGAGGAGACAATGGACACCCTAAAGGGCTGTTTTGAAGCCACCGCCTGGAAGCAGCTCTGCGATCCACATGGTGAGGACATCGATGGCCTCATTCACACCTTCACGGGCTACCTCAGCTTCTGTGTGGACAAATCCGTTCCCACCAAGACCATACGGCGTCACTCAAACAACAAACCCTGGATCAACCCTGAGATAAAAACACTTCTGAGAGAGAAGAAGAGGATCTTCAGGTCAGGGAACAGGGAGATGCTGAAGTCCGTACAGAGGGAGCTGAGGAGAAAGATCAGAGAAGGCAAGGACAGCTTCAGGAAGAAGATGGAGGACAAGCTGCAACAGAGCAACATCAGCGGGGTCTGGAGAAACCTCAAAACCATCTCGGGGCTCCAGAATACCTCCCCCCAGGCCACAGGGGGCAGGGAGTGGGCGAACAACCTGAATCTGTTTTTCAATAGATTTGACCAACCGCCCTCCCCCCTGACTGCACAACAACCACTGCTGCCTCTAAAGAAATCAAGTCCTGCTGCCCACTCCCCACTCCACCAACACCCCCCCACTCCCAACACACAGCCCCCCATCCTGACCCTGACCAGGACCCAGGTGAGGACGGAGCTGAGGAAGATCAAGGCGCGGAAGGCGCCGGGACCGGACGGCATCAGCGCAAAGCTCCTCAAGTCCTGTGCAGACCAGCTGTGTGGGATTGTGACGTATATCTTCAACATGAGCCTGAAACTGGGGAGGGTACCACAGCTGTGGAAAACATCTTGTGTGGTACCTGTACCAAAAACTTCCCACCCCAAAGACCTGAACAGCTACAGACCGGTGGCCTTGACGTCCCACTTGATGAAGACCCTGGAGAGACTGCTCCTTGCTCACCTCCGCCCCCTGGTGGAACCAGCGATGGATCCACTCCAGTTCGCCTACCAGCATGGCATTGGGGTGGAGGATGCGGTGATCTTCCTCCTTCACCGTTCTCTGTCCCACCTGGAGAAGCCCGGGAATATGGTGAGGATCATGTTCTTTGACTTCTCCAGTGCTTTCAACACCATCCAACCGATGATCCTGAAGGACAAGCTGCTGCGCGCAGGGGTGGACCAGCACCTGTCATCATGGATCCTGGACTACCTCACGAACCGGCCTCAGTTTGTGAGAACCCGGGACTGTGTGTCCGACACGATCATCAGTAGCACGGGGGCCCCCCAGGGAACGGTGCTGGCTCCCTTCCTGTTCACTCTTTATACTGCGGACTTCTCACACAACACAACACACTGCCATCTACAGAAGTTCTCTGATGACTCTGCGATCGTTGGCCTCATCTCCAATGGAGATGAAGCTGAGTACAGAGGGCTTATCCAGGACTTCGTGGACTGGTGCCATCGGAACTGCCTCCAGATCAACGCGAGGAAAACTAAGGAGCTGGTGGTGGACTGCCGCAGGCATGGGCAGCCCCTCACAGTACCAGTAAATATACAGGGAACAGACATCGAGATGGTGACATCCTATAAGTACCTGGGTATTCATCTGAACAATAAACTAGACTGGTCACACAATACTGATGCACTCTACAAGAAGGGACAGCGCAGGCTGTTCCTGCTGAGGAGACTCAGGTCTTTTGGTGTACAAGGGGCGCTGCTGAAGTCATTCTATGACACGGTGGTGGCATCAGCCATCACTTTTGGAGTGGTCTGCTGGGGCAGTGGCATTACTGCAGCCGATAGGAAGAGACTGAACAAACTGATTAAGAAAGCTAGCTCTGTCCTGGGGCAGCGCCTTGATCCGATGGAGGAGATAGGAGAGAGAAGGACGGTGGCTAAACTGTCATCTCTGCTGGAGTCCGAGTTCCACCCTATGCAGGACATACTGAATGCACTGAGGAGCTCATTTAGCAGCAGACTACATCATCCCAGGTGCACAACCGAGAGGTTTCGTAGGTCCTTCCTACCAACGGCTGTCAGACTGTACAACCTAAGCAGGGCTGCTCGCAGAGATAGCAAAAAGACGTAACAAACTAATAGTTTTTTGAATGCAAAAGATGCAATAGACTTACACAATGGTCCCCTCCGGCATACAACTAGGAACATACCGGTCGCTATGGAGGGTGAGAATATGTATGGGCACATAATCATACCATGTAGGATAACTAAGTAGACGGTTATGCTGTTTCATTCCATCTAGCAACAATGCTCTGCACTGTGTGTGTTTATATATTTGCATATTTATTCCATCTAGCTACAATGCTCAGCACTGGGTGTGTTTATATATTTATATATCTACATATTATTCCATCTAGCTACATTGCTCCGCACTGTGTGTGTTTATATACTTGCATATTTATTCCACCTAGCTGCAATGCTCCGTACTGTGGGTGTTTATATATTTACATATTTATTCCATCTAGCTACAATGCTCTGCACTGTGTGTTCATATATTCATATATTTATTCCATCCAGCTACAATGCTCTGCACTGTGTGTCTGTGTGTGTGTGTATATATATATATTTTATAGTAATACGTACATATGTTTATTAGCTGCTCTTGCTTGCTTGTTTTTTTTTCTTGCCTTCTGATTGTTGCTCTGAGTGTTGCTATCCCTGTGCTGTTGCAATCCTGGAATTTCCCCGTTGTGGGACTAATAAAGGCTTATCTTATCTTATCTTATCTTATCTTAATTTAAACATAACTCTTGAAGAAGAAGGTGAATGATGTGTGTGGACCTTGTAAATTCCAAACTGGTGAACATAATATGTATACTAATGTATTGGATTGTCTAGACTAAACAGAGGAGCATTGTTGAAGACTTGATTTTGTTGGTGGTTGTTGGTGTTTTTAGGGTATTTTTTTTTTTTTTGTAGTACTTTAGTGTTAGTGTTTGATTGTTTGTATCATGTTTGTTAAAAAAAAAAAAGGTTCAATAAAGATATTGTGGAAAAAAAATAGTCAGAAATAGTAAAATCAAAAGTTAACAGACAATGGTCTGACAGTACAGGGTTATGAGGCAACACTACAAGATTTTCTGTTTCTATGCCATATGTCAGAACAAGGTCCAATGTATGGTGGAGGTAATGAGTAGAATTTCCTACTTTCTGAGAAAACCCAATGGCACTCACTATCTACATCCACATGTATATTAAAGTTCCCTACTATAATTATTCTATCAGATTTCAGCACTAAATCAGCTAAGAAATCAGCAAATTTGGATAAAAATTCTGAGTAGGTTGATGGGGGACGATAAACTATGGCAAATAAAATTGGGTTTAACCTAAAATTGCTAAAGTGCCCAATACTGAGGACCAGGCCCTCAAAGGAATTATAACATGTTTTTTGCTTTACATTAACTAGTAATTTGGAATGGTAAATTGTTGCTACTCCTCCTTCATGATCAGAACTTCTGGGATTTGGACAGTTTAAATAACCAGAGGGAGTTGATTCATTTAAACCAACATAATCCTCTTGCCCTAACCAAGTCTCTGTAAGGGATATTAAATCAATCTGATGATCAATTAAGAGATCATGGACTAACAGAGACTTGGGAGTTTGAGACCCACATTTAATTTTTAAATTATGAGGAAAATTGTAGACCTGCACCAGGCTGGCAAGACTGAATCTGCAATAGGTAAGCAGCTTGGTGTGAAGAAATCAACTGTGGGCTGCACGGTGGCGCAGTGGTTAGCACTGCGGCAGCACAGTTTACCCTTGGCCGGGGGATCATGGGGATCGTGGGTTCGATCCCAGCCCCCGACCAACAGTGATCTGTGTGGAGTTTGCATGTTCTCCCCGTGTTTGCGTGGGTTTACTCCGGGATTTCTCCGGTTTCCTCCCACATGCCAAAAACATGCAGGTTAGGTTAATTGGAGACTCTAAAGTGGCCCTAGGTGTGAATGTGTGTGTGAATGGTTAAGGGATAGCGTCGTATCGTGGCTGCTTCATCCATCCAGGTGGTGGATGACCCTCAATTTCCCCTCTGGGAATCAATAAAGTATACTAAATCTAAAAAAAAAATAAAAAAAATATTAGAAAATGGAAGACATATAAGACCACTGATAATCTCCCTCGATCTGGGGCTCCACGCAAGATCTCACCCCGTGGGGTCAAAATTATCAAGAGAACGGTGAACAAAAATCCCAGAACCACATGGGGGGACCTAGTGAATGACCTGCAGAGAGCTGGGACCAAAGTAACAAAGGCTACCATCAGTAACACACTACGCCGCCAGGGACTAAAATCCTGCAGTGCCAGACGTGTCCCCCTGCTTAAGCCAGTACATGTCCAGGCCCATCTGAAGTTTGCTAGAGAGCATATGGATGATCCAGAAGAGGATTGGGAGAATGTCATATGGTCAGATGAAACCAAAATAGAACTTTATTGTAAAAACTCAACTTGTCGTGTTTGAAGGAGAAAGAACACCATGCCTACTGTGAAGCATGGAGGTGGAAACATCATACTTTGGGGCTATTTTTCTGCAAAGGGACCAGGACGACTGATCCGTGTAAAGGAAAGAATGAATGGGGCCATGTATCATGAGATTTTGAGTGAAAACCTCCTTCCACCAGCAAGGGCATTGAAGATGAAACGTGGCTGGGTATTTCAGCATGACAATGATCCCAAACACACCCTGGCATCGAAGGAGTGGCTTCGTAAGAAGCATTTCAAGGTCCTGGAGTGGCCTAGCCAGTCTCCAGATCTCAACCCCATAGCAAATCTTTGGAGGGAGTTGAAAGTCTGTGTTGCCCAGTGACAGCCCCAAAACATCACTGCTCTAGAGGAGATCTGCATGGAGGAATGGGCCAAAATACCAGCAACAGTGTGTGAAAACCTTGTGAAAACTTACAGAAAACGTTTGACCTCTGTCATTGCCAACAAAGTGTATATAACAAAGTATTGAGATGAACTTTTGCTATTGACCAAATACTTATTTTACAGAGGAATTTACCAAATAATTCATTAAAAATCCTTCAATGTGATTTTCTGGATTTTTTTTCCTTATTTTGTCTCTCATAGTTGAGGTATACCTATGATGAAAATTGGAGACCTCTCTCATCTTTTAAGTGGGAGAACTTGCACAATTGGTGGCTGACTAAATACTTTTTTACCACACTGTAGATCCCGCTTAAGAATTCTTTTCCTCTGAACATGGGAAGGCTTGGACTACAAAGATGTCTTCACTTTATCCAAATCAACAACCAGAGGACATCACTTCAAAATTTATGTCTAGATGCAGACTTTAATATCCGGAAATATTTTTTCAGTCAACATGTCATTAACTATTGGAACTGATTACCTAAAGTAGTAGTGGAAGCAATGATGCTTCATTCATTTATTCAAGAATCATCTTGAAAAAAATTCTTAGAAGAGTGTGTGTGGGGGGGAGGGGGGCTGTACGTAAGTTTTTCTAAACTTTCTGCCCAAAACCAGAACCGTCATTGTAACATCATTTCAGCAGTGGATTCATGTAAGTTCATATTAGTTCAACATTTCACATTTGCATCATCGTTATACTTACGTATGACTGCATACCTGTTCATCCCACAAACATTATAGTGAAGTTTGCAGATGATACAACAGTACTTGAATCAGAATCAGAATCAGATTTATTGCCATTGTTCATGTAGTACACAAACTAGGAATTTGTCTCGGTGCAATGCTGCAACATTAAACTTGGAGTAGCACTAAAGATCAGAATAAAAAAAACTATGCATACAATAAAATATAGAATATGAATGAGTAATACTAATCTATGCAATTTTAAATATATTAACAATCAGCAGATATTGTGGAGTCCACATAGTGCAGTCGGTAGTGCAAAAGAAAACAGCGATAATTGTCATGAGTCCGGTTGAGCTGCTGTACATAGTGCACAAGAGTCTAAAGGCACTTTTCCACTAGCCCAGCCCAGCCCCGATTGAAAACCCGACTCTACTCACTTCGGTTCGGTTCGGCCTCAGTTGCTTTTCAACTACTGCAGGCACACCTGCTGGCACACCTGCTGTGGGTGGGATTTGTTGAACAGCAGGCGGCGCCACACCCTCGTGATGTGAAACACGTGACCGAATCCTCCACAACAAACAAAATGGCTGATGACGAGGAGAGAAGGAAGGAGGAAGGAGAGAGGAATGACTGTGACATGAAACTGGTTAAATCTATGGTGCTGACTTGTGCTCTGCACAATCTGTGTGAGAGTCATGGAGAGACGTTTGACACTACATTGGATGATGCAGTAGATGAACCAGTGGTGGCAGCGGCACAGAGAGCAGAGGAGCAGGGTGGTGATATTGTAGTGAACTCAATATAAGCACCCTACTTGGCTTGCCAAGGTTGACCCTATTGGCGACACAGGTAGAGTGCGGGACTCCGGAGCGGGAGGCATGAGTTTGAATCTGCTGGTGGGACGTCACCATGTCAAGCTGCACGTTACAATATAATACGAGATGCTGTGATGCAATACTTGCCTATTTTGTCCACATTTATGTGCATACATATTTCAAAAATGTTTTTTGTAAATAAAATGTTGTGCATGGTCCATCTACCTGTTGTCACGCCCTGAACGCTCTTTCTCTGCGTTCAGGTTGTCCAGTGTCGCTCCTGCTCCGGGGTAGTCCGTGCCGGGTCTTCCATGGCCCACTCTTTGACAGCGCCCAGCTGATTGCCAGCTGTCTGTTCAGCTGCGCTGGGACAGCTGTCTCCCATTCCCAATCATCTCCCCCATTTAAGCGAGCAGCTGAGAGTTACTCGTCGCTGCGACCTCGCTATGGGAAGACGTTCCTTGTGTTTCCCACGACTGTTAGCTCCTACGACTAGCTTCAGTCCGCCGTTACCTCGGCACTTCACCCAAAGTAAGTGTTGCGACTCGGCGTGTATTTTTCCCTCGCCGCCTCTCTAGCCTTTCTCCCTGGGTGGTATGTTACCCTTAGTTCTGTGTGTGTTTTAGCCCCACGTGGCTCTTTACTTTTCTGTTCGTTATTTAGTGTAGTATGTGCTTTGTTAATAAACTACACTAACTCACTGGTCGCCCTCGTATCTCCTTTCCTGGCTCGTGAGAGCCAGAGTTATGACAGTAGGTCGCAGCCATAGTGAGACGGCCGCGACCGTGAGTTGGCTGTAAGGACTCGACGCCTTTTTTTTCTCTTCCTCTGGGTACGGGCGAGCCAGTATCATGTCTCCCTCCAAGAGACTCATGCGGCACCCAGGCCACGATCTCTCGGAGACTCTGGACCTTGTGGATGGAACGTTGTTCACCACGGACCTCTACGATGCCCCCAGCGAGATACGCTGGCGCCTGGAGCTCGCCGAGGGTATGCTTAACTGCTTTTCTCGCTACTTCCTTCTCCCCGAGGTTAAGGCGAGGAGGGCAGACATCTCTGTGGCCTGGGAGAGGCTCCGTAGGCTGGAGGAGAACTCCGGCAGGAAGCCGAGGACAGGACGCCTTCGCTCCTCGCTTCGGAATCCCGCTCCTGCCGCCGATCCAGTCCAGGAGTTCGCCTCACCCAGGGGTGATCCCCAGGATAGAGTGACGTCAACCGGGTTTCCCCCGGAGAAGATGAGAGTGACAGCGATGCGCATTGCGGATCGAGTGGCAGCCGCTTCTTCCGCCGCCGTTCCCCCCGTAGCCATGAAGAACGTGATTGCGGCGGTCAGGCTGGTCGAGAAGAACCCGGAGCTGAACGATTATCCGGAATACGCTGACCTGTTGGCTTCACTCATCGCACAGGAGCGGCGTTTTCCCGACCTCACGTTCAGAAGACGTCGCTCCCAAATTCCCCACTCATCTCAGCGAGAGTCCCGTCCGGATCCCGCTCCAGGAAACCACACGAATTCCGCCTCCCAGCCTGCTGTTGCTCCCGTGTCTCGCCGAAGAAGTGAATCAGCTGCTCCCGCTCCTGGGCCCGCTCTCCCTGCTGTCCCGTCAGGTTTGGTCCCCCAGCTCTCCTCAGCTGTTTCACCCCCCTCTTCGTCATTCACTCCGGCCGCTGGGAGAAGCGCAAATTCATCTCCAGGTGTTCCAGGTCCCGATCCGGTGCGGGTAGCACCGCCTCATCTGTCCGGGGGGTTCCCCACTTCTATCCGGTTGGGAGAAGAGAGACTCGAGTCCCTTGTAGCGGGTTCCACCGGCCCTCCGGGAATCAGGCAAGTGTCCTTTCATTCTCCTCCCATTATGAGTGAATTGCCTTGTTTGATTCCTCTGGGAGGAGTTCAGGGTTCACAGTCCCCTGAGCTCTCTCCTCCCGCTGCAAAAACTAAATATGAACCTGCGTCCTCTGTGTCTCTTCCCCTTGAGTGTGCCCCGGTGCCAGGTGTACACCGCTGCGCGAGGAGGAGGCGGCCTGCGGCCCTGGAGGGTTTTGCCCCAGCCCCGCAGCCACGTTATGGGCAGAGGAGAAGGTCGAACTGCCTGTTGGAGCCAGCGCCGACGATTAAGCGTCCCCGGGTCTCCACGGAGGAATGGTTCGGCCCAGCAGAGTCCAGATCTCCTGCCTCCACGCCAGGTGGGCTGTCGACGCGGTCTTCGGCGTTTGGAGGTCGTTTGACTGTGGAAACCATCATGCCGGCTGCGGAGCCATTCGCAGTCGAGTTGGAGCCGGAGGACGGAGTCCTGCACGCTGAGCCCGGAGCATCGAAGTCCTGGATGGCGGTAGAACCCGAGATCAGGCAAGTGCTCTATTTTGTTTTTCTCTTCTCTATTCTGGAGCATTATTGCCTGTCTCTCGGGGGGGCGGGCCGGGTGCAGCCGTCTGCTGCGCTCGAGCCTGTTCCGCCGGGCTCTGCCGCTGCCGGTGATCCTGATCCCGGTTCCTTTTGTCCCTCTGAGCCTCTCCCCAGGGCCATCGGGAGTGCTGTCTCGGTCCAGCTGGAGTCCACCGGGAGTGTTTCGCCGGTCCAGCTGGAGTCCACCGGGAGTGTTTCGCCGGTCCAGCTGGAGTCCACCGGGAGTGTTTCGCCGGCCCGATCGGGGTCCACCGGGGGTGCTGCGCCGGTCCGGGTAACAGTTAGTGTGGGAGCTGGAGGATTGTGTTCGCCTGACATCAGGCTGACTTCGTCCCTTGCCTCCATCATTTCTCCTCCTGCCGCTGTTGGGGTTCCTCTCACCCGGGCCAGTTTCCCCCTACCCTTGTTGCCATTAGATGGCAGGCTAACTTTGCCCCTGGCCTCCATCTCTTCTCCCCCTACTACTGTGGGGTTTTTTCTCACCTGGGTCAGTTTCCTCCTGCCTTTTCCCTCAGGGAGGAAGCTGCACCAAGACTTCTCCCTCAGCTCTCCGTGGTCTGAGGTCACGGGACGACCGCCTGGGAAGCCATCTGGCTGGTTCGGTGATCTG
This sequence comes from Pholidichthys leucotaenia, assembly GCA_020510985.1. NCBI lineage: Eukaryota > Metazoa > Chordata > Actinopteri > Cichliformes > Pholidichthyidae > Pholidichthys > Pholidichthys leucotaenia. The sequence continues at coordinate 13,958,577 of CM035849.1, forward strand.
GGTCGGCCTCCGGAGAAACTGTGTCTCCTAGCCTGGGACTCGGGTAGGCCACCCGAACTGGTGTTGTGGTTCCTGGCCTGGTGGAGTTCGGGCCGCCCGCCGGACAAGCTCTCATCGCCTGCTCCACCTGCTGTCGTTCCTGACATTGTCTGACTGTATATAGCCTTGTATTTTGTATGCCCTCCATTATTTAGTTTCATTCAGGACATCAAGGAACTTTCTTTGCTAGAGTCCTTATTGTGATGTCATTTCAACGAAGAATTTTTCCTTAGACAATTTTCTATGTTTTACGGTCCCTGTATGGATCCTTATTTTAATCTGTCCTTTAAGTTGCTTCCGCCTCACATTGCCTGGCCTTATTCAGAATAGTTTGTTCTTCTGCATTTATATCCTCCTCCAGACTGTTTGATTTTCTGTGTTGCGTTAATTCATGTTTGAGGAGTTGATTTAGCGGCCTCAGGCTTTGTTTTTAGGTCTTGTGCCCGGTTTGTCCCTTTATACTTTCTGTTTTTGGCCGGGGTTACATGTGTAGTCTTCTGCAACTTTATGTTTACTGAGTTTTGTAGTCTTTTTGGTCGCCGGGACATGAGTTTTGCATTGTCCTCGCCCTGAGTTGTTGTGAACCTTTTTTTTTTCTCCATGATTATGTCGTTGTTTTTCTGCAGGTTGTTCTCCCCACCTCCTGTGGTCACCTGCACAGACCGTCTGGCCTCTGCAGAGGAGGGGGTGATGGTTTTCTTTTGTGTTTGAAATTATTGTGGTATCTGACCCTATACAGTATCTAGGTTTTTTTTTTCCTTCCCTGCCTCCTTTGTCTGGTCCCTCCCTTTCTCCCAGATCTGGCCCCCACCGCCCTCCCTGGTCTTCCCTCGGGGGGGGAGGGGTTAGCCCGCTCCAGGAGGCGCGGCTCGGGGGAGGAGTACTGTCACGCCCTGAACGCTCTTTCTCTGCGTTCAGGTTGTCCAGTGTCGCTCCTGCTCCGGGGTAGTCCGTGCCGGGTCTTCCATGGCCCACTCTTTGACAGCGCCCAGCTGATTGCCAGCTGTCTGTTCAGCTGCGCTGGGACAGCTGTCTCCCATTCCCAATCATCTCCCCCATTTAAGCGAGCAGCCGAGAGTTACTCGTCGCTGCGACCTCGCTATGGGAAGACGTTCCTTGTGTTTCCCACGACTGTTAGCTCCTACGACTAGCTTCAGTCCGCCGTTACCTCGGCGCTTCACCCAAAGTAAGTGTTGCGACTCGACGTGTATTTTTCCCTCGCCGCCTCTCTAGCCTTTCTCCCTGGGTGGTATGTTACCCTTAGTTCTGTGTGTGTTTTAGCCCCACGTGGCTCTTTACTTTTCTGTTCGTTATTTAGTGTAGTGTGTGCTTTGTTAATAAACTACGCTAACTCACTGGTCGCCCTCGTATCTCCTTTCCTGGCTCGTGAGAGCCAGAGTTATGACACCTGTCCTCTTGTTCATAACGCTTATCTGTTAAGAAGGTGCGAAGCCATCAGCCTAATGATGAGTCCACACTTCTGTTGGGATAATTGCTCACGCTGAGCGCTCTGACAGCCCCGTACGCTGTGGGGGTCACACACGACGTGTTCCTCCCCACACTCTCAATTTGTTTTCCCGTATATTTTTCTCTTTGCCGTACAGAAATGGCAATACGCCAGTATTTGCTAAAATTGCATTTTCCCCGTATTAAAATACGGCGAAACCGTATCACTTGACAGGTACGTAATTACATGCAGAAACATCGCACAGGCCATCTTCACAAAAATCCAGCTCGACAAGCCACTTTTGCTTAGGTGGAAATGCAAATTGAACTATAAATCATGTGCTGATACATGTCATATTTTCCCATGTAAAGGTCTCCCACTTTTACTTACAAATTGATTTTTAATTTTTGGGAAAAGGGAATATAAATTTTGCACTTGTTGGTAACAACAGTTGTGTGCAACAAAAACACAGTTGTGTCTCCTTGTCCGATTTGTCTACTGTTATTAGTGCCAAATTTTTGCTAGATTCCTTCTTAATTTATTAAATTTTGACTGGTGATGCAACATTCAACTTACACATACTTACCTTTAGCAGTGTCTACAAGTTCAAGCACACCTGTACAACTGCTTATAACCTAAAAAAATGTACCCATTCAAGAGAAATGGATTCAGCATTGCAAATTTGTTTAAAATAAAAAAAAAACTACCAAGACATTACGTTTCGTTGTGTTGTTAAAAATTAAATTACCATTAGAAGGCTATACACCTGACCTGATGAACAGCAGCATGTGGAGTGAACAGAGAATGGAATGTGTATGTAATTATTGGCTTTTCTCATACGGTGTCATAACAGATAAACCAGACTTTTGATGCAAACAATACAATTTTATTCCAGAAGCAAAATTTACAAACAAAAAAACAGACTGGGCGATGACATCTCTGCGAGCTCTTCCCTTTGTAACGCAGCATCCTGCTCCAGGGCTTCACGCGCATCTGCCCGCACATCTGCGGCCACCTGTCGCAAATGCTGCATGTACTCCTGATTCTTGCCGCTGGTCATGTTGCCGTTCCAAGAGCCGCATCTCTTCGTCATGCATGTTGACCATCGCTAATGTAAGGTCAGCGATGGGAGTTGTCTGTTTTCTGCTTGCCTAGATGGAAAGACAGAAAGGCATGGTCGTTAAAGCTGGATCACTACATATATTATGGAATTACACAGGTGAAAGTCTGTGGTGGAATGTCACTATTATATTATGCTTCATTGCTGTATATAAGCTGAACTGTCATGTTGCTGCCCCTCAGTAGAGCAGATTTTGCAACACGTAGGGTGCTGTCTTTGGCTGCAGCCCCCCTGCAAATCTAAAAAGGATTAAGATTAAGAATATGGATGGATGGATGGGTAATGTTTAAAACAGTTGCTTGTAGTGTGGCCGCAGAAATCTGAATGGGTTAATACAGTCAGCTGACGCGAAGCATTTCAATGAAGCATGTTGATTTCAACGGCAGTTCATGCGCTTTAGTTGTTTTTATAAAACAGGAATTACAGCACTTCAATCACCACACCTAAAAATGGTTGTGGAACACCGATAAGTGAAGACCAAAGAATAAACTTTTTGCACATTTAAAAAGACATTTTCAATTAATTAATATGCAGCTACAGGAAATTGCATTAATCTATTTGGTACATAACTTGTTAGGCTGCAGCCCCCCCGCGACCTGTAAAGGATTAAGCGGTAGAAGATGGATGGATGGATGGATGGATTTTCTACCCTGGTTTCCGCTGCTGGACCTGTTTCAACCAAAAAAAAAAAAAATTGTAGTTATTGTGCCTTACCGGCACTTGAACGTGATCCAGATGGGGCTGGTGATGTGGAGTCGATCCAGCTGGCGCTCAGCCAGACGCACACGCAGACGCAGCGCCAGGAGAGTCCGCTGTGTCTGTCCACTGAGGTGGACCCCTGTAATATGAACTGCGATTCTAGAAAGAAAATGCACGCAATTTAAAACTTAACACCAAAGTGCAACATGTACACAACACTCTCAAGTTTTTAACCGGAATACAATAAGCGTAATTCAGCGTTTTGTCCGCGCTAATACTTAACACAAAGCAAGCGTGAATCTGCAGTTGGCTGCAAAACAATAGGAAAGCCTCAGTAACAACCATTATCCACAATCTAACAACCTTCCTATTTCTTAAAAACAGTGAGCTTGGCACAGAAAGGATAAAGTGGCGAAAAGATGTGCAATATCAAAACAACACTCACCATCCACGGTTTCCAAGGCCGTGACTGTGACCGTGACAGTGACGTGTCGAGCCCAATGTCTCTCAGCGAACCACTTCCACTCCTTCCGATCCACTGAACTTGGAGCATTGTGGTCCTTCACTGCTCGGTAATCACTTTTAAGCTTTTTCAGCTTCTCCCGACACTGTTTGGCAGTACGGATGTGCCCTTGGGAAGCTATCTGCTCGGACACCTGCATTTCGAGTAGATCCGTCCAACTCGCGCTGGATGCAATCGTCGCCTAGTATAGAAAGAAAATTGCGCACCTCCTAATATATAATATTAGGAGTATATTATTATATAAGTATATTATACAGTATATTAATATAATATACCGTATTAAAGGGGCGCACTCTGTTCACTGGCTGAACAATTACAAATGGCGGTCGTGGAGTAAATTCAGCAGAAAAAGTCGCTTTCATGACGTTACGACCTGACCAATCAGCGGCGACCAGTCTCTTAAAGTCATATCACAGCCATACTCAGCTCGGTTAGACCCTGCCCTGGATCAGGTACGAAAAAAGTAACTGCTAACCAGTGCTGGGGCTGATGGAAAAGCACCTAAAGCGGGCTGAGTTGTGCGGTGTAGGGCTAAGTGAGGCTAGTGGAAAAGCGCCTTAATAGTCACTTAGTGTTCAGCAGTCTGATGGCAGAGGGGAAGAAGCTGTTCATGAAACGGGAGGTTTTAGTCTGAATGGACCGAAGTCTTCTACCTGAGGGGAGGGGGGCAAACAGTACGTGTCCAGGGTGTGAGGGGTCGGCTATGATCCGGCCTGCACGCCTCCGGGTCCTGGAGATGTACAGGTCCTGGAGGGATGGGAGCTTGCAGCCGATCACCTTCTCAGCAGCGCGCACGACATGCTGCAGTCTAAGTCTGTCCCTGGCAGTGGCTCCTGCATACCCCACGGTTATGGAGGTGGTGAGGATGGACTCGATGATGGCCGTGTAGAACTGCACCAACATCTTGGTGGGTAGCTTGAGCTTCCTCAGCTGCCGCAGGAAGAACATCCTCTGCTGGGCCTTTTTGATGAGGGAGCAGATGGTCAGCTCCCACTTGAGGTCACGGGTGATGGTGGTGCCCAGGAAGCGGAAGGAATCTGCAGTGGTGATGGGATAGTCTGTGAGGGTAAGGGGGGGCAGAGGGGCTGTGACTTTCCTGAAGTCCGCAATCATCTCCACTGTCTTCAGAGCGTTCAGCTACAGGTTATTGTGGCTGCACCAGGACGCCAGCTGGGCCACCTCTCTCCTGTAGACGGACTCGTTGCCTTTGGAAATGAGCCCGATGAGGGTGGTGTCGTCCGCAAACTTGATCAGCTTGACAGACTGGTGGCTGGAGGTGCAGGAGTTGGTGTATAGGGAGAAGAGTAGGGGGGAAAGTACACATCCCTGGGGTGATCCGGTGCTGATGCTAACAGAGTCTGAGACAGACTTTCCCAGCCACACATGCTGCCTTCGGTCCGTCAGGAAGTCGGTGATCCACTTGCAGAGGGAGTCAGGCACGTTGAGCAGGGACAGCTTGTCCTGGAGCAGAGCGGGGCGGATGGTGTTGAATGCAGAGCAGAAGTCCACAAACAGGATCCTGGCGTAGGTTCCCGGGGAGTCCAGGTGCTGCAGGATGGAGTGGAGGGCCAGGTTGACTGCGTCGTCCACAGACCTGTTGGCTCTGTAGGCAAACTGCAGCGGGTCCAGGAGGGGATCGCTACAGGTCTGTAGTCGTTAAGTCCAATCCAGTGATCCGTGGCTTCTTGGGGACAGGGATGATGGTAGAGGTTTTGAGGCAGGTCGGCACGTGGCATAACTTCAGGGAGGTGTTAAAAATGTCTGTGAAGACAGGAGTCAGCTCTTCCGCACAGTGTCTCAGGGTGGAGGGAGAAACGCCGTCTGGACTGGGGACCTTGCGCGGATTCAGTCTGGAGAACTGTCTGTGCACGTCCTGCTCACTGATGGTAAGGGCAGGGGGGGAGGAGGGGGGCCGCCTTTGATGAAGTGGAGACCATGGAGGCAGTGGCACTGTGGGGAGGGGGGGAGATGGACACAGCTGACGAGGTGTCAAAACGGGCATAATGTTGGGACAGCCTTTGACAAAGGGCTTTGTCATCCTGACCTTTAGAAGCCTGAAGCCGATAGTTGGTGATTTCAGTCCTCTCCACACAGAAGCAGAGTCGTTAGCAGTGAACTGTTGCTGGAGTCTCTCAGAATACACAGATTTAGCTCTCCTCAGCTCTCTGCTAAACCGGTATTTGACCTCCCTGTAGCAGTCCCTGTCTCCACTTTTCAACGCTGCTTCCTTCTCCTTCCTGATCTGTCTGAGCTTAGCTGTAAACCAGGGCTTGTCATTGGAGTAACTCACCCTGGTGCGCAATGGAAGAATGCTCTCCTCACAAAAGTGGATATATGAGTTCACAGTGTCCGTGTACTCATCCAGATCATGCGTGGCTCCTTTAAACATGCCCCAGTCAGTTATTTCCATGCACGTGCGCAGCTTCTCCCCAGCATCACTGGTCCATTTCTTTGTAGTGCTCACAACAGGTTTTGTGAGCTTCAGTCTCTGTCTGTATGTGGGAATCAGGTGGACCATCACGTGATCAGATAGTCCGAGCGCAGCACGGGGAACAGCGCGATATGCGTTCTTAACTGTAGTGTAACAGTGATACTTGGGCTCATATCAGGAGGAGATGAGTCTGGATAAAGAGATGAGGTCCAGAAACTGGTGAGATGTTGCTCAGACAATAATCTGCTATTGAATACAAAAAAGAACTCATTGATTTTGGGAAGCATAGCATTGAGCCGCCTCCTCTATATATAGGCAAGGAGCGTGTGGAGAGGGTGGTGGCTTTTAAGTTTCTGGGTGTTCATATTTCTCACAACCTTACCTGGGCAGTTAACACCATAGCTACGATAAAGAAGGCTCAACAACGCCTACACTTTTTGAGGCTCCTCAAGGGGAATGGCCTGAATGCACAGTTGCTGGTTTTATTTTATCGCTCTGCTATTGAGAGCATTTTGTCATATAGCATCACGGTTTGGTATGAGGGCTGTTCAGCCGCAGACCGCAAAGCCTTGCAGAGAGTGATCAAAACTGCGCAAAAAAAATCATTGGCTGTTCTCTCCCTTCTCTAGAAGAGGTTTCCAGGTCTCGGTACCTCAGCAGAGGCCACTATGTTGGCTACTGCCATTATTACTGCCGCCAAGGAGGTTATCAATGGGATGATTCATGTCTTTATACGGGTCAACATATATTAAGCTATGATGTATATAGGTTTTATAGTCATGTTAGTTTTACTTTCCATGGGTAATCCCTTTGTCTGTCATGTGCGTTTCTGTTGTTTGGTTGTCAACTGTCATGTTGCTGTTACACTGTAATTTCCCAGTTTGGGATCAATAAAGTACATCTATCTATCTATCTATCTATCTATCTATCTATCTATCTATCTATCTATCTATCTATCTATCCATTTTTTACCGGGGTTTGTCTGTTTGTTTGTCTGTTACCAACATAACTCAAAAAGTTATAAACGGATTTTGATGAAATTTTCAGGACATGTCCGAAATGGGACAAGGAAGAAATGATTAGATTTTGGGAGTGATCTGGATCACTCTCTAGATCCACAAATTTTTTAAATGATCATTGTGAGATAGGGCCATTTTTAGCACATGTGTATATAACTTCACAATAAATGGTCAGGACGGTTGCCAAAAAAAAGTACAGGATAAGATCCCAATAGGTTCTAGGAAATATCAAAGACTGATCCAGATCCTGCAAAAAATCCAGATACTGTGATCCAGAACAAGAAATAGTAGGGGATCTTTGGAATTTTCATTACTGTAAGGTAACAAATTAAGATATAAACATACAACAAACACCAAAATATAGCCAAGACACTGAGAAATCAGTAATGTGCCTATGGATTCGTTGTATCTTCAAAAGCTATGGAGCTATATCAAGAAGAAAACCGCCATTACGGAAAAAGTGATTTTTGTCAATAACTACTGAACTAATAAAGATATCAATGTCAATCCTATTGCTAAAGGTATGTTTTCATGGTCAAGGAATCTGAAAATATAGATACAATAAATGTAGGACTATTATATTTGGGGAAAATCCCAATATTAGGAGGAACTGAGGTACTTGGAGGAGGTCTGCGCTCTCCGAGTGCTTTTCTAGTTAAGAATTGCACTCATCCAGGTCATGATTTCTTTCACTTGCTCCCCTCAGGAAAGCGGTACAGATCCCATAAAACCCAGACTACCAGGTTTAATCATAGTTTTTTTTGGGTTTTTTTTCCCCAACAGCAGTATGCATTTTGAACAGATTTATGTAACACATACAGACTGCTGATGTTATTGTAGGTTATTTTGTGGCAATAACCTTGTGTATAAGCTGGTCTTATTTATCGCTCAGTATGTTTTTATTATTGCTATGTACTGTACATACTATATTTAACTTTTTAGGTATTATTGTTTTAAGCATTTTTTTATTGTTGTAATTATGAGAATGTTAAATGCATGAGTAAACTGTGAGTGTGATGGTTTGTTTTAGGGAGAAGTATCTCAATTTCGTTGTATTGTTTTTTTTTTTAGCAATGGAATGACAAAAAAGGCACTTTGACTTTGACTTTCGTCAGCTGTCAGCCAGCAGAAAAACATGAGAAATAAACATGAATGAATGAATGAATGAATGAATGAATCTTTATTTCGGATAGATTAAAAGTACAGATTAAAAGAAACTGAATAATATAACAAAGGGGGAAAGAAAATCCAACAAGGTCAAAGTAGACAGTAACTCCTCTGATTATACATGATCGAATGTAGACTAGGAAATAATCACAAATGAAGCAAGACATCGTCAAAACAGCTGAAAACACAACCAGAGCAAATAAAAGACGGTATAACAACTAAAAAAGGCACAAAGAAATCTTATGAAGAAAATGATGATTAACTAGTTCATAAAAAGGAAAATTTGTGTTACTCTAAAAAAAAAAAAAAGACGACTAAGGAAAATATAAATTATTTGATGGTCTGAAAGCAGTTTGAAGATTTTTGGTTTATTGAACTTATACCAAAAATGTTCTGAAGAATTAAATTTAATTTGGACAACAGACCTTCAGCACAGCAGAGAGCAGATTGTGCCCTCTGGTGGTAACAGGCTTCAAGGCACCAACCTTGGTTCAGATGGAGGTGCTGGATTCTATTGAGAGAAAGGGAAAGACAGGCTTTGCATCAGCACGGTACGGGCCTACTCTTTGGGATCACAACCGTAGAAGCTGGATCCTCATCACGTTGGGCGATGTCTGTTTATGCACAGAGAAAGGAAGGTTGGCCAGGTTGTCAGATTCCAGATAATATTTGTTTATCGTTCAAAGTCTGATTAGAACATCAAACTTGATAAATAAAAAACAAACAAACCACAAATCTATTTCTTCCGATGTGTTGTGTTCGGAAAAAAGTTGACTTAAGCTTGGTGAAGATCAAACAAAATCTGCTTAGCGTGGTAATTTAAGAAAAAGTATACTGCTCAAAAAAATAAAGGGAACACTGTCCCTCAATCAAACTGTCCACTTAGGAAGCAACACTGACTGACAATCAATTTCACATGCTGCTGTGTGATTTTGTTGTCAGCACATTCAACTATGTAAAGAACAAAGTATTTAATGAGAATATTTCATTCATTCAGATCTAGGATGTGTTCTTTAGCGTTCCCTTTATTTTTTTGAGCAGTATATAATAGGACAAGGTGAATTTTAAAGGAAAAAAGAAAAAAGTTATGCAGAGCATACACTCCGGGCCTGCTTAGAAGGGAGAGGGGGGCAGAAACCCGACTTTTCCCAAACTTCTTCAAGACCCAACTCCCAAATGGCAACCAGGGAGAAAAAGGGAAAGTTTTCCCACTGGTAAGGTGGGGCAGGATGACCCAGGAGATTTTATGGATGTTGTGTCCATAATGACAGTAAGGAGGGCGAGGCCAAATGCAGTTTAACACAGTTTATTATATAACTTACTGAGAACACCCACAGTGGAAAAACAGCACCCTGTCCAGCAGTCCACGGCAACAGAGGAAGTGCTCCTCCCCGCCACTGTTCTTATACCATGGTCGATGTCACCACCGGAAGGATGGAGCGCCAACCCCCTCTATTCCCCAGTAGATCCCCAGGCCGCCATCTTACCACTGTTTTCCATATGAAACACCCCCACCCTCCCCCTTAGAAAAGTGCAAGCACACAAATTAACCCACCCAGAAAATATTATATACAAAACCAATTAATAACCCATCCATTCACACAACAAAAGCTGGGGAGGCCGGGTAAACTACCGGTGCCCCCACATGGCCAGGCGGATTAATCTGCTGCCAACTGTCCACAGAATCCAATTTAGAATACACATGTGCACTCTTCTTTCTTTGTTTTTTTTTTTTTTTTTTTTAACAACACACACAGGTTAAACAGTCAAACCTCCCCTCAGATCATAGCCATAATAGCAAAACAATAGTGGGGAACTACCCGTAATAATAACTAATTTACATAATGACTTGTGGCCTAAATACTATATGGTCCAATTACATATAACAGGCCCACATTCACCTCATTAAATTGTGGTCAGGCTCCCCCCAGGATTGCCATCTCATGGTTCCTGACTGGACTGCCTCCATTTCCCTCTGTCCGGGCACTGGCTGTGCCGGCTCCTCTTCTCCTGCACCCGACACAGCTCGTTAGGGTGCCTCCACATGCTGTCCGACAAACTCACATATTTGTCGTCATCCCGGGTCTCTCTCACCCGGAGCCATCTCCTCTGGGACGTACAACCACAACTTTCATCGCTCCTTCTTGACCAAGCTCCTACCCTTGGGTGAACCATATCACCGACACTCAGGGGAGCTCCAGGTCCTTGTGGATCTTTAGTCCGTGGGGAGGCCTCTTTTCTAGAACTGGACCTGCCTCCAGTCTGACCCAAGGCCCTTTTTGCAGGCCTTTGCCTCATGCGTCTCGGCTGTGCATCCATTGGTCCAACCCCGGAATGCTTCAGTGCTGCTGTCCTGGGGCCGCCCTCCAACCCAGGGGCCCCGCCGAGCCGTCCATCCCGAGGAGGTGCTTCCCGACTCCTCTGGTTGCTGCTGTCCCTTAAATCCTCCACTCGGATTCCCACACCATACCGTCGTCCTCTACTACTGGCAGGGGTCAACTCAACAGTCCACTGCCCGACCACTCCTCACTGGTGTCGCCCATGATGGAAGAACCCAGTCCGTAAAATATGTCACATCCCATGATGCTGGCTCCCACAGATGTTACCGCCACCATCACGTTCGTCATACTCCTCGACTTATATTCAGTGATCATGACCAGGTATCCTACCACTGCGATCCTGTTTCGTCCATACCTGTAGAACAGGGCCGATGTCTTCTGGATGTGGTATCGGGGAAACAGGCTCCTCATTGTCTGCCAGTTAGTCACCGTAGCCACCGCTCCTGTGTCTACCAGCATCGATACTTCCACACCATCCAGCCATATCATGCAGTAAACTCTCCCATCTGACTCTTGTGACACCATGTGGACAATGATGGGAACCAACATGGTGGTGTTCGCTGCCTTTCCATGCTCCCCATGTTCAAAATTTCGGCAGGACCTTGCGACGTGGTGCAGCAAGCCACATCTGCCACAGCGCTTGCCCCTTGCTGGACACTCTCTGGACCTATATTTATGTTGAGCGGACCCACAGCCGAAACATTTCAGCATGTCCAGGGTGGACCTGATTCGCACCATGGAGGCAAATTCTTCATCCTCGACGTCCCTACCAACAGGGTCCGCTATCGACGCCTTAACCCAAGGCTCAGCTGTAGTTGAAGAGGACCCTCCCCTGAGGTCCCTTGCCACATCACCAGCCGCTTCTCCTGTTGTGCTATCTTGAGCACAATGGTCAGTGAAAATTTTCCCTGATGAGTCAGAAGCCATGACCGGGTTGTTGAAATGCAGGCACCCATCACCAGCTGGTCACAAACCATCTCATCATGGAGGCTCCCGAACTTGAACTCAGCCACTATTTGCTTGTAGATCCATCACAAAGTCCAACCCTGACTCCAACTCACTGGGGGTGCTGTCGGAGCCTAATGCACCACATGATGATGCTCTCTGGTGCATCAAAATAGCACACCATTAGCTCCACTACACCCTCGAAGCTAATGGCACCTCCAAGCATTCTGAGAATATTCTGGCCTTCCATGTCCAACATGTGTACCAAAATAGCTCTCATCCGAACCTTTCCCAGCTCACCGAGGTTGAGAGCCACCAAGAAGTTCTCAAAAGGGGAGAACCACCTAGGCCAGGGGATCCAGGGGGCTCCAGAAATGGCCGAAGCACCGTCCCTGTATGCTCCATAAATGCCTTCTCCTCATCCCCAAATGTTGGGTCTATAATGACAGTAAGGAGGGCGAGGCCAAATGCAGTTTAACACAAATTCTTATATAACTTACTGAGAACACCCACAGTGGAATAACAACACCCTGTCTAGCAGTCCACGGCGACAGAGAAAGTGCTCCCCCCGTTGCTCTTATTCCCTGGTCAACGTCACCACTGGAAGGATGGAGTGCCTATCCCCTCTATTCCCCGGTAGATCCCCGGGCTGCCATCTTACCACTGTTTTCCATATGTAACAATGACAACTAAGCTTGACCAATTTCATTCAAAGATCAGGATTGGATCTGGCCAGTAACATCAACTTTTGACCATTTACACTGAGTTTCTTTCTTTCTGCAGAGGTTGTACAATTGACCAAGCCACCAACAGTTTGTTTGGTGGATTGGTGAACATCAGTTGTGGTAACGTATCGTCACTTCCTGTATTGCTGTCTGTCTGTGTGGTTTAGTCTCCTCACTCTCCTGAGGATTTTGCTTTTAATTGTATTTTAACCACTTTTTTCCATCTACCGTTAGTTCTCATTTCTGTTTATCAAGCCTCTTGCACCTGTGTGCGCACTCAGTGTCACCTAATCACCCTCTTTAGACTTCTGTTCACCTTTCATCGGTGTTTTTGTTAGCTTCGGGTTAGCCACTAGCTATGGCTACTAGCTCTCCTTCCTCTCCTCCTCTGGTGTGCTCTCTCCGTCAGATGTTTAGATACACCTCTGCCCCTTTTAGTGATAAAGGTAAATGTAATAAATCTTGTCTTTTTGAGGCGCTCGAGGCGAGGTTGTCTGATTTGGAATCCCGGCTCCGCTGCACTGAAACACCGTCTACGCCAGTTACTCTTGACGGATGTCCCCTAGCTGCAGCGGAGCTCGCTAGCATAGGATGACCCGTTAGCGGTCCTCCAGTCCTCCTCAGTAGCGAGGAGACTGAGTGGGTGATGGTAAGAAGGAAGACTAGCCGCAAAGCCCCGGTTAACCACCAACCTGTTGACGTTTTTAATCGTTTTTCCCAGCTCAGCGACACACCCGCTGAGGTTAAAAAACTCTGATCATTGGCGACTCTGTAGTCAGAAACATGAACCTAGAGACTCCAGCGGCCATAGTCAAATGCATTCCTGGGGCCAGAACAGGAGACATCAAGTCAAATTTGAAAATGCTGGCTAAAAGTAACTGTAAATACTCCACAATTGTTATTCACGCTGGCATTAATGACATCCATCTCCGGCAGTCAGAAGGTACGAAACTTAATGTAGAATCGGTGTGTGACTTTGCCAAAACAATGTCTGCCTCTAATATTCTCTGGGCCCCTCCCCAATCTGACCAGCGATGACATGTTTAGCCGCTCGTCATCCTTCAACCGCAGTCTGTCTGTGTGGTGTCCTGCAAACAATGTGGGCTACATTGACATTTGGAGCTCATTTTGGGGAAAACCTGGTCTTATGAGACGAGACAGCGTCCATCCCACTTTGGATGGTGCGTCTCATTTATCTAACAATCTGGCATCTTTTTTTATCCAAATTTCCCAAATCTTGACAACTCAGAGTTGGGACCAGGAGGAGTCCAGCCGCCACCCCTAAACTTAGCCCCTGTCTTCCCCATCAGAGAATCATTGTCTGCTCCCTCCAAAGTAAATAAAAATATAATGTATAAGGATCCCAAAGTGATTAAACAAAAAGTTGGTAAAACTCAAATTAAATAAGAAGCCTCTAAAGTGAATGATTTGGCCTCTGTTCCTCCTTATAATTTAAAAATTAAATGTGGTTTGTTAAATATTAGGTGTCTAACTCCCAAGTCTCTGCTAGTCCATGATCTGTTAATTGATCATCAGATTGATTTAATTTCCCTTACAGAGACTTGGTTAGGACAAGAAGATGATGTTGGTTTAAATGAATCAACTCCTTCTGGTTATTTAAACTGTCAAAATCCCAGAAGTTCTGGTCGTGGAGGAGGAGTAGCAACAATTTACTGTTCCAAATTACTAGTTAATATAAAGCAAAAAACATGTTATAATTCCTTTGAGGGCCTGGTCCTCAGTATTGGGCACTTTAGCAATTTTAGGCTAAACCCAATTTTATTTGCCATAGTTTATCGTCCTCCATCAACCTACTTGGAATTTTTATCCGAATTTGCTGAATTCTTAGCAGATTTAGTGCTGAAATTAGATAGAATAATTACAGTAGGGGACTTTAATATACATGTAGATGTAGATAGCGACTGCCTTAATGTGGCATTTAATTCAATATTAGACTCAATAGGGTTTTCTCAGAAAGTAGGAAATTCTACTCACTATCTCCACCATACGTTGGACCTTGTTCTGATATATGGCATAGAAATAGAAAACCTGGTAGTGTCTCCTCATAACCCTGTACTGTCAGACCATTGTCTGTTAACCTTTGATTTTACTATTTCTGACTATTTGGCTTCTCAAGAAAAATATTACTACAGTAGATGCCTCTCAGATGATGCTGTTACCAAATTTATGCAGATTGTTTCCTCTATGCCATGTGTCAACACAACGGAAATAAGCTATAGACAGCTTGCTCCTTCTGCAGTTGATAGCATGGTAGATAGTGTTACAGCTTCTCTGCATCAGACCCTAGACTTGGTGGCCCCCTTAAAAAAGAAAATGTCTAATCAGAGATTTTTTTTTTTTTTTTGTTTTGTTACTTCTTTGTACCCGTAGGTAGATTTGTTTTGCAGTCTGGTGACTTTCAAGGTTGTCATAGCCAGGAGCGGCACTGGGGTTAAGATCCCAGTGCTCATAAAATGCTCCTTATGGCGTGCGTCTCGAAAAGCCTCTGACAACTAAGTCCAACTCCTAGCCTGCCCGTGTGGTTTAGTCTCTAAGCCCGGCGGAACTGCTTTTACTAATAGGAGAAGGGGCGAGGGCGGATCTCTGGCGCCTTAAAACCAGATGCCTCGGGTAGATGGTGGCTCGTCAACCTGGGAAGGTAGCCCATCTAGGGGAAGGTAAACCCTGATTTCAAACCTCCGCTGCCTTGCGGCACACCCGGTCACGGGAAAGGCTTCGGGAGTCAACCCTGAGGAAAAATCCGGAGTCGGAGCCCCTAAGGCAGTTCTCTGTTGTGCTCAACATCGTTCTGGCAGCTCCTGCGACGGCGCTGGTGCCAAACTATAGCAGCCCTGCTGTTCCTTTGGATTCATCAGTGACGTGGAGAGGGGGAACATGCTGCATGGGTAACATCTTGTCCTCCATATCTTCCTGCCCAGGCTTGAATCCTACCAACGCCCAACGCTGGAAGGTAGAACACTGGTGCGCATCGGCCTGTTCAGCCACAGGCGGTGCTGTTCCAGCAGAGCAGATGTTTAGGATTCTCTTCCATGGTCATCATAGACCGACGGAGGCTGACGGGATACTGGTGACTTCTGTATTTACAAGCCACCAGCTGCCAGTCGGTGCGTGCGCGAGCGCCCCATATTCCTAGCCTGCATGTTTTTAGCATATGGGAGGAAACCGGAGAAATCCCGGAGTAAACCCACGCAACACGGGGAGAACATGCAAACTCCACACAGATCACTGTTGGTCGGGGGCTGGGATCGAACCCACCATCTCACGATCCCCCGGCCAATGGTAAACTGTGCTGCTGCAGTGCTAACCACTGCGCCACCGTGCAGCCCTAAATCCTTGGTTCAACACAGAAACTCATAGCTTAAAACAGAAGACTCGTCAATTAGAAAGAAAATGGCACTCCACTAATTTAGATGAAATCTATTTAGCTTGGAGAAATCATCTTTTAATTTATAAAAAATCTCTTAAAAAAGCTAGAACGAGTTATTATTCTGCATTAATAGAAGAGAACAAGAATAATCCCAGGTTTCTTTTCAGCACTCTAGCCAGGTTGACAAAGAGTCAGGACTCTGTCAATCCTAGCATTCCCTTAGAGTTTACTAGTCAGGACTTTATGAACTTTAAGAATAAAATTTCATCCATTACAGATAAAATCAATCAGATTCTTCTCACCTTTAACTTAAATACAGTAACTACTACAACTCCTTCAACTGATATCTGTCTTGATGAGTTTGCTCCAATTGACCTTTTAGAGTTAGACAAAATAGTTTCCTCATCCAAGCCTTCAACTTGTCTTTTAGACCCTATTCCTACAAGGTTATTTACAGAAGTCTTCCCACTTACTGGTAGCATTATTCTTCATATAATCAATTCTTCATTAACTTTAGACCATGTACCGCAGGCTTTTTAAAAGGCTGTAATTAAACCCTTACTCAAAAAAACAATGCTTGATGCAGGAGCTTTAGCTAACTATAGACCAATCTCTAATCTCCCTTTCATTTGAAAAATCTTAGAGTTTCCCTGCAGGGAAATGGTTTACTTGAAGAGTTTCAATCTGGGTTTAGAATCCATCATAGTACTGAAACAGCCTTAGCGAAGGTCACTAACGACCTCCTCATCGCATCTGACAGTGGACTTGTTTCTGTACTTGTCCTTTTAGACCTTAGTGCAGCTTTGATACTATCAAAGCTTTGATACTTTGAAAGCTTTGATACTATTGATCATAATATCTACTTGATAGATTAGAACACTATGTTGGACTTAATGAAACTTTGTTGCACTGGTTTAGATCTTATTTATCTGCTAGGTTCCAGTTTGTTCATGTCAGTAATGAGTTTTCTTTCAACTCAAAGCTCAGTCATGGAGTTCCACAGTGATCTGTGCTAGGCCCAACTCTTTTTAGTTTTTATATGCTTCCATTAGGCAACATTATTAGAAAGCACTTTATACATTTTCATTGTGATGCAGATGACACACAATTATACCTGTCAATGAAGCCAGATGATAGTAATCAATTAGCCAAGTTAGAAGCCTGTCTTAAGGAAATCAAAGCTTGGATGACTTGTAATTTCCTGCTATTAAATTCAGATAAGACTGAAGTCATTCTTGTTTGTCCAAAAAACTTTAGAAATACCTTTCCAAATCAAGCTTTCAGTTTGGATGTGGTTACTCTTTCTCTTAATAGCTCTGTGAGGAACCTTGGAATTATTTTTGATCAAGATCTGTCTTTCAATTCACATATTAATTTTGTTTCTAAAACTGCCTTCTATCATTTGCATAATATTGCCAAGATTAGGAGCATCTTGTCTCAGAGTGATGCTGAGAAACTGATCCACGCTTTTGTTAGCTTGAGATTAGATCATTGTAATTCTTTATTATCAGGCTGTCCTAAAACATCTTTAAAAAGTCTTCAGCTGATCCAAAATGCTACAGCAAGAGTTTTAACAGGTACTAGAAAGAGAGATCATATCTCTCCGGTTCTGGCCTCCCTTCATTGGCTTCCCATAGAGTTTAGAATTAAGTTTAAAATCCTTCTTCTTACTTACAAAGCTCTAAACAACCAGGCCCCTTTTTATTTAAAAGATCTGATACTACCATATTATCCTAACAGAGGTTCAGGTTCAGGTTACTTTATTTGTACCCGTAGGTAGATTTGTTTTGCAATCAGGTGACATCCATATTTACAAACCAAAATTACATTCAACATAAACACAAACCCAAGCACACATGAAGACGACTATAAACATGATAAAAATACTCAAGGCTCCACCAATCAGGACATAAGACAAAGAGATGAGAGAAAAACAGAGATAAGAGAGAAGGGTCATATTAAAAAGTTAAAGACTAGTCAAGGAGGTTAAAAAACTCAAAAGTTTACAACCCAATAAAAGATTTAGAATCCAAATAAAAAACCAACAAAATAAGTAATAAATATAAAATGAAATTAATAAATAGCGTGCAAGTTTCCTTAAACAATGCAAATGTTGCTGACCCTTTTTGCACACCCTTTCACAGTTCTCTTCAAAGTTTAAATTACTATCAATGATCGTCCCAAGATATTTGTAGCATTGTACACATTCAGTGGTATGGCCTTTTAGTACAGTGACTTCGTGCCTGGGACATTTCCTCCTAAAGTCAATAATCATACCTTTAGTTTTTGTCGTATTCAGCTGCAGATAGGAATCCTCACACCAGTGAACAAAATCATCAACTACTGGGCCGTGGCCACTCTCACCATCCTGGAGGAGACTGACAACAACTGAATCATCAGCATACTTTATAATGTGTCTGTTGTCATGTCTGCTCCGACACATGTTTGTGTACAGGATGAAGAGTAGTGGTGACAACACACACCCCTGAGGAGAGCCAGTAGAAGAGCACTTTTGGTCAGACAATGTACCATTGACCCTTACTCTCTGTGTCCTGTTGGTTAAAAAATCCAGAATCCAACCCACCAGATTATTGCTCAAATCAAATTGCTGCAGGAGCCTTTCAACTAAAATATGAGGTTGGATTATATTAAAGGCGGAAGAAAAGTCCACAAATAAAAGCCTGGTGTGTGTCCCATTAAAATCCATATGTTAAAAAAAAAAGTTGAGTTCTATGGTGCACCTGGCCTCGTATAGAGGCATATAGGCAAACTGCAGGGGGTCCAATGCATGCTCAGTCTGCTTTAGAACCTCAACTCTGACCAGTTTTTCAAAAATTTTCATTAAAATTGAGGTCAAAGCAACTGGTCTAAAGTCGTTTACCGTTTTAGGACAGCTGGATTTTGGAATGGGGACAACCACGGCATCTTTCCAGATCTTAGGCACATGTTGTGTCTGTAAGGACTTATTGAAAATATAGTGAAACACAGGACTCAATCCATGTGCACAGGACTTTACCAATCGCCCACATATATTATCAGGGCCCTGACTTTTGTTCACTTTTACAGCACAGAACTCCCTTTTAATATTCTGCACCTCAATATTAAAGTGCTGATTGTCTTTGAGTTTCTGTTTCAAATCTTGGATTTCCGTGCTAAAGTCAAAGGAATCAAAACAACCATAAAAACAGTTCAGAGCATTAGCCAACTCTGTGTCTGAATTAAAACCATCTAAAAACACACGATTACTGCGCTCTGTGCTCTGAAGGCCTGCAATAGTTTTCATACTGGCCCAGGCTGAACCAAGTTTCTTTGTTGCCATCTTGCTTTCAACTCTGATTTATAATTCTGTTTTGCTCTTAAAATTTTGAACTTCAGCTCTTTTGTGGCAACCTGTAGTTCCAAAACATCTCCCTGTTTAAAGGCAAGTGCTTTCCTCTGTAAGCAGGATTTAACTGATTTTGTAACCCATGGCTTGCTGTTGGGATATATTTTGACACATTTACGTGGAACGATCATATCCCTACAGAAAGCCATGTATGAGCATGTGACATCCACCAAAGAGTCCAAATCACCCCCGCAGGACAGTGTGAAAACCTCCCATTCTGTACAGTTAAAGCATTCCTGGAGGCAGTGCACTGAATCCTCTGTCCGCTCATCTATGTCTCCTGTCTTCACCTTGCCTCTTCTGAGAGCAGTTTTATATGTGGGCAGCAAATGTACACAGTTGTGATCTGAGGATCCTAAAGGAGGAAGGGGAAGTGATTTATAGGCCCTCTCTATGGATCTATAGCACAGGTCCAATGTCTTTTTTCGCCTGGTTGGGCAGGAGACATACTGATTAAAGTTTTTAAGTGTCTTCTTTAAAGAAACATGGTTAAAATAAGATAAGATAAGATAAGATAAGCCTTTATTAGTCCCACAATGGGGAAATTCCAGGATTGCAACAGCATAGGGATAGCAACACTCAGAGCAACAACCAGAAGGCAAGAAAAAACAACATCTAGTAAACATATGTCCATATTACTATAAATGTATATATATATAGACACACAGTGCAGAGCATTATGGCTGGTGAATGTGCAGCAGAAAGTCTAAGCTCTCTCTCCGCTGATGCAGCGGGCCAGCTGGAAGTCTTTGGGCATGATGGTGACCCCCTTTGCGAAGAAGAGACCACCAGGTGGGCCTAGCTGGTCTCCTGCAGAGCCATGACGGCGAAGCTCAGGAAACGCAGGACGGTCTTGAAGTCCTGAGCGACCTCCCTCACCAGGTGCTGGACGGGCAGCTCACAGATGAGCAGCTCCGTGGATTTCTGGTAGCGACGGATCTTTCTCAGAGCACGGGCCTGTGACGGCGAGGCCTCTTCACTCTGCCGGTGGCCAGAGCGCCTCTCCGAGCAGCCCTGGTGGCTAGCTGTCTCCTGGGGGGCTTCTTCCTCCAGTAGATTTTACAGGTGGTCTGCTTGGTTCTTGCCATCGCTCTTTATTATTCTGTCTTATATTTCTTTCACGCCGCCTAAACTCCAGCCCGGCCCCCGCGTCCTTTTCGCTACAGCTCCCGGTATGTCGAGTTTCGCATTAGCACCGGGCAGCGGCCAAGTGCTAGCTAGCACTAGCTCCTCCCCGCTGTAACGTCTCCCGCTGCAAACCGTGGCTCCGTCTGCCGACCCGGGAGACCCCCGGGGCGATCCGTGCGTCCGTGATATATATACAGAGTGAAAGGTGTAGAAAGAAGAAGGAAGATAAAAAAAAAGGCTGTTGCAACAGGCAGCCGACTCGTGTGGCGCTGCCGGTCCGGCGGAACGTTCCGGAACCGGGTTCCGGAAATCCCCAAGAATAAAGTTTGGAGCCTCTGGAGAAACTGACTGCAGCCTCTCTACCACATCAAAGACGGTGCTGGAGGCGGAGTCAGCGTCTGCCCTAGGGTGAATGTACACAGTTGTGATGAAAAGTTGGGGGAACTCGCGGGACAGATAAAAGGGGCATAGCAATACGGACAGAAGCTCCACATCGGGTGTACAGATGCACTCTCTGACCATGACAGATGTGCAGTACTGTTTATTAATATATAAACATATGCCGCCCCTCTGACGTTTCCTCGTTACCTCTTCCTGCCGATCCAAGCGAAGTGGGGCTCCAAAGCCGTCAATCCACAGGTCCGCATCCTGGTCCTGCGCCGTAAGCCACGTCTCCATGTAAGCCATGACACAGCAGTTCTTGAAGTCCTTCTGGTAGCGTACATTCCCTTGAATTTCATCAACTTTATTTCTCAGGGATTGTACGTTCCCCAAAATCATGGAAGGAAGAGGAATGCTGTTAAACTGACGTCTCCTCAGGCTTAATTTCACGCCTCCACGCTTTCCGCGTTTCCTCCTCTTGTCTCACTTTTCATCGCTGTGTCCATGAAAGTCTTTTAAAATACAGTCCGGCAGTTGCGGCATAGACTCAAACACAGACTCAAACACACCCATTGCAACATGTTTTTCCTTTGTTTTTGAATTAAGGGTCAATAGATTTGTTTACATGAAAGTGCACCCTTTTTGAGTTTAAAAAATCTTAAATTTACAAGAAAGTTACAAAATAGCAAATAAGTTGCAACCAAGAATAACAAATGTCATTTAATTTCACTTATCTTCAAAGATGGCGGCGCGCTCACACACAGTGGCTAGACACTCCGGACTACCGTGCTCTTTTTTATGTTTTTTCTGGGGGTTTTTTTCTGCCTTTTTCTGTGCTCCTTCTGTGACAAACTAATTACCTACAGTCGCCAGGAACTTTCTAGTCATCGGTCGCAAACTTATCTCCGACATCTCCAGCGCTCATTCCAGTAATCACCACCACATCCTTGAGGAGATCACCAGACCCCCAGGCACCCCGTGGTTTGTTATTGGGCCACGGAATGAGGCTGTAGGGCTGGCCTTCGTGCTCAGCTGCGCAAACTACGCACCAAACCACTGTTACCTTCAATTTTTCTCACTAACGCCAGATCCCTCATCAACAAAATGGATGAGCTGCGATCAGAGATCACCTACAATCACAACGTCCGGGACTGTTGTGTTCTGATTATGACCGAGTCATGGCTGCTTCCACACATTCCTGACAACACTGTGGAATTATCTGGCCGAACCACACTCCGTTTCGACCGCAGTGCTAATTCTGGTAAGGGTAGGAGTGGAGGGCTCTGTGTTTATGTGCTTCAGACGTTGTGTAATAACAACAGAATAAATCAAAGTCGCTGTTCACTGGACTTAGAAGCCATGTCCTTCCTGTGTAAGCCGTTTTATTTTCCCTGCAAGTTAACGGCAGTAATTGTACAGCTCTACGTTCCTCCAGATGCTAACATTAGCTTTGCACTTAACCACCTCAAGCACATCGTCAGCAGGCAGCAAAGTGATCACCCCGACGCAGTCTACATTATTGCAGGGGATTTTAACAAAGCATGCTCTAAGAATGGTTAGCCAGCAGGTCAAAATAATAGGCCTAATGGAAGAAGTCCGAGAATTAAAATTAACAATTCAGGAAAAAGACAAAAAAATTACGGATTTGGTGCGACGCGCCGAGGATCTTGAACAATGTTCTCGTATGGATGATCTAATTATAAGTGGACTAGACATTAAATATCAATCATACGCTCATGCTACAACAGGACTGAGAGGTGAGGAGGCTCCCCTGAGTGAATCAGTCTCCCTGGAAAACCAGGTGCTTCAGTTCCTTGATAGTAGAGATATAAAGGTCGAAGCAAATGCAATTTCAGCCTGTTATGCTTTACCCAGAAAAGATAATAAAACAAAGAAATCAATTGTGATGCTCTTTGTGAACAGAAGGGTAAAGAATGACATACTGAGGCAGGCCAGAAAGCTCCAGGGAACAGAAGTTTACCTAAATGAACACCTAACAAAAACAAATGCTGAAATAGCACGGCAAGCACGGATGCTGAAAAGACAAAATAAGATACAGGCAACATGGACAAGAAATTGTAGAGTTTGGATCAAACTAAATGGAACACCTGAGGAAGCAAAGAGTATAATGATCAGAGATGTTACTGACTACTAACTAACTAACTAACCTGCACTTATATAGCGCTTTTCTAGTCACAAAGACCACTCAAAGCGCTTTCATTAATACTAACCCTCTATTCTAAGGGCCTATAGGAAACAGATATCTAGGGACAATTTAGAACAGCCAATTAACCTAACATGCATGTCTTTGGCATGCGGGAGGAAACCGGAGAAATCCCGGAGTAAACCCATGCAACACGGGGAGAACATGCAAACTCCACACAGATCACCGTTGGTCAGGGGCTGGGATCGAACCCACGATCCCACGATCCCCACAATCCCCCGGCCAAGGGTAAACTGTGCTGCCGCAGTGCTAACCACTGCGCCACCGTGCAGCAGTGGTTACTGACTTAAATAAATACAGATGAACACTGATTAAGAAAATTAAGAGACAATGATAATCCATATCCACACACACATCACGATTAGTTCTTTTTGACATGTCAATGTACTTTGTTTTTTTTTTTTTGTTTTTTTTTAAAAAGCAAAACAAACAAAAAACTTATGACTGACTTGAGTAGACATCAATTATCCCCAGTTGGAGGAAGTCATTTGACACAGAGTGAGGAAACTCAAACTCTGAAAATATGCCATTATGCTGAACATAAACTACAAGAGATGGAGAATGATATTGATCCTGATAACCACTTTTTCAAAAATATTCATAACCATTGTGAATATTAAACTGAAAAGCAATTCAAAAGTCAAGTGCAACTAGATGGTAAACTATCAATAATACACTTCAACAGCAGAAGTCTTAACAAAAACTTTCCACAGATTCAGGACTATTTAAAACAGCTAGACAGAAAACTTACAGCTATTGCAGTCTCTGAAACTTGGCTTAATGAAGAGCAGGCTACCCTGATGGCAATAGAGGGATATCAGATGTTTCATATTAACAGATCTCAAAAAAAGGGTGGTGGTGTTGCACTGTATATTGATGACCTGTATAGGTGTAAGCTTGTAAATGGAATGTCCTCAGCACTACCAGGGATTTTGGAATGTGCTACTGTTGAGATTGACCAAGATAAAACAAAAAAATCTAATTATAAGTTGTATATATAGAACGCCGGGAACTTGCATTGAGACATTCAGAGATAAATTAGTCGAGCTGTACAATAATATTACTAGTAAGAAAATGGTAGTAATTTGTGGAGATTTCAATATTGATCTACTTAATCCATATCAACAAAATGCAATTACAGAGTTCATGAATTGTATGTACAGCATGAGTCTATATCCCACAATAATACATCCCAGTAGAATCACAGTTCACACTGCTACACTTATTGACAACCTGTTTGTTAATATTATTGATAAGAAAATAGAAAGTGGATTATTGATAAATGATATAAGTGACCACTTGCCAACCTTTGCACTTATCCATGGCCACACGGGCGCCAATACAGAAAAAAAATTTAAAATCATTAAGATACAAATCACAAAATGCAATCAGTTCTTTTAAAGAGGGCATTCTGAAGCAAGACTGGACAGAAGTCTATGTATCAGATGTAAATGAAGCCTATGACACATTTATAAACATTGTAACCACTCTTTATGAAAAAAAATTGTCCATTAGTAAAGAAAAAGCTTAAACATAAATTTGCCAATAAGCCATGGTTAACCAAAGGATTACAAAAGGCGTGTAAAAGGAAAAATTTATTATATAAAGCTTTCCTAAAGAAAAGGACAAAAGAAGCAGAGCAGCGGTATAAAACATACAAAAATAAGTTAACATATATAATAAGATGTAGTAAGAGAGACTATTACAGTAAAGAACTAGAGAAAAACAGAGACAATATTAAAAATACATGGACAATACTTAACAGTATTCTTGGAAATAAAAGCAGAAATACAAGCTACCCAACCGATTTTTCAAAAAATAATAAAACGACTCAGAGTGTGAATGCAGCTTCATCTGCAGATGAATTTAATAACTTTTTTGTTAACATTGGTCCTAATTTGGCTCAAGAAATACCCATTACGGTGCCTACAGGTGATACAATAAGCAAAAACACTGCTATAAAAGACTCCATTTTCATAAAGAACACAGATGAGAGAGAGGTCATTGAAATTGTTAAATTGTTAAAAAGTAAAACATCTACGGACTGTGATGGTATTGACATGCTCTTAGTCAAAACTATTATTGAATGCTTAGTGAAACCACTGATGTATATCTGTAACCTGTCTCTCCAAACAGGTATATTTCCCAATGCAATGAAAATAGCTAAAGTAATTCCGATATACAAGATGGGTGACAGAGGGGAATTCTCAAACTATAGACCAATTTCACTATTGCCGCAATTTTCCAAGATACTTGAAAAAATATTCTCTGAGAGAACTGACAACTTCATACTGAAGAATAATTTATTGTGTGAGCAGCAATATGGGTTCAGACACAAGAGGACAACTGCATTTGCTCTATTGGAATTTATAGAAAAAATATCAACTGCCATTGAAAATAAAGAGAATTCAGTTGGGGTATTCTGGATCTTAAAAAAAGCATTTGATACAGTGAATCATAATTTATTATTAAAGAAACTACAAAATTGTGGTATTAGAGGGGTAGCACTGTCCTGGTTATGTAGTTACTTAAAGAATAGATATCAGTATGTATGTGTTGGTAACAAAAACTCACAGTTACTGAAGGTTACTTGTGGAGTCCCACAGGGTTCAGTTTTGGGGCCATTGTTATTCAATATGTATATAAATGATATATGTAAAGTTTCAGAAAAAATTGACTTAATATTGTTTGCCGATGACACTAATCTATTATACAGTGGAAGCAATTTGGAACAACTTTTGGATACACTCGGAAAGGAATTAGGAAAGCTTAAACTGTGGTTTGATTCAAACAAATTAACACTCAATTTAAGTAAGGCAAAATTTATAGTCTTTAACAACCATCACAACAACTTAGTATCTAAACTCAGTGTAAATGGTGTAGAGATTGAAAGGGTATCCGAAACTAAATTTCTTGGAGTAATAATTGATAAACTGTGTTGGAAGTCACATATTAATTATATTAAAGGTAAAATATCCAAATCAATTGCAATATTACACAGAGTGAAATATTTGCTGAATCAACCCACACTATATACCTTGTATCATTCATTAATACTCCCATACATGACATATTGTACTGAAGTATGGGGAAATACATATAAAACAAACATATATCCAGTCTTTATGCTTCAGAAGAGAGCTATTAGAATAATAAACAAAGCTGCTTACAGGGAACCAACAAACCCACTTTTTCTTAAATTAAAAGCTCTCAAGCTGAAAGATCTGGTTGACTTTAAAACTGCAGTATTAATGTTTAAAGTGAAGAATCTATCACTGCCGGCAAATATCCAAAAGTTGTTCCAAATAATGAAGAAACAATATCATTTCAGAGGAACATGTATATTTCAAAAACCTTCAGTGAGAACTACCACCAAGCAACACTGTGTTTCAGTGCAAGGAGTCAGATTATGGAACGATTTTGGACCTGAATTAAAATCATGTACAACGCTTGGACAATTTAAACAAAAACTAAAGGAAGAAATACTCCAAACATATATACAAGATGACATGTAAAATCACATAAGGATTGTCATATCCAGCCTGCGTTGTGTTGTAGCTTAGTTTTTTGTCACATTTTTTCTTAGCTTTGTTCTGAATTGTAATCACTCTTGTTTTGTTTTTCTTTTGAATTCTTGGATGGAATATGGGTGGGCAATATAAGCTGCGGCTTCAGCCATCACCTATTTCGGATAACTTATGTTGAACTGTATAATCAGAGGAGTTATTGTCTAATTTGACCTTGTTGGATTTTCTTTCCCCCTTTGTTATATTATTCAGTTTCTTTTAACCTGTACTTTTAATCTATCCAAAATAAATAAAGATTCATTCATTCATTCATTCACTGTACTTCCCAAATTCCACCAACATGTTAAATGTCCCGCAAGAGGGGACAGAACACTGGATCTTGTTTACAGCAGCACTCCTACAGAGCCACCCCCCTCCCCCACCATGGACAGTCAGACGATCTCTCTCTGCTTCTAATACCTGCCTACACACTCCTCAGGAAGAGTCCCCCCCAACCAAACAAACAATTAAAACCTGGCCTGAAAATGCTCTCCTCCAGCTACAAGACTGCTTTGCCTGCACTGATTGGAGCATCTTTGAACAGGAGCACCTGGACTCCTATGCCAAGTCTGTCCTTTTCTACATTAAATGCTGTGTAGAAAATGTGACAGTCACCAACCACATCCGGGTCTTTCCAGACCGCAAACCCTGGAGGACCAGTGAAGTCCAGACTGATCAGAGCCCACAACTCAGCCTTAAGGGAGAGGGACAGCTCTCTGTACAGCACTGCAAGAGGCAACCTGAGGAGAGGCCTAAAACTCTTTAAGAACTTCTATAGGAGGAAAGTGGAGGGCTTCCTCACAGACAACACCTGACAGATGTTGAGAGGCATCCAGGCCCTCACCAACTACAGGGGCCAGGGCCCCCCAACATCAGAATGCATCCTCACTCTGACAGAGGAGCTTAACAGCTTCTTTGCCCAGTTTGAGCACACCTTCCCCCAAACTCGTCCCCCTCCCCCCCTCCCTCTCCCCTCTTCCCTCCCTCTACAGGTGCATGAGGTGAGGAGGCAACTGAGAGCACTGAACCTTCGCAGAGCTGCTGGTCCAGACGGCATACCAGTAGCGGTGGTCAAAGCATATGCAGACCAGCTGGCAGGGATCCTCACCAAGCTGGTCAACCGCTCCCTGACACACGCCACCGTCTCTTCCTGCCTCAAGGCCTCCACTATCATCCCCATTCCCAAAAAGCCCACAATTGACAACCTGAATGACTGTAGACTCATAGCACTCATGCCTGTAGTCATGAAGTGTTTTGAGCGATTGTTGTCCCAGCACATCAGGGACTGTCTTCCCCCCTCCTTTGACCCCCACCAATTTGCCTACAGGGAGAACTGGTCTACAGAAGACACCACCACCACCACACTCCACAGAGCACTGAGCCACCTGGAGAACCAAAGGAGCTACGTGAGGATGCTCTTTGTGGACGACAGCTCAGCTTTCAACACCATCTTCCTGGACATCCTGATTAACAAACTGCACCTCCTCCAGACCCCCCCCCCCCCCCCGCCCACCTGCTCCTGGATAAAATAACTTTCTCACCAACCGCCCACAAACAGACTTGCCCCCAACCACTCCTCCACACTGTCTGTTGGCACTGGCTCCCCCCAGGGCTGCATGGTAAGCCCTCTTTTGTACTCCCTGTATACCTTTGACTGTATTCCAACCACCGTGATTGTGAAATACGCTGACAACACCACCCTGGTTGGGCTCATCACTGATGACAGAGAGAAGACATACAAGGCAGAGGTGGAGAATCTGTGTCATGATTTGGGATCATTTGAGGAGGCTTAAGTGCAGGGCAACCACTTCAGAAGAACATTCAGACACAAATGAAAAGTTTACACCATTTTAATGAAAAACCCAAACCCTATACAAAAGACGCTAACTTAAATAATAAACACACACACCACAATTAAAGAAACCCACAACCAAAATGCCACACTATCAACAAGAAAACAATTGCACTCTGGAGCCACATGCGATCTAGGGAAAAGGAGAGGAGAGGAAGGATTAATAATGGATAAGGAGTCAAAGGTAAATACTGCTGAGGGAATTGGTCTCACAGTACTGGCAGAGAGCCCTGCCGTGACTCCAGCCAGGGAGAAGAGAGGAAGAGTTGATGATGGCCAGTGAGAAGGAAGAGTGACTGGAGGACCTGGGTGAAGAAGCCGCTGTTGAGAAGGAGGATGATTCAGGCAAGCGAGCAAACACAGCCCCGGAGACGCACCAATGGAGACGGCAGCAAACCTGAGGGAAGAGGAGGACAAAAAGGTAAGGGAATAAAAATTTTGCCGAATAGCAAGATCTGCTTTTGAATGGCGGCACAAGCCCAATGATCCAGCTGAGAACTCCTCACACTCTGGCCCTTAAATAAGCTGGTGAATCAGGCAGCAGGTGTGTAATCACGCAGGTGCGCTTGATGAGCTCTGGAGCTGGGAAAAAAGGAACAGGATTGGGGGGGACGCGCTCGCCTGATCATGGCAATCTACTGCTGTGGTGCCAAGCAAACAACCTGAAACTGAATGTCCAAAAAAACCAAAGAACTCATACTGGACTTCAGGAAGAACAAACAGGCGACCGTGTGGAAAATGTCCCCGCCTTCAGGTTCCTGGGCACCCACATCTCCTCTAACCTCTCCTGGACTGTCAACACCAAGGACCTGGTGAAGAAAGCCCAGCAGCGGCTGCATTTCCTCTGTGTCCTGAGGAAGAACAACCTGGACCAGAAGCTGCTGCTGACCTTCTATTGCTGCTCAGTGGAGAGCGTGCTCACCTACTGTCTGGGTGTGTGGTTCGCCGGCTCCATGGCTGAAAACAGGAAGGCTGTGCAGAGGGTCATCAACACCTCCCAAAAAAATTATCGGCAGCCCTGTGCCATCCCTAGAAGACATCTCCAGATCCTCCTGTCTCAGAAGGATCAAGGCCATCGCTGGACAATGAAGGATGATGGTTCAGATCAGTCAGGACCCACACCTCCAAACTGACAAACAGTTCCTTCCCCTGGGCCAACCAAACTGCAAACAGTCAGAGGCCCCGCCCCCTCCCTCTGAATGTTCACATGCACAGAACCTAGGACCTTTTGATTATCACAGTAACACACCTGCCTTTGCACTCCTCACTTTCATGTTCATTGACCCATCCATGATGCCACTACCATACCTGTGTATATTTCCATAATCCTGGGCCATTTTCATTTTTATTTTATTTTTATTTCAGTTGTGTGCTTAATTGTGTGTTCTGTAACAGTTTTATTTAATCCTTCTACTTTATTGTGCAGTAGCCTGCTGGACCACCCACAGTTTCATTGTACTTGTATAGCTCATCATCATCGTAGCAGTCTGTCGTGGGCAACAGTGACTGTTTCATTTAGGTTTGATCAGATTCCTCCACACAGCTCTGTCCTTAGCCTTCTGCTGCAAGGAACTCCTGTCTATGTCCAACTTCTTCAAGTTTCTTTTCACAGTGTCTTAAATCTGAGCCTTGGTCTACCCTGATTGCGTTTGCCCTCGCATAGCAATTGATATAGTGGCACCCACTTCCATTTCACCACTACGCCACCCCTATAAATATCAGCGGGCATCCAGGTTTGGCCTTTTGGCTGATGCCCCTGCCCAGTGGCTGTACATCATGTGTTCCGACCCCAGTAAAGTTCAAGTTCAGGTTACTTCATTTGTACCCGTAGGTAGATTTTTTTTTTGCAGTCAGGTGACATCCTTTTCGACACATATTTACAAACCATAATTACATTCAACATGAACACAAACACAGGCTCACATGACGCTGACTATAAACACGATAAAAGTACTCAAGGCTCCACCATTCAGGACATAAGACAAAGAGATAAGAGAAAAAACAAAGAGATAACAGAGAAGGGTCATATTAAAAAAGTTAAAAACTAGTCAAAGAGGTTAAAAACTCAATAAAAGTCTAAAACCCAATAAAGGATTTAGAACCCAAATAAAAATCCTACAAAAATAAATAAATATAAAATAAAAATTAATAAACAGATAACTAAATTATGTGCAATATATTGCTACATCTTGTTCAACTCTTTGTCAGCAGCAGGAACAAAGCTGTTTTTGTAAGACAGGATAAGATAAGATAAGATAATCCTTTATTAGTCCCACAATGGGGAAATTCCAGGATTGCAACAGCACAGGGATAGCAACACTCAGAGCAATAATTAAGAAGATACGGCAGATATAAATAAGAGCAGTGGATATACATAGCGCTGGGTTTTACTTTTTGGGACAACAAACATCCGTCTGGAGGGAAGAAGCTGAAAGTTGCAGTGCAAAGGGTGGGAGTCATCATTTAAAATGGAGGTAGCAATCCTCTGTACCTGTCTGGTGTACAGGGATGTCAGGCTTAGCTGTGACTCACCAAGCAAACGACTGGACCATCTGACTACCTGGTCTAAGGATTTCCTCTGTTTCAGTTTTATCTGACCAAACCATGACACTAAAGAAAAGGATAAAACAGATTCAATTAAAGCCCGATAAAACACTGACATTGTGGTTCGGTCAATTTGGAAGTGTGCAAGTTTCCTTAAACAATGCAAATGTTGCTGACCCTATTTGCACACCCTTTCACAGTTCTCTTCAAAGTTTAAACTACTATCAATAATCGTCCCAAGATATCTGTAAGACTGCACACATTCAGTGGTCTGGCCTTTTTGTACAGTGACTTTGTGCCTGGGACATTTCCTCCTAAAGTCAATAATCATGTCTTTAGTTTTTGTCGTATTCAGCTGCATGTAGGAATCCTCACACCAGTGAACAAAATCAACTACTGGGCCGTGGCCACTCTCACCATCCTGGAGGAAACTGACAACAACTGAATCATCAGCATACTTTATAATGTGTCTGTTGTCATGTCTGCTCCGACACATGTTTGTGTACAGGATGAAGAGTAGTGGTGACAACACACACCCCTGAGGAGAGCCAGTAGAAGAGCACTTTTGGTCAGACAATGTACCACTGACCCTTACTCTTTGCGTCCTGTTGGTTAAAAAATCCAGAATCCAACCCACCAGATTATTACTCAAGTCAAATTGTTGCAGGAGCCTTTCAACTAAAATATGAGGTTGGATTGTATTAAAAGTGGAAGAAAAGTCCACAAATAAAAGCCTGGCGTGTGTCCCATTAAAATCCATATGTTAAAAAAAAAAGTTGAGTTCTATGGTGCACCTGGCCTCGTCATTTACAAGATATTTTCAGACATAATATTTTGGCGATGAGAATAAAAATGGAGGCGTGTGTTTCACCGCTTCTTTCCTTCCTGGAGCTCCCAGGTGAGCCACCTGTGCCTTGGCGAATATGGTTTGCCGCCTTTCAAAACTACATTGCAGCGCTCGACCTGGGTGAGCTAGATAGGCAGAGGGCACGTGTGTTTCTGGTGCATAAGTTGGGGTTTGAGGGCCAGCGCATCTTGCATACACTCGGAGCTACCGACTCATATGAGAATGTAGTTGAATTGCTGGTGTGCCATTTCCACACCCCAAACAATTTCACTGTCTCGAGGATTCGGTTCCAACAACGACACCAGCGTGTGGGTGAGCCTGTCCACCAGTTTATTGCTGACCTGCGGCAGCTGGCTAACGAGTGTTGTTTCGAGACATTGGAGGAGGGAATGGTACGTGACCAGCTGGTGGAAGACACAACGAGCAGTACCTTGCAAGCTTGGCTGCTTTTAGCACCAAGTGAACTGACATTAGCCAGGGATGTCAAGCTAGTTCTCCAGGCGGAGAATGAGGACGAGCTAGCTTTGGAGCTAAAGTGGTGCCAATCACAAAGACATCTGAGACCTGCCACAGCAGCAATAGTAGTGGACCATGACCACGAGGTTAGCACGGCTGACGAAGTGCAGAATCCTACGGCATCAACCTGAGGGCTGCCCTGAGAAAGCCCGTGTGTGTGGGCTGTAGGTCTGTGAGGCACCAATACAAGGCTACGGAATGCCCAGCTAGGGGGAAGCGCTGTGGCATGTGTGGACGCTTGAACCATTATGCCAGGGTGTGTCGTGTGTCCAAACTGGAGAGTCAACGGAGAATAATAACTCCACCTGCCCCAGTAATTGATTGACACAGGACCAGAGAGATCATTTTTGAATTGGGCCACGGTGAGGAAATTTTCCCCTACTACAGAATAAGAGATGATCCAGCGCTACTCTATGGTTATGGAGGTGGCAGACTGTGCACGGTTGGAACGCTGGAGCTGATGGCTCGGTATAAGTCTGCGGTGATGCCTAACTGCACATTCCATGTGATGACCCGAGGTGACAACATTATGGCCTGTGACCTGTTTTATTGACTGGGGTTCGCCATTAGAGATGACACTGGGAAGGCGTGGCCTCCGGTAGCAAAGGACGACACAATGTGGGGGAAGGATTTGTTTTGCACCACAGCGAGGCGCCTGTGTCAATGAGTGATACCGATGAGTGAGCCTCACTTTCCTCCGGAGCTCAGCCCCAGTGGGCCGGAGGAGCTGGAGCTTCAATGGCGACTGCTGCAGCAGCTTTTCAAGGAGTCAGGGCCAGACCAACAAGCACTGGACCGAGTGCCGATCAGCAACACTACAGGCCGAGCAAAGCTCTCTTGAGAGTTACAGACCAGATTTGGGTTTGTGGGGAGGGAAGTTCATGACAGATGTGGGCCAAACGACAGCCTGAGGATGACCAGGGACGGCTGCACATCGTGGCTAGATAGGGCGCAGTCTACTGTCAACTGTCGGAGGATTCGTGGAGGCACGCCAATGAGCTGCGGCGTGCTCGGGAGGAGGTTTCGGATGGTGGGTCTGGACGAGAGGAGTGGCTGATGGCAGAGAATATGAGGCGCATCATCGTCTACACAATCAGCTGCGGCCCCGGAAGCATGTCGCCTCCAGGGGCGGACGTACTGAGAGACTGTCCGGGGCCCCCACAGGCCAGTTCCACCCTTTCTGCCACATGGACAGTATTGTGAGTTTGTAAATAATAATAATAATAAATAGTTCTAATGTTCATGTTTGCATGTGTTAAAAAAAAGGAAAAAGAGCAAATGTAATTCTATGTTCACGTGTTTGTGCATTATTGGGGAAAAGATGTTCTGGGATTGTTTTATGTATTTTTCTCTTTCTTTTCTTCAGTCTAGGAACACGGCAGTATTTCTTTTTAAGTTTGATGAACTTTTATTTAGTGTCAGGCGGCAGAATAATCCGCCTTGCCGTGTAGGGTAGGATGGCAGTCCACCTGTCCTCCCTAGTTTTAGGTTTTGTTGTCTGAATGTTATAGGCCATTTAGTGACTTCAGTTTTAGTTTTAGTGCGTGATTTGGGTCCTAAATTGGGGAAGGTCTCAATTGTGTGTGTGTGTTGGACTTTCTATTTATGAAGCATGGTGTAGTGGCGCCCACTTCCGTTTCGCCACTACACCACCCCTATAAATATCAGCGGGCATCCGGGTTCGGCCTCTTGGCCGATGCCCCTGCCTGGTGGCTGTACATCATGTGTTCTGACCCCAAGAAAGTTGAGTTCCATCGTGCACATGGCCTCGCCATTTACAAGGTATTTCCAGACATAACAGTACTGCACTGCTGTAAAATGACAATACAGCCTATTCTATTCTATTCTTATGATAATTTTTCAGAGAATTTACCATAAAAATTCTAATATACATAAAGAACTGTTATGTCCGTGGGTTTCTACTTTAGATTACCACTCGGAGGAACAAACACAAAGACACACACGGCTGCAGGTCATTTGCTTGCTTGTTTACTCAGGCATACGCACACATACACGTTTTTGTTCAGTTCAATGAGCACACTCTTATACTATTGGCGATGCCACAGGATACAGCACCCACCAATGGGGTGGCATATGCAAATGCAACTCATACAACTCATACAACTCCCATACATCACATCTCCTCCCCACTAAATGTTGTATCCACCCCCAAGATACACAAAATTATTTTAAAAACACACACTAGCCTTGAGGCTGGGAGTAGACGATCCCAAACCCCTGAGTCAGTCAAGGGTTTATTCTGCCCTTTTGGTGAGACATGACTCTCTCATCTAACACATAAAAAAAAGTCTCTTATTCAAAAATGTCCAATATATGTCTCTTAAAAGTATCTTAAACAAAGTTTATGGAACATAACGCTCTGGTGGTCTAGTAATACGAGAAGGATATCTCTTACCAGTCTCTGGAGGTGATGTGGAGTTTCCCTCTGAGGTTACCTGGGGTAATGGTGAGGGATCACTCACAGGAACCGGAGTAGCTGGTTCTGGAACAGTCTTTTCCAGCACAGGCAGGTCTGCTGAGATGCACGACAATGCAGCTCCGCCGTCGTCTGTAGATCACAACCACGCGTCGTCTCCTACCTTGAACATTCTGGCTTTTGCATGCATTCCTCGATACGCACACTGTGCCTCTTGTGCTTTCTCTACCTCTGATGTCACGCTAGGCTTCAGCAGGTCCAATCGAGATCGCAACTTGCGATGCATGAAAAGCATAGACGGGGACTCCTTTGTTGTAGAGTGTGGAGTGTTACGGTACGTGAGTAGAAAGGCATCCAGTCGGTGTTGTATGGAAGTGGTTCCAGTGGAACGCTTCAGTGACTGCTTGAATGTCTGTACAAAACATTCTGCAAGACCATTTGTTGATGGATGAAATGGTGCAGAGCGAATGTGCTTTACTCCATTGCTTTTCATAAAAGTGTCAAACTCGTGTGAGGTAAACTGAGGACCATTATCGCTCACTAACACCTCAGGGAGCCCATAGCGACTAAATAACCCTCGGAGCACCTGGATGGTATTAGCCGTTGTAGTGGAACTCATAAGGTGTACCTCAGGCCATTTTGAATGGGCGTCTACAACCACCATAAACATTTGGCCTTGGAACGGCCCAGCAAAGTCGACATGAATTCTCTGCCACGGGGATCCAGGCCAGGTCCATGGGTGGAGTGGTGCTGGTCCCGGTGCTTTCTGTGTAAATTGACAGGACTGGCATGTTTTTGAGACCTGTTCAATTTGAGCGTCAATTCCGGGCCAAAACATGTAACTGCGGGCGACAGCTTTCATTTTAACAACACCTGGGTGTCCAGTATGCAGTTCCGACAGCAATCATGATCTCAATTTTGAGGGAATGACAACACGCACACCCTACATAAGGCAACCTTGCTGGAGTGTCAACTCATCCCTCCGGCTGATTTTATTTATTTATTTAGCGAATGCAAAGTCCTTAAGCCAAGCAGTTGCCTCCTGGTTTGCTGTATGGAGGGTGTGTAATCCTCCTTCCAGTCTTTGGAGCGGGCAAGCCTCTATGATGTGTTCCATTGTTTGCTCCTCTCCACATGCGCACAGAGGGCTAGGGCTACTGCCCCATCTGTAAAGGCTGGCCAAGCAGGGGCCATGTCCAGTCCTGAAGCGATTGAGTGTAGACCACTGTCTCCTTGGGAGGTTGGTGCCCGGCCCAGCCCCCTCCGGCTGATGAATGGCGCCAATGTGCTGGCCACATCCTGGACCCTCGGAAAGCGACCTGTGGAGACCATCTCCAGGATTGAGCAAGGACAGAATCACCCCTGCTCTCTCGGCAGATTTCTCGACAGTTCACAGGTAAGGCTTCTAGGTGTTTAATGTGAAAACTGTCCACAGTACTGATTCGCTCTCTTGATAATGTTGGTAATGGAAGGCGTGAAAGCCCATCCGCATTTCCATGACGAGCTGCCTCTCGGTACTGTATGGTGTAATTATGGGCAGCTAACAGGAGAGCCCACCGTTGCATTCTAGCAGCAGCCATAGATTTTTTTTTTTTTTTTTGTTACTTATTTGTACCCGTAGGTAGATTTGGTTTGCAGTCTGGTGACAAGCCACCGGCTGCTGGTCGCTGCGTGCGCGAGCGCCCTAAACCTACATGTTTTTGGTGTGCGGGAGGAAACCGGAGAAATCCCGGAGTAAACCCGCGCAACACGGGGAGAACATGCAAACTCCACACAGCTCACTGTTGGTCGGGGGCTGGGATCGAACCCACGATCTCATGATCCCCGCGATCCCCCGGCCGAGGGTAAAACTGTGCTGCCACAGTGCTAAACCACTGCGCCACCGTGCAGCCGATGGTGAATAGATGGTGTGGCTTTGCACGGACTCAGAATAGTGGTCAATGGGCGATGATCTGTAAGGAGTGTAAACTGCCTACCATACAGATAATGATGGAATTTACGAACTCCAAATATGATGCCAAGAGCTTCGCGCTCAATGTGGGCATAATTGCGTTCTGCCTTATTCAGAGTCCTTGATGCAAAAGCTATGGGCCTCTCTTGTCCATTCGGGAAAATATGTGAGATGACACTACCTACACCATAAGGTGATGCATCACATGCCAGCCGAATGGGAAGTTGTGGATCACAATGGGTTAACACGCTTTGAGAGAGTAACTGCTCTTTTGCCTCTTTAAAAGATGCAGCACATTCAGATGTCCATTGCCATTGTTTTCCTTTGCACAGCAGCGTATTCAGTGGGCTTAGGATAGCTGACAAGTTGGGGATAAATCTGCTGTAATAATTAATTAGCCCCAAGAAAGAACGTAACTGACTCATGTCTGTAGGTGCAGGAGCCTCCACAATTGCCCTGACTTTCTCTGGTGCCTTGTGTAGACCCTGGGCATCAATGACGTGACCCAGATATTCCAGTGAATCCTTAAAAAATTCACATTTTTCCTTCCGTACTCGCAAACCGAATTCTTCCAAGCGCCCTAGGACTGCATCCAGATTTTTCAGATGCTGCACACGATCCTGTCCACTGACCAATATATCATCCAGGTAACAGTGAACGTTCGGCAGACCCTGGAGGACTTGGTCCATGGCACGCTGGAATATCGCTGGTGCTGAGGTAATTCCAAATGCCAGCCTGTTGTAACAAAACAGACCCTTGGATGTGGTTATTGTAAGATATTGTCTGGAATTTCCCTCTATCACCATTTGCAAATAGATAGATAGATTAGTTTATTTGACAGGGACAGTGCAATAAACATAGACAATTAATCAATGACAATCAATCTGATGTGTTGCACATGGAGTGTATAGCTATTAGCTAATTTGCAACTCTTGTCCGTGGCATATAGGCATGAGATAAGTCCAGTTTACTAAAATGTTGCCCCCCCGAAAGTGATGCGAATAGATCTTCAATGTGTGGAATTGGGTATTTCTCCACACACAGGGCAGGGTTAACTGTGACTTTAAAATCCCCACATATCCTAACATCTCCGTTCTTTTTCACAACGGGCACAATGGGTGTTGCCCATTCACTGAATTTGACAGGGGATATGATGCCCTGCTCACACAATCGGTCAATTTCAGCCTCCACTTTTGGCCTAAGGGCACAGGGAACGACTCTCGCTTGACAGAACCGTGGCACATGATCCGGCTTCAGCGCTATGGCTACTTCCATGCCTTTCAGAGTGCCTAATTCTTTCTTAAAGACCTCTGCATGTCTTTGTAGCACGCCCTCTAGCGTCTCCTCCCGGACCGTCTTTATTTCTCACCAGTCAATTCGAATCCTCCGCAGCCACTCCCGACCAAAAAGTGGGGGTGAACTTCCCCAAACCACATACAGTGGTAGTCTAGCCCTCTGCTTGTTCATCCTCACTGAAACGGTGATGACACCCTCTGCTGGAATCACCTCGCCCGTGTATGTTTTCAGCATTATATGGGTTTGGCGCAAGGGCAAGTCCTTAAAGTGTGCATCATACAGTTTTCTTGAAATCAGAGAAACGGCAGCACCGGTATCTAATTCCATGATAATCCTTTTACCTTCAATTTTTGTTTTAACACTCATGTATGACAAATTACTCTGCTGAGACACCATATGCAGGCTCACTTCAGTGTCTGTAGTGCTACCATCACTAGACATTTCTTTTACATCCAGTTGGTGCACCCTTTTTTCCTTTTTAGCTTTATACTCCACTGGTTTCTCCTTAATTACAGTCTCTTTGTTCCTGCACATTTTCGAGATATGTCCTCTCTTACCACATTTATGGCATTTTTGCTCCTTATAAAAACAATCGCTCTCTTTGTGGTTCATTTTTCCACAGCGCGAACATTTCGTGTGTTGTTTGTCATGTGGTGACAGTACATGCACTTTCAGCGCGTTGCTCAGCTGATGTGTCTCGCGAGCTACTGTCTCCACTGACACGGCTAGTTCCACTGCTTTGGAAAAAGTAAGCTTCTCCTCTGTCAGCAATTTTTTCTGGATAGCTTCTATATTCAGTCCACAAACGAGCCTATCCCTCAATGCATCCTGCAGGTGCATACCAAACTCGCAGTGTTCAGAAAGCTTTTTAATGACTTCTATGTATTGCGTCACAGTTTCTCCCTCTTGTTGGTTCCGTTTATGAAAGCGAAATCTTTCAGCAATCACTATTGGCTTTGGGGAAAAATGGTCTTTCAAAACTTCCGTGAGTTGAGCATATGTCTTAGCCCCTGGCTTATCTGGAGCTACGAAGCTACGTAAAAGTCCATATGTTGACGCACCAATTACACTTAAGAAAACAGCAAGCTTTTTCTCCTCTGCAATACCATTTGCCGTTACAAAATACTCAAACCTCTCAACGTAGGTTGTCCACTGCTCCACCGACTCGTCGAATGGGTTAATGTGTCCAATAACTCCAGCCATGGCGTGCAGTTAGCTAGCGTTTAGCAATCTTGTCACCTGGCGTCCTGTCACCTGGCGTCCTATCACCTGGCGTCCTATCACCCGGCGTCCTGTCACCTGGCGTCCTGTCACCTGGCGTGCCGCGCCCAGCCAAACTCCCACCAGGACAAACGTTCCTCTTCCTCCGTCACTCGCAGTCAATACCGCGGCGAGACTTGGAAACCTAAAGTTATCCTCGTCGCCAATGATGTTATGTCCGTGGGTTTCTACTTTAGATTACCACTCGGAGGAACAAACACAAAGACACACACGGCTGCAGGTCATTAGCTTGCTCGTTTACTCAGGCATACGCACACATACACGTTTTTGTTCAGTTCAATGAGCACACGCTTATACTATTGGCGATGCCACAGGATACAGCGCCCACCAATGGGGCGGCATATGCAAATGCAACTCATACAACTCCCATACATCACAAGAACAATGCTAATTTTTCAGTAAAATTTGCAAAATTAATAGAAAAGAAGTTAAAACGTTGAAAAAAGTTGCAAAGTAAAATAAAAATTTTAAACCATTTTTTTTCTCATTGTTTATTTTTTTCTTTTCTCATATTTTCTTTGTTTATCCTCATAAATTTCTTATTTTTCCTCTGAGACGCTTCTCATAAATTTATAACCAAATTTGTGACTTTTTAAAGCTTCTTGAACATGAATGTGTGTCATATTGAAAGAATGGTCAGCTCACGTGCAGGATGCCACGCCAGAGAAAACACACACGACACAGAGAAGCTACGTTTAGACAATTTATTAATTCAAAAAGTCTGCACAGTTAGTGGAAAAACGTCACTCACCAGAGGAAGACTCAGGCTGTGGGGAGGACATGAGAGGTGATTAATAGGAAGAGGGAGACCAGGAAGAGTGGAAAACAATTTGCCACTAACTTGAGTGAGCAGAGTACCTGGCAGAGAAACCCAGCAGAAATAGATGAACCAGCGGGATGAGGCTGGCAGTGAGTAGGGAAGAAGAGGCGCTGGAGACGGTGTCTGACCGGGTGGAGACAGGTAGCTGAAGCGGAGGTGATGATGATGGGGCAGGCGAGTGCACAACAATCCCTGGAGACGCACTGCATGGATGGCAGCAACCTGAAAGGAGAAAAAGAAAGAGGAATTAATTTTAGCTTCCTCAGAATTTGTAATTAAAGGCACTTGCAAGTTAGGTTAATTGACATCAAACTGGGGATTCTAAAATGTCCTTAGATATGACTGTGAGAGTGAATGGTTGTCTGTCTCTCTGTGTTGGCCATGCGAGGGACTGGCGAACTGTTCAGGGTGTACCCTGCCTCTTGCCCAAAGATGATGGGATAGGCTTCAGCCCCCGTGACCCAAAAAGGTTTAAGCGGAAGAAGATGGATGGATGCTTGTTGCAGGCAGTATACCCAGTGAGCCAGTGCTGAAGCATTTGCATGATGGTCCTTATATGCACTGGCGAGGCAGAGGCAGCAGGTGCGTCCACTCACGCAGGTGTAGTGATTACCTGCAGTGTCGGGGAATCTCTAACAGGAAAGGAGGGGTGTGTGCGCTCACCTGAACATGACAGTGCCCTCCCATCAAGGGGTGCCTCCTGGCGGTCCACTGGGCTTGTTGGGATGGGCTTTGAAATTTGTCGTGGAAATGGGACCTCGGGATCCATGACCTTTCTTCGGGACCATAGCCCTTTCAGTGGACGAGGTATTGGAAACCACAGCCCCTAGGGCGAACGTCCAGAATTCTCTTGATGGTGTAGGTGGTTCGGCCATCAAGGATCTGAGGAGGAGGAGACAGCTTGGGGGTGGGGGGGGGGGCAAAGAGGACTGGTGGAGAGGGGTTTGATTCATGAGACGTGGAACGTCGGGTGGATGCGGAGAGTCCGTGGGAACTGCAGGCGGATCGCGACATCGTTGACTATTTTGGAGATGGTGAATGGACCCAAGAAGCAAGGTGATAATTTCTTAGACTCAGTCTTCAAGGGCACCTGGTCCACCGATAGCCAAATGTAAGATAAGATAAGATAAGCCTTTATTAGTCCCACAATGGGGAAATTCCAGGATTGCAACAGCACAGGGATAGCAACACTCAGAGCAACAATCAGAAGGCAAGAAAAAAACAAGAACAGCTAGTAAACATATGTACATATTACTATATATATATATATATATATATATATATTTAATTTTTTTTTATTTTTATTTTTTTTTTTTACTTATTTTGTACCCGTAGGTAGATTTGTTCTGCAGTCCAGTGACAAGCCACCAGCTGCCGGTCGCTGCGTGCGCAAGCGCCCCTTAACTCCCTACGCTGCATGTTTTGGCATGTGGGAGGAAACCGGAGAAATCCCGGAGTAAACCCACGCAAACACGGGGAGAACATGCAAACTCCACACAGATCACTGTTGGCCGGGGGCAGGGATCGAACCCACGATCTCATGATCCCCGCGATCCCCCGGCCGAGAGTAAACTGTGTTGCCATGGTGCTAACCACTGCGCCACCGTGCAGCCCGGTGGCGCAGTGAGATATATATATATATATATATATATATATAGACACACAGTGCGAAGCATTATGGTTGGTGAATGTGCAGCAGAAAGTCCAAGCTCTCTCTCCGCGGATGAGGCGGGCCAGCTGGAAGTCTTTGGGCATGATGGTGACCCCCTTAGCGAAGAAGAGACCACCAGGTAAGCCTCGCCGGCCTCCTGCAGAGCCACGACGGCGAAGCTCAGTAAGCGCAGGTCGGTCTTGGAAGTCCTGAGCGATCTCCCTCACCAGGCGCTGGATGGGCAGCTTACGGATGAACAGCTCCGTGGATTTCTGGCAGCGACGGATCTCCCTCGGAGCCAGGGGCCTGTAACGGTGAGGCTTCTTCACTGCGCTGGTGGCCGGAGCGCTTCTCCGAGCAGCCTTGGTGGCCAGTTGCCTCCCGGGGGGCCCCCTCCTCCAGCAGATTTTACGGGTGGTCTGCCTGGTTCTTGCCATCGCTCTTTATCATTCCATCTTATATTTCCCGCACGCCGCCCAAACTCCAGCCCAGCACCCGCGTCATTTTCGCTACAGTTCCAGGTATATCGAGTCTCTCCGCTAGCATCGGATGACGGCCGAGTGCTAGCTAGCACTAGCTATTCCCTGCTGTAACGTCTCCTGCTGTAAACAGAGGCTACGTCCGCCGACTTGGGAGACCTTTGGGACGATCTGTGTGTCCGTGATATATATATAAAGTGAAAGGTGTAGAAAGATGAAGGAAGATAAAAAAAGGCTCTTGCAACGGGCAGCCAACTCGTGTGGCGCCGCCGGTCTGGCGGAACCGGAACCGGAATGTGCTGCCCGACTACATATTTGGGAGCTGTTGTCCACTTCCGGTCTGCGTACTGGAGGTTTTGCTCCATAGAGCGGAGGAGGGCAGCTCTTGTGGCCCTCCACAGATGGTGGAAACAGCATGTGTGGACCTCCACAGATGGGACAGCGAGACCCCTTTCCGCCATGGGCAGCAAAGGCGGAATGTAGCCCAGTGAGGCTTCAAATGGTGCAAGCCCAGTGGCAGAGGAGATGGCAGAGTTGTGAGAATATTCCACCCAGGTTAGGTGGGAGCTCCAGGTGGTGGGGTTGCAGGATGCTATGCACCGGAGGGGGGCCTCCAAGGACTGATTAGCACGCCCAGCCTGACCTCTGCAGGTGGTACTGGGACGTCAGGCTGGCTGTAGCACCCAGAAATTGACAAAACTTCTTCCACACCTGAGATGTAAACTGTGGACCCCGGTCCGAGACAGTGTCCATAAGGATCCCATGCAAGCGGATAACATGTTGAGTCAATAGGTTGGCTGTTTCCATAGCCGATGGTAGTTGAGGGAGAGGGACAAGGTGGATGGCCTTGGAGAAACGGTCGATGATGGTCAGTATGACTGTGTTATCCTGAGATGGAGGGAGGCCCGTGACAAAGTCCAGAGTGATTTGGGACCACGGAGGACAGCTGGAGGGGAAAAGTCCGTCTTGTTAGTGGTGCAGGTGTGACAGACCTTAACGTACTCCCGCACATCCCTCCTGAGCATGGGTAACCAAAACGCTCTTCTAAGCAATTTGATGCTCTGGGAAATGCTGGGATAACAGTCGAAGAAGCTGCAGTGCCCCCAGTTAATCACTTCACTGCTCAGCATGGAGGGCACATATAGCTGGTCGTATGGACCTCGCTCCATGATAGGTTCAGATGACTGGGCCCCCACGGACCCTCTGCTCAATCTCCCACGACTACACCCCGAGAAAGCAGGAGGGGGGAGAATAGTCTCTTGGGGAGATACAGCAGCTGCGGAGGGGAAGTTGAGGAGAAGGAGTTGGGGGACAACTGGTGCAAGAGGGCACCAGCATTGGCATTGCGGGACCCTGGTCGGTACGAGATGGAAAGATTGAACCTATTAAAGAATAGGGTCCACCGAGCCTGCCATGAATTCAACTGTCTGGCAGATCGAAGATATTCTAAATTTTTGTGATCAGTCCCGATAATGACCGGTTGGCTAGCCCCCTTGAGCCAGTGTCTCCACTCCTCCAATGCCAGCTTAATGGCCAACAGTTTGCGGTCCCCAACATCATAATTCCTCTTGGCTGGCATCAGCCGCCGGGAGAAATACATGCACAGATGGAGCTTCTGGTCGAGCTGGAGCGCTGGGAGAGGACAGTACCCACCCCTGAATCAGAAGCATCCACCTCGACCACGAACTGCACCAGAGGATCCACCTGCGCCAGGACGTACATGTTGGTGAATAGGCCTTTCAGGGTCACAAAAGCTTGTTCAGCAGCCTCGAACCACTTGAATGGGCTTTTGGTCAAC
Source organism: Pholidichthys leucotaenia (assembly GCA_020510985.1). Classification (NCBI taxonomy): domain Eukaryota; kingdom Metazoa; phylum Chordata; class Actinopteri; order Cichliformes; family Pholidichthyidae; genus Pholidichthys; species Pholidichthys leucotaenia. The sequence goes on from CM035849.1 coordinate 14,002,575, forward strand.
ACCAACCATGTCAGCGATTGTGCTACCTTACTGTAATCATGGATAAACCAGTGGTAGAAGTTGGCATTGACGATGCTTCCTGGACTGTGGGGGTAGGCCAGTCTACTACCGCCTTGATTTTTGCTGGATTGACCTTTAATGCGCCCTTGGCAATGATGAACCCCAGGAAAGAAGTTGAGTGAGTGGTGAATTCGCACTTTTCTCCTTTTATAAAAAGTTGATTCACGAGCAGTCACTGCAGAATGGACCAAATGTGGACTACGTGCTCCTCCAGCATGCGGGAAAAAAATCAGAATATCGTCCAGATACACAAAAACAAATTGGTTCACCATGTCTTGCAAGACGTCATTGATTATCCGCTGGAAGACAGCAGGGGCACTGATCAGCCCGAATGACATGACCAAATATTCAAAATTGCCCAGATGCGTTTTAAATGCCGTCTTCCACTCGTCTCCGTCATGAATGCGGACCAAGTGCTATGCATTACGTAGGTCGAGCTTGGTGAAAAAATGCACCCGTTGGAGTAGCTCAAACACTGAGTTAATAAGGGGCAGTGGATATTGCGAGCAGCCCTAAGCAGGGCTGCTCGCAGAGATAGCAAAAAGACGTAACAAACTAATAGTTTTTTGAATGCAAAAGATGCAATAGACTTACACAATGGTCCCCTCCGGCATACAACTAGGGAACTTACCGGTCGCTATGGAGGGTGAGAATATGTATGGGCACATAATCATACCATGTAGGATAACTAAGTAGACGGTTATGCTGTTTCATTCCATCTAGCAACAATGCTCTGCACTGTGTGTGTTTATATATTTACATATTTATTCCATCTAGCTACAATGCTCAGCACTGGGTGTGTTTATATATTTATATATCTACATATTATTCCATCTAGCTACATTGCTCCGCACTGTGTGTGTTTATATACTTGCATATTTATTCCACCTAGCTGCAATGCTCCGTACTGTGGGTGTTTATATATTTACATATTTATTCCATCTAGCTACAGTGCTCTGCACTGTGTGTTCATATATTCATATATTTATTCCATCCAGCTACAATGCTCTGCACTGTGTGTCTGTGTGTGTGTGTATATATATATATTTTATAGTAATACGTACATATGTATATTAGCTGCTCTTGCTTGCTTGTTTTTTTTTTTTTTTTTTTTTTTTTTTTTTTTCTTGCCTTCTGATTGTTGCTCTGAGTGTTGCTATCCCTGTGCTGTTGCAATCCTGGAATTTCCCTGTTGTGGGACTAATAAAGGCTTATCTTATCTTATCTTATCTTATCTTATGGGTAATTGCGTTAAGTTCATGGTAATCAATACATGGCTTCAATGTCCCATTCTTTTTCCCTACAAAAAAGAACCCAGCGCCAAGAGGGGCGGGCGATGGATGAATAAGGCCTGCGCTGAGGGAGTCTTTTATATAGGTCTCCATCGCCTCCCTCTTCGGCCCAGATAAACTGTAGAGCCGGCTGGATGGCAGCCGCATGCCTGGGAGAAGGGCAATAGCACAGTCGTATCCCCGGTGAGGTGGAAAAGATGGGGCCCTGGACTTGCTAAAGACCTCCCCTAAGTCATGATAGACCTCGGGCATGGAGCTGAGATCCGCCAGCTCAGCCAGAGGGGAAGAGATTGGGAGAGAGAGCGAGCATGCGGCCGAACGGAGACACGATGAGAGACAAAAAGGGCTCCAGGACGAAATGAAGCCCTGGCTCCAATTTATTATAGGGTTGTGAATTTGGAGCCACGGATACCCCAGGATTATGGGGGTAGTGGATTGAGGCAGCACATAGAACTGGATAGTCTTGCAGTGATTACCAGACAAAGTGACCGAAATGGGTTCAATTTGTTCGGTAATTGCAGTGATCCTGCAGCCTGAAACCTGAAGCCTGAAAGGAGGGGGATGTGCAGATAGCAAGCTCATTGTGGAGATGCGCATTCAGGCCCCAGAGGAAAGTGCTGCGCAGAGCAGCGTCATTCCATCCAGAGTCTGCTGCAGTGACCCGAAACTCAACAGAGAAATCGGCTACAGACCGGTCTCCCTGCCAGAGTCCCAGCAGCTGGCTCACAATGTTCCCCTCACTCTCCTTATGGCCGAAAGCCTCCAAGAATTCCTGCACAAACTGGTCGAATGTGTATAGGGGCTCGTCTGGGCTGCTCAAGATGGGCTGTGCCCACTTGAGCAGCCTGGTCTCGCAGCAACAAGGTCATGAAGTGGATCTTAGCCAAATCATCCCTGTACTCCCCTTCTACCTGCTGGAAATAAAGCCAGCAGTGGACCATGAACCCTTTGCATCCCCCTCCCCATAGGGGGCAGGCGAAGGAACATAAATGTTCCTGCAGATGGCAGAAGCTGCCGGAGCAGCAGGTTCATGGGGAGGCACCGCACCAGGAAGCCGACCCAAGTGCTTGATAACGGTGGCCATTTGCTGGGCGAGAGTTTGGAACTGGTCTGATAGAAACATGACCCAATGTTCTGTGGCCTCCAAACTCCAGAGTGTCGACTGTTCACCTGGCAAAGTGCCCGCTGAGCCTCAATCTTGGCTGGATCATTCTGTCATGATTCAATACAAGAGTGAGGCTCAAACGCTGAGCTACCACACCAAACAAACACTCAGACTCCGATGGTAAAAAGTTACACCACTTTAATGAAAACACAGACCAAAAATACACAAACCTAAATAAAGTGCACAATGAAAGAAAAGAACAAACAACAACACACAATTAAATTTGAACACAAAAACAGGTGCCCGCTGAAGTGCACGCAGCCTGGGGAAGAGAGCAGAGAGAGATGATTAGCAGCGGACTCTCCACAAGAGGAAAATAAGAAAACAAGTACACTCTTACTACAATGAGCAGAGGAGCCTGGCAGGGACCTCCTGCGTGGACCAGGGGATGACAGGGGGAAGACAGATGACCTGGGTGGAGTCCGGTGTCTTCGGGTAAGGTGAAGGTGATCAGCCCTGGAGTACACACCGCTAAGGTGGCAGCAAACCTGAGAAGAGAGTGAAGACACGTGAGTAAGGAACTCAGATCAACCAAAAGAGTGATAACTTAGTGTGGTTTTACACAGGCAGCAAACCTAACGATCCAGCAGTGAGCTCCTCACACGCTGGCTCTTAAATACGCTGGAAAACCAGGAAGCAGCTGATGTGTCAATCACGCAGGTGTGGTAATTGCTCCAGAGCTGGGAAGACAGGAACGAGGGGAGGGGGGGCACTCTCGCGTGATAATCACAGTACCACCCTAGAGTCCATGGGGTTTTGACCATCCATGGGTGAGGGTCCTTCACCACTAGTCCCTAGAGTGGCACAGCGTATGGTTTGGTAGCCATGGACCACTCATTTTAGGCTCATTGGTAGAAATTGTATTAGAAAATATGGGTATGTTGTCACATGTGTGGCACGTTACATAAACACTGTGCCACCCTAGACTCCATGGAGTTGAGGGTTCTGGAGGACTAGTGCCTATATAGGATGGCATAGCGCATGGTTTGACAGCCACGGATACTGCTCCCACACCATCAGCCCCGTATTCGAATATGAATATGGAACCCGATGCCAACTTCAGTGCCTCCATAAACAACATGTTGTTGATTTGATCTTAGTCTCTGAAAACTGTCAAATCAGCGTCTCACAGATCACATTTCACCTTCAAACCTTTTTATTCCTCTGAACACATTTTCTCACCTGGGTCACAGTTTTAGGAAGAAAAAATAATTAAAAATGTAATTTATCAAGACAAAAATATTTTATTTGCATTTCTGCTCATTATTGCTGCTTCAAATCCATTTTCTTCAACCCTGTAACCTGATATCTAAAGGTTTATGATGATATTGGAGGGAATTCTCTTTTTTCTTGTTGGAGGGGACATGTCCCCCTCTGTCCCCCTTTATTTACACCCATGTACTTGAGTAAAAGTATTTTTTTCCTTAAAAATATACTCAAGTCAGATTAAAAAGCATCCTGCAATAAAAGTCAGCAGTAAAGCAGAATTTTGTGTAAAAGTTGCTGAGTCAGCGGAACCAATTCATGGCCTCTCTGCTGATCAGCAGCAACAGAAAGTTTCTGTCACGTCCCTAAAAACCTCTGATGGATTCCTCTGCAGCTTTAATACAGATGGCTGATCTGACCTTTGTCCTCAACAAGGTCACTGTTATGTCTGAGAATAACGGAGAAGGAGGTGAGTCTTCATGCAGCAACCGACTAACTTTATTACACTGAACTTGGGGTTTATATATAGAATGGGCCGTGCCCGCCTGACGTCACCCTGTGGGTGGGCATGGCATCCCAGACACACATATTCATACACCATATCCCCTCCCGCTCAAAAAAAATCAAGCACACAGGAAACCCACCCAAATCTGGTAACTCGACTCAAACACTACGAACAAGGAGGGTAACAGTAATAAAACAACCTCTCACATTCACACAAAACCACCAAACTGGACCTGGTCTCTGAAAAGTAAAATTAAGATAAGATAAGATAAGATAAGATAAGCCTTTATTAGTCCCACAACGGGGAAATTCCAGGATTGCAACAGCACAGGGATAGCAACACTCAGAGCAACAATCAGAAGGCAAGAAAAAAAAAAAACAAGCAAGCAAGAGCAGCTAATATACATATGTACGTATTACTATAAAATATATATATATACACACACACACAGACACACAGTGCAGAGCATTGTAGCTGGATGGAATAAATATATGAATATATGAACACACAGTGCAGAGCATTGTAGCTAGATGGAATAAATATGTAAATATATAAACACCCACAGTACGGAGCATTGCAGCTAGGTGGAATAAATATGCAAGTATATAAACACACACAGTGCGGAGCAATGTAGCTAGATGGAATAATATGTAGATATATAAATATATAAACACACCCAGTGCAGAGCATTGTAGCTAGATGGAATAAATATGTAAATATATAAACACACACAGTGCAGAGCATTGTTGCTAGATGGAATGAAACAGCATAACCGTCTACTTAGTTATCCTACATGGTATGATTATGTGCCCATACATATTCTCACCCTCCATAGCGACCGGTAAGTTCCTAGTTGTATGCCGGAGGGGACCATTGTGTAAGTCTATTGCATCTTTTGCATTCAAAAAACTATTAGTTTGTTACGTCTTTTTGCTATCTCTGCGAGCAGCCCTGCTTAGGTTGTACAGTCTGACAGCCGTTGGTAGGAAGGACCTACGAAACCTCTCGGTTGTGCACCTGGGATGATGTAGTCTGCTGCTAAATGAGCTCCTCAGTGCATTCAGTATGTCCTGCATAGGGTGGAACTCGGACTCCAGCAGAGATGACAGTTTAGCCACCGTCCTTCTCTCTCCTATCTCCTCCATCGGATCAAGGCGCTGCCCCAGGACAGAGCTAGCTTTCTTAATCAGTTTGTTCAGTCTCTTCCTATCGGCTGCAGTAATGCCACTGCCCCAGCAGACCACTCCAAAAGTGATGGCTGATGCCACCACCGTGTCATAGAATGACTTCAGCAGCGCCCCTTGTACACCAAAAGACCTGAGTCTCCTCAGCAGGAACAGCCTGCGCTGTCCCTTCTTGTAGAGTGCATCAGTATTGTGTGACCAGTCTAGTTTATTGTTCAGATGAATACCCAGGTACTTATAGGATGTCACCATCTCGATGTCTGTTCCCTGTATATTTACTGGTACTGTGAGGGGCTGCCCATGCCTGCGGCAGTCCACCACCAGCTCCTTAGTTTTCCTCGCGTTGATCTGGAGGCAGTTCCGATGGCACCAGTCCACGAAGTCCTGGATAAGCCCTCTGTACTCAGCTTCATCTCCATTGGAGATGAGGCCAACGATCGCAGAGTCATCAGAGAACTTCTGTAGATGGCAGTGTGTTGTGTTGTGTGAGAAGTCCGCAGTATAAAGAGTGAACAGGAAGGGAGCCAGCACCGTTCCCTGGGGGGCCCCCGTGCTACTGATGATCGTGTCGGACACACAGTCCCGGGTTCTCACAAACTGAGGCCGGTTCGTGAGGTAGTCCAGGATCCATGATGACAGGTGCTGGTCCACCCCTGCGCGCAGCAGCTTGTCCTTCAGGATCATCGGTTGGATGGTGTTGAAAGCACTGGAGAAGTCAAAGAACATGATCCTCACCATATTCCCGGGCTTCTCCAGGTGGGACAGAGAACGGTGAAGGAGGAAGATCACCGCATCCTCCACCCCAATGCCATGCTGGTAGGCGAACTGGAGTGGATCCATCGCTGGTTCCACCAGGGGGCGGAGGTGAGCAAGGAGCAGTCTCTCCAGGGTCTTCATCAAGTGGGACGTCAAGTGGGACGTTAATCCCATATTCTCACTCACTCACATGCACACCAGCATCAGATATACACATCATTATTTACACCAAAGAATTTTCAAGTGACACCATAGTCTCTAGGCAGCTAGCAGCCACGGAGGGCCTGGACACCCCCACGGCATCCCCAAGTCTGGCCGCTGCCCCCCAGGGTCAAAGCACCCCCTTCTGGCCAGCCTGTCTCCACCTCTCCAAACTGGCTTCTTCTCCCTGGGCCAAACCCAACCGTCGACCTGCTGGGAAACCCGACTTGGTCTCCTGTGCCCACCGCGTCGTCTTCGGACCCTCATTCTGTGTTGCGCCGTCCCGCTGACCCGGTCCAAACTCTAGCTCTGACTCATCGGTGCCGCTCTCTGCCACCGTGTCCTACGGCTGCTGTTGCTCACCTCAGGGGCACGCACCATCACCCTCGCCGGGCTCGCACATGGACTCAGGCTCCTTGCTGCTGCACCCAGTGCTCTCAGTCTCGGTGCTCCGCTGCGTCGCCATCCACGACCAACTGCGACTCTTCCCCCAAGTCCTCGGCCTGCACTGTCCCACTCGCCTGCTGTACAGCTTCCAACAGCGGGGCCGACTGCTGCTGCGTCGCCTCTGCGTCCTGCTGCATCATCTCTCCGCCGGTGTTGGTCTCACTTAACTCAGGCTCTCTCCATTCTTCGCTCCGGCTCTGGCTGCTCGAAGGGTGAGGGCAGTTCCGGGTCCTGCTCATCCTCCATCTCATCATCATCATTATCATCCGAGCTATAGTCACTCCCTGAGTCCCATTTGCTGTCCGTTTCACTCACACAAAGACCTTCGGCCACACCCACGTCTGCAAAGCCCGTGTAAACTGGTCCTGGGCCGCTGACCGTCTGTCCACCAATTTCAAAAGTGAAACCCAGCTCATCAAACAGGTCCCACCCCATCACATTCTCGCCCCGGCATGCCACCTGGATCTTGAATGCGGGAACGGTCTTCTCACCATACCGCACCACCAGCGTGACACACCTGCCGTTCCCGGGGTCCTTGTTGCCCGGCAGTTCCACTGCATCCGGGCGCCGGGGTGTGAGCCTCCGAACCCAGGCCTCACTCACGATGGAGCGCGGGGCGACGGTGGCTAACAGCATGGGCACCCTCTCACCGTCCTGTTCCACCACCCACTGCGGTCCAGACCATCCTTCAGGTCGCGCGATGTTGACACCTTGTCTGCTGTTGTCAATGGCAAGGGGCCCCTCCACACATGGCCCCAGTTCTGCCTCTATGCCCAGTTTCGCGTCCTTAGCCTTGTTTCATCGCAAAACTAGCCTGTCAGCTAGCCTGTCCATAGGCTCCGACTGAGCTGTCAGCTCTCCCAAGCTAACTAGCTCTGGCACGTCCAACGCCACCAGCCTTTCACCTGCAACTCTCTGGCCCTTGTCTGCTCCGCGAAGTGTGCCTCCATGAGCCCGACAGCCTCCATGTAGCCCTCACTCGTGCCCAGTGAGTCAAAAATCCTTCGGCTCTCTGCGCCAAGGTTACAGACCAGGAGGGCCCGCCGCTGTCTCCTGTCAAGCCGAGGGAATAACCAGCGAGGCGACGTACCCCTTGGATTCCCGTCTCCACTGCGGCCACAGCTGCTTCTCAAACCAGCACGCTCCCATTGTGCTCCTCGTCGCCAAATGTTATGTCTGAGAATGACGGAGAAGGAGGCGAGTCTTCATGCGGCAACCAACTAACTTTATTACACTGAACTTGGGGTTCATATGCAGAATGGGCCATGCCCGCCTGACGTCACCCTGTGGGCACGGCATCCCAGACACACATATTCATACACCACAGTCACATTCTGGAATGACATCAGCATGACGTCACCCCATTTAGTCAGAGGTGAGAGAGTCTGCAGACTCCCCGGGAACCTACGCCAGGATCCTGTTTGTGGACTTCAGCTCCGCATTCAACACCATCCGCCCCGCTCTGCTCCGGGACAAGCTGTCCCTGCTCAACGTACCTGACTCCCTCTGCAGGTGGATCACCAACTTCATGGCGGTCCGGAGGCAGCATGTGCGGCTGGGAAAGACTGTCTCAGACTCTGTTAGCATCAGCACCGGATCACCCCAGGGCTGTGTACTTTCCCCCCTACTCTTCTCCCTTTATACCAACTCCTGCACCTCCAGCCACCAGTCTGTCAAGCTGATCAAGTTTGCGGACGACACCACCCTCATTGGGCTCATCTCCAATGGCGACGAGTCCGCCTACAGGAGAGAGGTGGCCCAGCTGGCGTCCTGGTGCAACAACAACAACCTGCAGCTGAACGCTCTGAAGACAGTGGAGATGATTGTGGACTTCAGGAAAGTCACAACCCCTCTGCCCCGCCTCACCCTCACAGGCTCTCCCATCACCACTGCTGATTCCTTCCGCTTCCTAGGCACCACCATCACCAGGGACCTCAAGTGGGAGCCAACCATCAGCTCCCTCATCAAAAAGGCCCAGCAGAGGATGCTCTTCCTGCGGCAGCTGAGGAAGCTCAAGCTACCCACCAAGATGTTAGTGCAGTTCTACACAGCCATCATCGAGTCCATCCTCACCACCTCCATAACCGTGTGGTACGCAGGAGCCACTGCCAGGGACAGACTAAGGCTGCAGCGCATCGTGCGCGCTGCTGAGAAGGTGATCGGCTGCAAGCCCCCATCTCTCCAGGATCTGTACATCTCCAGGACCTGGAGGCGTGCTGGCCGGATCATAGCCGATCCTTCACACCCTGGTCACGTGCTGTTTGCCCCTCTCCCCTCAGGTAGAAGACTTTGGTCCATTCAGACTAAAACCTCCCGCTACATGAACAGCTTCTTCCCCTCTGCCATCAGACTGCTGAACACTAAGTGACTTATTGACTCTCGTGCACTATGTACAGCAGCTCAACCAGACTCATGTCAATCATCACTGTTTTCTTCTTGCATTACTGCACTATATGGTTCTCCACATTATCTGCTGCTCACTAATATATTTAAACTGCTGACTAGTATTACTCACTCTTATTCTACACTTTATTGCATGTATAGTTTATTTCTTTTATTTTATCATGTTTAATGTTGCAGCATTGCACCGAGACAAATTCCTAGTTTGTGTACTACATGAACAATGGCAATAAACCTGATTCTGATTCTGATTCTTCTGCAGTCAGAGCGGTGTGACGTCATCACCGTCATTTGTCCAGTCCAAGGAAGAGGAGACACCAGAGAGACACTGGAGAAGAGCAGAAAAGCAGCCGCTGGAAAACTGACTTCATTAGAGACTTTACTCCAACAAGGCAGATTTTTCTGGACATTTGTGACGTTTTTAGTTTAAATTGAAAACATTTTTCCTCATAAATTGACTTTTTTCCTCCAAACTTTGATTCCTTTTTACAACTTTTTCTGATACATTTGTGACATTTTATTGTAAATTTTTCAATTCTGCACTTTTGTGAGTTTTTTTCTCTTCTGTGTGTCAGAGTGAAATAAACGAGAAGATTAACTCAGAGAGGACTTAATTATACTGCAGTACAAGTACAGCTTTGACTTCAAACATTTACTCAAGTAAAAAGTTCCCTGAATTAAAACTACTCACTAATTTGTCATTTTTACCATGAAAACTTGCAGCTTTTTCCTCATAGATTTCCTCATAGGAAATTCCTTCATTTCCTCATAGAATTCCTCATAGGCTGCACGGTGGCGCAGTGGTTAGCATCGCGGCAGCACAGTTTACCCTCGGCCGGGGGATCGCGGGGATCATGAGATCGTGGGTTTGATCCCTGGCCAACAGTGATCTGTGTGGAGTTTGCATGTTCTCCCCGTGTTTGCGTGGGTTTACTCCGGGATTTCTCCGGTTTCCTCCAACATGCTAAAAACATGCAGGTCAGGGAGTTAAAGGGCGCTTGCGCACGCAGCGACCGGCAGCTTGTGGCTTGTCACCGGACTGCAGAGCAAATCTACCTACGGGTACAAAATAAGTCAAAAAAAAAAAATAGATTTGTGACTTTTTCTTATACATTTCTGGCATGTTTCTGATTTCTCATAAATGTGACTTTTTTGAGAAGATGGAGACGTTTTCTACAGAAATGTGCAATTTTTTCCAGTAATTTCTGTCTTTTTCATCTAAAAGTTGTGACTCTTTTCTCACATATGTGCAGTTTTTCCTGGTGAATCTGAAAGGCTTTTTTCCCCATAAATGTGTGATTTTTACCAAGTGAAAGTGAAGCTCAGAGCCTCCAAATGTGCTTCAGTAAATGTCCAGGCTTCTGCTGCAGATTTGCTCCAGAGCAAAACGCTGCAGTCAAACTGCTCTCTATGTTCTCAGCTGCAGTCCAGTGGAGAGAAGCAGGACCATGAGTCGGTGCTGCAGAGAAGGATGGAGGTCTGATCCTGCTGGAGTTCTCCTGTCACAAGGAGACTCTCACACCCAGACTGAGTGGTGACACATGCAGTTTCAGTCACCATGCAGAGCTGCGCTACATTAAAGCGGCGCTATGGAACATTCTCACCTTCAAATAACCTTTGCAGAATTATTCTGATGGTGGGCCAACCTTTCACCGGGTGAAGGTCACTTCCCCCACAGCCTGAGTGGAGCCGCGTGACCTTCAGCAGCTCTGTTCTTGGTAGAACACTGACAGGACTACAACTATGGAGACTCTGACCGCAGTCCCAACAGCCAACCACAGAGTGCTGAGTTGTTGGTTGATGCAGTAGTGCCCTGTGATTGGTTGTTGTGACTGAGGTCAGAGCCGCCATGGCTGTAGTCCTTTCAGTGTTTCTACCTGGAACAAGAAAGTTCCATCGTGCTGCTTTAAAGCAGAGTGTGGTGAGGTTTCTGCAGTCACTTCTGAAAACACAGAAATTAATGCAGGCCATTTTAATGGTTTAATTTTTCAAATTATTGTTTATTGGATAAACCCAGCAGCAGGGGGCGCACAAGTCAGTGGTGCCGGTCCCAAGCCCAGGTAAATGGGGAGGGTTGTGACAGGAAGGGCATCCGACGTAAAACCTTTGCCAAATCAAACATGCAGATCATAACAAATGAGATTTTAATAGCAGATCAGTCGAGGCCCGGGTTAACAACGACCACCACCGGTGCGGATAACTGACAGGGTGCTGGTGGAAACTGGGCTACTGTTGGTCGAAGATCAAGGAGGAGGAGACGCGGGAGGTGTATTAGGAAAGAGGGAGACAAAAGGAAAGGCAGAAGTGTTACGGTGAGAGTAGGGATGTTAAATGTAGGGACTATGACTGGTAAAGGCAGAGAGTTGGCTGATAAGATGGAGAGAAAAAGGTAGATATACTGTGTGTTCAAGAAACCAGATGGAAAGGAAGCAAGGCTGGGAGCACTAGAGATGGATTTAAACTGTTCTACCATGGTGTAGATAGGAAGAGAAATGGAGCAGGAGTAATCTTGAAGGAAGAGTATGTGAGGAGTGTTCAAGAGGTAAAGAGGGAGTCAGACAGAATCGTGAGTTTGAAGCTATGAATGAATGAATGAATTAATGAATGAATGAATGAATTTCGGATAGTACAGTACAGGTTAAAAGAAACTGAATAATATAACAACAAGGTCAAATTAGACAGAGACTCCTCTTATTATACAATTCCACGTAAGTTATCCGAAATGGGTGATGGCTGAAGCCGCAGCTTATATTGCCCACCCATATTCCATCCAAGAATTCAAAAGAGAAAAAAGAGAAAACAAGACAAGAGCAATTACAATTTAAAACAAAGCTAAGACAAAATGTGACTGAGAGAAAAAAGAAAACTAAGCTAGGCTAAGTTAAGCGGTTACTATTCAAAAACAAATCTACAACAATCAAAATCAAAGCTACAACACAACACAGGCTGGAAATGTCAATCCTTATGTGAGTTTACATGTCGTCTTGTAAATATGTTTGGAGTATTTCTTCCTTTAGTTTTTGTTTAAATTGTCCAAGCGTTGTACATGATTTTAATTCAGGTCCAAAATCGTTCCATAATCTGACTCCTTGCACTGAAATACAGTGTTGCTTGGTGGTTGTTCTCACTGTAGGCTTTTGAAATATACATGTTCCTCTGAGGTGATATCGTTTCTCCCTTGTTTGGAACAACTTTTGGATATTTGCGGGCAGTGATAAATTCTTCACTTTGAACATTATTATTGTGGTTTTAAAGTCAACCAGATCTTTCAACTTGAGAGCTTTTAGTTTAAGAAAAAGTGGGTTTGTTGGTTCCCTGTAAGCTGCTTTGTTTATTATTCTAATAGCTCTTTTTTGAAGCATAAAGAGTGGATATATGTTTGTTTTATATGTGACATAACGCACGGCTCAGGAGACGCACACACACAGGCTTAGAGTAGTTCAAAGAGTTTATTAACAGCAGGCGTGAATGAGTGCGAGTCTGCGGGATGTAAATGTGTTGGTGGCGGCGTCTGTTTCAGGCACAGAGGCAGATGACCGTACAGCCGGGCAACCCTATGGAGAGAGCACATGGAGAGGGTGACGGGCACACACCAACACAGGAGGGATTATGGCAAGAGAAGGACTTACTTGGATTGTCAGGATAGCTGGCACAGCAAGGGGGCGAAGGCCGGAAGACAGCCACCTGGAGAGCTCCGTGCAGCAGCGAGGAATGGGCGTTGGAGAGGAGACGTCCGCCGCCGGGGAATCCACCTGTGCACAGGGGAGCAGACTGGAAAAAGGAGGTAAGGGTTCTTACCCAAATTATTATGCTGAAGAGAGAAGTGGCTCACAACAGTGAGGGACGAAGTCTGACGGCTTCAGGCCGAGCCTCCGGGCGAGACGGCCTTTATCCCTCGCCACTGATGATGATCAGGTGCGTGAGCAGGTGGCGCCGCTGATGAATGGCGCAGCATGACAATATGTATTTCCCCATACTTCATTACAATATGTCATGTATGGGAGTATTAATGAATGAAACAAGGTATATAGTGTGGGTTGATTCAGCAAATATTTCACTCTGTGTAATATTGCAATTGATTTGGATACTTTACCTTTAATATAAGATAAGATAAGCCTTTATTAGTCCCACAACGGGGAAATTCCAGGATTGCAACAGCACAGGGATAGCAACACTCAGAGCAACAATCAGAAGGCAAGAAAAAAAAAAAACAAAAAACAAGCAAGCAAGAGCAGCTAATATACATATGTACATATTACTATAAAATATATACAGTATATACACACACACACACACACACACACAGACACACAGTGCAGAGCATTGTAGCTAGATGGAATAAATATATAGATATATTATCCAGGACTTTGTGGACTGGTGCCATCGGAACTGCCTCCAGATCAACGCGAGGAAAACTAAGGAGCTGGTGGTGGACTGCCGCAGGCATGGGCAGCCCCTCACAGCACCAGTAAATATACAGGGAACAGACATCGAGATGGTGACATCCTACAAGTACCTGGGTATTCATCTGAACAATAAACCAGACTGGTCACACAATACTGACGCACTCTACAAGAAGGGACAGCGCAGGCTGTTCCTGCTGAGGAGACTCAGGTCTTTTGGTGTACAAGGGGCGCTGCTGAAGTCATTCTATGACACGGTGGTGGCATCAGCCATCACTTTTGGAGTGGTCTGCTGGGGCAGTGGCATTACTGCAGCCGATAGGAAGAGACTGAACAAACTGATTAAGAAAGCTAGCTCTGTCCTGGGGCAGCGCCTTGATCCGATGGAGGAGATAGGAGAGAGAAGGACGGTGGCTAAACTGTCATCTCTGCTGGAGTCCGAGTTCCACCCTATGCAGGACATACTGGATGCACTGAGGAGCTCATTTAGCAGCAGACTACATCATCCCAGGTGCACAACCGAGAGGTTTCGTAGGTCCTTCCTACCAACGGCTGTCAGACTGTACAACCTAAGCAGGGCTGCTCGCAGAGATAGCAAAAAGACGTAACAAACTAATAGTTTTTTGTTTTTTGTTTTTTTTTTTGAATGCAAAAGATGCAATAGACTTACACAATGGTCCTCTCCGGCATACAACTAGGAACATACCGGTCGCTATGGAGGGTGAGAATATGTATGGGCACATAATCATACCATGTAGGATAACTAAATAGACGGTTATGCTGTTTCATCCCACCTAGCAACAATGCTCTGCACTGTGTGTGTTTATATATTTACATATTTATTCCATCTAGCTACAATGCTCTGCACTGTGTGTCTGTGTGTGTGTGTGTGTGTATATATATATTTTATAGTAATATGTACATATGTATATTAGCTGCTCTTGCTTGCTTGTTTTTTTCTTGCCTTCTGATTGTTGCTCTGAGTGTTGCTATCCCTGTGCTGTTGCAATCCTGGAATTTCCCCGTTGTGGGACTAATAAAGGCTTATCTTATCTTATCTTATATAAACACACCCAGTGCTGAGCATTGTAGCTAGATGGAATAAATATATAGATATATAAATATAAACACACCCAGTGCAGAGCATTGTAGCTAGATGGAATAAATATGTAAATATATAAACACACACAGTGCAGAGCATTGTTGCTAGATGGGATGAAACAGCATAACCGTCTATTTAGTTATCCTACATGGTATGATTATGTGCCCATACATATTCTCACCCTCCATAGTGACCGGTATGTTCCTAGTTGTATGCCGGAGAGGACCATTGTGTAAGTCTATTGCATCTTTAGCATTCAAAAAAAACTATTAGTTTGTTACGTCTTTTTGCTATCTCTGCGAGCAGCCCTGCTTAGGTTGTACAGTCTGACAGCCGTTGGTAGGAAGGACCTACGAAACCTCTCGGTTGTGCACCTGGGATGATGTAGTCTGCTGCTAAATGAGCTCCTCAGTGCATCCAGTATGTCCTGCATAGGGTGGAACTCGGACTCCAGCAGAGATGACAGTTTAGCCACCGTCCTTCTCTCTCCTATCTCCTCCATCGGATCAAGGCGCTGCCCCAGGACAGAGCTAGCTTTCTTAATCAGTTTGTTCAGTCTCTTCCTATCGGCTGCAGTAATGCCACTGCCCCAGCAGACCACTCCAAAAGTGATGGCTGATGCCACCACCGTGTCATAGAATGACTTCAGCAGCGCCCCCTGTACACCAAAAGACCTGAGTCTCCTCAGCAGGAACAGCCTGCGCTGTCCCTTCTTGTAGAGTGCGTCAGTATTGTGTGACCAGTCTGGTTTATTGTTCAGATGAATACCCAGGTACTTGTAGGATGTCACCATCTCGATGTCTGTTCCCTGTATATTTACTGGTGCTGTGAGGGGCTGCCCATGCCTGCGGCAGTCCACCACCAGCTCCTTAGTTTTCCTCGCGTTGATCTGGAGGCAGTTCCGATGGCACCAGTCCACAAAGTCCTGGATAAGCCCTCTGTACTCAGCTTCATCTCCGCTGGAGATGAGACCAACGATCGCAGAGTCATCAGAGAACCTCTGTAGATGGCAATGTGTTGTGTTGTGTGAGAAGTCCGCAGTATAAAGAGTGAACAGGAAGGGAGCCAGCACCGTTCCCTGGGGGGCCCCCGTGCTACTGATGATCGTGTCGGAAACACAGTCCCGGGTTCTCACAAACTGAGGCCGGTTCGTGAGGTAGTCCAGGCTCCATGATGACAGGTGCTGGTCCACCCCTGCGCGCAGCAGCTTGTCCTTCAGGATCATCGGTTGGATGGTGTTGAAAGCACTGGAGAAGTCAAAGAACATGATCCTCACCATATTCCAGGGCTTCTCCAGGTGGGACAGAGAACAGTGAAGGAGGAAGATCACCGCATCCTCCACCCCAATGCCATGCTGGTAGGCGAACTGGAGTGGATCCATCGCTGGTTCCACCAGGGGGCGGAGATGAGCAAGGAGCAGTCTCTCCAGGGTCTTCATCAAGTGGGACGTCAAGGCCACCGGTCTGAAGCTGTTCAGGTCTTTGGGGTGGGAAGTTTTTGGTACAGGTACCACACAAGATGTTTTCCACAGCTGTGGTACCCTCCCCAGTTTCAGGCTCATGTTGAAGATATACGTCACAATCCCACACAGCTGGTCTGCACAGGACTTGAGGAGCTTTGCGCTGATGCCGTCCGGTCCCGACGCCTTCCTCGCCTTGATCTTCCTCAGCTCCGTCCTCACCTGGGTCTTGGTCAGGGTCAGGATGGGGGGCTGTGTGTTGGGAGTGGGGGGGGGGTGTCGGTGGAGTGGGGAGTGGGTAGCAGGACTTGATTTCTTAGAGGCAGCAGTGGTTGTTGTGCAGACAGGGGGGAGGGCGGTTGGTCAAATCTATTGAAAAACAGATTCAGGTTGTTCGCCCACTCCCTGCCCCCCGTGGCCTGGGGGGAGGTATTCTGGAGCCCCGAGATGGTTTTGAGGTTTCTCCAGACCCCGCTGATGTCGCTCTGTTGCAGCTTGTCCTCCATCTTCTTCCTGAAGCTGTCCTTGCCTTCTCTGATCTTTCTCCTCAGCTCCCTCTGTACGGACTTCAGCATCTCCCTGTTCCCCGACCTGAAGATCCTCTTCTTCTCTCTCAGAAGTGTTTTTATCTCAGGGTTGATAATATAATTAATATGTGACTTCCAACACAGTTTGTTATCAATTATTACTCCAAGAAATTTAGTTTCAGATACCCTTTCAATCTCTACACCATTTACACTGAGTTTGGGTACTGGGTTGTTGTGATGGTTGTTAAAGACTATAAATTTTGTCTTACTTAAATTGAGTGTTAATTTGTTTGAATCAAACCACAGTTTAAGCTTTCTTAATTCCTTTCCGAGTGTATTCAGAAGTTGTTCCAAATTGTTTCCACTGCATAACAGATTAGTGTCATCGGCAAACAATATTAAGTCCATTTTTTCTGAAACTTTACATATATCGTTTATATACATATTGAATAATAATGGTCCCAAAACTGAACCCTGAATACTCTTTATTTTCAATGGCTGTTGATATTTTTTCTGTAAATTCCATTAGGGCATATGCAGTTGTCCTCTTGTGTCTGAACCCATATTGCTGCTCACACAATAAATCATTCTTCAGTATGAAGTTGTCAATTCTCTCATAGAATATTTTTTCAAGTATCTTGGAAAATTGCGGTAATAGTGAAATTGGTCTATAGTTTGAGAGTTCCCCTCTGTCGCCCGTCTTGTATATCGGAATTACTTTAGCTATTTTCATTGCATTGGGAAATATACCTGATTGGAAAGACAGGTTACAGATATACGTCAGTGGTTTTACTATGCATTCGATAACAGTTTTGACTAATAGCATGTCAATACCATCACAGTCCGTAGATGTTTTACTTTTGAATGATTTAACAATTTCAATGACCTCTCTTTCGTCTGTGTTCTTTATGAAGATGGAGTCTTTTACAGCAGTGTTATTGCATATTGTATCACCTGTAGGCACCGTAGTGGGTATTTTTCGGGCCAGATTAGGTCCAATGTTAACAAAAAAATTATTAAATTCATCTGCAGGTGAAGCTATATTCACCCTCTGAGTCGTTTTATTATTTTCTGGAATATTAGTTGGGTTGCTTGTATTTCTGCTTTTATTTCCAAGGATACTGTTGAGTATTGTCCATGTATTTTTAATATTGTCTTTGTTTTTCTCTAGTTCTTTACTGTAATAGTCTCTTTTACTACATCTTATTATATATGTTAACTTATTTTTGTATGTTTTATACCGCTGCTCTGCTTCTTTTGTCCTTTTCTTTAGGAAAGCTTTATATAATAAATTTTTCTTTTTACACGCCTTTTGTAGTCCTTTGGTTAACCATGGCTTATCAGCAAATTTGTGTTTAAGCTTGTTTTTTTTACTAATGGGCAGTTTTTTTCATAAAGAGTGGTTACAATGTTTATAAATGTGTCATAGGCTTCATTTACATCTGATACATAGACTTCTGTCCAGTCTTGCTTCAGCAAGTCCTCTTTAAAAGAATTGATTGCATTTGGTGATTTGTATCTGAACGATTTTGAAATTTTTTCTGCGTTGGGCCCCGTGTGGCCATGGATAAGTGCAAAGGTTGGCAAGTGGTCACTTATATCATTTATCAATAATCCACTTTCTATTTTCTTATCGATAACATTGACAAACAGGTTGTCAATAAGTGTAGCAGAGTGAACTGTGATTCTACTGGGATGTGTTATTGTGGGATATAGACTCTTGCTGTACATAGAGTTCATGAACTCTGTAACTACATTTTGTTGATGTGGATTTATTAAATCAATATTGAAATCTCCACAAATTGCTACCATTTTCTTACTAGTAATATTATTGTACAGCTCGACTAATTTATCTCTGAATGTCTCAATGCAAGTTCCCGGCGTTCTAGAAATCTAGAACGCCAAAATCTAGAAATCCAGAAAGCTAGAAATCAAAGGTGTGATGTTGAATGTTGTCAGTGCGTATGCCAAACAAGATGGATGTCAGGTAGAAGAGAGAGGAATTCTGGAGTAAGTTAGATGAAGTGGTAGAAACTTTACTCATCAGTTTTTATCCCCTGCTGGTTGAAGCCTGAAGGGGGATTATGTTATTGGTCCATCTGTCCGTTCGTCTGTCTGTCCCATTTTTGTGAAATCAACTCCTCCTACAGTTTTGGGCCGATTGTTTAGAAACAGTTGGCTCAAAACAATCCTTGGCTCCTATGGTCACGAGCTTTGGGTAATGACCAAAAGAATGAGATCGCAGATACAAGCGGCTGAAATGAGCTTTCTCCGTAGGATTGCTGGACTCACCCTCAGAGACAGGGTGAGGAGCTCAGTCAACCGGGAGAGGCTCAGAGTTTAGCCGCTGCTCCTCCACATTGAAAGGAGTCAGCTGAGGTGGTATGGGCATCTGATTAGGATGCCTCCTGGACGCCTCCCACTTGAGGTGTTCCGGGCACGTCCCACTGGGAGGAGACCCCGGGGTAGTCCCAGGACTCGGTGAGACCTCCGGAAGAGCAGTAGAAGATGGATGGATGGATGGATGGATGGATGGATGTTTTGAAACTTGTTACCATGCTTTGATTTACTCTGATGATGCGCATATTGCAATTTCACTCTCATCAGATGACCTTGACGTCAAAAGTCAGAGGTTAGATTTTCCCTAAATCTTCTAAACACAATAACTACTGAAAAAAACAATGTAGGCTTTTCAAATCGATACAGTAGTTGTTTCTAATACGCATCTTGGAAGACTTACACTCTGACCTAACTATGGGTTTGGGGTTAAGAGGTCAAAGGTCAAAGTTCACATTGCACCTGCCTATTGTCTTCACTTGTGCAGAGTTTATCATGGGGCTTTGAGATCCATTACAAACTGTGCTTCCCTCACTTATCATTGTAAAGTGAACTGGTCGTCATGATCTGCTCGTCGCCTCTATCACTGGCATGTGTTCATCTACAAAGCCATTCTGGGTAGAATTCCTTTGCATTTATGTTCACTTTTAATATGGAAGCAGGGAAGCCATAATCTCTGCTCACTGGATTATCTGCAACTGATTGTTCGTAAAATGAGAACAGAATTAGGAGAGAATGTTTTTAGGTTTTGGGCTCCTGATGCAGGAACAAGATAAACTCTGAGCTCCATCTACAAAGCCTCAAACCTTTGACTGAATTTAAATCTCTAGTGAAATCAATGGAGTCCAGACTTTCTGTGGGCAAGTGTTTGATATGAGTATGTTTTTATAGCTAATTTGTTTATTGTCTGTTTATTTTCATTCTCTAACTGTGTTGCTGCTGTCTTGGCCAGGTCTTCCTTGTAAAAGAGATCTCTGATCTCAGTAGGACTAACCTGATTAAATAAAGGCTAAATAAAAAAATAAAATTGCAGTTGCACTATGGTAAAGGGTATATGCTACATTGACTATAAGATAAGTAAAGCTAGGGCCACCAAACCTGGTCCACAGGTTCACCTTGGAATACTGACCTCTGAGTATGGGCTTGGGGTCAAAAGGTCAAAGGTCAAGGTTAACATTCTCTATGCCTTTTTACTGTACAATGAGTAAAGTTAGGGCCACCAAACCTGGTCCACAGGTTCACCTTGTGACCCTGAAGTGAGACTCAGGTTTAGGGATGGCAGAGTCAAAGGTCAACATCAAAATGCCTTATAAATTATCTCTCAACAACAAAGAAAGCTAGGGTCACCAAACCTCGTACACAGGTTCACTCTGAGGCCATGACCTCTGACTACAGGCTTGGGGTCAAAAGGTGAAAGGTCAAGGTTTGCACTCCCTATGATCTCTTACTATAGAACGTCTAAAGTTCTGTAGTGTCACCAAACTTGCTACACAGGTTCACCTTGGGATCCTGACCTACAGATATGGGTTGTATACTTTGTTGTATATTCCTGGATGATGGTCTGATCATAATTTGGTTCTGCCACAGTAATTGTATTGAAAAGTTGAAAACTGCTCTGTCAATACATATTGGGATCTTCAAAGAAAACGGAGGCGGGGATCTTGCACTCACCTCAGAGAGCTCTGGTTGTCTTTGTAAAAGTTCAACATTTTTTATTGTGAAACAAAAACCAGAGAGCCATTTCTGAAAAGAAAACTCAAAAGACCAAATGTAACCTAATTTAAATTTCATTGTTTTTTTTCCTTTTTTCATTAAAAAGAAATTGAGATTTTTTTGTTGTTGTTTTGTTTCTTGCTTAGAAGAAAGAAATGCAAATCAAAATATGAAATAAAAATCAGATTATTCAAAGGTATCCAGATCCTGTCCATTTTTCTCATATTATTTTCATTTATATCTCTGAGTATTTCCTGGAGTTTTAAGCCCATTTCCCTGTTCTGAGTTTAACAAAATCTCCATTGCCTCTAAAACACTAATAATCAGCTTTTAATAACATAAATATTCTAAATCTAAATACAAGTACAATTTAAATTTCTTCTCCATCTTGCAGATTCTGACAGAAAGAAAACATGACATCACTTAAGGTGACCCTCGTGGGAGTCCTGGAAGGTTTACCAGAAGATGCCTTTAGAAAGTTCAAGTGGCACCTGAAGGAGACGGGTGACCTGGAGGGAATCAGAAAGATCAAAAAGATCCCATGGAGGAAACTGGAGAAAGCAGATGAGCTGGGCACAGTGGATCTGATGGTGGAGTCCTACTGCATCTACATTATTAAAGTGGCCATGCAGGTTTTAAGGAACATAGGTCAGAAGTTGCAGGCGGAGGAGTTATCAAAGCTTCCCTATGATCCTGAAGGTGAGTGACGTAAAGATGGAGCAGGGCTATAACTGACCAGCACTGACAACACACCAGTCTCAATAGTCAATATTTCCAGTGGGATAAATTACAGCATGAAAATTATCAATGAATAAGGGTAACAGTGCCTGCCAGAGCATGCTTTGTAGAAAAAAAAGTTTCTAGAACCATTTCCTGTTCACTGCATGAAATGTATTGCCAAAACACAACAAAATGCATGCATGACACGAAAAAAGTGAATTTCTCTCCTAAATTAAGCTGACTGGGACTTTAAAAGGAGGTTAATAAAAGCCACTCTCATTAACTCCGTCATGTCTCCGTCATGTGTGTGGAGAAGCAGGGAGGGACGTGACAAGATTTACACGTGAGGAACGAGAACATGCAGTAGGAATTTCTTTTCAAAAATCTTAGAAAGAGTTGTTGCTTTGACCACTTGCATTGAAATGGTTTATTTGAAGAGTTTCAATCTGGATTTAGAATCCATCATAGTACTGAAACAGCCTTAGTGAAGGTCACTAATGACCTCCTTATTGCATCTGATAATAGACTTGTTTCTGTTCTTGTCCTTTTAGACCTTAGTGCAGCTTTTGGTACTATCGATCATTGTATTTTACTTGATAGATTAGAACACCTTGTTGGACTTAATGGAACTTCGTTGCAGTGGTTTAGATCTTATTTTTCTGATAGGTTCCAGTTTGTTCATGTCAATAATGAGTTTTCTTCCAACTCAAAGCTCAGTCACGAAGTTCCACAGGGATCTGTGCTAGTCCCTATTCTTTTTAGTTTATATATGCTTCCGCTAGGCAACATTATTAGAAAGCACTGTATACATTTTCATTGTTATGCAGATTACACACAACTATATCTGTCAATGGAGCAAGATGATAGTAATTGATTAGCCAAGTTAGAAACCTGTGTTAAGGAAATCAAAGCTTGGATGACTTGTAATTTCCTGCTATTAATTTCAGATAAGACTGAAATCATTCTAGTTAGTCCAGAAAACCTTAGAAATATCTTTCAAAATCAAACTCTTAGTTTGGATGTGGTTACTCTTTCTCTTAATAGCTCTGTGAGGAACCTTGGAGTTATTTTTGATCAACATTTGTTTTTTAATTCACATATTAGACTTGTTTCTAAGACTGCCTTCTATCATTTGTATAATATTGCCAAGATTAGGAGCATCTTGTCTCAGAGTGATGCTGAGAAACTAATCCACGCTTTTGTTAGCTCTGCATGTTCTCCCTGTCTGTGTGGGTTTACTCCGGAGGCTCCGGTTTCTCCCACAATCCAAAGACAAGCATGTTAGGTTAATTGGTTGTTCTAAATTGTCCCTAGATATCTGTCTCCTATAGGCCCTTAGAATAGAGGGTTGGTATTAGTGAAAGTGCTTTTATTGGTCTTTGTGACAAGAAAAGCATTATATAAGTGCAGGTTAGTTAGATTAGATTATTGTAACTCTTTATTATCAGGTTGTCCTAAAATGTCTTTTAAAAGTCATCAGCTGATCCAAAGTGCTGCAGCAAGAGTTTTAACAGGTACTAGAAAGAGAGATCATATCTTGCCGGTTCTGGCCTCTCTTCATTGGCTTCCCATAGAATTTAGAATTAAGTTTAAAGTCCGTCTTCTTACTTACAAAGCTCTAAATAATCAGGACCCTTTTAATTAAAAAAGATCTGATACTACTCTGTTATCCTAACAGAGCACTACACTCCCAAAATGCAGAATTACTTGTAATACCTAAAATCTCCAAAAGTACAATGGGAGGCAGAGCCTTCAGTTATCAAGCTCCTCTCCTGTGGAACCAGCTGCCAATCTGGATTCGGGAGTCAGACTCAATCTCTTGAAGGGAAAATTAATTATATGGTACAAAGATTATTTAGTTTATAAATAGAGGTGTGTGTGTGGAAACAGAGGTTTATTTCGTGACCACAAACAAGAGGGAAACACTCGTTGTGGGGGCACCAGTCCAAAACTTGGACAATTTATTAATAACTAATCTTTATACCTTCAATCAGTCAGTCTCAAATATTTGTGAATTCTCCTGGGTGACTTCAGAAACAAACACAGGAAAAGAAATCAATAGAAACTTCCATATATCGTTTACAGTTTTAATTATCAGACTCAGATTAAATGACGTTACATTCAATGGACTTTTTTGGTAAAGTGAAATGATCAAGTATCAAGCATCACATTCAACTTGTAATTGATTGAGCAACAGAGTGTAATCACATGTGTGGAACCAAGGAAACCTTAGTGTGAATTTGTAACTGTGATGAAAAATGGAAACTGAGATAACTGTAACCAAATATGAAGAAAATTGGATGCCAATTTCATGAAGAAAATTATAAAAGATAAAATATAGAAAAGGAAATTCTGGTTTACTCTAAAAGTAAAAACAGGAGTTACTGAAAAGAGGGATATTATTTCTCTTTAATTATATTGCTCTGATCAGAGTTATGAACTAGTTTTAAACCTGAAAAAAATATGACATACTTTAAGGTGATGGACATTGCATTATTCAGCAGATGAAACAAAGGAATCTTGCCCACATGACCTCTGTGTTGGAGTTTTCTTCAGCTGGATCCAGGAGCTGAGATTTTCTTTGATGGTATTGGAAAATATCTGTCAGCAGATATTTATTCCCAGGGGCAAGCAGTCAGGAGCTGAGATCAGGCGACGATGAGGCTGCTGGCCACAGAGTATGCCATGGGACAACATGAGAATCTTTCAGTGGCGTTCTCGTGTCCAAATAAATTGGAGATCATTCAAAGTCGGATCAAAGTCAGATAATTGGAGAGACACGATTAATAAAAAAATTCAAGCCATGAAATCCGAGTTCTACAGATGCCATGGTGGTTGGCGAGAACAGCTTCCAGTGTTAAAAAAAAAAAAAAAAAGATCAGTCCACTTTAAAACATGGTGAGCTACAGAAAATCAATAGAAAAGATTTATTAGAATAAAATAGAACACATCTATGAACACGGAGTTTCACTCTATAAAAAGAGAAGTTTGAGCTCAAAACAGAAGAAAAAGTAGTTTTCCCAGTCATTTAAAGGAAAGAGAATTTAAGGCAGGACACACACAACTTAGACACACTTACAGAAGAGCAACTCTCTGCCTGAACTAGGGCATTCTTCACTTTAAACTGAATAGGTTTCAGGGGAAAAACTTGACTGACATGAAAGGGAAGCAATTGTCTCCCATCACGTGAGGTTTGAATGAACTCTGGTCCAATAAGAAAGCAATCCTTTGTAACCGACCAATAGAATGAAAGGGGCGTTGTCCAACAGAGACTGACTGGTGATTGGCTGAGCCATTCAGATGACTTGTGTAAGTTTTAGAAGACACACATTAATTGTGAAATTCACACTATACTTATGTATAAAGTCTAAGCTAACTTCAGTGATTCATGACTGACTTTCAGTGAGCATGCACTTTCATAAATGTATCCTTCTATAATTAACATGCATTAGAATAAGGTTCATTAAAGCATTTTCAAACATGCAACACATTTAAAATCAATGAATAATGAAACACTTCAAACCAGAATGGTATGTCAGAGTCCCACTTGATTTTCCAGGGTGTCCTGAAAAAGAAAATAATCTGAGAATTTAGAGTTTTTGTTAAAAGGAAGTCATTTGATTTACACACCTCAGTTCAGCTTGCAGAGGCAACAGCGAACATATTCTGGAGTTGTCCACCAGGGGGTAATGTTAATAATAATAATAATAATAATAATGCATCGGTTTTATATAGCGCTTTATCATAGACACTGAATGATGCTTTACAAACAGGTACATTATTCATTCACTCCAGACAGACAATGGTAGTGGCAAGCTACTTCTGCAGCCACAGCTGCCCTGGGGCAGGCTGACGGAAACGTGGCAGCCAATCTGCACCAACGGCCTTTCCGGCCACCACCGCACATTTTAAACATTCATACACATTCATACCCAGTGTTATAGACACTGGAGGCAAGGTGGGTGAAGTGCCTTGCCCAGGAACACAACGGCAGGATATCTGGGGAGAGCGGGATTCAAACCGCCAACCATCCGGTTATTAGACGACCTGCTCTACCTCCTGAGCCACTGTCGCCCCCCATGTTGAGCTGTGGATAATTCCTAGAGACTGGTGGAATTTGTTCAATGTGTCTAAAATGTCTCAAATGGTACCTAAAGCATAAAACTGCCTAGTTGGGGTGAAAGTTCCGGGATTTATGGTTGCATACTAATCTGTTCCTTGCCCGAAATGGGATCCTTATCATCTTTTTTACCATGGAATGTGTTTTCAAACTGTAGCACTTAGGTGAAGGAACCAATTCTTTACCAGACTTTTGGGTGAAACAATTTCTTTAAGGTGAAGAGTGATTTTATAGATTGGAGCAAAGGGGATTGATGCTACACTCTGTTTTTTTAAGAATAGGGTTAAAACTGTTATGACCCGAGCACTGTGCCTTGGTGCTCGGGTTATTCTTGTCAGGGTTTGACAGCGGCATTATGATTCTAGGTCTCCGAGCTCTTATTGTGATAGTGCTCGGGGAGGCTTCCGCCCAGCTGTCAAACCCTCAACAGCTGTGCTGCATTTGTGGTCGTTAGCGCTCGGGCTATTTTAACCCACGCTGGCGATCGCATCTCGCAGCAGTGTCTGTTCACTTCCCTGTTCACCCTCCGTCATGTTACGGATGCCTGGACTATTTCCCACCTCGTCTGCTTTTGGGTTGACCGTCGTTCCCCGGAACTAGTAAGTGTGCTGTATTAGCCTTATTCCTCCCGGTGTGAATTGATCTCTGTGAGTCTCTGCCTTAGCAGCCTGTGTATCGTTATTATTTTCAACAACCAAGCCTGCCTGTGTATGACCGTCTCCTGCTCTGGACCTGTAGTGAGCTGTATAGCCCTATGTCTCCTGTTGTGAGTAGACTCTTGTGTCATTGTCTCAGCAGACTGTGTTGTCACTATATTTTCACCTTAAATAAAACTCACTGAACTCACTGGCGACTGTGTGGCGTCTTATGGTGGCTCGCAAGAGCCACCCATGACAGTACACTGCTGCCAAAACGACGTTTACGGTGACGCCAACCCGAGACGCAATTCACCAGTGAGTTCGAGTTTTTTGGACAGTTGCTGTTTCCGTCTGGGTACTGTGTGTGTGTGTGAGGAATGCTGTTGTGGAGGGGCCGCGCTTGGAGTCCGAGCCACGAGATGACAGGAATTCTGGAAGTCGTGGATGACTTGCTCATCTCCGCTTTCCTGCTGGACTACCATCACGGCATACACTGGTACCTAGACGCTGCTGAAGACGTTCTTCGTCATCTCTCTCCCCGCTGGGCCGACCACCCGGAAGTGGACGCGAGAAGGGAGGATATCGTCGCGCAACGCGAGATATTCCTGATGCTGGAGGAGGAACACGACGTAAAGCAGGAGGAGAGGCACTCCTGCCCATGCCCTACGGATCCTGATCCAGTCCTGGAGTTCGCACTACCGGGAGGCCGGCGGAAGCGCCGACGCCGAGGTCAAGTACGTCTTCAGCAAGCTCCTGTTCCGGATCCAGTTCCAGGTCACTGGAGTGACCCACTCAATCAGCCAGCTGCTGAGAGTGATCTGAGTCCTGCGCCGGTGAGCTCCGTCCATGGGTCCTGTGTTACCATCCAGCGAGCGAGGGAAGGAGCAACGTCCTCTACAGCTGGCACCATCTTCCCTTCGGGAGACAGGCAAGTTCAATTTCACTTTACTATTAATCATAGTGATCTGTCTTGTCTGACTCCTGGGGGTGAAGCTCGGGGTTCGCAGCTCCCCGAGTTTCCTTCTCCAGCTGTAGCTAATTATACTAAACCTGCTGCCTCTGTGTTTCCTCCTGCTGAGCGGTCCTCGGCGTCAGTTCCACGCCGTCGGACGGGGGGGGAGGCCTACGGTTCTGGGAGATATCCCGGCCCTGCAGCCTTGTGTTGGACAGAGGAGGAGAACGGACTGCGGTGAGGATCCAGAGCCGACGAGTGAGCGTCCCCAGGGTTCCTCAGAGATACAGCCCGAGTCAGCAGGTTGAGGGTCCTCTGCCACCACGCCATACGGGTTATTGGCGTGGACGCCAGCGCGAGAGGATCCAGCTGCAGAGACCATCAGGCCGTCTGTGGAACCCGACGCAGCTGAGTGGGAGCCCGACGACGAGCGTCTACCTGAACCCGGATCGACGAAGTCCTGGATGGCTCCAGAGCCCGAGTGCAGGCAAGTGCTCTTCTTTGTTTACCTTTGTGGTGTGTTAGAGCATTTTTGCCTGCCTCATGGGGAGGCGAGCGAGGGGCAGCCGTCTGCTGCACCCGAGCTCGTCTCGCCGGGCTCTGGCGCTGCTGGTGGAACTGATCCCGGTCCTCTCCTGTTCTCTGAGCCCCTCCACAGCATTACCGGTCTGGAGTCTGTCAAGGTCACGGGACTGGGGGTTCCAGGTTCGGGGATGGAGGTCGTCGCCGGTGCAGTCCTGACCCAGTCGGGGTCTGACGCGTGGGCCGAGGTGACCCAGTCGGGGTCCGACACGTGGGCTGAGGTCACCCAGTCGGGGTCCAACGTGGGTGCAGCGGTGACCCAATCGGGGTCCGTCCTGACCCAGTCGGGGTCCGACGCATGGGCTGAGGTGACCCAGTCGGGGTCCAACGTGGGTGCAGCAGTGACCAAATCGGGGTCCGTCCTGACCCAGTCGGGGTCCGACGAGGTCCAGTGTGGGTCCAGCGCAGGTGCGGCTGCGACCCAATCAGGATTCGAGGGGGTCCAATTTTGTGATTGTTCCCCTTTCAGGAGCCACCAGCTGGGGGCCGTTGGAGGGTTTTGTCTGACAGACTGGCGCCCTCATGTCTGGTCTTTATTAGGCGGGCAGCTGCATGCTATCCCTCCACGGTCCTGGTGGTTGTGGGATGCGGGTCGGCCACCCGAGGAACTGCTTTGTGCGTTCGGCGTCTTGGGTTGGTCACCCGATAAACTGTGTCTGCTACTGGGTGGCCTGGTTCGGCCACCAGAGGACTTATTTCTGGGGGCCTGGGACTGGGGCAGGCCGTCTGATCATGTACTGTTTTGTGGGACTATCCGTGGGCCATTGGAGGCAGGGAGGTCGCCGGAGCTCTGCCTGGGGGGCGTTGGATCGCCACCGATCATCTTTTGTTTTGGCCCAATGGTGTCAGGTTTTTGTCAAAGTCATGTAAAGCAATCTAGTTTGCCTCTTGTGTTTTGTAATCCATAGTCTAGTTAAGTCAGGTAAAGCAATCTAGTTTGCCTCATGTGTTTTGTAATCCATAGTCTAGTTAAGTCAGGTAAAGCAATTTACATTGCCTCATGTTTGTTTTGCAATCCATAGTCTGGTTTTGTTTTTTGTTCTGTCCTCCCCTCTTCTTTTTGAGGGGCTATGGTCAAGTTTTGTCTTTGTTGTTTTGTCCTCCCCTCTTTCCTTGAGGGGCTATAGTATGGGGGTTTTGTCCATAGTTACCGAGTGTTTGCATATATTTCTGGCTTCGTTTGTGGTTTTTTGTTTTTGTTTTTTCATAGTCACCGTGTTTAGCACGTATTTCTTTTGTTTCCATAGTTACAGTTATGTATTTCTTTCCTTTCTTCCATAGTTATGTTTGCATTTATTTCTTTTGTTTCCATAGTTACAGTCATGTATTTCTTTCCTTTTTTTCCAGAGTCATGTGTTTGCATTTATTGTTTTGTTTCTATAGTTACTGTGTGTTTGAGTGTATTTCTTTGGCTAGGTTATGTACACTGGAGTTAGACGGGTTGTCTGTGGTCTCGGTGGGAAAACTTTCAGGGTCAGGTGTTGTTTGCTGTTTATGATTGTTTTTTTCCCTGTAGTCATGTCTTGTTTCGTTTTTTTTTCTCGTCATTGTTCTGGGGGGAAATTGATTGGATATGTCGGGTGATGTATTCTTTTCCCTTTCTGTTTTAGGTCTTGTTAGGTTTTGTTTGGTTCCCTCCTTGCCTGTTCCTCAACCCGCTCACCCTGTGGTTGGGGGGGGGGGGGTAGGTGTTACTAGACGTTCGGAGCCCGTCATGGGAGGGGGGCCTACTTTTATGACCCGAGCACTATGCCTTGGTGCTCAGGTTATTCTTGTCAGGGTTTGACAGCGGCATTATGATTCTAGCTCTCCGAGCTCTTATTGTGATAGTGCTCGGGGAGGCTTCCGCCCAGCTGTCAAACCCTCAACAGCTGTGCTGCATTTGTGGTCGTTAGCGCTCAGGCTATTTTAACCCACGCTGGCGATCGCATCTCGCAGCAGTGTCTGTTCACTTCCCTGTTCACCCTCCGTCATGTTACGGATGCCTGGACTATTTCCCACCTCGTCTGCTTTTGGGTTGACCGTCGTTCCCCGGAACTAGTAAGTGTGCTGTATTAGCCTTATTCCTCCCGGTGTGAATTGATCTCTGTGAGTCTCTGCCTTAGTAGCCTGTGTATCGTTATTATTTTCAACAACCAAGCCTGCCTGTGTATGACCGTCTCCTGCTCTGGACCTGTAGTGAGCTGTATAGCCCTATGCCTCCTGTTGTGAGTAGACTCTTGTGTCATTGTCTCAGCAGACTGTGTTGTCACTATATTTTCACCTTAAATAAAACTCACTGAACTCACTGGCGGCTGTGTGGCGTCTTATGGTGGCTCGCGAGAGCCACCCATGACAGAAACCTTCCTTTTTGACATAGCCTATAATTAGGGTGGGATCATATGCCCCTGAACCCTCCCTTCGTTATGTTGCTAATCGGTTTAGACAGCTGGGGGACCTCCAACAATGCACTGGGCTTCACTCCTTTCTTCACTCTCAATGAAATATTTTTGCTGGTCATGAACATCTGTTTGTTCTCTTCCATAGATTGAGTCCCCGTCGTGCTGTTTGCTCTCTACATGTCTGTTCTTTTCTTTTTCTTCTCTATCTCCTCAACCCCCAGTCAGTAACAGCAGATGACTGCCCCTCTCTGAGCCTGGTTGTGCTGGAGGTTTCTTCCTGTTAAAAGGGAGTTTTTCCTCTCCACCATTGCCAAGTGCTTGCTCACAGGGGATCGTCCGATTGCTGGGGTTTTTCTGCATTTGTGGGGATTTCTACTGTTGAAAGTGCTATGAGATGACTGTTGTTGTGAAATGGTTTTATATACATAAAGTTGAATTGAATTGATTCAAGTGGGCACCTCCACAGAGACATTGCTTGGCGACTTAGATGCAGCCACTCAACCATCGTAAGGCTCCACAGACGATAAAAACAGAAAGACAGCACCAGTGACCGTCCATGACCTGGCCAATGACGTGTCACCACGCCAAGATCACCATGTTGTCCGGGAACACATCCGTGACCGAACAACGCTGGCTGCAAGGGGTGCTGCACAGGTTCAAGGTTGACGTAGGATCATCAGTGCAGACACTGTACGCTGCTGTCTACACGCCACTGGGCTCCATGCTTGACATCCTTAAGTTTGACCAATCCTGACGGATCGACAGTTCCTGGTCACCTGGTCACTGGTGCTGCCTGTCTGTTGATATTGTCTGTGGAGCCTTACAGTGGTTGAGTGGCTGCATCCAAGTCGCCGAGTGATGTTTCTGTGAAGGTGCCCACTTGAATCATTCCTACGGCACGTTCTCGTTCCCCACGTGTCAACCTTGATATGTCTCTCCTTGCTTTTCCACAGACACGACGGCATTAATAAGCTCTTGTTACACCTCCTTTTAAAAGTCCCAGTGAGCTTAATTTAGGAAAGAAATTCACTTTTTTCGCGGCATGCATGCATTTTGTTGTGTTTTGGCAATGCGTTTCATGCAGTGAACAGGAAATCGTTCTGGAAACTTTTTTCTACAAAGCATGCTCTGCCAGGCACTGTTACCCTTATTCATTGATAATTTTTATGCTGTAATCTATCCCACTGAAAATATTGACTATAGAGACTAGTGTGTTTTCAGTGCTGGTCAGTGGAGTCATGGAGAACATTTTCAGATTGGTATCAGGAGAGGAATGATACAGATTCACCGCTGATGTTTAAAAGGAAAAGCTTGTGAAGTCCACTAACTCGTCTGCCTTAAAGCCCCAGCAGATAATTCTGGAACGTTGAATCCAGACTTGATGTAAATGAGCTCCATCCAGCAGAACTCCTATTAATGTCATGTTCCTGGGGCAAGGGTTAGAGCTGTGCCCAGCCTTTCTGCCCGGTGAACATTTTGTTGTTTATTTTTCTGTTATTTCTTAGTTTATAATGATGTTTTGTATTTTGCTGTATTGTATTTTCTGTTACCGGTTTGTTTATTTTGACTGCGCTGTGCAGATTCCAGCTGTTCATTCTGCAGGTCTACACAGCTGCTGGTGATTGATCACTCATGAGCTACATCTGTTTGAGATTATGTGTGTGTATTTAAGGAACACAACAACTTCTGTCATTGCCATGTCCTACTCTACTCTCTCTGTGCTGTTCCCACCATAACCTGTTTTTCATGTTTTGGGGTCTGCTGTTGAGGTAAGTTGGTGTGTTCCGTCTTGGTGCCTTTTCCCCTCTTTTTTCTCAGCCGTCAAGCCCATTGCTCTTTGGGTACTCCGACTGAGCTTTTTCTCTCACTCAGGCGTTCCCTGTTTTTGGCACCACAGACGATGAGCCCAACTTTCCTCCAGCATTTGTGTCATTGTGCTGTCAGTGTTTTCTTTCTTTATTTGTCTACATACTCACCAGTTTGTTTTGGAGTGTTATTTATTTAGAGTGTTACCTTTTTTCTTATTTTTGCTCAGCCAGCTAGTTTGGAAGCATTTGTATTCTTCCCCTGTTTGCTCAGCCAGTCTGTTTGGGAGCATTTGTATTTCTCTTTGTTCGCTCACCAGTCTGTTTGGGAGTGTGTTTGTATTACTCTTAAAGTTAATATGTGTGCAGAAACCTACAGCATGTGTGTGGTGTCCTACTTCTCGCCTGTTAAAAGGGGCAGTTCATGACAAAAAGACATGGCCAGTCTGGATTTTTAGTATAGACTCTTTTTAGTTTATATATGCTGCCGTTAGGCAACATTATTAGAAAGCACTTTATACATTTTCATTGTTATGCAGATGATACACAATTTTGATTTTTTTTTTATTTAATTTTGTATACTTTATTGATCCCCAGAGGGGAAATTGAGGGCATCCACCTGGATGGATGAAGCAGCCATGGTACGGTGCTATCCCTTTACCATTCACACACACATTCACACCTAGAGCCACTTTAGAGTCTCCAGTTAACCTAACCTGCATGTTTTTGGCTTGTGGGAGGAAACCAGAGAAATCCCAGAGTAAACCCACGCAGACACGGGGAGAACATGCAAACTCCACACAGATCACTGTTGGTCAGGGGCTGGGATCAAACCAGGGATCCCATGGCCAAGGGTGAGTTGCTGTGCCACCGCACTGCCCTAATTATACCTGTCAATGAAGCCAGATTATAGTAATCAATTAGCCAAGTTGGAAGCCTGTCTTAAGGAAATCAAAGCTTGGATGACTTGTAATTTCCTGCTATTAAATTCAGATAAGACTGAAGTCATTCTTGTTGGTCCAAAAAACCTTAGAAATACCTTTCAAAATCAAACTTTCAGTTTGGATGTGGTTACTCTTTCTTTTAATAGCTCTGTGAGGAACCTTGGAATTATTTTTGATCAAGATATGTCCTTCAATTCACATATTAAATTTGTTTCTAAGACTGCCTTCTATCATTTGCATAATATTGCCAAGATTAGGAGCACCTTGTCTCAGAGTGATGCTGAGAAACTGATCCACGCATTTTTTTTAGCTCGAGATTAGATTATTAGATTATTGTATGTATCTATGGAAAAGAGGAGATGGAATTAATAAGTGTTCACTTCTTCCTTCTCCCTTTTGAACAGTGTATACTGTTACTTTATTGCATTTGCCATTTGCTTGTTTTTGTTATATTTTTGTGTTCGAAATAATCTATCTATCTATCTATCTATCTATATATCTATCTATATATCTATCTATTGTAATTCTTTATTATCAAGCTGTCCTAAAACATCTTTAAAAAGTCTTCAGCTGATCCAAAATGCTGCAGCAAGAGTTTTAACAGGTACTAGAAAAATAGATCATATCTCTCCGGTTCTGGCCTCCCTTCATTGGCTTCCCATAGAGTTTAGAATTAAGTTTAAAATCCTTCTTCTTACTTACAAAGCTCTAAACAATCAGGCTCCTTTTTATTTAAAAGATCTGATACTACCATATTATCCTAACAGAGCACTACGCTCCCAAAATGCAGGTTTACTTGTAATACCTAGAATCTCCAAAAGTACAATGGGAGGCAGAGCCTTCAGTTATCAAGCGCCTCTCCTGTGGAACCAGCTGCCAATCTGGATTTGGGAGTCAGACTCGATCTCTGTTTTTAAGAATAGGGTTAAAATCTACCTTTTTGATATAGCCTACAATTAGGGAGGGATCATGTGTTTCTGAACCCTCCCTTAGTTATGCTGCTAATAGGTTTAGTCAGCCGGGGGACCTCCAATAATGCACTGGGCCTCACTCCTTTCTTCACTCTCAATGAAATATTTTTTTTTGCTGGTCATTAACATCTGTTTGTTCTCTCCCATAGATTGAGTCCCCATCGTGCTGTTTGCTCTCTACATGTCTGCTCTTTTCATCTTTTCTGTCCCCTCACCCTCCAGCCAGTCGCAGCAGATGACTGCCCCTCCCTTAGCCTGGTTCTGCTGGAGGTTTCTTCCTGTTAAAAGGGAGTTTTTCCTCTCCACCGTCGCCAAGTGCTTGCTCACAGGGGATCGCCTGATTGCTGGGGTCTTTCTTCAACTGTGGGGTTCCCCCCTAAAGTTGAAAGTGCTATGAGATGACTGTTGTTGTGAAATGGCGCTATATAAATAAAGTTGAATTGAATTGAATTGAATTGGATGCCAGCCGTTGTAGGTTTTGGCGTTTTTTTCCCTTTTTTTTGAGTGGACAGTTTGAGGTTGTTGGGTTACCATTATGGACTTCTGGGTTTTGGGACTGAGTGTGAAGGAGTTTGCGGTGGCAGAGGACGTTGTGTATTTTGTCTCTAAAGCTCAGGTCACTCACACTTCCAAGACTGTTTATGGCTTTGTGGACTTTGTTGCTGGGTTGATAGAAACCTGTCCTACTCTCTGGAACTATCCTGCCCTGGCTCCTCTTCTCATTATGCTGTATGAAACCAGACTGTGAGTGGTGGAGCTGCTGGATTCTCCCTCTCTTCAACCCAGGCAGAAGAAACGTTCACGAGCACGGAGGTCTCGCCACTCCCACATCCAGCCCACGCCATCACCCACGACACAGATAGCACTCGAGGCTCTTGTTGAGGGAGCGCTAGACTGTGGAGCTACAGCTGACTCCGTCATCTCCCAGGAATTCAGGCAAATGAATTCTTGTATTCCATTATTTGAGAATAAATGTGATTGCCTGGTTTCTGGAGGGGAGACCCAGTTTTTGCAGTCGACTGGGTTTCCTTTGCCAGCTGTTAATGAGTGCCTCTCACCTTCTGTCTCCATGTCTCCTCCCTCTGCTCCTGAGTTCTCGCTGGATCGTGACCTGCACCGCTGGACGATGGAGGAACCCGATCTCCACGCAGAACCGAACCCCAGATGCCATGCTGGAAGAGTCACCAGCGTGGTCCACTCCATCTGGGGAGACGGAGACTGCTTACACCATCACGCCTACTGCGGAGGCTGCTGCAGCAGAGTTGCAACCCAACCACCAGAGGACTGAGCCTGGAACATCATTGCCTGTTTTGACGGAGTCCTGGACAGCGATGGAGCTCTAGTTCAGGCAAGTGCCCTCTTCTGTTCCTTTTGTTTCTATTTGGGAGAGGTCTTGTCTGGCTCATGGGGAGGAGAGCCAAGTGCAGCCATCAGCTGAACCTGAGTTCACCTCGCTGGGCTCTGCTGCTGCCGGTGACCCTGACCCTGTCTGTTTGCTTGTTTTTCCTGAGCCTTCTCCCAGGGTTGCCGGGAAAGATCCCCCCAAACCAGAAGTCTCTGTGGGTTCAGGCTCGCTGCCAGAGGCCATTGTGGGTTCAGCTCCTCTTGCTGAGATTGACGTGGATGCCCCCCCCCCCTGCTTTAGCAGACAACATCCTACACCAGGAGATCAGGCAAGTGTCAGCTTTTCCCTCTTCTAATTATGATTACATATCTTGCCTGATTTCCGGTGAAGAGCCTCAGGGTTTGCAGTCCCCTGAGACCTCACCACCTGCTGCAGCCACCATTTCCTCACCAGTTCCCCCATGTCTCCTCCTGTTTCTCCTGAGTGTCTGCCGGCCCCAAAACTGAGCCACCAGACAACGGAGGAGCCTGTGGCCCTGGAAAATTCTGCTCCAGTGCCAGCAGTGAACGAAGCCCCAGCCGCCACGCCAGGAGTGCCATCTGCGTGGGTCATGTTGCCTGTGGTAAACAAGACTGTGACTACCATCATGCCTGCTGCGGAGGCCGCCACAGCAGAGTCAGCAAACATGCTGGACCTCCAGAGGGCCCTGCCCGAGGAAACACCGTCACCCGGATCGTCAGAGTTGTGGACGGTGATGGAGCTCGGGCTCAGGGTCACCGGAGACGAACCTACATCGTCAAAGGCCTCCGAAGATCCAGGTTCACCACTGGAGGCCACAGAGGATGCTGCAGTGCTCCAGCCCGGAGCCACCACTGGTGCAGCTCAGCCCCCGTCTGGGGTCACCGCGAGTGCATCTAAGCCCCAGTCTGGGGTCACTGCGGGTGTGTCCTGAAAGGTCCCTCCTTAAAGGTCCCTCCTAACGGACTGTCTCTTCAGTCATGTTGGTTTTTGGGCAAGGGAAGGGCACCCGATGTGTCCCATGGTGGTCTTGGGACTTCGGAAGACTGCCGGAACTGGCCTTGCTGCTTTGTTGGTGCTGGGGCATGGGAAGGCTGCCCGAAGTGTTCTAAGACACATGCCAGTGGCTATGGGACTCGGGAAGACCACCTGAACTGTTTCGCCCTCTCATCAATTGGGCTCCGAGTTCTGTGTTGCCACCTGCTGGACTGAGTGTACTCATGAGTGTTTTTTGTTACTGTTTCAGCCCCTCTGTGTCACGCCTCGCCGCTCATCTGTGGCGCCAGCTGCACGTACACCTGCACCTCATCAGCGGCGAGGGATTTAAGCCGCCTCGCCCTGGGCTTCGGCCTGAAGCCGTCAGTCTTCATTCGCTCCCCTTGCTGCAAGGAATCCCAACCGACCAGCAAACATCCAAGTAAGAATCTCTTACCTCCTTCTTCTCCTAGTCTGCTCCCCTGTGCACAGGTGGATTTCCCGGCGGCGGACCACTCCTCTCTGTCACCGTTCCCTCGCTGCTGCACCAGGCGCTCCAGGACGCTGTCTTCCGGGCTTCGCCCTTGCTGTGCCAGCCACCTGCCATTTCCAAGTAAGCCAGTCATCATTATCATATCTCCTGTGTTGGTGTGGTGCCCGTTACCCTTCTCCCTTTGCTTCTCCCATAGGGTTGTCCGGCTGTACGGCCTCCTGCCTCCGTGCCCGACGCAGACGCCACCACCAACACATTTACATCTCGCAGACACGCACTCATACACGCTTGTTGTTAATAAAGCTATTAGATCTACCCTGAGCCTGCGTGTGTGTCTCCTGAGCCGTGCATTATGTCACTCTGTTCCTGGGTTCCCCGTCCTTCCCCCCTAGGGTGGGTCATTTGTTTGTCTGTGGGAGGTTTGTTTTTCTTGTGATGTTACTCTGGGGTGTCTGGTGTCTACCCCTTGGGGGGGGGGGGGGGCTCTGTCATGTTCCTGGGGCTCGGGTTAGAGCCGTGCCGAGCCTTTCTGCCCAGTGAACATTTTGTTGTTTATTTTTCTGTTATTTCTTAGGCAATCCCTGTTTTTGGCACCACAGACGTTGAGCCCAACTTTCCTCCAGCATTTATGTCATTGTGCTGTCAGTGTTTTCTTCTTTATTTGCTTATTTTCTTATTTTTGCTCAGCCAGGTAGTTTGGAAGCATTTGCATTTTTCCCCTGTTTGCTCAGCCAGTCCATTTGGGAGCATTTACAGCGGTGGAAGTACACCACCGCTTCCGGTGGTGTACTTCCGGTGCTGCACTTGTAATGCTTGATATGAGCCGAGAATTTTAAGCAAAACCATCAAAATAAGGACTTCTGTTGGCTACCAACAAACGTGGGGAATACCCTTACGACCCAGTGCTGACCTGGTGAAGGTTCTGGCAGATCTGGCTCCGTTTCGCCCCGTTTCCGACCTCTAAAGGCTCGCCTCTGATGCTAACCCAGATGCTAACCCAGAGTAACTGCAGCAGTGAGAAGGTATTCTTTACATCTGGCCATCTGGAGCCGAGGAGAGAAGGATTTAAAAGGAGGACGAACCAACCGAGGCGGCGATTGGGAGCTCGGGCGCGGCGTTGGTGAGAGACGGGGGCCACCTGGATCCAGCAGGACAGTGGTCTGAACCGGTGCCCAATTGCGAGGCCCAGCCGAGGAACTACCAGACTGACGGCGGTCGGTGACGGGGCCTAGACGGGGCCCAGCGGAGGAGCCGCCTAGCCAGACGGCGACGAGTGGCTGTGATCGGTGGATTCCGGCTGCGCCGGCGGTGCACGACATAACTGGCCAGGTAGACGGAGGCAGGCGCCGGCGATAGACGGCGGTGATCTGCGGAGCTGAGCAGCGTCACTCGGCGGAGAAGCTGCGCAGGAGCGGCGGGTCCAGTAGCGACCGAGCTAGTTGAGGCCTAGCTGGATTCTCTGCTTATTTCTATCCACAGGTCAGTAAAATGCCACCCAAAAAAGAGGAAATGGAAGAAATTAAAAAAACTCTGAACTTTGTGTTAGAAGAACTGGCCAAAGTGACTAGCCAGCAGGACAAAATATTAGACCTAATACAGGAGGTACAAGCCCTACATTCAATAATAAAAGAAAAAGACAAAAAAATTATGGACCTGGAGCAACACGGGCGTCTTTTGGAGCAACGCGTCGAGGATCTTGAACAAGGTTCTCGCATTGATGACATAGTTATAAGTGGACTAGACATCAGATATCAGTCGTACGCCCATGCCGCTACAGGACTGAGTGGTGAACATGCTTCCATAAGTGAATCAATGTCCTTAGAAAACCAAGTGCTTCAGTTCCTTAATGATAAAGACATTAAGGTAGAAGCCAATGCGATCTCAGCCTGTTATGCTTTACCAAAGAAAGATAACAAAACAAAGAAATCAATTGTGATGCGCTTTGTGAACAGGAGGGTGAAAAATGACATACTGAGGCAGGCCAAAAAACTAAAGGAAACTCAAGTTTACCTAAATGAACACCTGACAAAAAAAACCCGCTGAATTAGCACGGCAGGCACGGATGCTAAAGAAACATAATAAGATACAGACAACCTGGACAAGAAATTGTAGAATTTGGATTAAACTAAATGGAACACCTGAGCAAGCAAAAAGTATAATGATCAGAGATGCTACTGACTTAGATAAATACAGATGAACACTGACTATGAAACACAGAGTGAGGAAACTCAAACTCTAAAAATATGCCATTATGCTGAACATAAACCACAAGAGATGGAGAATGATATTGATCCTGATAACCACTTTTTCAATACTATTCATAACCACTGTGAATATTACACTGAAAAGCAATTCAAAAGTCAAGTGCAATTAGATGGTAAACTGTCAATAATACACTTCAATAGCAGAAGTCTTAACAAAAACTTCTCACAGATTCAGGACTATTTAAAACAGCTAAACAGAAAATTCACAGCTATAGCAGTCTCTGAAACCTGGCTTAATGAAGACCAGGCTCCCCTGATGGCAATAGAGGGATATCAGATGTTTAACATTAACAGATCTCAAAAAAAGGGTGGTGGTGTTGCACTGTATATTGATGACCTATATAGATGTAAGCTTGTAAATGAAATGTCCTCAGCACTACCAGGGATTCTGGAATGTGTTACTGTTGAGATTGACCTAGACAAAACAAAAAATCTAATCATAAGCTGCATATATAGAACGCCGGGAACTTGCATTGAGACATTCAGAGATAAATTAGTCGAGCTGTACAATAATATTACTAGTAAGAAAATGGTAGCAATTTGTGGAGATTTCAATATTGATCTACTTAATCCACATCAACAAAATGTAGTTACAGAGTTCATGAACTCTATGTACAGCATGAGTCTATATCCCACAATAACACATCCCAGTAGAATCACAGCTCACTCTGCTACACTTATTGACAACCTGTTTGTCAATGTTCTCGACAAGAAAATAGAAAGTGGATTATTGATAAATGATATAAGCGACCACTTGCCAATCTTTGCACTTATCCATGGCCACACGGGGCCCAACCCAGAAAAAATCTCAAAATCGTTCAGACACAAATCACCAAACGCAATCAGTTCTTTTAAAGAGGACTTGCTGAAGCAAGACTGGACAGAAGTCTATGTATCAGATGTAAATGAAGCCTATGACACATTTACAAACATTGTTACCACTCTTTATGAAAAAAACTGCCCATTAGTTAAAAAAAAGCTTAAACACAAATTTACTGACAAACCATGGTTAACCAAAGGACTACAAAAGGCGTGTAAAAAGAAAAATTTATTATATAAAGCTTTCCTAAAGAAAAGGACAAAAGAAGCAGAGCAGCGGTATAAAACATACAAAAATAAGTTAACATATATAATAAGATGTAGTAAAAGAGACTATTACAGTAAAGAACTGGAAAAAAACAAAGACAATATTAAAAGTACATGGACAATAATCAACAGTATCCTTGGAAATAAAAGCAGAAATACCAGCTACCCAACTAACACTCCAAAAAATAATAAATCGACTCCGAATGTGAATATAGCTTCACCTGCAGATGAATTTAATAATTTTTTTGTTAACATTGGACCTAAACTGGCCCGAGAAATACCCACTACGGTGCCAACAGGTGATTCAATATGCAATAACAATGCTGTAAAAGACACCATCTTCATAAAGAACACAGACGAAAGAGAGGTCATTGAAATTGTTAAATCGTTCAAAAGTAAAACATCTACTGACTGCGATGGTATTGATATGCTACTAGTCAAAACTGTTATCGAATGCATAGTGAAACCACTGACGTATATCTGTAACCTGTCTCTCCAGTCAGGTATTTTTCCCAATGCAATGAAAATAGCTAAAGGTAATTCCGATTTACAAGACAGGCGACAGAGGGGAACTCTCCAACTACAGACCAATTTCACTATTACCGCAATTTTCCAAGATACTTGAAAAAATATTCTATGAGAGAATTGACAACGTCATACTGAAGAATAATTTATTGTGTGAGCAGCAATATGGGTTCAGACACAAAAGGACAACAGCATATGCCTTAATGGAATTTACAGAAAAAATATCAACAGCCATTGAAAATAAAGAGTATTCAGTTGGAGTATTCCTGGATCTTAAAAAAGCATTTGATACAGTAGATCACAATCTATTATTAAAGAAACTACAAAATTGTGGTATCAGAGGGGTAGCACTGTCCTGGTTAAGAAGTTACTTAAAGAATAGATATCAGTTTGTATGTGTTAACAACAAAAACTCAGAGCTACTGAAGGTCACCTGTGGAGTCCCACAGGGTTCAGTTTTGGGACCATTATTATTCAATATGTATATAAATGATATATGTAAAGTTTCAGAAAAAATGGACTTAATATTGTTTGCTGATGACACTAACCTGCTATGCAGTGGAAACAATTTGGAACAACTTCTGGATACACTCGGAAAGGAATTAGGAAAGCTTAAACTGTGGTTTGATTCAAACAAATTAACGCTCAATTTAAGCAAGACAAAATTTATAGTCTTTAACAACCATCACAACTACCCAGTACCCAAACTCAGTGTAAATGGTGTAGAGATTGAAAGGGTATCCGAAACTAAATTCCTTGGAGTAATAATTGATAACAAACTGTGTTGGAAGTCACATATTAATTATATAAAAGGTAAAGTATCCAAATCAATTGCAATATTACACAGAGTGAAAAATTTGCTGAATCAACCCACACTATGCACCTTGTATCATTCATTAATACTCCCATACATGACATATTGTAATGAAGTATGGGGAAATACATATAAAACAAACATATATCCACTCTTTATGCTTCAGAAGAGAGCTATTAGAATAATCAACAAAGCAGCTTACAGGGAACCAACAAACCCACTTTTTCTTAAACAAAAAACTCTCAAGTTGAAAGATCTGATCGACTTTAAAACCACAATAATAATGTTCAAAGTGAAGAATCTATCACTGCCCGCAAATATCCAAAAGTTGTTCCAAACAAGGGAGAAACGATATCACTTCAGAGGAACATGTATATTTCAAAAGCCTACAGTGAGAACAACCACCAAGCAACACTGTATTTCAGTGCAAGGTGTCAGATTATGGAACGATTTTGGACCTGAATTAAAATCATGTACAAAGCTTGGACAATTTAAACAAAAACTAAAGGAAGAAATACTCCAAACATATTTACAAGACGACATGTAAACTCACATAAGGATTGACATTTCCAGCCTGTGTTGTGTTGTAGCTTTGATTTTGATTGTTGTAGATTTGTTTTTGAATAGTAACCGCTTAACTTAGACTAGCTCAGTTTTCTTTTTCTCTCAGTCACATTTTGTCTTAGCCTTGTTTTAAATTGTAATCGCTCTTGTCTTGTTTTCTTGGATGGAATATGGGTGGGCAATATAAGCTGCGGCTTCAGCCATCACCCATTTCGGATAACTCACGTGGAATTGTTTAGTAGAAGGAGTCTTTGTCTAATTTGACCTTGTTGTTATATTATACAGTTTCTTTTAACCTGTAATGTACTATCCGAAAAATAAAATAAATAAATAAATTCATTCATTCATTCATTTGTATTTGTCTTTGTTCGCTCATCAGTCTGTTTGGGAGTGTGTTTGTTTGACTCTTTAAAGGCACTTTTCGACAAGTATCACCTTAGCTTTACTTACTTTTACTTTACTCAGTTTCTCGCTCTTTCCACAGTACCCTACACGCTTTAACCGATACGATTTTCGTGCCAGTTTAAGGGCAGGGGACAAGCGAGAAAAAGCGAGGTGTGATTTTTCGTCAATCGACTGCTAGCCGCTGATTGGTCAGCGCGTAACGTCACAGAGAGCGTCCGTTTTTAGTTTTCTGTTGAAGCTGCACGACCGCCATTTGTAATCGGTCACGGAGTGAATGTGATATTAATAGAGACAGCGTTGTAGGTTAGGTTTTGTGGAAATCTACACCGTGGTCCAACGAAGAGGTGCGGGGTTTTCTCTGCTTGCTGGCAGATCCACAGTCAGAAGAGTGATCCCGACCCTACAGATGACTGCGCAGAATAGAACCGTACTACTGACAAGCTGAATACGAAGTTGAGAGGACCATCCATGGTGAGTGATTTGTAATATTGTGCATCTGTTTGCTTATTTATCCTGTTGGTGGTCAGCTCACTTTTGAGCCATACAGCCCCCCTTCTGTGCTGGCTAACTCGTTGTAGCTAACGAATTTTGGCTAGTAGCTAGATAATACCAACTGTTGATTCGCGCTTGTTTTCTCCTAAATATTCGCTTGTGAGAGGAAAAGATGACATATATCAATCCTGGTTATAGTCCTGGTTTTTGTTTTGTATTGCACTTGGTGCTGCGCATTAAATTGTGTGCAATTTAATGCCGTTTTTTGCTGGCTAACTCGTTTTAGCTAACGAGTTTTGGCTAGTAGCTAAATAATACCCACTGTTGATTCACGCTTGTTTTCTCCTAAACATTTGCTTGTAAGAGCAATACGCTGAAATATATCAATCCTGGTTATAGTCCTGGTTTTTGTTTTGCATTAAATTGTGTGCAATTTAATGCTAGAATGTGTTTCCACATGCCAGGGTTAGCTTCCCTGTTTATAGTGGATACTGGTGAGATCACAGGAGCCGAAATCTCAACAATATAAGAGCTTTTTCAAACCAGTGATTTATAAAGTCATTCATATAATTTTCTAAAGCGTCAGAAAGAGAAATCCATATATTATATCATTCATTACACAGACCATGATATATTTCAAGCATTTATTTATTTTAATTTGGGTGATTATGGCTTATAGCCCCTGAAAACCCCAAATTCCATTTGGCAAAAAATTAGAATATTACATAAACTTTAAAAAATAGTTTTTAAATAGAAATGTGGGCCGATGAGGTGTTGGTTAATATGGGCTGTAGCCATAATCATCAATATTAAAATAAACACTTTCAATATATCACTGTCCCTGTAATGAATCTATATATGGGTTTCACTTTCTGAAATGAGTGACAAAAATATTGAACTTTTTCATGATATTCTAATTTTTGAGATGTGCCTGTATAAGTGTTGAACTTGCTTGAAAAAACTAAACACCATCCATTTCTGTCGTTCGTCTAGGCAGGAGGGAATCAGCCGCTCAACAACGGACGTCGCCACTGTGGAAAGTACTGAAATCCTTTGCTTTTATAGGTAAGTGACAAACTTTTATTGATAAAAACTCCATATTTTGACTGAGCGACTCCATAATCTGTGATGCACACCTTCAGTTAAAGTACTAGATTCCATTCCACTGAATGTATTAGTTCATTCTGATTGCTGAGGCCACAGTAAAAGCAGATGACTTTAAATGCAACCCAGCCCTTGTAAAATCGACTTTACATCAGTGCAGCTATATGAAAATTGTGGTTTAATACAACAACGAAGTACTTTGTCACAGTGGAATCGCTGCTGTTTGGTTTTTCTTTTGAGTTCTTGGATGGAATATGGTGGGCAATATAAGCTGCAGCTTCAGCCATCACCCATTTCAGATAACCTATGTTGAACTATATAATCAGAGGAGTTATTGTTTAATTCGACCTTATTAAATTTTTTTCCCCCTTTGTTATATTATTGTATTTTCTTTAAATCTATCCGAAATAAAGATTCATTCATTCACATTCCACCACTGGCTTTTAGTAACAAGTGTATTTCCCAAATATGTTTTAAACTTCATTTATTTAACCTCCACACATTTCTGTCTTTTGTCTAGGCAAGAGGTAAATGATCGATCCACCCCAAACTGGACCTTGCGT
Organism: Pholidichthys leucotaenia; assembly: GCA_020510985.1. NCBI lineage: Eukaryota > Metazoa > Chordata > Actinopteri > Cichliformes > Pholidichthyidae > Pholidichthys > Pholidichthys leucotaenia. Next base: position 14,047,093 of record CM035849.1, read on the forward strand.
CACTATTTACAGAGATGCAGGCCTAAGATCTGCTGATCTGAGACCAGTGTGAGCTGCACATCCCAGCTGCTGAGTGACCCAGTCTTACAGTTTGAGTTTTGCACATTCTGAATAATCTGGAATTTGCTGCTGATTGTAATAAACAATTTAGTGACTTATGTGTTTGCATCATGATTTCTATTTTTGTCTTTTAATACACTGGTGGGAAAAGAGTCAATAGTACAAACCATTAATGGGTGACCTTGAAAATAATGACTCATTTTTTTAAGACATTTATGTCACATGGTGGTAACCTTCACATATAAAAAAGAGACATCTGCAAAAACTTCAGAGGTTTGTCAGTGCAATACTACATGAATGCATGTATAGTACATTGTTGATGCAGAGAATATATATTTCTACAGTATATGTATCGAGTAAATCAAGCATTTTCCATGTAACCTTGTGACTGCATTATTTTAATTGCTTTTAATGCTAGATCAAGTTTGTTTTGGCCTAAAATGCATCATAACTGTCAAATACATCTTATACCAAACTCAGTAATGTTTACTTTTGAATATACATTTTGTGGCTAATATAGTTATTAACCTGGCGATTGAGTTGTGTCAGCTGATCATTTTTTGCTATGACAACATCTCAGACTCAGTGCAGCTGAAGCAGGTACGTCCATGATGTCTCAACAGTCCAGGATTTTCACGCAGATCAGAGCAATTTTTTTTCCCACAATATTTTTATTGAACCTTTTTTTTTTTTTTTTACAAACAGCACGCACAGTCAGACACTAACACAAAAGTAATTTAAAAACTAAACAATAAAATGACAAAAAAAGGTTAAAAAACAGAAACCATTAACAAAAACAAGTCAACAATGTTTCTCTGTTTAGGTAATCTATTACATTAGAATACATAATATACATTCACCAGCTTGGAATTTGCAAGGTCCACACATATCATTCACCTTCTTCAGAAGTTATGTTTACTTAATTTACATAATCAATGAAAGGTCTCCATATATTCTCAAACACATTTCCTTTGATTTCAGTATGTATGTTATTCTTTCTAGTGGAAACCAAAAGTGAGTTGGTTGTAGTCATTTTTCTAAGGTGTTCTGACGTGTAATTACCCATCCCTGAACACATATGCCTTATAAATATCAAGAGATGGGAAAATGATACTCAAATGACACTCAACATGCAAAATGGTGCTACAGTTGGATTGCCTTTCTTTAAAATTATTTTGTAAGTAAAAGTGGGCTAGGATTAACTGGAAATATAACAAGTTTCCACATATAATTCCAAGGTCAATTGGCAATTCAATCAAACCAAAAAGGAGTTGTTCAGCTGCTGCATTTTTCTGCAGTCATTTTCTACGGTGTTTTAGCGTGTAATTTCCCATCCCTGAACACATATCCCTTAAAAAGAACTATCAATGGGAAAATGATACACAAAAAAAAGAATTTTACTACAGTTGAATTGGCTTTTTTTAACGTAATTTAAATTATTTTGTACGTAAAATAGGGCTATGATTAATTGGAAATATAACAAGTATCCACATATAAGTTCTTCATATAAGTTATAAGGAAGTTCTGCAACCACTGTGTGCTTGAGAAGCTGGGGACAACATTCTCCCACCACTGCGAGCTACGGTTTACTGCCCAGGTCCATGGTCTGCAGCGTTGATTTTGCAACAACGCAGCCAACTAGAACACACACACAGCATACATATTAATACTGATAACCTGGCGACATCAAAATGCTGTACACAACAATGACATGATGATAAAATGACAATAGAAAGCATTAAATTACCAAAAACTTTTTCCTCGTGTGCCTGATATGCTGGGTAATTAAGCTCTCTGCTTCATATTCCCCAATGGCAACAACGAGTCTCTGGTACTGCTCCGTGTGTTCTCTCAATGCACGTCGACTTCTCCTGTAAAACTCTCTTCTCCGCTTAAAAACATTCATTGTGTTCAAAAGCCAGAGAAGAACCAACGTGGAAATCCTCCGCTCGTAATCCGCCATTTTCTTTGTTGTGAAGACGGCGGTCGCCGGAGATGACGTCAGCAGAGTATGGGGCCGCCTCAATCCCGCCCACTACAGAGTTTACGCGGCTTTACAGGGTTGTAATGGGTCAACAACCCAGGGAGAAACAAGTAGTGGAGAATCGAAACAAGTAAAAAAGAACTGTGACTATGGAAAAGAGCCATTATAAATGCGCCGAAACCTACAGCGTGTGCATGGTGTCCTACTTCTTGCCCGTTAAAACGGGCAGTTCATGACAGTTAAAGGGTTAAATCACCAGTGGTTGTCAAATAAAATCAGCGTATTTCTCACAAACATTTTCACCAAGACAACAGAGAAGTTTTACTGCTGAGCCTCCATGTTGGACAGTCTCAGACCATCAGCCAATCAGGAGCAGCTCCACATCTGCACAGCTGTAGGAGGCTGTAGAGAAAATAGGAGAGCCAGCTTAGTCAGAGGCAATAATTACAGGAATGTACAAGGAAAGGAAGATGCATATTAGACAACTCCTATAGATGTATAAACCTGCTTGAAACAGGCGTGAAGAACTTGAGTTTAGTTCTAGCAGACTTCAGACAATTGTAGAAGGAAACTATTGAACTCATAAAACAGGGCTGATCCCAGGTCAGCTGGGGGAGTCATGTGAACAGAGCTCTATAGCTGCAGTTCCAAGTGAGGAGGTCGCTCCTCCCATCAATGCTGTTAGAACCTCTTAAGAACGATTGTCTCAAATTGGCCTCAAACCTCCTCCAGTCTGGATGAAGCAGAGGTGGTGTATGTGTTCCACTAATGCTGCTTGATGTGCATTCCACACCCACCCACCAGGGACACGTTTCTCTTCATGTGACGTTTTCATGACTGTGATGATAGAACAGCAATAATTGTTCATAAACATGTTATTACTGAATTTCAAAGTCCCATTTCTGCAATAGCAGGTTCAGGAAAATAATCTGCATACCTGAGACTGGAAAATTTAATTACTATTATGCCCAATTATGGACAGGGTTGTTATTTTGCATCATAGCTAGATTTCTATCTATGGGGGGGAGGGGTGCTTAAAAGTTCATAGGCTGACTAAGAAGGAGCTATTATGTCTATGAGGATCAAGAGAGAGCTTCTGTACAGCAGGGATCCAAGCGCTGATTAAACACTGATGTTGAAATGTTGAAAAATAAACCACATTTGGTCAAATTTGACACTGCATCATGGTCAGCCTATGAACTTTTCAGCCCCCCCCCCCCCACCCCTGTATTGTGTGTGTTATATTCAAATTAACAATCTTCATTTAATTTGGCGTCTGCTTGAAACAGAAACACATTATATATATATATATATATATATATATATATATAAAACTGTAAATATATTTAGGCTTTCAGGGGTTAAGTGTGGATGTGGAAAAAAGTAATTGATAGGATGGACACACACACACACACACACACACACACTTTCAGCTGCTCCCTGTTTGGGACCACAGCAGATCATGGGTCCATATATTGAGTTGTCAAGGACTTTAGGCCAGATGCCCTTCATGACTCAACCCTCCCATTTATCTGGGCTTGGCAGCAGTTCTAGGAGTTCTCTGGTTTTGTGCTTCCCCCTGTACCTGGGTACCAACTTTCCTTTCCTCATTCTCTTGCTGCAAAAGCTGCTGGGAAATGGGAAGCCTTTTTTCCTTCTTGTTACCAGACTGATGTACTAGGGGACCTCAAAGTGCCCCTCTCTTCTTTTGGTTGAGCACCTGCCCCCAAATGTCTGTCCACGTCACTGATGGATTGTCATCCTTCTGCTCTGCTCAGTCATTGCCTGATCATCTACAAACCTCACTGCTTGGATCAAGCGCCCGTCCTCTTTCACTCCTTCCTTCATCTCTTCAATAGCTTCTGTCATCATAGTTTCAGCATAAATAGTAAAGAACAATGGTGAGAACAAGCAGCCTTACCATACTCCTGGACAGATAATGCAGGGTCCAGCCTGTCCATCTTCCGTCCACACTGTTGCTCTCTGACCCATGCACAGAGACAGTGACGTGCACAGACATTTTGTGGTGGGGCAACTGCTCAACCAGAAAAAGGGCACTCCTACATACTGGAACAAAAGTAAAGTTGCATATAGTTGTGCAACTTTTACTCTAATTTCACTGTACAGGACAAAAAATCTCTCCCCAGAAGGGCACTTCAGAGAGCAGAGGGCAAAGGGGCAGGTGCTAGATCAGGGGTGGGCAAACTTTTTGACTAGTGGGCCACAATGGGTTCTAAAATTTGACAGAGGGGCCAGACCAGGAGCAGATGGATGGAGTGTTTTGGTGACCCACCTCACAGGAAAAAAAAAATATGTCACAGGATATGTCAATTCAATTCAATTCAACTTTATTTATATAATGCCATTTCACAACAACAGTCATCTCATAGCACTATCAACTGTAGGGGGAACCCCCACAGTTGCAGAAAGACCCCAGCAATCAGGCGATCCCCTGTGAGCAAGCACTTGGCGACGGTGGAGAGGAAAACTCCCTTTTAACAGGAAGAAACCTCCAGCAGAACCAGGCTCAGGGAGGGGCAGTCATCTGCTGCGACTGGCTGGGGGGTGAGGGGATAGAGAAGAAGAAAAGAACATTCATGTAGAGAGCAAACAGCACGATGGGGACTCAATCTATGGGAGAGAACAAACAAATGTTAATGACCAGCAAAAAAAAAATATTTCATTGAGAGTGAGGAAAGGAGTGAGGCCCAGTGCATTACTGGAGGTCCCCCGGCTGACTAAACCTATTAGCAGCATAACTAAGGGAGGGTTCAGAAACACATGATCCCTCCCTAATTGTAGGCTATATCAAAAAGGTAGGTTTTAGCCCTATTCTTAAAAACAGAGATCGAGTCTGACTCCCGAATCCAGATTGGCAGCTGATTCCACAGGAGAGGAGCTTGATAACTGAAGGCTCTGCCTCCCATTGTACTTTTGGAGATTCTAGGTATTACAAGTAATCCTGCATTTTGGGAGCGTAGTGCTCTGTTAGGATAATATGGTAGTATCAGATCTTTGTATGTAGATACATATGTAGAAAATGTGCTTTAATATCAATTGAAAATGAACAAAGGCATTACAACAAAATATCTGTCTTTGAAGCCCACGGTACTCAGCTCTTTATTGAAATGACTCTTAAAACACTGAAAATTCAATGAATGAAATACAGCTTTTTTTTTATTACTAACAGTTACTATTTAAAAGCGCTGAAAGTTCTGTTACCCATCAGGATCTCACCATCATCTCTCTCCTCCTGACAGTCTTTATTTCAAAACGGTAGGAGATGCAGATGTTCTTGTCCTTCTTCTATTCAATGTTCGTCCCCAGCGCCAAAACTCAACAACAACCAGCGCAAGGATGGAACAGAGTCACGGCGCGCCAGTATGCGGAGCGCGTTATATTTGATCTGGTGCATATTATATATTTGATGGTGAAAAAATTTTGTAAAAATTTCTGTAAATTAGCTGCCAACCTCTGAGCAGTAAAGCGCAAACGTGGAGTAATACGCTGCACCTCAACAAAGGTCAACGTATCTAGAGTCCGCCATCTAGTGGGAAAACGTGAGAATTGCAGGGAAAATAAAACATTAACAAGGTCTATTAATATAATTTCTTCAAGTTCGGCGGGCCGGATTAAAAAGCTTAATGGGCCGCATATGGCCCCCGGGCCGTAGTTTGCCCATGCCTGTGCTAGAGCTTCACCTGGGGTCTATCTGTGCACGTGCCTGTACAGAGCAGCGATCAAGCGTCTATCTCTCTAGTCCACTCCCGTTTTTTCTCAATATGTCCATCAGCTTCATCCAATCACGTCGATGGACCACCTTCTCATAGTCAACAAAGCAGATTAAGACATCTTGGTCATGTTCTACACTTCATTCTCCTAAGGTCCTCATGACAGCCATTGCCTCTTTTTTTTAAAAAAAAAAAAAAAAAAAAAAGGGTTATTCCAGTTCCTTTCCTAAAACCAGACTGATCTCTCCCATTGTAGACTGCTGTTTCAGCATATGGGAATGGTTTCCCTGCAAGCCACTTTGGTCAAAATTATTACTTATTATTCACGGTTAATATATGAATATTGGAAAAGTTTTTCTTTGAGGTTATTACTCAGTGTTCCTGGATCAGAACTATGAGACATTTTTTAATCTTTATCTCTTCAGGGAAGGTCCACTGAGAGACAACCTCTCTTTTGCAAGGAGGCCATATTCACATTCACACAGTTCTGTATTCACCCCTGAAAGCAGCCCAGTCCAACCACAGACTGACCTGTGGCCACTGAGCAGCTCCACTGGAGCAGCTGGGTTAAGGGCCTTGCTCAAGGGCACCATAGTAGGGTTAATGAGGGTGGGGCAAACACTGCAATGTCATCTGTCCCACCCAGATCTGATCCTGCCGGTCCAGGGATTGAACCAGTGACCCTCTGGTCATGAGTTCACATCTCTAGCCATTAGACCACCACTGTAGAGTGTGTGAATAAAGAGGCAGATTCATGGACAGACGATTTATTACACAGTCACATCTCACAAGCACAGAAAAGACTGAATCATTACAGCAAGCTCTCCTCTTTAACCCAACTCACTCTTCACACGTTTCATGGCATTTCACATCACACAGCATGACATTTACATTACACTGCATTCAACCCCCTATGTCCTTGACTCCTTCCTGCTATATGCCCAGGGACTCCTTGGGCATTGTTCTCCCATGCTTATTCACTGTCTCTGTCTGAGGTGCTAAATAATCTGACTTCCCCAAGGTCCTACCCGCCCCCCCCCCCCCCAGCATCTTAGATAGAACATCAGTCCACACTCTCTTTTGGCTTCAGTCTCCTCCCATATCTGCTGTAACTGGGGTTTACCGCCTCCGTGGCGCTGCTGTGCCGGTGGGTGGCTGCTAGGAGTGTGTCTGACTGCGGGTGGGCCGTGGCGGGGGAAGGGGGGGACTTCGGTCTGTCCGTGTGGCTGCCATGGTGAATGGTTTCCCTGGGGAGCTCTCCGTGGGGGTCTTCCACTCCGATGGGCCCTCGCCAACAGCACTTGCTCGTCCGCCACCACAAAGGCGTGTTTGAGTCTGTCTATGCAAATTTTCTCCCGCCGACCTCCCAAGTCTAGCACAAAATGCTAATCCCCTGTTTCCAGCACTCTGAACGGTCCATCATAGGGTGGGCGCAATGGAGGGCAGTGGGCACCGTGTCTGACGAACACAAAGTCCATGTTTTTCAAAGTTTTCGGCACAAAAGCATGTGGAAAACAGTGGTGGGCAGGGCCCGGCAGCATGCCTGTGTTTGCGCTATGCTGCAAAAGCTGAGATGGGGAGCTGCCCGTCGTGGGATTATCTGGCAGAAATTCCCCGGGCAGCCGTAGGGGCTGCGCAAAAACAAGCTCTGCCGGGGAAGCTTCCAAATCCTCTTTTGGTGTGGAGCGCAACCCCAATAAAACCCACGGCAACCTGTCCACCCAATTTGCATCCGTCAGTGAAGCCCTGAGTGCTGCTATCAGTGATCTATGAAAACGCTCGCATAACCCATTGGCCTGTGGGTTGTACGCGGTTGTGCGATGAATTGCAACACCCAAGCTGCGGGCCATCGCGGACCAGAGGTCGGAAACAAATTGAGGGTCCGACGGGACTCCAAAACGCGCCACCCATGCTGTTAAAAAAGCTCGTGCCACGTCCACAGACGTGGTTGTCGCCAGCGGGACTGCTTCTGGCCAGCGCGTGGTGCGGTCCACCACTGTTAGGAGGTGCATGCACCCCTGTGATGGCGGGAGAAGGCCCACGAGGTCCACGTGAACATGGTCGAACCTCTTAGCCGGTACCCGAAACGGCTCCAAGGGAGCCTTCATGTGTCTGTGTACTTTGGCTCGTTGGCACGCCACGCAGGCTGCAGCCCACTCTTTTACTCGTTTGCGTAGGCTCGGCCACACGAACTTCTCTCCCACCATTTTGACTGACGCGCGCACTCCTGGGTGCGCCAGAGTGTGAACCGACTCAAACATGCAGCGGCACCACGTGACTGGGACCACCGGACGCGGGCGTCCCGTGGAGACATCGCAGATTAGGGGGGGCATGCCGTCTTGCAGCACCCTGCTCTCCAGCCTTAACCCTGTTGGTCCAGACTGGAGCGCGCGCATGTCTGCATCGCTAATCTGCTCTGCGGCTATGGCTGCGTAATCTATCCCCACGTAGAGCGGGGCCACAACGGCACACGAGAGGCAGTCCACCACCACATTCAGTTTACCCGACACATGCTGAATATTGGTAGTAAATTCTGAGATCGCGGCCGGCTGTCTCTGCTGCCGGCCCGAACACGGTTCTGAAACCTTGGCCATCGTGAACGTTAGCGGCTTGTGGTCCACTAATGCTGTGAAGCTGCGCCCTTCCATCCAGAACTGGAAGTGATGTATGGCCAGGTGGAGGGCCAGCAACCCCCTGTCGAACGCGCTGTATTTATGCTCGCTGTCGCGCAAAGTTCTGCTGAAAAAGGCGAGCGGTTGCCAAGCCCCGGTGATGCGCTGCTCCACGACAGCCCCTATGGCCACGTCTGAAGTGTCGGCGGTGAGTGCTATCCGGGCCGCCGAGTTCGAATGCGCCAGCAGTGCGGCGTTTGCCAGGGCTGCTTTAACCTCCGAGAACGCCTGCTCTCCCTTCGGGGTCCATTCGACCCCATCCGCGGGTTTCTGTCTCTTGAGCGCGGCGTACAATGGTTACATGAGCCGTGCCGCGCGAGGAAGGAAACGGTTATGAAAGTTCACCATCCCCAAAAATTCCTGCAGCGCCCTGACCGTCTGAGGCCGGGGAAAATCTGCCACGGCGCGCACTTTGTCGGGCAACAGGATGGCTCCTTCCGGAGAGACACAGTGCCCCAAAAAATCAATCTCCGTCACGCTGAACTGGCATTTCGCCCGGTTGATTATTAACCCATGCTCCTCCAACCTCCGGAAAACCGTCGTGAGGTGGGTTTCGTGTTCGTCTTCGGATGCACTGGCTACCAGGATATCATCCAGGTAGACGAATATGAACGGGAGATCATGCAGCACTGCATCCATCATGCGCTGGAACGTCTGTGCCGCGCCTTTTAACCCGAATGGCATGCGCAGGAACTCGAATAAACCAAACAGAGTTATTACCGCTGTTTTGGGTACGTCCTCCGCATGCAGTGGGACCTGGTGGTAACCACGGACCAGGTCTATTTTGGAAAAAATGCGTGCTCCGGCGAGGTGAATGGAAAAATCCTGTATGTGGGGAACCGGGTAGCGGTCGTGTGCTGTGGTGTTGTTCAACCTGCGGAAATCACCGCACGGTTGCCACGACCCCTCAGCCTTAGGGACCATGTGTAGTAGGGATGCCCATGGGCTGTTCGAACGCCTGATGATGCCCAACCTTTTCAGGTTGGCGATCTCCTCGTGCGCTATGGCCAGTTTAGCTGGCGTCCAAGCGCCGAGGTCTTGCAGAAACGGGCGGCCGGGTGGTGGTGATAAATTGCTCCAAACCGTGTTTAGCGATGGCCGCCAAAAACGTCGGGACCGTGAGTGCTGGGAACTGAGTGAGCAGTGCGTGGAACTTACCGCCTGGAGCTGTGACGCTGACTTGTGCTGTTGGCCGGGTCCCTCGAGCTATACAGGGGAGAGATTCAAAGGACAGTGCATTAACCAGGCGTCTGTTGGCAACATCCACAAATAAACCATGCGCACACAGAAAATCAGTGCCCAGGATCGGGCAACACAGTGCTGCTATGATAAAAGTCCACTCGCACGGCCATGTAGAGATAAGGCCAGTGTTCTCTCACCAAACGTCTTAATCTCCGAGCCATTTACTGCCACAAGTCCGGGGCCGCTAGGTCCTGCCAGCCGGTCAGCGTAGGTCGGCAGGATGATGCTCTTTTGGGCTCCGGTGTCATGAGGAAGTGTCTCCTCGAGTGCGAGTCCGTCACGTAGAGCAGCTTGTTCTCTTCACCGGCGGTCGCAGCTGCTACCGACTGCCGGCCTTGGCGTTTCCTGAGCGCTTGAACTGACATGGTGGCGCACATCTGCGCACGCTCTCTCCGAAGCAGCGGTGGTAGAAGCAGAGCGTGTCTCTCTGGCGCTCCTTAGTCCCCGCTGCTGCTACCGTCAGTGGCTCCTCGCCTCCTCTGGTCGTCTCGCTGGTGGTGAGGATGGTGGTGAGGATGATCCGGTCTGCCTCCTGGGCTAGCGCACGGTAGTCGCGCGCGGCCAGCAATGGCGAATTGGCCAGAACCGCTCTCGCCTCTGTTGGAAGGTTCCGGAGGAAAAGGTGGGCAAACAGAAAGTGCCCGTTGTCCGTCCCCATTAACGCCAGCATCTTCTCCATCAGGTCGACGGCTGAACCATCTCCTATCTCGGTCCGCCCCAGGAGCCTCTCTGCTCTCTCACATTCCGACAGCGTGTAGCGCCGGGTGAGCGCAGCCTTGAGCGCCTCGTATTTGTTGCGGGCTGGAGGTTGATCGAGCAGGCTCGCTACCTGCTGAGCTGTGTGAGAGTCCAGCGCTGCTACCGCATGGTAGAATTTGGTGTCGTCTGCCGTTACTCCCCGGAGGGCAAACTGGGCCTCGGTGTGGTGGAACCAAGAGCGCAGGTTGTGCTGCCAAAAGTCCGGTAGCTTGACTGAAACCGCGCACGCGTTGCTGGGGGTTCCAGTCCGGGCTGTCTGTGGGACGGCTGCTGCATCGCTGCGGCTTCCCGACCGGGCGGGCTCCGGGGTTCTCGCCTCGTGTTCCATAATTCGTCTAGGGTCACCAGTGTGGAGTGTGTGAATAAAGAGGCAGATTCATAGACAGACGATTTATTACGCACTCACATCTCACAAGCCCAGAAAAGACTGAATCATTACAGCAAGCTCTCCTCTTTAACCCTACTCACTCTTCACACATTTCATGGCATTTCACATCACACAGCATGACATTTACATTACACTGCATTCAACCCCCTATGTCCTTGACTTCTTCCTGCTATATGCCCAGGAACTCCTTGGGCATTGTTCTCCCATGCTTATTCACTGTCTCTGTCTGAGGTGCTAAATAATCTGACTTCCCCAAGGTCCTACACCACTACCTAATGTGGATTTGACTTTAACTTTTATATAAATAACAGATGTAGACACACTAAAGTCATTCTTTGGTTATCTGACCAATTTTGTGTATTTGTGACCATGTTTAAAGGAAGAAGGTGTGATGACTTGTTATCAGTCTATGCTGCTTTAGTCAGCAACCTCCACCCACAGATGCTAATTCATTCTGTTTCATACAAATCAAATCCTAGTTTACCTCATCAGAACCACATGATGTTTATGCCTTGATAATTCTCCATATACTGTAGTAATCCGACAGTCACATGATAAGACGGGTAAAGCACACACAGAGGTGCTATATAAGTGCAGGTTAGTTAGTTAGTTAGGTCCAGTTCAGTGACTTCAGTCCATTGAGGTGAAGTCTCAGACAGCAAGTGACTCCAGCCAGAACCAGGCAGACTCCAGAGGAAAAGACACATTTCAGAGGAAAATGGGGTTTGAAACCTTTAATATTTGTTTCACATGTGAGCACAAGTAAAAATCATGTGGTTTATTCTGGAATGGGAAAAAATGGTATTTGTGATTTGTTGAAGAGACTCCACGAACTAGATGAGAGCTGATGAGTGAGAAGCAGAGGGAGTTACTACTCAAGAAGGATTTCATTCATATGAGTAAAATGTTAAAATACTATTTATGTTGGAGCAAGAAATCAAGGAAATCACGCTGCAATAACTACAGGCCACAGCTGATCCATCATATTTCTTAGTTTTATTCAGTTACAGACGTGGAAAGAATTGTTGGTACCCCTCTGTTAATGAAAGAAAAACCCACAATGGTCACAGAAATAACTTGAATCTGACAAAAGTGGAAATAAATAAAAATTCTATGAAAATTAACCAATGAAAATCAGACAATGCTTTTGAATTGTGGTTCAACAGAATTATTTTAAAAAACAAACTCATGAAACAGGCCTGGACAAAAATGATGGTACCCCTAGAAAAGATTGAAAATAATGTGACCATAGGGACATGTTCAACCAAGATATGTCCTCTAATTAACATCACAGGTGTCTACAAACTTGTATTCAGTCAGTCGGCCTATTTAAAGGGTGACAAGTAGTCACTGTGCTGTTTGGTGACATGGTGTGTAACACACTAAACATGGACCAGGGGAAGCAAAGGAGAGAGTTGTCTCAGATTAGAAAGAAAATTATAGACAAGCATGTTAAAGGTAAAGGCTATAAGACCATCTCTAAGTAGCGTGATGTTCCTGTGACTACAGTTGCATATATTATTCAGAAATTTAAGATCCACAGGACTGTAGCCAACCTCCCTGGACGTGGCCGCAGGAGGAGATGGATAATACGAATGGTAACAAAAGAGCCCAGAACAACCTCTAAACACATTCATGGTGAACTCCAAGGTCAAGGTGCATCAGTGTCAGATTGCACCATCTGTTGTTGTTTGAGCCAAAGTGGACTTCATGAGAGATGACCAAGGAGGACACCACTGCTGAAAACACATCATAAAAAAGCCAGACTGGAATTTGCCAAACTGCATGTTGACAAGCCACAAAGCTTCTGGGAGAATGTCCTAGGGACAGACAAGACAAAATTGGAACTTTTTGGCAAGGCACATCATCTCTATGTTCACAGATGCAAAAATGAAGCATACCAAGAAAAGAACACTGTCCCTACTGTGAAACATGGAGGAGGTTCTGTTATGTTGTGGGGCTGCTTTGCTGCATCTGGCACAGGGTGTCTTGAATCTGTGCAGGGTACAATGAATCTCAAGACTATCAAGGTATTCTAGAGAGAAATGTGCTGCCCAGTGTCAGGCAGCTTGGTCTCAGTCGCAGGTCATGGGTCTTGCAACAGGATAATGACCCAAAACACACAGCTAAAAACACCCAAGAATGGCTAAGAGCAAAACATTGGACTATTCTAAAGTGGTCTTCTATGAGCCCTGATCTAAATCCTGTTGAACATCTGTGGAAGGAGCTGAAATATGCCGTCTGGGGAAGGCACCCTTCAAACCTGAGACAACTGGAGCAGTTTGTTCATGAGGAGTGGGCCAAAATACCTGCTGAGAGGTGCAAAAGTCTCATTGACAGTTACAGAAATCATTTGGTTGCAGTGATTGCCTCAAAAGGTTGTGCAACAAAATATTAAGTTAAGGGTACCATCATTTTTGTCAAGGCCTGTTTCATGAGTTTTTTTTAAATAACTCTTGTAGTAATATGTGAATTATTAATTATGATCATGTATAAAGATTATTTAATTTATATTGATGTATTGGAATCTGAGATAAAATCTTGTTTCATATACACCAGAAAAGTTAATAACACTCATGGGGCACCAGCTTCTATCTTTAAGATGCAATTTAGTCTTTAATTTCACTTTATACCTGTTTAATCACTCAATAATTTAATTAATAATCACTCTCAAACTTTTAGTGAATTCGATACTGGGGACTTGAACCAGACTCAGAATGAAACAAATTCTCAACAACTTCTGTCATTTTCACATTAAACAATCAATTAATCAATCAATAAAACAATTAATTAAACAATTAAACAATCAATTAAACAAAATGGCTGCACGGTGGCGCAGTGGTTTAGCACTGTGGCAGCACAGTTTTACCCTCGGCCGGGGGACCGCGGGGATCATGAGATCGTGGGTTCGATCCCAGCCCCCGACCAACAGTGAGCTGTGTGGAGTTTGCATGTTCTCCCCGTGTTGCGCGGGTTTACTCCGGGATTTCTCCGGTTTCCTCCCGCACACCAAAAACATGTAGGTTTAGGGCGCTCGCGCACGCAGCGACCAGCAGCCGGTGGCTTGTCACCAGACTGCAAACCAAGTCTACCTACGGGTACAAATAAGTAACAAAAAAAAAAAAAAAAAAAATTAAACAAAATGATTAACAGACATTGCAGTAATTTCATCAATCATAAAATCAATCTTGTAAATGATAGATTAACAATGTCAATATTTTCGGAACCAGGGTTGAACTGAGAAATGAATTTCGATCAGTTTGAGTTGACAGATTATGGAAATAACGTAAATTTAAGGAGAAAGTTTTGCTAATTATCTGAAAAGTTCTGGATTAATCTTAAGAAAATTAAAATGGAATTTTAATGAAAAGAGGAATTATTGTTAATGGATTCTTGATTTGCATCTGATTAGATATCAAATTATTATTGAACCTCAGTGACATAACGTTCGGCTCAGGAGACGCACACACACAGGCTCAGAGTAGTTCAAACTGTTTATTAACAACAGGGGTGTATGGGTGTGTGTCTGCGGAATGTTAATGTGTTGGTGGCGGCGTCTGCTTCGGGCACAGAGGCAGGAGACCGTACAGCCGGGCAACCCTATGGGAAAAACACAAGGAGAAGGGTGACGGGCACACACCAACACAGGAGATACAAAGGCGAGAGAGAGGCTTACTTGGATGGAATAGATGACTGGCACAACAAGGGACGAGACCCGGAAGACAGCCACCTGGAGAGCTCGGTGCAGCAGCGAGGAACAGGCGATGGAGAGGCGTTGTCCGCCGCCGGGAAATCCACCTGTGCACAGGGGAGCAGACTGGAGAAAAAGGAGGTAAGGGCTTCTTACCAAAATGTTGGCTGAAGTAGAAGATTCACTCACAGGGATGAGTATCGAAGTCTGACGGCTTCAGGCCGAAGCTCAGGGCGAGGCGGCTTATATTCCTCGCCGCTGATGATTAACAGGTGTGTGAGCAGGTGGCGCCGCTGATGAGTGGCGCGGCATGACAGTACTCCCCCCTCTAGCAGCGCCTCCTGGCGATGGCTTCTCTGGGTGCGCTCGGTGGAAGTCCGCGATGAGCGATGGGTCCAACAGGAACGACGGGGGCACCCACTGTCGATGCTCGGGCCCATAGCCCTCCCAGTCCACCAAGTACTGCAACCCACGACCCCGGCGCCGGGAGTCAAGGATGGAGGAGACGGGCCAGGCCGGATGGCCACCAATCATCCGGGGCGCGGGTTGCGCAGCAGGAGGAGGGCAAAGGGGGTCGGTGACTGCCAGCTTCACCTTTGACACGTGGAAGGTGGGATGGATGCGGAGGGAGGGGGGAATAGCCACGCGCACAGCCACCGGGTTGACGATCCGGGTGATGGGGTAGGGACCCATGAATCGCTGTGCCAGTTTCCTCCTCTCGCCTTTTAGGGTAACGTCCTGGGTTGAAACGTAGACATGTTGCCCAACTCTGTACGCCGGGGCAGGTCTTCTATGCCGGTCCGCCACAGTCCTGTTGCGCTCCGCTGTGCGTAAAAGCGCATTGCGCGCGGCAGTCCAGATGGAGCGGAACTGCCTGAGATGTGCCCTAACGGAGGGGACAGTTACCTCACTCTCCTGCACCGGGAACAGCGGGGGGTCGTAACCCAGGGACGCCTTGAAGGGAGACATCCCTGTAGCAGAAGAGCGGGCGGTATTGTGGGCATACTCCACCCAGGCAAGATGGTTACTCCAGGACGTGGGTTTGGATGAGGTCACACAGCGGAGCGCAGCCTCCAGCTCCTGGTTGGTCCGTTCACACTGCCCATTGGATTGGGGGTGATGGCCGGAGGAGAGGCTCACCTTGGCTCCGATGGCGTTACAAAACGACCTCCAAACCTCAGATGAAAATTGGGGGCCCCGGTCCGAGACCACGTCCACCGGAATCCCGTGCAGCCTGACCATGTGTTGGACGAGGAGATCCGCCGTCTCCAGGGCAGTAGGGAGACCTCGCAGGGGAACAAAGTGCACAGCCTTGGAGAAACGGTCCACGATGGTCAGGATGGTGTCATAGGAGTTGGAGACGGGGAGTCCGGTGACGAAATCCAGTGCGATGTGCGACCAGGGCCTGCCAGGGACGGGCAGAGGCTGGAGCAGACCCGCTGGAGGGGCATTTCCTGACTTGCTGATGGCACAGATAGGGCAAGCCCGGGCGTAGCGGGCTGCGTCCTTCCGCAGGCCTGGCCACCAAAAGGACCGTTGGAGGAGGTCTATCATCCGGGAGGTGCCAGGGTGACAGGTGAGCTTGGAGGTATGTAGCCAATGGATGACCTCTCCTCGGACCGCGGATGGCACGAACAGTCTTCCCTCTGGTCCGCCGCCAGGGTCAGGTTCCACTTCCTGCGCCTTCCGGATCTTGCTCTCAATGTTCCATGAGATAGCTCCCACGACGCACGACCTGGGCAGGATGGTGTGGGGTGTCTCCTCCGACTCCACGGGGGTGAACTGCCTAGAGAGGGTGTCAGGCAGGCCGTTCTTAGAGCCAGGCCTGAAGGTGATGGAGAACTGGAACCTGGCGAAGAACAGGGACCAACGCGCCTGGCGGGCGTTCAGGCGCTTGACAGACCGTAGATACTCCAGGTTCTTGTGGTCCGTCAGGACCACAAACGGCAGGTTCCCCCCCTCTAGCCAGTGGCGCCACTCCTGCAGGGCGAGTTTGATAGCCAAGAGCTCTCTGTCCCCCACATCGTAATTCCTCTCCGCCGGGGACAAGCGCCGGGAGAAGAAGGCGCAGGGCCATTTGGCGCCATCGTCCGGCGACCGCTGGGATAGCACTGCCCCCACTCCCGTGTCCGAGGCGTCTACCTCCACAATGCACTGCAGCGCGGGGTCGACCTGGCGAAGGACCCGGGAGGAGGAGAACTCCGCCTTCAGCGCCTGAAAGGCGGCAGCGGCCCCTTCGGTCCACCGGAACGGGACCTTTGGGGACGTGAGGCGGGTCAGTGGTCCGACGATGGAGCTGAAGTTGGGGACAAAGCGGCGGTAGAAATTGGCGAAGCCCACGAACTGTTGCACCTGCTTCCGTGATGCAGGTGTAGGCCATTCCACCACCGCCTTCACCTTCTCTGGGTCAGGGAGCACCTTATCGTGGGCGATGATGAACCCCAGGAAGGACGTAGTCCTGGCATAAAATTCACATTTTTCTGCCTTCACGTACAGAGGATTCTCCAGCAGTCTTTGGAGGACCTGCCTCACGTGGACCTGGTGCTCGTCCCTGGACTTGGAGAAGATGAGAATATCATCCAGGTAGACGCACGAAAAGGCCGATGAAGTCCCGGAGAACGTCATTGATGAGGCGCTGAAAGACGGCAGGAGCGTTGGTCAACCCGAACGGCATTACCAGGTATTCAAAGTGGCCGTTCGGGGTACGGAAGGCTGTCTTCCACTCATCTCCCTCCCGGATCCGGACGAGGTGGTAAGCGCTGCGTAGATCCAGCTTGGTGAACCAGGTCGCCCCCTGGAGGGAGTGGAAGGCAGTGTCCATGAGGGGCAGGGTGTAACGGTCCTTCTCAGTGATATCGTTAAGGGCCCGGTAGTCAATGCAAGGGCGGAGGGACCCATCCTTTTTTCCCACGAAGAAGAACCCTGCCCCCACGGGTGACGATGATGGGCGGATTATCCCAGCACTCAATGATTCCTTCAGGTAGGCATTCGTCTCCTTCTCCGGCGCTGACAGGCTATAGAGCCAACCAGAAGGTAAGGGAGCCCCCTGGCGGAGGTTGATGGCACAGTCATAGGGCCGATGAGGGGGGAGAGACGTAGCTTTCGTCTTACTGAACACCATACCCAGGTCGTGAAATTCCGGAGGCACCAGAGACAGATCCGGGGGTGCAGCGTCCGTCGCAGGGGGAGGAGCGGACGGAGAGCAGGCAGCGGACTGAAGGCAGGTGCCCATGCAGAAAGTGCTCCATGCCGATACCCCAGCTGACTTCCAATCCAGGACAGGGTTGTGAAGGCGTAGCCAGGGATACCCCAGGATGACGGGCGACACAGAGTTGGGTAGGACGTAAAAAGTCATCTCCTCCCGGTGGTTTCCCGAGATGATGACTGGGACGGGGATGGTCTGGTGTAATACTCTCCCAAGGGAGGCACGGGAGAGGTTGACAAGGGAGATGGGATGCTTCAGTGCCTGACAGCGGATGCCCAAACGGGTTGCCAGGCTCTGTGAAATAAAGCTGCCTTCTGCGCCTGAATCCACCAGTGCGTGGGTGAGATGCCCAGTGGGGTTGTGGCAGAAACGGATGGGCAGCTTCAATTGAGTAAGGGGACTTGACCGATTGACGTCCGCGAGGCCCCCTACAGTGACTCGCGGACCCCACCGTTTGGCTTTTGTGGACAAAGCTCCACCGTGTGTTGATTGTCTCCGCAATACATGCAGAGATTCAACTCACGGCGGCATTGTCTCTCTGCCGGGGAGAGCTTTGTCCAGCCCGTCACCATCGGCTCCGACTCCTCGGGGCACGATGGCGGCGGCGTCGCCAGGGGGCAAGCTTGGGGCAGGCGCAGCCTGTTATCCAAGCTGATGGCTAGGGAAGTTAGCTCCGCTAGCGTTCCAGGGATGTCCCGCCCAGCCAGTTCATCCCTCAGATCATCATTGAGGCTGCGGAGGAACAGGCCACAGAGAGAGCGCTCGTCCTAGCCCAATTCCTCCGCCGCTACCCGGTAGTCGACCGCATAGTCCGCTGCCGACCGGCTTCCCTGCTGGAGGGCGAGAAGCCGATCGACTTGGACCGTCTCGGTTCGAGAATGGTCGAAGACTTCCAGGAAGCACCTCACGAACTGGTCATAGGTGAGGGTGGCGTAACTGGGCTTCGCCATAATGGCGTAGGTCCAAGTTAACGCGCGCCCCTCCAGGAGATTCCCTATGTAACCAATTCAACTGTGATCCGAGGGAAAATCTCCGGGCACACGGTCGAACATGGACTCACACTGCATAATGAACCCCCGCGCTCCGCCGAGCTTTCCGCTAAAGCGGGCAGGGGTCGGGATTGGTGTGAGCCGAGCCGGTGCCGCTGGAGCTGGCTGGACGGCCACTGGAACAGCAGGAGCTGCGCCACCCTGGAGAGCCGGGGGGAACGGCTGCTGGGGGTCCAGGCGGTCCAATCGGTTAGTGATGTTAACAAGTTGATTAAGGATCACCTGTTGCTGATAAGCAATTTGATCCACTCGAGCCTCGAGAGTGGTAAGCCGGTGCGCGAGCCCGCCGTCTGCCGAGCCGATCTGCTGAAGCCGTACTGACATAACGTTCGGCTCAGGAGACGCACACACACAGGCTCAGAGTAGTTCAAACTGTTTATTAACAACAGGGGTATATGGGTGTGTGTCTGCGGAATGTTAATGTGTTGGTGGCGGCGTCTGCTTCGGGCACAGAGGCAGGAGACCGTACAGCCGGGCAACCCTATGGGAAAAGCACAAGGAGAAGGGTGACGGGCACACACCAACACAGGAGATACAAAGGCGAGAGAGAGGCTTACTTGGATGGAATAGATGACTGGCACAACAAGGGACGAGACCCGGAAGACAGCCACCTGGAGAGCTCGGTGCAGCAGCGAGGAACAGGCGATGGAGAGGCGTTGTCCGCCGCCGGGAAATCCACCTGTGCACAGGGGAGCAGACTGGAGAAAAAGGAGGTAAGGGCTTCTTACCAAAATGTTGGCTGAAGTAGAAGATTCACTCACAGGGATGAGTATCGAAGTCTGACGGCTTCAGGCCGAAGCTCAGGGCGAGGCGGCTTATATTCCTCGCCGCTGATGATTAACAGGTGTGTGAGCAGGTGGCGCCGCTGATGAGCGGCGCGGCGTGACACTCAGACGTTTGATTCAGCAGATGGATAAAGAAAAGTGCAGCTCACGTGTTTTCCTTGGTGATTTGAAGTTGCGTTCTTTCGTAGTCCTTGTGAAGCTTTCGATGTGTTGATCAGTGCCAAAACCCAGAATATTTGTCCAGCAAATATTCAGTTGTCACGAGATGAGATTTTGATGTGTTGATCACCGATGGTTGGAATCCTGCAGAAGCACGCTGATTTCATCAGCTGCACGTGATCGTGGTGGGAGCTGCGTCTTCTCGGAGGCCTTCGACATAAATTAAATATATCTAATCCGATCTCAAATCAAAAGAGTTTTGGACTTTAGATAAAAGAGCTTCTGGTGTGGGATTGGTCAATAAAAATATTATAAAAATAAAGTCAAGATTAAAGCTTACATTAAAATATAAAACGGTGGTTTTACAGAAAGTTTAACAAAGAAAAAGTGATAGAAAAAAAACATCTAGAATTGGAGTTTTAACTCCGGATTAGAATTTTGAGCTCAGAGAAGGAAGAATTCCTAGGTATTTAAGAGAAAAGAAAAACATTAAAATACATAGTTACAGAAAGTTACAAGTTAGATGCTCTATGATCGTCGAAAAGAAACACATGGGAGAAGGCTTCTTTTGTTCTCCCGAAAAGTTTTCTGCTGTGTAGACAATGGAAGAAAAGGAAGAGAGGAAAAGACGGAGAGGTGAAGAGGGGCGAAGAGGGGGGCGAAGAGAGGGGGGAAGCGAGTGTGTCGCTTCCTTTTATAACATCAGTAGAGTTTTTGCGCTCTTCCGGATTAACAGGGACTCCAGCCAATAAGCTTCCTTCGTGGGCGGGCTCAATGAATTTTAGTCCAATAAACCAACAGTCTTTTCTGGAGCCTTGGGGGAGAGTGGTTGTCATGCAGGGATTGGCTGCTGGAGTCCAGTGAATGCTGGGTGATATTCCATACTGGTCCATCAAGATACACACAATTCTAATACACTGGAACATGCTTTTATACCCTTATGTATAAACTAAGCTAACCTTAGTGATTAATGTAACTTATAAGTGTAACGGAGTCGAAAATGTACCTTAAGCATTTCTTTTTCTCAGTTATGTTTTTCTTTATATTGTTGTGAATTTTATTTTACTTGAGTGTTTTATTTTGGTGGTACACTTCTGACATCCACTCTTCCTGTACCTCCGAGGCTCCGGTAGTTCAGTTTTTCCCCACAGTATCGCGTTGCCTTGCTGGGGGTAAGTTGTGTTTAAAATGCTGCTGGCACTAAATGATTGTATTGTTCGTTAGTCTTATCATTTAAACTGTAACCTTGGTTTGTAATTGTTCTTTTGTAGAAGACGTGCTCGAATGATGAGGCTGAGTTTAGTTCTCAGGTTCAGCTTTATTGACAGAACACATCGTCTAACATTCTCAAAGCAGGAAGAAGAGAAAGAATCATCTCACATCACCCTTTTATATGTTTCCAGCATCAGAACTCGAGTCACATGGTGCTTCAGTAAACATACAGTCACAAAGCATCCCTTTGAACCTTCACCATTGTCTCTCATTCATTGATGAACCAGAAATCCCTCCGGGGCATCTTCTGTGGGACAAAAAGGCAAATCTCACACCTCCTCGTTATCTTCTGCAGATTTGAGTCCTTTGTCCTTCCAGACTTGAAACCCCCAATACACATGCAGTCATATCTCTGTGGAAATGTGAGCCCAACATGTGTGTCACCCACACTACCACCCCCCCCCCCAAACGTCTATGAAGGGCAAAACATGCATGGCGTAAAAAAAAGAAAAACACAAAACACTCCACATATCACTAATCAATCCACCAACTGCCTGGGTTTTAACCTTCTGCCGAATCTACTGCAACCTGGCTTTGCTACTCCTGCAGCGTCTCTCTGCATCTGTGGATTAAAGCTGTTAGCACGCCTCTGTGAAGATTCTGGAGAATGTCCTTTCAGCGGCCTGCCACGGCAGGGGGGCCTCGCGACCTGTACTTGCTCATCAGCCAAAACAAAAGCGGGTTTGAGCCTGTTTATGCAAATCAACTCCCTTCTGCCCCCTAAATCTAGCAGAAAATGCTTCTGCCCGGTCTCCAGCACTCTGAATGGTCCGTCATAAAACGGTCGCAAACTTGGACGCTGAGCATCATGTTTAACAAAAACAAACTCTGCATTTTCTAAAGCCTTTGGCACAAAAACGTGTGGGAAACTGTGATGGACCGGGCCAGGGAGTGTGTTTGCTCCCGAGTCGCTCTGCCATGGCTGAGCAGGGGGGCTATTCGGTGCGGGATTATCGGGGAGAAATTCCCCCGGCAAACGGAGAGGTTTTGCAAAGACTAACTCAGCTGGGGAAGCATGCAAATCTTCCTTAGGTGCAGAACGCAACCTCAATAAAACCCATGGAAGTTTGTCCACCCAATTTGTATCCGTCAGCGACGCTCTGAGGGCTGCTTTCAATGACCTGTGAAAGCGTTCGCATAAACCATTAGCCTGGGGGTTATACGCGGTAGTGGGATGAATCTTCACCCCCAAGCTGCGGGCCATCGATGACCATAGTTCGGAAATAAATTGGGGACCCCTGTCGGACGTTATGTCCGACAGGACACCAAAACGTGCAACCCACGCTGCTAAAAATGCTCGCGCAACTTCTTCCGCTGTGGTTGATGTCAGAGGAATCACCTCTGGCCAACGCGTGGTGCGATCCACCATCGTCAAAAGATGTGTGTGCCCGTGTGATGGTGGGAGCGGGCCCATCAAGTCAACATGCACGTGATCAAAACGCTTAGCGGGGATGTGAAAAGGTTCCAACAGAGCCTTAGTGTGTCTGTGGTTTTTGGCTCGCTGACACGCTACGCAGGCCGCCTCCCATTCCTTGACCTGTTTGCGCAACCCGGGCCAAACAAATTTCTCCTCCACCAACTTAATCGATGCACGCACCCCCAGGTGCGCGAGAGAATGGACCAAGTCAAAAACACGGCGACGCCACGCGGCTGGCACCACGGAGCGGGGCCGTCCCGTGGAGACATCGCAGATTAGCGGGGGCATACCAATTTGCTGCACCCTGTGCTCCAGCCTTAACTCTGTTGGTCCAGACTGGAGCGCGCGCACGTCCGCGTCATTAACCTGCTCCGCGGCCATGGCTGCATAATCTAACCCTACACAGACCGGGGCTGTGCGCGCTCCCGCGTCGCTGCCCGGGCCCGCGGCCATGGCTACAGAGTCTGCCCCCATGGGGCTTGGTGTTGCTACCGCGCGCGAGAGACAGTCTGCCACAACATTGTGTTTACCCGCGACATGCTGAATATCAGTGGTGAACTCCGATATTGCGGCTAGTTGCCTTTGTTGCCGGCCTGACCAGGGTTCTGAAATTTTGGCCATCGCAAACGTTAGCGGTTTGTGATCCACAAACGCGGTGAAACGTCGCCCCTCTAACCAGAACTGAAAATGACGGATGGCCAAGTGTAGGGCCAAAAGCTCCCTGTCGAACGCACTGTATTTACGCTCACTATCGCGCAAAGTCCTGCTGAAAAACGCGAGAGGTTGCCAGGTACCTGCCACAAACTGTTCAACTACCGCCTCCACTGCTACATCGGAAGCATCAGTGGTGAGCGCCATGCGGGCCGTTGGAACTGGGTGCGCTAACAAAACTGCGTTTGCCAGGGCTGATTTGACCTGGGCAAAGGTGTGCTCCCGCTCCGGAGACCATTCAACTTTATTTGCGGGCTTTTGTTTTTTTAAACGCAGTGTACAATGGCTGCATGAGCCGTGCTGCGCTTGGGAGGAACCGGTTGTAAAAATTAACCATCCCCAGAAACTCCTGTAGCGCCTTGACCATTTGAGGTTGCGGAAAATCTGTTATTGCGTGCACCTTATCGGGCAGAGGAACCGCTCCTTCTGCCGAAACGCGATGCCTCAAAAAACTAGAAAAGCACTCGGAGAGTGCAGACCTCCGCCAAGCGGCACAGTTCCCCCCATACAGTGTTTGTGTGTACGTTTTCAGATTCCCTGAGCATGAAAAGATATGACTAGCAATTGGATGCACAATGATTATTTGTTTATTTGACATGGACAGTGCAATAAACAGACAATTAATGAATGACAATCAATGTGATAGTGATAGGATTAGTGGTTCAATAGTGTAAAACGGGGCTATAAGGGACGGCGGGTTAATAAGGGACACTTTTCTGGGAAATGTTTTAAATGTAATTCTGCTTTTTTTATTTTGAGCAGGATGCTGAGTTGTGTTGTTATTGTCAAATATCCATGAATCCTTCATCAAATCTAGGCGGAAGCAAAATTAAAAAAGCAGAATTACATTTAGAAAAGTGTCCCATATTACCCCGCCGTCCCTTATAGCCCCGTTTTACGGTTGTAAAAGCATTGCCTCCTTGGCGGAGGTAATAAACTGAAGTGTTGGTGTGTTCATCTCCTCCACTGACGGATGCAGATTGGTTAGACAGGTTGCCGTGGGTTTTATATTATATTGGGGTTGCGCTCCGCGGCAAAACAGAATTTAGAATCTTCCCCGGCAGAGAGGTCGTTTTTACGCAGCGCCTATAGCTGGGCGGGGAATTTGTGGCAAATAATCGGGCGGCGGACAGGTGGCCGTGTCAGGTTTTGCAGCGTGGCGCAAAAACAGGGACGCTGGCGGGCCCAGGCCAGCAGTGTTTACCGCGTGCTTTTGTGGCTAAAACGTTGAAGAAGGCGGAGTTTGTGTTGGTCAGACACGACGCCCAGCACCCTCCATTGCGCCTGCGCACATGTTGAAAATGGCCGTATGTCACAGTGTGGAAAAATGCTTTAAAAAATTCCTGTATGCAGACGGTGATGCGGATCATCCCCAAAATTTAATCAGTTCTTCCTTGTACCATTTCCAACAACGCCTGAAAGTTTCATTGAAATCCGTCCAAAAGTTTTTGAGTTATCTTGCTAACCAACAGACAAACAGACAGACAGACAAACAGACAAACACACAGACAAACACACAGACAAACACACAGACAAACCCCGGCAAAAACATTACCTCCTCCTGGCCTTTCGGCCTGGCGGAGGTAATCAATCTGCGCCACCCCAAACTGGCACTTCGCTGGGTTAATTATTAACCCGTGCTCTGCCAGCCTCCGAAAAACTGCTGTGAGGTGGCTTTCGTGTTCGCCTTCGGACGTGCTGGCTACTAAAATATCATCCAAATAAACGAACACGAAAGGGAGGTCGCGTAAAACTGCATCCATCATGCGTTGGAAAGTCTGCACGGCCCCCTTGAGGCCAAAAGGCATGCGCAAAAACTCAAAAAGGCCGAAAGGAGTTATGACCGCTGTTTTGGGTACATCCTGCGCGCGCACTGGAACTTGGTGGTAACCGCGCACCAAGTCTATTTTAGAAAAAATGCGTGCCCCCGCCAAATGAACAGAAAAATCCTGAATGTGCGGAATCGGGTAGCGGTCATGCGCTGAAACGTTGTTCAACCTGCGGAAATCGCCGCAAGGTCGCCACGAGCCATCAGCTTTTGGGACCATGTGTAGCGGCGAAGCCCGGGGGCTTTGGGAGCGTCTAATAATGCCCAGTTTTTCCAGATTAGTGAACTCCTCGCACGCGATGGCCAGTTTAGCTGGGTCCAAGCGCCGAGCTTTTGCAAAAACGGGAGGCCCGGTGGTGGTGATAAAATGTTCCACCCCATGTTTAGCCACCGTCGCCGAAAACGTGGGGACTGTGAGTGCTGGGAACTGAGCGAGCAATGTGTGAAACTTACCACCCGCAGCTGAGATGCTGGCATGTGCAGTCGGCGGGGCCACCCGAGCTGTGCAGGGGATAGAATGAAAAGACAGTGCATTAATCAGATGTCTATTAGCAAGGTCAACCAATAAACCATGTGAGCACAAAAAATCAGCCCTTAACATGTTGAAACTGACTGCTGCTACAATAAAAGTCCACTCAAATGAACGGCTCTGTAAGGACAGAAGCATGGTCCTCTCACCGAACGTTTTAATCGTGGAGCCGTTCGCTGCTGACACTGACACTCAGGGAGCTTTAGACGGTATCAGCCGTTCCGCGTAGGTGGGTGTGACGAAACTCAGCTGGGAGCCTGTGTCCACGAGGAACTGTTTCCCCGAGTGTGCATCTGTGAGGTAAAGCAGCTTGTTCTCGTCGCCGAGGGTCGCAGCTGCTACCGGCCCTCGGTCTTAGCGTTTCCCTGGCGCTTGAAGTTGCACGGCGGGACGCACTTGTGCGCTCTCTCTGCAAAACGGCGGTGGTAGAAGGACCGGCCGTCCTCCGCTCCGCACCGCCTGGTCCCCATCGCCGCCGTCATTGATGCGTCTGGCGCCGCGGCCGCTGGATCTGCGCTGTCTCCGGACGCCGTTCCTGGGCCAGCTGCTGCGGCCGAAACCGCGTTCCGCTTGTGGGCGTCGACAAGCCACTGCGCCTCTTTGCTCAGCCCATGGTAGTCTCGCTTGGCCAATCGGGGAGACTCTGCCAGGGCTACTCTCACTGCTGGCGGCAGGGTCCGAAGAAAAGGTGGGCGAAAATGAATTCGCCATCCTCAGAGTCTTTCAGCCTCAGCATCTTCACCATCAGGTCCGCAGGTCTATCGTTCTCTGACTCCGTCAACGTCAGGAGCCCCTCTGCTCGCTGTTGGACCGAAGGGGTGAAATGGCTGATCAGCGCGTCCTTCAATGCGCTGTACTTGTCGCTGTCTGGTGGATGATTAACCAGATCTTCCACTCTCTGGACCGTGTGGCTGTCCAGCTTTGTTACCACATGGTAGAATCTTGTGTCGTCATTGGAGATTCTCCGGAGGTTGAACTGCGCCTCGACTGCGCTAAACCATGAGCGTGGGCTGTGCTGCCAGAAATCGGGCAGCCGGATTGTGGAGGCGGCCATCAGGCTGGCTTCCGCCGAGCCCCGCTCGGGAGAATTCTGTCTGCTCATTCTTTGTCGTAGGTCACCAGTGTAGAAGATGTGCTCGAATGATGAGGCTGAGTTTAGTTCTCAGGTTCAGCTTTATTGACAGAACACATCGTCTAGCATTCTCAAAGCAGGAAGAAGAGAAAGAATCATCTCACATCACCCTTTTATATGTTTCCAGCATCAGAACTCGAGTCACATGGTGCTTCAGTAAACATACAGTCACAAAGCATCCCTTTGAACCTTCACCACTGTCTCTCATTCATTGATGAACCGGAAATCCCTCCGGGGCATCTTCTGTGGGACAAAAAGGCAAATCTCACACCTCCTCGTTATCTTCTGCAGATTCGAGTCCTTTGTCCTTCCAGACTTGAAACCCCCAATACACATGCAGTCATATCTCTGTGGAAATGTGAGCCCAACATGTGTGTCACCCACACTTTATTAATTTGACATGTTACTGTAGTGTATTTTTTTTGTTATTTGTGTTATAAATAAGAGTTTTATGGATGTTTCGGTGCACATTGGCAGTCCGCTAGGCGCCATTTTAGAGTTTCGCGCCAATATAGGCTCTATTGTGACTCTAGCAGCTTGTGTTGATGTGTAATATACAGTGATCCCTCACTTATCGCGGTTAATGGGTTCCAGAACCGACCGCGAAAAGTGAAAAACCGCGAAGTAGCGTCAACTCTAATGACGTCACTCATAAATAATACGTACGTTCATTCTCTCACTCTCTCTCTCATATGATACGTGTGTGTCTGGGTCTAAGTGTACATACATACGTAGATGTAAATAAAGTGTACATAAATATGTTTTTAGAACTCTTTTATTCTTATAACAAGATACGTAACTCAAGATGAAGATGATTTACTGCACAGGTTAATGAGAGCTTTACTGCTCCTCAGGTGACGCCTCATCGTCAGGTGCTAGAGGCGCAGCATCGTCGAGGGCAGCTTCCGATAGAGCTGGAGAAGCTGCAGGAGGCGGCGTAGTGGCTCGACGGGAAGACTATTTCGCACAAAAAGGCACAAGAGAACAGCGAAAAGTTCCACGTGGCGAGACTAAGCAACACGAGCAATAAAGAACAATGAATCCAGTCTTCCTTCGCTGGGTATGGGCGCTCGGCAGGGAGAGAAGCTGGGTAAAACGTCTCGGCCAATCAGCTTGCGAGATTCCCGAGCCGAGCCAACACGAGAACAGCGAACAGAGAGGTGGATTTTGAGTTGTGCGGGCTCTCCGTGTTGATACCTGATGTTCTAATGTAGTCTCCCTGCCTTCTGCTAGCGCCCGCCCATTTTTTCTCAATTTTGAATTTTTGATGAATATTTTTGAAAAATCCGCGATGCACTGAGGGCGCGAAAGGTGAGGCGCGAAGTAACGAGGGATCACTGTATATTTTTGTAAATGTAGGAGCCTGTGTGGGATCGAGGTACAGACGGAGCGTGATGTAGTTTGTTTTATTTCATCTACAGGTATGTTTGTTTTGAAAAATCTTCTTATTTGAAATGTAATTTATTTTTGTATATTGTAAAATTATTTTAGAGCTCCCTTTCCCACACAGTATCGCGTTGCCTTGCTGGGGGAGCCTGTGTGGGATCGAGGTACAGACGGAGCGTGATGTAGTTTGTTTTATTTCATCTACAGGAGTGAATAAATTGTGGAAATAGCAGTCTGGTGTCATCGTGGTCCTTATGCTGCCCACTCGTATGCATTGATATTCCCGATCACGGCCGTTTAAGGGTGCCAAAAAGAGGAGCCGTTACACTTGTGACGTGAACCATTACGTAAGCAGTGCTTCTAAATTAACATGCAGCAATAAACATTCATTTAAACAATCTTAACATGCATATATATAAAATCACAGATTATACATTTCAAACATATTATTGATTTTCCACATTAAAAACATCAGAGTCCATTTGCTTTGCATGGTCCTGAAAAAGAGGAGAAGGTTTAAAATGGAGTTTGTAATAATGTACTTTAAAGTTTACTGGTTAAATCCAGCATGTCCCAGAGTTTAAGGGAATTAGCTGAGCTGTGGATCTGTGGGCCATGAGGGGCTTTCCATGTCTGTCTCTTGTCTCCATGTTTATGGGGGCAATACAATTCAAAGCAGGAATGCATTAGGGTGAATTTCATAGATTGGTCTTAACAAAGGAATGGCGAGTTCACTTGCGGCCTGGGGTAAAAGATCAGTTTCTGGCTGTCCTTCTCCTGGGTGAAACAAAATGTCTTTAAGCAGAAGAATAATTATTGCTGAGCCAAAATGAGATGATGCTACATTCTTTTAAACCACAATTCAAAAGCATTGTCTGATTTCCATTGGTTAATTTTCATAGAATTTTTATTTATTACCACTTTTTTTCTAGATTCAAGTTATTTCTGTGACTATTGTGGGGTTTTCTTTCATTAACAGAGGGGTACCAACAATTTTGTCCATGTCTGTACATCAGAGGTGAAATTATCTGTTTGATATATAGAAAAATGTACTGACCATCCCTCCAGGATTTCATGGATGTTTTAATGATCGGTGCAGTCTGAAAAGCTTGAATTTGTGGGAGCTTTTTTAAAAAGTTGTAATAAAAGTTGTGATGTTTTGAGAGGGTTTTTTGGCACTAAAAGTCGGGTGAAGAATTACAAATTTTAAAGCAGATAACTTTTTCCATAGTTTGCTGCAATGATATTCTATATAACACCACAAGAAAGGCACAGGATTTTTAAAATTCTTTTAACATCCATTTTTTCCACTACAATTGGGTTAGACGAGTCACTGCGGCAGGCATCGATGTATCTGTCACATCCTTATAAATCTGAAGCTGAGTTTTACGCCGTATGCTCTTCCTGGTGCAAGCCTGCCCATTTTTATGTGGGTTTGGGACTGGCACAGGGAGAACACTGACGTGTTCACCCGCTGTGGCTGGGTGACCAACATTTCCCTCCTCCGTTCGTGTTATTGCTGAGCACTAAGCTGGACAGCAGGAAGTTACATTTTATATGGTCTTTGGCATGACCTGGCTGGGACTTGAACCCCGACATCCTGGTTGTGGGGTGGATGCTCTACCTCTAGACCACCACTTCGGTAAAAATTTCCTCTCCACCTTATTCCTGGGGGTGGCGCTGTAGGAACAATTATTGGCGGAGCTTCCGGTTTCGGCTGACCTAGTGTTAAATCAGTCAGTAAGAGTGGAGTAGCAGGGGCATTTAAAATAGCATTTTTAAAAGTTTTTCAAATTCATTTTAATGTATAGTCCACATACCTGTTTTGCAGTCCACAGACCCAGCAGCACGGAGACCATCCACAATTGCGACCTGTGTGACAGGGACTGCAATTCGCGCATCGGCCTGTTCAGCCACAGGCGGTGCTGTTCCAGCAGAGTAGACATCTAGGATCCTCTTCCATGGTCATTATAGACCGACGGAGGCCGATGACGATGATGGCAGCTAATTTCAGCTCTTGTAGTTTTTGTATTCTTGAATGTTTTTGTGCAGTTCTGGTACTTGCTGCTGTTGGTGGTGTGATGCTCCTCACAGATCAGCACAGCTAAATCTGTGGCTTCAACAGCAATGAGGAGATCATGCACTGAAAACTAAAGGATTGTTGGTGTGATTGGCGGTCCAGACACAGCAGCACCAGCTATGTTTTCACTGGTATGAATGTCACAGATCTGATGTTTTACCCCGAATTTTAAACACCCGAGCACAGTGTTGTGGTTCTTTGTGGCTCTGACTAGACTCTACGTCTGCTCTGAGGTAAATTTGATTATGTCCAACATCTTTTAACAAAATGCAGCAAACTTTATTGTGGTGGAAACATTGATATATCTCAGAGCTTTTATTTGTTTCCAGCGTTAGCATGTTAGCAGCGGAGCTAACTAACGGAGCTACTGTTCACGGAGCTACAGGCCACTTTTTAAGGTCATCTTCTCATCCCTCCATAGTCGTGGGATGTGGTATAATTATATCACTGTTTTTCAGGTGCAACAGGCCATGTTCCAGCATTTTTGATGCCCAAGTCATTGTTTTTTAACAAGGAATAGTGTCCATTTCAGTGACAACAACACGTTCTAAGCTAGTACCGAAAGTTGCTACCATAATTCACCCAAGGCATCATGGAGCCTCGGAATAAGGTCGATTAAACAGTGATTTGTAAATCAAGTAGAAACTTCTGTTGTACAGAACACAATTCAGAGAGAATGAGGTAGCTACTCATAAATTTGTCATAAAAATGACCAACACTGTAGTCTACTCTTGCTGAGAACTTGAATAAAAAAGATGAAAAAATAGTTATCCATCACAACATCTAACTTATATTGAACGCATGTTAAAGAGTATAGATTTGGGAATTATGCAAGCAGCTTCATCTGAAAACTCCCTAACCGCAGCAGTCCCCAACCACTCGGTACCGAGCGCAGAGAAAAATAAATAATTTATTCTTTCAATTCAATTCAACTTTATTTATATAGCGACATTTCACAACAACAGTCATCTGGGCTGCACGGTGGCGCAGTGGTTTAGCACTGTGGCAGCACAGTTTACCCTCGGCCGGGGGATCGCGGGGATCATGAGATCGTGGGGTCGATCCCAGCCCCCGACCAACAGTGAGCTGTGTGGAGTTTGCATGTTCTCCCCGTGTTGCGTGGGTTTACTCCGGGATTTCTCCGGTTTCCTCCCGCATACCAAAAACATGTAGGTTTAGGGCGCTCGCACACGCAGCGACTGGCAGCCGGTGGCTTGTCACCAGACTGCAAACCAAATCTACCTACGGGTACAAATAAGTAACAAAAAAAAAAGTAGTAGGGGGAAACCCTACAGTTGCAGAAAGAACCCAGCAATCAGGTGATCCCCTGTGAGCAAGCGCTTGGCAACGGTGGAAAGGAAAAACTCCCTTTTAACAGGAAGAAACCTCCAGCAGAACCAGGTTCAGGGAGGGGCACTCATCTGCTGTGACTGGCTGGGGGGTGAGGGGATAGAGAAGATGAAAAGAACAGATATGTAGAGAGCAAACAGCACGATGGGGACTCAATCTATGGGAGAGAACAAACAGATGTTAATGACCAGCAAAAAAAAAAAATATATATATATTTCATTGAAAGTGAAGAAATGAGTGAGGCCCAGTGCATTATTGGAGGTCCCCTGGCTGTCTAAACCTATTAGCAGCATAACTAAGGGAGGGTTCAGAAACACATGACCCCTCCCTAATTGTAGGATATATCAAAAAGGAAGGTTTTAACCCTATTCTTAAGAACAGAGATCGAGTCTGACTCCAGAATCCAGATTGGCAGCTGGTTCCACAGGAGAGGAACTTGATAACTGAAGGCTCTGTCTCCCATTGTTCTTTTGGAGATTCTAGGTATTACAAGTAATCCTGCAAAACACTGGGTTTACTGTATGTCATTGTCTGTGATGCAAATAGTGCCACAGCTCTAACCCCCATTGACAAATCAGATCACTGCATGGTCATGTTATCACCCAAGTAGGTTCCCCTTGTGCAAAGGCAGCCTGCTTATACACGGACTGTGAGGAGGTGGATACAGGAGGCTGATGATGCACTACAGGATTGCTTCGAGATGACAGACTGGGGCGTACTCTGTGAACCACATGGGGTGGACATAGACAATATAACTGACTGCATCACAGAATACATTAGATTCTGTGAAGACATGATCATGCCAGCTCAGACTGTACACTGCTTCTCCAACAACAGACCATGGGTCACCAGTGACCTGAAAGCACTTCTGAACAAAAAGAAGAGAGCTTTTAGGGCTGGAGACAAGGAGAAGCTGAGGGGAGTGCAGCATGAGCTGAGAGAGATGCTGAGGAGGTGCAAGGACAATTATAGTAAGAAGTTGGAAGAGAAACTCAGGCAAAACAACACTAAAGATGTGTGGGTGGGAATGAAACAAATAACTGGGTGCAAGGGGAGAGTCAGGCAGTCAACTGGGAGCCAGGAGAGAGCTGAGGAACTGAATCTGTTTTTTAATACAGTAGGTTCAACTCACAGTCTGTCAACTGAGCAATACAACCAAACCCCCACGCACTCCTCCCCCACCCACCCTCCTGCACAGAACCTCTCTCCACCCCCCACCCCTCCTCCTCAGGGGGCACCAGGACCCTCCCTCACTTCACGGTAACTACAGATCAGGTGGAGAAACAGCTGGAGAGATTCCGTCAGCGGAAGGCTTCGGGCCCTGATGACATCTCCGCCAGGACCCTGAGGACCTGTGCCAACCAACTAGCTCTGGTACTGAAACACCTGTACAACTTGAGCCTGAGTCTGGAGAGAGTACCGGTGCTGTGGAAGACATCCTGCCTGGTTCCTGTCCCCAAGAAGCCATCTCCATCGGATTTGAATGACTACCGACCAGTTGCCCTCACATCTCATGTGATGAAGGTCCTGGAGAGACTGGTCTTAGCCCACCTGAGGCCGCAGGTGAAGACATTGTTGGACCCTCTGCAGCTTGCATATCAGCCCAATTTAGGAGTTGAAGATGCTGTCATCTACCTGCTGCAACGAGCCCATCTGCACCTGGATGGTGGAGGAGATACTGTGAGAATCACTTTTTTTGATTTCTCCAGTGCCTTTAACACCATCCAGCCACTGCTGCTGGGTGAGAAGCTGAGGGTGATGGGGTTTGACAGCTCTGTGATCTCCTGGATTACTGATTATCTGACAGGCAGACCACAGTTTGTCCGGCTGGGCAATGTCTTGTCTGGAGTGGTGGCTAGTGATACGAGAGCTCCACAGGGGACTGTGCTCTCTCCTTTTCTTTTTACCTTATACACCACTGACTTTCAGTACAACACTGAGTCATGCCACCTGCAGAAATTCTCTGATGACTCAGCTGTTATGGGGTGTATAAGAGGAGGAGAGGAAGGGGAGTACAGGACACTGGTAGATAGATTTGTGGAGTGGACAGAGCAGAATCACTTGAGGCTGAATGTCAGCAAGACCAGAGAGATGGTGATTGACTTCAGGAAGAGGAAGACTCCTTCTCAGCCACTGCAGATTAGAGGGGAGGATGTGGGAGTGGTTGAGGACTACAGATATCTGGGTGTTAGGATCAGCAGCGGGTTGGACTGGAGATCCAACACCGATGCTGCGCACAAGAAGGGGATGAGCAGACTCTACTTGCTGAGAAAGCTGAGATCCTTCAACATGCGCAGCAGGATGCTGGAGCTTTTCTACCAGACCGCTGTCACCAGTGCCATCTTCTTTGCTGCTGTCTGTTGGGGTAGTAGTATCAGGGCCAGAGACACCAACAGACTTGACAAGATCATCAAGAGGGCTGGCTCTGTAATTGGTCTCAGACCGGAGACCTTTGAGAAAGTGATGGAGAGGAGAACATTAAATAAACTGTGATCCACCATGGACAATCCTGATCACCCCCTCCAATTCAATTCAATTCAACTTTATTTATATACCGCCATTTCACAACAACAGTCATCTCATAGCACTATCAACTGTAGGGGGGAACCCCCACAGTTGCAGAAAGACCCCAGCAATCAGGCGATCCCCTGTGAGCAAGCACTTGGCGACGGTGGAGAGGAAAAACTCCCTTTTAACAGGAAGAAACCTCCAGCAGAACCAGGCTCAGGGAGGGGCAGTCATCTGCTGCGACTGGCTGGGGGGTGAGGGGATAGAGAAGAAGAAAAGAACAGACATGTAGAGAGCAAACAGCACGATGGGGACTCAATCTATGGGAGAGAACAAACAGATGTTAATGACCAGCAAAAAAAAAAAAAAAAATTTCATAGAGAGTGAGGAAAGGAGTGAGGCCCAGTGCATTACTGGAGGTCCCCCAGCTGACTAAACCTATTAGCAGCATAACTAAGGGAGGGTTCAGAAACACATGATCCCGCCCTAATTGTAGGCTATATCAAAAAGGTAGGTTTTAGCCCTATTCTTAAAAACAGAGATCAAGTCTGATTCCCGAATCCAGATTGGCAGCTGATTCCACAGGAGAGGAGCTTGATAACTGAAGGCTCTGCCTCCCATTGTACTTTTGGAGATTCTAGGTATTACAAGTAATCCTGCATTTTGGGAGCGTAGTGCTCTGTTAGGATAATACGGTAGTATCAGATCCTTTAAATAAAAAGGAGCCTGATTGTTTAGAGCTTTGTAAGTAAGAAGAAGGATTTTAAACTTAATTCTAAACTCTATGGGAAGCCAATGAAGGGAGGCCAGAACCGGAGAGATATGATCTCTCTTTCTAGTACCTGTTAAAACTCTTGCTGCAGCATTTTGGATCAGCTGAAGACTTTTTAAAGATGTTTTAGGACAGCCTGATAATAAAGAATTACAATAATCTAATCTCGAGCTAACAAAAGCGTGGATCAGTTTCTCAGCATCACTCTGAGACAAGATGCTCCTAATCTTGGCAATATTACGCAAATGATAGAAGGCAGTCTTAGAAACAAATTTAATATGTGAATTGAAGGACAAATCCTGATCAAAAATAACTCCAAGGTTCCTCACAGAGCTATTAAGAGAAAGAGTAACCACATCCAAACTGAAAGTTTGATTTGGAAAGGAATTTCTAAGGTTTTTTGGACCAACAAGAATGACTTCAGTCTTATCTGAATTTAATAGCAGGAAATTACAAGTCATCCAAGCTTTGATTTCCTTAAGACAGGCTTCTAACTTGGCTAATTGATTACTATCATCTGGCTTCATTGACAGGTATAATTGTGTGTCATCTGCATAACAATGAAAATGTATACAGCGCTTTCTAATAATGCTGCCTAACGGAAGCATATATAAACTAAAAAGAGTAGGGCCTAGCACAGATCCCTGTGGAACTCCGTGACTAATCTTTGAGTTGAAAGAAAACTCATTATTTACATGAACAAACTGGAACCTATCAGATAAATAAGATCTAAACCATTGCAATGAAGTTCCATTAAGTCCAACATAGTGTTCTAATCTATCAAGTAGAATATTATGATCGATAGTATCAAAAGCTGCACTAAGGTCTAAAAGGACAAGTACAGAAACTAGTCCATTATCAGATGCAACGAGGAGGTCGTTAGTGACCTTCGCTAAGGCTGTTTCAGTACTATGATGGATTCTAAACCCAGATTGAAACTCTTCAAGTAAACCATTTCCATGCAGGTGGTCAAATAATTGCGTAGCAACAACTCTTTCTAAGCTTTTTGAAATGAAAGGGAGATTAGAGATTGGTCTATAATTAGCTAAAGCTCCTGGATCTAGCGTTGGCTTTTTGAGTAAGGGTTTAATTACAGCCGTTTTAAAAGCCTGCGGTACATGGCCTAAAGTTAATGAAGAATTAATTATATGAAGAATAAAGCTACCAATAAGTGGGAAGACTTCTTTAAATAACCTGGTAGGAATAGGGTCTAAAAGACAAGTTGAAGGTTTGGATGAGGAAACTATTTTGTCTAACTCACAAAGGTCGATTGGAGTAAACTCATCAAGACAGACATCAATAGAAGGAGTTTTAGCAGTTACAGCATTTAAGTTAACTGTGGGAAGAATCTGATTGATTTTATCTCTAATGGATGAAATTTTATTATTGAAAAAGTTCATAAAGTCCTGACTAGTAAGCTCTAAGGGAATGCTAGGATTGACAGAGTCCTGACTCTTTGTCAACCTGGCTACAGTACTGAAAAGAAACCTGGGATTATTCTTGTTCTCTTCTATTAATGCAGAGTAATAACTCGTTCTAGCTTTTCTAAGAGATTTTTTATAAATTAAAAGATGATTTCTCCAAGCTAAATAGATTTCATCTAAATTAGTAGAGCGCCATTTTCTTTCTAATTGATGAGTCTTCTGTTTTAAGGTACGAGTTTCTGTGTTGAACCAAGGATTTAGAAATCTCTGATTAGACTTTTTCTTTTTTAAGGGGGCCACCAAGTCTAGAGCCTGATGCAGAGAAGCTGAAACACTATCCACCATGTTATCAATTACAGAAGGAGCAAGCTGTCTATAGCTTATTTCCGTTGTGTTGACACATGGCATAGAGGAAACAATCTGCATAAATTTGGAAACAGCATCATCTGAGAGGCATCTACTGTAATAATATTTTTCTTTAGGAGTCAAATAGTCAGAAATAGTAAAATCAAAGGTTAACAGACAATGGTCTGCCAGTACAGGGTTATGAGGAGACACTACAAGATTTTCTATTTCTATGCCGTATGTCAAAACAAGGTCCAATGTATGGTGGAGGTAATGAGTAGAATTTCCTACTTTCTGAGAAAACCCAATCAAATCTAATATTGAATTGAATGCCACATTAAGGCAGTCACTAGCTACATCCACATGTATATTAAAGGCCCCTACTATAATTATTCTATCAGATTTCAGCACTAAATCAGCTAAGAAATCAGCAAATTCGGATAAAAATTCTGAGTAGGTTGATGGGGGACGATAAACTATGGCAAATAAAATTGGGTTTAACCTAAAATTGCTAAAGTGCCCAATACTGAGGACCAGGCCCTCAAAGGAATTATAACATGTTTTTTGCTTTACATTAACTAGTAATTTGGAATGGTAAATTGTTGCTACTCCTCCTCTAAGACCAGAACTTCTGGGATTTTGACAGTTTAAATAACCAGAGGGAGTTGATTCATTTAAACCAACATAATCCTCTTGTCCTAACCAAGTCTCTGTAAGGGAAATTAAATCAATCTGATGATCAATTAACAAATCATGGACTAACAGAGACTTGGGAGTTAGAGACCTAATATTTAATAAACCACATTTAATTTTTAAATTATGAGGAGGAACAGAGGCCAAATCATTCAATTTAGAGGCTTTATGTTTAATTTGAGTTTTACCAATATTTTGCTTTATCACTTTGGGATGCCTATACATTATATTTTTATTCACTTTGGAGGGAGCAGACAACGATTCTCTGATGGACACACTAGATAGGCAGTGAAGCATTTTCTCCAGTAGACTACTACAGCTTCACTGTCAAACGGCCAGGTGCAGGAAATCTTTCCTGCCACATGCAATTTCACTGTACAATAACTCACTATGATGTTGTATTCTGGTCATAGCTATGCTGCCACACTGCCCCTTACAGACTAACTGGTACCTCACAATTTCACTCTACTCCTGATAGTCCTTATTTGTGCAATGGGATGATTCGTGTTTATCATATAAGCGATTCGGGTCATCATATATTTAGCTTTGATAGATAGATAGATAGATCTTTTATTGTCATTGTCACAGGTACAACAAAATTCAAAGTGCTCTCCAGTCAGTGCCCCATTTATAAAAACATTGCCCCATCCATAAACATAATATAGACCTAAAATTCATAAACATAGACCTAAAATTATTTAAAAAATAATAATTTAAAAAGAATAAATATCTAACCACATTCACACAGACATCAACACAGAACAACGTGCACACACAGTCATTGCAAAGAGCATTGAACAACAAACAATCATGTCCATTTTGCACATTACTTCCTCATTTTGTTCAGAATGGTTATTGCTGTTGGGTAGAAGCTGTGTTTGAGTCTGTTTGTCCTTGTGGTCATTAGTCTATATCGTTTCCCAGATGGCAGTAGTTCAAACAGTGAGTGTCCAGGATGTGAAGTGTCCTTTAAGATATTTTGGGCTTTCTTCTGACAACGGGAGCAGTGTAGGTCTTCCAACGTGAGGAGAGGGCAGCCAATGATCTTCTGGACAGTGTCAATGATCCTCTGGAGTGCTTTCCTCTGAGCTACTGTACAACTACTGTACCAGATGCATATACAGTATATTAATATGCTCTCAATAGAAGCTCGATAAAAGGACACCAGCAGTCTCTGAGTGATGTTCTCCTTCCTGAGAATCCTCAGGAAGTATAGTCTCTGCTGGGCCTTTTTCACCAGCTCAGAGGTGTTCACACTCCAGGACAGGTTCTCCTCTAAAGCCCCATTTCCACCAGTATCGCCTGGGCTTTACTTTTTTTTACTTGTTTCGGTTTTTCGCCATTTCCACCCAAGTCCTCACGGTATAACCGTTACGATTTTCGTGCCTGTTCAGAGGCAGGGTACAAGCGAGCGAAAAGCGAGGTGTGAATCTTGAGACCAAGATGGCGCCCACAGCGGTCGACATGGTGCTTCGCTGCGCTCTTTGTTTGTTTTTGTTTGTCAATTGTGTGTCTGCTTGCACTTATACCCGTGAAGAACTTCTAAATATCAGGACATTCACCCCCACGGACCTCCTCCCAGTTTTTCTAGCCCCTGCCGCCGATCTGGTTTACTGTTTGGCTCGGAAAGTGAGACGGCGAAAGAGAGGTAGACGAGCGGGCGCTCTCGTGCGGCTTCGCAGGAGAGGCTCGCGAACGGCGCTGCCTGGCATATTTCTGTCCAATACCAACTCTCTCTCTAACAAGGTAGATGAACTGAGACTGCTGATGCGTTTTAAGGACCTCGCCTCCTCAGCTGTCCTCTGCTTTACTGAGACCTGGCTCCAGGAAAATATACCGGACAGCGCGCTGCGCCTCGACGGCTTTCAGCTCTTCCGTGCTGATCGTGACACAGAGCTTTCCGGCAAGACCACAGGAGGCGGAGTCTGCTTCTACATCAACTGCAGCTGGTGCTCTGATGTAACGGTAATTTCCAAACACTGTTCTCCTGCCTTGGAATTTCTTGTTATCAATTGCAAGCCTTTCTATTCCCCGCGGGAGTTTGCTTCTTTTATAATGATCGCTGTGTACGCCCCTCCCGACGCGGACACGCGCGAAGCTCAGCGCGTGCTCGCGGATCACATTCAACACACAGAGCGGAGTTTCCCAGACTCGCTGATTATTGTGGCTGGCGACTTTAATCAGTGCAATCTGAGCCACGATCTCCCCCGCTACAAACAGTTTATTAAATGCCCCACCAGAGGATTAAACACACTGGATCACTGTTACACCACAGTGAAAGACGCATATCGCGCTGTTCCTCGAGCTGCTCTGGGATTATCTGATCACGTGATGGTTCACCTCATTCCCACATACAGACAGAGATTGAAGCTCACTAAACCTGTCGTGAGCACTACGAAGATACGGACCAGTGATGCTGAGGAGAAGCTGGAAACGTGCATGGAAATATCTGACTGGGGCATGTTTAAAGGAGCCACGCATGATCTGGATGAGTACACAGACACTGTGAACTCATATATCCACTTTTGTGAAGAGAACATTCTTCCATCACGCACCAGGGTGAGGTACTCTAATGACAAACCCTGGTTCACAGCTAAGCTCAGACAGATCAGGAAGGAGAAGGAAGCAGCGCTGAAAAGTGGAGACAGGGACTGCTACAGGGAGGTTAAATACCGGTTTAACAGAGAGCTGAAGAGGGCTAAATCTCTATACTCAGAGAGACTCCAGCAGCAGTTCACTGCTAATGATTCGGCTTCCGTGTGGAGAGGACTGAGGCAAATCACCAACTATCGACCTAAGGCTCCTAAAGGTCAGGATGACAAAGCCCTTTGTCAAAGACTGTCCCAACACTATGCCCGTTTTGACACCTCGTCATCTGTGTCCAACTCCCCCCCTCCCTCCAGCTCCACAGCCTCCACATTCCCTACTTCATTTAAGGCACCCCCCCCTCCTCCCCCCCTCCCCTTATCATCAGTGAGCAGGATGTGCTCAAACAGTTCTCCAGACTGAACCCGCGCAAGGCCCCCGGCCCAGACGGCGTGTCTCCCTCCACCCTGAGACTCTGTGCGAAACAGCTGGCTCCTGTCTTCACAGACATTTTTAACACCTCCCTTAAATTATGCCATGTGCCGTCCTGCCTCAAATCCTCCACCATCATCCCTGTCCCCAAGAAGCCACGGATCACTGGACTTAATGACTACAGACCTGTAGCGCTCACCCCTGTAGTCATGAAGTCCTTTGAGCGCCTGGTCCTGTCCCACCTCAAGTCCATCACCACCCCTCTCCTGGACCCGCTGCAGTTTGCCTACCGAGCCAACAGGTCTGTAGACGACGCAGTCAACCTGGCCCTCCACTCCATCCTGCAGCACCTGGACTCCCCGGGAACCTACGCCAGGATCCTGTTTGTGGACTTCAGCTCCGCATTCAACACCATCCGCCCCGCTCTGCTCCGGGACAAGCTGTCCCTGCTCAACGTGCCTGACTCCCTCTGCAGGTGGATCATCGACTTCCTAACGGACCGGAGGCAGCATGTGCGGCTGGGAAAGACTGTCTCAGACTATACTAGCATCAGCACCGGATCACCCCAGGGCTGTGTACTTTCCCCCCTACTCTTCTCCCTTTACACCAACTCCTGCACCTCCAGCCACCAGTCTGTCAAGTTGATCAAGTTTGCGGACGACACCACCCTCATCGGGCTCATCTCCAACGGCGACGAGTCCGCCTACAGGAGAGAGGTGGCCCAGCTGGCGTCCTGGTGCAGCAATAACAACCTGCAGCTGAACGCTCTGAAGACAGTGGAGATGATTGTAGACTTCAGGAAAGTCACTACTCCTCTGCCCCCCCTCACCCTCTCAGGCTCTCCCATCACCACTGCTGATTCCTTCCGCTTCCTAGGCACTACCATCACCAGGGACCTCAAATGGGAGCCGACCATCAGCTCACTCATCAAAAAAGCCCAGCAGAGGATGTTCTTCCTGCGGCAGCTGAGGAAGCTCAAGCTACCCACCAAGATGTTGGTGCAGTTCTACACAGCCATCATCGAGTCCATCCTCACCACCTCCATAACCGTGTGGTACGCAGGAGCCACTGCCAGGGACAGACTAAGGCTGCAGCGCGTCGTGCGCACTGCTGAGAAGGTGATCGGCTGCAAGCTCCCATCTCTCCTGGATCTGTACATCTCCAGGACCCGGAGGCGTGCTGGCCGGATCATAGCCGATCCCTCACACCCTGGTCACGTACTGTTTGCCCCCCTCCCCTCTGGTAGAAGACTTCGGTCCATCCAGACTAAAACCTCCCGTCACATGAACAGCTTCTTCCCCTCTGCCATCAGACTGCTGAACACTAAGTGACTTATTGACTCTCGTGCACTATGTACAGCAGCTCAACCAGACTCATGTCAATCATCACTGTTTTCTTCCTGCATTACCGACTGCACTATATAGTTCTCCACGGTATCTGCTGCTGGCTAATATATTTTAACTGTTGACCAGTATCACTTAATCTTATCCTACACTTTATTACATGTATAGTTTATTTCTCTTATCTTATCATGTTTAATGTTGCAGCATTGTACCGAGACAAATTCCTAGTTTGTGTACTACATGAACAATGGCAATAAACCTGATTCTGATTCTGAATTGACGTCAATCGACTGCTAAACGCTGATTGGTCAGGGCGTAACGTCACCAAACGCGTCCGTTTGTTTTCTGTTGAAGCTACATGTCCGCCATTTGTAATTTCAGCGAGTAACCGCGGTGACTGGATTCAAAAGCCACATTTCCACTATATAGTTCTGTGCTACTCTTTTCTTTTCTTTACTACTTGTTTCTCCCGCGGATGCGCCTCCATCACAACCACGGAAAGCCGAGAATTGCTGGGGTGGGCGGGATCGAGGTGGCGCTACACTGCTGACGTATAAAGGACGAGACTGACTCCTCAACAACACAGAAAAAAATAGCGGATTACGAGCGGAGGATTTCCACGGTTTTTAACACAATGAATGTCTTTAACGAGACAAGAGAATTTTACAGGAGAAGACGACGTGGATTGAGACAACACACGTTGGAGCAGGAGAGGAGAATAGCGGTTGCCCAGGAGGAATCTGAAGCAGCTGCATATGAAGCAGAGATCATTCAGAGATCATTTCATTTGTTCAGTGTTCATGTGCATACATATGTCAAACGTGTTTTTTAAATAAAATGTTGTGCACTTTTAAACTACGTCGCCTCTGTTGTTCAAAACGGTTAAATGTTAACAGACGGTTAA
This sequence comes from Pholidichthys leucotaenia, assembly GCA_020510985.1. Lineage (NCBI taxonomy): Eukaryota > Metazoa > Chordata > Actinopteri > Cichliformes > Pholidichthyidae > Pholidichthys > Pholidichthys leucotaenia. Next base: position 14,089,530 of record CM035849.1, read on the forward strand.
TTAAATGCTGAAACACCGAGGTAATTTAAAATTATGCAGAAGCTTAATCCTAAACCCCTTTAACTTACCAAATAATTTATAATATTATAAAAAAAGCCAATCCAAATCTAGACCCATTTTGTATATTGTGTAATAATGATACACTGATGATAAACTGACTTCCCAAAAAAAGCAGCAGCTATACAACGCACTTTTGGTTTGATGGAATTGCCAATTGACCTTGGAATTATATGTGGAAACTTGTTATACTTCCAGTTAACTTTAACTTACAAAATAATTAAAAATATTATAAAAAAGCCAATCCAAATCTAGGCCCATTTTTTGTATTGTGTATCATTTGAGTATCATTGTACAATCTATTGTTATTTATAAGGGTTATCTGTTCAGTGGTGGCTAATTACACACTAAAACAACGTAGAAAATGACTGCAAAGAAAATGCTGCAGCTAGCCAACTCACTTTTGATTTGATGGAATTGCCAATTGACCTTGGAATTATATGTGGAAACTTGTTATACTTCCAGTTAACTTTAACTTACCAAATAATTGATATTATAAAAAAGCCAATCCAAATCTAGGCCCATTGTGTATCATTTTTCCAATCTATTGTTATTTATAAGGGTTATCTGTTCAGTGGTGGCTAATTACACACTAAAACAACGTAGAAATGACAAAAAAAAAAAATATGCTGCAGCTAGACAACTCACTTTTGGTTTGATGGAATTGCCAATGAACCTAAAAATTTTATGATGAAACTTTTTTTAATCCTACTAAATACACTGACATTGTCACACTGCCCAACACCAAATTATAATTTTCTTTTTCAAACCAAAGATCACTATGGATCTATTGAATCACAATAGCATAGGTTTATCATATTCATGTCAACGTTTACAACATCAAAAATGTTATATTTGGGTTTACATGTATGGGTATTTTCACTTTATATTCTACTAGACTGCTTATAATTTATTGGAATTCTCAGAATTTGGAATGCCGATATAACATTCAATTCACATGTACTTACCTTTTACCCAATTCGACTTTCACCTTTATCAGTGTCTACTGCTGAATGCAAATTACACCTGTGCAACTGCTTACAATTTTACTTAAAAACTGTACCTAATGTAGAGCAATGGATACAGCAGTGGTAATATTTATTAAATTTAACAATAACAATTACATTACCATTAAAAATCTTGACACCTTTATGGCTGAACAGCAGGATTAGGGTCATATGAGGCAATGGAATGTGTATGTAATTATTCGCCTTTATCATCCAGTGTTATAATATACAAACCACACTTTTATCCAAAAGACTAACATTTTATTACACTACAAATATTCCCAAAACATGTTAACAAATGGGGAGCTTTCAGTACTTCGACCAGACTGCCAAAATGGTTTCGGAAGGCTCCGTGGAAGGAAGCCGTCTCTGTCAGCTCATCCCTTCTTAATGCGGCTAACTGCAGGTGTCTTTCGCGCTGTTCGAGCATCCTTTCATGGATCCGCATCTCCTCAGCATGATTCTGGGCCATCAGTGATGCAAGGTCTACAATGATGCTGCTTTTCAGCTTGCCTATATGAAAGACAGAAGTCATTGTATTTAGATAACACCGGATCAAAACATGTCAGAAAAAATATTATGGAATTAAACTGTTGAAAGCCTGTGGTGGGATGCTTCGTTGCTGTATTTAAGCTCAACTGTCATGTTGTTGCCCCTCAGTAGAGTGGACTATAAGAAACTTCTGTGGTGATGTGGTTAGGCCCCCCTTCATTTCAAAAAGGATTAATTGTAAAAAGTATTTTGATTTAATGGGTTATTTTTAAAAGAATTTCTTTGTACTGTGGCCTCATAAATCAGACTGGGTTAATAGTGTTAGCTGACTTGAAGAATTTCAATCAAGCATTCTGATTTGAAGTCTGTACATGTGCTCCTTTTTTTTTGTGAAAATACAACAGTATTTCCACCACCAACACACCTATAACACTGGGCCACTGTGGCTATGAACACCCCTGAATCTATTATTTTTATAAACGTAGAAAGACATTTTAAATTCCTTGTTATGCGTCTATAGAAAACAATCACATATAAAGACAACCGGGTGGTAATTTTCAGTTTGTTGTGCCTTACCAGCACTTGACCGGGAGATGCCGGGGCAGTCCAGTGAGGCGGACCCCAAGTGATTTGAAAACTGTGTATAGAAGGAAAAAAACACACAATAACGCTCACAAACAAAGTGCAACATGTACCGCAAACACAAAACTTTTTAACCAGAATACAATAAGCTTACGTCAGCGTTTTGTTCACGTGAATACTGAAATAAAAGCACGATTCAGCAGCTTGATGCCAGGTAGCAGCAAGGTACAGAGGTAGCTAGCTATTAGCGGGCTAGCCATCACCACAATTGCCCACAATCAAACAACTTTCTTTATTGCTAAAATAAAGTGCGCTTTTGACCGAAAGGCAAGAAGACGGACAATAACAAAACAACACTCACCGTCACCGTTTTCCAATTCCGTGGCCGTGTCGAGTCCAAATTCTCTGCCAATAATAGCAGGCCGGACACTTCCTGGTATATTTTTTCATTGCAAGTTGCCCCACCAACTCGCTCTGGATGTAGTCATCGGCTACGAGGGACAGAAAAGTCCGCACCTCATCGTTTGTTCATGGAATAAACTTGCGCGTGGACATCGTTATATGAGAACACAATTATGTGGAGTCCCAAGAAACGGAAGTCAGCTACCCTGTCTACACAGTCCCTGCTGATGATGGGGCGGAGGGGGGAATCTCTGTCTTCTTCCTCCTGTAGTCTATTATCAACTCTTTGATCTTGGAGGTGTTTAGGAGAAGGTTATTATCTTTGCACCATGACGACAGCCGCACCCCTTAGTGGAGTGTAGTGGAGCTGAAATAACGAGGCGGTTTTGTATTAAAAACAGGGTTTTTAATGAATAGCTCCGCTATCAAATCTCATCAGGTGTAGAGCTTGGCAGAAGGCAAGAGAGAGAACTCTGCTTCGCTCGCTGGTTAAATACAAGCACGCATAGCACCACTCATTGAAACAGCTGACGTCAGAGCCACTCATTGAAAAAGGTAACATCTCCCCGTTATCTTAATCCCCATTGTCCTACCATCCCCTCTCCCTGTCTTGGGAGGTGATGGGAACTCCCCCTCTCGCTTTAGGGGGTAAAGGTGTCGAGTCCGTCTCCACTGCCGCGTCTTGGGAGGTCCATTGTCTTTACCCCGGCGCGGAGGATGCTCTGTCCTTACTAGGTGTGAAGCTCTTTACATATGCTGTCACAAAACATTTCCACTTGTTCTAACATATGTAGATATGGGACATAAGAGTCATATATACCACAGGCCCCCCAAACACTAGGAAAGGACATAGAAAGAATTACAGTCTAAGATAACGACTATGAAATACTACGTGTTACAACTGTTGCTACCGGAGAAATTTTCTAGCAGCTATGCTCCTAAGAAAGTTCAGTGGTAAACATAACAGCATAGTGAAATCATAAGTAGCCTTAAACTGTTGTAGCACAATTAGCGGATAATTGCGGGGTGATTGGTATCAGTCCTTGTGCTGTCTGGGCTTAATCCTTCTCCCAAAACTGCTGTAGGTTGGCTTAGGTGTCCCGCTGGGACCTTCTCGTGGTGAATCTGCATTGTGGGAAGGAAAGAGATTATTTGTTCCCTGCCTGGGGGCTGAGACTTTTCCTCTGGGGGGTCTACCACGCCGAGGCGCTCGTGCCACCTGTGTAGGCTCGTCTCTCAGCAAGAAGGCAGGTTTGAGTCTGTCAACACTGACCACTTCCTTTCTGTCCCCATAATCAAGCACAAAGTGTTTGTCACCATTTTCCAGCACTCTGAACGGGCCATCATAAACTGGGCGTAACGTTGGTTTAATAGCTTCATGCTTAACAAAAACGAACTCAGCGCTTTTCAAAGTTTGAGGAAGAAAAACTCGTGGAAAAGAGTGATGAGCTGGACCGTGGAGGGAAACCGGTCCACTGCTGCCTAAAAACCTTGGGACGGGAAAGTGTCCTGGTTCTGGGTTCTCTGGTAAAAATTCTCCTGGGAGTCTGATAGGCTGGGCAAAAACTAATTCTGCAGGAGAAGCGTCTAAATCCTCTTTAGGTGCTGCACGCAACCCCAATAAAACCCAGGGAAGTTTATTAACCCAATTTGTGTCCGTTAGTGAGGCCCTGAGGGCAGCCTTTAAGGACCTGTGAAAACGCTCGCATAACCCATTGGCCTGAGGGTGATAAGCGGTGGTGCGATGAATTGTTGTCCCTAAACTGTTAGACATGGCCGACCAGAGCTCTGAGATAAACTGAGGCCCTCTGTCTGACGTGATGTCTGATGGAACACCGAAACGTGCCACCCAGTTTGCTAGAAAAACGCAAACGACTTCCTCCGCTGTGGTTGACGCTAAAGGGACTGCCTCTGGCCAGCGCGTGGTGCGGTCTATCATAGTTAGCAGGTGTGTGAAACCTTGGGAGGAAGGTAGCGGCCCCACGAGGTCGACGTGAATGTGGTCGAATCTTCTAGCAGGAATTGGAAAAGGCTCCAGAGGGGCCTTTGTGTGTCTGTGTATTTTGGCGCGTTGACATGGAATGCAAGTTTTTGCCCATTCTCTTACGTTTTTGCGCAGGCCTGACCACACAAACTTTTCAGCAACCATTTTGACCGAGGCGCGCACACCTGGGTGCGTGAGGGAGTGAATTGCGTCGAAAATACGGCGGCGCCAAGCAGTTGGTACTAACGGGCGAGGTCGGCCGGTTGAAACGTCGCATATTAGGGGAGGCACGCCGTCGCGCAAGTTTTTTTTCTCCAGCCTTAACCCTGTTGGTCCAGACAGGAGCACGCGCACGTCTGCATCACTGCTTTGTTCTTCCGCCATGGCTGCATAATCTATCCCATCCTGGATAGGTGCTGCGTATGTGTGTGCGTTAGTGAAGAGTTCCGCTGCTGAGGCGGTGTAATCTGTCTCCTCGTGCTCTGGCGGTGTCACAGCGCGAGAGAGACAGTCAGCTACTACGTTAAGTTTGCCTGCTACGTGTCGAATGTCTGTGGTGAACTCTGAAATCGCGGCTAGCTGTCTTTGTTGTCTGCCTGACCATGGTTCTGAAATTTTAGCCATAGCAAAAGTGAGCGGCTTATGGTCCACAAAAGCCGTGAAACTCCGCCCTTCTAACCAAAACTGGAAGTGGCGGATGGACAAATGAAGCGCCAGCAGCTCTCTGTCAAAAGTGCTGTATTTGCGTTCAGTTGGGTTTAGCGATTTGCTAAAGAATGCTAAAGGTTGCCAGACCCCACTGACAAGTTGTTCTACAACTGCCCCTATAGCCAGGTCTGAGGCATCTGTGGTTAGAGCAATGCGGGCTGAGGAATCTGGGTGGACTAACATTGTGGCGTTAGCTAGGGCGCTTTTTACTTCTGCGAAAGCGCGTTCGCGCTCCGGGGTCCATTCGACCGCGTTGGAAGCTTTCTTTTTTCTGAGCGCGTCATATAGGGGTTGCATGAGCTGAGCTGCGTGGGGGAGGAAACGGTTGTAAAAATTAACCATCCCCAAAAATTCCTGTAGCGACTTAACCGTTTGAGGCAGTGGAAAACTTTCTATCGCACGAACTTTGTCTGGAAGCGGAATTGCCCCTGCCGGGGAGACCTTATGTCCCAAAAAATCAATTTGTGATACGCCGAATTTGCATTTGGCTGGATTGATTATAAGTCCGTGCTCTTCCAGCCTCTGAAAAATGGTAGTGAGGTGCTGTTCGTGTTCTTCCTCGGATGAACTGGCTACCAGCATGTCATCGAGGTAGACAAAAACAAAGGGTAGGTCGCGTAGGACTGCATCCATCATCCGTTGAAAAGTTTGAGCCGCGCCTTTGAGGCCGAATGGCATTCTTAGGAATTCAAAAAGGCCGAAAGGGGTTATAACCGCTGTTTTACGAATATCTTCAGCTCGGACTGGGACTTGGTGATAACCGCGGACTAAGTCTATTTTTGAAAAAATGCGCGCACCTGCTAAATGTAATGAAAAATCCTGAATGTGAGGAATTGGGTAGCGGTCATGCGCTGTAGCGTTGTTTAGCCTGCGGTAATCTCCGCACGGTCTCCAAGAACCGTCGGATTTCGGGACCATGTGAAGTGGTGAAGCCCAAGGGCTCTTTGAACGTCAGCAAATGCCTAATTTTTCAAGAGCTGCAAATTCGTCCCTTGCTATGTTGAGCTTGGCCACGTCTAAGCGGCGAGCTTTGGCAAAAACGGGAGGTCCCGTTGTTGGGATGAAGTGTTTAACCCCGTGTTTGGCTACAGTGGCTGAGAATTTGGGGGTTGTGAGTGCTGGAAATTGGGTGAGGAGTTGCTCAAACTTACCTCCCGCCGTGGTGACGTTGGCCTGCACAGGTGGTGGAGAAACTCGAGCTGAGCATGGAATAGAAGCAAAAGATAGTGCATTAACTAGGCGTCTATTTGCAAGATCCACTAATAACCCGTGTGCACACAGAAAATCTGCGCCTAACAAATTAAAGCTCACCGCTGCTACGACAAATGTCCATTTGTAGCTGCGGCCGTGGATGAGGAGGTGCAGGCTCTTTTCCCCGAACGTGTCGATGTCAGAGCCGTTGGCTGCCACTGCTCCGTTGCCCCGGGTGCCCATGGCTCGATCTGCGTGGGAGGGCATGATGAAACTCAGCTGAGCTCCCATGTCGATGAGGAACTGCTTGCCTGTGTATCCATCCGTCACGTATAACAGCTGATTCTCTACGCCGAGGACCGCTGCTGTTAATGGCCCTCGGCTTTGGCGTTTCCCGACCTCGTAAAACTTGCATGGAGGAATACATTTGCGGGCTCTCTCTGCGAAGCGGTGATGATAAAAGCAGATGTTGTTCTGCTTGTTGTGCTTGGGCCGCGCCGCTGTCACCGTGGGTTGCGTCTCTCCAAGGCTCGGGGTGTCAGTTCTCAGATCTGCGGATGCCGCTGTGGGTGCCCGCTCTCTGCAGGCGTTGACGAGCCGGTAAGCCTCGTTGGCCAGTGTGCGGAAGTCTTGATGATTCTTGCACTTCATACTCGCTAGTGTCCCTCTCAAATGCGGTGGTAGAGTGCTGAGGAAAATGTACTGGAAAAGGAAATTATCATTGTCCTCCTCCTTGAGCTGTAGCAAATCCTCCATGAGGGTCCTTGGATTGCCCCCTCTGTGGCCGTAGACTGCCAGGATCCTTTCGGCTCTTTCCTCCGCTGACGGGACATAATTCGCCACGATGGTAGCCTTGAGTGTCTCATATTTGTCCCGGGTTGGTGGTTGCTGGACCAAGCTCCGCACACACTTCGAAGTTGCGGAGTCGAGCTTGGAGATGATGTGATAAAATTTGGTATCATCTGCTGTGATACCCGCCAGTATAAACTGGGCTTCGGCTTGCTGGAACCAAGATGCAGGGTCTTCTCTCCAGAAGTCTGGCAGCTTGACAGCGACGGCGTTCGTGCACACCATCATTGTCGTGTTCGCCGGGTGAGAGTGCGTTTCTACGGCTCTCGCGGCGGTGCTGGAGCTCGGTTGAGCTCTCTCAGTGCCCTCTGCCATGGGGAACAGCTGTCTGCTCGTTCCCTCGTCTGCGTCGTCGCTGGCGTATGCCAGAGCCACCATGGATGAGCAGCTTGAAGAACGCCTCCGGTCCATATTCTCGTGTCAGGGTCACCAGTGTAGTGGAGCTGAAATAACGAGGCGGTTTTGTATTAAAAACAGGGTTTTTATTGAATAGCTCCGCTATCAAATCTCATCAGGTGTAGAGCTTGGCAGAAGGCAAGAGAAAGAACTCTGCTTCGCTCACTGGTTAAATACAAGCACGCATAGCACCACTCATTGAAACAGCTGACGCCAGAGCCACTCATTGAAAAAGGTAACATCTCCCCGTTATCTTAATCCCCATTGTCCTGCCATCCCCTCTCCCTGTCTTGGGAGGTGATGGGAACTCCCCCTCTCGCTTTAGGGGGTAAAGGTGTCGAGTCTGTCTCCACTGCCGCGTCTTGGGAGGTCCATTGTCTTTACCCCGGCGCGGGGGATGCTCTGTCCTTACTAGGTGTGAAGCTCTTTACATATGCTGTCACAAAACATTTCCACTTGTTCTAACATATGTAGATATGGGATATAAGAGTCATATATACCACATGGAGCACCATTTTCTTTCTAATTGACAAGTCTTCTGTTTTAAGCTATGAGTTTCTGTGTTGAACCAAGGAGTTAGAAATCTCTGATTAGACTTCTTTTTTAAGGGGGCCACCAAGTCTACAGTCTGATGCAGAGAAGCTGTAACACTATCTACCATGCTTTCAATTACAGAAGGAGCAAACTCTCCGTAGCTTATTTCGTTGTGTTGACACATGGCATAGAGGAAACAATGACATGATTTACGACCCAAGAGACAGACGCTGACACGAGTGATTACAGACAACAATCTTTTATTTGTTAAAGTGAGGGTGTAGTGCGTGAGTGGATGTATGTGTGCTTGTCTGGTCACTGGAGCTGAGCCTGACTTGTGGTGACCCAGCAACCCTGGAAACACACAAGCACAAAGATTACTGCTTTTCACTGACAATAACGGTGTAAACGTGCTGCAGGTGCTTACTGGCAGGTTCCGCAGTGTAAGTCCGGCTGGCTCCCGGTGTCCAAGTGATGTGGTGCTCGAGGTGCCCGGCGTTGCGGGGGTGAGGAGGAACTCCGAGGAGGAGGAGGCTGTGCCTCGTCAGCTGAGGAGGAAGGTCCGCCACCCGGAGGTCCACCTGTGCACAGGGGAAAGAACTTGCAGGAAGAGAGTGCTGGGTTTGCTTACGTGGCCTGGCTTGGCTTGGCGTTTGCTTCTTGATCTGTGGTCGAGATCTTGGCGCATTGCTTGGCAAGGAAGACAGACGACTCCGTGCTGAGGAGTCAGCGCGTTGAGCTTTTAATGCCCGCTGATTGCCACCTGCTGGGTTGAGCGCAGCTGATGATGATAATGCCGATGACGGCCTAGAGGCCATCATGACAGTAATCCCCCCCCTCTAGAGGTGCCTCCAGGCACCTGCCCAATCCTACCTGGATGCGCCCGATGGAAATCGCGGACCAACTGCTTATCGAGGATCAATGCAGGGCATATCCAGGAACGATGCTCAGGACCAAACCCCTCCCAGTCCACCAAATACTGAAGGCCCCGACCCCTCCTGCGGACATCCAGGATTGCTGTCACTCCCCAGGCCGGGTGGCCATCGATCATCCTCAGAGAAACAGGAGCCACAGGGGGCAGGCACAGCGGGTCGGCGACGTAGGACTTAACCTGGGAGACGTGAAAAGTAGGGCAGATGCGCATGTGAGGGGGGAGAACAAGACGAACAGACACATGGTTGACAATGCGGGCAATGACAAAAGGGCCGATGAAGCGCTTGGTCAGCTTACGCTTCTCGGCAGGCACACTGATGTTCTTCGTGGACAACCATACCTTCTGACCCACCTTGTAGTCCGGGGCGGGCCTCCTGTGATGATTGGCCACTTCAATGTTGCGTTCTGTGGTTCTCAGAAGGGCTCTGCGGGTGATGGACCAAATCCGCCGACAACGTCTGGTGTGAGCCTGTACAGACGGAACCGCTACCTCTCCCTCCTCCTCAGGGAACAGAGGTGGATCGTACCCCAAAGATGCCTTAAAGGGGGACATCCCCATGGCCGAGGACACCGTGGTGTTATGAGCGTACTCGATCCACGGGAGGTACATGCTCCAAGAAGAAGAGCAGGAGGAGATGACACAGCGCAGTGCAGCCTCCAGCTCCTGATTGGCCCGCTTGCACTGGCCATTGCTCTGCAGGTGGTATCCGGAGGAAAGACTGGCCGTGGCCCCCAGTACCGTGCAGAACGTCTTCCAAACTTGAGACACGAACTGTGGACCTCGATCCGAAACGATGTCAGCAGGGATCCCAGGAGGATGAACCACGTGAAGGACAAGAAGGTCCGCTGTCTCCTGTGCTGATGGCAACCCCCGGAGAGGCACAAAGTGGGCAGCTTTAGAGAAACCGTTCACTATAGTCAAAACAGTCATGAAGTGGCCAGAGGGGGGCAAACCGGTCACGAAGTCCATGGCTACATGGGACCAGGGGTGGGAAGGGACGTGCAGAGGGTGCAGAAGGCCCGCCGGGACCGATGATGATGTCTTACCAGTAGCACACTGAGCGCAGGCCCGGACATAGCTGTTAATATCCTTCCATAGCCCTGGCCACCAAAAGGTTCTCTGGAAAAGGTCAATGGTTTGACTCACACCCGGATGGCACGCCAGTTTAGACGCGTGACCCCACTCAATTACCTGGCCTCTGACAGAACGGGAACAAACAAACGACCCGGGGGCCCCCCACCCGGCTCGGGCTCCACCTCCTGTGCTCTTCTGACCTTGTCGCAGATTCCCCAGGACAACGCACCCACCACACAGGCAGGCGGCAGGACAGTCTCTTCCTGCTCATCAGAAGATGGCATGTCAAACTGCCTGGAAAGAGCATCAGGCTTACCATTCTTGCTTCCCGGCCGATAGGTGATCGTAAAATTAAAACGACCGAAGAAGAGTGACCAGCGGGCTTGACGTGCATTCAACCACTTGGCTGTCCTGAGGTACTCCAGGTTGCGATGGTCAGTCCAAATGACAAACGGCTGGGCGGCCCCCTCCAGCCAGTGCCTCCACTCCTCCAGAGCGAGCTTGACGGCCAGCAACTCCCTGTCGCCAATGCTGTAATTCCTCTCAACAGGTGTCAGACAATGAGAGAAGTAAGCGCAGGGTAGGATCTGTCCGTCCGCCGTGGAGCGCTGAGAGAGAACGGCCCCAACCCCCGAATCCGAGGCGTCCACCTCCACCAGACACTATAGTTCCGGATCCACCTGGGTCAACACACGAGCCGAAGCGAACTCCTCCTTCAATCTCTCGAATGCCGCAGCAGCCTCCTCACTCCAGCTAATATGCAAAGGGCAGATCCTACCACAAAGTGCTCTTGGGGCTGTTTGCTTTCGGCTTTAGGACTGTGACTAGGATTCTTCTTTGACTTGGCACAGAGGCGTCGTCTCTTTGAATTTAGTCTGCTGGTAGGATCATTAGCTTCCCCAGGCAAGCCCGGGTACTGGCGGAGGGCGCGACGAGAACGCTGATCCATTGCAATCCGCAATCCGCAACAACACCGCTCAACACCGCTCAACACCACTCCCCTGGCTCTCTGTACTGTCAAACATAGCCCCTCCACACATCCGGCGAGCAGCATTAACTCAAAGGATGCTCCAAAAAGTTAAAGATTTTCCTCACTTACCAATCCATGCAGATATCTACACCCCACCCACTGCCCGACTTTCATCCAGACGGCCGATTTGGAAAAACCCTCCCCCAGCTGACTTTACCATCCAGACAGCTTGGCAAGAGGAATGGGAAACCAAGGAGGTCCCAAACAAACAGCTGGTGATAAACCCCAACCAACAGGTCCCGGGCACCAACCTCCCAAGGAGACAGTGGTCTACACTCAATCGCTTCAGGACTGGGCATGGCCCCTGCTTGGCCAGCCTTCACAGATGGGGCAGTAGCCCTAGCCCACTGTGCGCATGTGGAGAGGAGCAAACTATGGAACACATCATAGAGGCTTGCCCGCTCCAAAGACTGGAAGGAGGATTACACACCCTCCATACAGCAAACCAGGAGGCAACTGCTTGGCTTAAGGACTTTGCATTCGCTAAATAAATAAACTCCAGCTAAAAGGCACCTTCGGGGATGTGAGCGCAGTCAGGGGTCTGGCAATATTCCCAAAGTTTGGCACAAACCGCCGATAAAAATTGGCGAAACCCAGGAACCCCTGCAGCAGTTTCCGTGACGTAGGTGTGGGCCAGTCCACCACCGCCTTGACCTTAACTGGGTCGGTGAGCACCTGGTTACGGGCAATAATGAAACCCAGGAAGGAGGTGTGATCAGTGTGGAATTCAGACTTCTCCGCCTTGACGAAAAACTGATTCTCCAGGAAGCGCTGCAGAACCCGCCGCACATGCACCTGATACTCCTCCAGTGTGCGCGAGAAGATGAGGATATCATCGAGGTACACGAAGACGAAGGAGTTCAGAAAATCCCGGAGGACGTCGTTGATCAGGCACTGAAACACCGCTGGAGCGTTGGTTAACCCAAACGGCATCACTAAATATTCAAAGTGACTGCTTGGGGTCCAGAAAGCAGTCTTCCATTCATCACCTTCTCAAATGCGCGCCAGGTGATAGGCGTTCTGCAGATCTAACTTGGTGAACCATGACGCCCCCTGGAGGGAATCGAAGGTGGTGTTCATCAAGGGAAGTGTGTACTTGTCTTTAATTGTGATTTCGTTGAGACCCCGGGAATTGATGCAGGGGCGCAGCGAACCGTCCTTCTTCCCCACGAAGAAGAACCCTGCCCCTATGGCCGATGATGATGGACGGATGATACCGGAAGCCAAAGACTCCTTAATATAGGTATCCATGGCCTCACGTTCTGGAGCTGACAGGCTGTACTGGCGGCTTGCCGGGAGAGGGGCCCCAGCCTTGAGGTTAATTGCACAGTCCTACGGACGATGGGGGGGAAGTGACAGCGCCCGTGACTTGGTAAACACTGGGCCAAGGTCACGGTAGACATCAGGTACCTTGGACAGGTCCGGGGGAGGCGTCGAGGGAGGAGGCATCGGAACCGAGGGGGCACACACTGCTGACTGGAGACAGGCGCTCATGCAGAACGAGCTCCACGCCGTAATACTCCCAGCTTGCCAGTCGAAAGTGGGGTTATGCAGCCAAAGCCAGTGGTACCCCAAGGTGACGGGTGAAGAGGAGATGGGCAGCACCAGAAACCGTATTTCCTCCCTGTGATTACCTGAGACTATTACCGATACAGGGACCGTCTGGTGGGAAACTGATGTCAGTGACGCTTTGGATAGGGTGACAAGATGAACAGGAGGGCATAAGGGTTGACAGCTGAGGCCCATCAGGGTTGCCAGGTCTCTGGAGATAAAATTCTGCTCAGCTCCAGAGTCAACTAAGGCGTGTGTGGTGTGTTCTTTGTGTTTGTGGAGGAGTCTAATGGGGATATGGCAACTAGTGAGGGGTTTTTCCTGATCTTTGTCCGTGAATCCCCCTACAGTGATCCACGGACCTCCCCTTTTAACGGACAATCCACTACTCCATGTGACCCATTTCCACAGTAGAAACACAACCCCTGCTCCCTGCGGTGCTATCTTTCAGCCGCTGTAATACCCGATTGCCCCACAATCATTTCCTCCTGCTCCGGAAGCTCCTCTGATGAAGGCAGAGGGAGGAGGGAGGACCTAACGGAGCGAGGGCGAGGTTTACTCGAACGGGAGGCTGTTGTTCGCCGTTCAGCCACCCGCTCCCTTAGTCTGCTATCTAAGCTGATAGTGAGGGAGACTAACTCCCCTAACCTGTCTGGTTTATCCTTTGCTGCTAGCTCATCCTTCAACTCTGGGCTAAGACTGCGGAGGAAGATTCCACAGAGCGCTGGCTCCCCCCACCCAACCTGAGCAGCTAATACCCGGAAGTCAACGGAGTAATCGGCAGCAGACCTACTGCCCTGCCGAAGACCTAGCAGCCATTTGGTTAACACCGCACCCCGGTCAACATGATCGAACACCTCCATAAACTCTGCCACAAACTGCTGGTAAGTTGACAAAGGATAGTTTGGTTTGGCCATGATGGTGTAAGCCCAATCTAAGGCTCTGCCTCCCAGCAAATTGATAATATATCCAATCTTGTTCAAATCAGTGGCAAAGTCCCCTGGGGCGCGGAGAAACACAGACTCGCACTGCAGCAAAAACCCTCGTGCCTCTCCAAGTTTACCATTAAAACGAGCAGGTGTTGGCACGGGAGTGAGGCGATGTGTGGATGGTGGGTTAGGTTGGCTAGCAGCAGTAGCTGCGGGTGCTGAAGGTGCCCCGCTGGCCGGGGGAAACGCCTGGTGTCCTTCCAGGTGATCCAGCCAGCTGTTAATTTGTGTCAGCTGATTTAAAATTACCGTCTGTTGATGAGAAATCATGTCAACTCATGCGCTGAGAGTGTTTAAGCGGCGCGACAGCGCGCTGTCTGTTGGGTCATTCTGACGGAGTCGTACTGACATGATTTACGACCCAAGAGACAGACGCTGACATGAGTGATTACAGACAATAATCTTTTATTTGTTAAAGTGAGGGTGTAGTGCGTGAGTGGATGTATGTGTGCTTTTCTGGTCACTGGAGCTGAGCCTTACTTGTGGTGACCCGGCAACCCTGGAAACACACAAGCACAAAGGTTACTGCTGTTCACTGACAATAACGGTGTAAACGTGCTGCAGGTGCTTACTGGCAGGTAAGTCCAGCTGGCTCCCGGTGTCTAAGTGATGTGGTGCTCGAGGTGCCCAGCGTTGCGGGGGTGAGGAGGAACTCCGAGGAGGAGGAGGCTGTGCCTCGTCAGCTGAGGAGGAAGGTCCACCGCCCGGGAGGTCCACCTGTGCACAGGGGAAAGAACTTGCAGGAAGAGAGTGCTGGGTTTGCTTACATGGCCTGGCTTGGCTTTGCGTTTGCTTCTTGATCTGTGGTCGAGATCTTGGCGCATTGCTTGGCAAGGAAGACAGACGACTCCGTGCTGAGGAGTCAGTGCGTTGAGCTTTTAAAGCCCGCTGATTGCCACCTGCTGGGTTGAGCGCAGCTGATGATGATAATGCTGATGACGGCCTAGCGGCCATCATGACAGACAATCTGCATAAATTTGGTAACAACATCATCTGAGAGGCATCTACTGTAGTAAAATTTTTCTCGAGGAGCCAAATAGTCAGAAATAGTAAAATCAAAGGTTAACAGACAATGGTCTGACAGTACAGGGTTATGAGGATACACTACCAGATTTTCTATTTCTATGCCATATGTCAGAATAAGGTCCAACGTGTGGTGGAGATAATGAGTAGAATTTCCTACTTTCTGAGAAAACCCCATCAAGTTTAATATTGAATTAAATGCCATATTAAGGCAATTACTATCTACATCTACATTTATATTAAAGTCCCCTACTATAATTATTCTATCTGATTTCAGCACTAAATCAGCTAAGAATTCAGCAAATTCAAATAAAAATTCTGAGTAGTTTGATGGAGGACGAAAAACTATGGCAAATAAAATTGGGTTTAGCCTAAGTTTGCTAAAGTGCCCAATACTGAGGACCAGACCCTAAAAGGAATTATAACATGTTTTTTGCTTTACAATAACTTCCGGTTCATGTAAGGTGAGGACGCACAGGTAAAGGCTCCCAGTACGTTTCTTGCTTAAAACTCAGTTTAGAAGTAGCGTTTTGAGCTGTTTTTTTTTTTTTTTTTTTTTTTTTTTTGTTACTACCGCTGGAGAATAAACCTGCTCGTGCGAAAAAAGAGAAATTGCCAGTCTCATAACTTAATATTGTAGTGGCTGGTGAAGCAATCAGGCCCCTCACGCTCAGGGAGAACAAAGGGATTTCTCCTACGTGTTTTTTTTGTTGTTGTTGTTGTTGTTTCTTACGATCACAATAAACTAACATCGGCCGGGATCATGGGTTCCAAGAACGCTCAGCAGACTGAGGAGGTGGACGACATTAAAAGAGCGCTGAACTTCTTGGCTGAAGAGATATCTGCTGTTAAGCTGCAGCAAAGAAACATACTGGACCTGGTCGAGGAGGTGAAAGCGCTGCGGATCCAGAACGCTGAGAAGGACAAGAGGCTGACGTGTTTGGAGAGCAGAGTGTCGGAACTGGAGCAGAACACTCGGGTGAACGACGTGATCATCACGGGGCTCCATATTAAACCACGATCGTACGCGCGAGCGGTGGCCGCGGACAGCGGAGGGAGGCTCGACGTGCTGGAAGACGAATCCATGGAGCAACAAGTGGTGGCATTCATGCAGTCCAAAGGAATCCAGCTGGACTGTAACACCATAGAGGCCTGCCACCCTCTGCCCAGGAAAAACGGCAACAAACCGGCTGTGATCATGAGGTTTGTCAACAGAAAACACAAGACAGCACTGTTAAAACAAGGTAGGAAACTGAAAGGAACAAACATTTACATAAACGAGCACCTCACAAAACAAAACGCAGAAATAGCCAGAAAAGCAAGATACCTGAGAAAGCAGAAAAAGATTCAAAACACTTGGACATCAAACTGTAAAATATACATCAAATTAAACGGATCACCTGAAGAAGCCAAGGTCATTAACATCTGTAATATTATGGAACTGGACAAATATCAATGCATGTTATGAACTGGAGTCGACAGCAACAAGAGACAACTGTAGGACACTGAAGGGATATACTCATCTGCATCTGGACATTTAATTACATGAAACAAAAGATCAACAAACAGGAACAACAGGAACTGAAAGTTTTTCAATATACAGATCACAGCCCACAGGACGTAGAATATAACATAGACCCTGATAATAATTTATTTAGCTCCATCAATAATGACTGTGGTTACTACACAGATGATCAGTTTAACACAATGGTCACATCTGATTTCAATATTTCTATGATCCACTTCAACAGCAGAAGTCTCTATGCCAACTTTAATAACATTAAAGATTATTTACATCAGTTAAAAGAGCTGTTCAATATTGTGGCAATATCAGAGACGTGGCTCAGTGAAGAGAAAGGAGTGGATTTTACCATGGATGGCTATGAATTAAATTATATAAATAGAAAAGTGAAAAAAGGAGGAGGAGTTGCAATTTTTGTTGACAAGAGCTTGAAATACAAGGTTGTTGAAAATCTGTCAGTAACTGTGGATGATTTATTTGAATGTATTACAATAGAAATCTGTCTGGACAATGTTAAGAATGTAGTAGTGAGCTGTGTATATAGAACACCTGGATCAAACATTGACTTATTTAAGGACTGGAT
Organism: Pholidichthys leucotaenia; assembly: GCA_020510985.1. Taxonomy (NCBI): domain Eukaryota; kingdom Metazoa; phylum Chordata; class Actinopteri; order Cichliformes; family Pholidichthyidae; genus Pholidichthys; species Pholidichthys leucotaenia. The sequence continues at coordinate 14,106,438 of CM035849.1, forward strand.
GGAAAAAAAAATGTATGCAAAACTAACTCATAAAGTTATGTTCATCTGTGGGGATTTCAATATAGATCTGATAAACTCAAAACAACATAGTTTGACAGAAGAATTTATCAACACAATGTACAGTATGGGCTTACATCCAACAATTACCGGACCTAGCAGAATCACGTCACACAGTGCCACAATAATAGATAACATATTCACAAACATTATGGAAAATAATATCAGGAGTGGGCTTTTATTGAATGATATCAGTGACCACCTGCCGATTTTTGTTGTCTATCAATGTGATTATAGGAAGAAAAAGTATACCAAAAATATTAAATTTAAAATAATAAGAACCGAAGAATCAATGTATTTACTGACAAAGGAATTATTAATACAAGATTGGAAGATAGTTTATGATGAAAATGATATAAATAAAGCATATGATAAATTTTTACAAATATTTCAATCATTGTACAATAAAATCTGTCCTATAAAACAATACAATGACAGACAACAACAACAAAAAAAATATGTCCCTTGGGTCACCAAGGGGTTAATAAATGCATGTCAAAAGAAGAATACATTATATAAACAATTCATTAAATGCAGAACAGTGGAAGCTGAGATCAAATATAAAAGATATAAAAATAAGCTTACTAATATAATGAGGACCTGTAAGAAAGAATATTACAACAGAATATTAGAGGATAAAAAAATAACTTAAGAGGAATATGGCAAGTACTCAATTGGATTATTAGTAATTGACCTAAGAATGCTAATTATCCAGAATATTTTATTGAAAATGGCAATTTGATAAATAATATGGAGGATGTGGTCAGTGGTTTCAATAACGTTGTGTAACCCTTGCCTTATGTTAATTAGGTAAGGGAAATTATCAAGTGTAGACCAGCTGCTAGGTTCGTAAGGGTTACAATAGGGAATTAAAATGAGTGGGAATGAAATGGCTGGAGGCAAGAAATGAGCAATAATGGTTGTTATTTATAGGGAAAAAGTGAGCAATATATACAGACAATTTACCACTATACAAATATACAACGGCCAGTATGAAATAAAACCCCAAAGATGTCCTACTGAGCTCAGTGTTTGTTTGTCCGTTTGGTTTAGTCGTTTGACCAGTCAAGATATCTTGTATCTCCAGGCTCAGGTTTCTTTTCCTCTTTTAAAGCGGTGACTAGGGTTGTTACCACTTTGAATCTTGGGCACTGGAGAGATGAAGGATGCTCTTCAGTTGAGATCTTGGTTAGATCTCAGTTCAGTCTTCGGTCAGGCTCGTCATCTCCATTCAGAGAGAATCCAGGATCCAGAAGGTTCTTGATCGGCAACCAAAAAAAACCTAGCCTGCACGACAATAATGGTATTATTGTTTACAACTAGAGTAATTCGTCTTCCAATCCCTTCTTATATAACACCATAGCTTAGTGTTTTAATTCCTCTCTCATATTACTATTATCACAATCCAGCAATATAGTAATATCTTACATTTTACATCTTACATCTTACATGCATGTGTTCTTTTTCTCACAATCTCTCTGGTAGCAGATGAAATACACTTTTTTTCATGTAACCAATTAAATGAATTCCTCTGTTCATCTCTACATCATTTAACCATGAAATTATGATTAATCCTCTCTAACCTTGTCTCTGTAAATCATGAAATGAAATACAATTAATTTATCACATAACCAGGGAATATACTGTCCCATCACTTCCAATATTCCCTTTTAAAAATCAGTAAAACCCGGTCTGAGCTAGTGGGTTTAGCATAACCTATGCTTTTAAATAGGAAACCAACACCATGTGCTTTTAGCATCAACCTACACATTTCATTTGACAGAAATAGTGCATAAGAACTAAATGTACTTCAGCATACTGTTGGGAACTGAAATCATATTTAGGAAAACCATACAGACACAAAGACAGCCTTTTCCATTGCTTTTAAACAGGAAAAGATCCACTTGCGATTAGCATTAGCATAACACTAAGATTAGCATAACATTAGACATTGTTGACAATTTAAAAATTATTCATGATTGTCTGTCTGCAATCAAGGACTGGATGTCTAGCAACTTTTTGCAACTTAATGCTGATAAAACTGAAGTCCTTATTGTAGCACCTGATAATCTAATTCCTAAGTTGGTTAATAGCATTGGTTCATTAAGCTCTAACGTGTGGTCTAATCTAAAAACTCTTGGTGTCATTTTTGATCAATCGATGAGTTTTGATCAGCATGTCAAATCTCTGACCCAGAGTTGTTTTTTCCACCTTAGGAATATATCCAAAATTAGGTCATTGGTTTTCCTACACTCAGTTAGAAATCATTATTTATGCCTTTGTTTCTTCACGTTTGGACTATTATAATGCTCTTTTTACATGTCTTAGCAAATCCTCTTGATACCGCCTACAGTTAGTCCAGAACGCTGCTGCAAGATTACTAACTAGGTCCAGTAGATTCTGTCATATCACTCCTGTTTTGGCCTCCTTGCATTGGCTTCCTGTAAATTATAGAATTGATTTTAAAGTTCTTGTTCTTACTTACAAAGCCATTCATGAAGAGGCACCTTTTTATATTAGTGACCTGCTCTCTCTACACCAGCCCAGCAGGTCTCTCAGGTCTTCTCATCAGAATCTATTGGTAGTTCCTAGTACTAGGCTCAAAACCAAAGGCGATAGAGCCATTGCTGCTTTTGCTCCCAGAATGTGGAACTCCTTGCCTTTTGAACTTGTTTTTAAGAAGCAACTAAAGACCCACCTTTTTAGCCTGGCTTTTTAACTATGTGCCGATTGTATTTTTATGTGCTTTTACTGTCTACTTTGTTTTACTGTTTTATGTGCCTGTGTTTTATTTTGTTTTTTACCATGTTAAGCACTTTGTGACTCTGTCTGTGAAAGGTGCTCTATAAATAAACTTATTACTTATTATTATTAGCATGTATCCGACTCACCAAGATGAGGTCTCAGTGGGAACACAGCAAAAGTCACCGCTTCACGGCCTCTCAAGCTCGTGCTCCCATCAACTTAAGATAATAAAGGTTGCAAATTAGTGTTTGGAGAGTGTTTAGATCCATTTATAGCATCTTTCTGAATGAAACTCACCAAGAAGAGGTATCTGTGTGAACCAGACCACTTCACAACCTCTCTCGTCCGCTCTCATATCGTGAAAGACCGATTTCCAGCAGAGCGCCTCAGCACTTTGCTCAGAAGGCGGGGCTAATATCGCTCTTAACGAATGGAAAGACCCAGATCACCCAACGTGACCATGAAACGGAAATTTAAAAGTTGGATAATGAGGATTGCACTTCTTCCCCAAAATAACCGTTTTTCAAAATAAAATCACACACTTTCATTAATACAAATGAAATCTGAGAAAAAGGGTCATTTTCTATGCTGAGTTACACTTGGTCCTGAATTAGCAAAATCAATAGTCACAGCAGAAACAAACAACAGTGGTTCCGTAAATGAAATAGAAGATAGAAATCCAAACACAATATTTTTGGGTGCAGTTACTGAAAAGGAAATTATCGAGACTGTGAGTAAATTTAAGAACAAAAAATCAACGACTGGGATGAAATTGACATGACAATAGTGAAAAAAGTAAGTGAAGGAATTGTTAAGCCACTCACCCACATCTGTAACCTATCATTTCAAACTGGTAAATTTCCAAACAAAATGAAAATAGCAAAAGTAATACCTCTATACAAAACAGGAGACAGTCATTGTTTCACAAATTACAGGCCAGTCTCTTTACTCTCACAATTCTCCAAAATACTTGAAAAAATCTTCACGAAGAGACTGGATGATTTCATTGAAAAACACAACCTCCTTACAGCCAGCCAGTATGGTTTTAGAGCAGATAAATCTACATATTTGGCACTGATTGAAATTATAGAAGAAATTACTAGTTGTATAGATTAAAAAAAGGTTGCTGTAGGAGTATTTATAGATTTAAAGAAAGCTTTTGACACCATTGACCACAGAATACTACTAAGGAAACTGGAAAGGTATGGGATAAGAGGGGTCGGACTGAGTTGGGTGGAAAGTTATTTAAGTAACAGACAACAATTTGTACAAATTGGTGAGCACAAATCACCCTTCATGGACATCACTTGTGGTGTGCCCCAGGGATCAGTTTTGGGACCCAAACTCTTTATTTTGTATATAAATGACATATGCCAAGTATCAAAAATTCTGAAATTTATATTGTTTGCAGATGACACAAATATCCTTTGCACTGGTGAGAATTTGCAGCAGGTTTTAGAGGTGGTCACAACTGAAATGAAAAAGTTAACGCAGTGGTTCAACAAAAATAAATTATCTCTAAATCTAAAAAAAACCCCAAAGATTATGTTGTTTGGAAATTATAAAATAAATCATGAAATAATGGTAACGATAGATGATACCAGAATAGAAACAGTACAGGAAAATAAGTTTCTGGGGGTGACGCTAGACAATAAAATCTGCTGGAAACCTCACATCAGTCACATCCGGGCCAAGTTAGCAAAATGTATAGGCATACTGGGGAAGACAAGACACATCTTGGACTATAAATCATTGGTCTTACTGTACAATTCATTGTTTCTACCTTATCTTAACTACTGTGTAGAAGTCTGGGGAAACACCTACAAGACCAACCTACAGTCAATATGCACATTACAAAAAAGAGCTATAAGGATAATAAATAATGTAGGATATAGGGACCATACCTATTTGTTGTTTTTAAAGTCACATGTCATAAAGTTCATGGATTTAGTTAAATTTAAGACAGCACAAGTAATGTACAGGGCAATTAATAATCAACTCCCAACTAATATACAAAAAATATTTAAAAAAGAGACAATGATCATAATTTGAGAGGAGACTTAAACTTTACAAAACCCAATATATGAACAACCAAGAAAAGTATGTGCATATCTGTCTGTGGGGTGGATTTGTGGAACAGTCTGGAGCCGGAACTGAAACTATGTACAGACAGAATTCAATTCAAAAAGAGGTATAAACATTATTTGCTGAAAGGATATATGTTAGAAGGGTAGTATTTATATGTATGAGCTCACTCTAGGACATTATGGGACACTATGGAATGGTGGGAGGGACAGCACTGTGTATATCTGTGTTGTTTGAGGCCGGTTTTGATGTATGTGTTGTGACCCGTGGGCCGGTTCTGATCGGGCTAAGTTATGTCTCGCTGCCGGCCTTGACAGCTGCGGGCTGTATTCTGGCCTCACCGGGCTCTTATTGTGAAAGTGCTCGATGGGGCTTCCGCCTGTCAACGGTCGGACAGCTGAGTGTCATTACCGTCGTTAGTGTTTCACCATTTAAGCCTAGCACTGGCGACGGTAGGTCGCAGCAGTGTCAGTCGTTCTAAGTCTGAGCTACGGATGCCTTGGACTAATATCTACCTCGTCTGCTTGTGGTTGACCGTCACTTCTCCGGCACCAGTAAGTGAGCTGTTAGCCTTACCCCTTCCGGTGAAAGTAGACCTCTGTGTGTCTCTGCCTCAGCAGCTTGTGTAGCCAATTACTTAAACAGCCATTGCCTGTGTATGACCATCTCCTCCTATGGACTCGTAAGTGAGCTGTCTAGCCTTACGCCTCTGGAAGTGTGTAGACTTATGTGTCATTGCCCCTGCATCTTGTGTTGTTCACTTCTCACCGTAATAAAAACTCACTGTAAACTCACAGACTCCAACAGACTCTCATGATAAATTGTATATCAAGGATTCAGTGTACCCCGCCCGGTATGGGGTTACCGGGGCCCCACCCTGGAGCCAGGCCTGGGGGAGGGGCTCGAAGGCTAGCGTCTGGTGGCCGGGTTTCCACCCATGGGACCCGGCCGGGCTCAGCCCGAAGGAGTTACATGGGTCCGCCCTCCAGTAGGTTCACCACCTGCAGGAGGGATCATGGAAGTCCGGTGCTATGTGGATTAGGTGGCAGTCAAAGGCGGAGACCTTGGCGGACTGATCCCAAGCTTTCTAAACTGGCTTTTGGTACGTGGAATGTCACCTCTCTGGTGGGGAAGGAGCCTGAGCTGGTGTACGAGATTGAGCGATACCGGCTAGATATAGTCGGCCTCACCTCAACACACAGCTCCGGTTCCGGAACCAGTCTCCTGGAGAGGGGCTGGAGCTTGGCCTTTTCTGGAGTTGCCCCGGGCGAGAGGCGACGAGCAGGGGTAGGTATTCTTGTATCGCCCCACCTTGCTGCCTCTATATTGGAGTTTTCCCCGGTGGACGAAAGGGTTGCTTCCCTGCGCCTTCGGGTTGGGAAACGGGTCCTGACCATCATTTGTGCCTATGCACCAAATGATGTTTCAGAGTACCCACCCTTTTTGGAGTCTGTGACTGGGGTGCTGGAGGGTGCTCCTCCTGGAGACTCCATTGTCCTACTGGGGGACTTCAATGCGCACGTGGGCAACAACAGTGAAACCTGGAGGGGGGTGATTGGGAGGAACGGCCTGCCCGATCTGAACCCGAGTGGTGTTCAGTTATTGGACTTCTGTGCTAACCACAGTCTGTCTATAACGAACACCATGTTCAAGCATAAGGGTGTCCATATGTGCACCTGGCACCAGGACACCCTAGGCCGCAGGTCGATGATCGATTTTGTTATCGTATCATCAGACCTGCGACCGTATGTCTTGGACACCCGAGTAAAGAGAGGTGCAGAGCTGTCAACTGATCACCACCTGGTGGTGAGTTGGATCCGATGGCAGGGGAGGAAGCCATTCAGACCTGGTAGACCCAAACGTATAGTGAGGGTGTGCTGGGAGCGTCTGGCTGAGGCCCCTGTCCGGGAGGTCTTCAACTCCCACCTCCGGAAGAACTTCAACCACATTCCGAGGGAGTCTGGAGACATGGAGTCTGAATGGGCCATGTTCTCCACCTCTGTAGTTGAAGCGGCAGCCCAGAGCTGCGGCCGCAAGGTGGTCGGTGCATCTCGTGGTGGCAACCCCCGAACCAAGTGGTGGACACCAGTGGTGAGGGGGGCCATTAAGCTGAAGAAGGAGTCCTATCAAGCTTGGTTGGCTTGTGGGACTCCCGAAGCAGCTGAGGTGTACCGGCAGGCCAAGCGGAGTGCAGCTCGGGTGGTTGCTGAAGCAAAAACCCGGGTATGGGAGGAGTTCGGTGAGGCCATGGAACAAGACTTTCGGTCGGCTTCAAAGAGATTCTGGCAAACTGTTCGGCGGCTCAGGAGGGGAAAGCAGCTCCCCGTCCACACTGTGTATGGTGCGGATGGGACACTGTTGACTTCAACTGGGGATATCGTCGGGCGGTGGAAGGAATACTTCGAGGATCTCCTCAATCCCACTGATACGCCTTCCACAGAGGAAGCAGGGTTTGGGGACGAGGGGGATGACTCGCCTATCACAGGGGCTGAGGTCGCCAAGGTGGTTAAAAATCTCCTTGGTGGCCGGGCCCCGGGGGTGGACGAGATTCGCCCCGAGTACCTCAAGGCCCTGGATGTTGTTGGGTTGTCATGGTTGACACGCCTCTGCAACATTGCGTGGAGGTCGGGGGCAGTGCCTTTGGCATGGCAAACCGGGGTGGTGGTTCCTCTCTTCAAAAAAGGGGACCGGAGGGTGTGCTCCAACTTTAGAGGGATCACACTCCTCAGCTTCCCTGGGAAGGTCTATGCCAAGGTACTGGAGAGGAGAGTCCGGCCGTTGGTCGAACCTCGGATTCAGGAGGAGCAATGTGGTTTTCGTCCTGGCCGTGGCACATCGGACCAGCTCTTTACCCTCTCGAGAATTCTTGAGGGTTCGTGGGAGTTTGCCCAACCAGTTTACATGTGTTTTGTGGACTTGGAGAAGGCATTTGACCGCGTCCCTCGTGGATTTTTGTGGGGGGTGCTTCGGGAGTATGGGGTATCGGGCTTGTTGTTACGAGCTATTCGGTCTCTGTACGACCGTTGTGAGAGTTTAGTTCGCATTGCCAACACTCGGTCGGAGTCATTCCCAGTGAGAGTTGGACTCCGCCAGGGCTGCCCTTTGTCACCGGTCCTGTTCATAATTTTTATGGACAGGATTTCTAGGCGCAGCCAGGGAATGGAGGGTGTCATGCTTGGTGACCACAGGATCTCATCTCTGTTGTTTGCAGATGATGTTGTCCTGTTGGCTTCATCCAGCAATGACCTACAGCTCTTGCTGGGACGGTTTGCCGCTGAGTGTGAAGCGGCTGGGATGAGAATCAGCACCTCCAAGTCCGAGTCCATGGTCCTCAGCCGGAAAAAGGTGGATTGTCCTCTCCGGGTTGGGGACAGGCTCCTGCCCCAAGTGGAGGAGTTTAAGTATCTTGGGGTCTTGTTCACGAGTGAGGGGAAAATGGAGCGAGAGATCGACAGACGGATTGGAGCAGCATCTGCAGTGATGCGGACGTTGTACCGGTCTGTTGTGGTGAAGAGGGAGCTTAGTTCTAAGGCAAAGCTGTCGATTTACCAGTCAATCTACGTTCCTACTCTCACCTATGGTCACGAGCTTTGGGTAATGACCGAAAGAACGAGATCGCGGATACAAGCGGCTGAAATGAGCTTTCTCCGTAGGATTGCTGGACTCACCCTCAGAGATAGGGTGAGGAGCTCAGTCATCCGGGAGAGGCTCAGAGTAGAACCGCTGCTCCTCCACATTGAAAGGAGTCAGTTGAGGTGGTATGGGCATCTGATTAGGATGCCTCCTGGACGCCTCCCACTTGAGGTGTTTCAGGCACGTCCCACTGGGAGGAGACCCCGGGGCAGACCCAGGACTCGGTGGAGAGACTATGTCTCCCAGCTAGTCTGGGAACGCCTTGGTATCCCCTCTGAAGAGCTGGAGCAGGTGGCTGGGGAGAGGGAAGTCTGGGCTTCTCTGCTTGAACTGCTGCCTCCGCGACCCGGACCTCCGGAAAAGCGGTAGAAGATGGATGGATGGATGGATGGATGTAAACTCACTGGTGACTCTGTGCGTCTTATGCTGGCTCGTGAGGGCCAGCCGTGACAGTATGGCCATCAATGTATGTTAGGATGGATGGGTGTTAATGTTGATATGTAAAAAATACAGTAAATTGTTTACTTGGGGTCTTAAAGGTGGTAATTTGTATATAATTCACATGGGTTTATTTATGGAAAAGAGGAGATGGAATTAATAAGCATTCACTTCTTCCTTCTCCCTTTCAAACACTGTATACTGTTACTTTATTGCATTTGTCATTTGTTTTGTTTGTGTTATACTTTTTTGTTCAAAATAAAGTATCTATCTATCTATCTATCTATCTATCGTAATTTGGAATGGTAAATTGTTGCTACTCCTCCACGACCAGAACTTCTGGGATTTCGACCATTTAAATAACCAGAGGGAGTTGATTCATTTAAACCAACATAATCCTCTTGTCCTAACCAAGTCCCTGTAAGGGAAATTAAATCAATCTGATGATCAATTAACAGATTATGGACGAGGAGAGACTTGGAAGTTAGAGACCTAATATTTAATAAACCATATTTAATTGTTAAATTATGAGGAGGAAGAGAGGCCAAATCATTCAATTTCGAAGCTTCATGTTTAATTTGAGTTTTACCAACTTTTTGTTTAATCACTTTGGGATGCCTGTACATAATATTTTTTTATTTACTTTGGAGGGAGCAGACAATGATTCTCTGATGGGGAAGACGGGGGGTAAGTTGAGGGGTGGCAGATGAAGAGGAGCTGCAGAGAGGCGTGTAAGACTGCGACTCTGCTTCCTGGTCCCAACTCTGAGTTGTCAATGTTTTGGAAATTTGGATAAAAATGATGCCAGATTGTTAGATAAATGAGACACACCATCCAAAGTGGGATGGACGCTGTCTCATCTCATAAGACCAGGTTTTCCCCAAAATGAGCTCCAATTGTCAATGTAGCCCATGTTGTTTGCAGGACACCACACAGACAGCCAGCGGTTGAAGGATGACAAGCGGCTAAACATGTCATCAGTGGTCAGATTGCGGAGGGGCCCAGAGAATACTACGAAGGCAGACATTGTTTTGGCAAAGTCACACACCGCTTCTACATTAAGTTTTGTGACTTCCGACTGCCGGAGATGGATGTCATTAATGCCAGCGTGAATAACAATTGTGGAGTATTTACAGTTACTTTTAGCCAGCATTTTCAAATTTGACTCAATGTTGCCTGCTATGGCCCCAGGAATGCATTTGACTATGGCCACTGGAGTCTCTAGGTTCACGTTTCTGACTACAGAGTCGCCAATGATCAGAGTTTTTTCCTCAACGTGTGTGTCGTTGAGCGGGGAAAAACAATTAGAAACATGAACAGGTTGGTGGTGAATCGAGGCTTTGCGGCTAGGCTTCCTTCTCACCGTCACCCACCCAGTCTCCTTGCTGCTGAGGAGAACCGGAGGACCGCTAACAGGGCCTATGCTAGCAAGCTCCGCTGCAGCTAGGGGACGTCCATCAAGATTAACTGGCGCAGATGGTGTTTCAATGCAGCAGAGCCGGGACTCCAGATCAGACAACCTCGCCTCGAGCGCCTCAAAAAGACAAAATTTGTTACATTTACCGTTATCACTAAAAGAGGCAGAGGTGTAGCACACCAGAGGAGGAGAGGAAGGAGAGCTAGTAGCCATAGCTAGTGGCTAACCCGAAGCTAACAAAAACACCAATGAAAGGTGAACAGAAGTCTAAAGAGGGTGATTAGATGACACTGAGTGCGCACACAGGTGCAATAGGCTTGATAAACAGAAATGAGAACTAACGGTAGATGGAAAAAAGTGGTTAAAATACAATTAATATCAAAATCCTCAGGAGAGTGAGGACAGCAAACCACATGGACAGACAGTAATACAGGAAGTGACGATACGTTACCACAAGTGACGTGTCCTCAGGTTGTGCTCTCAAACAAATTCTGTTGCTCTGTTTTGTCTATCAAAGTCTGTGTTTTTCTGAAAAAAATACTGAATATTCTCTGTTTGTTATGATCTGAGCATGCTCAGTCTCATGGTATTTTTTCTCATGTTTGTATATTTGTTGTACGTTGTGTTCTTTGGTTCTTGTCTTTTATCCATAGTTGGTTTTCATATATCTCACATTGTTTCTTATTCCCCTTGTTTATATTATCATATCTTTAGCAAAGATATGATAATATAGTCTCAAAGTACTACTAGTCTCAAAGAAGCGACTCTGTCCCCGGTGATTGGGGCTCTCTGGAGGAGCTAACAGAGGCAACAGTTGGACGGGAGCCGGATCAGAGTTCAAGTACAGCGGTGGTAGGAGACGGGGACCAGTGGAGGACCACTGGGGCCCCAGCCGGATAAGAGCCTGAATCAGAGCCCAGTTACAGCGGCGGGGCTCGGCAGAGGAACTACTGAGGAAGACAACAGTAGATGGCGGGGGTCAGCGGAGGATCTACCGGGACCCCAGCTGGACAGGAGCAGGATCGGAACTCAAATACAGCGGCGGTGGGCGGCGGGACTCGGTGGAGGAGCTGCTGGTACCCCGGCTGGACAGGAGCTCAATTGCAGCAGCGGTAAGCAGCGGGACTAGCAGCGGAGGGGGCTAGCTGAGGCCCAGCTGGATTCGAGATCGGCGAGATCGAATACCGGCGACACCAGCAGAGATTGTTTTACTATTAACAGGTCAGTAAAAAATGCCACCAAAGAAGGAGGAAATGGAAGAGATCAAAAAATCTCTGAACTTCATGTCAGAAGAACTGACTAAAGTGGCTAGTCAACAGGTTAAACTATTAGGTCTAATGGAAGAAGTCCAAGAATTAAAATTAACAATTAAGGAAAAAGACAAAAAAAAAATTGCAGACTTGGAGCGACGCGTTGAGGATCTTGAACAATATTCTCTTATGGATGATCTAATTATAAGTGGACTAGACATTAAATACCAATCATATGCCAATGTTACAGCAGGAATGAGAGGTGAGGAGGCTCCCCTGAGTGAATCAGTCTCCCTGGAAAACCAGGTGCTTCAGTTCCTTGATAGTAGAAATATAAAGGTTGAAGGAAATGCAATTTCAGCCTGTCATACTTTACCCAGAAAGGATAATAAAACAAAGAAATCAATTGTGATGCGTTCTGTGAACAGCAGGGTAAAGAATGACATACTGAGGCAGGCCAGAAAGCTACGGGGAACAGAAGTTTACCTAAATGAACATCTAACAAAAGCTAATGCTGAAATAGCATGGCAAGTATGGATGCTGAAAAGACAAAATAAGATACAGGCAACATGGACAAGAAATTGTAGAGTTTGGATCAAGCTAAATGGAACACCTGAGGAAGCAAATGACATAATGATGGCTCAGGGAACACACACACAGGCTCGGGAAGATTTAAGGCTTTTATTCAAACAACGGGTGGTGTTTGAGTGTGTGAATGGAAGTGTGGATGTGGTGTCGTAGAACAGCGTGATGTCGTTGAGCACCCGGAAGTTGATACACGGCCACAGGGACCCATCCTTCTTGCCCACGAAGAAGAATCCGGCTCCAACTGGGAACGAGGATGGCCGGATGATGCCTGTGCTGAGCGATTCTTTAATATAAGCGTCCATGGCCTCACGCTCCGGGGCAGACAGGCTGTAGAGATGGCCAGATGGTAACGGCGCCCCCGGGCGGAGGTTAATGGTGCAGTCATAGGGGCTGTGGGGGGGAGGGGGGGACAGTGCTTTTGACTTACTGAAAACCAGGCCCAGGTCGTGGAACTCCGGGGGTACCAAGGAGAGGTCCGGAGGCGGCGAGTCAGGAGCTGGGAGTAGCAACGAAGGAGCACAGGCAGCGGATTGAAGGCAGGAGCTCATGCAAAAGGTACTCCAGGAGAGGACGCTGCCGGACTGCCAGTCGAAGGTGGTATTATGGAGCCGCAGCCAGGGGTAACCCAGGATGACAGGAGAAGCCGAGGTGGGTAAAACAACCAGGCTGAGATCCTCCCTATGGTTGCCAGAGATGATAACTGGGACCGGTTTGGTTCTGTGGGTGACTTTCACTAAAGGCGTATGGGCGAGAGTGACCAAGTTAATGGGGGCTGGCAGCGCTTGGCAGGGGATGCCCAAGCGGGTTACCAGGCTTTGTGAAATAAAACTCTGTTCCGCCCCCGAGTCCACCAGTGCGTGTGTGACGTGACCCGTGGAGTTATGACAGAATCTGACCGGGAGAAGGCACTTAGTGAGGGGATTTGAATGGGATTTGAATGGTCCGCGAGGCCCCCTACAGCGACACGCGGACGTCCCCTTTTGGCCGAATCGGGCAGTCTTCCAGAGTGCTGGTCACCCCCGCAATACATGCAGAGGCCCAACTCTTGGCGGCGCTGTCTTTCCGCTGGTGGCAGTCTAGCCCAACCAGCCAGCATTGCCTCAGCGTCGTCGACGGACCCCGGAGCGGGTAACGCCAGGGGGTGAGACTGAGGGACCTGGGCGGAAGTTCCGCTTGAGGGGCCGGAAGCCCGCCGCTCGGCGGCCAATTCCCTCAGTCTATTATCCAAATTGATGGTAAGGGAAATGAGATCGGTTAACCGGTCCGGCATATCCCGGGAGCCCAGCTCGTCCTGTAAGGATGAATTTAGACTGCGGACGAAGATGCTGCTGAGCACAGCTTTGCCCCAACCGACTTCCATCTCAACCACCCGGAAGTCGACAGCGTAGTCGGCGGCCGACCGGCTACCCTGGCGGAGGTTAAGCAGCCGGGTGGTTAAGACATTATCTCGGTCCAAGTAATCAAACACTTCCTTAAATTCATGCACGAATTGGGCGTAGGTCAGGTTTGCGTAACTGGGCCTCACCATGACGGCATAAGCCCAAGCTTCCGCTCGCCCTTCCAGGAGATTTGCTACATACCCAATTCAGCTATGATCTGAAGGGAAGTCCCCGGGAACGCGCTGAAACAATGACTCACACTGAAGGAGAAACCCATGCGCCTCACTGTGTTTCCCGCTAAAACGCGGGGGGGTTGGAATGGGAGTGAGTCAGGTCAGCGGTCCCGAGCTAGCTGAGCCCGCCGAGGAAGGAACCAAGGCTGGCCCACCGAAAGATGCCGGAGGGAAGGCCTGAGGAGGATCCAGGCAATCCTATCATTGGACAATTTGGGTAAGTTGATTGAAAATTACCTGTTTCTGATAAGCGATTAAATCCACCCGAGCCTCGAGGGTGGAAAATCGGCGTGCGAGCCCGCTCTCTGCTGAGCCACTTTGCTGGAGTCGTACTGACATAATGATGGCTCAGGGAACACACACACAGGCTCGGGAAGATTTAAGGCTTTTATTAAACAACAGGCGGTGTTTGAGTGCGTGAATGGAAGTGTGGATGTGGTGTGGGTGAACAGCGTGCGTCAAGGGCGGAACAGCTCGCTGTGCAGCCAGGTAACCCTGAGGACAGAGCAGAGCAGGGAGTTAGCTACAGTCACATGCCCCTTGGGAAAATAACCACAATGTACTGCTTCCGCGCAGGCGAGAAGGTCGCTGGCATTGGCGATGCAGCTGTAGCCTGGAGGACAGCGCGGCTGCGCGCTCTCGATGTGCTGGTGAGAGAGTGGCTGAGGAGAGGCGAGGAGGAGGAATTCCGCCGCCCTAGAGATCCACCTGTGCACAGGGGAGAAGCTGGAGAGAAGGTGAGATGAGAAGTGCAGCTTACGTGCTTGGAGAGCGATGCACTGGTCAGTAACGAACTGGACGGACGCTGGAGATTTGGGAGCGTTGTCGAGCAGACGACTCCAGGCCGAAGCAGAAGGCAGAGGGGTTTATATGGGCTGATGCTGATGAGGCGCAGGTGTGCGCGCCGCTGGTGCTGATGACTGGCGAGAGCAAGGTGTAACAGCAAAGAGTATAATAATCAGAGATCTTACTGACTTAAATAAATATAGATGAACACTGATTAAGAAAATTAAGAGACTATGATAATCCATATCCACACACACGGCAAGAATAGTTCTTTTGACATACCATGTCAATGTTCTTTAAAAAAAAAAAAAAACTAAACAAAACAAACAAAAAAAACTTATGACTGACTTGAATAGACATCAATTATAGCCAGCCGGAGGAAGTCATTTGACACAGAGTGAGGAAATTCAAACTCTGAAAATATGCCATTATGCTGAATATAAACTACAAGAGATGGAGAATGATATTGATCCTGATAAACACTTTTTCAATAATATTCATAATCATTGTGAATATTACACTGAAAAGCAATTCAAAAGTCAAGTGCAACTAGATGGTAAACTATCAATAATACACTTCAACAGCAGAAGTCTTAACAAAAACTTTCCACAGATTCAGGACTATTTAAAACAGCTAGACAGAAAATTTACAGCTATCGCAGTCTCTGAAACTTGGCTTAATGAAGAGCAGGCTCCTCTGATGGCAATAGAGGGATATCAGCTGTTTCATATTAACATCCATCCATCCATCCATCTTCTTCCACTTAATCCTTTTCGGGTCGTGGGGGGGCTGGAGCCTATCCCAGCATCTTTGGGCGAGAGGCAGGGTACACCCTGGACAGATCGCCAGTCCATCGCAGCAGCTGTTTCAT
The DNA here is from genome assembly GCA_020510985.1 of Pholidichthys leucotaenia. Lineage (NCBI taxonomy): Eukaryota > Metazoa > Chordata > Actinopteri > Cichliformes > Pholidichthyidae > Pholidichthys > Pholidichthys leucotaenia. Next base: position 14,121,920 of record CM035849.1, read on the forward strand.
ATTAACAGATCTCAAAAAAGGGTGGTGGTGTTGCACTGTATATTGATGACCTGTATAGGTGTAAACTTGTAAATGGAATGTCCTTTGCTCTACCAGGGATTTTAGAATGCGTTACTGTTGAGATTGACCAAGATAAAACAAAAAATCTAATTATAAGTTGTATATATAGAACGCCGGGAACTTGCATTGAGACATTCAGAGATAAATTAGTCGAGCTGTACAATAATATTACTAGTAAGAAAATGGTAGTAATTTGTGGAGATTTCAATATTGATTTACTAAACCCATATCAACAAAATGTAATTACAGAGTTCATGAATTCTATGTACAGCATGAGTCTATATCCCACAATAACACATCCCAGTAGAATCACAGTTCACACTGCTACACTTATTGATAACCTGTTTGTTAATATTATTGATAAGAAAATAGAAAGTGGATTATTGAAAAATGATATACAGTTAGAGCCAAAAATATTTGGACAGTGACACAAGTTTTGTTATTTTAGCTGTTTACGAAAACGTATTCAAGATACAATTCTATAATCGATATGGGCTTAAAGTGCAGACTCTCAGCTGTAATTCAAGAGTATTCACATCCAAATTGGAGCAAGGGTTTAGGAATTACAGCTCTTTAATACGTAGCTGCCTCTTTTTCAAGGGACCAAAAGTAATTGGACAATTGACTCAGAAGGCTGCAAAAAAAAAAAAAATAAAAAAAAAATAACAAGGCTGCATGGGCTCTTCCCTCATTAACCTGTCATCAATTAAGCAGTTAAAAGGTCTGGAGTTAATTCCAGATGTGGCGTTTGCATTTGGAAGCTGTTGCTGTGAACACACAACATGCGGTCAAAGGAGCTCTCAATGGAGGTGAAACAGACCATCCTGAGGCTGGAAAAAAAAAGAAGAAATCCATCAGAGAGATAGCAGAAATGTTAAGAGTGGCCAAATCAACAGTTTGGTACATTCTGCGAAAAAAAAGAGTGCACTGGTGAGCTTTGGAACTCAAAAAGGCCTGGACGTTCACAAAAGACAACAGCGGTGGATGATCACAGAATCCTTTCCATGGTGAAGAACAACCCCTTCACAACATCCACTAAAGTGAAGAACACTCTCCAGGAAGTAGGTGCATCAGTATCTAAGTCTACCATAAAGAGAAGACTTCATGAGAGTAAATACAAAGGATTCACCACAAGGTGCAAACCATGAATCAGCCTCAAAAATAGAAAGGCCAGAATTGACTGCCAAAAAACACCTGAAGAAGCCAGCCCAGTTCTGGAACAGCATTCTTTGGACAGATGATACAAAGATCAACCTGTACCAGAATGATGGGAAGAAGAAAGTTTGGAGAAGAATTGGAACAGCTCATGATCCAAAGCACTACATCTTCTGTAAAACATGGTGGAGGCAGTGTGATGGCATGGGCATGCATGGCTTCCAATGGCACTGGGTCACTTGTGTTTATTGATGATGTGACAAAAGACAGAAGCAGCTGGATAAATTCTGAAGTGTATAGGGATGTACTTTCTGCTCAGATTCAGCCGAATGCAATAGACTTACACAATGGTCCCCTCCGGCATACAACTAGGAAAATACCGGTCGCTATGGAGGGTGAGAATATGTATGGGCACATAATCATACCATGTAGGATAACTAAGTAGACGGTTGTGCTGTTTCATCCCATCTAGCAACAATGCTCTGCACTGTGTGTGTTTATATATTTACATATTTATTCCATCTAGCTACAATGCTCCGCACTGTGTTTATACTGTATATCTACATATTATTCCATCTAGCTACAATGCTCCGTACTGTGGGTGTTTATATATTTTCATATTTATTCCATCTAGCTACAGTGCTCCGCACTGTGTGTTTATATATTCATATATTTATTCCATCCAGCTACACTGCTCTGCACTGTGTGTCTGTGTGTGTGTATATACAGTATATATATTTTATAGTAATATGTACATATGTATATTAGCTGCTCTTGCTTGCTTGCTTTTTTTCTTGCCTTCTGATTGTTGCTCTGAGTGTTGCAATCCTGGAATTTCCCCGTTGTGGGACTAATAAAGGCTTATCTTATCTTATCTTATCTTAAATGCAGCAAAGTTGATTGGACAGCGTTTCACCAATGATCCAAAACATACTGCAAAAGCAATCCAGGAGTTTCTTAAAGCAACGAAGTGGAATATTCTGCAATGGCCGAGTCAATCACCAGATCTCAACCCAATCGAGCATGCATTTCACTTGCTCAAGACAAAACTTAAGGCAGAAAGGCCCACAAACAAGCAACAACTGAAGACAGCTGCAGTAAAGGCCTGGCAAAGCATCACAAAGGAGGAAACCCAGCGTTTGGTGATGTCCATGGGTTCCAGACTTCAGGAAGTCATTGCCTGCAAAGGATTCTCAACAAAATATTGAAAAGTAACATTTTACTTAGGGTTATGTTTATTTGTCCAATTACTTTTGACCCCTGAAATGAGGAGTGTTTGTATAAAAATAACTACAATTCCTACATGTTTAATCAAATATTTTTGTTCAACCCCTTGAATTAAACCTTAAAGTCTGCACTTCAATTCCGTTGTAGTTGTTTCATTTCAAATCCAATGTGGTGGCATGCAGAGCCCAAATCATGAAGATTGTGTCACTGTCCAAGTATTTCTGGGCCTAACTGTAAGTGACCATTTGCCAACCTTTGCACTTATCCATGGCCACACGGGGGCCAATACAAAAAAAAAAAAAAAATTAAATCTTTCAGATACAAATCACAAAATGCAATCAGTTCTTCTAAAGAAGACTTGCTGAAGCAAGACTGGACAAAAGTCTATGTATCAGATGTAAATGAAGCCTATGACACATTTATGAACATTGTAACCACTCTTTATGAAAAAAAATTGTCCATTAGTAAAAAAAAAAGCTTAAACATAAATTTGTCGATAAGCCATGGTTTACCAAAGGATTACAAAAGGTGTGTAAAAACAAAAAATTATTATATAAAGCTTTCCTAAAGAAAAGGACAAAAGAAGCAGAGCGGCGGTATAAAACATACAAAAATAAGTTAACATACACTACCGTTCAAAAGTTTGGGGTCACTTAGAAATGTCCTTATTTTTGAAAGAAAAGCACTTTTTTTTTCAATGAAGATAACTTTAAACTAATCAGAAATACACTCTATACATTGCTAATGTGGTAAATGACTATTCTAGCTGCAAATGTCTGGTTTTTGGTGCAATATCTACATAGGTGTATAGAGGCCCATTTCCAGCAACTATCACTCCAGTGTTCTAATGGTACAATGTGTTTGCTCATTGCGTCAGAAGGCTAATGGATGATTAGAAAACCCTTGTGCAATCATGTTAGGTCTGCAATGCTGTAATTGCTGCAAATGGAGGATTCTTTGACGAAAGCAAAGTTTGAAGGAAAAAAAAATATTATTTCAAATACAAATCATTATTTCTAACCTTGTCAATGTCTTGACTATATTTTCTATTCATTTTACAACTCATGGTGGTAAATAAGTGTGACTTTTCATGGAAAACACAAAATAAATGTCTGGGTGACCCCAAACTTTTGAACGGTAGTGTATATAATAAGATGTAGTAAGAGAGACTATTACAGTAAAGAATTGGAGAAAAACAGAGACAATATTAAAAAATACATGGACAATACTTAAGCTGCCTACCCTGCCTCTGTGACAAAATTTTTTGCTTAAAATGCTCAAATTTGGCAACAATGGGTCTGGGATGTTTATTCTGGGAATTTTTTTTGCCCAATTCGGTGGACTCGGTGGAAAGTAATTGAATTTGTGACTTCAGGGGATAGTTTTAGTTGTGTTGAGATAAATTCACGGACCAGCTGTTCTGGATTTTCATTATTTTTTTCAACAATTCCAGAAAAAAAAAACAAGTTTATCTCTCATGCTGCGTGACTAAACTGAAAACTGTTTCCTTCATTTTTCAGTTTTCTCCCTCAACAATGCCAAGCCGCTTGGTTAGTGTGTTTATTGAATTTTTCAGGCTGTTATTTTCCTCTACGAGAGAGATGAGCTGTGCTTGACTGAACTCTAAACTCTCCCACAAACTCTGGAACTCTTGATGAAGGAGCTCAACCAGCGCCAGTCTACCATTCATGCTGGTAAGTTTATTCTCAATAGAGAAAAGGGTGTCACTAACATCAGTGCCCTGCTGTGATTTCTCGGGAGTTATTTTTGGCGAATCTGTGGGTCTCGGTCATTTAGACTGAGAAGCAGGGACGGAACACACACTCGCCTGCTCCATGACACAGCAACGGTAATAAAACTCATCGATGTAGTTCTCTAGTTCCTACAGCTCCGTATGAAAAAGGAAAGATAAACATAGACAATCAGTTAATGAATTTATTACAAAAAAGAAAAAAAATACCTGTGGAAAAGTTTGTTTTTAAGCTCGGTCGACAGCAGTCGCCATTTGGATTATTGCGCAAATTGTCTCGAAAGTTGAGTTTCTAAATTTAGAAAAAGAAAATAAAAATTCATTGACTCTTTCGATATCTGTTCCACCAATTTGTATTTTTTTTTGTATTGTTGTTCTACAGTTGCCAAATAACATGATTTTTCTTTTGCCTAAGTTTAATGATAACTTGCTTATGTCAAGCCACAGTGTTTCCATTTCTGTGTTTATGTCATTCAGTAATTGCTGTAGGTCTTCTCCTGTACAGAAAACGCTTGTGTCATCAGCAAACAAAACCAGTTTTAATATGTGTAACACTTAACAAATGTCACTGATATAAAGAATGAACAATTTTGGACCCAACACTGACTCCTGGGGGACACCACAGACAGTATCCAATCATAAAGAGCATCATTCGCCCAAACTCACAAACTGTCTCCTATTACTCAAATAACTCTTTATCCATTGCAATACAACCCTTCTGATAGCATATCTTTCCAATTTTCTTACTAATATATTGTGATTTATTGTGTCAAATGCCTTTTTTAGAAAAATGAATAGTCCAACAGCATGTTTTTTTTCTGATCAATGGAATGTGTTATATCCTCTTTTGTATCTAATAATGCAAGTGATGTGGATCTGTTTGATCTGAACTAATACTGACTGTCAGTGATTAAACTGTGTTTATCTATGAATTTGTCCAGACGGTTATTGAAAAGTTTTTCAAGAATTTTGGAAAACTGTGGAAGAAGTGAAACAGGTCTGTAATTTGTGAAATGATCTTGTTGCTACCAGATGTGTACAATGGAATGACTTTAGCTGTTTTCATTTTATCAGGGAAAACACCAGTTTGAAATGATAAGTTAAATATATAGGTGAATGGTTTGGAAATCCCATCAATTACCTTTTTACCATTATCATATCAGTGTAACCACAATCTGTTGACTTTTTGTTTTTACACTTCATAACAATACCAATCATCTCTTTTTCATCCACAGGATTAAGAAACATTGAATTTGGATTCCTGTTTATCAGATCATCAAAGATTGTCCTAGTTATACCTTGGTCAGGAACTTTTTCTTACAGATCTCGATCAACATTGACAAAAAAAAAAAAATAATTGTTAAAACTATTAACTACAACATCCATATTGTATTCATCCTTATCATTAACAACAAAAAACTCTGGATAGTGTGAATGTCTAGAACCCTTCTTGATTATACTGTTCAATATGTCCCATATTCCTTTAACATTATCTTTGTTTTTATCCAGTATTCTCTTATAATAATATTTCTTGTTATTCCTAATAATAATAGTTAACTTATTTCTCTAATTTTTGTATTTAATTTCTTCCTCTTTCGTTGTTTGTCTTATGAATTCTCTATACAGTAAGTTTTTCTTTTTGCAGGCATTTTGTAAACCTTTGGTTATCCATGGATTTTTTTTTAAATTTTACGTTTTTTTTTTTAAATTTTTCTGAGCTATAGGACAATTTTTATTATATGAAAACAAATATTTTAAGAAATTCCTCATATGCACCATCCACGTCTTTAATTTGATATAGGTCATCCCAGTTATATGATATTAAGTCATGTTCTAGAGCAGCCAGCAATTCATCTGTTCTCACTTGTTTGTTTATCTTAATTCTGTCAGATTTAGTTTTCTTATAGTTCCTGCCATAATCTGTAAAAACTGGTAGGTGATCACAAATGCCATTTATTAAATTGTCCACCATCCATTCATCCATCCATCTTCTACTGCTTAATCCTTTTCGAGTCGTCGGGGGGGGGGGGGGCTGGAGCCTATCCCAGTATCTTTGGGGGAGAGGCAGGGTACACCCTGGACAGATAGCCAGTCCATCGCAGGGCCAACACAGAGAGACAGACAACCATTCACTCTCACAGTCATACCTAAGGACAATTTAGAATCCCCAGTTTTTGATGCCAATTAGCCTAACTTGCAACTTTTTGTGGCATGTGGAAGGACACCGGAGAAATCCAGGAGTAAACCCACGCAGACGTGGGGAGAACATGCAAACTCCACACAGATCACTGTTGGTCGGGGGCTGGGATCGAACCCAGGATCCCCCGGCCAAGAGTGAGTTGCTGTGCAGCCGCAGTGCTAACCACTCCGCCACCGTGCTGCCCCTTAATTGTCCACATGTTACATTATTTTCTATGTCACTAGGGAATATATTGTTAATGAGAGTGGCAGAGTAAGACGTGATTTTTGGATGTAATCCCATACTACACATTGTGTTTATAAATCCATCTGTAGCTTTGTGTTTGTTTGGGTTCAGCAAATCAATATTAAAATCTCCACAAATAAAAGTGGTTTTGTTTCTTAGTTTTGAAAAGGTTTCCTCAATCCAACCCTTAAAGATTTCAACATCAGAGCCAGGTTATCAGGAACCGAGCCAGCCTGGTTTTCCCTGGCTTGGTCCTGATCTCTCGGTGGGTCATGCGGCCATTGTTCATGCATGTTTAGTATGTATTTCCAGTGTGTACCGTGCCCATAGCCACTGCTCTGGGGCCGGCAGTTGTGTGTCTGCTGACAGTCTGCCGGTCTGACCACGCCCCCCTCACTGATCACCATTAGTTGTTCCCAGCCCCATTGATCATCTTTCCCGGGCCTTGCCCAGGTTCCTCCAATTTACCATCCCCAGCAATGCGTGTACTTTAGGAGCCTTTTTCCAGTCACGCATTGCTTAATCATTGCACTACACATACAGTCATTAATCGCTCTATGATAGCCTAAGTTGCTGAAGAACTATTCTCTCTCTCTGTGCTTATTTGGACTAACTCGGTCAGCTCTGGTTCTGTGAGTATTCACTGTGTGTGTGTGTTCCCCAGTCATTCTCACCTGAAAACTGTAGAGCGCCCTTGAGGACTCCTTTAGCTTCTGAGAGAGCCATTACTGTAACTGTGTGCCAGTATTTGTATTAATAAATGTGTGGTCCATTACCCAGCGCTTAAATCATCGTCCTTTCACCCCTCCTCCGTGCTCTTTTCCCAGCGCACGGGGAGTTTATGTCAGAATGACCCAGCCGATAAAAAGGATTTAGTGGGTTACACCCACACATCACTTTTTCGTTGTAAACTGTTTTTCTGGACTAACCTGTTTCTGGAGAGCATCATGTCCCGCTCTCACCGAGGAAGAGGAACGGCAGCTGGGTTTCCCATAGTGGAGGGGGGATGGGCCGCTGAGTTCATCCGGGGCTTCATGAATGAAGCCCTTGCCACCCGGGGGCTGAAGAAGATGCTGGAAAGCCTGGAGTGAACAGTGAGGATCTTGGAGGTGCATCCCAGGTTTTGGAAGTACTCACAGTTTGCCAACCTGCTCTCCAAAGTCTGCGCGCTCCAGCGTTCTTTCCCCGGTCTGGCGTTCCCCACGACGTTGAGGCGGAGGTCCAGTAATCTGCAAACCGTCAGCCTGTGTGATGCTTCGCCCGACCCTCCTCTTGCTCCAAGCATGGTCTGCACCAGAAAACAAGAGACAACGTCGCCCCGGAGGGGAAGCCCCCCTTGTCGTCAGCTGCCATCATCCCCCCAGCTGCTGCGAGGATAGACAGGGCAGCCTCGGGAATGCCCACCTCCGTCGCCAGGGAGACGGCCCCTCCATTATCCATTAAAGTAGCCAAGATCACTGTGGACATGGATAGGGATGACAATCCGCCGGCTGCAGCCGTGAAAATCAAACGCCGGGATGACAGGCAAGTGCTTTTTCGGTCTACTCAATTAAGCCATAACAAACCTTGTCTATCTCCCAAGGGAGAGGCCCAGTCTCAGCAGTTTGCTGGGTCCTCTCCTCTGTCTGCAGTTATTAATTCATCCCCTATTCCCTCTGTGTCTCCTCCCTCTTTCCCTGAGTTCCTGTCGATCCAGGACCGGTGTCGGCGGACGGCGGAGGAGCCAGTGGCCTTGGAGGATCCTGCTCCTGAGCCCGCACCAAGGCGTTTCTTGGTGGGCACGCCTGTGGAATCCCCTGCTTCTTCTTCCGGGCCAGCGCCTGCTCCATCCCTGGGTGTGCCAACAGACGTGGAGTGGTTAGCCCTGCTTGCCGCACTATACTGCCGGGTCGAAGAGGAGTGCCATGAGAGGGAGGCCCAAGGGCGCGTTTCCCTGGCTGCGAGGGTTCTACCCCCCGCATCTGCTCAATTTCCAGAGAGGATGGAGCTCCTCAGCACGACGGACTCGCCACCCAGCACAATGCTTTGCATCGCAGACTATCTGGTCCCCGAGCCATCCGGGAGGAAGAGGAGGAGGAGCTCACACCAAAAGAGGTGTCCGGTCTCGCCGCCACAGTACAAGGAGGAATGCACAGAGGGGGAAGACATCCCTGAGTACATCTCATGTCAGGAGGACAGACAAGTTACTTCTCATTTAACTTTTCTGCTTGATGAACAAGTTTGCCTGCCTCCTGGAGAGGAGACTCAAGGTGAGCAACCCCCAGAGTACTCTGCCCCAGCAGCATGTAGAGCCCCCATACCCAACCCTTTCTATGTACCCCCACGAGCTCGCCGGCACTGGATCCAAGTTGCTCAAGGGGAGAGGAACAAGGCCCAGGAGGGTCCAGCTCATGATGATGCGGGCCCAGTGGTCCCGGAGGAGGTCGACAGGGGTGTAGCATCCATCGGACCTGTGGAACCAGCACTCCCTAAATCGCCGGAGTCCTGGAAGGCGGTGGAGCCCGAGTTCAGGCAAGTGTGCTCCATTATGTCAATAGTTTCTATGTCACATTGTGTCCATCTCCCCCCTCCCCCCAGCGCCACTGCCTCCACGGTCCCCACTTCATCAAAGGTGCCCCCCCTCCCCCCCGCCCTTGTCATCAGTGAGCAGGACATGTACAGACAGTTCTCCAGACTGAACCCGCGCAAGGCCCCCGGTCCGGACGGCGTGTCTCCCTCCACCCTGAAACACTGTGCGGAAGAGCTGACTCCTGTCTTCACAGACATTTTTAACACCTCCCTGAAGTTATGCCACGTGCCGACCTGCCTCAAAACCTCTACCATCATCCCTGTCCCCAAGAAGCCACGGATCACTGGACTTAACGACTACAGACCTGTAGCGCTCACCTCTGTAGTCATGAAGTCCTTTGAGCGCCTGGTCCTGCCCCACCTCAAGTCCATCACCACTCCCCTCCTGGACCCGCTGCAGTTTGCCTACAGAGCCAACAGGTCTGTGGATGACGCAGTCAACCTGGCCCTCCACTCCATCCTGCACCACCTGGACTCCCCGGGAACCTACGCCAGGATCCTGTTTGTGGACTTCAGCTCTGCATTCAACACCATCTGCCCCGCTCTGCTCCGGGACAAGCTGTCCCTGCTCAACGTGCCCGACTCCCTCTGCAGGTGGATCACCGACTTCCTGATGGACCAGAGGCAGCATGTGCGGCTGGGAAAGACTGTCTCAGACTCTGTTAGCATCAGCACCGGATCACCCCAAGGCTGTGTACTTCCCCCCCTACTCTTCTCCCTTTATACCAACTCCTGCACCTCCAGCCACCAGTCTGTCAAGCTGATCAAGTTTGCGGATGACACCACCCTCATCAGGCTCATCTCCAACGGCGACAAATCCGTCTACAGGAGAGAGGTGGCCCAGCTGGCGTCCTGGTGCAGCCACAACAATCTGCAGCAGTTGTTAGAGGAGTGGTCTGTGACCTGTGGTTGGGCTGCCATGACAGCACTGGACTGTGTTGAGTCCTTTGGTCCTTCCTCATTTGCATGAGGGATTTTCTTTTTGCGTTTCCTTCGTTTGGAACGCTTGTTTTGAGTTGGCACAGCTGATATAGCTAGAATGTTAGCAGTTTTATTCTCTTTGTAGTTTTGAATCTCTGCTAGGAGGTGTTGGACAATTTCAATAGCTTCTCTACTGAATGTAGATGTTTCTTCTTCCTTCCAAGGTTTGTGATAGGTCTCTGCTTCTGAGCTTCTGTGATGAGATGGAGACCATTTGTCGCGGTAACGCATGACTTCGTATCGGTATCTGTCATCACGGTAGTCCGTATCGTGTTCTCGTGACCTATCCCACGGATATGGTCTACGACGGTAGTCGGGTTTTCGCAAAGTTGGTCCAAAGTGGTATCTAGAGGACCTAGTGTGGTTTTGACCTTGATGAGGTCGGTTGGAAAAATGCTTCGGCTGTTGATGTACTCGCGGTGTAAGAGGTGGAGTAGAGCGAGGGGCTCCTTCCAACTCCAAGGTGTTAGATGCATCGCTAATAGCTAGCACTGTGGCAGGCTCAGCGTGCTTGTTGCGACTTTGTTGCTGTTTTTGGAACGCATAGTGTGCGAACTCTCTCAGCTGACTTATTGAGTTTGACCTTGGGTTAGCTGTAACTCCTAGGTAATGACTCACAGTGGGATGGAGGTTTTGGATGAAGAGGGTCTTGAAATTGTGGTCTTCTTCCATCCCTGGTGTATTTTGAGATCCAAAATATGCAAGTAGGAGTCTCTGATAGTAGGCTTGTGTTGGCTCTGAGCGTCCTTGCTTCACGGCTAGGGCTGCGGTTAGCCCTGCCTGTAGGCAGTCGTCGGAGAACTCCTTTTCGATGGCTTCGCGGAGCAGCGTGTAATCTGCTTTGATGTTTGTCGGCTGTCTGTCTATGAATTTTGATACTGACCTGTTAGACGTTAGTTTAATCAGATAGATGTGATCGTCAATTGTAGCATCAGGGTGCTTGCGCAGGTAGTAATCAATGTCCTGTAAATAGACTTTGGCATCAGGTGAACCCGTAGGTCCTGGATCAAATTTGGTGATATTTCGCGCGATCTTGTCAAGGTCACGATCTGAAGGGGCACACGCACGCTGTCCATGCGGTCGTCCGTATTCGAAACGGGAATCGGGCGAGGGAGCGCGGTGGATGTCCCGGTGTTCATGTCTTTCCTTTAGGAGCAGTTGACATTCCTTGTAATCCTTCTTCACATTTTCGAGTTGACCTTCAACTCTTCTGAGTTCCTTCTTTGTGTCTTGAAGGGCATCTTCAAGTTCATTGTTGTCTTGATGAAGCGTGTCATTGTTATGCATCAACCGTTCCTTTTCTGACTCTGCACGGTCCAAATCTTGTAATGCTTCATCCAGTTGGTTTTGAGTTTTGTCATTCTCCTCTTGAGATTGTTCCAAATTTTCTTTCAGTGTTTCATTCTCTTCTTGGAAGGATAGGATCGTTGTTTGTCGATTTGCTAGCTTGTTCTCGGCTACCTTTAATCTTGCGACTAATGTTAGCGCAAACTTACCTAACACACTGGTGAGGTCCTTGCCTTCTGGTGGTTTTTCAGTGTGTTCATTCAAAAGTTCTTCAGTGAGTTGCTCCAATTCTTCGGGCTGTGTTTCCTTGACCCGTGTTGTGAAGCTAGAAATTAAATTAGAAGTCCATGCTTCCAATGTTGTTTGAAGGTCATCCAGTTTGGTAAATTGGTCGGTTGTCTGATGACTCGTCATGTTTGACCGTTGTTATTTAGCTTTTAAAAAAAAAAAAAAAATTCAACTTGTTGATTATTCTTAAATTTGTTCAACAAGGTTTAACCTTGAGTGTTTTATTTTACAACCGTGATAGTTGAAAGTTCCTTTAGAATTTGTTTCAACTTGTAGGCTTGCAGGATGGGAAATAGAATTTTGAAATTATTTAGAAATGTAGAGATGCTTCAAATAATTCGTTCGTTGAAACCGTATGTTGATAAATAAAGTTGAATTGAAATTGGATTGAATTTGTTTTACAAAACAAAACTAAAATTTCAATTGTGTGGATTGACTTCTTTCCTTTGATTTTCAAGTCTAGTATTGGAATTTGTCATCAATAACTAGCTTTGGGATTTTGCAAAATGTCACTTTGAAAGTGAGGATTTTATTTTCAAAAGAAGTCCAAAAGCAAAAGAGGCTAAATGCTTTAAATATTTAAGATTATAAGTTTCCACTTTCTTTTAAAGTTAAGGCTTTCCTTTGGTTTTATTTGTTAAAGCCTATTTTCCTTTGAAGCATTAAATGTTTAAAATATTTACAAATTAGAAACAAGTGAATTGTTTGAGTATTTGATATCCAAGGATTTCTTAGGATTGAAGCCAATAGTGATCTGTCTTAATTGTTATCTATAAATTTCTTATTTACAGAATAATCAATGTTTGCACCTTTTTGACTTTTTCTTAAATCCTGGGAAAAATTTGAAAATTATGCTGGTTGGTTAAGTGTTTTTCTTTTCCTGTAGAGAAAACATGAATCAGAAATGACACAATGAGTTTAAATAACATCTAGAGCTTCTCTTAAGTGTTAATTGCTTGATGTGGTTTCCTAAATTTGAGAAAGAGGAAAAATTATAAATATTCAATAAGTCTGTAAATTTGTTAAAATGCACAGGACTAATCCTACTTTAATGCTACTCTTGAGTAAACATCAGCATTAGAATCCTTAAGCTAAACTGGGTTTCTGTGAGAAGGGAATCACACCATATCACATTTAAAAACAGCAAAATAAGCACACATATAGCTTCAAAGTTTGCAACTTTTTGCTTAAAAATGTGTAAATATGTTTGCTTTTAGCTTAAAAGATCATAATATGTGGTTACATAAGTGATTAAATACAATAGAGGTGTTTGTATATGTTCCTGCTATAGGTATCTATGCAATGAGTGGGATTTCACCACTGAGAAAAAAACTTTCAGAAGCCAACAGGTCCTTTTCCTTTTATTCTTGGCATAGAAGTTTGGATTAGTGTTAAATTTAGTTTATTCCGAATAATATGAATTGCTTTGAAGTTACTTTGAAGACTTAATTTGGTTATAAACCGTCTTTAAAGATTAAAAAGTTTAAATAAAAATTGCAGTCCCTATGTTTCACCACAAGATGGAGGCAGTTTTCATCTGCACTTCCAGAAGAGGAAACCCAATGACGTCGCAAGGAGTCAAGGATCTCTACTCAAAATGGCGGCTACAGGGAACTCTACCTAGACTTAAGATGGCGTCGCTGAGCCGATCTACACATGCGCAGTTTTTTTTTTTTTCATGCACAGCTTGACGGTCGCGTGCGCGACTGAGTGTGCACGTGCCACGTGGATGCAGTTCAAGCTTCAGTCCATAAAACCACGCCTTGCTTTCCAAAGGCGGGAAAACTTTGGTCTCCCTAAACTTTATTCAACAAGTTTATACAATGGTTAATTCAATTAAATTCCCCTAGGGTTTATTTCGCCTGTGGGGTGTTGAAATAATGGGGAAAACAAATAGGATTTCTTCGCTATTTTGTTCCCAGGCCTATTTTAATTATTCAGCGTGTAATCACTTTTAAGCATGCATTAAACAACAAAAAAAACTGACTAGAGTGCAGTGTGGTCTTCACCCCCACCTTCTCTTGGTCAGCAGACACACACACACACACAGCAGGAGTAATCAGGGGGGCGAATTCACCCCCTCCCCCTCGTGACACAGAGACAGACAAAGAGCTGCAGACAATTGAACCACCTTTGTGAGTTAAAATTGACCAAAATCACACACAGGTTATGTATTAATTTCCTTCTGAGTTGTCTCAAGTTCAACCAGGCCTTCGCACGGGAAGCACCAATATTAATGTAACGGAAATATGGGAATATTAATAAATAATAAATATGATCAGGTATGAATTATTTAATTTAAATTGAAGTATTGGAATCTGAGCTCAAATCTCATTTCATATACATCAGAAAAGTTAACACTCGTAAGGGGCACCAGCTTCTATCTTTAAGAAGCAATTTGATCTTTAATTTCACTTTATACCTGTTTGATCACTCAATAAATTAATCAATAATCAGTCTCAAAAATTTTCTGTGAATTCGATACCTGGGCTTGAAACAGACTCAGAATGAAATAAATTCCCAACAACTTCTCTCATTTTTAAATATTTATTAAATGAAATGATTAACAGACATTGTAGTAATTTCCTTAATCATAAAATCAATCTTGTAAATGATAGATTAACAATGTCAATATTTTCGGAACCAGGGTTAAACTGAGAAATGAATTTCTATCAGTTTGAGTTAACAGATTATAACCCCCCCCCCCGCAAATTTATGGAGAAAGTTTATTAATTATGAAAAAGTCCTAAATTAATCTTAAGAAAATAAAAACGGAATTTTAATGAAAAGAAGAGTTATGTTAAGGGCTTCTTAATTTGCATCTGATTAGATATACAAATTATTACCGAACCTCAGACGTTAATTCAGCAGTGGAATTAAAGTTTTTGCAGCTCACGTGCTCCTCGGTCGATGTCTGTCGTCGTCCTCAGCCCAAGATTTCGTGGATGTTAGGGGAAATATCTGCCCGCAGATATTTCAGGGTCCACAGTTCGACTTTTAGATTCAAGCAGTCGAAGAGGCTGGATTTTAGCTGTATGACCCAGAGTTGCAACTGGGCTCGGAGCCAGATGGGGACGTTTCTGCAGCGCGATGGACAGCTGCACGTTGATTCCTCAGCTGCACGTGACGTGGGAGCTGCGTTTTTCTTCAAGAGGTCTTCGATAATAATTAAAAGATATCCAATCCGATCTCAAATTAAAAAGGCTTGGGACTTTAGATAAAAATAGTAGCTTCTGGTGGGTGCTTGGTCAAGAAAAATATTATAAAAATAAAGTCAAGATTAAGTTTACATTAAAATCAAACAAACGGTGGTTTTACAGAAAGTTTAACAAAGAAAAAGTGATGAATAAAAATTGGAGTTTGACTCCGATTAAGAATTGAGCTCAAAGAAATAGGAATTCCTAGGTATTTAAGAGGAAAAGAAAATATAAAGTTACATAAATAAATTACGAGTTATCTGCTCTGTGTTCAGAAAAGCGACATGTGGTAAGACGGTCCTTTGTTCTTCCTTGCTGTGTGTAGACAACGAGAGCAGCCGAAAAGAGAGAGGTGAAAAGAGAATGGGGGCAGGGGTCTCTCTGGTTTTATAAGCTCTGTTGAGTTTCGCAGGCTCCCGGCCTGACCGGAATCTCAGCCAATGAGCGTCCTTCGTGGGCGGGCTCGATGAACTTTTAGTCCAATGAACAAACAGTCTATTGTTCGGAGTCCTTTGGAAAGAAGAGTTGTCATGCAGAGATTGGCTGTTGGAGTCACATGTGATAGAGGCAAAACTCATACATACTGGAAGTTAATATTTCCCTTTATGTATTAAACTAAGATAATTTTAGTGATTAGTATAAATTATAAGCAGTGCTTCTAAATCAACATGCAGGAATAAACATTCATATAAACATTAGCATGCATATATATAAAATCACAGATTAATGCATTTCACACATATTGATTTTCCACATCAAAAACATCAGAGTCCATCTGCATTTTCATAGTTCTGAAAAGAATGAAGGTTTAGAATTGAGTTTGTAATAATGTACTTTTAAAGTTCACTGGTTAAATCCAGCGTTTCCCAGAATTTAAGGAAATTTGTGGGTCTGTGTGGCCAGGTCTGTTGCATGTTTATGGGGGCAATAAAAGTGAAGCCGGACATTGGGGGAAATTCCTTAGGCTGGTTTTAACAAAAGAAAGGGGGATTTCAGCTGTGGCCTGGGGGAAGAAAATCCATTCCTTTGCGTTATTCCTGGATGAAACAAAAATGTCTTTAAGCAGGAGAATAATTATTGCTGAGCCAAAGTGAGATGATGCTACAAGTGTGAGTCCGTGTTTCTTCGCGTTCCCGGAGATTTTCCCTCAGACCATAGCAGAATTGGCTATATAGGTAATCTCCTTGAGGGTCGTGCGCTTACCTGGGCTTACGCCATTATGGTGAAGCCCAGCTACGCCACCCTCACCTATGGCCAGTTCGTGCGACAATTTCTGGAAGTGTTTGATCATTCGCGTTTGGACAGTGTCCAGGTCGACCGCCTTCTCGGACTCCAACAGGGGAGCCGATCGGCGGCCGACTACGCGATTGACTTCCGGGTTACCGCGGAGGAAGTTGGCTGGGAAGAGCGTGCGCTCTGTGGCATCTTCCTCCGCAGTCTAAATTCCGGTCTGAGGGATGAGTTGGCTGGACGGGATACCCCGGAGACGCTGGCGGAGCTGATTTCTCTCACCATCAGTTTGGATAACAGGCTGCGCGAGCGCGCCTCCGAGCGGAAGCAGTCTTCTCGCTCGCGGGGCGCCTCTGCACGTCTGCCCCAAGCTCGCCCCCTGGCGTTGCCGCCGCCGGAGGTCTCCGAGGAGTCGGAACCAATGGTGACGGGCCGGACAAAGCTCCCCCTGGCGGAGAAACAGCGCCGTCGTGACCTGGGCCTCTGCATGTATTGCGGAGGTAGCCAGCACACGGTGGAGCATTGTCCGGAGAAACCAAACGAGGTGGTCCGCGAGTCACTGTAGGGGGCATCGCGGACGCTAATAGGTTAAGTCCCCTCACACATTTGACGCTGCCCATCCGCTTCTGTCACAACCTCACCGGGCACCTCACACATGCACTGGTGGATTCAGGCGCGGAGGGTAGCTTTATTTCACAAAGCCTGGCAACCCGACTGGGCATCCACTGTCACCCCCTCGATACTCCTCTCGCCCTGGTTAATCTCTCCCGAGTTTCCCTGGGAAAGGTAACTCACCAAACATCCCCTGTCCCGGTAATCATCTCTGGAAACCATCGGGAGGATATCTCCTTTTACGTCCTGCCCACCTCAGTAACACCTGTCATCCTCGGTTATCCCTGGCTCCGCCTCCACAACCCCGCCTTGGACTGGAAGACTGGGAAGGTTTCAGCGTGGAGCACTTTCTGCATGGGTACCTGCCTCCAATCCGCGGCCTGCGCCCCGTCCTCGCCCCCCACAGCTCAGGACACCGCGCCCCCGGATCTCACCCTAGTGCCCTCAGAGTTCCACGACCTGGGTGCCGTTTTCAGTAAGTCCAAGGCGATGTCTCTGCCTCCTCACCGGCCCTACGACTGCGCCATTAACATCCGCCAGGGGGCGCCCTTACCCTCAGGATGCCTCTACAGTCTGTCAGCACCGGAGAAGGAGGCAATGAACAGCTACCTGAAGGAGTTGCTCAGCGCTGGGATCATCCAACCGTCCTCCTCTCCAGTAGGTGCAGGGTTCTTCTTCGTTGGAAAGAAGGACGGATCTCTTCGTCCTTGTATCGACTATCGAGCTCTCAACGATATCACGGAGAAGGACCGGTACATCCTGCCCCTTATGGACACTGCCTTCCACTCCCTCCAGGGGGCGACCTAGTTTACTAAGCTGGATCTCCGCAGCGCTTACCACCTCGTCCGGATCCGGGAGGGAGATGAGTGGAAAACCGCCTTCCGAACCCCAAACGGGCATTTTGAATATCTCGTGATGCCGTTTGGGTTGACCAACGCTCCAGCCGTCTTTCAGCGCCTCATCAACGACGTCCTCCGGGACTTCATCGGCCTGTTCGTATTCGTCTACCTGGACGACATTCTCATCTTCTCCAGGTCCAGGGATGAACACCGGGTCCACGTGAGGTGGGTCCTGCAGAGACTGCTGGAGAACCGTCTGTACGTCAAGGCGGAAAAATGTGAATTCTACGCCAAAACAACTTCCTTCCTAGGGTTCGTCATCTCCCATGACCAGGTGCTGCTGGACCCAGCGAAGATCAAAGCAGTGGTGGATTGGCCCACACCAACTTCTCGAAAGCAAGTCCAGCAATTCATCGGGTTCGCCAATTTCTACCGCCGCTTTGTCCCGAACTTTGGAGCCATCGTCGGGCCCCTGACCTGCCTCACCTCTCCTAAGACCCCGTTCCGGTGGACTGAAGAGGCCGCTTCGGCCTTCCAGGCGCTGAAGATGGAGTTCTCCTCCTCCCGGGTCCTCAGCCAGGTCGATCCCGCGCTGCAGTGCATTGTGGAGGTGGACGCTTCGGACACGGTGGTGGGGGTGGTGTTGTCCCAGCGGTCCCCAGCCAATGGAGTCAAACGACCCTGCGCCTTCTTCTCTCGGCGCCTGTCCCCGGCGGAACGAAATTACGACGTGGGGGACAGAGAGCTTCTTGCCATCAAGCTTGCCCTTCAAGAATGGTGTCACTGGCTGGAGGGGGCAGCCTTGCCTTTTGTGGTCCTCACTGACCACAAGAACCTGGAGTACCTGAGATCTGCCAAGCGTCTGAATGCCCGCCAGGCGCGTTGGTCCCTGTTCTTTGCAAGGTTTAAGTTCAGCATCACATATAGGCCTGGCTCCAAGAACGGCCTGCCCGACGCCCTCTCCAGGCAATTTGCCCCGGAGGCTGCAGAAGACGTTGCTCACACCATCTTGCCCAGGTCGTGCGTCGTGGGGGCTGTTACATGGGACATAGAAGACAAGATCCGGAGGGCGCAGGAGTCGGAACCGGACCCTGGCGGCGGACCGGAGGGGAGGCTCTTCGTGCCATCTGCCGTCCGGGGGGACGTTATACACTGGCTCCATAACTCCAAGCTCACTTGCCATCCTGGAGCTTCGCGGATGATTGACCTTCTCCAGCGATCCTTTTGGTGGCCAGGCCTGTGGAAGGATGCCACCCGTTACGCCCGGGCCTGCCCCGTCTGTGCTGCCAATCAGTCAGGTAACGCTCCCCCCGCGGGTCTGCTCCAGCCCCTGCCCGTCCCTGGCAGGCCCTGGTCGCACATCGCTCTGGACTTCGTCACCGGGCTCCCTGTCTCCAACAACTTTGACAGTTCTGACCATTGTAGACCGTTTTTCCAAGGCCGCCCACTTCGTGCCCCTACGTGGACTTCCCTCAGCCTTGGAGACGGCGGACCTCCTCATCCAGCACGTGGTCAGACTGCATGGAATCCCGGTTGACGTGGTCTCCGACCGCGGCCCCCAGTTTTCTTCGGACGTCTGGAGGTCATTTTGCAACGCCCTGGGAGCCAAGGTAAGCCTCTCCTCCGGCCATCACCCCCAGTCTAACGGGCAGTGTGAGTGGACTAACCAGGAGCTGGAGGCTACGCTCCGCTGCGTTACGTCATCCAAACCCATGTCCTGGAGTTCTCACCTCGCCTGGGTGGAGTACGCCCACCACACCTCTCGCTCTACGGCCATCGGGATGTCGCCCTTTAAAGCATCCTTGGGCTATGATCCACCCCTGTTCCCCGCGCAGGAGGGCGAGTTGGCTGTTCCCTCTGTCCAGGCACATCTGAGGCGGTGCCGTTCCCTTTGGTCCACGGCGCGTATTGCGCTTTTACGCACGGCGGAGCGCAATAAGGCTACGGCGGACCAACATAGGAGACCTGCACCTGCCTACCAGGTGGGACAGCAGGTTTGGGTATCCACACAGGACGTAAACCTAAAGGGTGAGAGGAGAAAGCTGGCCCAATGGTTCATCGGCCCTTATCCCATAACCAGAATCATCAACCCGGTGGCTGTGCGTGTGGCTATTCCCTCCTCCCTCCGCATCCATCCCACCTTCCACGTCTCCAAAATTAAACCGGTGGTCTCTGACCCCCTCTGCCCTCCACCTGCGGCGCACCCCGCTCCCCGGATGATTGGCGGCCATCCGGCCTGGACTGTCGCTGACATCTTGGACGCCCGACGGCGGGGTTGCGGATTGCAGTACCTGGTGGATTGGGAGGGCTATGGACCCGAGTGGAGACAGTGGGTGCCTTCCTCGCTGGTGTTGGACCGGTCACTCATTTCTGAGTTTCATCGAGCGCACCCGGAAAAACCATCGCCAGGAGGCGCTGCTAGAGGGGGGAGTACTGTTATGACTCGCCGCTCATCAGCGGCGCCAGCCACGCGAACACCTGCTCCTCGTCAGCGGCGAGGTATTTAATCCACTCTGCCCTGGGCTTCGGCCTGAAGCCGTCTCTCTACTTCGGCCCCTTTGCTACTACGGATCTCAAACCGACTAGTAAAGATATCCTGGGTAAGCTCCCCTTACCTCTCTCCTCTAGCTTTCCCCTGTGCACAGGTTGACATCCCCGGCGGCGGACTTCATCACCTCGCCGTTGGCTCTACGCTGCTGCCACAGGTACCGCAGGTTGCTGTCTCCCGGGCTCCGCCCTTGTTGACGCCAGCCACCTGTCACAACCAAGTAAGCCAGCTACCATCATTATTCCCTGTATTGCTGTGGTGCCCGTTACCCTTCTCCCTCTGCTCTCTCCCACAGGGTTGTCCGGCTGTACGGCCTCCTGCCCCCGTGCCTGACGCAGACGCCACCACCAATACATTCTTATTCCACAGACACGCAGCCATACACTTCCCTGTTGCTAATAAAGCTGTTAAATCTATCCTGAGCCTGTGTGTGTGTCTCCTGGGCCGTGCATTATGTCAAGCACAGCTGCATCAGAACTTCCACACAGGCTCTGAGACAAACAGAGGACAAAGTAAGACAAATATGAATTTCCACAAATATAGAAGGCAAATATGGAATTATTCCCCCACTCCCCATCCCATGACATGGAAGGCATTAGAAAAGAAATGATTATGGCTTCTAAAACTGCATCTGGCAGCTACAGGTATATCTCAGAAAATTAGAATATCATGAAAATGCTCTATATTTTTTGCCACTCATTTCAGAAAGTGAGACCCATATATGTATTATATAGATTCATTACACAGAGAGTGATATATTTCAAGTGTTGATTTATTTTAATCTTAATGATTATGGCTTACAGCCCATGAAAACCCCAAATTCAGTTTCTCAAAAAAAAAAAAAAAATAGAATATTACACAAAATTAATTTAAAAGAATAGTGTTGGTTTTTTTTTAATACAAATATGGACCAACTGAAAAATATGGCCATGTACACACTCAATACTTGGTCGGGGCTCCTTTTGGATTAATTCCTGTATCAGTGTGGCGTGGCATGGGGGTGATCAGCCTGTGGCACTGCTGAGGTGTTATGAAGGTCTAGGTTGCATTGAAAGTGACCTTCAGCTCGTCTGCATTGTTGGGTCTGGTGTCTCTCATCGTCCTCTTGACAATACTCCATAGGTTCTCTATGGGGTTTAGGTCAGGAGAGTTTGCTGGCCAATCAAACACAGTGATGCCATGGTCATTAAACCAGGTTTTGATACTTTTGGCTGTGTGTGTGTGTGTGTGTGTGTGTGTGTGTGTGTGTGTGTGTGTGTGTGTGTGTGTGTGTGTGTGTGGTGGGGGGCAAGTCCTGCTGGGAAATGAAATCAGCTTCTTCATAAAACTTGTCAGCAGAGGGAAGCATGAAGTGCTCTAAAATTTCCTGGTAGATGACTGTGATGACTTTGGTCTTGATAAAACACAGCAAACCAACACCTGCAGATGACATGGTTCCTCAAATCATCACTGACTGTGGAAACTTCAGACTAAACCTCAAGCAACTTAGATTCTGTGCCTCTCCACTCTTTCTCCACACTCTGGGTCATGGATTTCCAAATGAAATGCAAAATTTATTTTTATCTGAACAGAGGTCATTTGCTGGTGTTGTCCTAATGAATAACTTGCAGTCTGATACACCATATCCTTCAGTGTTGCCCATTTCTCTTCTATGTCATTCTCTGAGTTGCTGCTGTCCCAGTCTTTCAAGTTTTCATCCATTTCCTGTGTAAGTTCTTCCTGCTTCCTTTGGCCTTTCAGTGCACTAGTGTTTAGCTTCTGTGGTGGCTTCGCACCCGTCCTGCAGTGCTGTTTTCATCTGCAAATCCTTAATCTAGATCTCAGCATAACATGATCAGTACCACAGTCTGCGCCTCTCATTGCTCTGGTGTCCAATACATCCCTTCTGTCTCTCTGCTTGACTATGATGTAGTCTAGTAAGTGCCAGTGCTTGGATCTTGGGTGCATCCATGTCTTCTTGTGTGCGTCCTTGTGCTTAAATAGAGTGTTGGTTATCACAAGGTTGCACTCTGAACATAGTGCAAGTAGAAGTTCTCCATTAGCATTGCACTTGCCTACTCCATGACTGCCTAGCACTCCTTTCCATTTCTCAGTGTCTAAACCAACTCTGACATTAAAATCTCCAATGAGTATCAGCCTGTCATCAGTAGGTACATGCCTGATAGTCTCACGTAAATCACTGTAGAACTCTTCCTTCACCTCCTCTGTGTTGGTCATTGTTAGGGCATATACACTGGTGAGTGTGGCATACATCTTCCGCTGTAGTGGGAGTCTCAGACATTATCCTGTCATTGATTGGCACCGGTTCCTCATCAAGCATTGCTGCTATCTCCTTTCTAACTGCAAAGCCCACTCCTGCTTCTGTCCTTTCTTCAGTTGATCTCCCACTCCAAAAGAAGATCTACCCATGGTCTTCCAAGCTGTCATATCCAGGCAATCTTGTTTCACTAAGTGCAGCTATGTCTACATTGTACCTGTTCATTTCCAGGGCCACAAGCGCGGCCTGTCTTTCTGGGCTCTGTGATGTTGTTCTGTCACTATCTACATCTACATGCATATTAAAATCCCTTACTATAATTATTACCTCCGCCAAGAGGAGGAGGTTATGTGATCATCAGCGTTGGTTTGTCTGTTTTTTGTCTGTCTGTTTGTTAGCAAGATAACTCAAAAAGTTATTGACGGATTTTCATGAAATTTTCACAGATTGTCACAAATATGGTATCCTACAGATGATTAGATTTTGGTGGTGATCCAGATCACTGTCTGGATCCAGGAATTGTTTAAAGGATTTTTTTTTATTTATTTATTTTTTTTCAGGTTCTATAATATAAGGTTTTTGCGCAGCCGTAGTAGCTGCGCAAAAACCAGCTCTGCCGGGGAAGCTTCCAGATCCTCTTTTGGCGCGGAGCGCAACCCCAATATAAAACCCATGGCAGCCTGTCTATCCAATTTGCATCCGTCAATGAAGCCCTGAGTGCTGCTTTCAGTGATCTATGAAAACGCTCGCATAACCCATTGGCCTGTGGGTTGTACGCGGTTGTGCGGTGAATTGTAACACCCAGCCAATTTTAGCAAACACGGGCGTATTGCCATTTCTGTACGCCAAAAAGAAAAAAAAATATACGGGAAAAAAAAAATATTGACAGTGTGGAGGAACACCTCGTGTGTGACCCCCACAGCGTATGGGCCTGGCAGAGTGCTCAGCGTGAGCAATTATCAGAACAGTGAGAGGTATGGACTGATCATTATGCAGATGCGCCTCCCTCCCTCTTTCGTCCTGCAGCTCCGGAACAGAGAGGAATCCCGGCGCCAATAATCCTGATATGACTCTAATGCAAATGTCCATGCTTTCCTGCTGTATACTGTGATGCTAATGTGCCATGCATGCATTGTCTGAGCTGGGTATATAAGTTGACTGCATATCTCTTGCTCTCTCTCTTTTTGATCCCTCGCATTGTTGTTGCTGACTTTGAGACACATAGCTCGCTCCAGCACGCTGCCACAGCGCTGAGCGAGCCTCATGGTGGATGAATAAAGCACCCTTTTAAACTTCAGTTTGCCGTGTAATGTAGGATTAATATTTATGATGTTAAACACTGTATGGGGGGAACTGTGGCGCTTGGCGGAGGTCTGCGCTCTCCGAGTGCTTTTCTAGTTCTATCTGATTTCAGCACTAAATCAGCTAAGAATCTGGCAAATTCGGATAAAAACTCTGAGTAGGCTGAGGGACAACAATAAACTATGGCAAGGAATATTTGGTTTAAACTAAGATTGCTAACATGTCCAATACTGAGGAGCAGACCCTCAAAGGATTTAAAACATGTTTTTTGCTTTACATTAACTAGTAATTTAGAATGGTAAATTTTTGCTACTCCTCCTCCACGACCAGAACTTCTGGGATTTTGATAGTTTAAATAACCAGAGGGAGTTGATTCATTTAAACCAACATAATCATCTTGCCTGAACCAAGTCTCTGTAAGAGTTATTAAATCAATCTGATGATCAATTAAAAGATCATGGACTAACAGAGACTTGGGAGTTAAAGACCTAATATTAAACAAACCACATTTAATTTTTAAATTATAAGGAGGAACAGAGGCCAAATCATTCAAATGAGAGGCTTCATATTTAATTTGATTAACAGAGGAAGAAACAGAGGCCAAATTATTTATATTGATTTTCTATCTTAGAAATAGATTTATATAAAAAAACAAAACAAAAAAAAAACTTTTCAAGTCATTTTTAAATGCTGTATTTTAACGTGTTTTCCTGGCTACTACGTGGGCAACTTCCTGCCTCAGCTCACACGAGGGCATCCTTTCCACGGAACTTTGTGTCACTTCTGGTCCCCAGATCTGGTCCACAGATGAATTGGCATCCATATTGCCGCTGCATCCAGATGGATCTCAACCAATCAATCCACACAGATTTAGACTCTCTATTTTCCTTTTTGATTTTCCTTTTTCTGGATGTGTTCAGGTCTTTCGGAAGGTAGCAGGAAGTGGCTGCTGTCCGAGCTTCTCCACATCACTGACATAGATGGAGAGGCTGAGCGTCTCTCTCTGCAGCCGCCATCAGATGTCACACAGTCACGCATGGTTGACAACATGATAAATCAGTTAAAATATATACTGGATATATATTATGTTCATAAACGTATGTGTTTCCATACAGAAATGTATCCATTTGCAATAATCTATAATTTGTAAAATAAAATAATTAAAATGAACTTCATTAATTACCTCCACTGAAAAGGGAATGTAATCGGGGTGGTTTGTCTGTCCGTCTTTCCGTCTTTTAGTAGGATTACGCAAAAACTACTGCATGGATTTGGATGAAATTTTTACCAGAGGTGGTCCTTGGGCTAGAGAGGAGCCCATAACATAAGATAAGATAAGATAAGATAAGATAAGCCTTTATTAGTCCCACAATGGGGAAATTCCAGGATTGCAACAGCACAGGGATAGCAACACTCAAAGCAACAATCAGAAGGCAAGAAAAAACAACATCTAGTAAACATATGTCCATATTACTATAAATGTATATATATAGACACACAGTGCAGAGCATTATGGTTGGTTGGTGAATGTGCAGCAGAAAGTCTAAGCTCTCTCTCCGCGGATGCGGCGGGCCAGCTGGAAGTCTTTGGGCATGATGGTGACCCCCTTAGCAAAGAAGAGACCACCAGGTGGGCCTTGCTGGTCTCCTGCAGAGCCATGACGGCGAAGCTCAGGAAACGCAGGACGGTCTTGAAGTCCTGAGCGATCTCATGCTGGTGATGATCTGGGAATGCATACCTCCACAAAGGCTCTTATCTTCTCACAGTGTGTTAGCAACAAAACTCCAAAACTACTGGACAGACTTTGATCCAGTTTTCACCAGAAGTGGCTCTAGGCCGACACACAACCCCATTACATTTTGAAGATTATCCATGAGGGAATGAAGGAGCCTTGGTGGAGGAATGTGCTCTCTGAGTACTTTTCTAGTTTCCATGTGTTTTGAGATATACAGTAACTGCAGGGAGCCGCAGCATGGGGGCTGAAATGCTGCATGTGGCCCCAGGGCCACGGGTTGCCGACCCCTGATCTAGCCGGAAACTCTCAACCTGGTGAAGCAGCTCCAGCTCCTTCCCCACCAGAGAGGTGATGTTCCACGTCCCAAAAGCCAGTTTCAACAGCTGGGGATCAGACCACCAAGGTCTCTGCCTTCGACCATCACCTGATCAGCATAGCTCCGGACCCCCATGGTCCCTCCTGCAGGTGGTGAGCCCACTGGAGGCCAGACCCATGTGACTCATTTGGGCTGAGCCTGGCCGGGTCCCATGGGCAGAAACCCGGCCACCAGGCGCTAGCCATGGCTCCCCTTCCCCAGGTCTGGCTCCAGAGTGGGGCCCCGGTAACTCCATAGCAGGCGGGGTCCACTGAATCCTTGATGTTTTGGTTATCATGTTTATTGGATCACTCTTAGTCTGGCCCTTCACCCAGGACCAGTTTGTCTTGGCAGCTTAGAAATGACAAAATACTTCATGATTCTGAATCCTAAAGAAATGATCCTGCATGGATCGGTCACTGATTGATGATTTTGGTTTCAGCCCCACGGACAGAGCTGATGAGGAAATGAACTGAAGAGCCCAGATTCCCTTATAATGGGACTTTTGGGTTGTTGGCTGGTTTTGATGAAGCAAGAACAACTTCATTATCACCTAAATAAACAGACAACAGAACTGGGAGGAAGCTGACAGCTCCATCAACACAGAAGGGCTTCACAACTAAGCCCTTATAGCATAACTTATCTACTGCAAAATGTTTCACTCGTATTCTGCCTGGATTTCTGTTTTACTTACACTGTTTGTTGTTCAATTTTTAAATGAGAACAAAAATCATGAACATTGGCAGTGTATGCATAAAGTAGAAACACGGTAGTGGAAAAAGTGGATAAAATAGACAATGTAAAATCACACATTACGTTCTATACAACCTCACCTGTATAATGTTCAGGAAACTCAGCTGGATCAGAGATTTGTCCAGGTAGTCACCAACAAACAGGCCTTCATCTTTCATTTGGCCCAGCAGCTGGATCCAGGACTCCATTCCTTCTTTGTGCAGTATCCCCCACCAGCTTTGGATTTGTTGATTTAAAGTGCAGGTACCGGAGATGTACAGTGGTGTGAAAAAGTGTTAGCCCCATTCCTGATTTCTCTTTTTTTTTTTTTTTTGTATGTTTGTCATACTTAACCCCTTGCACTCTGGTCAATTTCCCTAAAAACACCAAAAAATAACGTACCCAAAGTAAATCAAAAGCTATTCTTCAACCCTTTGCAGCATCTTTATGGGGTTGGTCTCATTTAAAAGAAAACACTATGAATTTTTGGGCAAAACAGTCAGAATCTCTCCAAGTGCTCCGGCCACTGAGTAACAGTCATCTAAACATGCTGAACTTGAAGAAAATAAATTTCGCCTGGGTGTTTTTTTTGGATACAAATGCTTGCAAATAACACACAATTTCAGATCCGGGTTGGAAAATGCAACAGAAATGTTGAACCAAGTGTTATCCAGCTGAGGTCAAAATTTTGTAACAATACCACAAAAAATGAATATATTACACAGCTTTCTTCACAGGTTGTTCCCAGGCATTTTTGAACTGTGCCAAAATGTGCCAAATGGCACAGTTTGGAAAAACATCTGTAACTTTTGAATGATTCAATATAGAAGCTTGATGTTGGGCTCTAATGAAAGGTGACACTCAGGGCTGTGTGTGTGTGTGTGTGTGTGTGGGGGGGGTGTTCATGAATGAATGAATGAACAAACAAGCCCCCACACACAAAGAAGCATGCCACGTAAAAAATGTGTGGCTTTTTTTTTTACAAGAAAAAATAACCTAGAGTGCACTAAAAATTATACTAAAATATCTGTAATGTAGAAGATAACACCCCACCCCACCCCGCTACAGAGGAAGGACATCGCCCGGTGCGCCGCGGTCTACTACGCACAGTTGTAATCTACCAATCGGTCAAAAGTCATTTTTGATTACAATTTTCAGGGATAAAGAATAATTTAGCTTATAACACTTACCTGTCCACAACAGCAGTGTTGCTGGCGAACTTTTCTTCTCTTCCTCATTGTCAGATGAACATGACGCTGGTCCGCTTGTTATGGACTTGTGGTTCTGGTCACGCGACCCGGTCAAACCATAATTCCATTATTGCGGTTTAGCACTTCCATGATTGCGGTTTTGGCGAACGATTTTTCAAAACAAATAAGAACAGTAGCCAGAAAAAAAGACTGGCGAAAGCTTGTGTGTCACCCAGCGGCTAAAACAAAACAGATTTTGCAAGGAAGGCACGCTTTGGAACTACTGTGCTTCAATTGGCTCACTGTATTCGCAGCCATTGGTAGGCGGGTCCTTCTTGCTAGGTTTTCAGTCATTGGTTCTTCAAGGTTTCAGAAACCCAATTCAAGGCTCTTATTAGTCGAATGAGAGGTCAATCACATCTAAACCAATCAAAGCACTCCTTTGGCTTTCTGTTTGCGGCTGTGTCTGTAGTGGAAGAACGGAAATGCAGCTTTTTTTTTTTTTTCAGTGCCTCCTAGGATGCCCTCATGCACCCTAGGACGCAGAGACGTGTCCGCCCGTGGTACACCGAAGTGCAACAGGTTAAATGTTTCAGATCAAACAAATTTAAATATGAGACAAAGATAACACAAGTAAACACAAAATGCAGTTTTTAAATGAAGGTGTTTATTATTAGTGGTAAAAAAAAAATCCAAACCTACATGGCCCTGTGTGAAAAAGTGATTGCCCCCTAAACCTAATAACTGGTTGAGCCACCATTAGCAGCAACAACTGCAATCAAACGTTTGTGATAACTGTCAATGAGTCTTTTACAGCGCTGTGGAGGAATTTTGGCCCACTCATCTTTGTAGAATTGTTGTAATTCAGCCGCATTGGAAGGTTTTCCAGCATGAACCGCCTTTTTAAGGTCATGCCACAGCATCTCAATCGGATTCAGGTCAGGACTTTGACTAGACCACTCCAAAGTCTTCATTTTTTTTTTTCTTAAGCCATTCAGAGGTGGACTTGCCCCAGATCATCACACTACCCCCTCTCCCATTAAAGAATAAATTAACTGTGTGTGGTGATCCGCTCTGTGTGCCTTTTGCCCTAATTGTCTCCACAGCTGCGTGCACACCTGCTCCTCCAATTAGGCAGCCTTCTTTAGGATTGCTGGATCTCATTCTGCCCGGAAATGGCAACGCTCCTCTTGGATGAATGAACTCTGTGCTAGGGTCTTCCTCTCCTTTTGTAAGGGAGTCTTGCCTCCCTCATCGCTCCTGTAACGTTTGATCGTCTGGGAGTTTCGTCTCCCCAATGCAATGTAACCTTCTTCAAGAATTTAATCCTCTCCGCTCCTTCCTTCTATCTTCCCTGTGCACAGGTGGATTCCCCTGGGCGGACTTCCTCCTCCTGGCGGCGGACCAGACCTTCATCTACATTATAAGGAAACGCAGGCTTCTTTGAATGAACTTTTTCTGACATGATTTCTGGCCCAGGAAACACGCACACAGGCTCGGGTAAGATTTAAGAGTTTATTAACAGCAGGTGTGTGGATGAGTGAGTGGGAAATGTGAATGTATTCTTGGGGACAGGAGAGCACCGAGGGCACAACAGACACCGTACAGCCAGGCAACCCTGAGGACAGAACAGAGAGCAGGGGATGAGCAATTGTCACAGCAAGGCGGTGAAAGTTATAATGTGGCTTACTTGCAGGTATACTGGTGGCTGGCGTTGACAAGAGGAGCTCCTGCCTGGGAGACAGCACCCAGCTGCGCGTGATGCAGGAGAGATGAGAGGAAAGGCGATGAAGGGAAATTCCGCCGCCAGGAGGGTCCACCTGTGCACAGGGGAATAACTGAAGACAACAGGTAAGAATACCTTACGTGAGGGCGATGAGTAATGGCGTTGGCCGAGAGGAGTAGGCGAACACAGAGCTTGAGCGTGGAGGAGAGCTGACGGTTCCAGACAGAGGCTGCGGGCAGAGCAGGTCAAATAGTGGCAGCCTGATGAAGCCCAGGTGTGCGCACGGCTGGAGCAGATGACAACCGGGAGCGAGTTGTGACAGTACTCCCCCCCGAGCAGCGCCTCCTGGTGCTGGCTTGTTGGGATGCGCCCGATGAAACACCTCAATAAGCTGCTTGTCCAGCACGAAGGATGGGTGCACCCAGCGTCTGTGCTCAGGACCATAACCCTCCCAGTCCACCAAATACTGTAACCCCCGGCCCCGGCGTTGGGAGTCCAAGATGGCAGTGACGCTCCAAGCCGGGTGTCCATCGATCATCCTGGGGGGGGGGGGACTCTGGGGGCGGGGCGACAGAGAGGATTGGAAACCACAGGTTTAACCTGAGACACATGAAATGTGGGATGAACACGGAGGGGAGGGGGGATCTCCAAATGCACAGCCACCGGGTTAACCACCTTCGTGACAGGGTAATGTCCCACAAAGCGCTGAGCCAATTTCTTCTTCTCCCCCTTCAAATTAATATTCTGAGCAGACAACCAAACTTGTTGACCCACCTGGTAGCGTGGTGCAGGCCTCCTGTGGCGATTTGCAGATTTGGCGTTGCGTGATGCGGCACGAACAAGGGCCTGACGCGCCTTGGCCAACAGCCGACGACACGTCTCATGTGGGCCTGAACGGATGGAACTGCCACCTCACCTTCTTCCTCAGGGAACAGCGGGGGGTCGTAGCCTAAAGACGCCCGAAAGGGGGACATCCCAATGGCCGAAGACAAAGTGGAGTTAGAGGCATACTCCACCCAGGGAAGATGAATGCTCCAAGAAGAGGGGTTAGAGGAGGTGATGCAGCACAGGGCAGCCTCTAGCTCCTGGTTGGTGCGTTTGCACTGTCCATTAGATTGGGGATGGTGTCCAGAAGTCAGACTAACAGTGGCCTCCAGGGCGGTGCAGAAGCTCCTCCAGACTTTGGACACAAATTGTGGCCCCCTATCAGAGACAATGTCAGTGGGGATGCCATGCAGCCTGACCACATGCTGCACCAACAGATCGGCCGTCTCGTGCACCGAAGGCAGCCCAGGGAGAGGCACGAAGTGGGCCGCCTTGAAGAACCGGTCTACAATAGTCAAGATGGTGTTGAAAGAGTTGGAGACCAGCAGACCGGTGACAAAGTCCAAAGCGATGTGTGACCAGGGCCTCCCGGGAACCGGCAAGGGATGGAGAAGACCCGCAGGAGGAGTGTTGGATGACTTATTCATGGCACACTGTGGGCATGCACGCACATAGTTGGAGACATCCTCCCGGAGTCCGGGCCACCAAAAGGACCGCTGGAGAAGATCAACCGACTGGGAGACACCAGGGTGGGAGGTGAGCCTAAAAGTGTGAGCCCAGTGAATGACGTCGCCACGGACTGATGAGGGCACAAACAATCTTCCTGCTGGGCCGCCGCCAGGATCAAGCTCGGACTCCAAAGCCTTAAGGACTTTATCTCTGATGGCCCAAGAAATAGCCCCCACGACGCACGATGCAGGAACTACAGTATGGACCTCATCCTCTGGGGCTTCAGGGGCGTACAGCCTGGACAGCGCATCAGACTTCTTATTTTTGGAAGCTGGGCGGTAAGTGATGGTGAATTTGAACCTGGAGAAGAACAGCGACCAACGCGCCTGGCGGGCCTTCAGGTGCTTGGCCGTCCTGATGTATTCCAAGTTCTTATGGTCAGTCCAAACCACAAAAGGTTGAGTCGCCCCTTCCAACCAGTGACACCACTCCTGCAGTGCAAGCTTCATGGCCAGGAGCTCTCTGTTGCCAATGTCATAATTGCGCTCGGCCGAGGAGAGACGCTTGGAGAAGAAAGCGTAGGCGCGCAGCGCGCCGTCAGTCGGGGAGCGCTGAGACAAGACCGCCCCGACCCCAGTGTCAGACGTGTCCACCTCGACAAAACACTGGCGCTCAGGATCCACAAGAGACAGGACCCGGGAGGATGCAAATTCCTTCTTGAGGGTTTCAAAGGCTGTCTCCGCTTCCGGCGTCCACTGAAAACGCACCTTCGGTGAGGTGAGGCGGGTCAAAGGGGGGGTAATGGCACTGTAACCACGAACAAAGCGGCGGTAAAAATTAGCGAACCCCAAAAATTGCTCCACCTGCTTCTTAGAGGAGGGAGTAGGCCACTCGACCACAGCTTTAACCTTGGCGGGGTCGGGGAGGAGCTGATTGTGCGAGACAATAAACCCCAGGAAAGAGGTGGTTTAAGTAAAAAACTCACACTTCTCGGCTTTGACATAAAGCTTGTTCTCCAACAGGCGTTGCAGGACCCGCCTCACATGGACCAGATGCTCCTCCCGAGACTGGGAGAAGATCAATATGTCGTCCAGGTAGACGAAAATGAAGACCCCCAGGAAGTCATGAAGCACGTCATTTATCAGGCGTTGGAAGACAGCAGGAGCGTTGGTGAGCCCAAACGGCATAACAAGGTATTCAAAGTGGCCGCTGAGCATTCGGAAGGCTGTCTTCCACTCGTCACCCTCCCGGATCTGGACAAGATGATACGCACTGCGGAGGTCTAATTTGGAGAACCAGGACGCCCCCTGGAGGGAATTGAAGGCTGAGTCCATAATCGGCAGAGTATAGCGATCCTTAACTGGGATGTCATTAAGGGCCCTGCAATTGATACAAGGCCTGAAGGAACCATCCTTCTTCGCCACAAAAAAGAACCCAGCCCCCAGGGGGGATGAAGAGGGGCGGATAATTCCGGCACTGAGGGATTCCTGGATATAGGTGTCCATGGCCTCACGTTCTGGGGCAGAAAGGCTATACAAGCGACCAGAAGGGAAGGGCGCCCCCTGCAGGAGGTCGATGGCACAGTTGTATGGGCGATGGGGTGGGAGGGATAATGCCTTCGACTTGCTGAAAACCCAGCCCAGGTCGTGAAACTCTGATGGCACAGCGGAAAGGTCCGGCGGGGTGGAGTCCAGGGCAGGTGGGGGCATAGATGGGGCACAGGCCGCAGACTGGAGACAGTTTCCCAAACAGAAGGTGCTCCACGATAGGATGCAACCGGTCTGCCAATCAAACACCGGGTTGTGGAGGCGTAGCCAAGAATAACCAAGGATGATGGGTGCTGCCGAGGTGGGAAGGACATAGAAACTGAGGTCCTCACGATGGTTGCCAGAGATAATGATGGAGATGGGTTTGGTGATGAGAGTGACCTTTTCCAGGGGAGAACTGGTCAGGGCGACGAGATGGAGGGGAGTGGGAAAGGCTTGGCAATGGATGCCCAGGCGGGTTGCCAGGGTCTTAGAAATAAAACACTGTTCTGCCCCCGAGTCCACCAGTGCATGAGATGTATGACCTATGGAGTTGTGGCAGAGTCTGATTTGAACCTGACATTTGGATAGGGGATTAGACTGGGAAGCGTCCGCGAGGCCCCCTACATTGACTGGCGGACCTCCCCTTTTGGCTTCACTGGGCAGACCTCCACGGGATGTTGGTCATCTCCCGGCGGCGCTGCTTCTCCACTGAGGAAAGTCTGGCCCACCCGATGATCATAGCATCGGGGTCGTCGTCGGCCTCCAGAGGAGGTAATGCCAGGGGGCGATACTGAGGAGCGCGGGAAAGGGCTCCGTGTGAGTGGAGGTTTCTTCCTGTTAAAAGGGAGTTTTTCCTCTCCACCGTCGCCAAGTGCTTGCTCACAGGGGATCGTCTGATTGCTGGGGTCTTTCTGCAACTGTGGGGGTTCCCCCCTACAGTTGATAGTGCTATGAGATGACTGTTGTTGTGAAATGGCGCTATATAAATAAAGTTGAATAGAAATTGAATTGAATTGAGCGGCTGAATGGCTTCTGCTCGGCGGCCCGCTCCCTCAGCCTGTTATCCAAACTGATTGCTAAAGAAATTAACTCTGGCAGCCGATCCGGCTGGTCCCGGCTGGCCAGCTCATCCCGCAAATCAGAATTTAGACTACGGACAAATAGGCTGCAAAGGGCAGCATCACACCAACCCACCTCTTCCGCCGCGACCCGGAAGTCAACAGCGTAGTTGGCCGCTAAGCGGATACCCTGGCGAAGGCTAAGAAGCCGCTCGGCCAACACGCTATCACGATCCGAATGATCAAAGACCTCCAGAAAGTCTTGCACGAACTGAGCATAGGTCAGGGTTGCGTAGCTGGCCTTCACCATAACGGCGTAAGCCCAGGCTAACTCATCCTTCCAGAAGATTGGAAACATACCCAATTTGGCTTTGGTCTGACAGGAAATTCCTGGGAACGTGCTGAAACACCATCTCACACTGTAGGATAAACCCACGCGCTCTGCCGAGTTTTCCGCTAAAGCGCGCGGGAGTGGGAATTGGGGTGAGACGAGTCGGAGCACCTGGGGCAGAGGGGCTGGGCTGAGGAGCGGGAGGAGCTGACCCACCGAGCTGAGACGGAGGAAGCGCCTGCAGAGGATCAGGACGATCCAACCGGCTAATAATGGAGGTAAGCTGGTTGAGAATTACCTGCTGTTGATGAGCAATTAAGTCCACCCGAGCATCAAGATTGGAGAGTCGGTGTGCGTACCCGCTGTTCGCTGGGCCACTGTGCTGGAGCCGTACTGACATGATTTCTGGCCCAGGAAACACGCACACAGGCTCGGGTAAGATTTAAGAGTTTATTAACAGCAGGTGTGTGGATGAGTGAGTGGGAAATGTGAATGTAGTCTTGGGGACAGGAGAGCACCGAGGGCAGAACAGACACCGTACAGCCAGGCAACCCTGAGGACAGAACAGAGAGCAGGGGATGAGCAATTGTCACAGCAAGGCGGTGAAAGTTATAATGAATCAGAATCAGAATCAGAAAGAACTTTATTTGGGTTAGCAGAGCCGTTCCTTCTGCTTATCTTCATCGAGGAGGAATGTAAACAGACAGGGCGCCGAATTCAAGGTCTAATAGGCACAGATCACTCAGAGCAAAGAATTTTCATCTCTTGCGATTCTGTGCTTCATAATTTCCATGTACAGGCTTAAACTTTAAAGTCATTCTTTGGAAAGCACTCAGCGGCTCCAGATGTTGTCCACCTACCGAAACACAGGTAAACATGTCCAAGAGAGTCCATTCTCTCTTTAATGAA
Source organism: Pholidichthys leucotaenia (assembly GCA_020510985.1). Lineage (NCBI taxonomy): Eukaryota > Metazoa > Chordata > Actinopteri > Cichliformes > Pholidichthyidae > Pholidichthys > Pholidichthys leucotaenia. The sequence continues at coordinate 14,156,705 of CM035849.1, forward strand.
TGCCAGATGGTAAATCCATGTTATCCCATATGCCGCTATCCGTGCTCCCCCCAACTGGAAATTGTTGGGGGAGCTACGCCGGGGTTGGCATTTTGATTAGCTCACCCGAATATAATTTTGACACCCCAGGAACTCCAGGGCCAAACAGAAAAATCCTGTGATCATGCCAAACCAGTCGAATCACACAGGTTCCAATTCTTGGGCTCCCCCTGGCCCGGTTCTTGTTGAAAAGTGGTGACAATAGCACATTTAAGCCGCTTTCCAAATCTATAATTTCCATTTAGATTAAGATTCAGCAGAAGAAGAGCGACTAAAACACAACATTGCAAGCTGGAATCAGAAGGGAGAGGATTAGGAGGGAGAGGAGGAAGAAATGCGTCTGCTCTCTCTGAAGGGCAGGAAGAGAAAAAAATGTGGCTTACTTGCAGGTATACTGGTGGCCGGCGTTGACAAGAGGAGCTCCTGCCTGGGAGACAGCGCCCAGCTGTGCTCGATGCAGGAGAGATGAGAGGAAAGGCGATGAAGGGAAATTCCGCCGCCAGGAGGGTCCACCTGTGCACAGGGGAATAACTGAAGACAACAGGTAAGAATACCTTACGTGAGGGCGATGAGTAGCGGCGCTGGCCGAGAGGAGTAGGCAAACGCAGAGCTTGAGCGTGGAGGAGAGCTGACAGCTCCAGACCAAGGCTGCGGGCAGAGCAGGTTAAATAGTGGCAGCCTGATGAAGCCCAGGTGTGTGCACGGCTGGAGCGGATGACAGGCGGGAGCGAGTTGTGACATTTTCCTTCTGAAGCACCTGCGTCTTTTATCACTGCACGAGCGCATGACTGGCTGAGGCAGTGGCATACAGTGTTGTTTGGATGTTCTTCGGCACCTCAACTGTTCACCTACACCTTAAGACTAATTAATCACTTTAGATTAGATTAGATTAGATTCAACTTTATTGTCATTACACATGTATGTATACAAGGTAACGAAACACAGTTTAGCATCCAATCAGAAGTGCAAAGGACAGCAGTGCAGTATATACGGTAATTAACAGTATGTGCAATTTAAGCAAATATATGCAAATATATGCAGCAGTGCAGAAAGTTAAGAGTACTGTTATGTGCAAATAATGTGCAATAAGTTAGATGTAGTTATGTAGTTATGCAGTTATGTACAGGTGAGGATGGTAAGAGATGATGGTAAGAGAGTCAGCGGGGAACTAAGTTCAATAACGTGACAGCTTGACTTGTTTATTTAATCAGTTTTCAGAGAGTTCATACTCCTGTCTCTCCTCTCTTCCAGGGTTGCCAGATTTGTCCTCGCTCTGCTCACGTCCTCCACTCATCCACATTTACACTCACACCCACACTCATTCAATAAAGATTATTGTGTTTATTCTGAGCCTGTGTCTGCACTTGTGTCATGAATCCGGGTTTAGAGGTGAAACCCGGCTCTGGCTTATTGTTATGATTTGTCTTAGTTTCCTCCTGACAGCTCTGGCACGCCCCCTCCTCCTGTCAAGCTCCGTTAGCCGCACTGTCATGGGTGGTCACACACATACGCACATCCACACGCACACACACATGCACACACTCCATTCACTCTCATTCACATGCGCTGTCACACACCGGATGCCAATCAATTCTGCCCACGCATTCTCACATCGGTAATCTCTTTCCTCATTAGCTTCTGGAGTATTTGTTGGCCACGCCAGAGGAAGGAGTTTGTCGGGGCATTCACCCTCGTTCATGGCAGCCTGCTCTCCATGAATGGTGTTCCACTCCCTTCACGCATTCAGCCGGGCATCTTCAGATCTCTCCCTGGATGTTTGCGGCTGCCCCAGCCTCCTATCTTATAAGATAAGATAAGATAAGATAAGACTTTATTAGTCCCACAATGGGGAAATTCCAGGATTGCAACAGCACAGGGATAGCAACACTCAGAGCAACAATCAGAAGACAAGAAAAAAACAAGAGCATCGAGCATACATATGTACATATAAATATATAAACACACACAATGCGGAGCATTGTAGCTAGGTGGAATGAAAAGCATTCCATATCCGCCAGACTGCATGGTTTGCCCCAGATCAGCTCCAGACCTGTAAGTGTCTTTAGCCTTTTCTCCTGTAGATTACAGCCCTGCTGCACTAGGGTATTTACCTTTCCTTTTCGTGCTTTACGCAGCCCTGTTTCACAAGGCTCCATTTTAGACCAGGCTGTAGAGCATTCAGCTGGTGCCCTGTTAGTCTGGTGGCCAAACTTTATCATTGCACCTTTCTGTAAAACTGTGTGGTTTAACTGGACTAAGCTTGGTGATTACTTGGACTTGTTATTTTCTTTGTGTTTGTTAATAAAAGTGCACCATCACCTGTCACTCTGGGGTTTTCATTCTCTCTTCCGTGTGCCAAGCTCTGATGCATGGAGTGTTGTGACTGAATGCCAGACCAGCATAAAAGCCCAGCGGGGAGGTGGTGCATGAGCAAATTTTTGCTTTTTCTCCTTAGTTCTTTTTCCCCTAGTCGTCCCCATGGATTTCTCTGTTTTTGGACTGAGCCCCGAGGAGTGTGGAGTGGCTGATCGAGCTGTGGTGTTTGTTTCCCAGGCTTGAGCCACCATCTCCCTGGAGGAGAATTTCTTGCTGTTGGACATCGCTGTTAGGGTGCTCCAGACGTACCCCGGTCTTTGGAAATATCCAGGGATGACGTTTCTCACCGCGGTCCATGAGTCACGCCGACAGCTGGAAAAGGTGACAGGAGGAGCCATCGGAGCTCAACCGCAGCTTCCCATGACGCGCTCCCGGAGGACACCGAGGCAGCAGCGGACATTATCACCAGTCAGGAGTTCAGGCAAGTTCATCTCCATTCTCTTGCTATGTCTCCTGAGGTGATTAATCAAATTTCTGTGGAGGAGCTTCAGAAATTGTTACCCACTGAAGCTCCACAAACAGCTGCTGTCATGGCTACTTATTCCCTGTCTTCTGTCTCCCTTAACTCCCCGCCGGCCCCGGCAGAGGATCTTTGGACGCAGGAGGAGTGGGAGGAGTCAACCACACAGCATGAGGGTAATCCTAGGCCTAAGCGACGGAAGAGGCCTGTTACCTCAGCGGCGGTTCCTAATCGGACGTCAAGCCCAACCGCTGCTGCGGTGAAGCCCCCTCAGTGCCAGCTGTCATATCAGCAGATGCCCCTTCGGCTTCATCCACAGTTTCTGTCATTGGGTCATCTACCCCAGCTGCCAGAGAGATTGTGTGTGCCACTCCAGATCCGTCCACCTCCGTGCCGTTCGGGCCGGCTCCTCCATCAATCACCGAGGAGCCTAGAAGACCTATGGGCATGGAGATGGAGGACAACACATCACCGGCAGCCGCCAGCATTCAGACCTGGGAGTGGGAGGCAAGTGGGTTTTCATGCAACCTTCGCCATTATGGATAAGCCTTGTCTGTTCCCCGGGAGAGAGCCTCAGGCTAGGAAGTCACCTGAGTGCCCTATCCCTGCTTCTCCTATGATGAACTCACCTATTTCCTCTGTGTCTCCATCCCCTGCCTGGGAGTGTCCACCAGCCATGGAGCTCAACAATCGGGGGAGGAGGGAATGCATGGTGCTGGAGGACTGCACCCCGCAGAGCTGCTACGACCAGAGGAGGAGCGCTGTGACCATCCGGAAGTGGGTGTCAATGAAGGAGCATTCTCTTGCTTCAGTCTCTGCAGACACAGTGCCACCCAGGTCTCCACCTCCAGACTTCATACCGGAAGAATTATCAGCATTAGGGGCTTCACTGGAGGAGACCACATTTGCCGGGACCATCATGCCTGCTGTGGGGGCCCCCACAGAACAGCCATCCCCCAGACCGGACCTCCAGCCGATTGGATCCCAAACATCATTGTCGGAGTCCTGGACAGTGGTAGAACTCGAGCACAGGCAAACAATCTCTCCTGTAGTTCACCTGTCATGTGTTGAGAGCTCTTGCCTGGCTCTTGGGGAGGAGAGCAAAGAAGTCACAAAAGACCCAACAGCAACATCCAAAGATCTGCAGGCCTCACTTGCTTCAGTTGAGGCCACTGTTCATGACTCCACCATAAGAAAGAAACTGGGCAAAATGGCCTGCATGGCCGAGTTCCAAGATGAAAACCACTCCTGAGCAAAAAGAACACAAAGGCTTATTTCAGTTTTGCCAGGAAACATCTTGGTGACCCTCAAGACTTTGGGAAAATATTCTGTGGACTTATGAGACAAAAGTTGAACTTTTTGGAAGGTGTGTGTCCCATTACATCCGGTGTAAAAGTAACACAGCATTTCAGAAAAGGAACATCATACCAGCAGTACAATATGGTGGTTTTAGTGTGAGGGTCTGGGGCTATTTTGCTGCTTCAGGACCTGGAAGATTTGCTTTGGTAAATGGAACCATGAATTCTGCTTTCTACCAAAAAAATCCTGAAGGAGAATGTCAGGCCATCTGTTCGTGACCTTAAGCTAAAGTGCACTTGGGTTCTGCAGCAGGACAATGACCCAAAACACAACAGCAAGTCCACCTCTGAATGACTTAATAAAAACAAAAGGGAGACTTGAGTGGCCTCATCAAAGTCCTGACCTGAATCCGATTGAGATACTGTGGAATGACCTTAAAAAGGCGGTTCATGCTCAAAAACTCTCCAATGTGGCTGAATTACAACAATTCTGGAAAAATGAGTGGGCCAAAATTCCTCCACAGCGCTGTAAAAGACTCATTGCCAGTTATCACAAATGCTTGATTGCAGTTATTGCTGCTAAGGGTGGCCCAACCAGTTATTAGGTTTAGAGGGCAATCATTTTTTCACACAGGGCCATGTAGGTTTGGATTTTTTTTTACCGTTAATAATAAACACCTTCATTTAAAAACTGCATTTTGTCTTTACATATGTTATTTTTTGTCTAATATTTAAATTTGTTTGATGATCTGAAACATTGAAGTGTGACAAACCTACAAAAAATTGAGAACTCAGGAAGGGGGCAAATACTTTTTCAAACCACTGCACCTGGGAGAAAACTCTACCAAACATCTTAGCATCAACCAGGACAAAACAGTCCAGCAGTTCTTTAGCTAAAGGTGAGTCCAAGATTTCATTAAAAGCAGTCTCCTGGTCAGATAAAATGTTGGATCTAATAGAATCAACTCATCTGAAGTGGTCTGCAACACTCTCATAGAGAGAGTTGGATGGCAGGTTTGTGTTTTTATTAAACTCTGGGTTGACTAAGTGATCAATGGTTGCACAAATGACTTTAGGGTTATTGTTACGAGTTGAGATTTTGTTGGAAAAATACTCTGTTCTTGATTTTTTTATTGTATTATTGTATATATTTTTTATTGTATATTTTTAATTTATTCTTTATAGTGATAGTTGAAAGTGAATTTGTTTTTCCTCCATTTCCTCTCAGCCATCCTGCACTCTCTTTTCAGTTGTTTGATTTGGTTGTTTCTCCATGGAGGCCTAGCTTTACTCCTAACTGTCCTTGTGATTATTGGGGCAACTCTGTCAACTGTAGATCTTAGTTTTCTGTTAAAATTGTCAACAATAAACTCACAGGGTGCAGATAAAATAACTGGGGGAGTGTTTCGTCAGAGTTTGATAAAATAAGCAGCCACTTCAGGTGTCAGATGGCACTTCCTTACAGTTCGCGCCGAGATCTCCTGTTGCATAAAACCAGTGATGTTAAAAAACACAGTAATTGTCAGATACAGCCAAGTCAACAACAAAGGACACACTAGTGGGCAGGCCATAGCTAATGACAAGATTCAGAGTGCGTCCCCTGTTGTGAGTCAGCTGCATGACATGTTGAGTAAAATTCATGGACGTGAGCAGGTCATTAACATCTTCTGATATATGGTCACCCCGCTTATCAGTGTGCAGATTAAAATCACCGGAAATGAGAATAAAGTTGCATGAGGAGTGGATTATTGATACAAACTCAGAGAACTCATTAATAAAAACAGGGCAGTATTTGGGTGGTCTGTAAACTGTGATGCATAAAATTGCAGGGTTGCTAAAGACAAAAGCGCGGTGCTCAAATGCAGTATATTGATCGGGTAGGAGCTGCTTTACCACAAGTGAGGAAGAAAACATAGAGGCAGTACCCCCACCCTTCCTGCCCTTTCTTATGGAACAAAATTGAACTAAAATTTGGTGAGGAGGCCTCAGTGAGAAACATAGGTGCATCTGTGCCAAGCCACGTCTCTGTTAAAAATAGACAGTCAATCTTATCTAAAATCAGGTCATTGATGATAAAAGTCTTGTTGGCAAGTGAACATATATTAAAAAGTGCCATATTAAGAGTAGATGGTGAGTTTTTAGTGGGTAGGTAATTGGTTTTCTGTGGATTATTATTAAATGACTGGTCTACAGAATGTAGGAAGCATGGGTGTGAATTTTTGAGGTCTGTATGTTTTATAGATGGAGGTCTGTCTGTGATGATTGTCCTTATGGGGAAGGTGGATAGTCAATTAGTTACCGGACCGGATGGCGGAGGGTGACAATAGAGGGGGCTGGTGCTGGATATAGCGGTCTTCTTGGAGGTCAGAGGTGTGAGTAAATTGGGGCGGGGGGGTCACGGGATGTAAACAGCCAATCACGTGTTGTTGTTTGGATGACATGCATCAGGTTTGCCACTAAGAGCTGGCTACCCAGTACATTTAGTTGAATGCTGTCTGATTTGTAGATGGTGTGACGCCCCAAAACAAGTTAAAATTGTCAATAAAACCAATGTTGTTGCTACTGCAGGCAGACTTGAGCCAGGTCGACAGGGCAAGAACACGACTGAAGCAATTTCCAAGGTGCAGAATGGGAATGGAGCCAGAAATAAAAACACACTTTCCACTGTTAGATAAAATGTTCAAAGGTTTGCAGATTTTGTTTTTGATGATCTCCGATTGTCTGCGAGTGGTGTTGTTAGTCCCTATGTAGATAATAATCTGTGTGATGGAGGAGGGCTGTGACTACAGCAAACCTGGGAACTTTTCCCACAGGTTGGGGATGGCGGCTCCAGGGTAACAGTGAGTGGTAGCATTAAAGTACCTGATGTGTCTTATGAAGGAGTCACCGACGATCATTGTGGTTGGTGGAAAGAGCTTGCGAGAAGTTGATGGCTGTGGGGTCTCTTGGTGAAAGTCAGTGCAGTAAAGTGGAAGCTGGATGAGGGTCCTGTCCTTGGGAGAGGCCGGGCCCCTTACCTCACCAGTCGATGAGCAGGGCAGCGAAGTGGTGCCAGAGCTGAAAAAGAGATTTACCAACTGCTCTGTGTGGTGTGGCCTCAAGGAGTGCCAGTGAACAGCCTCCCTCAGGATTCTATGTCAGGCACAGGGTGCTCAAGAACAGGGCTGGAGCCACCTAGGCTCAGCTGGGGCTGCGCCAGCCACCTCAATACAGTCAGCCTTCAGTGGAGGAAAAGCTGCCGGGTCATCCAGCGAAGGAATGGGTGAAATCCCGGCAGGGCTACATACTGAGCGGAGGTGAATGAGCTGGAACAGGTGAAGCAGGAACATTGGCTGGAGGTGAATTCTCACCCATTGCCAGGACTTCATAGTGGTTGGAGACAGTTAAAAGAGAGCTGGTGGTAGACCTGTCTGAGACCCATTTTTTTTTGCCCCCAACCACCAATTCAGACCAGGCCATCGGATTCAGTGTTGAGCTACTGGAGGACCGTGGGCAGGCAGAGGGATCTCAGGCCACTGTGTGTCTTGGAGGGCTGACTCACTCAAGGCCAGTTTTTTTGACTCTTGAGTCACTAGAAGACTCATAGTCTGTGGGAGACATGACGTGAAGCTGGAGAGGAACATATTTTTCTGCTGTAGTTCAATGGAGAGCTGTTGGATAGCCTCCTCAAGGTCAGTAGTTTTCTTGTAAGCTTTCTGCAGGAGAATTTTGTCTTTGCCAGGCACAGTCCTGCCCATTTTAGACTTTAAAGTTAATATAAAAAAAAGCTAAAAATTTAAACCGAAGCCTGTAAAAAAATAAATAAAAAGAGAAAAAATAACATGTATGTGTGGTGGCGACTGAGTTTTCAAACGGCAGCCAGAGTGATCAATCACAGAGATGATCCACGAGAATAACCTCAGTTTTATTGTCTGCTATGATTTCTTCTTGACCTTTAACTCTAACTCACCAAGTAACTGAGACGAAGAGGCAACTCTGTTCAGTCATTAACTCAGAGCTCAGTTATGGAGGCGTCACTCAGCAGCTTCTCTCACTTCTACCTCAGACATGTCAGCATCCTGGTCTGCTGGAACCACAGCTGGCGGCGGCACCGTGGTCCTGGTCACCAACGTGGTCCCAGCTTCTCAGGGTCCAGAGAGGAGCCAGTGTGTCCGAAGAGGAATGGAGGATCTCGGGGTGAGTTACTGCAGAGATCACAGTATTTGTTCACAGTGTTAGAGCCATCTACTTCCTGCAGTAAAAGCACCTCTGTGATGGATCCAGACGGTGCAGATCATGATCGGGATAATGCTCTTCCTGTTCGGGACTGTCAGTATTCAGAGTCCTACTTGGGCAACTTTCAGCGGCATCTTCACCTGGGGAGCTCTGATTGTGAGTCACAATAAATACATAAGCACATGAATTATTATAGTAGATCAGCGATTCCCAGATGGCCACGCTCCTAAAGCACTTCTATTTTCTTCTTGATGTGTTTAATGGTAGTTAACAAACAACATTGCAGTGAATTAGCGCCACCAACTTCTGTGGAGTTCAGATCATGATTCTCACCTCTACTCAGTCAAAAAATCCTCTATCTATCTATCTATCTATCTGGACATAGTGAAACATAGTGAACATACATCTAAATCAGCAGCTAGCCGGAGTGGTGGATTAGAGGTACAGCATCCGCCCCACAACCGGGAGGTCGGAGTTCAAGTCCCGTCCGGGTCATGCCAAAAGACCACATAAAAAAAGAACTTTCTTCCGTCCAGCTTGATGCTCAGCAAAAATGGAACGGAGGACGGACACATGGGCAGCAGTGGCTCAGGAGGCAGACTGGGTCGTCCAACAACCAGAGGGTTGGTGGTTCAAATCCCACTCTCCCCAGCCATGCTGTTGTGTCCCTGGTCAAGACACTTTATCCACCTTGCCGGCAGTGTCAATGACACTGGGCATGAATGTGTATAAATGTTTTGTAGAGGTTGGAGAGGCCGTTGGTGCGGATTGGCCGCCATGTTTCTGTTAGTCTGCCCCAGGGCAAATGTGGCTACAGCAGTAGCTTTCTACTACCAGTGAGTGTTTCTCAACGTCAAGGATCCTTCTTTGGTAGTACACGTCCTTCCAAGTCGGATCCTTGGTAAAGTCCTTTCTTGACGTTGGAGAATGGCAAGGAATGGAACAGCTCTTACAAGTGTGAGAGCTGCGTCACTTCCACTTTTAGGCTACCTGCAGTTTTTGCTCTTTCAACTTTTTTCCCGTCAACTTCATGAAAATAAAAACAGATCATCATCACAAACAGGCAGCAAGATATTTGGAGGAGGCGGCTATACTGTCTGTACCTCTGCAGCCAACGTGGTCAGGTAAGTTAAATACATTGTATAAATGGCTAACAACCTCATTTGTTATTAATTTGCGTGCTGAAGGGCTGTTAAATATTACTACAGCAGCTGAATGTTGCTCTAAACAACTATGAAACACCGTAGGTTTTTTGTGAAAATCTTATAGCCTCCAGTGTCAAGTGTGCTTTTTAAAATTTCTAACAATTGCCATTGTTGTTCTGAAAAAAATATTCTGATATGAGCAGATCTGTAAGTTATATTTAATATGCGGTGATATTACCACATCAGATATTACACAATTGGCAAGGTAAAAATTATAGTAGATGAGATGGTAAAAGCACAAAAAATAAATTGTGACAGCATGAACTTTGTTTAAAAAGTGTGGAAAAAACCCTTCTCATGTTGTTTAATTACTGCTGCATTTCATGTAAAAGGATTTCATGTCCACATTTTTCCTAGCATATTGTAATTTCCCAGAGAATATATTTAAAATGGAGTAAACAATTAATTAATTAATAAGGGTTAAACTGGGTAGTTAAATCTATTATTTTTAAAAATGAGCACATTTTCACCTTTACAGTTTTGGAAAATATGATTAAACAAAATTGCACACATTACTTATACTAAATGTTTTGGCTCACTGTAGTGTAAGCAAAGTGGAATGTGACCTTTCTGGTGGGAAAGGAGCCTGAGCTGGTGCATGAGGTTGAGAGATACCAGCTAGATATAGTTGGCTCACCTCAACACACAGATCTGGTTCTGGAACCAGTCTCCTGGAGAGGGGCTGGAGCTTGGCCTACTCTGGAGTTTCCCCAGGCGAGAGGCGACATTGTTTAAGGAAACTCGCACACTTCCAAATTGACCAAATCATAATGACAATGCAATCGGGCTTTTATTGAATCTGTTTTATCCTTTTCTTTAGCATCATGGTTTGGTCAGATAAAACTGAAACAGAGGAAATCCTTGGATCAGGTAGTTAGATGGTCCAGTCGTTTGCTTGGTGAGTCACAGCTGAGCCTGACATCCCTGTACACCAGACAGGTACAGAGGATTGCTGCCTCCATTTTAAATGATGACTCCCACCCTTTGCACTGCCACTTTCAGCTTCTTCCCTCAAGACGGAGGTTTGCTGTCCCAAAAAGTAGAACCCAGCGCTACAAAAACAGCTTTGTTCCTGCTGCTGTTAAAGAGTTGAACAAGATGTAACAATATATTCCACATAATTTAGTAATCTATTGATTAATCTTTATTCTATATTAATTTATTTTTGTAGTTGTTTTTTATTTGGGTTTTAAATCTTTTATTGGGTTTTAGACTTTTATTGAGTTTTTAATCTCTTTGACTTAGTTTTTAACTTTTTAATATGACCCTTCTCTCTTATCTCTGTTTTTTCTTTTTTTCCCTCTTACCTCTTTGTCTTATGTCCTGATTGGTGGAGCCTTGAGTACTTTTATAGTGTTTTCAGTCAGCTTCATGTGTGCCTGTGTTTGTTTTCATATTGAATGTAATTGTGGTTTATAAATATGTGTCTAAAAGGATGTCACCTGACTGCAAAACAAATCTACCAACGGGTACAAATAAAGTAGCCTGAACCTGAACCTGACCCTTCCCCCACCTTGCTGCCTCTATATTGAAGTTTTCCCCGGTTGACGAAACGGTTGTTTCCCTGCGCCTTTGGGTTGAGAAACGAGTCATGACCATCATTTGTGCCTATGCACCAAATGATGTTTCAGAGTACCCACCCTTTTTGGAGTATTTGACTGGGGTGCTGGAGAGTGCTTCTCTTGGAGACTCCATTGTCCTACTGGTGGACTTCAATGCGCACATGGAAAGCGACAGTAAAACCTGGAAGGGGGTGATTGGGAGGAACGGCCAACCCGATCTGAACCCTAGTGGTGTTCAGTTATTGGACTTCTGTGCTAATCACAGTTTGTCCATAAGAAACACCATGTTGGCTTGTGGGACTCTCGAAGCAGCTGAGGTGTACCGGCAGGCCAAGTGGAGTGCAGCTCGGGTGGTTGCTGAAGAAAAAACCCGGGTATGGGAGGAGTTTGGGGAGGCCATGGAACAAGACTTTTGGTAGTCCTCGAAGAGATTCTCGCAAACTGTCCGGCGGCACACTGTGCGGATGAGTCACTGCTGACTTCGACTGGGAATATTGTCGGGCGGTGGAAGGAATACTTTGAGAATCTCCTCAATCCCACTGATATACCTTCCACAGAGGAAGCAGGGTTTGTGGACGAGGGGGACAACTCACCCATCACAGGAGCTGAGGTTGTTAAGGTGGTTAAAAATCCCTTTGGTGGCTGGGCCCCGGGGTTGGACGAGATTTGCCCTGAGTACCTCAAGTCCCTGGATGTTGTAGGGCTGTCATGGTTCAAACGCCTCTGCAACATTGTGTGGAGGTCGGAGGCAGTGCCTTTGGCATGGCAAACCGGCGTGGTGGTTCCTCTCTTCAAAAAAGGGGACCAAAGGGTGTGCTCCAACTTTAGAGGGATCACAATCCTCAGCCTCCCTGGGAAGGTCTATCCCAAGGTACTGGAGAGGACAGTCTGGCCGTTGGTTGAACCTTGGATTCAGGACGAGCAATGTGGTTTTCAGCCTGGCCGTGGCACATCAGACCAGCTCTTTCCCCTCTCGAGAATCCTCGAGGGTTTGTGGGAGTTTGCCCAACCAATTTCCATGTGTTTTGTGGACTTGGAGAAGGCATTCGACTGCGTCTCTCGTGGTTTTATGTGGGGGGGGGGGTGCTTCGGGAGTATGGGGTATCGGGTTGTTGTTACGAGCTATTTGGTCTCTGTACGACCATTGTGAGAGATTGGCTCGTATTGCCAACACTCGGTCGGACTCATTCCCAGTGAGAGCTGGCCTCCACCAGGGCTTCCCTTTGTCACCGATCCTGTTCATAATTTATATGGACAGGATTTCTAGGCACAGCCAGGGAACGTGAGGGTGTCGTGCTTGGTGACCACAGGATCTCATCTCTGTTGTTTGCAGATGATGTTGTCTTGCTGGCTTCATCCACCAATGACCAACAGTTCTTACTGGGATGGTTTGCCACTGAGTGTGAAGCGGCTGGGATGAGAATCAGTACCTCCAAGTTCAAGTCCATGCTCCTCAGCCGGAAAAAGGTGGACTGTCTTCTCTGGGTTGGGGACAGGCTCCTGCCCCAAGTGGAGGAGTTTAAGTATCTTGGGGTCTTATTCACAATGGAGCGAAAGATTGATAGAGGGATCGGAGCAGCATCTGCAGTGATGTGGACATTGTACCAGACTGTTGTGGTGAAGAGGGAGCTGAGCTCTAAAGCAAAGCTGTCGATTTACCAGTCAATCTACCCTCACCTATAGTCATGAGCTCTGGGTAATGACTGAAAGAATGAGATAGTGGATACAAGTGGCTGAAATGAGCTTTCTTTGTAGGATTGCTGGACTCACCCTGAGAGACAGGGTGAGGAGCTCAGTCACCCGGGAGAGGCTCGGAGTAGAACCAACGCTTCTCCACATTGAAAGGAGCCAGTTGAGGTGGTATGGGCATCTGATCAGGATGTCTCCTTTACGCAGGAGACACAGAGGAGTTTCGGGCACATCCCTCTGGGAGGAGACCCGGGGGCAGACCCAGGACTCGCTGGAGAGACTGTGTCTCCCAGCTGGTCTGGGAACGCCTTGGCATCCTCTCTGAATAGCTGGTGCAGGTGGCTGGGGAGAGGGAAGTTTTGTCTTCTCTGCTTGAACTGCGGCCTCCATGACCCAGACTTCGGGAAAAGCGATGGTAGATGGATGATGGATGGATGTTCAAATATGTTAAAAAAACCAAAACAAAACACACACACACAGGCTTATACAGGGTATCATAATTTTTTCATATAACTGTATATTCTCATTTGTTATACGTATATTTATAACTCCAGTTTCCAACCAGTTCATTGTGTTAATGTTTTATATATTTATATAATGTTTTAATATCTCCTAGCCACCTGTATGTTCCTATGATTTTTATATAAAATTTAAATCATCATCGTCTGTTGTCTTTCTTGCTTCTTTTCCATGCCAGTCCACATTGTAGCATACATTATAAAAACTAGGTAACTCAGTTTGACTCAAACATTTGATTCATCAGTAGAAGCAAAAGCCATCCATCCATCTTCTACCGCTTTTTCGGAGGTCCGGGTCGCGGAGGCAGCAGTTCAAGCAGAGAAGCCCAGACTTCCCTCTCCCCCGCCACCTGCTCCAGCTATTCAGAGAGGATACCAAGGTGTTCCCAGACAAGCTGGGAGATATAGTCTCTCCACCGAGTCCTGGGTGTGCCCCCGGGTCTCCTCCCAGTGTGACGTGCCCGAAACACCTCAAGTGGGAGGCGTCCAGGAGGCATCCTAATCACCATACCACCTCAACTGACTCCTTTCAATGTAGAGGAGCAGCGGTTCTACTCTGAGCCTCTCCCAGATGACTGAGCTCCTCACCCTATCTCTGAGGGTGAGTCTAGCAATCCTACGGAGAAAGCTCATTTCAGCCGCTTGTATCCGCAATCTTGTTCTTTCAGTCATTACCCAAAGCTTGTGACCATAGGTGAGAGTAGGAACGTAGATTGACTGGTGAATCGACAGCTTTACTTTAGAACTAAGCTCCCTCTTCACCACAACAGACCGGTACAATGTCCGCATCACTGCAGATGCTGCTCTGATCCATCTCTCAATCTCTCACTCCATTCTCCCCTCACTCGTGAACAAGACCCCAAGATACTTAAACTCCTCCACTTGGAGCAGGAGCCTGTCCCCAACCCGGAGAGGACAATCCACCTTTTTCGGCTGAGGACCATGGACTCGGACTTGGAGGTGCTGATTCTCATCCCAGCCGCTTCACACTCAGCGGTAAAGCCGTCCCAGCAAGAGCTGTAGGTCATTGCTGGATGAAGCCAACAGGACAACATCATCTGCAAACAACAGAAATGAGATCCTGTGGTCACCAAGCATGACACCCCCCATTCCCTGGTTGCACCTAGAAATCCTGTCCATAAAAATTATGAACAGGATCGGTGACAAAGGGAAGCCCTGGCGGAGTCCCACTCTCACTGGGAATGACTCCGACCAAGTGTTGGCAATACGAACCAAACTCTCACAACGGTTGTACAGAGACCGAATAGCTTGTAACAACAAGCCCAATACCCCATACTCCTGAAGCACCCCCCACAAAAAACCATGAGGGACGCAGTCAAATGCCTTCTCCAAGTCCACAAAACACATGTAAACTGGTTGGGCAAACTCCCACGAACCCTCAAGAATTCTCGAGAGGGTAAAGAGCTGGTCCAATGTGCCACGGCCAGGACGAAAACCACATTGAGCGTCCTGAATCTGAGGTACGACCAACGGCCCGACTCTCCTCTACAGTAACTTGGCAAAGACCTTCCCAGGGAGGCTGAGGAGTGTGATCCCTCTAAAGTTGGAGCACACCCTCCGGTCCCCTTTTTTGAAGAGAGGAACCACCACCAAAGTTTGCCATGCCAAAGGCACTGCCCCCGACCTCCACGCAATGTTGCAGAGGCGTGTCAACCATGACAGCCCAACAACATCCAGGGCCTTGAGGTACTCAGGGCGAATCTCATCCACCCCCGGGGCCCGGCCACCAAGGAGATTTTTAACCACCTTGGCGACCTCAGCCCCTGTGATAGGCGAGTCATCCCCCTCGTCCCCAAACCTTGCTTCCTCTGTGGAAGGCATATCAGTGGGATTGAGGAGATCCTCAAAGTATTCCTCCCACTGACCAACGATATCCCCAGTCAAAGTCAACAGTGTCCCATCCGCACCATACACAGTGTGGACAGGAAGCTGCTTTCCCCTCCTGAGGCGCCGGACAGTTATCCAGAATCTCTTCGAGGCCGACCGAAAGTCTTGTTCCATGGCCTCACCGAACTCCTCCCATACCCGGGTTTTTGCTTCAGCAACCACCCGAGCTGCACTCCGCTTGGCCTGCCGGTACACCTCAGCTGCTTCGGGAGTCCCACAAACCAACCAAGCTTGATAGCACTGCTTCTTCAGCTTAATGGCCCCCCTCTCCACTGGAGTCCACCACTCGGTTCGGGGATTGCCACCACGAGATACACCAACCACCTTGTGGCCGCAGCTCTGGGCTGCCGCTTCAACAACAGAGGTGGAGAGCATGGCCCATTCAGACTCCATGTCTCCAGACACCCTCAGAATATGGATGAAGTTCTTCCGGATATGGGAGTTGAAGACCTCCCGGACAGGGGCCTCAGCCAGACGTTCCCAGCACACCCTCACTATACGTTTGAGTGTACCAGGTCTGAATGGCTTCCTCCCCTGCAATGGGATCCAACTCACCAACAGGTGATGATCAGTTGACAGCTCTGCAACTCTCTTTACCCGAGTGTCCAAGACATACAGTCACAGGTCTGATGACATGATTACAAAATCGATCATTGACCTGCGACCTAGGGTGTCCTGGTGCCAGGTGCACATATGCACACCCTTATGCTTGAACGTGGTGTTCATTATGGACAAACTGTGGTTAGCACAGATAACTGCACACCACTTGGGTTCAGATCGGGCAGGCTGTTCCTCCCAGTCACTCCCCTCCAGGTTTCACTGTCATTGCCCATGTGTGCATTGAAGTCCCCCAGTAGGACAATGGAGTCTCCAAGAGGTGCACCCTCCAGCACCCCAGTCGCAGACTCCAAAAAGGGTGGGTATTCTGAAACATCATTTGGTGCCTAGGCATAAATGATGGTCAGGACCCTTTTCCCAACCCAAAGGCGCAGGGAAGTAACCCTTTCATCCATCAGGGAAAACTCCAATATAGCAGCAGCAAGGTGGGGGGATACAAGAATACCCACTCATGCTCGTCGCCTCTCGCCAGGGGCAACTTCAGAAAAGGCCAAGCTCCAGCCCCTCTCCAGGAGACTGGTTCCAGAACCGGAGCTGTGTGTTGCGGTGAGGCTGACTATATCTAGCCAGTATCACTCAACCTCGTACACCAGCTCAGGCTCCTTCCCCACCAGAGAGGTGACGATTCCCCTCATGGATCGTCACCTTATTGTGGTGGGGGGGTTGCGTGCTCCAGTGATCCCAGGAGTTATGTTGTCCGCGGCAATTTTCATCTGATAGGGTCACCCAAGACAAACTGGTCCTGGGTGAAGGGCCAGACTAAGATCGATTCAACAGATTCTCATGATAAATTCTAGATCAAGGATTCAGTGTACCCCGCCCGGTATGGGGTTACCGGGGCCCCACCCTGGAGCCAGGCCTGGTTGAGGGGCTTGATGGCTAGCATCTGGTGGCCGTGTTTCCACCCATGGGACCCGGCCGGGCTCAGCCCGAAGGAGTTACATGGGTCCGCCCTCCAGTGGGCTCACCACCTGCAGGAGGGATCATAGGGGTCTGGTGCTATGTGGATTAAGTGGCGGTCAAAGGCGGAGACCTTGGCGAACTGATCCCAAGAAGCAAAAGCCATTTCAAACAATACCAGAACAAAAATAGCCACAATTATTTCTCAGTTACCCTTTCCATCAAACAAAAATATTTGTCAGCTCTCTGCCTTGCCTCTTCCTGTTTGTTCCTTTGTACCTGTAAAAAAAACCCCCAAACACATAAAATATAAAGTTTATCTAAGGGAGTGTAATTTACGATTTAGTGTAATTAAAATAATATGCATAATTTTAGTAATTTTGCTGTTTAAGGACAGAGGTTGGGAGAAGTATTTGGATGGTATTAAAAGGAACATGCTTTCGTTTTATTCCCCTTAGACTAACACATTGAAGAAAAAAATCAAAAGAATAAAGTTAAAAAATGTATGGAAAAAGTTGTATATTAGCTTCTCAATAGTTACAGATGTAAAAGGGAAAAGTTGCAATAGTATTTACAAATTTAAGGGCAAAATCTTTAAATTTTCCATAAAATAAGCCACAGATGCATCTCAGAAATGAGCAGAAAAGCTGCTGAATTAAGAGAGGAAAAGAACAAATTTAAAAAGGAAAATCCCAAGTTTAAAAGACAAACATACTGAATTTAAAAGAAGGAAGGTCACACATCTGTGCGGTAAAGAGTCAGATTTAGCATTAATCTTATCCAGCTCCATGGGCTCAGGAGAGAAAGACAGAACCTCATACTCAAGTATTTTTTTTCAGTAAGTTGTACTTTTTTTTTTTTGCTATTTAAATGACCGTTTCTTCGTGCATCAGGTAACTTCACTTGAGTACAATTTCTGATAACTTTTGATTGTGTGATGCGGAATGAAATATTACTTTTAACGTAAAATATTTAACCAGAGTACTCTGCCATCAGACAGCTCTTTTCACCGGGGTATTTAAATGTCTGAGAATGTTTTAATGCCAGTCAGAAAAGCCCCATTTATTAATTCATAATTGGTAAAACAGTAAATTGTTTTGTATAGTAACTCACTGTGCAGAAAATATGTTAAAATACTTACATGTAAACATGTGCTGCAGTTCCTCTCCCACTCCACAGAACCGTTTAATATCCACAAAGCATTGTGGGGATTTTAAGAGTGCCAAGGATCCACTTATGCATCCTCAAAAACTGAGGGAAAGAAGGACTCTGTCCTAGTGAGGATCCTCAACTTTGGAACAGTCTTTCGACGAGATGTGATGATATCACGTCCTTGATTCGTGGCCTCTGAAGAATTCATCCTTGGCTTTGAGAAACATCCGATGTTTGTCAGGAGTGAAGGAATAATGGAGTCACTGTCAGCGCTTTGAGATGTAACTTGACATGTAAAGTACCATATAAATCTAATCCATTATTATTATTATAACATTCTGCACAAAGTAGCATTAACCTAATTTTAGTGGTGTCACTTAATCACAATTAATAGCATTTGATCATGAGTAAAACTTTCAACAGTATTCATTACCCACAGAGTGATATGCTTCAAGTAGGGTGTTGTTCTGATTGGGATTAATCACAAATTGTATCACACTTCAAACATTTAATGGGATTAACTCACCCTGATGCAATTAATTGTGCCCAAAAGCCATTAATCAGGATTAAAGTGTTGCTACTAGCTAATTTGCAGCTCCTGTCCCTGGTTGGCCTTTTCAAGAAGGAATATCAAGTCCATCTCTCTCAGATACTGTATCATGGCTCAGTAACACTGTTCAACATGTCTCTCAAATCCACATTGATTTTCTTTTGTTAAGGGCATTTATAAGACCCCTCCATGTGCCATCTCATCCTGCACACACACAACAAATGCAATTCAAATAAAATGTTGACTCCAGTAATTCCAGCCGGTGATTTGGGGGAGGTGACCTTCTGACCTTGAGGATTGATAGGGTCTGAAGTGAGGTCACCTGGTCACCAAGTTTTACATTAATATTCTGGCTTATAACCTTTAAACTTGCCTTATGGTGCCTTTATTATCAGATTTAGTCCCAGCAGAAATAAAATACAGTGCATCCGGAAAGTATTCATAGTGGTTCACTTTTTCCACATTTTGTTATTTTACAGCCTTATTCTAAAAGGGATTAAATTCATTTTTTTCCTCAAAATTCTACAAACAATACCCCATAATGACAACGTGAATGTTTTGGGGGAGATTTTTGCAAATTATTAAAAATAAGAAAACTAAGAAATCACATGCACATAAGTCTTCATGAAGCTCAAAATTGAGTTCAGGTGCATCCTGTTTCCACTGATCATCCTTGAGATGTTTTTACAGCTTAATTGGAGTCCACCTGTGGTAAATTAAGTTGATTATTCATGATTTGGAAAGACACACACCTGTCTATATAAGGTCCCACAGTTGACAGTGCATGTCAGAGCACAAACCAAGCATGAAGTCAAAGGAATTGTATGTAGACCACCGAGACAGGATTGTCTTGAGGCACAAATCTGGAGAAGGGTAGAGAAAAATTTCTGGTGCTTTGAAGGTCCCAATGAGCATGGTGGCCTCCATCATTCATAAATGGAAGAAGTTCGAACCACCAGGACTCTTCCTAGAGCCGGCCAGCCGTCTAAACTGAGGAATCAGGGGAGAAGGGCCTTAGAGGGTGACCAAGAACTCGATGGTCACTCTGTCAGAGCTCCAACCTTCTTCTGTGGAGAAAGAAGAACCTTCCAGAAGGACAACCATCTCTGCAGCAATCCACCAATCAGACCTCTCTGGTAGTGGCCAGAGGAAAGCTACTCCTTCATAAAAGGCACATGACAGCCCGCCTAGAGTTTTCCAAAAGGTACCTGAAGGACTCTCAGACCATGAGAAACAAAATTCTCTGGTCTGATGAGGCAAAAATTGAACTCTTTAATGTGAATATCATGCGCCATATTTGGAGGAAACCGAGCACTGCTCATCACCAGACCAATACCATCCCTAGAGTGAAGCATGGTGGTGGCAGCATCATGCTGTGGAGATGTTTTTCAGGGGCAGGAACTGGGAGACGAGTCAGGATAGAGGGCAAGATGAATGCAGCAATGTACAGAGACATCGTGGATGAAAACCTGCTCCAGAGCGCTCTTGACCTCGGACTGGGGCGATGGTTTATCTTTCAGCAGGAAAACAACCCTAAGCACACAGCCAAGCTATCAAAGGAGTGGCTTCAGGACACTGGCAGCGCAGTGGAAGAGTGGTTAGCACTGCGTCAGCACAGCAACTCACCCTTGGCCGGGGGATCCTGGGTTCGAACTGGAGAAATCCCGGAGTCAACCCATGCAAACACAGGGAGAACATACAAACTCCACACAGATCACTGTTGGTCGGGGGCAGGGATCGAACCCATGATCCCACAGCCAAGGGTAAACTGTGCTGCCGCAGTGCTAACCACTGCGCCACCGTGCAGCCCAACATCCATATGCGGATGCTGTATGACATTATAACTTAGTTTCAAATTCTGCTGACACCAGTCTTGGAGGACTCAAGGCCGATTTTTCAGGGCCCTGGCCTCAGAAGGTAATGACTCGGTCTCGGCCTCAACACCTATGACCTCGATAACTCAGGACAAAGCCAGCTCAAGGCTATGCAAGTTCATTTTTTTTTTCTAGATTCAGTTCTCCTTATATTAAATCAAAATCCACCTTGTAATTTGGGGAAATACCACATTTTTCATAATTCAATTCAATTCAATTCAATTCAATTCAACGTTATTTATGTAGCGTCATTTCACAACAACAGTCTTCTCATAGCACTATCAACTGTAGGGAGAACCCCCACAGTTGCAGAAAGACCCCAGCAATCAGGTGATCCCCTGTGAGCAAGCACTTGGCGACGGTGGAGAGGAAAAACTCCCTTTTAACAGGAAGAAACCTCCAGCAGAACCAGGCTCAGGGAGGGGCAGTCATCTGCTGCGACTGGCTGGGGGGTGAGGGGATAGAAAAGAAGAAAAGAACAGACATGTAGAGAGCAAACAGCACGATGGGGACTCAATCTATGGGAGAGAACAAACAAATGTTAATGACCAGCAAAAAAAATATTTCATTGAGAGTGAGAAAAGGAGTGAGGCCCAGTGCATTATTGGAGGTCCCCCGGCTGACTAAACCTATTAGCAGCATAACTAAGGGAGGGTTCAGAAACACATGATCCCTCCCTAATTGTAGGCTATATCAAAAAGGTAGGTTTTAGCCCTATTCTTAAAAACAGAGATCGAGTCTGACTCCCGAATCCAGATTGGCAGCTGATTCCACAGGAGAGGAGCTTGATAACTGAAGGCTCTGCCTCCCATTGTACTTTTGGAGATTTTAGGTATTACAAGTAATCCTGCATTTTGGGAGCGTAGTGCTCTGTTAGGATAATACGGTAGTATCAGATCTTTTAAATAAAAAGGAGCCTGATTGTTTAGAGCTTTGCAAGTAAGAAGAAGGATTTTAAACTTAATTCTAAACTCTATGGGAAGCCCATGAAGGGATGCCAGAACCGGAGAGATATGATCTCTCTTTCTAGTACCTGTTAAAACTCTTGCTGCAGCATTTTGGATCAGCTGAAGACTTTTTAAAGATGTTTTAGGACAGCCTGATAATAAAGAATTACAATAATCTAATCTCGAGCTAACAAAAGCGTGGATCAGTTTCTCAGCATCACTCTGAGACAAGATGCTCCTAATCTTGGCAATATTACGCAAATGATAGAAGGCAGTCTTAGAAACAAATTTAATATGTGAATTGAAGGACAAATCCTGATCAAAAATAGCTGCAAGGTTCCTCACAGAGCTATTAAGAGAAAGAGTAACCGCATCCAAACTGAAAGTTTGATTTGGAAAGGAATTTCTAAGGTTTTTTGGACCAACAAGAATGACTTGTTGACAACCCCCCCCCCACACACACACACACACACACCCACATCCACACACACACACTACCTCCCATCCCTGCTGCTAAAGATTTGGTATCACCCAGCCTGTTCTTTCCCGGCTCCTCACAGCTGGTCACTTACTAAACAAGGTTTGATCATTTCAGAAATGAATGTTACATTCCTCTTCATAGCAAAAACATTTATATTTTGTCCCATTTCTTCAGCAAAGCTTCTCATATCGTCAGTGTCCTGCCCCTCCCCTGACAGGTGTCTCGGTGTGCTGCTCTGCTGAGTTCTGGAGAAGAAGTGTTTGCTTCTGTGTGTGGTGAGACTTGTATCCCAACTTGTGGGTGTGCTCTGACCATTTTGTAAAAGGTTTGTAGAAATAATTGACTAATAATATTGTTGAAGAGTCTGTCATGCTCTGTGGACATTTTCATAGATTCACCTGCTCTCTGTTCTGATAAGCTCAGCTGCTGCCTGCAGCACACTCACAAACAACTAAACACACACACTTATTTGTGTAATGGAGCCTGTTGGGAACCTGTGAGAACCAAATTAAGTGTAACAGTTTGAAGCTACAGGATACTATGAAGATCCAAAACACTGTTTAATAATATCACTGGTCAACACCAAATTTATTAAGTTTTTTTTTTAGCTGATTTAGGACAATTTTGATGTGCTGAACCAAAAAATCAAATTGGTTTTGTTAAATCAGTTCAACTTTTTTGAATTATGGACACATGCTATTTTATACGTTTTTGTTTACATGTACCGGTATTTTCACTTTATATGATGCAAAATTCTTTTTTATGTCTCTGAATTTTGAACAATGATGATGTAACATTCAATTTACATGTACTTACCTTTATATAAAGGTAACTACATGCACAGTACTAAGTAAGTACTAAGTAAGCACCTGATCGAGAAAAACAGATGTCATTTTTGGATTCAGTGGTGCAAAATTGTCTTAAATCAGTTGAAAAAACAGACAACAACAACAAAAAAATGTTTTTGTAACCCTGTGTAATAATAAATTTTATTTCTAGGCACCGTTCAACCCCAAAGGACACCTTAAAAAAGAGCATTAAAACATTAAAACAGATTTAAAATGCAATAACAATGCTTAGTTAACAAACCAAAAACAATGAATTAAAAGGTACTTTATCAAAGAGAATAAGCTTGTTTAAAAAGATGAGTTTTGAGTCTGGATTTAAATAATGGAAGAGAGTCAATGTTGCGGATGTCAGGTGGGAGTGAGTTCCAGAGCCGGGGAGCAGAGCGACTGAAGGCTCTATTTCCTATAGTGTTGAGGTGGGCAGAAGGAATGGCAAGGTGAGGAGAAGAGGAGGACCTGAGAGAGCAGCTAGGGGTTACAGTGTGGAGGAGTTAAGACAAGTATGGCGGGGTCAGGTTATGAAGGGATTTGAAGGTCAGGAGCAGTATCTGAAGTTTATTCTGTTCTTTATTGAGAGCCAGTGAAGATGTTGAAGGACAGGGGTGATGTATTCTATGGAGGAGTGTGAGTGATGAGCGGGGCTGCAGAGCTCTGAAGGAGCTGTAGCTTGTGGAGGGATTTATTTGGGAGACCAAAGAAAAGTGAGTTGCGGTAGTCAATGCGGGAAGTGTCAAGGCTATGGATGAGGATGGCAGCAGTGTGCAGAGTGAGGGAGGGATGCAGTTGTTTAATGATATGAATATGAAAATTGGTGGATTGAGTAATATAATTAATGTGAGACTGAAATGATAAAGTGCTGTCGAGGATGACACCCAGACTCTTAACCTGAGGGGATGGGCAAATGGGAGAGTTATGAATATTAATGGAGAAACTGGGGGATTTGGTTAAGATGGAGAGTGTACCAACAAGTAGAATTTCTGTTTTATTGCCATTGAGTTTTAGGAAATTAGAGGTTAACCATGATTTAATTTCAGTAATACAATCAGAAAGAGAGATAGGTGGTAGTGTGGAGTAGGGTTTAGAGGAGAGGCAGAGCTGGGTGTCATTAGATTAGATTAGATTAGATTCAACTTTATTGTCATTACACATGTATGAATACAAGGTAACGAAACACAGTTTAGCATCCAATCAGAAGTGCAAAGGACAGCAGTGCAGTATATACGGTAATTAACAGTATGTGCAATTTAAGCAAATATATGCAAATATATGCAGCAGTGCAGAAAGTTAAGAGTACTGTTATGTGCAAATAATGTGCAATAAGTTAGATGTAGTTATGTAGTTATGCAGTTATGTACAGGTGAGGATGGTAAAAGATGATGGTAAGAGAGTCAGCGGGGAACTAAGTTCAATAACGTGACAGCTGTTGGAAAGAAACTGTTCCTAAACCTGCTGGTTCTAGTCCGAAGGCTTCTGAAACATCTTCTGGAGGGGAGAAGCTGGAACAGTCCATGAGCAGGATGGTTGGAGTCCCTAAGAATGCTGCGTGCCCGGCGCAGACATCTTTTCCTGTAGACGTCCTGTATAGCTGGAAGTGGAGTCCCTGTGATGCGTTGGGCGGTTTTCACCACCCGCTGCAGCGCCTTGCGGTCAGCTACAGAGCAGCTCCCATACCAGGCTGTGATACAGTTGGTCAGGGTGCTCTCTATCACGCAGCGGTAGAAGTTGCCCAGGATGTCAGTTGACAGATGGTTCTTCTTCAGTGTCCTCAAGAAGAAGAGGCACTGATGGGCCTTCTTGATCAGGCTGGTGGTGTTAACTGACCAGGACAGGTCCTCCGAGATGTGGGTCCCCAGGAATTTGAAGCTGGGGACACGTTCAACAGCTATGCCATTGATATGGATGGGGTCATGTGTCTCTTCCCTCTCCTTCCTGTAGTCCACTATGAGCTCCTTGGTTTTGCTGGTGTTAAGGAGCAGGTTATTGTCATCCGCATAGCAATGGAAATTAATATTGCATTTATGGAAAATCTAACCAAGTGGAAGAATGTAGATTATGAAAAGAAGGGGCCCTGTGACACAGCCCTGGGGAACACCTGCAGAAATGGGGGACAGACTCAATGTGTGGGATTTGATTTGGATGAATTGAATACGGCCAGAGAGGTAAGAGGTGAACCAAAAAAGGGGAATTTGGGTGATACCAATGGAAGCCAGTCTATTTGGGAGGATGCTATGAGAATGGTGCCAAAGGCCGTGGTGAGATCTAGGAGAATGAGTATAATGAGTAAGACAGAGTCTGCAGCCATCAAGAGGTAGTTAGTGATTTTGATCAATGCCTTTTCTGTACTATGGAGAGGGTGGAAACCAGACTGGAATTGTTTATAGAGCTTATTATTACTGAGGTGAGTGTGGAGCTGAGAGGCAACAACTTTTTCAAGAATCTTTCAGCTGAAGGGCAGATTAGAGACTGGTCGGAAGTTTGTAAAATCAGATGGTTTGTGTGGTGCCGGAACAATTCTAGTTTTGAGGGAAAAGTGAATAATGGTGGTAAACAAAGAAGCCAGTGAAGGAAGGCAGGCTTTAACAAGGACAGGAGGGAGTGGGTCAAGTTGACAAGGGGATGGTTTGGATTTGTGAATTAACTGGGATATGTCAGTTATGGAAGGGAGTAAAACTCGAGAAGGGATGAATAACTGAAGGGAAAGATTTTGGGGAATCCACCCCAGAAACTATAGCTCCATCAGACATACTGTAAGCTGTTGATGGATATTTTGGAAATAAAGAATGGCATGAGAGAGTTGCAGAAGCTGGGTGAGTGCATATGAGAAGGGAGTGAGTCCAGGGGCCTTGTGCCATTGCTGAGGAGAGAAAAGAGTGCCTTTGATCTGCCTTTATGGAGGAGATTAGATCAGAGTAGTATGTAGATTTAGATGATGCAGTGGAGAGGAATATGATTATTGTACATTTCATTTTGAATGGTTCATCCAGTTTTCTTGAAAAGGCATTCCACTTGACGTCCTTTGGCCTTGAGCTCACATAGGGAGGAGTATATCAGGGTGCAGAGAGGGAGAAAGAAACAGATCTCAGTTTCAGTGGTGCAAAGATGTTAAAATTATGTAGATTATTATTGTATTGGGAGACTAATTGATCAGGGGTGGAATGGCTATGTAAGCTGGGGAGGCAATTTATCGCAGATGAAAAGGTGTCAAGATTAACCTCTTGCGCTCCGTTGTACCGCGGACGGGCAAGTCTCTGCATCCTAGTGTGCACAAGGGCGCTCTTGTGTGCCCTCGTGCACTCTCGGACGCATGGTCCTGATGGTGGTGATGTAGGTGGTGTTGGCGTCCAAGCGCCACTGAAAGTAAAAGCTGCAGACACAGCCGCAAACAGATTAGTTCATCTGATTGACCTCTCATTCGACTAATAAGAGCCTTGAATTGGGTTTCTGAAACCTTGAAGAACCAATGAATGAAAACCTAGGAAGGAGGACCCGCCTACTGTGAATGCTGGAGCCAATTGAAGCACAGAAGTTTGGGCTGGGTGAAGAGAGATTTACTGTTGCAGCAGATGAAAAAAAAGGATGCTGGAAGAACCTGCTACAGATCCAGCAGCATGGAGAACACCCACAAGTGGGACCTGCACTCATTCCAGCAGAATAGACGTTTAGGATTCTCTTCCGTCATTATAGACCGACGGAGGCCGACGACAAAGGTCGTAAATCATTCGCCAAAACTGCAATAATGGAATTATGTTTTGACTGGGATCCACGAGCGGACCAGCGTCCCGTTCGTCTGACAATGGGGAAGAGAAGTTCGCCAGGACTCTGCTGCTGTGAAGAGGTAAGGTGTTATAAGCTAAGTTATTATTTATCCCTGAAAATTGTTATCCAAAAATGACCCCGCTGCAGAAGAGGAGTGGGGGGGGGGGCGTTCACGGTCCGAACGACCCCCGGTCTGCGGGGGGAAGCCGCTGTGACTGCGCAGCGGTCGCCACATAGCCATATGAGTCTATTCCGTCATGTAGCGATGGCCGATGGCCATCCTCTGTAGCGACACACACACATTCTGTAGCACACACACACACACACACACATAGTAGCGAGGGGGGGGGGGGCGCTGTGACAGCGTTGCTGTGGAAACATGCAACGAGCGTAATCCGTTATGTAGCGAGGGCCGAACTCCGTCCTTTGTAGCGGGCACACACACACACACACACACACAGATACAGCCCTGAATGTGTCCTTTCATTAGAGCCCAGAATGAAGCTTCTACATTGAATTATTCAAAAGTTACAGACATTTTTCCAAACTGTGCAATTTGGCACAATTTGGCACAGTTCCAAAATGCCTGGGAACAGCCTGAGAACAAAGTTGTGTAAAATATTGATTTTTTGTGGTATTGTTACAAAATTTGGACCTCAGCTGGATAACACTTGGTTCTACATTTCTGTTGCATTTTCCAGTCCGGATCTGAAGCTGTGTGTTATTTGCAAGCATTTGTATCCAAAAAAAACACCCAGGCCAAATTTATTTTCTTCAAGTTCACTATGTTTAGATGACTGTAACTCAGTGGCTGGAGCACTTAGAGAGATCGTGTTTTTTTTTGCCAAAAAATTCAAAGTGTTTTCTTTTAAATGAGACCAACCCCGTGAAGATGCTGCAAAGGGTTGAATAACAGCTTTCGATTTACTTTGGGCACATTATTTTTTGGCGTTTTTAGGAAAATTGGCCGGAGTGCAAGGGGTTAATAACCCTAATTTTCCTGAAGGTAATGTAATGGAGAGGGTTGGGTTTGAAAACTGGTCAATTCATATTAAAGGAGATGAGCATGTGGTCGGAGAAGGGGATTAATTGAGATTTACATTCAGTGAAAGTGACACCAGAACAGCAAAGGGTGGGAAAATTAATATATTGATGAAGTCCAAAACTGTCAAAGCAAGATGTAAAATCTTTGGCAAGGGTGTTATTGTCATTGTCTAAGTGAATAATGAAATCACCAAGGATTACCAAGTTAGGAGATATTATGGAAAAATGAAAGATGAGAGCTACAAAGCCATTTAAAAAGTCCTTGTTGGGCCTGGACAGCCAACAAACATTATATATAATGATGTGAATAATGCCAGTGAGTTGTGATGCTGAATATGCTATGCGGTCCATACTCGACCACACGCAAAACCCTTTTATCCACATAGTTGTTTTGGGCACCAGGTGATCGGAGGAGCCAGGTGTACACAAGAGGTAAGAACTGTTGTGTACATAATAAATGAAGTGATGGGAAGGGCAGAAGACTGTTTAACAGAGTTTATTAGTCAACTCACACAACAGCACAGCAGTGGGTCACAGTGCTCTGTCCAGGCGTCAACGGCGAAAGAGGAAGTACCCCCTTCCTCTCTTATTTTCCGATGACGGGCTGTGTCATCTCCTCCTCTCCACTTCCCAACTCGGCCCGCCGGGGTGCTTCCACTTCTCGTCTGACAGGCTCAGACGGCCGTAACTCTGAGTTGCTCTCAACTGGAGCCGTCCCTGTTAATCATTGTGACGATGGGATGTCACCACTGTATGTCTGGTTATATTGTGTGATTATGTTGCATCTGTATTGTTGTAATGTCTGTATGATTGTTTGTTAAGATGCTCATAGTAGTTTAGGATTTGTCTTTGTTAATTTGAATGCCCTGAGAGATAATTAGTATGATTAAGAATTTGATAAAATAATTGTTAAAGGATTTATTGCACATACCTTTGCCAACATGCTTCCTGTGCGTGTCCAGGCAAAAGACTCCGTCAGGAGTTGAGGGCCTTATATAGGACACCAGCAGGGAGCAAATATGTATGGTAAGTCAGAGGGGTGGTTTAATATTTCTGAATAGGGGTTAAAGCTATTTATTGAATTATTTATATTGCTATTTATTGTATGTTATTTATATTTATATGGTGTATGTTTGGGGAAAGTATTTATGTATTTTAGATGTTAGTGGATATGTGTTTAGAATAGGAATGATGACTGTTTTACCTGGGATTATGGTAGGGGCTAATTACCTCTAATTATTCTCGTCCATTATATAACAGGTGTGAGATATCGAGTGAGAAGTTGTATTGAGGATTTGGATTGCATGGCATTGTATTGCTGATTGCAAAGTGCTTTATTGCTTGATATGCTTCTTGGCTGAGGAAGTACATTTTTGTGTTTGAAAGACTGTGTCAGATGATTTTCCTGAGAGACTGAAGATTACCTGTAAGTTAAAATAAATTGTCTAATTGAAAATTGGAATTGAAGCTTTGGCCTCGCTTTGCTGCACCAAATCGTTCACATTTGGTGGCAGCGGTGGTCCGTGCTGTGGACGCCGTGGCGTTCAGTGGACGTAGGAATCCATGGCCAGAAGAAAAGTGAGGCAGGAGGAGCGGTCTGACCTGGATGCAGGTATGACGAATGAGGAGCCGGGAGTCAGCGGACTGGGCGAGCTCGAAGAGCTAACAAACCTGGTGAAATCGGTGGTACGTTCGCTGACGGTCAGAGACCGGCAGATGGAGGAGGAAGCCGCTCTCCATGACCAAAGGTGGCAGGCAGTGAATGAACAAATTCATCGGGTACAGTCGCAGGTTGCGGAGCTGAGAGAGGAGTACGGGAGCCGGGCGGAGCATGGTGATGACGACGGCGCTCCGGGGGAGGACCCCAGGGTGACAGCCAGTCGGGTCGGCCCGCAGGAGGAAGATTTGCCGCTGCAGGTGCAGCCGAGGAGGACACCAGTGCACCACAAGCCCAGGCTGAATCCTCTCTCACCCGAGGACAACATAGAACAGTACCTGACGACGTTCAAGAGGATCGCTACAGTCTGCTGCTGGAGGGAAGAAGAGTGGGCTATCCATCTTGCTCCTTTACTCACAGGTAAAGCACTGAGTGCATATGTTTTGATGGATGTGGCTGACACAGACAATTATGGAAAAGTTAAACAAGCTATTTTGAGTAAATTTGAAATAACATCTGACACTTATAGGAGGAGGTTTCGTTCCTTGGACATTTATCAGGATGAAACCCCTCGCAAACTGTATATACGCTTGAAAGATTTGTTGTATAAATGGATTAAGCCAGAGACCCTACCGTTAAAAGACATTATGGAACAGCTTATTTTGGAACAGTTTTTGCGCATGGTGAACCCGGAACTGGGAGTCTGGATACAAGAGTGGGACCCGAAGACTGTAGAGGACGCTACTCGTCTGGCAGAGGTTTTTCTGTCAGCCAGGTCTGGGAGCAGGAGACTTACTCTCGGCCGTAACAGATTTTTCACCACTCGGAGTGAGTTTAATGAGGGTGAAAGGGGTGGCCCAGCTTGAAATAGGTTGTATTCCAGGCCCAGTCAGATTGCAAACAGCAAATATGATAATAGTAAAAAGTCACGAGTGGTTGCAAATAAGGATATACCCTGTTATCACTGCAATAAAATTGGTCACACCCAATTCTCATGTCCTGCCATAAGAAATCAGAAACCGTCACTTTTATGTTCAGTTCCTAGACCCACTTGTTCAGCCTCAGTGCATAGTGGAATATATAAAACAAAAGTGTTGCTTAATGGTCAGTGTGAAGAGGCCCTGTTAGATTCAGGCTGTTTTCAAACAGTTGTGCTACCTAGTTTGATCCCTAGGGATTTATGGACGCATTCAGAAATAAACATCAGTTGTGTCCATGGGGATAAGAAACTGTACCCGACCGCTGAGGTTTATTTAACAGTAGGGGGTCAAACTTATCTCCTTCCTGTAGCTCTTGTGCCTGATTTGCTGTATCCTGTTATTCTTGGCAATGATGTTCCAACTCTGTTAGACATCATACAACAGGTTAGAGAGGAACAAACGGAGGAGAGACAGGCAGGTGGCGCTTGTTGAACAGGGAGTAAATACACCTGTGGTGAAAAATTGTAATATGGTGAAAACTAGGGCACAGAGGGCACAGAGGGTTGCCAATGCTCTTCAGGAATTACCTTTTTATGATTCTGAGATAGAGGTAGGCCCTATTAAGCAACACAAATCCAAGGCTCAGAAGAGAAGAGATAAGGTGTTAGTGTCAGCAAAGAATTTGGGTGAAGAAACACCACAATTAAGCCAGTCAGTAGAGTTTGACATCCCTCCTGACATAGCTAGATTGCAGAAAGCTGACCCGACACTTAAGCCCTGGTTTGATAAAGTCTCGGAGATTGAGGGTGTGAAGCAGGGTAAAACTGATTGTTTGGCTGAGGCCTTGTATGTCATAAAAAAGGGCATTTTATATCAACAGCACGGTGAAGTTATGGCCATAGCTTTACCACAGGACCACATACCAAAAACTATGGAACTAGGACATGTTATCCCTTGGGCAGGTCATCTAGCATTCCAAAAAACTCTACAGAGAATTGCTAGAAGGTTTGTGTGGCCGGGAATGTATACCCAGATAAAGGACTTCTGCACTACATGCTCAGTATGTCAGATTAGAGCATCTAGGGGAGTAGCACGTGCCCAACTGCAACCATTACCCATTATTGGAACACCATTCGACAGAATAGGGATGGATATAGTTGGCCCCCTCGAGAGAAGCTCCTCAGGTAATAAATACATTCTGGTGATTTGTGACTGTGCGACTCGGTACCCAGATGCCTTTCCCCTGAAATCTATTAAGGCTAGGCAGGTTGCCAACTGCCTGATCCAGTTGTTTTCAAGGGTAGGCATACCTAGAGAAGTTCTGACAGACTGTGGAACAAATTTCTTGTCCAAACTGTTGCAGCAAGTGTATAAGCTGTGGGGGTTAAGGGTATTAAGACCACCCCTTATCACCCGCAGACTGATGAACTAGTGGAGCGATTCAACCAGACTCTTAAAAATATGCTGCGGAAATTTGTTTCTGAAACGGGCTCAGATTGGGATCAATGGGTACCTTATTTACTGTTTGCTTACCGGGAAGTGCTCCAGGCTTCACCAGGGTTCTCGCCTTTTGAACGACTCTATGGTCGTCGGGTCAGGGGCCCAATGGATTTATTAAAGGAGCACTGGGAGAGTCCACCGAGTGATCAAGACAATGTTGTCTCTTATGTCATTAAAATGAGAGAGAAACTGGATCGGATGACTGCTTTGGCTCAGGAGCACATGAGGACGGCGCAGGCCAAACAAAAAACCTGGTATGATAAGAAGGCCAGGAAAAGGGTTTTTCACCCAGGACAACAAGTTTTGTTATTGCTGCCCTCGTGTGACAGTAAGCTGTTGGCTCGATGGCAGGGGCCTTATGAAATTTCCAAAAAACTAAGTGCAGTGACATATGAACTATTTATGCCTGACAGGAAGGTAAAGTATCAGACCTTCCATATTAATTTATTGAAAGAGTTTCAGCAGCCTGGTCATCAGCAGCAGCAACCTGCTCTTCAGGAGACACATCAGCTCTTGATCTGTGCGACGGAAGTGGATGAGGAGAAGGAACAGTCCTTTCCCACAAATGTGTCAGAGCCTTATTTATTTCAAGTGTCTCATTTGCAGGTGGATCAGCGGAGAGAGTTAGAGACATTACTGGATCCCGATTTGTTTCAGGAGAGACCTGGTTTCACCACGTTGGTACATCATAAGATTTATTTGAAAGAGGAAACTGTTCCATGGAGAAAATCGTATAGGATCCCGGAACGATTGGTCCCCAAAATGAAAACAGAAATTGACTTGATGTTGCAGCTGGGAGTGATTGAGGAGTCAGTCAGTGAGTGGTGTAGCCCGATTGTGCTGGTTCCAAAAAAGGATGGCTCATTAAGATTTTGCATTGACTTTAAATACCTTAACTCAGTATCTAAATTTGAGTCCTACCCCATGCCCCGGATCGATGAATTATTAGAGAAAGTGGGCAAGGCCAGATTTATTTCTACTTTGGACCTATGTAAGGGGTATTGGCAGGTGGCATTGGCACCAGAAATAAAGGAACTTACAGCCTTTAAAACACCGTATGGCAGTTTTCAATTTAGGGTCATGCCATTTGGCCTTCAGGGGGCACCTGCAATGTTTCAGCGGCTGATGGACCAAATATTAAGGAGAGTATCAAACTTTGCGGCTACCTATTTGGATGACGTGGTCATTTGTAGTCAGACCTGGGAAGAACATCTGATACACCTTAGGCAGGTTCTTCAGCTAATTAAGAGGGCAGGACTGACAATTAACCCACACAAATGTGCATTCGGACAACAGCAGGTGGAGTACCTGGGACATGTGGTTGGTCAGGGGGTCATTAGACCACGAATAGGTAAAGTGGATGCCATTCGGACCTACCCTGTACCCACCACTAAGAAGAGAGTGCGATCATTCATGGGAATGGTAGGATGGTATAGTAAGTTCATCCCCCACTTTGCTGAAAGAGCTGCAGTATTGACTGACCTCACTAAAGCTGCAGCACCGAATAAGGTAAAATGGACAGAGGAGTGTGACAGAGCGTTTGAGGATCTGAAGAGGGCTATTTCTGGGGAGAAGGTTCTCTACAGTCCAGACTTTGCTCGCTCATTCATTTTACAGACTGATGCTTCAGGGGTTGGCATTGGAGCAGTACTTCTCCATTAGGAGAAGGGAGAGAGACACCCAGTACTGTTCTTGAGCCATAAATTGTTGGACCGGGAGACAAGATACTCTACGGTTGAAAAAGAATGTCTTGCCATAAAATGGGCAATAGGGTCTTTAAAATATTATTTATTAGGGCATCATTTTTTGTTAGAGACAGATCATCGAGCTTTACAGTGGTTAGACAGAATGAAAGATGTGAACAGTCGTCTTACAGGGTGGTATGTGTACCTCCAACCATATAATTTTACTGTTCGGTATGTGGCAGGGAAAACCAACCTTGTAGCTGATAGCCTTTCTAGAATACATGACTCATAGAGTACTGTATTCTCGGGAAAGGGGGAGGAAATGTGACGATGGGATGTCACCTCTGTATGTCTTGTTATATTGTGTGATTATGTTGTATCTGTATTGTTGTAATGTCTGTATGATTGTTTGTTAAGATGCTCATAGTAGTTTAGGATTTGTCTTTGTTAATTTGAGTGCCCTGAGAGATAATTAGTATGATTAAGAATTTGGTAAAATAATTGTTAAAGGATTTATTGCACATACCTTTGCCAACATGCTTCCTGTGGGTGTCCAGGCAAAAGACTCTGTTAGGAGTTGAGGGCCTTATATTGGACACCAGCAGGGAGCAAATATGTATGGTAAGTCAGAGGGGTGGTTTAATATTTGTAAATAGGGGTTAAAGCTATTTATTGAATTATTTATATTACTATTTATTGTATGTTATTTATATTTATATTGTGTATGTTTGGGGAAAGTATTTATGTATTTTAGATGTTAGTGGGTATGTGTTTAGAATGGGAATGATGACTGTTTTACCTGGGATTATGGTAGGGGCTAATTACCTCTAATTATTTTCGTCCATTATATAACAGGTGTGAGATATTGAGTGAGAAGTTGTATTGAGGATTTGGATTGCATGGCATTGTATTGCTGATTGCAAAGTGCTTTATTGCTTGATATGCTTCTTGGCTGAGGAAGTACATTTTTGTGTTTGAAAGACTGTGTCAGATGATTGTCCCGAGAGACTGAAGATTACCTGTAAGTTAAAATAAATTGGATTAATTGAAAAAGAAGATTTTGCCTCGCCGTCTCTTGCCACACGTTCACAATCATGTCACCCATGACACTCGAAG
This sequence comes from Pholidichthys leucotaenia, assembly GCA_020510985.1. NCBI lineage: Eukaryota > Metazoa > Chordata > Actinopteri > Cichliformes > Pholidichthyidae > Pholidichthys > Pholidichthys leucotaenia. Next base: position 14,191,023 of record CM035849.1, read on the forward strand.
AATCCCCTCAACCGAGCTTCAACCCTGGGGCGAACCATGTCCCTGACACCCAGGGGAGCACTAGGTCTCCTCAGATGCTCATCCCATAGGGACGGATCCCATTTAGAGCTGGTCCATCGTCCAGCCCAGCCTGATGCCCTTTTTGAAGACCATCTTCTGGTGCATTTTAAGTGTGCACCTGTCTGTCAAGACCCGAAGTTCTTCAGTGTTGATGTCCCAGTGTCGCCATCCGACCTTGGGGCCCTGTCGTGCCGCCCAGCTCCCACACCAAGGGTAACTTGGGCCCTGGCATCGGGTCCATCCCGGGGAGGTGCTCCCCAATGCTTTTGCTTGCTGTCTTCTCCCAACCCAGACCAATCCGTGTGCCACACCACATCATTGTCCACCACCAGTAGAGGTCGGAGCCATAAATCATCACCTGGTCACTCCTCACCAGTGTCACTGGTGATAGAGAATCCCAAGCCGTAGAACACATCACAGCCCATAACACTGGATCCTGTAGAAGTCACAGCCACCTGGATGTCCGTCATGCTCCACGTCTTGTACTCTGCCACCATCACCAAGTATATCAACATGGCAATCCTGTTCCTACTGTAGCCATAAAATGGGGCCGATGTCTTCTGGATGCGATATCAGGGAAACGAGCTCTTCACTGTTTGAAGGTTGAACACTGAACCCACCGTTCCTGTATCCACCAGCATTGATATTCCGACTCCATCCAGCAATATCGTGCAGTAGATTTGGCCATCTGTCTCTGGTGACACCGTGTGAATAACAGTGGGAGCTTTCGTGGAAGGGGTTCACTTCATGTCCACGTTCCTCATGCTCAGAGTTTCTGCAGGACCTCACAAAGTGGTGCAGCAAGCCACATTTCCCACACCGCATGCCCTTTGCCGGACACTTTGTGGATCTGTACTTGTGTCTAGCGGACCCAACGCCGTAACATCTCAGCACGCCCGGGGCGGACCTTATCTTGACAACAGAGACGTCCTCATCCTCAACATTGTCTTCTTCTTCAGGATCCTGTGGTGTTCTGAGCACTGAGCTCATCCACGCTCAAATCATGCAGTGTTTTCTCTTTTTCCCCATTATATGTCTAGTCTTGTTATTATCTGTTCCCCTTGGGTTCTTACTGTGACAGCGCCACAGCCGGACTTCCAGCTGTCAAGTCGAGCCGGCCCTGTCACAGCTGATGATGATTCAATGATTACGTTTTCTGTTCACCTGTCTCGCCTTTGGGGGTTTAGTATTTAAGGGAGCAGCTGAGGCTCACTCCTTGCTGCGACCTTGTCACTACTGACTGGAATCCCCACTTCCGGTTCCAGTCTTCATTTCGCGTAGGTTTCACCCTCGCTTGTTGTATGTAAGTGTTCTTTGTGACTTTTTATTTTGCTATTTTTTTTACCCTCCTGGGTTGCATGTTTAGTTGTTTGTATTTTGTCCCACATGGCTAGTTATTTTGTCACCTTCACCTTAATAAACATACAAACCCTCTGTTGGCATCTGGCACCTCATTTATGCCCTGAAAGGGGCAAACATGACAGATCCACTGTCAACGCCTTTAACTGAGGCTCAGTTAATGAAGAGGATGACTCTCTACCGAGGTCCCTCGCTATTATTTCAGCCACCTCAAACTGCTGCACAATCTCGATAGCATTGGCCAACGTCAGTTCACCTGACAAAGTTAGGAGTTGTTATCAGGCAGAAAGAAGGTTTTGTCCTCCTTGCCATGTTTTTGCCTTTGACTGCAGTCCATACTGTTATGCACAGTATCTCACAAAAGTGAGTACACCCCTCACATTTTTGTAAAATATTTTATCATATCTTTTCATGGGACAACACTGAAGATATGACACTTTGATACAATGTAAAGTAGTCAGTGTACAGCTTGTGTAACAGTGCAAATTTGCTGTCCCCTCAAAATAACTCATCACACAGCCATTAATGTCTAAACCACTGGCAACAAAAGTGATTACACCCCTAAGTGAAAATGTCCAAATTGTGCCCAATTAGCCATTTTCCCTCCCCAGTGTCATGTGACTCATTAGTGTTACCAGGTCTCAGGTGTGAATGGGGAGCAGGTGTGTTAAATTTGGTGTTATCGCTCTCACACTCTCTGATACTGGTCACTGGAAGTTCAGCATGGCACCTCATGGCAAAGAACTCTGAGGATCTGAAAAAAAAGAATTGTTGCTCGACATAAAGATGGTCTAGGCTATAAGAAGATTGTCAACACCCTGAAACTGAGCTGCAGCATGGTGGATAAGATCATACAGTGGTTTAACAGGACAGGTTCCACTCAGAACAGGTCTCGCCTTGGTCGACAAAAGAAGCTGAGTGCACGTGCTCAGCGTCACATCCAGAGGTTGTCTTTTGAAAATAGACATATGAGTGCTGCCAGCATTGCTGCAGGGGTTGAAGGGGTGGGGGTGAGGGGCAACCTGTCAGTGCTCAGACCATGTGCCTCACTGCATCAAATTGGTCTGCATTGCTGTCATCCCAGAAGGAAGCCCTTTTTAAAGATGATGCACAAGAAAGCCCACATACAGTTTGCTAAAATCAAGCAGACAAAGGACATGGATTACTGGAACCATGTCCTGTGGTGTGATGAGACCAAGATGAACTTATTTGGTTCAGATGGTGCCCCCCCCTCCCCCCCAAGCAGGAACAACAACCAAAAATCCGGGTGGGAGGTAGGGGGAACAGGCAAGGAAGGAACACAATACACCCGGCCGAGGGCCCACAATTAACCACCCCAAGTCCAAAGGCGTGGAGGCTTGGAGGGCTGCCCAGAGTCATAGGCCCAGCAGACAGTCCGGCGAACAGAGTCTGGTGGCCTGCCAGAAAACATGGGCAACCTGGCCCAAAGACTGAGTCCCTTTGATGGTCAGCCAGCATTGTTGAGCCACCAGGACCAGAGGGGTGGAGCAGGAGGTGGCCTGCCCACTGGGATGCTCACTGGTGGGTGACCGGACAGTAGGAGAGTAACCCCCATGCCATCGGACAGGGAGGGGGAGGAGCTCATGGCATTTTCAAGCTGATCCGCAGCATCCTCGGTGGACCCCGACCGGGCCAACGCTGCACCCACGGTGGCTCCTGGCTGGAACTCTGCAGCACCCGCAGAGGCCCCGGGCTTGGAGCACCGCTGTACCTGCGGAAGCCCCGGGCTGGAGCACTGCTGCACCCATGGTGAGTGGGCCAACCTGCAGGAGCACTAGGCTGAGGAGGGAATCAACTGGAGGAGCATTGACAATCGTGGTGGGGAGAGCTGGTCACACAACATCGTCAGGCGAGCCCAGTTTTCTGGACACCCCTGGTGACGATGGTTCCTCTCCAGCGACCCTAGAAGGAAACTCATGAGCAGGAGAAGAAACAAGGTTATTAGGGTCGCTGGCAGTGGCGGATCCTGGCAAAGGGAGTTCAGATGCAGTTGCGTGCTCCACCTGACTCTCCTCAACTAGAGCCAGGCAGGATCTCTCTAATACTGACATTAGAAAAACAAGAGAGATAACTTACCTGAGCTCAAGCTCCACGACCGTCCAGGACTCCGTCGATCCCGATGATGAAGACTCGGGCCCGGCCTCTAGGAGGTCCAGCTTAGGCTCCCAATGCGCTGCGGTCCCCTCCGCAGCTGGCCAGATGGTGATAACAGTCCTTTGGTCCTCCTGTGACAGCTCCAATGCTGGGGATTTCTCCGGTGTGGCTGCAGGGGGACATCTCCGTGCTGGGTCCAGAGCGAAGTCCTCCGAGGCCACCGGCTCCTCCACCGTCTGATGGCTCTGACCTTAGGCCAACGGACGCTCAGAAAAAATTGGAGGAGACATGGAGAGAATGGAAATACAGTCAATATTTGCAGCTGGAGGAGAGGACCCAGCGGACTTTTTGAAACTGGGTCTCTCCCTCGGGAGACAGATCAGGTTTATCAGGATTTAACTGGGTGTAATGAAAACAAACATTTGCCTGTCATCCCAGTGTTCATTGAGCTCATCTGCAGTAGGCAAACAGTCATCCCTCTCCGTGTCAATCGTGATCTGGCCTTCTTCAACGGATTGTGGAGAAGCTGTCTCCATGGCAATGGAGGTGAGCGTTCGTGGGGCAACCCTAGCAGACCTGATGGGAGCTGGAGGGGAGATGGCTGCCGAGGATGAGGAGGGCTTGTCCCGATGTTTCCATGCAGGACAATGCTGTTTGTGGGGTGCTGGTGCTGGTTTAGGTGGAGCGGGAGCGGGCGTAGCACTCTGGCGTGAAACAGGGAAACTGGAGTCCCAGGAGCGCTCCCCTTTCGGCACGAGCCCGGCCTTCTTAGGGGACTTCCTCACTCTCTCGCCCTTCTCACACCACAGCGCTGCTAGCAGGGTTATCCTCTTGACTCCCTCAGCATGCTCCAAGACCTGAGGGCATCACCAGACCTCTGCCTCCACCAGACCCACGTACCAATGGACATCCTCTGGGATGGAATATTTGCTTGCCGAGGAGATGAGCCCATCAGTGTCCATCAAGGCTTGGCAGCATTCCCAACCAGGGCTCATCGGATAACTCCGACTTCTCACCTCCATAGTCGACTCCACCACAGGTGAATGAAAAAAGAAAAACAGTTCAAAAAAGAAAAAGATATGTGTGGTAGTAACCCGTTAAATCCTACACTGGCTGGACCATTCTGTCACAAGCCTCCTTGTGCGTCTTTGACGGAGGAGGGGAAGGAAGATGGATTCACGTGCAGGTAACAGCACAAGCACATTTATTAAACAAACAAAGCCAACAAAACAAAATAACATCATGATTTAGAGTGCTCAAGGAGTCCTCCAGGACGTTCAACAGTCTTAAGGAGAGAATCACTGGGAAAATGCGCACAGTAAATAGTCACAACACTGGAGCTGTGCGAGTTAGTCCCAACGTAGCCTGACAACATATGCATATGACAATGCAATGGTCCGGCAATGCTTGACTGGCAAAGGCCGCTTAAGTACAAGCATTGCTGGCATAACAGATTGGGTGTACCTGGGCAAGGTGCGGGAAAAGCAATTGCCAGAGTGGAACCAGCTGGCTGTCATGAGAGAGGGGGCGTGGTCGGACTGGCAAGTGTCAGGCAATGCCCACACAAATGTAGGTCCAGGAGGCTGCCTAACAGCTGCCGGCCAGAACAGTGGCTACAGGTATGGAAAAAGGAGCAAGTGACATAGAAACAACAAAAACTCAAACGATAACACAATACACAACTACACCGACAACCCGAGCCACAGAGAACGGTCAGAACCGAGCCTAAAGGACAAAACCAGCTCGGTTTGTGACAACTACTATACGTACAGGACATACAGGAGAATTGAAATGGCATTTCTCCCACTCTTCAGTGGTGTGCACAATATAAAAAAGAAAAAGGAATATGGCTGGAAAAACAACAGCAGTCTAAATCCCAAAAAATCTGAAAAAAGTTGGAATAATATTAATAAATTGACTAATAAACAGAATAAAAAGATGATGGAGATATTGAACTTAATATTAATAACAAATGGGTACAAAATCCAATGCTCATTGCTATAGATTTTAATAACTTTTTCATAAACTTTGTGCTAGAAATATTCAACTCATTTAATCCACCTGACCATAACTCTAGTCCCATTAACCCCTCTCAACCAGTTTTTGATATATTACAAATAACTGAAAAGGAAGTTGCAAATATCATCAGCTCATTGAATAGCTCAAAAGTAACAGATGAACATGGTCTTAACATCAAATTTTTAAAAGAAAATTAAAAAAAATCTCTCATTTGTTCAATTACTCATTTAATCCATCTATTTATCAAATATACTGTCGTCCCAACTCCTTGGAAGGTAGGAGTGGTCACACCAATTTTCAATACGGGGAGTAAAATTAATGTAAACAACAACAACTAGCACCTGTCATCATGGATCCTGGACTACCTCCCAAACCGGCCACAGTTTGTGAGAACCCGGGACTGTGTGTCCGACACGATCATCGGTAGCACGGGGGCCCCCCAGGGAACGGTTTTGGCTCCCTTCCTGTTCACCCTTTATACTGCAGACTTCTCACACAACACAACACACTGCCATCTACAGAAGTTCTCTGACGACTCTGCGATCGTTGGCCTCATCTCCAACGGAGATGAAGCGGAGTACAGAGGGCTTATCCAGGACTTTGTGGACTGGTGCCATCGGAACTGCCTCCAGATCAACGCAAGGAAAACTAAGTTGCTGGTGGTGGACTGCTGCAGGCAAGGACAACCCCTCACAGCACCAGTAAACATCCAGGGAACAGACATTGAGATGGTGACATCCTACAAGTACCTGGGTGTTCATCTGAACAATAAACTAGACTGGTCACACAATGCTGACACACTCTACAAGAAGGGACAGTGCAGGCTTTTCCTACTGAGGAGACTCAGGTCTTTTGGTGTACAAGGGGCACTGCTGAAGACATTCTACGACACGGTGGTGGCATCAGCCATCACTTTTGGAGTGGTCTGCTCGGGCAGTGGCATTACAGCAGCCGATAGGAAGAGACTGAACAAACTGATCATTAAAGCTAGCTCTGTCCTGGGGCAGCGCCTTGACCCAGTTGAGGAGATAGGAGAGAGAAGGATGGTGGCTAAACTGTCATCTCTGCTGGAGTCCGAGTTCCACCCTATGCAGGACACACTGAATGCACCAAGGAGCTCATTTAGCAGTAGACTACATCATCCTAGGTGCACAACCGAGAGGTTTCGCAGGTCCTTCCTACCAACGGCTATCAGACTGTATAACCTAAGCAGAGCTGCTCGCAGAGATAGCAAAAAGACGTGACAACCTAATAGTATTGAATGCAAAAGATGAAATAGACTTACACAATGGTCCCCTCCGGTATACAACTAGGAAAATACTGGTAGCTACGGAGGGTGACAATATGTATGGGCACATAATCATACCATGTAGGATAACTAAGTAGACGGTTATGCTGTTTCATTCCATCTAGCTACAATTCTCCGCACTTTGTGTGTTTATATATTTATATATTTATTCCATCTAGCGACAATGCTCCACACTGTGTGTTTATATATTTACATATTTATTCCATCTAGCTACAATGCAATGCACTGTGTGTTTATGTATTTACATATTTATTCCATCTCGCTACAATGCTCCGCACTGTGTTTATATACGTATTTACATATTTATTCCATCTAGCTACAATGCTCCACACTGTGTATGTTTATTTATATATTCATATATTTATTCCATCTAGCTACAATGCTTCGCACTGTGTTTATATATCGATATATTTATTCCATCTAGCTGCAATGCTCTGCATCGTATGTCTATATATTTATGTTTATATGTACATATGTATACTCGCTGCTCTTGATTTTTTTCTTGCCTTCTGATTGTTGCTCTGAGTGTTGCTATCCCTGTGCTGTTGCAATCCTGGAATTTCCCCATTGTGGGACTAATAAAGGCTTATCTTATCTTATCTTATCTTATCTTACAAACCAATCAGCATCTTACCTGTCATCTCCAAAATAATTGAAAAATGGGTGGCCACACTATTATTTGAATATCTGGAATATGGGAAAAAAAAAACCTGCATCATGCAGAGTTTGGGTTCCGTGCCCATCACTCAACAGAGTAAGCTTGTTCCTTGAGAAAACTAAATCTTTCTTTGGTAAGTGCAGTTGCATAGGTGCTGTGTTTTGAGATCTGAAAAAGGTGTTTGACACCGTTGACCACAATATCCTTTTAACCATACTTACGGTTTAATTTTTCAGAACATGCTATCAAATGGATGAAATCCTATTTAATCGACAGACAGCAATTTGTAATGGTCAACAGTGTCAAATCGCAATATTTGAAATGTCAAATTGGTGTCCCACAGGGCTTCATACTTGGACCAATACCATTCTCCCTATACATAAATGGTTTTCCAAATGCATGCAGAAGCATTCATATACAAATGCATGCAGATGCAGACACAGTAATATTCACACCTGCAAAAACACATAAGAAGCCACTTGTATTCTTACAACAGCGATGACCAAAATCCATCACTGGCTGAATAATTCATGTCTCCTACTAAGCACTAAAAAAACTGTTTGCAACGCTCACCTGGCACACTGATAGATGCGGACATGGTCCTCCAAGCGTTTGCTTTCAAATTTTGATCATGATATCCTTTTAGTGTCAGATCAAAGAGTTCCAGGTTGCTTGATGGACAAAAAAACACGAAAAACAAAACTGTTTTCATGATGTTTACGGAACAACAAAAAAATATTACAAACTCAAACATCTTCTTAAAAGGGGAGGAGCTGCATCTAGTCGAGTAATTTAAGTACCTCGGCATGATTTTAGACTCCTCATTAACCTTTAAAAAACACATCAAAAAAATCTCAAACATAATCAAATTCAATCAACGAAATTTTAAACAAAATAGACCATCGTTGACAGTTAGTGCAGCCAAAATGTTTTGGCACGCAATGATCTTCTCACACAATGATTACTGTTTTACTAACTGGTCACTCACTGGTGTAACCATAATCAAACCCATTGAATCTTTATACAAAAAAGCCATAAAAATCCTTGACAAGAAAGATCCCACGTATCATTGTTGTCATATTTACAAGAAATACAATCTTCTGTCTTTAGAAAATTTTAAAACTCTCAAATTTGCCTGTCCAATCTATAAAATATTAAATGACTATGCACCCCGCTGGAAGAGTATTTTAAACTGAGGACTGTCACAGGAACAGCCACCAGAGTAATCACTGGAGGAGACTGTGAGGTCCCCCACAGATGCATCACATTTGCTCAGTCTGTGCTGTCAGTGACAGGCACCAAGATCTGGAATAATATACCACCTGCAATCAGAGAGCGTACCACACTAAACACTTTTGAGACTCATTGTAAAAATTGGCTTTTAAACAACCAAAACTGTACCCATAACTAGTGGTTGCTATGTGGCACGCATGCACACACACACACACACACACACACACACACACACACACACACACACACACACACACAAATATATATATATACATATATGTATATACAGACCTGGACAAAATTGTTGGTACCCCTCTGTTAATGAAAGAAAAACCCACAATGGTCACAGAGACAACTTGAATCTTATAAAAGTGGTAATAAATAAAAATTCTATGAAAATTAACCAATGAAAATCAGACGATGCGTTTGAATTGTGGTTCAACAGAATTATTTTAAAAAACAAACTCATGAAACAGGCCTGGACAAAAATGATGGTACCCCTAGAAAAGATTGAAAATAATGTGACCATAGGGACATGTTCAACCGAGATGTGTCCTCTAATTAACATCACAGGTGTTCACAAACTTGTAATCAGTCAGTCGGCCTATTTAAAGGGTGAGAAGTAAGAAGCCAAGGAGAGAGTTGTCTCAGGAGATTAGAAAGAAAATTATAGACAAGCATGTTAAAGGTAAAGGCTATAAGACCATCTCCAAGCAGCCTGATGTTCCTGTGACTACATTTGCACATATTATTCAGAAATTTAAGATCCACGGGACTGTAGCCAACCTCCCTGGACATGGCCGCAGGAGGAGACGGATAATACGAATGGTAACAAAAGAGCCCAGAACAACCTCGAAACACATTGATATCACGGTGGCCCTCGCGAGCCACCATAAGACGCCACAAGTCATCGGTGAGTTGCAGTGATGTTTTATTGAGGGGTAAAGGAACAGAGGAAAATAAACATGACAGTGAGGGTAGAATAACCACAGGGTAACTTTCAAGGCAGATGGCAAATGAACAGCGTCTGAGTCGGGGAACGCCCGATGCATCAGACTATGTGACGTTCTGACGGGAGATTAACAGTAGAATGTCATGACTCGCCGCTCATCAGCGGTGCCAGCTGCGCGCACACCTGCATCTCGTCACCGGCGAGGTATTTAACCCACTCTGCCCTGGGCTTCGGCCTGAAGCTGTCTCTCTACTTCGGCATCTCTTGCTACAACGGAACTCTCGCCTACGAGCAAGATAATCTGGGTAAGCTCCCCTTACCTCCTTTCCTCCAGCCTTCTCCCCTGTGCACAGGTGGATTTCCCGGTGGCGGACCTCCCCATCTCGCCGCTGCCTCTGCTGCTACAGCCACTCCAGGTCCCTGTCTCCCGGGCTCCGGCCTTGTCGACGCCAGCCACCTGTCCTAACCAAGTAAGCCAGCAAAACCGTTATTATCCTCTGTATTGGTGTGGTGCCCGTTACCCTTCTCCCTCTGCTTCCTCCCATAGGGTTGTCCGGCTGAACGGCTTCCTGCCCCCGTGCCTGATGCAGACGCCACCACCAATACATCCTTATTCTACAGACACGCAGTCACACATCCCTGTTGTTAATAAAGCTATTGAATCTACCCTGAGCCTGCGTGTGTGTCTCCTGAGCTGTGCATTATGTCAGTACGGCTTCAGCAGAGCGGCTCGAAAGACAGCGGGCTCGCACGCCGTCTTTCCACCCTCGAGGCTCGGGTGGATCTAATAGCCCACCAACAACAGGTGATACTGAACCAATTAACAGTGATAACTAACCGATTAGACCGCCTGGACCCCCAGCAGCCATTCCCCTCGGTTCGTCTGGGTGACGCAGCCTCCGCTGCTCCAGCAGCTGTTCAGCCTGCTCCGGGTGTGCCGGCACGGCTCACACCAATCCCCACTCCCGCTTGCTTTTGTGGCAAGCTTGGTGGAGCTTGGGGTTTTATCATGCAGTGTGAGTCCGTGTTCCATCGCGTTCCCGGAGACTTCCCCTCAGACCACAGTCGGATTGGCTATGTAGGTAACCTCTTGGAGGGTCGAGCGCTAACCTGGGCTTACGCCGTAATGGCGAAGCCCAGCTACGCCACCCTCACCTATGGCCAGTTCGTGCGACAATTCCTGGAAGTGTTCGATCACTCGCGTTTGGACAGTGTCCAGGTCGACCGCCTTCTCGGCCTCCAACAGGGGAGCCGATCGGCGGCAGAATACGCGATCGACTTCCGGGTTACCGCGGAGGAAGTTGGCTGGGAAGAGCGTGCGCTCTGCGGCATCTTCCTCCACAGCCTCAACTCAGGTCTGAGGGATGAGCTGGCCGGCCGAGATATCCCGGAGACTCTAGCGGAGCTGATCTCCCTCGCTATTAGCTTGGATAACAGGCTGCGCGAGCGCGCCTCGGAGCGGAAGTCCTCTTATCGCTTGCGGGGTGCCTCGGCGCGCCTGCCCCAAGCTCGCCACCTGGCGTTACCGCCGCCAGAGGTCTTCGAGGAGTCGGAGCCAATGGTGACGGGCCGGACAAAGCTCCCCCTGGCGGAGAAACAATGCCGCCGTGAGCAGGGCCTTTGCATGTATTGCGGGGGCAGCCAGCACACAGTGGAGCATTGTCCGGAGAAGCCAAACGGGGAGGTCCGCGAGTCACTGTAGGGGGCCTTGCGGACACTAATCGGTTAAATCCCCTCACACATTTGACGCTGCCCATCCGCTTCTGTCACAATCTCACAGGGCACCTCACTCATGCACTGGTGGATTCAGGCGCGGAGGGTAGCTTCATTTCACAGAGCCTGGCAACCCGACTGGGCCTCAGTTGTCACCCCCTCGATCCTCCTCTCGCCCTAGTTAATCTCTCCCGTGTCTCCCTGGGAAAAGTGACCCACCGAACATCCCCTGTCCCGGTAATCATCTCAGGAAACCACCGGGAGGATATCTCCTTCTACGTTCTGCCCACCTCAGTTTCACCTGTCATTCTCGGATACCCTTGGCTCTGCCTCCAAAACCCCGTCTTGAACTGGAAGACCGGTAAAGTGTCTGCTTGGAGCACCTTTTGTATGGGCACCTGTCTCCAATCCGCGGCCTGCGCCACGTCCTCGTCCCCCACAGCTAAGGACGCCGCGCCTCCAGATCTCACCCTGGTGCCATCAGAGTTCCACGACCTGGGTGTGGTCTTCAGCGAGTCCAAGGCGATGTCTCTTCCTCCTCAACGGCCCTACGACTGTGCCATCAACATCCGCCAGGGGGCGCCCCTACCCTCGGGACGCCTCTACAGTCTGTCAGCGCCAGAGAAGGAGGCAATGAACACCTACTTGAAGGAGTCGCTCAGTGCTGGGATTATCCGACCATCTTCCTCACCATTAGGCACAGGGTTCTTCTTCGTGGGTAAAAAGGACGGGTCCCTTTGTCCTTGCATAGATTACCGAGCTCTCAATGACATCACGGAGAAGGACCGTTACACCCTGCCCCTGATGGACACCGCCTTCCACTCCCTCCAGGGGGCGACCTGGTTTACCAAGCTGGATCTCCGCAGCGCATACCACCTCGTCCGGATCCGGGAGGGAGATGAATGGAAGACTGCCTTCCGTACCCCTAACTGTCATTTTGAATATCTTGTTATGCCGTTTGGGTTGACCAACGCTCCAGCCGTCTTTCAGCGCCTCATTAATGATGTCCTCCGGGATTTCATCGGCCTGTTCGTGTTCGTTTACCTGGACGATATCCTCAACTTCTCCAGGTCCAGGGATGAGCACCGGGTCCACGTGAGGCGGGTCTTGCAGAGGCTGCTGGAGAATCGACTATATGTCAAGGCGGAGAAGTGTGAGTTCTACGCCAAGACCACTTCCTTCCTGGGGTTCGTCATCTCCCATGACCAGGTGCTCCTGGACCCAGCGAAGGTCAAAGCGGTGGTGGATTGGCCCACACCAACCTCTAGAAAACAGGTTCAGCAGTTCGTCGGGTTCGCCAATTTCTACCGCTGCTTTGTCCCTAACTTTGGAGCCATCTTCGGTCCTCTGACCCGCCTCACCTCCCCTAAGACCCCGTTCCGGTGGACTGAAGAGGCCGCAACGGCCTTCCAGGCGCTGAAGATGGAGTTTTCCTCCTCCCGGGTCCTCAGCCAGGTCAATCCCACGCTGCAGTGCATTGTGGAGGTGGACGCTTCAGACACGGGGGTGGGGGCGGTGCTGTCCCAGCGGTCTCCTGTCAACGGAGCCAAGCGACCCTGCGCCTTCTTCTCTCTGCGCTTGTCCCCGGCAGAGCGTAATTATGACGTGGGGGACAGAGAGCTTCTGGCCATCAAGCTCGCGCTTCAGGAGTGGCACTACTGGCTGGAGGGGGCCGCCTTGCCATTCATGGTTCTCACTGACCACAAAAACTTGGAGTATCTAAGATCTGCCAAGCATCTGAACGCCCGCCAGGCGCGCTGGTCCCTGTTCTTTGCAAGGTTTAAATTCAACATCACCTACAGGCCTAGCTCCAAGAACGGCCTACCCAATGCCCTCTCCAGGCAATTTGCCCCGGTGGCCTTGGAAGATGCTGTTCACACCATCCTGCCCAGGTTGTGCGTCGTGGGGGCTGTTTCCTGGGACATTGAGGACAAGATCCAGAGGGCGCAGGAGTCGGAACCGGACCCTGGCGGCGGACCGGAGGGGAGGCTCTTCGTGCCATCTGCTGTCCGGGGGGACATTATCCACTGGCTCCATACCTCTGAGCTCACCTGCCATCCTGAAGCTTCCTGGATGATCGACCTCCTCCAGCGGTCCTTTTGGTGGCCAGGTCTGCGGAAGGACGCCGCCCACTACGCCCGGGCCTGCCCCGTCTGTGCCACCAGTAAGTCAGGTAACGCTCCCCCTGCGGGTCTGCTCCAGCCCCTGCCCGTCCCTGGCAGGCCCTGGTCGCACATCGCCCTAGACTTTGTCACCGGCCTCCCTGTCTCCAACAACTTCAACACAGTTCTGACCATCGTTGACCGTTTCTCCAAGGCCGCCCACTTTGTGCCCCTACGCGGACTCCCCTCAGCCTTGGAGACGGCGGACCTCCTCATCCAGCACGTGGTCAGACTGCACGGAATACCGGTCGACGTGGTCTCCGATCGTGGTCCCCAGTTCTCTTTGGACGTCTGGAGATCCTTTTGCAATGCCCTGGGAGCCAAAGTAAGCCTCCCCTCCGGCCATCACCCCCAATCCAAAGGGCAATGTGAGCGGACAAATCAGGAGCTGGAGGCTGCGCTCCGCTGCGTCACCACATCTAAGCCCGCATCCTGGAGCTCACACTTCGCCTGGGTGGAGTACGCCCACAACACCTCCCGCTCTTCTGCCACCGGGATGTCTCCCTTCAAGGCATCCCTGGGTTACGATCCACCTCTATTCCCCACGCAGGAGGGCGAATTGGCTGTCCCCTCAGCCCAGGTGCACCTCAGGCGGTGCCGCTCCTCTTGGACTATGGTGCGCAATGCGCTTTTATGCACGGCGGAGCGCAACAAATCCACGGCGGACCGGCACAGGAGACCTGCCCCTGCCTACCAGGTGGGACAACAAGTCTGGGTGTCCACACAGGACGTAAACTTAAAGGGTGAGAGGAGGAAGCTGGCCCAACGGTTCATCGGCCCATTTCCCATTACCAAGATCATCAACCCGGTGGCTGTGCGTGTGGCTATTCCCTCCTCCCTCCGCATCCATCCCACCTTCCACGTCTCCAAGGTTAAACTGGTGGTCTCTGACCCCCTCTGCCCTCCACCTGCAGTGCATCCCGCTCCCCGGGTGATTGGTGGCCACCCGGCCTGGACTGTCTCCGACATCTTGGACTCCCGGTGCCGGGGTCGCGGGTTGCAGTATTTGGTGGACTGGTAGGGCTATGGACCCGAATGGAGACAATGGGTGCGTTCCTCGTTTGTGTTGGACCGGTCTCTCATCGCTGAGTTCCATCGAGCGCACTCAGAGAAACCATCGCCAGGAGGCACTGCTAGAGGGGGGAGTACTGTCATGACTCGCCGCTCATCAGCGGCGCCAGCTGCGCGCACACCTGCATCTCGTCAGCGGCGAGGTATTTAACCCACTCTGCCCTGGGCTTCGGCCTGAAGCCGTCTCTCTACTTCGGCATCTCTTGCTACAATGGAACTCTCGCCTACGAGCAAGATAATCTGGGTAAGCTCCCCTTATCTCCTTTCCTCCAGCCTTCTCCCCTGTGCACAGGTGGATTTCCCGGCGGCGGACCTCCCCATCTCGCCGCTGCCTCCTCGCTGCTGCTACAGGCACTCCAGGTAGCTGTCTCCCGGGCTCCGCCCTTGTCGACGCCAGCCACCTGTCCTAACCAAGTAAGCCAGCAAAACCATTATTATCCTCTGTATTGGTGTGGTGTCCGTTACCCTTCTCCCTCTGCTTCCTCCCATAGGGTTGTCCGGCTGAACGGCTTCCTGCCCCCGTGCCTGACACAGACGCCACCACCAATACATCCTTATTCTACAGACACGCAGTCACACATCCCTGTTGTTAATAAAGCTATTGAATCTACCCTGAGCCTGTGTGTGTGTCTCCTGAGCCGTGCATTATGTCATAGAATTACAGAGACTGCTGCATCGGGGTGCATTCAGCGTCCACTTTTAACACCGGTCACTAATGACCCCGAATGCAGCACAGCTGTTGACTTTGACAGCAAGAAACTCCACCGGACGCTCTCACAATAAGAGCCGGGGGAGCTAGAAGGGACCCATTGCTGCAAAGCCAGGAAAAGATAATGTATGACCCGAGCACGGACGAGACCGGCACTCGGGTCACGACAGTTCATGGTGAACTTCAAGGTCAAGGTACATCAGTGTCAGATTGCACCATCCATCGTTGTTTGAACCAAAGTGGACTTCATGGGAGACGGCCAAGGAGGACACCACTGTTGAAAACAAATTATAAAAAAGCCAGACTGCAATTTGCCAAACTGCATGTTGACAAGCCACAAAGCTTCTGGGAGAATGTACTATGGACAGACAAGACAAAACTGGAACTTTTTGGCAAGGCACATCAGCTCTATGTTCACAGACGCAAAAATGAAGCATACCAAGAAAAGAACACTGTCCCTACTGTGAAATATGGAGGAGGTTCTGTTATGTTCTGGGGCTGCTTTGCTGCATCTGTCACAGGGTGTCTTGAATCTGTGCAGGGTACAATGAAATCTCAAGACTATCAAGGTATTCTAGAGAGAAATGTGCTGCCCAGTGTCAGACAGCTTGGTCTCAGTCGCAGGTCATGGGTCTTGCAACAGGATAATGACCCAAAACACACAGCTAAAAACACACAAGAAGGGCTAAGAGCGAAACATTGGACTATTCTAAAGTGGCCTTCTATGAGCCCTGGTCTAAATCCTATTGAACATCTGTGGAAGGAGCTGAAACATGCCGTCTGGAAAAGGCACCCTTCAAACCTGCAACAACTGGAGCAGTTTGCTCATGAGGAGTGGGCCAAAATACCTGCTGAGAGTTGCAGAAGTCTCACTGACAGCTACAGAAATCGTTTGATTGCAGTGATTGTCTCAAAAGGTTGTGCATCAAAATATTAAGTTAAGGGTACCATCATTTTTGTCCAGGCCTGTTTCATGAGGTTTTTTTTTTTGTTTGTTTTTTTTAAAATACTAATTCTGTTGAACCACAATTCAAAAGCATTGTCTGATTTTCAGCCTCCATCTCCTAGCGCATAGTGGGCACACAGTCTACTGGTAATTTGATTGCGTGGCGCAAAGTTTAAAGAACAGACAATGCGCTGACATAAACTAACAAAAACACTGGCATACGGAGGAAAGTCTGGCAGAAAAGTCTGCGGATGATCATCCTAATAGGGCCCATAGTGTTAGTGAGGATCAGTGTTTTCAGTCTGGAGACTCAGAGGAACTAAAACTGAAACCTTTTAATTTTCCAGCATCCCAGCATGGGAGTCATCATTGTTCTCGCTATATTTTCTTTCCTGGAGTTGATCATCTCCATCTATGTTGCTGCTGTATTCTGCTGCATCACCACCTGTTGCTCTTGTTGCACCAACCCAGGAGATGAGGTATGTGTGGGGGGAAGGGGAGCAGGCTGAAAAGTTCACAGGCTGAAAAGTTCATAGTGGTCAAATTTGACCAAACACAGTTTATTTTTCAACCGCAGGGTTCCACGTGCTGCAGAAGTGTGTATGGTGTGAAGGGGAGGCTATGTTGAAAAGCACATGTGGTCAGATTTGACCACTATGAACTTTTCAGTCTATGTATTTACCCCCCCCACACACACACACCAATAAGTCCTCCTGCAGTAGGAGCACAGTGAGCTTTAACATCCTCTTGTTTCTGATCAAAATCCTGGTCCGTCTTTTAGCCAGCGCCGATGATTGCCGTCAACCCACTGCACCAGCCTGCCTTTGCAACTGTGGAGGCCCCGCCCCCATACGAGCTCCCACCTGTATCAGAGGTAGGGCTGGGCCATGTGACCTGGATGTGAATTACAGTCCATCAGTGGGCTGCCTCAGGTAGTAGCCCATGTACGGAGCCCTGAGATGGCCCACTAATGTGCTGTAATTCACTGAGGTATGTTGGGCAAGTGGAATTTGAGCAACTTTGTTGTGTGGACTGTGCAAGTTGACAGTGTCTTTATACAGACACACCAGTAAAAGTTTCTGAATGTTGTTCTGGTTATTTTTCAGTTGACCACCCAGCCCTACTCAGAGGCCCCACCCCCTCCACGAGATGCATATGAGGTGTGCTATGCGGTCATGTGACTGAGTTTGCAGGATGTTCTGTCACTGATGTTTTGTTGTGTTGCTTACAGAGTGTGAAACCTCCCAAGTAAACACCAGCAACCAACCTACCAACATCATCGGACTGCTGAAGAGCATCACAGGAATAGGGAGCTAACAAACATCAGAGAGGGACAATTAACTGTTAGGGTTCTAAGCAGGGCAGTTTTGAGAAAATTGTTGTTTTTATTCCTATTCTTTTTTTTTTTTTTTCACTAAAACAGAGGGGGTGGCAAAAAGCATAGATAGAAACATGAAACTTTAGAGTCAGGCCAGATATTCTGCCCACTACTCAGAGACCCAAAATGGAGGCACTGCACTGACAGGTGGCACTATAATAATCTGTTTTATTTTTACTTTGCAAATATCTCAAAAATAATCGGGCCTAGACTAAAAATTCATTCATCATTCTATTCTCTGAAATCTTCCAAAACTTTTCTCCACAGGTCTTATGCTCTAAAAATGAGATTATTTGCAGCAAACATTCAAAAACATTCAAGTGAAACTAAAATGAATTCTTCAAAGGTAATTAAGCAAAACTGCTTGAAATCAAACAGGAATCATCTACTGATAATGATAATAAGAAGATGGTAAAATTATCCAAAAATATCAGCCCTTTCTGATTTGATAGTCCAGTGAAGTTGTACACTTTCTCTTTGGGTTATATGTTCTGATGTATCTTCTGATGAAGTGATCCAAACTTGATGAAACTTTACACCCACAATCACAGCAGTTTTCTTCAGAATCACCCCTAATTTCATGCAGTTCTGTTCATCGTGTGTGCCACCATAATCAGCTTAATTGACAGTGGAAGAATTTGCATTGATGAAGTCATGACTGTGTATTAAAGAAGTCCGGTAGTGGGTTATAACTTCTCTGTGACATACTGTAGGGCCATGGTTCAAATCCATGGAAATCTTATTCCTCTCACTAATAACTGTAGTATAGCGTGCCTTTCTTGTGCATTTTAAAACCTAAGGTATATGTCATAATCCGGGGGCATGGGGGGGGGGCACTGTACCCAGCCTTCTGTTCAGTTTGGTGTTTCACTGTTTGTTGGTTTATCTGTTTATCCGGGCTTGTCATTATTATTTTGTATTTGTAGTTTTGTTAACTTTTTGGGGGTTGTGTTGCTGTTGTTTATGATGGTTTCCTGTTATGTTTTATTTTGACAGCACTGTGCAGCTTCTGGCTGTCAAACTGGTCGGAGCTGCACACCTGTCATCCATTCTGTTATTTTCTTCACTCATGTATCCACACCTGTCTTTTATTATGTTTTGCATATATGGGCACGGCAAACCTCTGTTGTTTGTTGTGTCCTTCATCTACTTTACCCAGTCCTCAGGAGCGGAGTGTTTCATCCTGAGTGTGTTTGGGTTCACTGTTGAGGAGAGGTGGGTAGCTCCGTACAGACGTGGACAAAATTGTTGGTACCCCTCTGTTAATGAAAGAAAAACCCACAATGGTCACAGAAATAACTTGAATCTGACAAAAGTGGTAATAAATAAAAATTCTATAAAAATTAACCAATGAAAATCAGACAATGCTTTTGAATTGTGGTTCAACAGAATTATTTTAAAAAACAAACTCATGAAACAGGCCTGGACAAAAATGATGGTACCCCTAGAAAAGATTGAAAATAATGTGACCATAGGGACATGTTCAACCAAGATGTGTCCTCTAATTAACGTCACAGGTGTCTACAAACTTGTAATCAGTCAGTCGGCCTATTTAAAGGGTGACAAGTAGTCACTGTGCTGTTTGTTGACATGGTGTGTACCACACTGAACATGGACCAGAGGAAGCAAAGGAGAGAGTTGTCTCAGGAGATTAGAAAGAAAATTATAGACAAGCCTGTTAAAGGTAAAGGCTATAAGACCATCTCCAAGCAGTGTGATGTTCCTATGACTACAGCTGCACATATTATTCAGAAATTTAAGATCCATGGGACTGTAGCCAACCTCCCTGGACATGGCCGCATTAGGAGACGGATAATACGAATGGTAACAAAAGAGCCCAAAACAACCTCTAAACACATTCATGGTGAACTCCAAGGCCAAGGTACATTAGTGTCAGATCGCACCATCAATCGTTGTTTGAGCCAAAGTGGACTTCATGGGAGACGACCAAGGACGACACCACTGTTGAAAACAAATCATAAAAAAGCCAGACTGCAATTTGCCAAACTGCATGTTGACAAGCCACAAAGCTTCTGGGAGAATGTCCTATGGACAGACGAGACAAATCTGGAACTTTTTGGCAAGGCATATAAGCTCTATGTTCACAGACGCAAAAATGAAGCATACAAAGAACACTGTCCCTACTGTGAAACATGGAGGAGATTCTGCTATGTTCTGTGCTGCTTTGCTGTATCTGGCACAGGGTGCCAGAGGTAGTGGCAGTGGTTGCCTCAAAAGGTTGTGCAACAAAATATTAAGTTAAGGGTGCCATCATTTTTGTCCAGGCCCGTTTCATGAGTTTGTTTTTTAAAATAATCCTTTTGAACCACAATTCAAAAGCATTGTCTTATTTTACATTGGTTAATTTTCATAAAATTTTTATTTATTACCACTTTTGTCAGATTCAAGTTATTTTTGTTACCATTGTGGGTTTTTCTTTCACTTACAGAGGGGTACCAACAATTTTGTCCACGTCTGTATGTGCTTCCCTTATTTTCAGCTGTGAGCCCCACTGCCTTAGGGAGTGCTCCTGCAGGATTCCGCCCTTGGCCAGGCTTTCTCTGGCTTCATGTCCCCCTGGACCTTGAGCTCCACTCTCCTCCAGTGTTTACCATGTTGTACTTGTTTGTTAGCACCATTCACCTTATAGTTTAGTTCTCGTATGTTAATGTTCCTGTCTGTCTTTACATTAATAAATGTGCAGAAACCACAATGTGCTTTTGGTGTCCTTCAATAATCCTTGAAAAGGGCTGTTCATGACAGAAGGACACGACCACTGTGACACCAACCTCTCTGGGTTCTGCATTTTTTTCTTTTTCCTGTAATTACTTTTTTTCCCCATTTTTGCATTCAGACAGTTTTCACGAAGCTTGCAGTGCAAGCTCTGTGCTGTACTCTGGGAAATGGATAGATACATCGCCGCCACTCATGTATCTCCCACCCCCGCAGACGCTCTTTTGAACTAAAGCCTGGCAAAGGTGATAGTACAGCGCCACCCTCCGCTCGTGCTGCACGCCAAAGGAAGGGAGAGGGTTTTTCAGTTGGGGGATTTACAGCAGGAGTATTGCGGAAGGAGCTCCATCCATGAACCGAGGTCTGTGCCAGTGAGATGGCGGTCCCAGACTTCGGCCCCATCGGCTCCTCCCCAGACCAGAGCTCCGGCGCCCCCCCTCTGTCACCAGAGACCCGAGCCTCCTCCTCCTTCCCAGGCAACATCAGTGGTGGGCAGAGGAGTATCGTCTGATCCCACTGCAGCAGCAGGAACCATCAGGTGCCAGGAAAAATGGCAGGTGGGTGGTCATTCCTTTTTCTTTCGTAATGATATACCTTGCCTTATTCCCGGTGATGAGGCTCAGCTACAGCAGTCAAGTCTCGCTGAGTCCTCACCACCCGCTGCTGTTGTCTCACCCTCACCTCCCTCTCCAATGTGTTTCTTTGTGGCCTCCGAGAGTCCGTTGCCCCTGGAAAGGAGTCGTCAGATGGCAGAGAAACCAGCTTCCCTGGGAGTTCCTGCTCCAGCCCTGTGGCCACGTCCAAGATGGGAGGGAAGCGCCACCTGTGCTCTGAATCCTAAGTTGACTGTTGGGTATCTCTTGGATTCAGCGGCACGGGAGCTCACGTCGTCGGTGAGGCTGCATCAAGAAGTAGCCATCCCCCCGGGAGGTCCACCAGCGGGGGGCATCAAGCCTGGAGGCCGTTTGGCTGCACTAAGCATCATGCCTGCTGCAGGGGTCATCACAGCAAAGTCATCAGATTCCTGGATGGTGGCGGAGCTCGAGTCCAGGTAAGTGCTCAGTTCTTTTTTAACATCTACAGATATTAAGAATTCTTGTCTGGCTCAGGGTGAGGAGAACCAGTTGCAGATGTCCTCTGATCCTGAGCTCTCCCTACCGGGCTCCACTGATTCCATTGATTTCTCTCTGGTGATTTTCCCCTTTCCTTCCCCTGAGGTGGCTGTTCTGGGTAGAGACGCCCAGACGGAGAAGGCCGAGATGTCCCAGCCTGGATCGCCGAAGTCCTGGATGGTGGTGGAGCTCGAGCTCAGGCAAGTTCTCTTTTTTGTTTACATGTTATCTGTTTTAGAGAGATCTTGCCTGGCCTTTGGTGGGGAGGGGCATGTGCATCCATCGGCTCCACCTGAGCTCTCCTTGCCAGGCTTCACTGCTGCCAGTGACTCTGACCCGTTTCTGTGTTTTGCATGTGTGAGCCTTCTCCAGAAATCCTCCGTGGGTGCTGCAGCTCCCCCCCCCCCCCAGTCCTGGGCCTCCATGGATTCTGCTCCACCTCCATATGAGGTCTCCGTGGGTGCTGCTTCGCCTCCGTTCAAGGTCTCTGTTGGTGATGCTCCACCTCCGTCGCAGGTTTCCGTGGGTGCTGCTCCCCCTCCGGTCGTGGCCTCCATGGGTGCAGCTGTGCCCCAGTCTGGGGCCTCAGTGGGTGCCACTACACCCTAGTTCAGGGCCTCCGTGGTTGCAGCTATGCCCCAGCCTGGGGCCTCTGTGGGTGAAGCTACACCACAGTCTGAGGCCTCCGCAGGTCCAGTGCACCTCAGTCCAGGGTCATCATAAGTGCAGCACCTTAGCCTGGGGCCCAGTTGGTTGACCGCCTCCTTGGCCTGGTGCTCTCACAGGTCAGCTTGGTCATCATGGGTACTGTGCTCCAGACCAAGGCCGTCGTGGGTGTCGCAGCTCAGCCTAAGGTCATCATGGACTCCCCGTCGTCACCAGAGGTCCCCACGGTGCAGTCTCTTCCCTCGTCCGGTCTCCTCACTAATCGACCACCACCATCACTGGTCCCCAATGTTGGCCAGCAGCTTTTGTTGGAGGCCAATCTGCCACAGCGCTGGTTCGCCTTCACCATGCTGATGACCAGGTGAGTCACTGGGAGCCTGGGTTCCAGCTGCCGCCTCCAGGGGGGCATGTTGTGCTCGGCAAACCGGTGGCTCATGTACTCTGGGAGGCCACCTAACGTATTTTGCCATCTGATCAGGTGGTTCTTGTACTCTGGGCAGCCACCGGATGCATTCTGCCTTATGCTCCGGTGGTTTTGGGACTCTGGTAGGCTGCCCGAACTGCCTTAGTCCCCGTCCAAGGTCCCTGGAGTCTGGTCCACCATAGTATTCAGGTTGTGGGTTCAGGTAGTGTTTTCTTTTTGGGTTTTTTGTTGTTTGTTTGGTCTCATTCCCTCTGTGCCTGGGTTTCTGCCCCCCCCCCCCCCGGTGCATTGTTTTTCTTGTTGGGGGTGTCTTCTGTGTGGGGAGGTTGTATTTTTTGTGGTGTTACCCTGGGGTTTCTGGAAACCCACCCCTTGAGGAGGGGCTCTGTCATTATCCGGGGGCATGGGGGCACCGTGTCCAGCCTTTTGTTTAGTTTGATGTTTCTCTGTCTGTTGGTTTATCTGTTTGTCTGGTCTTATTATTGTTATTTTGTATTTGTAGTTTTGTTCACATTTTTAGGGTTGTGTCGTTGTTGTTTATTATGGTTTCCTATTATGTTTTATTTTGACAGCGCTGAGCAGCTTCCAGCTGTCAAACTGGTCAGAGCTGCACACCTGTCATTCATTCTGTTATTTTCTCCACTCATGTATCCACACCTGTCTTTGATTATGTCTTGCATATAGGGCAGTGCTTCTCAATTATTTTTTGCAAAGCCCCCCCTAGGAAAGAGAAAATATTTCGCGCCCCCCCAACTCGCCGCAGTGACTATAAATAAGATCATTATCTATAAAAAATGTATAAGTATACCTAAAATTGTATCCTTTTTAACATTAACAAAAGAAAAAAGCAATATAAATCAACTTTCAACAAATATTAACTTTATTTTGCCACACAGAAACGCTGTTATAGTCTAAAACAGAAAAAAAAAACTTAAAGTGCATCAAAGTGCCTGAAATAAAAAATATGTCAATGCTTATTTAAACTAGAAACATTTTTGACCAACTGAACCATTTGATGCTGAGAAAAATAATTCAATCAATAAATAATATTGTAACGTGCTGCTCGACGTGGCAACGTCCCACCAGGAGATTCAAACTCACACCTCCTGCTCCGGAGTCCCGCACTCTACCTGTGTCGCCAATAGGGTCAATCAATTTGGCAAACCAAGTAGGGTGCTCATATTGAGTTCGCTACAATATTAAATGTAAATTGATCTGGAACATTAACACAGGAGTACCAATATATTTAACATTTTAGTCTGAAGAAAAAGGTAGAAAAAGGCAGTATCAACTCCTCTGCAATTGTGTGGGGTTTTTGCACTGCGCAATTTGGTGCGCCACTTTAAATGATGCTGAAAGTGCTCGCTGGTTTACTGATGTAGCGTTCACAAAGTGGGATGATTGTTGGCCGTACTCCGCGCGTTTTCGCTGAAAAAAATCAAGGGGCTTATCAACGTGTTGAGGATGTAATGTCTGTAGGTGACGTCTTAATTTATTTGGCTTCATGCTGTCCGCTGCCAACACTTTCAGACACTGAACACACCCGTCTTTCCTCGTCTCCCACCGTAGTCACAGTGAAGCCAAGCGCTAGATAAGCTTCGTCATATTTCCTTGTCTTAGCTTTTGGGAGATTTTCATTTGTCTCTTTACCTCTGTCTCTCTCCGCCTTTCTTTTCGTTACTGTTAAATATTTCTCCATGGTGTCTCTCGAGGGGTTTGTTGACAGCAATTTAAAAACTTTTAAACTCCCGCACAGACTTTGACAATGAGAGCGCCACTGCACCACCTGCTGCCGTGGATGTGCAATTACACTTTACACGGCAAAAGCAAAGCCTGTTCCCCGGGGTCACACGCGCCCCCCCCCCCCCCCCCGGCATCGCATCGCGCCCCCCCAGGGGGGCGCGCCCCACTATTTGAGAAGGACTGATATAAGGGGACAACAAATCTCTGTGGTTTGTTGTGTCATTCTTCCTCATGGACCCGTCCTCAGAAGCAGAGCTATCATCCCAAGTGTGTTTGGGTTCTGCTGTTGAGGAGAGTAGGAGTGCTTTGTCCAGGTATGTGTTTCCCTTATTTCCAGCTGTGAGCCCCCGCAGTCTTCGGGAGTGCTCCGGCACAGAGAATGTTTGGTATCCTACTTTCACCCATGAAACGGGTGATTCATGACACTATAGTACAGTAAACTTTTTATTTTATTTTATTTTCGACCTGTCCAGCAGCTTGGTAAGCAGAACAAATATCTTATTGCCTTATTGTACCAAACAAATTTACTTAGCTCTGCTCATAGTTCATGTGTGTTGTATATAAAAAGTATTTATAGACTCCTTTTGCATCATAATAACTATTTCTTTTTTTTGGCTTTTGACTGCTCCCTTTCAAGGTCACCACAGTATATCATCGCCTTATATTGCAATAATTTGCATGTTGATTTGGCTCGATTTGGCTCGATTTTTATGGCGGCTGCCCTTCTGGACACAACCCTGCCCATTTATCTGGGCTTGGGACAGGCACAGGGAGTACACTGACTTGTGCTCCCCCTGTGGCTGGGCAGCCAACTTTCCTTCCCCAATTCTATTGTGCTGAGCACCAAGTGAGAAGGCGGGAAGCACCATTTTAAAATTGTCTTTGGTATGACCCTGCTGGGGCTTGAACACATGACCTCTCAGTTATGGGGCAGATGCTCTTCCTCTAGTCCACTACTCCAGTACTATAATAACTTTAATACTTTATTTAAATCATCTTATTTATGCTGGATCTGACAGGGGGCAAGGGGGAGGGAACTGAAGGGATATGAAGTGGTCAGAAGGCGTGAGGGGTGTGGAGGGTCCCACAGTAAAGGTTTTAAATGTTGTTGATAAACAGAGGTAGGTAGGAACTAGTTACATTTACTCAAGTACATGTACTTGAGTAACTTTTTCATCAAAATTGATTTTTAGTTTTTTTTTTCCAGAATATGTCTGCACTTACTCAAGTACATTTATCAAGAAAAAGTGGTTAGAAATGTCCTTGTTTATACTTCTCATTTCATGATATGATCTGGAATATATTAGAGGGCACACTGTATAGTATGGATAGCAATTTGTTAGAACACCAGATTATCTTAAGAAACGATAAGATTAGCCTTTATTTGTCCCACAATGGGGAAATTCCAGGATTAAAGCAGCAAAGGGATAGCAGCACTCAGAGCAATAGTACATAAGAAGTGGTTAATAAGTAAGTAAAATTTATTTATGTAGCACTTTTCACAGAAAGGATCACAAAGTGCTGCACAATAAAATAAAGCACCACTTTCACAAATACAATAATAAAGGCATAAAACATTAAAAAAACCAACAAAAAAACAAATCAAACTAAAAAGCCTGTTTAAACAGCAGTGTCTTCAGCTGCTTTTGAAAAGCCTTGACAGAGTCCACTGAGTGCAAAGACGATGGTAGAGCATTCCAAAATTTTGGTGCCATTGCCTGAAAGGCTCTATCACCTCTAGTTTTAAAATGGGTTTGAGGGACAGCCAATGAAAGTTCATCCGAGGACCTCGAAGACTGCGATGGGTTATACACATTAAGCAGCTCAGTGATGTATTTAGGGGCCTGATCATGAATAGCTCTAAAAACAAGAACTAAAATTTTAAACTGAATCCTAAAACCAACTGGGAACCAGTGAAGTGCTGCCAAAACCGGTGTAATGTGAGCCCATTTCTTAATGTGAGTTAAAAGTCTAGCAGCCAAATTTTGACCAACCTGGAGGGGTTGAAGGTGCTTTTGGCTCAGACAAGTAAGTCTAAGTGAGAAGAAATAAAAAGCGAGAAGAAATAAAAACATGAATAATCATCTCAAGTTCCACCTTTGACACCAGGGTTCTCAACTTAGAAATATTGTTCAGATGGAAGAAACAATTTCTAATTAACTGATTAATGTGGTGCTCAAAAGACACAGCTGAGTCAAAATTGACACCAAGATTCCAAAGACTTGCCTGGACAGGGAAACCTACTGTACCCATGTGGTGCTTAATAAGCGGGATCTTGCTTTCAGGAGTGATAATTAATGTATCTGTCTTGTCTGAGTTAAGCTGTAAAAAGTTTGCACTTAACCATTGTTTGATGTTAGACAAGCAGTTAGTTAAAGATGACAGCATGTGAAACTCAGACTCTTTAAAAGAGCAATACAACTGAATATCGTCAGCATAAAGTTGATAGGAAATACCATTGAACTGGCTAATTATCTGTCCCAGTGGCAAAATGTAAATTAGAAATAAAATGGGTCCTAGAACAGATCCATATGGTACCCCGCATGAATACTGTGCTATTTCAGAAAGGATCTGATTCACAGACACAGTAAAGGTTCTTCCGAAGAGGTATGATGAAAATCATTTTAAAACAGAACCAGACAACCCTAGCTCTTTGAGTCTGTTGATCATTATACAGTAATCAACAGTATCAAAGGCAGAAGAAAGATCCAATAAAACCAGAACTGTGTATTTACCAGTGTCAGCCGCCATCATAATGCCACTGGAGACTCTGACTAAAGCTGTTTTGGTAGAATGATTTTTCCAAAAGCCCGACTGAAATTTATCCATGATATTACAATTTGCCAAAAATGACATTAGCTGCCCAGCCACTACCTTTTCCAGAAGTTTTGATATGAAAGGGGGTTTAGAGATTGGCCTATAATTATTTGGTTATGATGGATCCAAACTCGGCTTCTTAAGTATTGGTTCAACCACAGCATGTTTGAAGGGGCTGGGAACCACACCAGCAGAAAGTGAAATGAAATGAAATGTTTATCAGTTCAACAACTGAAGGACCAGTTGACTCAAAAACAACTAAAAACAGCTTAGTAGGGACAACATCAGCAGGGGAAGTGGAAGATTTCATCTTCTGCAGCAGAGCCATGATGTCCTGGAGGGTCACTGGGTTAAAAGTGGACCAAGTACAAGGTGTGGGCATAACACTGGCACAGTTAAGAGAAGATGATGGCGGAATGTTTTCCCTGATATCTCTGATCTTATCTACAAAGAAATCAAGACATTTGTTACTGTCTGCTTTACAAAACACATGAATTAGAGGGACAGCAGGTGCGACAAGAGTGTTAATTGTGTCAAATAAGACTCTAGGATTTTTCTGATTTGTGAAAATTATTTTTTGAAAAATATTGATTCCTGGTATCAATCAGCATGTTATGTAAGGAGGCTCTAAGCTCCCTTAGATGGATTCTGTGAACCTCCAAATGGATGGATTTCCATCAGCGTTCCATCTTACAGCAATTTCTCCTAAAGGATCGAATGGAGTCATTGATCGAGGGATAAGGCTTTTTAGGAGAAGCAAAGACAGATTTCACTGGTGCCACTTTGTCTTAAATAGCCATACAATGGCTGTTAAATGTCTGAGTTAAGGCATCAGGATCTTTAATTCCCAACAGTAAGTGTGGCTCAAAACAAGCAGAGAAGTCAATTGCTGCCTTTTGATTAATAATCCACCTTTTTGCTGCCATTTTCAGAGGGGGAGGATTCACGGGGAAGTTAACATTAAAAAGCACACAGCTGTGATCACTGATAAGGAAGTCATCTACACACACATTTTCAATATTTAAGCCCAAAGAAAAAACAAGGTCCAAGGTAAGACCCTTAGCATGACCCTTAGCGACCCTTAGCCAAGGCAGTAAATGAATATACATATGTACACAGATATATATACAGTGCAGGAGCATTGCAGCTAGATGTAATAAACAGCTTTACAGTTTGTTAAATTACCCTGCAGAATATGAATATGTACCCAGACAGTACACTTCTTTATCACAAATTAGCAGTGGTAGTTACTATCCAGAGGATGTGTACCGTGCTGAATGCGCACCTCTAGATGCATCTCGGTACTTTCCCATCTGCCTGGAAACCATCAACAAACACATTAATCTCACTCTGAGTTACACTTTAGCTAAATTAAAAACTAATATTGGTGCTAAAGCTAACCGAAGTCGTCAGGAATATGGGTTTGGCCTCCAAGCCTGGTTCTGACTTATTGTTATGATTAGTCTTAGTTTCCTCATGACAGCTCTGGCATGCTCCCTCCTCCTGTCAAGCACCGTCAGCTGTACTGTCATGGGTGTTCACACACATACCATCATCATCATCATCATCGGCGGTCACTCGTAGTCGAGTATGACTGTCCTCCCTCTTGGTCCTTGTGGGTCTTCAGGTGGGCATAGAGGCCAATTCTGGATGTGATTATTCTGCTGCAATGTGGGCAGGGGAATGTAATGGTGGTGGGTTTGGGTTGGTCCTGATTGTTGGTTGCTCTCTCCTTCCTGAGTCTGCGTTTGTCTTGTGCAGCATGATGGAGGTCAGCGTTGTACTGTGTGGCACCCTAACGGACAATGTTTCTCCAGGTCGCCCTGTTGGTTGCCACATTTTCCCAAGCTTTTAGGTCTATGTGGCACTTCTTTAGGTTTGTTTTTATGTTGTACTTAAATCTCTTCTTCTGGCCTCTTGGAGCCTGCTTCCCTTCAGCTAGCTGGGAGTACAGGACTTGTTTTGGGAGGCGAGAGTCAGGCATTTGCATAACATGGCCAGTCCATCTGAGCTGGTTTTAGGCAATGGTGGCAGTGATGGTGGGAAGGTTAGCCTCCTCCAAGACCCTGGTGTTGGAGCGTCTATCCTCCCAACTAATCCTGAGGATTTCTCTGAGGCATCTCTGATGGTGTGCCTCAAGTGCCTTTAAGTGCCTGCTGTATGTAGTCCAGGCTTCTGATCCACACAGGAGAGTGGGGAGCACCACCACTTTATAAACCAGGATTTTGGTATTCGCTTGGAGATCGCGGTTCTCAAAGACTCTCCTCCTTAGCCTTGAGAAAGCCCCACTGGTACTGCTGAGGCAGTGGTGTATTTCATCATCAATGACGGCTTTTGATGAGAGGAGGCTGCCAAGATATAAGAATCGGTCTGCATTTTCCAGTCGGATGTTATCAATGGAGATGTTTAGGGGTATGGCAAGTATACTGCAGTTTGGTGATGGCTGGTGGAATATTTGTGTCTTTTTTATATTGATGGCCAAATCGAGCTGTTTGTATGCTTTGGCAAAGGTAGACAAGATGCACTGAAGGTCCTCTTCTGAGAGGGCTACGAGAGCGTTGTTATCTGCATACTGCAGCTCCATGATGGATATGGTGGTGGTTTGACCTTTAGCTCTAAATCGGTTGATGTTGAGAAGCTGACCGTCGATTCTGTACGTGATTTTGACTCCCAGGGGCAGATGTTGGTTCATAAGCTGGAGAATAGCAGCAATATAGATGGAGAATAGTGTTGGAGAGATGGCACATCCCTGTTTGACTCCTGTGTCAACCCTGAAGGGTTCTGTTTTGTCTCCACTGCCACTGAGTACCGTGGCAGACATATTGTCATGCAGCAGTCTCAGTACCCGGATGTATTTTTCTGGGCAGCCAATCTTTGCCAGAACCAGCCAAAGGGCCTGACGGTTTACTGAGTCGAAGGCTTTGGTAAGTTCTATGAAGGCCATGTATAATGGTAGATTTTGTTCCCAGCATTTTTCTTGTAATTGGCGGGCAATGAAAATCATGTCTGTGGTGCCTCTGTTTGGGCGAAAACCACTCTGGGACTCGGGAAGAATGCTCTCTGACAGGGGGGTGAGTCTATTGGCCAAGACCCGGGCAAAGGCTTTCCCTATGGTGGACAGGAGAGAAATGCCACGGTAATTCCCACAATCTGCCCTGTCCCCCTTTTTAAAGATGGAGACAATCAAGGCATCTCTGAGCTGTGCAGGGATTTCCTCTACTTCCCATATTTTCAGAAGCAGGGCATGGATGTGCTTCAGAAGATCAGGACCGCCTTTCTTCAGGATTTCTGCTGGGATGCCGTCAGGTCCAGCAGCCTTGTTGTTTCTCATCTTCCTGATGGCGTCCTGTACCTCATCCAAGCTAGGTGGTTTTCCTATGCTTTCCTCTATGGGCTGTTGAGGGAGTTGATCAAGGGCCTCCATCTCAGAAGTGGTGTCCCTGTTTAAGAGGTCCTTATAATGCTCTTTCCACCTGTCTGCAATTGCCTCCTTGTCCTTCAGAAGCGAGAGCCCAACTTTGGAGCAAAGGGGGGTTAGGCAGCGGTGGCTGGGGCCATGTACCACTCTTGTGGCATCAAAGAATCCCCTTGTGTCTCCAGAGTCGACAAGCTGCTGGATCTCCAGGGCCTTCTTTGTCCACCACTGGTTCTTCAATTTCCTAACAAGTGTTTGTACGGCCGCCTTCGCTTTGGCATGGGCTGCTCTTTTAACCTTGCAGTGAATGTTGTTTTGCCAGGTGATAAAAGTTTGCCGCTTGATGTCGATGAGCTGTTGGATCTCACTGTCATTCTCGTCAAGCCAGTCTTGATGTCTCCACTTTTTTTGACCGAGGATGCTTTTGCAGGAGTCCACAATGGCAGTGGAAAGTGTGCTCCAGTGTTTTTCAGTATCCTCTGGGTACTGTTTGGGCAAAGCTGCCTTAAGAGTATCCTGCAGCTGTTGTTGGTAGATAATGTCGTCCAACAGCACGATGTTAAGCTTTGGCCGGCTCTGACCTTTCTGCGACCTTCTTATCCGCATTAAGTGGATAGACATGATGAAGCAAATGATGCGGTGGTCAGTCCAGCAGTCATCTGCACTGGTCATTGCTCTGGTGTTAAGGACATCGCGGCGATCTTTGGAGCGGACTATGATGTAGTCAATGAGATGCCATAATTTGGAGTGGGGATGCATCCATGATGTTTTGAACTTGGTTTTCTGATGAAAAAGTGTGTTGGTGATGACCAGGTTGTGCTCTGAGCACTTGGCTAGCAGTAGTATGCAATTGGAGTTTGTGTTTCCAACCCCTTCTCTCCCCAGCGTGCCGCTCCATAGATGATGGTTTCATCCCACTCTGGCATTAAAGTCTCCAAGCAGGATTAACTTATCCTCCTTTGGGACTTCAGATAGTATTTTGTCCAGGTCAGCATAGAAGGCCTCCTTTACTTCATCCTGTGCATCAAGCATTGAAGCGTAGGCACTAATAACGGTGGCTATTTGACTGCAGGCAAGAATGGTCATTAGACACTCGTTGATGCCCACAGGGGGTTCATGGAGGTGGTTGATGAGGCAGTTCTTAATAGCAAATCCCACACTATAGATTTGTGGCTCATTTGCAGGCTTTCCCTTCCAAAAGAAAGTATACCCGCCTTTTTCCTCCTTCAGCTGCCCTTCATCAGCCAGTCGGGTCTCGGAGAGTGCTCCGATGTTGATCCAGAACTTCTTTAGCTCTCTGGAGATGATGGCAATTCACCTTTCAGGTCGATCACTGGCTTAGTTGTCCATAGGGTTCGCAAATTCCAGGCTCCAATATGTAGTTTTGTATGTTTCTGACCGCGTGGTGGTGATCCCTCTGGATGCGGTATTCCAGACAGGATTTTGTGAGGCAGGCTATGTTTGGGGTACCTTTTCTAACCCCCTTTCATACTGGGGTGAGCAGAGTGGATCTTGAATAGGGCTGCTCAGTCATGAGTGCAGCTGCCGAGAAGCTCTTTCTGGCTCAGTCCAAGAGCTTAACGACTGTATCAAGCACCCATCGCCTGTGTGCCAGGTCGTGGCTAAGAACTCCCAGACTTCACTGTCCTGTGCCTGTTACCACTTCCTGATCGCCACAGGACTTTATCTTGTCCAAGATGTAAAGTGGATGGGCTCCCTTCGGGAGGACGCCTGCGCGTGACGTCTTTTATCGTGGGGAGACTGATGCACCTGCAGCCACCACACGGTCCTTGGCAGAGAGGGGCCTGAATCCAGTGGCATGGAATCCAAGACGACTGGAGACCACTCTCTGTTGCAGCCTTCATCCGCCTTCAGTGCCGTTGTGACTCATGGTGTCATCCTCCGCCACTCCCGCCATTGAGGTCTTTCTTTCTTTTGATCACTCTTGGTCTGGGACCTCCCCCTCGACCTTACCGCCATGGGTGACCCTACCAGGAGCCAAAAGGCCCCCGACGGCATCGTTCTTGGGCTCATTGGAACACACAAGGTTCTCCACCGCGACAAGGTGGCGATCCATGAAGAACACACACATACACACACCCACACACACTCACACATGTACACACTCCATTCACACTCATTCACACGTGCTCTCACACACCGGATGCCAATCAGTTCTGCCCATGCATTCTCACACCGGCAATCTCTTTCCTCGTTAGCTTCTGGAGTGTTTGTTCGCCCCTCCAGAGGAAAGAGATTGTTGGGGCATTCGCCTCTATATGTGGCAGCTTGTTCTCCCCGTATGTTGTCCACTCCCTTCGTTGTTCTCCAGCTGTCACTTTTGTCGGATTATTTCCCTTGGTGTTTTGGCTGGCCCTGCTTCCCTTCCTCTTCCTCCAGACTGCTTGGTTTACCTCGGATTGCTCTAGCCCTGTAAGTGTCATTTTGTTTCGCCTTTCTTTTCCGTGCTGTTTGCAGCCGAGCAGTGCTAGGCTGATCACCTTTCCTTTTGCGCTATACGGTCCCGCAGCACTAGGCTCCATTGACCAGGCTGTAGAGCATCCAGTAGGCGCCTTGTATGTTTGGTGGCCTCATCCTGCCATTGCACTTCCCTGTATTTTTGTGTGCTTAAGCTGAACTGAAACATGGTGCTTACTGAACTGTGTTTTTGTGGTGAACTTAAATAAACATGACACTTTCTACTCTCGCAATTGGGTTTCTCATTCTCTCCCTCGTGCAGTGTGTTATGGCGCACAGGGGTTTGTGACAAAATTTGTGGAGCTGTTACCTGTTCTCCTGTGGGGAGAAGAAGAATCTTCTTCAGATCTTAACCAGACCTTCTTTATGAATGAATGAAAGAATGAATGAATGAATGAATGAATGAATGAATCTTCATTTTGGATAGATTAGATTAAAAGATTAAAAGAAAGGAACAGAATAATATAACAAGGGAAAAAATCCAACAAGGTCAAATTAAACAATAATTCCTCGGATTATACAATTCAACATAAGTTATCCGAAATGTGTGATGGCTGAAGCTACAGCTTTTATTGCCCACCCATGTTCCATCTAAGAATTCAAAAATAAAATAAAATAAAAGTGATTACAAATCAGAACAAAGCTAAGACAAAAGTAACAAAACAAAACTAAGCAACAGCACAACACAGACTGGATATGATAATCCTTATGTGATTTTACATGTCGTTTTGTATATATGTTTGGAGTATTTCATTCTTTAGTTTTTGTTTAAATTGTCCAAGCGTTGTACATGACTTTAATTCAGGTCCAAAAGCGTTCCACAGTCTGACTCCTTGCACTGAAACACAATGTTGCTTGGTGGTAGTTCTCACTGAAGGTTTTTGAAATATACATGTTCCTCTGAAATGATGTTGTTTCTGACATGTTTTGGGACCCAGGAGACAGACACTGACATGGGCAAATTAGTGAACAATAATCTTTATTAGAGTGAAAGGGTGTGTAGTGCAAGTGTAAGAGCGTGGATAGTATCCTGGTCACTGGAGCTGAGCACCCTGGACGGAGACCCGGCAACCCTGGAACATATAAGCACAGACAATTACTTTTGTCCCACGCTAGTGACAAGCTATCAGTAGTGAGGCTTACTTGGGAGAAGCACAGGTTACGTCCTGCTGAGAACCAGCGGCCGTGCAACGTGGAGGTGAAGGCATCCGTGAATGTGCTGAGGCTTCCACCTGTGACTGTGGCGAGGTCAGATCTTCCAGAGACTCTGGCTGTGACTCCACAGACCGGGACGATGACAAACCAGCTGATGACAAGACCAGTGATTCCACAGAACGTGGTGATGATGATAATCCAGATGATGACAAGGCGAGTGATTCCACAGAGCGTGGTGACCCTGACAATCCAGATGATGACGAGGTGAGTGATTCCACAGAACGTGGTGACGATGACACGATAGATGACGAAGACACAAACTCCACCGGTAACGGTGGCCAGTACTCCTGTAACTGATACAGTAATAATTCAGGAATTTGTGGAGCAAGACGTACCGGTAGTCGTGGTGGTAGCGAACCGCTACGTGTGCGTGTTGGCGTAACCCCGTCAGCTGGGGACGCAGGTCCGCCTCCAAGGGAGTCCACCTGTGCACAGGGGTAGAGGTTAGGAGTAGAGTAGCAAACGGTTCTCTTACGAGCTTGACTTTGAACAGAAGTCCTAGACGAGGCAAGAGAAGTTCTTGACGAGGCCAGAGAAGTTCCTGACGAGACAGTTCCTGACGAAGCAGTTCCTGACGAGACAGTTTCTGACGAGACAAGTTCTGACGAGACAGTTTTTGACAAGACAGTTCTTGACGAGACAGTTTCTGACGAGACAAGAGAATACCTTGACAAGGCCAGAGAACGGAGTTCTGGTTCTTTCTCTGACGAGGAGGACAGATGACTCTGTGCCGGGCTGTCAGCAACGCTGGCTTTTAACAGCTGCTGATTAACACCTGTGGATCTGTGCGCAGCTGGAGTTAATGATGCTAATGACGGCCCAGAGGCCGCCATGACAGTACTCCCCCCTCTAGCAGTGCCTCCAGGCACCTGCCCAATCCTACCTGGATTCGCCCGGTGGAAGTTGCGAATCAGCTGCTTATCCAAGATCAACGCTGGGCGAATCCAAGACCGATCCTCCGGTCCAAAGCCCTCCCAGTCCACCAAATACTGAAGGCCACGACCCCGCCTGTGAACATCCAAGATGGCAGTCACCCCCCAGGCCGGATGGCCATCGATCATCCTTGGGGGTGGGGGTGCCGCGGGAGCAGGGCACAGGGGGTCAGAGACGTACGGCTTGACCTGGGAGACATGAAAGGTGGGGCAGATACGCATCGAAGAGGGGAGAGACAAGCGCACAGACACAGGGTTAACAATACGATTAATGGTGTAGGGATCAATAAAGCGTTTAGTCAGCTTACGCCTTTCAGCCGGCACACCAATATTCCGGGTAGATAACCAAACCTTCTGACCCACCTTATACTCCGGGGCGGGTCTCCTATGCCGGTTGGCCACCTGGATATTATGTTCAGTGGTCTTCAACAAAGCTTTGCGAGCGAGGAGCCACACACGCCGGCAGCGTTTAATATGTGCCTGGACAGAAGGAACCGCTACCTCCTTCTCCTCCTCAGGAAACAACGGAGGATCAAACCCACAAGAGGCTTTAAACGGGGAGACGCCCATGGCCGTGGAGATCGTAGCATTGTGAGCGTACTCAATCCAGGGCAGGAACTTGCTCCAGGAGGATGAGCAGGAGGAGATGACACAACGGAGGGCGGCCTCCAGCTCCTGATTAGCCCTCTCGCACTGACCATTACTTTGGGGGTGATAGCCAGAAGAGAGGCTGGCAGTGGCTCCTAGTGCTGTGCAGAAGGCCTTCCAAACTTGAGATACAAACTGGGGTCCTTGATCGGACACAATATCCACAGGGATGCCATGAAGACATACCACGTGTTGCACCAGGAGGTCCGCAGTCTCCTGGGCCGAAGGCAGACCCCGAAGAGGCACAAAATGGGCCGCCTTCGAGAACCGGTCTACAATGGTTAATACTGTGGTGTAGTCATCTGAAGTGGGTAACCCAGTAACAAAGTCCATTGCTACATGAGACCAAGGGCATGAAGGAACAGGTAACGGATGTAGTAAGCCTGCCGTTGGAGATGACGTCATCTTCCCGGTGGCGCACTGAGCGCAGGCCCGAATGTAGCCAACAACGTCCTTCCGCAACCCTGGCCACCAGAAGGTCCTTTGAAGAAGATCCACAGTCTGACCCACTCCAGGATGGCAAGCCAACTTGGAAGCGTGACCCCACTCAATCACCTTGCCTCGGACAGCGCGTGGAACAAACAAGCGGCCCGGGCCCCCCCCCCCCCCCCCCCCAGGGTCCGGCTCAGTCTATTGGGCCTGGCGAACCGTCTTGCAGATTCCCCAGGACAGGGCGCCCACGACGCAGGAAGGCGGCAGAATAGGGGTCTCCTGGTCCTCGGAGGATGGGGGGTCAAACTGCCGGGAGAGAGCGTCCGGCTTACCGTTCTTGCTTCCCGGCCGGTACGTGATGGTAAAATTAAACCGGCCGAAGAAGAGGGACCAGCGAGCCTGGCGTGCATTCAGGCGCTTAGCCGTCCTGAGGTACTCCAGGTTACGGTGATCAGTCCAAACCACGAACGGCTGAGCAGCCCCCTCCAGCCAATGTCTCCATTCCTCCAAGGCCAATTTCACAGCCAGTAACTCCCTGTCCCCGATGCTGTAGTTCCTCTCTGCAGGGGAGAGACGATGAGAGAAAAAAGCACAAGGGCGAATCTTACCATCCATGGGAGATCGTTGGGAGAGTACTGCTCCAACTCCCGCATCAGACGCGTCCACCTCCACCAAGCATTGAAGCTTCGGGTCCACCTGGGTAAGGACTCGGGCTGAGGCGACCTCCCTCTTGAGCTTCTCAAATGCATCGGCTGCTTCCTTACTCCAGCAAAATGGAATCTTAGGGGAGGTGAGAGCAGTCAAAGGACGGGCAATATTACCAAAGTTAGGCACGAACCTCCTATAAAAGTTAACAAACCCCAGGAACCCTTGAAGCTGCTTTCTGGAGGTGGGTGCAGGCCATTCCACCACTGCCTTGACCTTGGCAGGGTCAGGAAGCACCTGGTTCCGAGCAATAATAAATCCAAGGAAGGAGATTTGATCAGTGTGAAATTCGCATTTCTCGGCCTTGACGAACAGCTGGTTCTCCAGGAGGCGCTGTAATACTCTGCGGACATGCACCCGATGTTCCTCTAGTGTGCGGGAGAAGATGAGGATATCATCAAGATAAACGAAAACAAATGAGTTCAAGAAATCCCGTAGTACATCGTTAATCAAACGCTGGAAAACGGCTGGGGCGTTAGTTAACCCAAACGGCATTACCAGGTACTCAAAATGACCGCTGGGGGTCCGGAAAGCCGTTTTCCACTCATCACCTTCTCTAATGCGCACTAGATGGTAGGCATTCCTAAGGTCCAGTTTAGTAAACCATGATGCCCCCTGGAGGGAGTCAAACGCAGTGTTCATCAAGGGCAGAGTATATTTATCCTTGACCGTTATTTCATTCAGCCCCCGGAAGTCAATACAGGGGCGTAGTGAACCGTCCTTCTTTCCAACAAAGAAAAATCCGGCCCCCACGGCTGAAGACGACGGACGGATAATACCAGAGGCCAAAGATTCCTTAATGTAAGTGTCCATAGCCTCGCGCTCCGGGGCTGATAGGCTGTAAAGGCGGCTAGCAGGTAGAGGGGCCCCAGCCTTCAGATTAATGGCGCAGTCATACGGACGATGGGGGGGGGGTAAAGACAACGCCCGAGATTTGCTGAACACTTGCCCCAAATCGTGGTAAACCTCAGGTACCTTAGATAAATCCGGTGGAGATGAATCGGGCAGAGGCACTTTCACGGATGGGGCGCACGCCGCTGATTGGAGACAGGCACTAAGGCAAAACGTACTCCATGCCGTTATTCTCCCAGCTTGCCAATCAATAGTGGGGTTATGTAGGCGCAGCCAGGGGTATCCCAGAATAACGGGCGAAGAGGAAGCGGGCAGCACTATGAACTGAATTTCCTCCCTGTGATTCCCTGAGACAATTATAGACACAGGCGCTGTCTGAGGGTTAATGGTAGTCAATGACGCCTTCGACAGGGTAATCAATCTGACAGGGGGTTCTAAAGTCTGACAACTAAGGCCCATCCGGGTTGCCAGGTCTCTAGAAATGAAATTTTGCTCAGCTCCAGAATCAACTAACGCTAGTGTGGAGTGTTCTGTGTGAGTATGAATGAGTCTGAGGGGTAAATGACAACAAGTAAGGGGTTCCTCTGTGTTCTTGCCCGTGAATCCCCCTACTGCGATCCACGGGCCTTCCCTTTTAACTTACTAGGACATTCGGAAACCCCATGTGACTCCTTCCCACAATAGAAACACAGGCCTTGATCCCTACGGCGTTGTTTCTCAGCTGCTGACACCTTAGAGTGACCAACAATCATGGCTTCCTGATCCGGGGACTTTTCTGACGCGGGTAGAGCGAGCGGAAGAGAGACAGAGGCACGAGGGCGGGGTTTAACCGGACGGGAAGTAACTCGCCGACCAGCCGCCCGTTCCCTTAACCTACTATCGATACTAACTGCTAAAGCAATTAAATCTTGCAAGTTATCTGGTTTATCCCGTGCCGCTAACTCATCCTTTAGCTCGTCGTTAAGACTGCGTTGAAAAATACCACAAAGAGATGGCTCCCCCCACCCAATCTCTGCGGCCAAGACCCGGAAGTCAATGGCGTAATCTGCAGCTGATCTCTTTCCCTGCTGTAGGCTTAAAAAACGTTCTGTTAACACCTCTTCCCTATCCGTGTGATCAAATACAGACAGAAACTCAGACACAAACTCCTGATAGGTAAGTAGAGAGTAGCTAGGTCTAGCCATGATCGAATATGCCCAGTCCAAGGCTCTACCTGCCAGCAAGTTTATGACATAGCCTATCCGGCTAGAGTCGAGAGAAAAATCCCCCGGCACACGCAGAAAAACTGATTCACACTGTAAAATGAATCCTCGAGCTTCCCCGAGTTTCCCGCTGAACCGGGCAGGTGTTGGAATAGGAGTGAGGCGAGAGGACGAGGAGGTGTTAGCTAGTCCTGATGCTAAGCCTGCAGGGGTAGAGGTATTTATGGTCGGGGGAAACGTTTGGTGTCCCTCCAAACGATCCAGCCGACCATTAATTTGAGTTAGTTGATTTAAGATTACTGTTTGCTGGTGGGCTAGCAAATCTACCCGGGCGCTAAGAGTGTTAATTAAGCGCGACAGTGAGCTGTCCGCTGGATCAACGTGACGGAGTCGTACTGACATGTTTCGGGACCCAGGAGACAGACACTGACATGGGCAAATTAGTGAACAATAATCTTTATTAGAGTGAAAGGGTGTGTAGTGCAAGTGTAAGAGCGTGGATAGTATCCTGGTCACTGGAGCTGAGCACCCTGGACGGAGACCCGGCAACCCTGGAACATATAAGCACAGACAATTAATTTTGTCCCACGCTAGTGACAAGCTATCAGTAGTGAGGCTTACTTGGGAGAAGCACAGGTTACGTCCTGCTGAGAACCAGCGGCCGTGCAACGTGGAGGTGAAGGCATCCGTGAATGTGCTGAGGCTTCCACCTGTGACTGTGGCGAGGTCAGATCTTCCAGAGACTCCGGCTGTGACTCCACAGACCGGGACGATGACAAACCAGCTGATGACAAGACCAGTGATTCCACAGAACGTGGTGACAATGATAATCCAGATGATGACAAGGCGAGTGATTCCACAGAGCATGGTGACGATGATAATCCAGATGATGACAAGGCGAGTGATTCCACAGAGCGTGGTGACCCTGACAATCCAGATGATGACGAGGTGAGTGATTCCACAGAACATGGTGACGATGACACGACAGATGACGAAGACACAAACTCCACCGGTAACGGTGGCCAGTACTCCTGTAACTGATACAGTAATAATTCAGGAATTTGTGGAGCAAGACGTACCGGTAGTCGTGGTGGTAGCGAACCGCTACGTGTGCGTGTTGGCGTATCCCCGTCAGCTGGGGACGCAGGTCCGCCGCCAAGGGAGTCCACCTGTGCACAGGGGTAGAGGTTAGGAGTAGAGTAGCAAACGGTTCTCTTACGAGCTTGACTTTGAACAGAAGTCCTAGACGAGGCAAGAGAAGTTCTTGACGAGGCCAGAGAAGTTCCTGACGAGACAGTTCCTGACGAAGCAGTTCCTGACGAGACAGTTTCTGACGAGACAAGTTCTGACGAGACAGTTTTTGACAAGACAAGTTCTGACGAGACAGTTTTTGACAAGACAGTTTTTGACAAGACAGTTCTTGACGAGACAGTTTCTGACGAGACAAGAGAATACCTTGACGAGGCCAGAGAACGTTCTGGTTCTTTCTCTGACGAGGAGGACAGACGACTCCGTGCCGGGCTGTCAGCAACGCTGGCTTTTAACAGCTGCTGATTAACACCTGTGGATCTGTGCGCAGCTGGAGTTAATGATGCCAATGACGGCCCAGAGGCCGCCATGACAGTTTCTCCCTTATTTGGAACAACTTTTGGATATTTGCGGGCAGTGATAGATTCTTCGCTTTAAACATTATTACCGCAGTTTTAAAATCAACCAGATCTTTCAACTTGAGAGCTTTTAATTTAAGAAAAAGTGGGTTTGTTGGTTCCCTGTAAGCAGTTTTGTTTATTACTCTACTAGCTCTCTTCTGAAGCATAAAGACTGGATATACAGATGTGGACAAAATTGTTGGTACCCCTCTGTCAGTGAAAGAAAAACCGACAATGGTCACAGAAATACAGTGGGGCAAAAAAGTATTTAGTCAGACACCAATTGTGCAAGTTCTCCCACTTAAAAGATGGGAGAGGTCTCCAATTTTCATCATAGGTATACCTCAACTATGAGAGACAAAATAAGGAAAAAAAAATCTAGAAAATCACATTGTCTGATTTTTAAAGAATTTATTTGCAAATTATGTTGGAAAACTAGAAAAGCACTCATAGAGCGCATACCTCCGCCAAGGCTCCTTCTGTTTCTCATGGATCACCTCCAAAATGTAATGGGCTTGTGTGTAGGCGTATCGCCACTTGTGGTGAAAATTGCATCCAAGTCTGTCCATTAGTTTTGGAGTTTTGTGGCTGACAAACTGTGAGAAGAGCCTTGGCTGAGGTATGCATTCCCAGATCATCCCCAAAATGTAATGGGTTCCTCTCTAGGCCAAGAACCACCTCTGGTGAAACAGACAGACAAACAGACAAATGCCAGTAAAAGCATTACCTCCTTGCCGGAGGTAATAAACTCAAGTGTTGCTGCTGTGTCTATCTCCTCCATCTCCAAACTCCCAGGCTGCGGGACTTGCAATTCATCGCACAACCGCGTACAACCCACAGGCCAATGGGTTATGCGAGCGTTTTCATAGATCACTGAAAGCAGCACTCAGGGGTTCACTGATGGATGCAAATTGGGTAGACAGGTTGGCGTGGGTTTTATTGGGGTTGCGCTCCGTGCCAAAAGAGGATTTGGAAGCTTCCCCGGCAGAGAGCTCATTTTTGCGCAGCCCCTATGGCTGCCCGGGGAATTTCTGCCAAATAATCCCGCGCGGGTCAGCTGCCCGTCTCAGCTTTTGCAGCATAGTGGAAACATAGGCATGCTGCCGGGCCCGGCCCACCACTGTTTTCCGCGTGCTTTTGTGCCTAAAACTTTGAAGAACGCAGAGTTCGTGTTCGTCAGACATGACGGCCAGCGCCCTCCATTGCACCTGCAGACATGTTGAAAATGGACCTATTTCACAATGTTAAAGAATCCTTTAAAAAAATTCCTGGATCCAGACGGTGATACAGATCATCCCCAAAATTTAATCAGTTCTTCCTTGTACCATTTCCAACAACGACTGAAAGTTTCATCGAAATCCATCCAAAACTTTTTGAGTTATCTTGCTAACCTCTTGCTAACTCTTCACTTCCGCCCTCCAAAGAGAGCAGACGCTTTTCTTCCCAGCTCCAGCTCCGCTCCTTATCTCTCTCCTTCCCTAACTGACTGGATACCAGCTTGCTATCGTCTGTCTGCGTGTCGTTACTGCTGATTATCGAACGAAATTATGGATTTAATAAGCTGGACTTTGAACGCAATTGACACTGTTTTTTCAACGAGGAAATCTAGCCCGGGGGAGCCGATTTGCCCCGAGGGAACAGCTGCCGCGGGTTATCTGAAGGACACAAGTAATTGGAAACTCTTGTGCCTGTGTAATCTTTCTATTGAAGATATTGAAGATTTATACCTATTCGGGGCGATGGTCATCGGAATTCTACTGATTGGATTTGGGATTGTTCTGGTGTACCGCAAATTGAAGAAGATGGACGGAGCCTATCAAAAAGCGGACCCTGCGAGGCTCACCCATCAAATTGACCAACTGGGCAGGACTCTGACAGCGGCGAATGGAGAACTGTACAGGAAAATGGATTACATCACGATCACGCTGAGAGCCGTCCATGAATCGATTTCAATGCCTGGCCATGAAGGATTTGAGCACTGAATCTGTAAGAGAATAGAAATTTTTTTTCTCTGAAGTCAGTGCGATTCGACTTGTTTTGACGCCATCAGCACCCAGTCCTCCAGATAATGTTCAGTATATTTGTGTTTTCATAACATGGCGGGCAACATTTCACCCCAGGGCTGTGTACTTTCCCCCCTACTCTTCTCCCTTTATACCAACTCCTGCACCTCCAGCCACCAGTCTGTCAAGTTGATCAAGTTTGCGGACGACGCCACCCTCATCGGGCTCATCTCCAACGGCGACGAGTCCGCCTACAGGAGAGAGGTGGCCCAGCTGGCGTCCTGGTGCAACAACAACAACCTGCAGCTGAACGCTCTGAAGACAGTGGAGATGATTGTGGACTTCAGGAAAGTCACAACCCCTCTGTCCCCCCTCACCCTCACAGGCTCTCCCATCACCACTGCTGATTCCTTCCGCTTCCTAGGCACTACTATCACCAGGGACCTCAAGTGGGAGCCGACCATCAGCTCACTCATCAAAAAAGCCCAGCAGAGGATGTTCTTCCTGCGGCAGCTGAGGAAGTTCAAGCTACCCACCAAGATGTTAGTGCAGTTCTACACAGCCATCATCGAGTCCATCCTCACCACCTCCATAACCATGTGGTATGCAGGAGCCACTGCCAGGGACAGACTAAGGCTGCAGCGCGCCGTGCGCACTGCTGAGAAGGTGATCGGCTGCAAGCTCCCATCTCTCCAGGATCTGTACATCTCCAGGACCCGGAGGCGTGCTGGCCGGATCATAGCCGATCCCTCACACCCTGGTCACGTACTGTTTGCCCCCCTCCCCTCAGGTAGAAGACTTTGGTCCATCCAGACTAAAACCTCCCGTCACATGAACAGCTTCTTCCCCTCTGCCATCAGACTGCTGAACACTAAGTGACTTATTGACTCTCGTGCACTATGTACAGCAGCTCAACCAGACTCATGTCAATCATCATTGTTTTCTTCCTGCATTACTGACTGCACTATATGGTTCTCCATAGTATCTGCTGTTCGCTAATATATTTTAACTGCTGACCAGTATCACTCACTCTTATTCTACACTTTATAGCATGTATAGTTTATTTCTTTTATTTTATCATGTTTAATGTTGCAGCATTGCACCGAGACAAATTCCTAGTTTGTGTACTACATGAACAATGGCAATAAACCTGATTCTGATTCTGATTCTGAACATTTGACTCTCAAGGACAGCCAGCTGTCTGGCAGACTATTCCATCTGCCGTGCCAAGGATACGCGCCTCTGCTCAGACGGTAGCCACAACATCTGCTGCGGGAAGAGTCTTTTGTTGTCCTTAACTGATATCACTGTTTGCACTCAACACATTCACTCACACTGACTCACCATACTGACTTGAAGATTCATTCACTCACTGCTCTCTTTGTGTCATTGTATGAATTCTATTGTCTGCTAATTGTGTATTGAGAGTTTTTTTCTTGTAATCATAATATTGATCATATATGAATGAACTATATTCTGATAAACAATGCTTTTTTCTCTCTCCTATTGTGTTTATCCCCTTTCTTCCCCATTGCTTCCTGTTCCCATTCTGCTGACAGGCGCGTCACTGACGCTGCCGCGCCACTGAAAATGTC
Source organism: Pholidichthys leucotaenia (assembly GCA_020510985.1). Classification (NCBI taxonomy): domain Eukaryota; kingdom Metazoa; phylum Chordata; class Actinopteri; order Cichliformes; family Pholidichthyidae; genus Pholidichthys; species Pholidichthys leucotaenia. The sequence continues at coordinate 14,235,328 of CM035849.1, forward strand.
ACCTATGTCGTTCTCAGTGTCAAGTCAAATCCCTCGTATATTTACCAGTTATTTACTTGTGAACGTACTTGGCAATAAATCTTTTTCTGATTCTGATTCTGATTCTGATTGTGAACCAACAGACAGAAAGACAGACAAACAAATGCGGGCAAAAACATTACCTCCTGCAGCCTGCGGCCTGGCAGAGGTAATAAGTATTTGGTCACCTAGAAGCAAGCAAGATTTCTGGCTCTCACAGACCTGTAACTTCTTCTTTAAGAGGCTCCTCTGTCCTCCACTCGTTACCTGTATTAATGGCACCTGTTTGAACTCGTTATCAGTATAAAAGACACCTGTCCACAACCTCAAACAGTCAGACTCCAAACTCCACTATGGCCAAGACCAAAGAGCTGTCAAAGGACACCAGAAACAAAATTGTAGACCTGCACCAGGCTGGGAAAGCTGAATCTGCAATAGGTAAGCAGCTTGGTGTGAAAAAATCAACTGTGGGAGCAATTATTAGAAAATGGAAGACATACAAGACCACTGATAATCTCCCTTGATCTGGGGCTCCACGCAAGATCTCACCCCGTGGGGTCAAAATGATCATGAGAAAGGTAAGCAAAAATCCCAGAACCACACGGGGGGGGGGGGACCTAGTGAATGGCCTGCAGAGAGCTGGGACCAAAGTAACAAAGGCTACCATCAGTAACTCACTACGCCACCAGGGACTCAAATCCTGCAGTGCCAGACGTGTCCCCCTGCTTAAGCCAGCACATGTCCAGGCCCGTCTGAAGTTTGCTAGAGAGCATTTAGATGATCCAGAAGAGGATTGGGAGAATGTCATATGGTCAGATGAAACCAAATAGAACTTTTTGGTAAAAACTCAACTTGTCGTGTTTGGAGGAGAAAGAACACCATACCTACTGTGAAGCATGGGGGTGGAAACATCGTGCTTTGGGGCTGTTTTTCTGCAAAGGGACCAGGACGACTGATCTGTGTAAAGGAAAGAATGAATGGGGCCATGTATCGTGAGATTTTGAGTGAAAACCTCCTTCCATCAGCAAGGGCATTGAAAATGAAACGTGGCTGGGTCTTTCAGCATGACAATGATCCCAGACATACTGGCCGGGCAACGAAGGAGTGGCTTTGTAAGAAGCATTTTAAGGTCCTGGAGTGGCCTAGCCAGTCTCCAGATCTCAACCCCATAGAAAATCTTTGGAGGGAGTTGAAAGTCCGTGTTGCCCAGCGACAGCCCCAAAACATCACTGCTCTAGAGGAGATCTGCATGGAGGAATGGGCCACAATACCAGCAGCAGTGTCTGAAAACCTTGTGAAGACTTACAGAAAACGTTTGACCTCTGTCATTGCCAGAATAGGGTATATAACAAAGTCTTGAGATGAACTTTTGTTATTGACCAAATACTTATTTTTCACCATAATTTGCAAATAAATTCTTTAAAAATCAGACAATGTGATTTTCTGGATTTTTTTTTCTCATTTTGTCTCTCATAGTTGAAGTATACCTACGATGAAAATTGGAAACCTCTCTCATCTTTTAAGTGGGAGAATGTGCACAATTGGTGGCTGACTAAATGCTTTTTTACCTCACTGTAACTTGAATCTGACAAAAGTGGTAATAAATAAAAATTCTATGAAAATTAACCAATGAAAATCAGACAATGTTTTTGAATTGTGGTTCAACAGAAATATTTTAAAAAACCAAACTCATGAAACAGGCCTGGACAAAAAATGATGGTACCCTTTACTTAATATTTTGTTGCACAACCTTTTGAGGCAATCACTGCAATCAAATGATTTCTGTAACTGTCAATGAGACTTCTGCACCTCTCAGCAGGTATTTTGGCCCACTCCTCATGAGCAAACTGCTCCAGTTGTCTCAGGTTTGAAGGGTGCCTTCTCCATACGACATGTTTCAGCTCCTTCCACAGATGGTCAATAGGATTTAGATCAGGGCTCATAGAAGGCCACTTTAGAATAGTCCGATGTTTCGCTCTTAGCCATTCTTGGGTGTTTTTAGCTTTGTGTTTTGGGTCGTTATCCTGTTGCAAGACCCATGACCTGCGACTGAGACCAAGCTGTCTGACACTGGGCAGCACATTTCTCTCTAGAATACCTTGATAGTCTTGAGATTTCATTGTACCCTGCACAGATTCAAGACACCCTGTGCCAGATACAGCAAAGCAGCCCCACAACATAACAGAACCTCCTCCATATTTCACAGTAGGGACAGTGTTCTTTTCTTGGTATGCTTCATTTTTGCATCTGTGAACATAGAGCTGATGTGCCTTGCCAAAAGTTCCAGTTTTGTCTCGTCTGTCCATAGGACATTCTCCCAGAAGCTTTGTGGCTTGTCAACATGCAGTTTGGCAAATTGCAGTCTGGCTTTTTATGATTTGTTTTCAACAGTGGTGTCCTCCTTGGCCGTCTCCCATGAAGTCCACTTTGGCTCAAACAACGACGGATGGTGTGATCTGACACTGATGTACCTTGACCTTGGAGTTCACCATGAATGTGTTTAGAGGTTGTTCTGGGCTCTTTTGTTACCTTTCGTATTATCCATCTCCTCCTGCGGCCACGTCCCGTGGGAGGTTGGCTACAGTCCCGTGGATCTTAAATTTCTGAATAATATGTGCAACTGTAGTCACAGGAACATCAAGCTGCTTGGAGATGGTCTTATAGCCTTTAACTTTAATATGCTTGTCTATAATTTTCTTTCTAATCTCCTGAGACAACTCTCTCCTTTGTTTCCTCTGGTCCATGTTTAGTGTGGTACACACCATGTCACCAAATAGCACAGTGACTACTTGTCACCCTTTAAATAGGCCGACTGAACTGATTACAAGTTTGTAGACACCTGTGATGTTAATTAGAGGACACATCTTGGTTGAACATGTCCCTATGGTCACATTATTTTCAATCTTTTCTAGGAGTACCATCATTTTTGTCCAGGCCTGTTTCATGAGTTTGTTTTTTAAAATAATCCTGTTCAACCACAATTCAAAAGCATTGTCTGATTTTCATTGGTTAATTTTCATAGAATTTTTATTTATTATCACTTTTGTCAGATTCGAGTTCTTTCTGTGACCATTGTGGGTTTTTCTTTCATTAACAGAGGGGTACCAACAATTTTTTCCACGTCTGTATGCTTGTTTTATATGTATTTCCCCATACTTTAGTACAAAATGTCATCTATGGGAGTATTAATGAAATATACAAAGTATATAGTGTTGGTTGATTCTGTAAATATTTCACTCTGTGTAGTATTGCAATTGAATCGGTGAATTCAAAAAGGGCCCAAGTCCCCATTGAAAAAGTGTGGACTTGGGCCCTTTTTGAATTCACCGATTCAATTGATTTGGATATTTTACCTTTAATATCATTAATATTTTACTTCCAGCACAGTTTATCATCAATTTTTACTCGAAGAAATTTAATTTTGGATACTCTTTCAATCTCTACACCATTTACACTGAGTTTAGATACTAAGTTGTTGTGATGGTTGTGAAAAAATATAAATTTTGTCTTACTTAAAGTGAGCGTTAATTTGTTTGAATCAAACCACTGTTTAAGCTTTCCTAATTCCTTTCCGAGTGTATCCAAAAGTTGTTCCAAATTGCTTCCACTGCATAATAAATTAGTGTCATCTGCAAACAATATTAAATCATTTTTTTCCGAAAGTTTACATATATCATTTATATACATGTTGAATAACAATGGCCCCAAAACTGAACCCTGTGGGACTCTGCAAGTAACCTTCAGTAACTGCGAGTTTTTTCTACCAACACATACATACTGATATCTGTTCTTTAAGTAACTACATAACCAGGACGGTGCTACCCCCCTAATTCCATAATTTTGTAGTTTCTTTAACAATAATGTATGATCCACTGTATCAAATGCTTTTTTTTAAGATCCAGGAATACCCCAACTGAATACTCTTTATTTTCAACAGCAGTTGATATTTTTTCTGTAAATCCCATTAGCAAATGCAGTTGTCCTCTTGTGTCTGAACCCATATTTCTCACACAATAAATTATTCTTCATTATAAAGTTGTCAATTCTCTAACAGAATTTTTTTTTTTTTGAGTATCTTAGAAAATTTTGGCAATAGTGAAATAGGTCTATAGTTTGAAAATTCCCCTCTGTCATCCGTCTTGTATACTGGAATTACTTTGGCTACTTTCATTGCATTAGGAAATATACCTGTTTGGACAGACAGGTTACAGATATACGTCAGTGGCTTCACTAAGCATTCAATGATAGTTTTGACTAAAAACATGTCAATACCATCACAATCCGTAGATGTTTTCTTTTTAAACGATTTAACAGTTTCAATGACCTCCTTCTCATCTGTGTTGTTTATGAAGATGGAGTCTTTTATAGCAATGTTTTTGATTATTGTATCACCTGTAGGTGCCATAATGGGTATTTCTCATGCCAAATTAGGACCAATGTTAACAAAAAAAATTATTAAATTCATCTGCAGGTGAGACTACATTCACACTCTGAGTCTTTTTTTTTTTTTTTGAAAGATTGGTCGGGTAGCTTGTATTTCTGTTTTTATTTCCAAGAATATTAAGTGTTGTCCATGTATTTTTAGTGTTATCTCTGTTTTTTTTCCAGTTCTTTACCGTAATAGTCTCTTTTACTACATCTCATTATATATATTAACTTATCTTTGCTTTTCTTTAGAAAAGCTTTATATAGTGAATATTTCTTTTTACACACTTTTTGTAATCCTTTGGTTAACCATGGCTTGTTGACAAATTTCTGTTTAATCTTTTCTTTGCTAATGGACTTTTTTTATAACGAGTGGTTACAATGTTCATGAATGTATTGTCGGCTTCATTTACATCTGATATATACACTTTTGAAGAAGTGTATGTATCAGAAGAAGATAGATGTATGGACATACACTTCTGTCCAGTCTTGCTTCAGCAGGTCTTCTTTAAAAGAACTGATTGCATTTTGTGATTTGTATATGAAAGATTTTAATTTTTTTTTTTTCTGTTTTGTCTCCCATGTGGCCATGGGTACGTGCAAATACTGGCAGATGGTCGCTTATGTCATTTATCAATAATCCACTTTCTATTTTTTTTCATTCATTCATCCATTCATCTTCTTCCTCTTAATCCTTTTTGGGTCACGGGGGGTGGGGGGGGGGGCTATCCCAGCATCTTTGGGCAAGAGGCAGGGTATACCCTGGACAGATCGCCAGTCCATCACAGGGCCAACACAGAGAGACAGACAATCATTCCTTCTCACAGTCATACCTAAGGACAATTTAGAATCCCCAGTTTGATGCCAATTAACCAAACTTTCTATTTTCTTATCAATAATATCAACAAACAGGTTGTCAATAAGTGTAGCAGTGTGGACTGTGATTCTACTGGGATGTGTTATTGTAGAATATAGACTCACACTGTACATAGAATTCATGAACTCTGTAATTACATTTTGTTGAAATAGATTTAGTAAATCAATATTGAAGTCTCCATAGATAACAACCATTTTCTTGTTAGTTGTATTATTGTACAGCTCGACTAACTTATCTCTGAATGTCTCAACGCAAGTTCCCGGCATTCTATATGAACCACTTATAATTAGATTTTTCCTTTTATCTTGTTCAATCTCAACAGTAACACATTCCAGAATCCCCCGTAGTGCAAAGGACATTCCATTTACAAGTTTATACCTATACAGTTCATCAGTATACAATGCAACACCACCACCTTTTTTTTTTTTAAATCTGTTAATATGAAACATCTGATATCCCTCTATTGCCATCAAAGGAGCCTGCTCTTCATTGAGCCAAGTTTCATAAACTGTGATATCTGTAAATTTTCTATGTAGCTGTTTTAAATAGTCCCAAATCTGTGGAAAGTTTTTGTTAGGACTTCTGCTGTTAAAGTGTATTATTGATAGTTTACCATCTAATTACACTTGACTTTTGAATTGCTTTTCAGTTTAATATTCACAGTGATTGTGAATATTATTGAAGAAGTTGTTATCAGGATCAATATCATTCTCCATGTTTTGTAGTTTATGTTCAGCATGATGAGATATTTTCAAAGTCTGAATTTCCTCTCTATGTGTCATATGACTTCCTCCAATTGGGGATGATTGATGTCTACTAAAGTTAGTCATGAGTTTTGTTTGTTTGTTTGTTTGTAAGTACATTATCATGTTATGTCATAAAAGGACTGTTCTTGTTGTGTGTGGATATGGATCATTGTAGTCTATTAATTTTCTTAATCAGGGTTCATCTATATTTATTTAAGTCAGTGAGATCTCTTATCTTTGTGGTCTTTGCTTCCTCAGGTGTTCCATTTAGTTTAATCCAGACTCTACAGTTTCTTGTCCATGTTGCCTGTATCTTGTTTTGTCTTTTCAACATCCTTGCTTGCCATGCTATTTCAGCATTACCGTAGTCTTTGTTAAATGTTCATCTAGGTAAACTTCTGTTCCCTGTGGCTTTCTGGCCTGCCTCAGTCTGTCACTTTTTACTCTTCTGTTCACAAAGCACATCACAATTGATTTCTTTGTTTTATTATCCTTTCTGGGTAGAGTATGGCAGGCTGAAATTGCATGTACTTCAACCTTTATGTTTCTGCTTTCAAGGAACTAAAACACCTGGTTTTCCAAGGAGGCTGATTCACTTGGGGGAGCCTCCTCACCTCTCAAATGCATATGATTGATATTTAATGTCTAGTCCACTAATGATTAAATCATCAAACGGGTATATTGTTCAAGATTCTCGATGTGTTGCTCCAAGACTGCAATTTTGTTGTCTCTTTCCTTAATTATTAATTTCAACTCTCGGACTTCCTCCATTAGCCCTAATAATTTGGACTGTTGGTTGGCTACTTTGGTAAGTTCTTCTGACATGAAATTCCGAGATTTTTTAATCTCTTCCATTTCCTTCTTTCTTTGGTGGCATCTTTTACTGACCTATTAGCAGGATAATTTCTGCTGGTGTTGCCGGTATCTGGCCCAGCTGACTTCGGATCCCTCTGTGGCCTCAGCTAGCCCCTTCACTTACCGCCGCTGTAATTGAGCTCCGATCCAGCTGGGGCCTCGATTAGCTCCTCCACTGAGCTCTGCTGCCTACCGCAGCTGTAGTTGAGCTCCGATTCAATTCAATTCAATTCAATTCAATTCAACTTTATTTATATAGCGCCATTTCACAACAACAGTCATCTCATAGCACTATCAACTGTAGGGGGGAACCCCCACAGTTGCAGAAAGACCCCAGCAATCAGGCGATCCCCTGTGAGCAAGCACTTGGCGACGGTGGAGAGGAAAAACTCCCTTTTAACAGGAAGAAACCTCCAGCAGAACCAGGCTCAGGGAGGGGCAGTCATCTGCTGCGACTGGCTGGGGGGTGAGGGGATAGAGAAGAAGAAAAGAACAGACATGTAGAGAGCAAACAGCACGATGGGGACTCAATCTATGGGAGAGAACAAACAAATGTTAATGACCAGCAAAAAAAAAAAAAAATTTCATAGAGAGTGAGGAAAGGAGTGAGGCCCAGTGCATTACTGGAGGTCCCCCGGCTGACTAAACCTATTAGCAGCATAACTAAAGGAGGGTTCAGAAAACACATGATCCCTCCCTAATTGTAGGCTATATCAAAAAGGTAGGTTTTAGCCCTATTCTTAAAAACAGAGATCGAGTCTGACTCCCGAATCCAGATTGGCAGCTGATTCCACAGGAGAGGAGCTTGATAACTGAAGGCTATGCCTCCCATTGTACTTTTGGAGATTCTAGGTATTACAAGTAATCCTGCATTTTGGGAGCGTAGTGCTCTGTTAGGATAATACGGTAGTATCAGATCTTTTAAATAAAAAGGAGCCTGATTGTTTAGAGCTTTGTAAGTAAGAAGAAGGATTTTAAACTTAATTCTAAACTCTATGGGAAGCCAATGAAGGGAGGCCAGAACCGGAGAGATATGAGCTCTCTTTCTAGTACCTGTTAAAACTCTTGCTGCAGCATTTTGGATCAGCTGAAGACTTTTTAAAGATGTTTTAGGACAGCCTGATAATAAAGAATTACAATAATCTAATCTCGAGCTAACAAAAGCGTGGATCAGCTTCTCAGCATCACTCTGAGACAAGATGCTCCTAATCTTGGCAATATTACACAAATGATAGAAGGCAGTCTTAGAAACAAATTTAATATGTGAATTGAAGGACAAATCCTGATCAAAAATAACTCCAAGGTTCCTCACAGAGCTATTAAGAGAAAGAGTAACTGCATCCAAACTGAAAGTTTTATTTGGAAAGGTATTTCTAAGGTTTTTTGGACCAACAAGAATGACTTCAGTCTTATCTGAATTTAATAGCAGGAAATTACAAGTCATCCAAGCTTTGATTTTCTTAAGACAGGCTTCTAACTTGGCTAATTGATTACTATCATCTGGCTTCATTGACAGGTATAATTGTGTGTCATCCGCATAACAATTAAAATGTATACAGTGCTCCAATCTGGCTCCTAACCAGCTGGGGCCTCGGTTAGCCCCTCCGCCAAGCCCCGCTGCCCACCACTACTGTAGTTGAGCTCCAATCTGGCTCCTATCCAGCTGGGGCCTCGGTTAGCTACGTCGCCGCCGCTTATCAGTACAGACACTGTCAAAAAATAACGCTAACACTTGAACAGTTGAACTGCTGTTTTTTATCAGAAATGCCTTTGGCCTTGTGGGCAACGTAGTTCATGAATGTTGTTGGGCAGGAGCCACGTTTTAGTGCAAGCGTGCAGGCAGCATTGGTGTAAACTGCAGTCATGTAAAAAAAATTAGGATACCCTGTATAAGCCTGTATGTTTTTGGTTTTTTTTTTTAACACATTTGGACATGTGGATATTTAATATCAATGTTAAAATACTTGGAGATTCACATAATACAACTAAACAATTTAAAATGAATTAAAGACTTTTTTCAAATTCTCTGTAAAATGTAATTCTGAACAAATAGTGAGGAATAAATTAGAACACCACCACATTCATTCCCACTTAAAATGGTTAAAATAAATGTTAAAAAATGCAGATAAAAACAAAAACAAGGTTAGACATAGAGATGTCAACGTTCCTGAATGAAGAACTGAATAATTAATGGGGTGTCCTATTTCGCCAAACCCTTCACCACTCACACACATATTCACACCTAGGGTCACTTTAGAGGCTCCAATTAACCTGACCTGCATGTTTTTGGCCTGTGGGAGGAAACCGGAGTTTCCTGGGTAAACCCACCAGACACGGGGAGAATATGAAAACTCCACACGGAAGGTCAGTCAGTGATGGGGATCAAACCTACAGTGGTCAGGGGTGGAATCAATCCTGTAAACCTCTTACTGTGCTGTCACAGTGCTAACCACTGTCCCATCAAACTGCTCCTTTTAAGCACAAATGTTAAGGATAAAGGCAAAACAAATATTTTGGGAGGGAAATTTGCAACTTTCCTTATAAATGTGTCATTTTTTTCTGATTAATCTGTAACTTTTTTCAAGAATTTTTCAACTTTTTTCTAATTTAATTTGTAATTGTTTTCATGTAAATTTGAAGTTATTTTCTTCAGTTTACAACTTTCCTCATTCATTTTGTAACTTTTTCTTCATTCATTTTGCAACTTTTTCCTCATTAATCTACAATGTTTTTCATGTAAATTTGAATTTTTTTGTCATGATTAGGAGAGGGTGCCTCCCCCCTCCCTTCCTGTTTGTTTTTCCAGTTCATCAATTCACCTGCATGATGACACACCTGCTGCCTCCTGATTCACCAGCGTATTTAAGGGCCAGAGTGTGGTGAGCGCTTCACTGGATTGTTGGGTTTGTGCCGCCTCACAACTGCTGTTCTTGTCAGACACCGTCTGATGGCTAGAGAGACGGCTGTCAGACGCTGTCAAACAATTTGGAATTTGCAGTTGGAAACGTTAAAGCTAAAAATTAAGGTGTTTGTTTGTTTTCAATCTCTGCATCACCTTTCTTGATGATTTCTACCCACTTATAATTTTACTGGACTGAGGATTCTCACCACTTGCTCTTTTTTGGTCAACAAACTTGGTTAGGCTAACCTGTCTGTTTTGGTTAGCCACCCCGACCTGGAAAGGAATGGCTCCCTCTCCGACCTGTGACAGCTTTGTTTCCCTCTCTAAGAAGGTTTTTGAGTTGGAACTGAGATTCTCTAACCTCTATAAGATTCGGGAGGCTATAAATCATCTAGACACGATCATTTTTGGACCGACATCGGCGTCAGCGATGGACTCGCAGGTAGCAGAGATGGTTGCCTGCCTGGATGAAATTAGCATATTGCCATCCACCTCCACCCCTGCTCCGGTTACCTCAGCTGTCCAGGACTCTATCACTAAACATTGGCTTCAGCTCGGCGCTAAACCCAAAGTCCCTGGTGGTTCTTCTTAGCCTCAATGCATGCCCTGGACCATGGTTGGGTTGAACAGTAAACGTCGAGGATCGGCCAGGCACTGCCACGCCTCCTCCCTTCCCCTCTCGCTGGTAAACAGATTCAACATCTTTTCACTGGAAGATTTCCCCCACCTGGACGTTGATCTTCCTCTCATGTCCGCCCCGCCTCCTTCAGCAGCGGCCTAAACCCACAAGTCCAGGATTAAAACTACCCTAGGTGTACCAAACTTTGCACCAGCTTCAAAAAGAAGACAGTGCAACCCCTGCATCACCCCCGCACCGGCATCTCACTGCCACAGCAACAACAACAACAACAACAATGGCAAAACTATTCACCATTACAGAAGCCACCGACAAAGTCCATCCAGGGGATGCTGGTAATAGGTGATTTCATAATGAGGAACGCCAGAAGCAGGTACTGTGTTACAATTTTTTTTTTTTTTTCCTGGGGTTAAAGTGTCAGACATTGAGGTTCTTTCTCCTGATATATTAAATGCTGTTGGATGCAACAACATCCCAGATGAAGCATCTGAGATCTTAAAGAGAGACTTCAGGAACCTTCTGTCCACTCTTAAGAACTGTGGCAGACATGCATTTATCTCTGAACCACTTGCTCCTAAGAGGTTGCAATTATTTCAGCAGAACTCTTAGCCTTAATACCTGGTTGTGCTCAATATGTTCTACTTTTAACACTGGTTTTATAGACAATTTCAACCTGTTCTGGAACCGCCCATCATTTATGAGGCAAGATGGCATCCATCCAAATAAACTCGGGGCACGTGTTTTAAGGGACAGTCTGTTTTATTCCATCCATTCATCCATCTTCTTCTACTTAATCCTTTTTGGGTCACGGGGGGGGGGGGGTGCTGGAGCCTATCCCAGCATCTTTGGGCGAGAGGCAGGGTCCACCCTGGACAGATCGCCAGTCCACCGCAGGGCCAACACAGAGAGACAGACAACCATTAACTCTCACAGTCATACCTAAGGATAATTTAGAATCCCCAGTTTGATTCCAATTAACCTAACTTGCATGTTTTTGGCATGTGGGAGGAAACCGGAGAAATCCAGGAGTAAACCCATGCAGACACAGGCAGAACATGCAAATTCCACACATATCACTGTTGGTCGGGGGCTGGGATTGAATCCAGGATCCCCCAGCCAAGGGTGAGTAACTGTGCTGCCGCAGTGCTAACCACTCCGCCACTGCGCTGTTTTATTCTATTCAGCATTTTTTAGTACAGCAACTGATAACTGTTTTTTTTTCACCTCACCCCAAAGTGCCTGGGTCTGCCAAACAGCTTGGTTGCTTTCCACTTATAATATTACTCCTATTAATCCAAATAATTCTCTCTGTCTTTAATTCACAACCCCATAGAGATTGTGTCTGTCCCCCGATACCCAAAACATTTTTACTCAAGACAAATACAACATAACTTGATAAAGATTAAAACTAGTAATTTTCCACAGAAAAATAAAATAATTAAAGCAGACTGCTGAATATAAAATCTGTCTGATAAAAGATCGTCGGCCTCCGTCGGTCTATGATGACCATGGAAGAGAATCCTAAACGTCTACTCTGCTGGAACAGCACCGCCTGTGGCTGAACAGGCCGATGCGCGAATGGCAGTCCCTGTCACACAGGTCGCACTTGTGGGTGGTCTCCGTGCTGCTGGAGATGTGGCGGTTCTTCCTGCGGGTCCTTTTTTCATCTGCTGCAGCTGTCAGTCTCTCTTCACCCGGCTTGAGCTGTGTGGTCAGGGTGCCTCTCCATTTAGAGCGGTCCGTTGCAAGGTCCTCCCAGCGCTCTGTGTTGATCTCCAGGGCCTTCATGTCTCTCTTGCAGATGTCTCTAAAGCGCAGCTGTGGGCAGCCAACGTCTCTCCTGCCAGTTGCCAGTTCTCTGTAGAGGACGTCTTTGGGGATTCTGCCATCCTCCATACGGTGAACGTGGCCTAGCCAGCGGAGCCTGCGCTGCCTGAGTAGAGTGAACATGGAGGGAAGGCCGGCGCAGGACAGAACTTCTGTGTTGGGTACTTTGTCCTGCCAGGATATGTCCAGGATACTGCGAATGCAGTGCAAGTGGAAGGAGTTCAGTCTCTTTTCCTGCCGGGCGTATGTTGTCCACGTCTCACTCCCATAGAGCAGTGTGCTGATGACGCAGGCGTTGTACACTGCCATCTTCGTCTTGACAGAGAGTTTAGGATTCTCCCACACTCGTCTGGTGAGGCGAGCGAGTGTGGAGGCTGATTTTCCAATCCTCTTGTCGATCTCTGTATCAAGGGAGAGGTTGCTGCTGATCGTGGACCCCAGGTACGTGAACTGATTCACGACCTCCAGCTCGTAGTCGTCAATGATGATGGTTGGTGGTGCTTTCGTGCCTTGCGCCAAGACGTTAGTCTTCTTCAGGCTGATGGTAAGCCCGAAGTCCTTGCATGCCTGGGAGAAGCGGTCCATCAGGGTCTGAAGCTCCTGCTGTGTGTGGGTCGCGACTGCAGCGTCGTCTGCGAACAGCATATCTCTGATTAGAGCCTTGCGTACTTTGGTTCTGGCTTTCAGGCGGGCAAGGTTGAAAAGCCTGCCGTCAGATCTTGTGTGCAGGTAGATTCCCTCTGTTGCTGTGCTGAAGGCATGCCTCAGGAGCATAGCAAAGAAAATCCCAAAGAGGGTTGGAGCAAGTACACAGCCCTGTTTCACTCCACTGCGTATGTTGAATGGCTCTGAGACGTTGCCGTCGTGCTGCACTATCCCCTGCATGTTGGTGTGAAACGATTCGATGAGGCTTTGCAAGTTTGGTGGGCATCCTATCTTTGGCAGGATCTTGAAAAGGCCCTCTCTGCTGACCAGATCGAACGCTTTGGTGAGGTCGATGAAGGCGACGTACAGGGGCATGTTCTGTTCTCTGCATTTCTCCTGGAGTTGGTGGATGGAGAATATCATGTCTACCGTCGATTGCTCAGCGCGGAAGCCACACTGAGACTCGGGGTACACACGTTCGGCAAGCTTCTGTAGACGAACGAGAACAACTCGTGCGTAGACTTTGCCAACAACGCTGAGGAGGGAGATGCCCCTGTAGTTGTTGCAGTCGCTTCACTCCCCTTTGTTTTTAGTAGAGGGTGATGATCTTGGCATCCCTCATGTCCTGTGGTACTGCATCTTCCTTCCAGCACTGGCAGAGGACGTCATGCAATGGCAGCGGTAGGGCGGTCTTGCAGTTCTTGATCAGGTCGGGGGGTATGCCGTCGTTGCCAGGTGCCTTGCCAGCGGCCAAGCTATCAATGGCCTTGCTGAGTTCGCCGATAGTTTGCTCGGCATCAAGTTCGTCCATGGATGGCAGGCAATCGATGGCATCAAGGGCTGATGGTGTCACGGTGTTCTGTCTGGAGTAGAGGTCGGAGTAGTGCTCCACCCATCTCTCCATCTGCTTGTTCTTTTCTGTGATCATCTCCCCAGTGGAGGATTTGAGGGGGGCCGTCTTGCTCTGAGCCGGACCAAGTGCTTTCTTGATGCCATCGTACATACCACGGATGTTCCCTGTTATGGCAGCAGTTTGAATGTCTTGGCTGAGCTGAGTCCAGTACTCATTGGCACAGCACCGATCAGTCTGCTGAACTTTGCTTCTCGCGGCCCTGAGAATCTGGAGATTCTTCTCGTTTGGGTACTTCTTGTACTCGGCAAGAGCTGAGCACTTGGCTTCAATGACGGGGATCATCTCGGTCAACTTGGCATCAAACCAGTCCTGTGACTTCGAGGTCTTCCTCCCAAAGGTAGCCAAGACTGTGCGGTGGATGGTGTTTTGCAGCTCTTCCCACTTCTGCTTTGCAGATTCTCCTTCTTGTGGTACACCAAGTTCCTTCTCAAAGGTGGAGGCAGACCGCTCAACAAGTTCTGGTTGGGCCATCTTGCTGGTGTCAATCCGTGCCTTTTCAGGCTGTCTAGCATGATGGAATTTCTTCAGCTGCAGCTTGACCTTGCAACACACCAATGAATGGTCTGTGTCGCAATCTGCACTCTGGAACGAACGGGTGATTAGCACGTTCTTCAGTGAGGTGCGCCTGGTCAGGATCAAGTCCAGCTGGTGCCAGTGGTTTGAGCGCAGATGTCGCCAGGAAACCTTGTGTTGGGGCTTGGTCTTGAAGAACGAGTTTGTGATGCACAGATCGTGATAAGTGCAGAACTCGAGCAGCCGCTGTCCATTGTCGTTCATTCTGCCCACACCAAATGGTCCAAGACAGGAGGGCCAGGAGTCATGGTCAGCACCCACTCTGGCTTTGAAGTCTCCAAGGAGAATGAGTTGTTCAGAGTTGGGGATGATCCTGACAGTTGTTGCGAGATTCTCGTAGAACTCGTCTTTTGCCTCTGGTGTGGCTGTTAGTGTTGGGGCATACACACTGACGAGGGTGACTGGGCCTTGAGTGGTGTTGAGGCGGAGGGTGAGGAGTCGTGCAGAGCCATTGCTGCCCAGTTCCACCATCTTCAGCAAGGTGTTCTTCACTGCGAAGCCCATTCCGTGTTCCCTGTGTTCGTCACTGCTCTTTCCCTGCCAGTAGAACGTGTAGTCCTTCTCTCTCAGTGTGCCTGCGTCAGCCTACCGTGTTTCCTGGAGAGTGGCGATATCCACTTCCAGTGTCTTCAGCTCATTATTGATGATGGCAGTCTTCCTGGTGTCGTTGATGTCCTTGAGGTTAGCAGCGAGTCCTGTCATCATAGTGCGGACGTTCCAAGTTCCCAGTTTTAGAGTTGGTCTCTTTTGTTTTTTTGTCTTGCCTGGTGCGAAAGTTCTCAGCCTGCCGTTCGGACTTCTCCTCATCCCCATGCACTCAATGAGGAAAGCAGGCTGTGGCGGGACAACACCTTATTGGCTGGGGGCTGCCCAGCTTGAGGCGGGCAGTAGCTGTCCAGTGAGATCTGATGATCCCTCCCACTGTCGGGAACAACCCCTGGTGCCGCGCTTTACGCCAATTGAGCGGTGGCTTATAACCGGTAACTGTCATTCCCCGTGTTTTGTCTACGCCAAAGGTGAAGCTGGAGTGTCCTCTCCAGTGAACCGGTGTTCTACCTTCCAGCATTGGGCCTTGGTAGGATTCAAGCCTGGGCAGGAAGATATGGAGGACAAGTTGTTGCCCATGCAGCATGTCCCCCCTCTCCACGTCACTGATGAATCCAAAGGAACAGCAGGGCTGCTACAGTTTGGCACCAGCGCCATTGCAGGAGCTGCCAGAATGATGTTGAGCACAAGAGAGAACTGCCTTAGGGACTCCGACTCTGGATTTTTCCTCAGGGTTGACTTCCGAAGCCTTTCCCATCACCGGGTGTGCCGCAAGGCAGCAGAGGTTTGAAATCAGGGTTTACCTTCCCCTAGATGGGCTACTATCCCAGGTTGACGAGCCACCATCTACCCGAAGCATCTGGTTTTAAGGCACCAGAGATCTGCCCTCGCCCCTTCTCCTATAAGTAAAAGCAGTTCCGCCGGGCTTAGAGACTAAACCACACGGGCAGGCTAGAAGTTGGACTTAGTTGTCAGAGGCTTTTCGAGACGCACGCCATAAGTAGCATTTTATCTCTGTTATCCGATCTCTGTTTTTAAGATTAGGGTTAAAACCTACCTTTTTGATATAGCCTACAATTAGGGAGGGATCATGTGTTTCTGAACCCTCCCTTAGTTATGCTGCTAATAGGTTTAGTCAGCCGGGGGACCTCCAGTAATGCACTGGGCCTCACTCCTTTCCTCACTCTCTATGAAATATTTTTTTTTGCTGGTCATTAACATTTGTTTGTTCTCTCCCATAGATTGAGTCCCCATCGTGCTGTTTGCTCTCTACATGTCTGTTCTTTTCATCTTCTCTGTCCCCTCACCCCCCAGCCAGTCGCAGCAGATGACTGCCCATCCCTGAGCCTGGTTCTGCTGGAGGTTTCTTCCTGTTAAAAGGGAGTTTTTCCTCTCCACCGTCGCCAAGTGCTTGCTCACAGGGGATCACCTGATTGCTGGGGTCTTTCTGCAACTGTGGGGGTTCCCCCCTACAGTTGATAGTGCTATGAGATGACTGTTGTTGTGAAATGGCGCTATATAAATAAAGTTGAATTGAATTGAATTGAATTGAATTTTATAAGCACTGGGAGCTTAACCCCAGTGCCGCTCCTGGCTATGACAACCTTGGAATCTGTCTGATAAAGCAACCTTAATTAACGATATGATCACAGATTACAATATAAATATACTCTGTCACACAGAAACATGGCTACGCCCTAATGACTTTGTCAGTATCAATGAGGCTCCCCCCACCCCCCACCCCCACAGCTATGGTATTATTCATATTCCTAGAAATACTGGCCGAGGTGGTGGTGTCAGGGTAATATATGAATCCATATTACCAATGAACCCTCAGCCTAAGCTAAACTCAAATTTAAACTCTTTTGAATGCTTAATTTTTAGCTTAGCACATCCATCCTGGAGGTCAGAACAGCCTTTTTCTTGCTTGCGTTTGTCCATCAGGTTCAGGTTCCGGGTCAGGTTACTTTATTTGTACCCGTAGGTAGATTTGTTTTGCAGTCTGGTGACATCCGTATTTACAAGCCACAAATTACATTCAACATAGACACAAACACAGGCACATATGAAGCTGACTATAAACATGATAAGAATACTCAAGGCTCCATCAATCAGGGTATAAAAAGACAAAGAGATGGGAGAAAAACCAGAGGTAAGAGAGAAGGGTCATATTAAAAGTTAAAAACTAGTCAAAGAGGTTAAAAACTCAAAGGTCTAAAACCCAATAAAATATTTAGAACCCAAGTGACATCCTACAAAAATAAGTAAATATAAAATGGAGTTAATAAATAGGTACCGAAATTATGTGCAATATATTTTTACAGCTTGTTCAACTCTTTGACAGCAGCAGGGACATACCTGTTTTTGTAGCGCTGGGTTCTACTTTTTTGGACAGCAAACCTCCGTCTTGAGGGAAGAAGCTGAAAGTGGCAGTGCAAAGGGTGGGAGTCATCATTTAAAATGGAGGTAGCCATCCTCTGTACTTGTCTGGTGTACAGGGATGTCAGGCTCAGCTGTGGTTCACCAAGCAAACGACTGGACCATCTAACTACCTGATCCAAGGATTTCCTCTGTTTCAGTTTTATCTGACCAAACCATGACACTAAAGAAAAGGATAAAACAGATTCAGTAAAAGCCCGATAAAACATTGTCATTATGGTTCGGTCAACTTGGAAGCGTGCAAGTTTTCTCAAGCAATGCAAATGTTGCTGACCCTTTTTGCACACCCTTTAACAGTTCTCTTCAAAGTTTAAATTACTATCAATAATCGTCCCAAGATATTTGTAGGATTGTATACATTCGGTGGTCTGGCCTTTTAGTACGGTGACTTTGTGCCTGGGATTTTTCCTCCTAAAGTCAATAATCATGTCTTTAGTTTTTGTCGTATTCAGCTGCAGGTAGGAATCCTCACACCAGTGAACAAAATCATCAACTACTGGGCCGTGGCCACTCTCACCATCCTGGAGGAGACTGACAATAACTGAGTCATCAGCATACTTTATAATGTGTCTGTTGTCATGTCTGCTCCGACACACGTTTGTGTACAGGATGAAGAGTAGTGGTGACAACACACACCCCTGAGGAGAGCCAGTAGAAGAGCACTTTAGGTCAGACAATGTACCATTGACCCTTACTCTCTGCGTCCTGTTGGTTAAGAAATCCAGAATCCAACCCACCAGATTATTGCTCAAATCAAATTGCTGCAGGAGCCTTTCAACTAAGATATGAGGTTGGATTGTATTAAAGGCGGAAGGAAAGTCCACAAATAAAAGTCTGGCGTGTGTCCCATTAAAATCCAGATGTTTAAAAAGCATGTTAAACAGAGTGACAGTGGCATCCTCCACTCCTCTGTGAGGCCTATAGGCAAACTGCAGAGGATCCAATGCATGCTCAGTCTGCTTTAGGACCTCACATCTGACCAGTTTTTCAAAAATTTTCATTAAAATTGAAGTCAAAGCAACTGGTCTAAAGTTGTTTACCATTTTAGGACAGCTGGATTTTGGAACGGGAACAACGGGAACAACATCATCGAGTCCGATGATGATGTCCACTTCTATTAGTGAGTCCTTTGATGGCTGTGTAGTCCTACCCTGGACCCACATGTCCTGTTGCAGGTAGGGCATGTAAAAGTTGTAGTAGTGGCAGGGGCTGCAGGTGCATTCCTCCTCAGTCTTCTCTCCTGTCTCCTGGCTGTTCTGTCCTCCTCCATCATACAGATCCCCACAAGGCACTGCTGTCGCCAGGTGTTCCGGTCAGCAGCAGCCTCCTCCAGAGCCTCAGGTCTGATCCTGCACTTGTTTAAAGCCATCTTTAGCTGGTCCTTATATCGCTTCTTCTGCCCTCCAGCAGAGCGTCGACCATGGTGTAGCTGGCCATATAACACCCTGCGAGGCAGCCGGTTTGGGGGCATCCTCACCACATGTCCCAGCCAGTGTAGCTGGTGCTGGGTGATCGTTGCCTCAATACTCCTACAGCTGGTCTTAAAGAGTATCTCAGAATGAGGCACATGGTCATGCCAGGTGATTCCCAGGATGCGCTGAAGGCAGTGTATATGGAACCGCTCTAGATCCCTAATGTGGCGGCTGTAAGTCACCCAGGATTCACAGCTGTAGAGAAGAGTAGTGACACAGACTGCCTGGTAAACAGAGATCTTCGTTTGGAGATGGAGGTTCTTGTTCTGGAAGACCCGATGCCGGAGTCTCCCAAAAGAAGCTGATGCCTGTCTGATCCTGTTCTGGACCCCACTGTCAATGGTGTTGTCTACAGAGAGGATGCTCCCCAGGTACTTGAAAGATGCAACAACAGATAGCTGTTCACCAGCAACAGTGAAGGTAGGTGAAGTAGATGGGATATTGGTGCTCTATTGACAGACGACCTCTGTTTTGATGGTGTTCACCGTCAGTCCCATCCTGCTGTATGCTCTCACCGCAGCAGTAAGAACAGACTGGAGATCTTGTGGGCTATGAGATACCAGAGCACAGTCTTCTGCATACTGTAGCTCAATGACTCTCATCCTTTGCAGTTTGGTGGTTGTCTGGAGCCTCCTTATATTGAAAAGGTTGCCATCTAGACAGAAGTCCACTGTTACACTGCTGCTGTCCTCAATGTCCTTGTGGAGAAGCTGGGTGACACAGAGCAGGAAGATGTTAAGAAGTACTGGTGCTAATACACACCCCTGCCTAACCCCTGTACAAACGGGGAAGGAAGGAGATTCCTGTCCTCCTATAGTCACCTGAGCAGTCATACCATCATGAAATTGGCGGAGGATATTAACAAACTTACTGGGGCAGCCAAACTTAAGAAGAACTTCCCATAGGAGTTTTCTATGGACAGTGTCGAAAGCTTTGGAGAGATCGACAAAGGCCATGAAAAGGTCCTGGTGTTGCTTCCGACATTTCTCCTGCAGCTGCCGGGCTGTGAAAATCATGTCCACCGAGCTCCTGCCCTTCCTGAAACTGCATTGCGATTCAGGCAGCACTGATTCTGTGATGTTGTTGATCAGCCTGTGAAGCATCACCTTCGCCAGGACCTTACCAGCAACAACAAGGAGTGAAATACCCCTGCTGTTGCCGCAGACAGCCTTGTCACCCTTGTTTTTATAAATGGTGAAAATTGTGGCGCCTCTCCATTGTTGTGGGATGTTATCATTGGCCCAGACCTTGGTGACTTGTGCAGGGTTTTTGTACACAAGTAGCCTCCTTGTTTCAACAGCTCGGCAGGGATGTTGTCATTACCAGGGGACTTGTTGTTTTTAAGAGAGCGGGTAGCTGATAGAACCTCCAGGAAGTTTGGGGGTGATCCAGGTCTTGCATCGGAGGAAGTGTAGGCAAGTCATCGAGAACAGTGGGGTCTGCATCTGAGTCCTGGTTAAGCAGAGTACTAAAGTGTTCAGCCAGTCTTAGCAAGATGTTAGGCTGATCCTTTATGATTCTCAGCCCATCTGCTGTTTTCAGGGGAGTGATGCAGCGATTTGTTGGGCCGTAAATCTTCTTGACAGCATTATAAAAATTATGCATGTCATTTTTATGGGCAAAGGCCTGGATTTCATGTGCCTTTTTTGTCCACCACTCTTTCTGCATTGTCCGACTAGCCCTTTGTACATCCCGCCGAGCTCTCTGCCACTGATGCCTGATGATAATGGATGAGGGGTTCCTTAAGGTTGCCTGATGTGCTCTGTGCTTGTCCTCCAACATGTCGTGGATGGTGTCTGAGTTGTCATCAAACCAGTTTTGGTGGTTCTTTCTCTTATAGCCAATCGTTTGGGCTGCTGCCTCACAAAGAGCCAAGCTGATAAAGTCCCACTTCTGGTCCATGGACTTCTCAGGCAGACTGAGGAAATGCTCTACCCCCCCCCCCCCCCCAGTTTCTCAACCAGGGAGCTCCGAAAGTAATTTCTTACATCCAGATTTGCTAGACTGGAGCAATCAAGTTTCCTCCTTTTGGGGCCTTGTAGTCGCAAGGGGAGGGCGCACTTGCATGTGGACCTTGGCCACGATCAGCCGGTGATCTGTCCAGCATTCTGCACCTCTCATGGCACGGGTGATGTGGACATCTCTGATGTCACTGCGCCTCACAATGATGTAATCAATCAGGTGCCAGTGTTTAGAGCGAGGGTGCATCCATGATGTTTTGTATTTGGCCTTTTGCTGGAAGACGGTGTTGGTTATGGTCAGGTTATCCTCAGAGCAGAGAGTGAGCAATCTCACTCCATTTGCGTTAGCCTGGCCAACTCCGTGTCTGCCAAGCACTCCACTCCATGTCTGATTATTCTGACCCACTCTGGCGTTAAAATCTCCAAGTAAGAAGATCTTGTCATTCTTGGGGATCCAGTGAAGAGTTTCGTCCAGTAACTGGTAGAAGGAATCCTTGGCCTCACTCTCCGATGGCAGGGTCGGTGCATAGGCACTAAGAAGTGTAGCAAAGTGATTCTTAACCCTCCCTTCCTCTGTTAAAGAGCCCTCATCTAGGAGCCTGGTCTCGCTCAGTGCAGCAATATCAGTGTTGTAGAGACTCAGTTCAGCAGCAACCAGAGCTGTTCTCCAATGGGGTCTATCAGAACCTCGATCCAGGAGTGTCCTTACATTCCATGTTGCCAGTTTTAGGTTGCATGTTCTCTTTTTATTATTTCGACCGCAGAGGTGGAATGACCCAACAGGCGCGGTAATCTGTTCAGGAGAAAGATGGGTGGGCAATTTTTAGGCTACTTTTTCTAGGCCCCTCCCCAGTTGGGGTGAGCAGTACTGTCCTAAATAGGGCTGCTCAATCACACAGGGGTCTGCTGAAAACAACTGCCACCCCAGATGTTAGCGGCCATAAAAGCCCTGTGCTGCTGACGTGCAGGGTTTTTTTTTTTCTCTCGGCGCCACACGAGTCGGCTGCCTTTTGCAACAGCGGCTCGATTCCGAGTCTTTTTCCCTTCCTCTCTCTTTTGATCCGTCTTTTTTTTTCACCCCACTTATATCACGGACACACAGATCGTCCTAAATGTCTCCTGAGCCGGTGGACGGAGCCACTGTCTATAGCAGGATACGATACAGCAGAGAACAGCTGCTAGCATTCAACCGCCACCCGGTCCCATTGGAAAAACTCGACATACCGAGTGAACTGAGGCGAAAACACCGCGGCTGCCGGGCTGGAGTAAGGCGGAGGACAAAAAATATAAGGTACAGACCCTCCCTTCCATCTGTTGTCATGGGAAATGTACGGTCGATACTGGGAAAGTTAGATGAGCTAGCGGCTATCTCCCGTTATGATAGCACATACCGGGAGTGCTCTCTCCTTTTGTTTACTGAGACGTGGCTAACTGAACTAGCAGCAGATGCTAACATTGAGCTGGAGGGTTTTCACATGATACGAGCTGACCGAACACCAGACAGTGGCAAGGCTAGGGGCGGTGGAGTGATCATGTATGTTAACAACAACTGGTGCAGACCGGGACATATCACTGTTAAACAACGACACTGCAGCAAAGACATTGAGTTGCTAGCTGTTAGCATGAGGCCTACATATCTCCCGAGAGAACACTCACACGTGATCTGCATTGTTGTTTATGCAAATCCGACGGCGAACGCTGGGACAGCACGTGACGTCATCCATTCAGTAACCAGCAGGCTGCAGACAGAACACCCAGATGCTCTTCTCCTCATCTCAGGCGATTTCAACCATGTTTCACTGTCTCCCATTCTACCCACGTTCACCCAGTATGTCACATGCCACACTAGAGACAATAAAACACTGGATTTATTCTACGCAAACACTAAGGAGGCGTACACCTCATCACAACTACCCCCACTCGGGAGATCGGATCACAACTTGGTTCATCTCCGGCCGGTGTACAAACCCCTAGTGCACAGACAACCTCCGGCCATGCACACTGTGGAGTTATGGTCTGAGGAGACAATGGACACCCTAAAGGGCTGTTTTGAAGCCACCGCCTGGAAGCAGCTCTGCGATCCACATGGTGAGGACATCGATGGCCTCATTCACACCTTCACGGGCTACCTCAGCTTCTGTGTGGACAAATCCGTTCCCACCAAGACCATACGGCGTCACTCAAACAACAAACCCTGGATCAACCCTGAGATAAAAACACTTCTGAGAGAGAAGAAGAGGATCTTCAGGTCGGGGAACAGGGAGATGCTGAAGTCCGTACAGAGGGAGCTGAGGAGAAAGATCAGAGAAGGCAAGGACAGCTTCAGGAAGAAGATGGAGGACAAGCTGCAACAGAGCGACATCAGCGGGGTCTGGAGAAACCTCAAAACCATCTCGGGGCTCCAGAATACCTCCCCCCAGGCCACAGGGGGCAGGGAGTGGGCGAACAACCTGAATCTGTTTTTCAATAGATTTGACCAACCGCCCTCCCCCCTGACTGCACAACAACCACTGCTGCCTCTAAAGAAATCAAGTCCTGCTGCCCACTCCCCACTCTACCAACACCCCCCCACTCCCAACACACAGCCCCCCATCCTGACCCTGACCAGGACCCAGGTGAGGACGGAGCTGAGGAAGATCAAGGCGAGGAAGGCGCCGGGACCGGACGGCATCAGCGCAAAGCTCCTCAAGTCCTGTGCAGACCAGCTGTGTGGGATTGTGACGTATATCTTCAACATGAGCCTGAAACTGGGGAGGGTACCACAGCTGTGGAAAACATCTTGTGTGGTACCTGTACCAAAAACTTCCCACCCCAAAGACCTGAACAGCTACAGACCGGTGGCCTTGACGTCCCACTTGATGAAGACCCTGGAGAGACTGCTCCTTGCTCACCTCCGCCCCCTGGTGGAACCAGCGATGGATCCACTCCAGTTCGCCTACCAGCATGGCATTGGGGTGGAGGATGCGGTGATCTTCCTCCTTCACCGTTCTCTGTCCCACCTGGAGAAGCCCGGGAATATGGTGAGGATCATGTTCTTTGACTTCTCCAGTGCTTTCAACACCATCCAACCGATGATCCTGAAGGACAAGCTGCTGCGCGCAGGGGTGGACCAGCACCTGTCATCATGGATCCTGGACTACCTCACGAACCGGCCTCAGTTTGTGAGAACCCGGGACTGTGTGTCCGACACGATCATCAGTAGCACGGGGGCCCCCCAGGGAACGGTGCTGGCTCCCTTCCTGTTCACTCTTTATACTGCGGACTTCTCACACAACACAACACACTGCCATCTACAGAAGTTCTCTGATGACTCTGCGATCGTTGGCCTCATCTCCAATGGAGATGAAGCTGAGTACAGAGGGCTTATCCAGGACTTCGTGGACTGGTGCCATCGGAACTGCCTCCAGATCAACGCGAGGAAAACTAAGGAGCTGGTGGTGGACTGCCGCAGGCATGGGCAGCCCCTCACAGTACCAGTAAATATACAGGGAACAGACATCGAGATGGTGACATCCTATAAGTACCTGGGTATTCATCTGAACAATAAACTAGACTGGTCACACAATACTGATGCACTCTACAAGAAGGGACAGCGCAGGCTGTTCCTGCTGAGGAGACTCAGGTCTTTTGGTGTACAAGGGGCGCTGCTGAAGTCATTCTATGACACGGTGGTGGCATCAGCCATCACTTTTGGAGTGGTCTGCTGGGGCAGTGGCATTACTGCAGCAGATAGGAAGAGACTGAACAAACTGATTAAGAAAGCTAGCTCTGTCCTGGGGCAGCGCCTTGATCCGATGGAGGAGATAGGAGAGAGAAGGACGGTGGCTAAACTGTCATCTCTGCTGGAGTCCGAGTTCCACCCTATGCAGGACATACTGAATGCACTGAGGAGCTCATTTAGCAGCAGACTACATCATCCCAGGTGCACAACCGAGAGGTTTCGTAGGTCCTTCCTACCAACGGCTGTCAGACTGTACAACCTAAGCAGGGCTGCTCGCAGAGATAGCAAAAAGACGTAACAAACTAATAGTTTTTTGAATGCAAAAGATGCAATAGACTTACACAATGGTCCTCTCCGGCATACAACTAGGAACATACCGGTCGCTATGGAGGGTGAGAATATGTATGGGCACATAATCATACCATGTAGGATAACTAAGTAGACGGTTATGCTGTTTCATTCCATCTAGCAACAATGCTCTGCACTGTGTGTGTTTATATATTTGCATATTTATTCCATCTAGCTACAATGCTCCGTACTGTGGGTGTTTATATATTTATATATCTACATATTATTCCATCTAGCTACATTGCTCCGCACTGTGTGTGTTTATATACTTGCATATTTATTCCACCTAGCTGCAATGCTCCGTACTGTGGGTGTTTATATATTTACATATTTATTCCATCTAGCTACAATGCTCTGCACTGTGTGTTCACATATTCATATATTTATTCCATCCAGCTACAATGCTCTGCACTGTGTGTCTGTGTGTGTGTGTATATATATATATTTTATAGTAATACGTACATATGTTTATTAGCTGCTCTTGCTTGCTTGTTTTTTTTCTTGCCTTCTGATTGTTGCTCTGAGTGTTGCTATCCCTGTGCTGTTGCAATCCTGGAATTTCCCCGTTGTGGGACTAATAAAGGCTTATCTTATCTTATCTTATAGCTAGGAGCTCCCAGTAACATTCATACCTGCTCCCGTTGCCACACACCCTGTTGCCGCCAGACTTCAACCAGATGTCCAGGAAGGTAAGGCCCACCATGGTCAGAGGTGGACACCTGCGCATTAAATTATTTAGAGTGCCGTAGGGGGCACGCTCTTCCCAATAGCACTGTCTTCACGATGATGAGGTAAATCCGGTGGCGTGGGTAAGCCCATGACGACCAGTCCCTCAACATGGCTGCAGGAGGCTGCCGGGTCCTTGGTCTTTTAAGTCCTGTCTTTTGCGCACCACCAGCACATTGCTTTTCTGTCAGGGGTTGCTCCCTTAGCCTTCACCTTAATAGATTACCCACAAGGCAGTGGGGCTATTTACCCATAGTTGGGGCAGAGGTTGACGGGCGCCAGGGCATGTCCACACAGGGTGGGCCTATATGCCGCATCTCTGGGGCCCCCTGCTGCTCCGAGATCCCCTCCAGTTTAGCCTGGGACCGCAGGGTACCCAGTTACCATGTGTGGCCACGAGGAGGCACTGCAGGGGTCTTGGTGGTGGAGAGGCTATGTACCAGCAGGAGGAGACTTACGCACTCGGCCCTCTTTTCACCCCCGATGGAGACTAGCTGGTGGCGGTAGCTGTAAGCAGAGCAGCAAGCAGAAAGTAACATGCAACATATGCCATTCAACATGCACTATCTACAAACATCTCTACGTTACTATACTACTGCACTAGGCGCTTCACACGCACCCTGTGTAAATGGGATACACACACACACAGAACAGCCTATTTTATCGATCACAGTATATCGCCCTCCCAGTACTTCTTTTGCTGAATTTATATCTGAATTCTCTGAGTTCTAAACAACCTTAGATCTCAGTTCAGACAAGATTATCATAGCCAATGCTTTTAATATTCATATAGACATTGATAATGATAGTCATAAGTGCAGCATTTCTCTCCCTTTTAAATTCAACTGGTTTTTCTCAGTGTGTTAGTAAACCAACTCATCACCATAATCAAACCCTTGACCTTGTCTTGGCCTGTGGTGTAGAAATTGATGAGCTGCTTGCTATTCATCAAAATCCTACACTGACTGACCACTATTTGATAACGTTCAAATTTGCGTTATCTGATTTTACAGCATCAAACAGAAATATAGTTACCAGATTCTTACCTGATAGTGCTGTGGCTCGCTTTTAAGAATTAATCCCTTCTGCACTTCCTCTATGACCATGTCTCAATATAGCAGGGGACAGCACTGACTGCTTGAATTCATCAGAATTCGACCTCTGAGTTAATAGTACTGCAGCCTCACTGCAAAAAACACTTCACTCCATAGCCCCTCTTAAAAAGCTCCATGGTACAACTCCCACACTGGTGAGTTAAAACAGAAAGTCATCCTGTGAAAGGCTTTGGCGTGCAAATAAGACAGAAGAATCATGTTCAGCCTGGAATGCCAGCCTTACCACCGACAAGAAATTTCTCCATAGTGCTAGGTGACAGTACTATTCATCCTTGATAGACAAAAATGAAAAAAACAATGATAGATTTCTTTTTAACACTGTTTTGAACCTAATTAATATGTTTCTATTGACAGGACATGTACCGCAGTCTTTTAAAGTGGCAGTAATTCATCATCATAGCATTCTGTTGGTGGTAACAATGACTGTTTATGAATGTATATATATGACTGGAATACAGTATTCTAGAGAAATGTTACTGCATTTAAACATGGATAATGCAGCATCTGTGTTTGAGTCTGTGCTGCAACTGCCAGACTTTATTTTAAGAGATTTTCATGGACACAGCGATGAAAAGAGAGACAAGTGGAGGAAACGCAGAGGTGTAAGATTAAACCTGAGGAGGCGCTAGCTTAACCGCATTCTTCTTCCTTCCATTATTATGGGGAACATACAATCTCTGAGAAATAAAGTGGATGAAATTCAAGGGAATGTACGATATCAGAAGGACTTCAAGAACTGCTGTGTCATGGCTTACACGAAGACGTGGCTTACGGCGCATGACCAGGATGCGGACCTGTGTATGGACGGCTTTGGAGCCCCACTTCGCTCGGATCGGCAGGAAGAGGTAACGGGGAAACGTCAGGGGGGCAGCGTATGTTTATATACAGTATTAATATAATATATTATAATATACGTATATATATAATATATGTGGCTGCACGGTGGAGCAGTGGTTAGCACCACGGCAGCACAGTTTACCCTCGGCCGGGGGATCGCGGGGATCATGAGATCGTGGATTCGATCCCTGCCCCCCGGCCAACAGTGATCTGTGTGGAGTTTGCATGTTCTCCCCGTGTTTGCGTGGGTTTACTCCAGGATTTCTCTGGTTTCCTCCCACATGCCAAAAACATGCAGGTTAGGGAGTTAAGGGGCGCTTGCGCACGCAGTGACCGACAGCTGGTGGCTTGTCACCAGACTGCAGAACAAATCTACCTACGGGTACAAAATAAGTAAAAAAAAAAAACAAAAAACAGCACTGTACATCTGTCACGGTCAGAGAGCGCATCTGTACACCAGATGTGGAGCTTCTGTCAGTATCGCTACTCCCCCTTTACCTGCCCCGCGAGTTCCCCAAACTTTTCATGACAACTGTGTACATTCACCCGAGAGCGGATGCTGACGCCGCCTCCAGCACCGTCTTTGATGTGATACAGCAGTTGCAGTCGATTTCCCCAG
This sequence comes from Pholidichthys leucotaenia, assembly GCA_020510985.1. Lineage (NCBI taxonomy): Eukaryota > Metazoa > Chordata > Actinopteri > Cichliformes > Pholidichthyidae > Pholidichthys > Pholidichthys leucotaenia. The sequence goes on from CM035849.1 coordinate 14,263,530, forward strand.
AGGCTCCAAATTTTATCCTTGGGGATTCTAACCATGTTTCTTTAAAGAAGACACTTAAAAAAACTTTTATCAGTATGTCTCCTGCCCAACCAGGCAAAAAAAAGACATTGGACCTGTGCTACGGATCCATAGAGAGGGCCTTTTAATCTCTTCCCCTTCCTCCTTTAGGATCCTCAGATCACAGCTGTGTCTGTGTGTCTGTCTGTGTGGTGTCCTGCAAACAATGTTGGTTACATTGACAATTGGATCTCATTTTGGGGAAAACCTGGTCTTATGAGACAAGACAGCGTCGATCCCACTTTGGATGGTGCGTCTCATTTATCTAACAATCTGGCATCTTTTTTATCCGAATTTCCAAAACATTGACTACTCAGAGTTGAGACCAGAATCAGAATCAGAATCAGAATCAGAATCAGGTTTATTGCCATTGTTTATGTAGTACACAAACTAGGAATTTGTCTCGGTACAATGCTGCAACATTAAACATGATAAGATAAGAGAAATAAACTATACATGTAATAAAGTGTAGGATAAGATTAAGTGATACTGGTCAACAGTTAAAATATATATTAGCCAGCAGCAGATACTGTGGAGAACTATATAGTGCAGTCGGTAATGCAGGAAGAAAACAGTGATGATTGACATGAGTCTGGTTGAGCTGCTGTACATAGTGCACAAGAGTCAATAAGTCACTTAGTGTTCAGCAGTCTAATGGCAGAGGGGAAGAAGCTGTTCATGTGACGGGAGGTTTTAGTCTGGATGGACCGAAGTCTTCTACCAGAGGGGAGGGGGGCAAACAGTATGTGACCAGGGTGTGAGGGATCGGCTATGATCCGGCCAGCACGCCTCCGGGTCCTGGAGATGTACAGATCCTGGAGAGATGGGAGCTTGCAGCCGATCACCTTCTCAGCAGTGCGCACGACGCGCTGCAGCCTTAGTCTGTCCCTGGCAGTGGCTCCTGCGTACCACACGGTTATGGAGGTGGTGAGGATGGACTCGATGATGGCTGTGTAGAACTGCACTAACATCTTGGTGGGTAGCTTGAGCTTCCTCAGCTGCCGCAGGAAGAACATCCTCTGCTGGGCTTTTTTGATGAGTGAGCTGATGGTCAGCTCCCATTTGAGGTCCCTGGTGATGGTAGTGCCTAGGAAGCGGAAGGAATCAGCAGTGGTGATGGGAGAGCCTGAGAGGGTGAGGGGGGGCAGAGGAGTAGTGACTTTCCTGAAGTCTACAATCATCTCCACTGTCTTCAGAGCGTTCAGCTGCAGGTTGTTGTGGCTGCACCAGGACGCCAGCTGGGCCACCTCTCTCCTGTAGGCGGACTCGTCGCCGTTGGAGATGAGCCCGATGAGGGTGGTGTCGTCCGCAAACTTGATCAACTTGACAGACTGGTGGCTGGAGGTGCAGGAGTTGGTGTAAAGGGAGAAGAGTAGGGGGGAAAGTACACAGCCCTGGGGTGATCCGGTGCTGATGCTAGTATAGTCTGAGACAGTCTTTCCCAGCCGCACATGCTGCCTCCGGTCCGTCAGGAAGTCGATGATCCACCTGCAGAGGGAGTCAGGCACGTTGAGCAGGGACAGCTTGTCCCGGAGCAGAGCGGGGCGGATGGTGTTGAATGCGGAGCTGAAGTCCACAAACAGGATCCTGGCGTAGGTTCCCGGGGAGTCCAGGTGCTGCAGGATGGAGTGGAGGGCCAGGTTGACTGCATCGTCTACAGACCTGTTGGCTCGGTAGGCAAACTGCAGCGGGTCCAGGAGAGGGGTGGTGATGGACTTGAGGTGGGACAGGACCAGGCGCTCAAAGGACTTCATGACTACAGAGGTGAGCGCTACAGGTCTGTAGTCATTAAGTCCAGTGATCCGTGGCTTCTTGGGGACAGGGATGATGGTGGAGGATTTGAGGCAGGACGGCACGTGGCATAACTTAAGGGAGGTGTTAAAAATGTCTGTGAATACAGGAGCCAGCTGTTTCGCACAGAGTCTCAGGGTGGAGGGAGACACGCCGTCTGGGCCGGGGGCCTTGCGCGGGTTCAGTCTGGAGAACTGTTTGAGCACATCCTGCTCACTGATGATAAGGGGAGGGGGGAGGAGGGGGGGGTGCCTTAAATGAAGTAGGGAATGTGGAGGCTGTGGAGCTGGAGGGAGAGGGGGAGTTGGACACAGATGACGAGGTGTCAAAACGGGCATAGTGTTGGGACAGTCTTTGACAAAGGGCTTTGTCATCCTGACCTTTAGGAGCCTTAGGTCGATAGCTGGTGATTTGCCTCAGTCCTCTCCACACGGAAGCCGAATCATTAGCAGTGAACTGCTGCTGGAGTCTCTCTGAGTATAGAGATTTAGCCCTCTTCAGCTCTCTGTTAAACCGGTATTTAACCTCCCTGTAGCAGTCCCTGTCTCCACTTTTCAGCGCTGCTTCCTTCTCCTTCCTGATCTGTCTGAGCTTAGCTGTGAACCAGGGTTTGTCATTAGAGTAACTCACCCTGGTGCGTGATGGAAGAATGCTCTCCTCACAAAAGTGGATATATGAGTTCACAGTGTCCGTGTACTCATCCAGATCATGCGTGGCTCCTTTAAGCATGCCCCAGTCAGATATTTCCATGCACGTTTCCAGCTTCTCCTCAGCATCACTGGTCCGTATCTTCGTAGTGCTCACAACAGGTTTAGTGAGCTTCAATCTCTGTCTGTATGTGGGAATGAGGTGAACCATCACGTGATCAGATAATCCCAGCGCAGCTCGAGGGACAGCGCGATATGCGTCTTTCACTGTGGTGTAACAGTGATCCAGTGTGTTTAATCCTCTGGTGGGGCATTTAATAAACTGTTTGTAGCGGGGGAGATCGTGGCTCAGATTGCACTGATTAAAGTCGCCAGCCACAATAATCAGCGAGTCTGGAAAACTCCGCTCTGTGTGTTGAATGTGATCCGCGAGCACGCGCTGAGCTTCGCGCGTGTCCGCGTCGGGAGGGGCGTACACAGCGATCATTATGAAAGAAGCAAACTCCCGCGGGGAATAGAAGGGCTTGCAATTGATAACAAGAAATTCCAAGGCAGGAGAACAGTGTTTGGAAATTACCGTTACATCAGAGCACCAGCTGCAGTTGATGTAGAAGCAGACACCGCCTCCTGTGGTCTTGCCGGAAAGCTCTGTGTCACGATCAGCACGGAAGAGCTGAAAGCCGTCGAGGCGCAACGCGCTGTCCGGTATACTTTCCCGGAGCCAGGTCTCAGTAAAGCAGAGGACAGCTGAGGAGGCGAGGTCCTTAAAACGCATCAGCAGTCTCCAGGAAGCAGAGTCGCAGTCTTACACGCCTCTCTGCAGCTCCTCTTCATCCGCCACCCCTCAGCTTAGCCCCTGTCTTCCCCATCAGAGAATCGTTGTCTGCTCCTTCCAAAGTAAATAAAAATATAATATATAAGCATCCCAAAGTGATTAAGCAAAAAATTGGTAAAATTCAAATTAAACATAAAGCCTCTAAATTGAATGATTTGACCTCTATTCCTCCTCATAATTTAAAAATTAAATGTGGTTTATTAAATATTAGGTCTCTAACTCCCAAGTCTATGTTATCCATGATCTGTTAATTGATCATCAGATTGATTTAATATCCCTTACAGAGACTTGGTTAGGGCAAGAAGATTATGTTGGTTTAAATGAATCAACTCCCTCTGGCTATTTAAACTGTCAAAATCCCAAAAGTTCTGGTCGTGGAGGAGGAGTAGCAACAATTTACCATTCCAAATTACTAGTTAATGTAAAGCAAAAAACATGTTCTAATTCCTTTGAGGGCCTGGTCCTCAGTATTGGGCACTTTAGCAATTTTAGGTTAAACCCAATTTTATTTGCCATAGTTTAAGTCCTCCATCAACCTATTCAGAATTTTTATCCAAATTTGCTGATTTCTTAGCTGATTTAGTGCTGAAATCTGATAGAATAATTATAGTAGGGGACTTTAATATACATGTGGATGTAGATAGTGACTGCCTTAATGTGGCATTTAATTCAATATTAGACTCGATTGGGTTTTCTCAGAAAGTAGGAAATTCTACTCATTATCTCCACCATACATTGGACCTTGTTCTGACATATGGCATAGAAATAGAAAATCTTGTAGTGTCTCCTCATAACCCTGTACTGTCAGACCATTGTCTGTTAACCTTTGATTTTACTATTTCTGACTATTTGGCTCCTAAAGAAAAATATTATTACAGTAGATGCCTCTCAGATGATGCTGTTACGAAATTTATGCAGATTGTTTCATCTATGCCATGTGTCAACACAACGGAAATAAGCTATAGACAGCTTGCTCCTTCTATAATTGATAACATGGTGGATAGTATTACAGCTTCTCTGCATTAGACTCTAGACTTGGTGGCCCCCTTAAAAAAGTAAAAGTCTAATCAGAGATTTCTAACTCCTTGGTTCAACACAGAAACTCATAGCTTAAAACAGAAGACTCGTCAATTAGAAAGAAAATGGTGCTCCACTAATTTAGATGAAATCTATTTAGCTTGGAGAAATCATCATTTAATTTATAAAAAATCTCTTAAAAAAGCTAGAACGAGTTATTATTCTGCATTAATAGAAGAGAACAAGAATAATCCCAGGTTTCTTTTCAGCACTCTAGCCAGGTTGACAAAGAGTCAGGACTCTGTCAATCCTAGCATTCCCTTAGAGCTTACTAGTCAGGACTTTATGAACTTTTTCAATAATAAAATTTCATCCATCAGAGATAAAATCAATCAGATTCTTCCCACAGTTAACTTAAATACAGTAACTACTACAGCTCCTTCAATTGATGTCTGTCTTGATGAGTTTACTCCAATCGACCTTTGTGAGTTAGACAAAATAGTTTCCTCATCCAAACCTTCAACTTGTCTTTTAGACCCTATTCCTACCAGGTTATTTAAAGAAGTCTTCCCACTTATCGGTAGCTTTATTCTTCATATAATCAATTCTTCATTTACTTTAGGCCATGTACCACAGGCTTTTGAAACGGCTGTAATTAAACCCTTACTCAAAAAGCGAACGCTAGATCCAGGAGCTTTAGCTAACTATAGACCAATCTCTAATCTCCCTTTCATTTCAAAAATCTTAGAAAGAGTTGTTGCTACGCAATTATTTGACCACCTGCAGGGAAATGGTTTACTTGAAGAGTTTCAATCTGGGTTTAGAATCCATCATAGTACTGAAACAGCCTTAGCGAAGGTCACTAACGACCTCCTCATCACATCTGATAATGGACTGGTTTCTGTACTTGTCCTTTTAGACCTTAGTGCAGCTTTTGATACTATCGATCATAATATTCTACTTGATAGATTAGAACACTATGTTGGACTTAATGGAACTTCGTTGCAGTGGTTTAGATCTTATTTATCTGATAGGTTCCAGTTTGTTCATGTCAATAATGAGTTTTCTTTCAACTCAAAGCTTAGTCATGGATTTCCACAGGGATTTGTGCTAAGCCCTACTCTTTTTAGATTATATATGCTTCCGTTAGGCAACATTATTAGAAAGCACTGTATACATTTCCATTGTTATGCAGATGACACACAATTATACCTGTCAATGAAGCCAGATGATAGTAATCAATTAGCCAAGTTAGAAGCCTGTCTTAAGGAAATCAAAGCTTGGTTGGCTTGTAATTTTCTGCTATTAAATTCAGATAAGACTGAAGTCATTCTTGTTGGTCCAAAAAAACTACTGGTCCAAAAATACTTTTCCAAATCAAACTTTCAGTTTGGATGCGGTTACTCTTTCTCTTAATAGCTCTGTGAGGAACCTTGGAATTATTTTTGATAAATATCTGTCCTTCAATTCACATATTAAATTTGTTTCTAAGACTCCCTTGTATCATTTGTGTAATATTGCCAAGATTAGGAGCATCTTGTCTCAGAGTGATGCTGAGAAACTGATCCACACTTTTGTTAGCTCAAGATTAGATTATTGTAATTCTTTATTAGGCTGTCCTAAAACATATTTAAAAAGTCTTCAGCTGATCCAAAATGCTGCAGCAAAAGTTTTAACAGGTACTAGAAAGAGAGATCATATCTCTCCGGTTCTGGCCTCCCTTCATTGGCTTCCCATAGAGTTTAGAATTAAGTTTAAAATCCTTCTTCTTACTTACAAAGCTCTAAACAATCAGGCTCCTTTTTATTTAAAAGATCTGATACTACCATATTATCCTAACAGAGCAATACGCTCCCAAAATGCAGGATTACTTGTAATACCTAGAATCTCCAAAAGTACAATGGGAGGCAGAGCCTTCAGTTATCAAGCTCCTCTCCTGTGTAACCAGCTGCCAATCTGGATTCGAGAGTCAGATTCAATCTCTGTTTTTAAGAATAGGGCTAAACTACCTTTTTGATATAGCCTACAATTAGGGAGGGATCATGTGTTTCTGAACCCTCCCTTAGTTATGCTGCTAATAGGTTTAGTCAGCCGGGGGACCTCCAATAATGCACTGGGCCTCACTCCTTTCTTCACTCTCAATGAAATATTTTTTTTTTGCTGGTCATTAACATCTGTTTGTTCTCTCCAATAGATTGAGTTCCCATTGTGCTGTTTGCTCTCTACATGTCTTTTCTTTTCATCTTCTCTGTCCCCTCACCCCCCAGCCAGTCGCAGCAGATGACTGCCCCTCCCTGAGCCTGGTTCTGCTGGAGGTTTCTTCCTGTTACAAGGGAGTTTTTCCTCTCCACCGTCGCCAAGTGCTTGCTCACAGGGGATCGCCTGATTGCTGGGGTCTTTCTGCAACTGTGGGGGTTCCCCCTACAATTGATAGTGCTATGAGATGACTGTTGTTGTGAAATGGCACTATATAAATAAAGTTGAATTGAATTGAATTGAACTGAACTGTGTACATTTGCTGCCCACATATAAAACTGCTCTCAGAAGAGGCAAGGTGAAAACTGGAGACATAGACATGTGAACAGAGGATTCAGTGCACTGCCTCCAGGAATGCTTTAACTGTACAGACTGGGAGGTGTTCACACTGGCCTGCGGGTGTGATTTGGACTTTTTGGTGGATGTCACATGCTCATACATGGCTTTCTGCAGAGATATGATCGTTCTACGTAAACGTGTCAAAATATATCCCAACAACAAGCTATGGGTTACAAAATCAGTTATATCCTCAAAAACAGAATCAGAATCAGAATCAGCTTTATTGGCCAAGTATGCACAACACATACAAGGAATTTGACTTTGGCTAAAATCCTATCCTGCTTCCAGAGGAAAGCACTTGCCTTTAAACAGGGGGTTGTTTCTGAGCTGCAGGTTGCCACAAAAGAGCAGAAGGCCGAAATTTTAAGAGCAAAACAGAATTATAAATCAGAGTTTGTTTGTTTTTTTTTTTTTTTGAATGAATGAATTATTTATTTCGGATAATACAGTACAGGTTAAAAGAAACTGTATAATATAACAACAAGGTCAAATTAGACAAAGACTCCTTCTACTAAACAATTCCACGTGAGTTATCCGAAATGGGTGATGGCTGAAGCCACAGCTTATATTGCCCACCCATATTCCATCCAAGAATTCAAAAGAAAAAAGAGTAAACAAGACAAGAGTGATTACAATTTAGAACAAAGCTAAGACAAAGTGTGACTGAGAGAAAAAAAAAGAAAACTAAGCTAAGCTAGGTTAAGCGGTTACTATTCAAGACAAGTCTAAGACAGAATGTCACAAAGAGAAAAAAAAAAAAAAACTAAGCTACAACACAACACAGGCTGGAAATGTCAATCCTTATGTGAGTTTACATGTCGTCTTGTAAATATGTTTGGAGTATTTCTTCCTTTAGTTTTTGTTTAAATTGTCCAAGCGTTGTACATGATTTTAATTCAGGTCCATAATCATTCCATAATCTGACTCCTTGCACTGAAATACAGTGTTGCTTGGTGGTTGTTCTCACTGTAGGCTTTTGAAATATACATGTTCCTCTGAAGTGATATCGTTTCTCCCTTGTTTGGAACAACTTTTGGATATTTGCGGGCAGTGATAAATTCTTCACTTTGAACATTATTATTGCGGTTTTAAAGTCAACCAGATCTTTCAACTTGAGAGTTTTTTGTTTAAGAAAAAGTGGGTTTGTTGGTTCCCTGTAAGCTGCTTTGTTTATTATTCTAATAGCTCTCTTTTGAAGCATAAAGAGTGGATATATGTTTGTTTTGTATGTATTTCCCCATACTTCATTACAATGTGTCATGTATGGGAGTATTAATGAATGATACAAGGTGTATAGTGTGGGTTGATTCAGCAAATGTTTCACTCTGTGTAATATTGCAATTGATTTGGAAACTTTACCTTTAATATAATTAATATGTGACTTCCAACACAGTTTGTTATCAATTATTACTCCAAGGAATTTAGTTTCAGATACCCTTTCAATCTCTACACCATTTACACTGAGTTTGGGTACTGGATTGTTGTGATGGTTGTTAAAGACTATAAATTTTGTCTTACTTAAATTGAGCGTTAATTTGTTTGAATCAAACCACAGTTTAAGCTTTTCTAATTCCTTCCCGAGTGTATCCAGAAGTTGTTCCAAATTGTTTCCACTGCATAGCAGATTAGTGTCATCGGCAAACAATATTAAGTCCATTTTTTCTGAAACTTTACATATATCGTTTATATACATATTGAATAATAATGGTCCCAAAACTGAACTCTGTGGGACTCCACAGGCGACCTTCAGTAACTCTGAGTTTTTGTTGCTAACACATACATACTGATATCTATTCTTTAAGTAACTACTTAACCAGGACAGTGCTACCCCTCTAATACCAGAATTTTGTAGTTTCTTTAATAATAAATTATGATCTACTGTATCAAATGCTTTTTTAAGATCTAGGAATACTCCAACTGAATACTCTTTATTTTCAATGGCTGTTGATATTTTTTCTGTAAATTCCATTAGGGCATATGCAGTTGTCCTCTTGTGTCTGAACCCATATTGCTGCTCACATAGTAAATCATTCTTCAGTATGAAGTTGTCAATTCTCTCATAGAATATTTTTTCAAGTATCTTGGAAAATTGCGGTAATAGTGAAATTGGTCTATAGTTTGAGAGTTCCCCTCTGTCGCCCGTCTTGTATATCGGAATTACTTTAGCTATTTTCATTGCATTGGGAAATATACCTGATTGGAGAGACAGGTTGCAGATATACGTCAGTGGTTTTACTATGCATTCGATAACAGTTTTGACTAGTAGCATGTCAATACCATCACAGTCAGTAGATGTTTTACTTTTGAACGATTTAACAATTTCAATGACCTCTCTTTCGTCTGTGTTCTTTATGAAGATGGAGTCCTTTTACAGCAGTGTTATTGCATATTGTATCACCTGTTGGCACCGTTGTGGGTATTTCTCGGGCCAGTTTAGGTCCAATGTTAACAAAAAAAATTATTAAATTCATCTGCAGGTGAAGCAATATTCACACTCTGAGTCGTTTTATTATTTTTTGGAATATTAGTTGGGTAGCTTGTATTTCTGCTTTTATTTCCAAGGATACTGTTGAGTATTGTCCATGTATTTTTAATATTGTCTCTGTTTTTCTCTAGTTCTTTACTGTAATAGTCTCTTTTACTACATCTTATTATATATGTTAACTTATTTTTGTATGTTTTATACCGCTGCTCTGCTTCTTTTGTTCTTTTCTTTAGGAAAGCTTTATATAATAAATTTTTCTTTTTACACGCCTTTTGTAGTCCTTTGGTTAACCATGGCTTATTAGCAAATTTGTGTTTAAGCTTTTTTATTACTAATGGGGCAGTTTTTTTCATAAAGAGTGGTTACAATATTTATAAATGTGTCCATAGGCTTGCATTTACATCTGATACATAGACTTCTGTCCAGTCTTGCTTCAGGCAAGTCCTCTTAAGAGAACCGATTGCATTTGGTGATTTGTGTCTGAACGATTTTGAAGTTTTTCTGCGTTGGGCCCCGTGTGGCCATGGATAAGTGCAAAGGTTGGCAAGTGGTCACTTATATCATTTATCAATAATCCACTTTCTATTTTCTTATCGAAAAACATTGACAAACAGGTTGTCAAACAGAGTTTGAAAGCAAGATGGCAACAAACAAGCTTGGTTCAGCCTGGGCCAGTATGAAAACTATTGCAGGCCTTCAGAGCACAGAGGCGCAGTAATCGTGTTTTTAGATGGTTTTAATTCAGACACAGAGCTGGCTAAATGCTCTTAATTGTTTTTATGGTCATTTTGATTCCTTTGATTTTAGCACAGAAATCCAGGATTTGAAACAGAAACTCAAAGGCAATCAGCACTTTAATATTGAGGTGTAGGATATTAAAAGGGCGTTCTGTGCTGTAAAAGCTGAAACAAAAGTCAGGGCCCTGATAATATACTGTATGTGGGCGATTGGTAAAGGTCCAAGTGTACATGAATGAGTCCTGTATTTCATTACATTTCAATAAAGTCCTTACAGGACACAACATGTGCCTAAGATCTGGAAAAGATGCCTTGGTTGTCTCCGTTCCAAAATCCAGCTGTCCTATAACGACTTTAGACCAGCTGCTTTGACTTCAATTTTAATGAAAATTTTTGAAAAACTGGTCAGATGTGAGGTCCTAAAGCAGACTGAGCATGCATTGGATCCTCTGCAGTTTGCCTATAGGCCTCACTGAGGAGTGGGGGATGACACTGTCATTCTGTTTAACATGCTTTTTAAACATCTGGATTTTAATGGGACACACGCCAGGCTTTTATTTGTGGACTTTTCTTCCGCCTTTAATACAATCCAACCTCATATTTTTAGTTGAAAGGCTCCTGCAACAGTTTGATTTGAGTAATAATCTGGTGGATTGGATTCTGGATTTTTTAACCAACAGGACACAGAGAGTAAGGGTCAATGGTACTTTGTCTGACCAAAAGTGCTCTTCTACTGGCTCTCCTCAGGGGTGTGTGTTGTCACCACTACTCTTCATCCTGTACACAAACATGTGACAGAGCAGACATGACAGCAGACACATTATAAAGTATGCTGATGATTCAGTTGTTGTCAGTCTCCTCCAGGATGGTGAGAGCGGCCACGGCCCAGTAGTTAATGATTTTGTTCACTGGTATGAGGATTCCTACCTGCAGCTGAATACGACAAACACTAAACATATGATTGCTGACTTTAGGAGGAAAACTCCCAGGCACGAAGTCACTGTACCAAAAGGCCAGACCACTGAATGTGTACAATCCTACAAATATCTTGGGACGATTATTGATAGTAATTTAAACTTTGAAGAGAACTGTGAAAGGGTGTGCAAAAAGGGTCAGCAACATTTGCATTGTTTAAAGAAACTTGCACACTTCCAAATTGACCGAACCATAATGATAATGTTTTATCGGGTTTTTATTGAATCTGTTTTATCCTTTTCTTTAGTGTCATGATTTGATAAGATAAAACTGAAACAGAGGAAATCCTCACATCAGGTAGTTAGATGGTGCAGTTGTTTGCTTGGTGAGTCACAGCTGAGCCTCACATCCCTGTACACCAGACAAGTACAGAGGATTGCTACCTCCATTTTAAATGATGACTCCCATCCATTGCACTGCCACTTTCGCTTCTTCCCTCCAGACAGAGGTTTGCTGTCCCAAAAAGTAAAACCCAGTGCTACAAAAACAGCTTTGTTCCTGCTGCTGTCAGAGTTGAACAAGTTGTAACAATATATTGCACATAATTTAGTTACCTATTTATTAATTTCATTTTATATTTACTTATATGTTTATATTTACATATGTGTATATGCATATATTTACTTATTTTTGTAGTTTTTTTTTTATTTTGGGTTCTAAATCTTTTATTGGTTTTAGACTTTTGAGTTTTTAACCTCTTTGACTAGTCTCAGATGTTTTAATATGACCCTTCTCTCTTATCTCTTTGCTTTTTCTATTATCTCTTTGTCTTATGTCCTGATGGTGGAGCCTTGAGTACTTTTATCATGTTATAGTCAACTTCATGTGTGGCTGTGTTTGTGTTTATGTTGAATGCAATTGTGGTTTGTAAATATGGATGTCACCTCGACTAGCAAAACAAATCTACCTACGGGTACAAATAAGTAACCTGAACCTGAAACTGTTTCATTTAGGTCTGATCAGATTACCTCCAACAGCTCTGTCCTTTGCCCTCCGCTGCCAGGAACTTCTGACCTTGTTAACCCGGACGACGTCCGAGCCGGTATGAGTTGCTTTCTGACCTGACCATTTCATGAAACTGCTTGACAAAGTATTTGAGGTAACCGCTAGCTTTTGCTGGACTAGCGGCACATTCTTGGCAGATAGAGATATTATCAGTGGCAAGGGACAGGCCAAGACAAACTGAGTCCAGTATCTGTTGCAGTGACTGACAGGTTTGTTTATCTCTGCTCTTTGTGAAGTGCATGTCACGATGCACCAACTGGCAAACTGTCCACCACAGACCTTGCCACATATCTGCTTATCTGCAAGGATGTCCAATCTCAACATGTGTAACTAGGAGTGGTCCACCACATCCCTGTGACAGATATTGTTTTTACTTCTGCAGGATGCCCAATTTCACCCTCCACACCCCTCGGAAGGGCAGGGTTGCCAGTTAGGTAGCAAGTCACCAATGGGCCGCCCGTGAGACAGGTAGTACTCGGTTTTCTTGGTTATCCGGTAGCAAGCAAACCAATGCCCCAAACTGACATTTGACAGTATTAAACCTCTACATAAAAAACTTTGCTTGATTCTGGATTTTGGCCAATTATAGACCAATATCAAACATCCCCTACCTTTCCAAGATCTTCAAAAAAAGTAGTTGCCAAATAACTGTGCACTTTTTTAGAAAATAATTCCATACTTGAGAAATTTCAGTCAGGTTTTAGGAAACACCACAGCACAGAGACAGCCTTAGTGAAAGTCACTGATGACCTCCTTATGGCATTTGACAAAGGACTTGTCTCTGTCTTATTAGACCTTAGTGCTGCCTTTGACACCACTGACCACCATATTCTGCTAGAGAGACTTGAACAGCAAATTGGATTGAAAGGAACAACGCTAAAATGGTTCCAGTCTTATTTATCAGGTCATTCCCAGTTTGTCCATGTCCATAGCAAGTCTTCTATCCACACCACGGTTAGCTATGGAGTTCCACAGGGATCAGTACTTGGACCAGTACTGTTTTGCATTATACATGCTGCCTTTGGGAGACATTATGAGGAAGCACTCTATTCATTTTCATTGTTACGCTTATGACACTCAATTATATTTATCCATCAATCCAGATGACCCAAGCCACTTGAATTCACTCCAGGAGTGTACTTAAGGATAGTAAGATAAGATAAGATAAGCTTTATTAGTCCCACAATGGGGAAATTCCAGGATTGCAACAGCACAGGGATAGCAACACTCAGAGCAACAATCAGAAGGCAAGAAAAAAAAAAAAACAAGCAAGCAAGAGCAGCTAATATACATATGTACATATTACTATAAAATGTATATATACACACACACAGACACACAGTGCAGAGCATTGTAGCTGGATGGAATAAATATATGAATATATAAACACACAGTGCGGAGCATTGTAGCTAGATGGAATAAATATGTAAATATATAAACACCCACAGTATGGAGCATTGCAGCTAGGTGGAATAAATATGTAAATATATAAACACACACAGTGCGGAGCAATGTAGCTAGATGGAATAATATGTAGATATATAAACACAGTGCGGAGCATTGTAGCTAGATGGAATAAATGTATAGATATATAAATATAAACACACCCAGTGCGGAGCATTGTAGCTAGATGGAATAAATAATGTAAATATATAAACACACACAGTGCAGAGCATTGTTGCTAGATGGGATGAAACAGCATAACCGTCTACTTAGTTATCCTACATGGTATGATTATGTGCCCATACATATTCTCACCCTCCATAGTGACTGGTATTTTCCTAGTTGTATGCCGGAGGGGACCATTGTGTAAGTCTATTGCATCTTTTGCATTCAAAAAACTATTAGTTTGTTACGTCTTTTTGCTATCTCTGCGAGCAGCCCTGCTTAGGTTGTACAGTCTGACAGCCATTGGTAGGAAGGACCTGCGAAACCTCTCGGTTGTGCACCTGGGATGATGTAGTCTGCTGCTAAATGAGCTCCTCAGTGCATTCAGTATGTCCTGCATAGGGTGAAGCTCGGACTCCAGCAGAGATGAAAGTTTAGCCACCGTTCTTCTCTCTCCTATCTCCTCCACCGGATCAAGGCGCTGCCCCAGGACAGAGCTAGCTTTCTTGATCAGTTTGTTCAGTCTCTTCCTATCGGCTGCAGTAATGCCACTGCCCCAGCAGACCACTCCAAAAGTGATGGCTGATGCCACCACCGTGTCATAGAATGCCTTCAGCAGCACCCCTTGTACACCAAAAGACCTGAGTCTCCTCAGCAGGAACAGCCTGCGCTGTCCCTTCTTGTAGAGTGCGTCAGTATTGTGTGACCAGTCTAGTTTATTGTCCAGATGAACACCCAGGTACTTATAGGATGTCACCATCTCGATGTCTGTTCCCTGTATATTTACTGGTGCTGTGAGGGGCTGCCCATGCCTGCAGCAGTCCACCACCAGCTCCTTAGTTTTCCTCGCGTTGATCTGGAGGCAGTTCCGATGGCACCAGTCCACGAAGTCCTGGATAAGCCCTCTGTACTCAGCTTCATCTCCATTGGAGATGAGGCCAACGATCGCAGAGTCATCAGAGAACTTCTGTAGATGGCAGTGTGTTGTGTTGTGTGAGAAGTCTGCAGTATAAAGAGTGAACAGGAAGGGAGCCAGCACCGTTCCCTGGGGGGCCCCCGTGCTACCGATGATCGTGTCAGACACACAGTCCCGGGTTCTCACAAACTGAAGCCGGTTCGTGAGGTAGTCCAGGATCCCTGATGACAGGTGCTGGTCCACCCCTGCGCGCAGCAGCTTGTCCTTCAGGATCATCGGTTGGATGGTGTTGAAAGCACTGGAGAAGTCAAAGAACATGATCCTCACCATATTCCCGGGCTTCTCCAGGTGGGACAGAGAACGGTGAAGGAGGAAGATCATCGCATCCTCCACCCCAATGCCATGCTGGTAGGCGAACTGGAGTGGATCCATCGCTGGTTCCACCAGGGGGCGGAGGTGAGCAAGGAGCAGTCTCTCCAGGGTCTTCATCAAGTGGGACGTCAAGGTCACCGGTCTGTAGCTGTTCAGGTCTTTGGGGTGGGAAGTTTTTGGTACAGGTACCACACAAGATGTTTTCCACAGCTGTGGTACCCACCCCAGCTTCAGGCTCAGGTTGAAGATGTACGTCACAATCCCACACAGCTGGTCTGCACAGGACTTGAGGAGCTTTGCGCTGATGCCATCCGGTCCCGACGCCTCCTCGCCTTGATCTTCCTCAGCTCCGTCCTCACCTGGGTCCTGGTCAGGGTCAGGATGGGGGCTGTGTGTTGGAGTGGGGAGTGGGCAGCAGGACTTGATTTCTTTAGAGGCAGCAGTGGTTGTTGTGCAGTCAGGGGGGAGGGCGGTTGGTCAAACCTATTGAAAAACAGATTCAGGTTGTTCGCCCACTCCCTGCCCCCCATGGCCTGGGGGGAGGTATTCTGGAGCCCAGAGATGGTTTTGAGGTTTCTCCAGACCCCGCTCATGTCGCTCTGTTGCAGCTTGTCCTCCATCTTCTTCCTGAAGCTGTCCTTGCCTTCTCTGATCTTTCTCCTCAGCTCCCTCTGTACGGACTTCAACATCTCCCTGTTCCCCGACCTGAAGATCCTTTTCTTCGCTCTCAGAAGTGTTTTTATCTCAGGGTTGATCCAGGGTTTATTGTTTGAGCAACACCGTATGGTCTTGGTGGGAATGGATTTGTCCACACAGAAGCTGAGATAGTCTGTGAAGGTGTGAGTGAGGCCATCGATGTCCTCACCATGTGGATCGCAGAGCTGCTTCCAGGCGGTGGCTTCAAAACAGCCCTTTAGAGTGTCCATTGTCTCCTCAGACCATAACTCCACTGTGCGCATGGCCGGAGGTTGTCTGTGCGCTAGGGGTTTGTACACCGGCCGGAGATGAACCAAGTTGTGATCCGATCTCCCGAGTGGGGGGGAGTTGTGATGAGGTGTACGCCTCCTTAGTGTTTGCGTAGAATAAGTCCAGTGTTTTATTGTCTCTAGTGTGGCATGTGACATACTGGGTGAATGTGGGTAGAATGGGAGACAGTGAAACATGGTTGAAATCGCCTGAGATGAGGAGAAGAGCGTGTGGGTGTTCTGTCAGCAGCCTGCTGGTTACTGAATGGATGACGTCACGCGCTGTCCCAGCGTTCGCCGTCGGATTTGCATAAACAACAATGCAGATCACGTGTGAGTGTTCTCTCAGGAGATATGTAGGCCGCATGCTAACAGCTAGCAACTCAATGTCTTTGCTGCAGTGTCGTTGTTTAACAGTGATATGTCCCGGTCTGCACCAGTTGTTGTTAACATACATTATCACTCCACCACCCCTTGCTTTGCCACTGTCTGGTGTTCGGTAAGCCCGTATCATGTGAAAACCCTCCAGCTAAATGTTAGCATCTGCTGCTAGTTCAGTTAGCCACGTCTCAGAAAACAAAAGGAGAGAGCACTCCCGATATGTGCTATCGTAACGGCAGATAGCCGCTAGCTCATCTACCTTTCCCAGTAACGACCGTACATTTCCCATAACAACAGATGGAAGGGAGGGTCTGTACCTTATATTTTTTGTCCTCCACCTTACTCCAGCCCGGCAGCCGCGGCGTTTTCGCCTCAGTTCTCTCGGTATGTCGAGTTTTTCCAATGGGACCGGGTGGCGGTTGAATGCTAGCAGCTCTTCCCTGCTGTATCGTATCCTGCTATAAACAGTGGCTCCGTCCACCGGCTCAGGAGACATTTGGGACGATCTGTGTGTCCGTGATATACAGTAAGTGGAGTGAGAAAAAGACGGATCAAAAAGAGAGAGGAAGGGAAAAAGACTCGGAATCGAGCCGCTGTTGCAAAGGGCGGCCGACTCGTGTGGCGCCGGAGAGAAAGCAGTTAAAACCATATTAAAAGCATATTAAAACCTAGATGAACTACAACTTTCTATTGCTGAATACAGATGAAACTGAAGTCATTGTTCTTGGCCCCAAACATGCTAGAAGTACTCTTTCTAGTAATACAACAACATTAAAGATCACATTACCCCACATTTAGCTTCTTTACATTGGCTCCCAATAAAATATAGAATTGTGGAGTGTGTAAATAAAGAGGCAGATTCATGGACAGACGATTTATTACACACTTCACATCTCACAAGCACAGAAAAGACTGGATCATTTCCACACGGGCTCTCCTCTTCACCCAACTCTCTCTTCACACATTTACTTGGAAGTTTCTCATCACACAGCATGACATTTACATTACACTGCCTTCAACCCCCTACGTCCTGCTATATGCCCAGGAACTCCCTGGGCATTGTTCTCCCATGCTTATTCACTGTCTCTGTCTGAGGTGCTAAATAATCTGACTTCCCCAAGGTCCTACACCCCCCCCACCCCCAGCATCTTAGACAGAACATTAGTCCACACGATCTTTTGGCTTCAGTCTCCTCCCATATCTGCTGTAACTGGGGTTTACCACCTCCGTGGCGCTGCTGTGCCAGTGGGGGGGCTGCTGGGAGTATGTCTGACTGCGGGTGAGCCGTGACGGGGGGGGGGGGACTTCGCTCTGTCCGTGTGGCTGCTCTGGTGAATCGTTTCTCTGGGGAGCTCTCCGTGGGGGTCTTCCACGCTGAGGGGCCCTAGCCAACAGCACTTGCTCGTCCGCCACTACAAAGGCGGGTTTGAGTCTGTCTATGCCAATTTTCTCCCGTCTACCCCCCAAGTCTAGCAAAAAATGCTTATCCCCTGTTTCCAACACTCTGAACGGTCCATCATAGGGTGGGTGCAATGGAGGGCGGTGGGCGTTGTGTCTGACGAACACGAACTCTGCGTTCTTCAACGTTTTAGGCACAAAAGCACACGGAAAACAGTGGTGGGCCGGGCCTGGCAGCGTGCCTGTGTTTGTGTTTCGCTGCAAAAGCTGAGACGGGCAGCTGTCCAGCGCGGGGTTATCTGGCAAAAATTCCCCGGGCAGCCGTAGGGGCTGCGCAAAAACAAGCTCTGCCGGGGAGACTTCAAAATCCTCTTTTGGAGCAGAACGCAACCCCAATAAAACCCACGGCAACCTGTCTACCCAATTTGCATCCGTCAGTGAAGCCCTGAGTGCTGCTTTCAGTGATCTATGAAAACGCTCCCATAACCCATTGGCCTGTGGGTTGTTCACGGTTGGGTGATGAATTGCAACACCCAGGCTGCGGGCCATCGCGGACCAGAGGTCGGAAAGAAATTGACGGCCCCTGTCGGACGTAATGTCCGACTGGACTCCAAAACGCGCCACCCATGCTGTTAAAAAAGCGCGTGCTACGTCCGCAGACGTGGTTGCCGCCAGCGGGACTACTTCTGGACAGCGCGTGGTGCGGTCCACCACTGTCAGGAGGTGCGTGCACCCCTGTGATGGCGGGAGGGGGCCCACGAGGTCCACGTGGACATGGTCGAACCTCTTAGCTGGTACCCGAAACAGCTCCAAGGGAGCCTTCGTGTGTCTGTGTACCTTGGCTCGTTGGCACACCACGCAGGCTGCAGACCACTCTTTTACTTGTTTGCGTAGGCTCGGCCACACAAACTTCTCTCCCACAATTTTGACTGACGGGCGCACTCCTGGGTGCGCCAGAGTGTGAACCGACTCAAACACGCGGCGGCGCCACGCGACCACGACCACCGGATGCGGGCATCCTGTGGAGACATCGCAGATTGGGGGGGGCATGCCGTCTTGCTGCACCCTGCTCTCCAGCCTTAACCCTGTTGGTCCAGACTGGAGCGCGTGCACGTCTGCATCGCTAATATGCTCCGCGACCATGGCTGCGTAATCTATCCCCACGTAGACCGGGGCAACCACGGCGCGCGAGAGGCAGTCCGCCACCGCATTCAGTTTACCCGACACATGCTGAATATCGGTAGTAAACTCTGAGATCACGGCCAGCTGTCTCTGCTGCCGGCCCGACCACGGTTCTGAAACCTTGGCCATCGTGAATGTTAGTGGCTTTTGGTCCACGAATGCGGTGAAGCTGCGCCCTTCCAGCCAGAACTGGAAGTGGCGTATGGCCAGGTGGAGGGCCAGCAACTCCCTGTCGAACGCGCTGTATGTCACACAAAGTTCTGCTGAAAAAGGCAAGCGGCTGCCAAGCCCCAGCGACGCGCTGCTCCACGACAGCCCTATGGCCACGTCTGAAGCATCGGTGGTGAGCGCTATCCGGGCCTCCGGGTCCGGATGAGTCAGCGGTGCTGTGTTTGCCAGGGTGGCTTTCACCTCCGAGAACGCCCGCTCTCGCTCTGGGGTCCATTTGACGGCATCCGCGGGTTTCTGTCTCTTGAGCACGGCGTACAATGGTTGCATGAGCCGCGCCGCGTGGGGAAGGAAATGGTTATAAAAGTTCACCATCCCCCCAAATTCCTGCAGCGCCCTGATCATCTGAGGCCGGGGAAAATCCGCCATGGCGCGCACTTTGTCGGGCAGCTGGATCGCTCATTCTGGAGAGATGCAGTGCCCCAAAAAGTCAATCTCCATCAGGCCGAACTGGCATTTCGCCGGGCTGATTATTAACCCGTGCTCCTCCAACCTCCGGAAAACCGTCCTGAGGTGGTTTTCGTGTTCGTCTTTGGACGCACTGGCTACCAGGATATCATCCAGGTAGACGAATACGAATGGGAGATTACGCAGCACTGCATCCATCATGCGCTGGAACGACTGTGCCGTGCCTTTTAACCTGAATGGCATGCACAGCAACTCGAATAAACCAAATGGAGTTATTACCGCTGTTTTGGGTACGTCCTCCACGCGCACTGGGACCTGGTGGTAACCGCGGACCAGGTCTATTTTGGAAAAAATGTGTGCTCCTGCTAGGTGAACGGAAAAATCCTGTATGTGGGGAATCCGGTAGCGGTCGTGTGCTGTGGCGTTGTTCAACCAACGGAAATCGCCACACGGTCACCACGATCCCTCAGCCTTAGGGACCATGTGTAGCGGGGATGCCCATGGGCTGTTCGAACGCCTGATGATGCCCAACCTTTTCAGGTTAGATACTGTAGATAGATAGATAGATAGATAGATACTTTATTTCGAACAAAAAAGTATAACAAAAACAAAACAAATGACAAATGCAATAAAGTAACAGTATACAGTGTTTGAAAGGGAGATGGAAGAAGTGAACACTTATTAATTCCATCTCCTCTTTTCCATAAATACACCCATGTGAATTATATACAAATTACCACCTTTAAGACCCCAAGTAAACAATTTACTGTATTTTTTACATATCAACATCCATCCATCCTAACACACATTGATGTTCATACATCAAAACCAGCCTCAAACAACACAGATATACACAGTGCTGTCCCACCCACCATTCCATAGTGTCCCATAATGTCCCAGAGTGAGCATAGTGAATCGTACATATAAATACTACCCTTCTAACATATATCCTTTAAGCAAATAATGTTTATACCTCTTTTTGAATTGATTTCTGTTTGTACATAGTTTCAGTTCCGGCTCCAGACTGTTCCACAAATCCACCCCACAGACAGATATGCACATATTTTTCTTGGTTGTTCGTATCTTGGGTTTTGTAAAGTTTAAATCTCCTCTCAAATTATGATCATTGTCTCTTTTTTTAAATATTTTTTTGTATATTAGCTGGGAGTTGATTATTAATTGCCCTGTACATTACCTGTGCTGTCTTAAATTTAACTAAATCGATGAACTTTATGACATGTGACTTTAAAAACAACGAATTGGTATGGTCTCTATATCCTACATTGTTTATTATCCTTATAGCTCTTTTTGACGAGGTTGACGAACAGCTCGCGCGCTATGGCCAGTTTAGCTGCGTCCAAGCACCGAGGTCTTGCAAAAACGGGCGGCCCGGTGGTGGTGATAAAGTGCTCCAAACCGTGTTTAGCGATGGCCGCCGAAAACGCTGGTACCGTGAGTGCTGGGAACTGAGTGAGCAGTGTGTGGAACTTACCGCCTGGAGCTGTGACGTTGGCTTGTGCTGTTAGCCGGGTCCCTCGAGCTATACAGGGGAGAGATTCAAAGGACAGTGCATTAACCAGGCGCCTGTTCGCAACATCCACAAGTAAACCATGCGCACACAGAAAATCAGCCCCCAGGATCGGGCAACACAGTGCTGCTATGATAAAAGTCCACTCATAAGAGCGGCCATGTAGAGATAAGGCCAGTGTTCTCTCACCCAACGTCTTAATCTCCGAGCCATTTACTGCCACAAGTCCGGGGCCGCTAGGTCCTGCCATCCGGTCAGCGTAGGACGGCAGCATGACACTCTTCTGGGCTCCGGTGTCGATGAGGAAGCATCTCCCCGAGCACGAGTCCGTCACGTAGAGCAGCTTGTTCTCTTCACCAGCGGTCGCAGCTGCTACCGACTGCCGGCCTTGGCATTTCTCGAGTGCTTGAACTGGCACGGTGGCGCACATCTGAGTGCGTTCTCTCCGAAGCGGCGGTGGTAGAAGCAGAGTGTGTCTCTCTGGCACTCCTTGGCCCCTGCTGCCGCTACCGTTGGTGGCTCCTCGCCTCCTCTGGTCATCTCACTGGGCTCCGCCGCCACCGCGTTGACTGTGATCGCCCTGGTGGTGAGGATGATCCTGTCTGCCTCCTGTGCTAGTGCACGGTAGTCTGGCGAATTGGCCAGAACCACTCTCGCCTCTGTTGGAAGGTTCCGAAGGAAAAGGTGGGCAAACAGAAAGTGCCCGTCATCCGTGCCCATTAATGCCAGCATCTTCTCCATCAGGTCAACGGCCGAACCATCTCCTAACTTGGTCCGCCCCAGGAGCCTGTCTGCTCTCTTGCATTCCGAGAGCGTGTAGTGCCGGGTCAGCGCAGCCTTGAGCGCCTCGTATTTGTTGCGGGCTGGAGGCTGGTCGAGCAGGCTCGCTACCTGGTGGGCTGTGTGAGCGTCCAGCGCTGCTACCACATGGTAGAATTTGGTGCCATCTGATGTTACTCCCCGGAGGGCGAACTGGGCCTTGGTGTGGTGGAACCAAGAGTGCGGGTTGTGCTGCCAAAAGTCTGGTAGCTTGATTGAAACCGCGCACGCGTTGCTGGGGGTTCCAGTCCGGGCTGTGATTGGCTCCCAATAAAATATAGAATTGTGGAGTGTGTAAATAAAGAGGCAGATTCATGGACAGATGATTTATTACACACTTCACATCTCACAAGCACAGAAAAGACTGGATCATTTCCACACGGGTTCTCCTCTTCACCCAACTCTCTCTTCACACATTTACATGGAAGTTTCTCATCACACAGCATGGCATTTGCATTACACTGCCTTCAACCTCCTAAGTCCTGCTATACAGTGGGGTAAAAAAGTATTTAGTCAGCCACCAATTGTGCAAGTTCTACCACTTAAAAGATGAGAGAGGTCTCCAATTTTCATCATAGATATACCTCAACTATGAGAGACAAAATGAGGGAAAAAAAATCCAGAAAATCACACTGAAGGATTTTTAATGAATTAATTGGCAAATTCCTCGGTAAACTAAGTATTTGGTCACCTACAAACAAGCAAGATTTCTGGCTCTCACAGACCTGTAACTTCTTCTTTAAGAGGCTCGTCTGTCCTCCACTCGTTACCTGTATTAATGGCACCTGTTTGAATTTGTTATCAGTATAAAAGACACCTGTCCACAACCTCAAACAGTCAGACTCCAAACTCCACTATGGCCAAGACCAAAGAGCTGTCAAAGGACACCAGAAACAAAATTGTAGACCTGCACCAGGCTGGGAAGACTGACTCTGCAATAGGTAAGCAGCTTGGTGTGAAGAAATCAACTGTGGGAGCAATTATTAGAAAATGGAAGACATACAAGACCACTGATAATCTCCCTCGATCTGGGGCTCCACGCAAGATCTCACACCGTGAGGTCAAAATTATCACAAGAACGGTAAGCAAAAATCCCAGAACCACATGGGGGGACCTAGTGAATGACCTGCAGAGAGCTGGGAACAAAGTAACAAAGGCTACATCAGAAACACACTACGCCGCCAGGGACTCAAATCCTGCAGTGCCAGACGTGTCCCCCTGCTTAAGCCAGTACATGTCCAGGCCTGTCTGAAGTTTGCTAGAGAGCATTTGGATGATCCAGAAGAGGATTGGGAGAATGTCATATGGTCAGATGAAACCAAAATAGAACTTTTTGGTAAAAACTCAACTTGTCGTGTTTGGAGGAGAAAGAACACCATACCTTCTGTGAAGCATGGGGGTGGAAACATCGTACTTTGGGGCTGTTTTTCTGCAAAGGGACCAGGACGACTGATCCGTGTAAAGGAAAGAATGAATGGGGCCATGTATCTTGAGATTTTGAGTGAAAACCACCTTCCACCAGCAAGGGCATTGAAGATGAAATGTGGCTGGGTCTTTCAGCATGACAATGATCCCAAACACACCACCCGGGCAACGAAGGAGTAGCTTCGTAAGAAGCATTTCAAGGTCCTGGAGTGGCCTAGCCAGTCTCCAGATCTCAACCCCATAGAAAATCTTTGGAGGGAGTTGAAAGTCTGTGTTTCCCAGTGACAGCCCCAAAACATCACTGCTCTAGAGGAGATCTGCATGGAGGAATGGGCCAAAATACCAGCAACAGTGTGTGAAAACCTTGTGAAAACTTATAGAAAACGTTTGACCTCTGTCATTGCCAACAAAGGGTATATAACAAAGTATTGAGATGAACTTTTGTTATTGACCAAATACTTATTTTACCGAGGAATTTACCAATTAATTCATTAAAAATCCTTCAATGTAATTTTCTGGATTTTTTGTTTCTTATTTTGTCTCTCATAGTTGAGGTATACCTATGATGAAAATTGGAGACCTCTCTCATCTTTTAAGTGGGAGAACTTGCACAATTGGTGGCTGACTAAATACTTTTTTACCCCACTGTATGTCTAGGAACTCCCTGGGAATTGTTCTTCCATGCTTATTCACTGTTTCTGTCTGAGGTGCTAAATAATCTGACTTCCCCAAGGTCCTACAGAATCAGATTTAAGGTATTGCATGGACACTGTTGGTTCACAACTTAGGAATGGAAGGACAACGTATCCTTCATACTTTTCGCAAGGGTGATAGCTTTGAAGAAGTGGTTGAGCAAATGGCACAGCATTTTCGTGCCCTGGAAAAGGTCATTGTCTGTAGGATCCAGTTTCGGCAGCACTGCCAGCTGACTGGCGAGTCAGTGCAGCGGCGTTATTGGTGTTAGAGGAAGAGATGGTCCACAGCTAGTTGGCGGCACATACTGTTTGCCCGGCAACAAGGTCAATGGTTCTCACACACTCTGAAGTGTGTTAAGTTTGCAACATTTTTCTCATTAATTCACAATTTCTCATTAATTTGCAACTTTTTTCCATTAATTTGATAATTTTTTCTTATTGATCTGCAACTTTTTCATGTAAATTTGAAACTTTTTTCTCATTAATCTGCAACTTTTTCATGTAAATTAGCAATTTTTTTCCTATTAGTCTGGAACTTTTTCATGTAAATCTGTAATTAAGTATAAATTAATAACATTTTTTTGTATTAATTTGAAACCTTTTTCATTTAAATTCACAACTTTTTTTTCTCATTGACAATTTTGACACCCCTCATGGATCGTCACCTTATTGTGGTGGGGGGTTTGCGTGCTGTAGTGATCCAAGGAGGTATGTTGTCCTTGGAAATTTGCATCTGGGAGGGTCACCAAAGACAAACTGGTCCTGGGTGAAGGGCCATACTAAGAACGATCCAACAGACTCTCAAGATGAAAGGTAGAACAAGGATTAAGTGTACCCCGCCTCCTGGTATGGGGTTACCAGGACCTCACCCTGGAGCCAGGCCTGGGGGAGGGGCTCAATGGCTAGCTCCCAGGGGCCGGGTTTCCACCCATGAGACTTGGCCGGGCTCAGCCGAAAGGAGTTACATGGGTCCACCCTCCAGTGCGCTCACCACCTGCAGGAGGGACCATTGCGGTCTGGTGCTATGTGGATCAGGTGGCAGTCGAAGACAGAGACCTTGGCGATCTGATCCCAAGCTTCCCAAACTGGCTTTTGGGACATAGAATGTCACCTCTCTGAAAGGGAAGGAGCCTGAGCTGGTGCATGAGGTTGAGCGATACCGGCTAGATTTAGTCGGCCACACCTCAACACACGGCTCCATCTCTGGAGCCAGTCTCCTGGAGAGGGCCTGGAGCTTGGCCTACTCTGGAGTTGCCCTGAGTGAAAGGTGATGAGCAGGGGTGGGTATTATTGTATCCCCCCACCTTGCTGCCTCTATATTGAAGTTTTCCCTGGTGGACGGAATGATACTTTCCCTGCGCCTTTGGGTTGGGAAATGAGTCCTGACCATCATTTGTGCCTATGCATCAAATGGTAAAGAGAGGTGCAGAGCTGTCAACTGATCACCACCTGGTGGTGAGTTGGATCCGATGTCAGGGTAGGATGCCATTCAGACCTGATACACCCAAAGGTATAGTGAGGGTGTGCTGGGAATGTTTGGCTGAGGCCCCTGTCTGGGAGGCCTTGAACTCCCACCTCCAGAAGAACTTCAACCACATTCTGAGGGAGTCTGGAGACATAGAGTCTGAATGGGCCATGTTCTCCACCTCCATTGTTGAAGCAGCTGCTCAGAGCTGTGGCCGCAAGGTCGTCGGTGCATCTCATGGAGCCATCCCCAAAACAAAGTGGTGGATACCAGTGGTCAGGGGGGCCATTTAGTTGAAGAAGCAGTCTGATCAAGCTTGGTTGGTTTGTGGGACTCCCAAAGCAGTTGAGGTGTACTGGCAGGCCAAATGGAGTGCAGCTCGCTTGGTTGCTGAAGCAAAAATGTGGGTGTGGGAGGTGTTCAGTGAGGCCATGGAACAAGATTTTCGGTCAGTGTTGAAGAAATTCTGGCAAACTGTCCTGCGGCTCAGGAGAGGAAGCAGCTCCCTGTGCACACTGTGTATGGTGCGGATGGGGCAAAGCTGACTTAGACTGGGGATTTCGTCGGGTAGTGAAAGGAATACTTCCAGGATTTCCTCAATCCCACTGACACACCTTCTACAGAGGAAGCAGTGCTTGTGGATGAGGGGAAAGCTCGCCCATCACAGGGGCTGAGGTCGCCAAGGTGGTTAAAAATCTGTTTGGTGGCCAGGCCCTGGGGGTGGACGAGATTCGCCCTGAGTACTTCAAGGCTCTGGATGTTGTAGGGCTGTCATGATTGACATTCCTCTGCAACATTGTGTGGAGGTTGGGACAGTGCCTTTGGCATGGCAAACCAGAGTGGTGGTTCCTCTCTTCAAAAAAGGGGACCGGAGGGTGTGCTCCACCTTTTTAGGGATCACACTCCTCAGCCTCCCTGGGAAGGTCTATGCCAAGGTACTGGAGAGGAGAGTTCGGCTGTTGGTCAAACCTCGGATTCAGGAGGAACAATGCGGTTTTTGTCCTGGCCGTGGCACATCAGACAAGCTCTTTACTCTCTTGAGAATCCTTGAGGGTTCGTGGGAGTTTGCCCAACCAGTTTGCATGTGTTTTCTGGACTTGGAGAAG
The DNA here is from genome assembly GCA_020510985.1 of Pholidichthys leucotaenia. Lineage (NCBI taxonomy): Eukaryota > Metazoa > Chordata > Actinopteri > Cichliformes > Pholidichthyidae > Pholidichthys > Pholidichthys leucotaenia. The sequence goes on from CM035849.1 coordinate 14,290,170, forward strand.
GCATTTGACTGTGGCTCTCATGGTTTGTTTGGGAGGGGGGGGGTGCTTCGGGAGTATGGGGTATTGGGCTTGATATGATGAGCTATTCGGTCTCAATATGACCTTTGTAAGAGTTTGGCTCATATTGCCAACACTTGGTCAGACTCATTCCCAGTGAGATTTGGACTCTGCCAGTGCTGCCCTCTATCACTGATCCTGTTCATAATTTTTATGGACAGGATTTCTAGGCCCAGCAAGGGAGAGGAAGGTGTCATGCTTGGTGACCACAGGATCTCATCTCTGTTGTTTGCAGATGATGTTGTCCTGTTGGCTTCATCCAGAAATGACCTACATGTATTACTGAGACAGTTTGCTGCTGAGTGTGAAGTGGCTGGGATGAGAATAAGCACCTCCAAATCCGAGTCCATAGGTCTCAGTTCAGTTCAGTTCAGTTCAGCATTCAACACCATTATTCTCCAGAGACTGATGGAGAAATTATTCCTTCTTGGTCTGAACACTGCCACATGTCTCTGGATCCTGGATTTCCTGACTGAGAGACCTCAGTCTGTCCGGGTTGGAAACAACATCTCCAGCTCTGTCACGCTGATCACCGGATCCCCTCAAGGCTGCGTACTCAGTCCACTGTTGTTTACACTTCTAACACATGACTGTGTATCCAGACATGAGGGGAACCAGATTATTAAGTTTGCAGACGACACTACGGTGGTGGGACTTATTCAGAGGGATGAGGAATCAATGTACAGGGAAGAAGTGAGAGACCTGGAGGGCTGGTGCAGGGAGAACAATCTGGTGCTCAACATGGACAAAACGAAGGAGATGATTATCGACTTCCGGCGGTCACAGCCTGAGCACGACCCCCTCAGCATCGGCAGCTGTTGAGTGGAGAGAGTGGAGAACATCAAGTTCCTCGGAGTGCAGATCTTGCAGGACCTGACCTGGAGCAAGAATTCCTTGGGGATCAGGAAGCGGGCTCAGCAGAGACTGCACTTCTTGAGGAAACTCAAACAGGCCTCTCTCCCCATCTGCATCCTCAGGACCTTCTACAGAGGTGTGGTGGAGAGTGTTCTGAGGTACTGCATTGCTACATGCTACTCCAGCTGCAGTATGTCAGACAAAAAAGCCCTGCAGAGGATAGTCAAGGGAGCTGAGAGGGTAATTGGAGTCCCCCTCCCCTCTGTCCAAGAACTTTTTCAGAACCGTTGTAGGAGCAGGGCACTGAACATTGTCAAGGACCGTTCTCACACTCTGCATAAAGACTTTGAACTTCTTCCATCTGGTAAACGATTCCGGAGCATCAGAGGCAGAACCACCAGACTGATCAACAGCTTCCTTCCACAAGCTGTCAGGATGCTGAACAGTTGACCCGGAATCTCTCATACACACTGCTGCACCTACAGACATTTTGTATATTATTTGTATATTATAGTTAGTTAGTTTTTCCCAAGTATGTCTCAGGGATGTGTGAATGGATAGGATGGGGGTGAGGGGGTGAAGCTATGTGTGAGTGTGTCTTAAATCATGCTGCTTCTATTTATATGGATGCCAAGAGAAACGCAATTTCATCTTGCCTGCACTACAGTTGTATGTACAGAAATATGACAATAAAGTTTGATTTGATTTGATTTGATTTGATTTGATTTCAGCTGGAAAAAAAGTGGATTGTCCCCTCTGGGTTGGGGACAAGCTCCTTCCCCAAGTGGAAGAGTTTAAGTATCTTGGGGTGTTATTCACAAATGAGGGAAGAATGGAGCGAGAGATTGACAGGCGGATGGGAGTAGCATCTGCAGTGATGCGGACGTTGTACCAGTTTGTTGTGGTGAAGAGGGAGCTGTGTTCTAAGGCAAAGCTGTGCATTTACCAGTCAATCTATGTTCCTACCCTCATCTATGGTCATGAGCTTTGGGTAATGACAGAAAGAAAAAGATCACGGACACAAGCGGCTGAAATGAGCTTTCTCCGTAGGATTGCTGGACTCACCCTTTGAGATACGGTGAGGAGCTCAGTCATCCGGGAGATGCTTATAGTAGAACCGCTGCTCCTCCACATTGAAAGGAGCCAGTTGAGGTTGTGTGGGCATCTGATCAGGATGCCTCCTGGACGCCTCCCACTTGAGGTGTTTTGGGCAGGTTCCACTTGGAGGAGACCCCGGAGCAGACCCAGGACTCACTGGAGAGACTATGTCTCCCAGTTGGTCTGGGAATGCCTTGGTATCCTCTCTGAAGAGCTGGAGCAGGTGGCTGGGGAGAGGGAAGTCTGGGGTCCTCTGCTTGAGCTGCTGCCTCCAAGACCCGGACCTCTGGAAAAGCAGTAGAAGATGGATATTTGGACAATTTTGACATTTTTCCCTGTAAATTTGCAGCTTTTTCCTAAAAACTTGTGAGATTTTTCTTCTAAATTTTGCAATGTTCACATGGATGCTGGTAAAAAATGGTTCATTTTTTTTCTAGACAATGGCCTAATTTTTGATTTTAGTTACGTAAAATAAGAGTTTTTTTTTTTTTTTTTACATTTTATACGGTTTGGATTCTTCCCCACTGCAAAATGTTGCACCCTTCCCCCCAAAAAACCCACAAAGGGGGCTAACTACAATAAAACTTAAAGTGTCTCCCTCCAAGTTCAAGTCCATGGTCCTCAGCCAGAAAAAAAAAAAAAAACGTTGGATTGTCCTCTTTGGATTGGGGACAAGCTCCTGCCACAAGTCGAGGAGTTTAAGTATCTTGGGGTCTTATTCAGGAATAAGGGGACAATGGAGCAAGAGATTGAAAGACGGACTGGAGCAGCATCTGCAGTGATGCAGACGTTGTACTGGTCTGTTGTGGTCAAGAGGGAGCTGAGCTCTAAGGCAAAGCTGCTGATTTAAGTCAATCTATGTTCCTACCCTCATCTATGGTCATGAGCTTTGGGTATTGACTGAAAGAATGAGATTGCAGATACAAGCAGCTGAAATGAGCTTTCTCTGTAGGATTGCTGGACTCACCGTTAGAGATAGGGTGAGGAGCTCAGTCATCCGGTAGAGGCTCAGAGTAGAACCGCTGCTCCTCCACATTGAAAGGAGCCAGTTGAGGTGATTTGGGCATCTGATCAGTATGTCTCCTGGATGCCTCCCACTTGATGTGTTTTGGGCACGTCCCACTGGGAGGAGACCCCGGGGCAGACCCCGGACATGCTGGAGAGGCTATGTCACCCAGCTGGCCTTGGAACGTCTTGGTATTCTCTCTGAAGAGCTGGAGCAGGTGGTCAGGGAGAGTCTGGACTTCTCTGCTTGAGCTGCTGCTTGTGTGATCCAGACCTCCAGAAAAGCAGTAGAAGATGGATCAGTGGATGGATGACTGGATGGATGTTGTCCCCCCTCAAAATTTTCTTGAGAAATGGCCGGTATAGCTAGAGTATATGTGTATTATGACAGTCCTGAGGGTTAAATAACAGTGAACGTGTCATGTAGCTCTGGCAGGCAGGGAGGAATGGACTCAGATGCAGACAGTTCTCTTGTCACACATGATTTATTAACTCAAATAAAACAGCACGGGGGCTACAACACTGGGAAAATAATCAAGACAACACTCACTAGGATCAGGAGCACACACTGGGAGACCTGCAGGTAATAGCAGACAATGTTAATGACACCACACCAGACTGAGACAGAGCACTGAATATAGGCAAGGGGATAATTGACACAACATCGAACAGGTGGAACAATCAAGGGCAGCAGGGAAGTGGCTGCAGGTGAGGAACACAGGATGGGCGGGGCTGTACAGACACAAACAGGGGCTGCACATGAAGCATGATATTGAACCTACAGGACAATAATGCAGGAGTAATATAGAGAGGGTCGTGGCTGTGTTTGCAGAAGAAGTGTGAGCTGCAACAATAGGTGAACTGGTACACACACAGACCCAAGACCAAAGGAGATGACACAGCAGACAATGACAAGGGGCTCAGGGGAACACAGAGGGCAAGTGGTACAAATAATAATCACAAGAAATCCCAGAAAACATAATAATAATAGAAAACATAATGATATGAACAAAAAGCATGAGATCAATCCTGTGATCAGCCCAGACTATGACAGAAAGGTTGTAGTTTTACATGTTTGTCATCTGCTCAGAAGAATAGTGGTTCTGTTCTGCAACAATGCATTTTCCTCTGTCTGCTTCGGCTTGGTGGAGTGACCAGAGGAGAACGGTAGTTACCAGCCTCGAGCCAAATCAAATACATCAGATTTTATATACCTAGCGCTTTATCATAGACACTCAAAGACGCTTTACAGAAACTGAGGGTCATCCACCACCCGGATGGATGAAGCAGCCACAATAATAATAACAAACAGAGTCTCTCTGCTACGGTTAAGGGACACTTTACATCTGAGACAAAAAGGTAACACTGCTCTATTTTAAAGCTGCGGCTCACACAAACTGAGAAATGATGATGTGGAGCTGATGAATTCACAGACGTGTTGCCAGATTTTATGACAAACAAGCAATTATGTCCATGAAACGAGTAGCTAATTGTAGTCTGCTATAACTGCAAAACTAACACGCTAGATTACTTTATACTCTACTAGTGTAATCTAAGTACTCTAACACATGACTCTGAGTACCATGACTTTGTTGCTTTGAAACCAAATACCCCAGACACTGATAATCTGGTGGAACCTGAGGACAGCCATCCAGTCCAGAGGTCTTGATCATGGCGGCACCAGTCGAAGCTCTTCGGGGAGGATGCCAAGGCAGTCCCTGACACTGAATTAGTGTTGCAGTGAAGCATTTGGTTGCAATGATCATTAATGCTAGGCATCTTTAATGAGCAGTGAGCTGCAGCCAATCACCTGGATATAAACAGCTCATCCATGACCAGGTGTCAGGTATCACGCCCTGCTTCCTCTTCACCTGACTGCCATCTCCACTGCAGGTATACATCAGCAATACATCTCTGTTCTCATCACTGCTCCATGGTTTATTGTGATTTTTCGGGTTTAAACAGGTCTCTGTTGAGCTGCTTCTTCCCTCAGGTGTGTACCGCTACAGATCATTGCTGGTATGTGATTTACTTTGTTCTTTTAGTGTGTATTAGCTTTTCCCCTTTTCTTCCTTGGGGGGCTACAGATGATAATTAGCTTATTTGCTATAATCCTTCAAGTTTACATCTGTGTTGAAGCACATTACGTTGAATTGTCTCGAACCTAAATAGACAGAGATAAATGCATATGTACATGTGATCTCCCCAGGGTATTCTGGGTACCTTGGGGTGAAAACATTGCATATCACTATGGCTACTGTGCACACATGTAGGCCTAACTAACATGAGACCCAGTCAGCAGAGCTTCATGAAATGGTGTTGTGTGATTTAGTGGAAGAAAATGGTGAACTGGATTAGTTTCGATCATGCCATAGCCTGCAACGTGGACATGTTGGATGCTTGTTTACGCTGACATCATCCTTGAAGTGGACCAATCCTAATTTTTCACCTACAGTACCAGAATACAGCCACTAGTTCAACTGTCTAGTGTTGCAGTCCAGACCAGACCGAGTCCAGAGTAAAGAAAGATCAAGACTTTAAGGGATCAAGATCAGGACGACCCATTATAGTCTTGGTCTGGGAGACTCTGGTCTTGATGAGGTCTTGGCTACAACACTACAGCTATCTCAGAGACTTTTCTTTAATGCATGCCTTGACAACTGTACTTTTCATGTGTAGTTTCACTTTTCTACCACTAGGATCTGGGTGTGCCCATGATCAGATCACCTTTTTCTCAGTAAATATACACTCAAACAATTTAATAACACACCACTCTATTTTGGGCCCAATTTGAGAGGAGCTTTTTTTCTATCAAGAAAACACATTGTGCAAATGCATGTACTGTAATTCCCAGCATTTGCGATTTGATCACGCCTGACTGATTATTCTGAGTTGTCCTGTATCTCAAAACACAATTTTGGGGAAGGAGTCACAATACCGCAATGTATGGTGCTCATGTTTCTTGGCAATTTTTTTTGTTTATTTGCTTGTTTTGTCACTGACTAACCAGGATATTCATTAAAAGGTAATGAGGAGCAGTATATGAGTGGTCATTTGCATACAACACAAACAACACCCGTGAATTTACAAGTAAATGTAATGGTGCATTGTTAAATCCCTTGAGTGTATTTCTAAAGGTGCTATTGACATGAAACTTTCACCAGATGTTGCTAACAACCCAACCAATCTATAAATACAAAGAAATAAAAAAAAATAGATGTCCATAAATTAAGTTATATGTAATAATGTGAAATGACACAGGGGAAATGAATTGAACATGCTTCCTGAAAATTATTTAATATTCCGTACAAGTGCCGTTACTGATAAAGTCAGCATCAGTATTTCTCCTGTATGGATAAACTAGTCACATGGATTGCTTAGATGTGATTTTGGCCATTCTTCCACACAGTCTACAGATCTGGACCTCCTCTATACACTCTGATCTTTAGTTCTTTCCATAGGTTTTCAATTCAATTGAAGTCAGGTGATTGGCTGTTCTCTTCAAGCAGCTTTGTTTTCTTTCTCTGAAACCAGTTGAGAGTTCCCTTGGTCATGTGTTTGGGATCATTGTCTTGCTGAAATGTCTACCCTCATTTCATCTTCTGCATCCTGGGAAATGGCAACAGGCTTTAATCGAGAATGTCTTGGTGCATTTTTCCATTAATAGTTCCTTCAGTTATATTTAGTTTGACAGTCCTCTATGCTGAAAAACGCCCCCACAGCATGATGCTCCCACCTCCAAACTTCACTGTTGTTATGGTGTTTTGGGGCTGATGTGCCATTTCTCCTCCAAACCTGCTGTGTGTTGTGAAATCCAAAGAGTTCAATTGTGGCCACATCCGACCAGACTATATTCTCCCAGTATTTAACAGGCTTTTCCAAATGTTTTGTAGCAAACTTTAAACAAGCTTCTACATGTTTTTTCTTCAACAGTGGAGTCTTGCATGGTGAGCGCTTTCTTTGAAACAATTGTACCAGATCTTTCTGAAGCTCTCCACAAGTTTCCCTTGGCTTTTTGACAGCTCTTCTGATAACTCCTTTCACTCCTCTGTCAGAAATGTTGTGAGGAGCACCTTGTTGTGGCTGGTTTATGGTGAAATGATGTTCTGTCCGCTTCTAGATTATGGCCCCAACAGTGCTCACTGGTGCATTCAGAAGTCTAGAAATCCTTTGGTAATCAATTCCATCAGTATTTTTTGCAACAATAAGATTTTGAAGGTCTTGAGAGAGTTTCTTGTATGACACCTTGGTAATGAGACAACTTCTTATAGGCCATTAGTTTGGACTGAACTAGTGAATACTGATTTGCTCTGATGGGGGGGGGGTGCTTTATAATTGCTGATAAATTTCAACAGGTGTTTTGGCTTTCTGGGCTTTTTTTTGCAACTCCCTTTCTTCATGCATTCAATACTTTTTCGCTGTGTCATTTCACATTAATACACATCATTCAATTTATGGACATCTGTGGTTTGATCTCTTTGCATATGTGGATTGTATGGGTTGTTGCTGACATTTGGTGAAAATTTCACTTCAACAGCCCCATTAAAAATATACTTATTGAGAAAAATGCTTACATGTCCAATACTTATTTTACCCGCTGTAGTTACACACATTCCTAGCTACAGGTAAAAGTTGATGAACTCCTTTTTTGTTGCATGTGAATGTTTGTCCACGGACTTAATGCACACTTCTTCTTGTATAACCTGTTGAGAAACAAGACCCTTGTTTTTGCAAACATGGCGGCTGTGAATCATTTACCAGTTATTATTTATTTAGCGAATGCAAAGTCCTTAAGCCAAGCAGTTGCCTCCTGGTTTGCTGTATGGAGGGTGTGTAATCCTCCTTCCAGTCTTTGGAGCGGGCAAGCCTCTATGATGTGTTCCATTGTTTGCTCCTCTCCACATGCGCACAGTGGGCTAGGGCTACTGCCCCATCTGTGAAGGCTGGCCAAGCAGGGACTTTACCAGTAAAGTCTGACCACAACCAGATCAAACAGTCAGATAACAAATGAAAATGAATGTCAGCTTTGTTTTGCTGTGGCGAGTTCCTCCTCCATCAAACACTGGCTCTGTTGAGCTGATATGGGAAGTCATTAAGAGGAAGCATCATCGAGCTCACCTTTCAACCATCGTTCAGAGCAACTTCTCTCACTTCACCTCAGATATGTCGGCATCTGCAACGGCAACCGCCACAACCGACAGCAGCATGTACGTTGTCACCCATGTGGTCCCGCCCCCTCAGGCAGCTGCACCCCAGATTGCTCCAGAGAGGAGCCAGTTTGTCAGCAAACAACTAGCAGCCCTCGGGGTGAGTTACTGCAGAGACCACAGTATTTGTTTATACTATTTGGGTCCAGTACTTCCTGTAATTAAGTGCCTCTGTGGTGGTTCCAGACAGTCCAGATCATGATCGGTATAGTGGTCTTCCTGTTTGGGATGGTCTGGATTCCTAATCCCACTTTGGGAGCTGTCTTGGGGGTCTTCGTCTGGGGAGCTGCAGTTGTGAGTAATCTCTTCTGTTTGTTTTAATCAGAATTTATTAATTATGACTTCTGATCAGCAGCACACAAAAAGTAGCAAGTAAAGCAGTTATTAGAGGGTCCATGTCATGCTTGCTGACTTATTTATAATCGTACAGTGATGAATTATCTTCTTTAAAGCACCCAAACCTACAAAACAATAAGGTATCCTGTAAAATTCCATTAAAAATAAACTCATGTTGCTCCAGTCCTTGAACTCTCAGTGGTTCCTGTGATGCTTGAACACTGTGATGTCATAGTGGCTGATCTATTTGGTTAGTAATGTTTTCCAGACAACATGTGTCCACAGGATGGTGGGCGTAAAAGATAAGATAAGCCTTTATTAGCCTCACAATGGGGTATACCTGTGAGTGTCTAAATCAATATACCAACAGTACCACAATGGAGTTAGCTTCACAGCTCACAAGGGCTTTTTACAGCAAGAGTTCTCCTTTACACGCTTTATTTTACATTCCATCCAACAGAGTGAATTGCTTCAGTAATGTGCAGAATTTCCTCTAAATAAGAAACTGAAGTACTTTAATCAAATTAAATAAAAGTTTAATGACAAAGTGGAAAGCTGAGGTAACACTATTTGAAGTTCTTCTCACAGAGAACCTTCTGAATGATCTTTTTACCTTCCACACATTAACATAAGACTCTACAGGTAAATGTAGCTACTGTAGATTGAACTCACCTGTGTTCTGATGGTCTGGTTTTGTTGTAGTTCATCACAGCTGGCTCTCTGACGGTGGCTGCTGGGAAATCTTTGAACAGGTGTCTGGTGAGTCTTTCGTGAGTCCTTCAGCTCTAAGGTAGCTGCCAGGTGTTCCAGGTGGTCTGACCTGTTTCTGCTCTACAGGTCAACACAGCTCTGGGCTTCAATGTTTGGGCTGCCATCACTGCTGCTTCTGGTACCATCATCTATGGTCTGGACGCTTCTCTCCGTCCTCTCTATGACTACTGTGATTCATCCTACTGCCATTACTACTGCCATTATGATAATGTAAGACATTTCTGTTTTAAGTTTTCAGACATTAGTTTTATAGGTTGTTACAAACCCCAACTCCAATGATGTTGGGAGGTTGTGAAAAATATAAATAAAATGGAACACAAAGATTTAAATATCCCTTTTCAATCTATATTCAACTGAACTGGCAAAGCAAGGCAAGTTTATTTGTATTGTCGCACATTTTGTGTACAAGATAATTCAAAGTGCTTTACATTAAAACATTAAAGCATTGCAGCAAGTTGCAAAAGGACTATATAAGAATTTAAAAGCAAACTAAAAAGTAAATTAAAGAAAAACAAAACAAGCCAAAATGGAAATAAGACAGAAAATGTGCAAGAAATAAAAGTTTCCAGTACATTGTGGGAGATTCACTGGTTCAATGGTCACTGGTTCAATCCCTGTTTTTTTGAATTCATTTATTTATCAGGGACAATGCAGTGAAACATAGTGGTCATATAGAACATCTGATGTTCTGCACAAATAGTATGTAGCACTAAGCTCGTTTGCAACTCCTGTCCTTGATTGGATTTTTCAAGGAAAAGTACAAGTAAAAAACAACAACAAATAAAGACAGTATAAACAAGCAGCATAAGGACCTATTACACATCCACCCAACACAATCAAACACCAAATAACACATTAAAAAGTCTGACCTTTCTTGCATCACACATCTTAGGTGTGGGTACATTCTTGTTTTGCCTTCAGCCAGTTCTTCACCTTTACTGTGAATGTTTTGAAATCTGCCATTAGTTTCATTTCATTTGGCATTGTGTTCCAGATGTGACAACCCTTTATAGAGAAAGCTGTCTGTGCAAACGTGGTTCTGCGGTGGGATATTTTAGTTATTGCTGATAGAACTCCTGGTGACTCTGCTGTCTTCCTGTCTTTGGATGAAACCCTAGAGTGGCTCTAGTGCTGATTTATTCATACATTGAATCAACTGAACCAGCAGGATCAGATCTAGGTGAGACAGATAACATAGCAGTGTTTGCCCCACCCTCCTAAACCTCACTGTGGTGCCCTTGAGCAAGGTGCTTAACTCCATCTTTTCCAGTGGAGCTACTCAGTGGCTACAGGTCAGGCTGTGGTTGTACTGGGCAGCTTCCTGGTGTGAATGTGAACATGGTCTCCTTGAAAAAGAGAGGTTGCCTCCAGGGCTTGACATTAACACCCCCCACCCACCAATGGCTGGTGGATTTCACCGGTGGTGGGTAAGGCAGCCACTCTCATTAGCCACTTTGGCGAGTTGAGGTTTTCTCATGCAATATCTAAATACGAGTAAGAAGCCTCTCAGTGTGAGACGACAAAGCTACAACTCCCATGAGCACTATCTGCACACACACAGCGTATCCTCATTAGTCCAACTATCGCAGTGGGTGTGGCCTGGCTTAAGTTCCAGCCCGTACACAGGACTGCTCCAGGGCAGGCTGGAGTACAGGAGAAACCGTGGATGCTGTGTTCTGCAGGTCGGTTCATTTTTTGGCCAGACATGATGACAGCTGGCAGCAGGTCAGCCAGCAGAACACGCCTGTCCCTGCTCTCAGCGATCAGATCACCAGGGTGAATCAGGATCCACCTGATCCTCCGTTGTCCCAGTATGAATAGTTAATAAACTGCCCCCCTCCACATCAGCTCCGACCTAATATCATTATTTATTATTATTTTATTTACTATTCAGTATGACAGAGAAAAAGTGACTGAACTTTGAAATGTTGCTGTAAAGAGTAAATGAAGCTTCTTCTGAGGTGAGCTTTTGTTTAGCTGTGATTATCTATGACATCTGTGATATGCAGCTTTTTCATTGAAATAAACTCCCTAATTATTTATTTTTGCTGTGCTGGTCCAGGGGTGTCAAACATGTGGCCCATGGGCCAAAAATGGCCCACCAGGGGGTCCAAGTTTTTCTCTAAATGTACAGCTTTCTTTCTAGTACATTTTTGACTTTTTCTATTGATTAGAATTGTTCATGGGAATTTGAGACATTTTTCTCCTTAAGATGAGACTTTTTTCCTCGTCAGTTTTCTTTTTTTTTTTCTTTTTTTTCTGGTGAAAACAGGCTGTGTCGATTTAGATTAAATCCATCAGCAACTACTAATGACCTTGTGCTGCCCTGAATGGGTGTCCCAATTCATAGGGGTCATTTTCAATCTCTATCAAGGGTCAAGGGGTAGTAGGCAAAGGGGAAGAGGTAGGGATTCAAATAATTGGGACAGACCCCAAATCTACCTGTACTTCACTCTCATATTGTAAATATTTTTCTACACTGTTTTATAGCATTTACTGCTGTTAAAAAACAATTCAGCAATGTTTCTCTTGCTATTTTTATGTATGTATAAATGGTCATTTACATTTAAAGTGACTGTAAATTTAGTTCAAGTAAATTTTTGCATGCGATACTGATACTCAAATTTGATCATATTAAAGATCATATAGATTTTCCATCCACGAGAATGTGGCTAGTGAAAAGGCTTAGTGGTTAGTAACTTTGGAAAATCACTAGCCACAGTTGCTGGTGAGCAAAAAAGTTAATGTCTGGTTGCCTCTCAATGTACCTTGCCTGTAAAAGTCAAGGTTAAATAAATAAATTCACTGTCGGTTTTCACTCTTGCCGCTTACATGCAGAAATTTCTCCAGATTCTCTGAATCTTTTGACGATATTATGGACTGTAGATGATTAAATTCTTTCATTGATGCTCTTTTCTTTGTAGTTTATTCAATTGAATATACAGTGGTGTGAAAAAAGTGTTTGTCCCCTTCTTGATTTCTCATTTTTTTTGTATGTTTGCCACACTTAAATGTTTCAGATCATCAAACAAATTTAAATATTAGACAAAGATAACACAAGTAAACACAAAAGGCATTGTTTAAATGAAGGTTTTAATTATTAAGGGTAAAAAAAAATCTAAACCTACATGGCTATGTGGAAAAAAGGTTTGCCTACTAAACCTAATAACTTGTTGGACCACCCTTTGCAGCAACAACTGCAGTCAAATGTCTGTGATAACTGACAATGAGTCTTTTACAGCACTGTGGAGGAATTTTGTCGCACTAATCTTTGCAGAGTATTTGTAATTCAGCCACACTGGAGGGTTTTCCAGCATGAACCTTTCACGGCTGGCCCTCACGAGCAAGTATAAGACGCCACAGTCCAGTAAAGTTGCACAGGTGTTTATTTACAGTTAGGGAAAAGGGAAGGACAAGATAACCCGCCATGAGGGCTAAACAACAAGACTACTAATTAACACACAGAATGAACGTTGACAGCTGAGACGAGGAACGCTCGCTCAGTGTCTTGATAAGGAAAAGGGTGAGCTCTACGACAGAGTACAAACAATAATCATAGGTGAAGAACACACTTACAAATGAGATGAGAAGGATTCGTTGATGAACGTTTGACGAGACTGCTGTGAGATGCTGCCGCCGGCGCCGGTTTTTAAAGCCGGCCGCTAACAACCGCAAATGAAGCACAGCCGTTCAGGCTTTGACAGCAGCAAGCTCCCCCGAGCGCTGTCACAATAAGAGCCCGGGGAGCCAGAGTAACAACACCGCTGTCAAAGCCTGACAGGAATGGTGCATGGCCCGAGCTCAGACAATATTAGCGCTCGGGTCATGACAGGACCTCCCCCTCAAGGGCGGACTCCCAGACGCCCGTTAACATCCAAACCCCCCACCCCTCCCAGGGTGGGTGGATGGGGGAGCAGGCAAAGGGGGGACAGAATTAGCCTCAGAAAACCAAATCAGCACAATATCCTAACACACAAATCACAGTAAAGACAGGGCAGGAACAGAAAACAACCAGGGCATACATTCACAGGGAAAAAAAAATCCACACTATACAACACAGGGACACATACAGGGCAAGAGAAAAGAGAAAGGGGGAAGAAAAAAAAAACACAGGATAACATAGTCTCATCCCTCCAACAGGAAAGGGGAAAAAGAGAGAGAAAAAAAAACATGCTAATTCCAACAAGCATAAACAGAGTCTTTAACAAAAACCCAATAGTATAGACTGTTATAAAGATGAAAAAAAAAGGCAATGAAAAATATGGCATTCATGAAAACAAATTTGCAGGCTCAAGGGAAACAAAAGTCCACCAACAGTAATGAACTGAATCAGTTCACAATTAACTCCATAAATATTTATCTCAATTTGAAACCCATACACTTTTGGAGTATGGGGTATCGGGCTTGTTGTTACGAGCTATTCGGTCTCTGTACGACCATTGTGAGAGTTTGGTTCGTATTGCCAACACTTGGTCGGACTCATTCCCAGTGAGAGTTGGACTCCGCCAGGGCTGCCCTTTGTCACCAATCCTGTTCATAATTTTTATGGACAGGATTTCTAGGCGCAGCCAGGGAATGGAGGGTGTCATGCTTGGTGACCATAGGATCTCATCTCTGTTGTTTGCAGATAATGTTGTCCTGTTGGCTTCATCCAGCAATGACCTACAGCTCTTGCTGGGACGGTTTGCCGCTGAGTGTGAAGTGGCTGGGATGAGAATCAGCACCTCCAAGTCCGAGTCCATGGTCCTCAGCCGGAAAAAGGTGGATTGTCCTCTCCGGGTTGGGGACAGGCTCCTGCTCCAAGTGGAGGAGTTTAAGTATCTTGGGGTCTTGTTCACGAGTGAGGGGAAAATGGAGCGAGAGATCGACAGACGGATTGGAGCAGCATCTGCAGTGATGCGGATGCTGTACCAGTCTGTTGTGGTGAAGAGGGAGCTTAGTTCTAAGGCAAAGCTGTCGATTTACCAGTCAATCTACGTTCCTACTCTCACCTATGGTCACGAGCTTTGGGTAATGACCGAAAGAACGAGATTGCGGATACAAGCGGCTGAAATGAGCTTTCTCCGTAGGATTGCTGGACTCACCCTCAGAGATAGGGTGAGGAGCTCAGTCGTCCGGGAGAGGCTCAGAGTAGAACCACTGCTCCTCCACATTGAAAGGAGTCAGTTGAGGTGGTATGGGCATCTGATTAGGATGCCTCCTGGATACCTCCCACTTGAGGTGTTTCAGGCACGTCCCACTGGGAGGAGACCCCGGGGCAGACCCAGGACTCGGTGGAGAGACTATGTCTCCCAGCTGGTCTGAGAACGCCTTGGTATCCCCTCTGAAGAGCTGGAGCAGGTGACTGGGGAGAGGGAAGTCTGGGCTTCTCTGCTTGAACTGCTGCCTCCGCGACCCGGACCTCCGGAAAAGCGGTAGAAGATGGATGGATGGATGGATGAAACCCATACACACGTGGAAGAAATATCAAAAATAGTTCAGGAGAGTTTAGAGATCCCAGTTAGTACTTAAAGTCCTTGTACGGTGACATTTTTTTATTGAACTAATAAACTGATTGTATGAAAATATTCCATTCTGGCCATTCCCGTGATTTAATATGTGTCACCAGCCTCCATAAATGACTTTATTTGGTAATAGCCCATCTTTCACTTAGTGATGCTGCAGTACCGCCATCTGTCGATAGGGGCGGGCAGCAGTGACGTCAGCACAGGAAGAAGTGAGGGTGATATTGCCTGCCTGTGCTGTGAGCCTCATCAGAGAAACATTCCCATCGGATCACTACAAGGGATTTTGCCTACCAAGATTAGATTTGTGAAAAATGATATTTAAATAAAATTTTGTAAAATCATATCTTGAGTTTATTAATGTTCATGTCAATTTTATAATTCTAATATTTCAGCATTCATCAAAGTTGCATGTCATATACATTTGAATCATTTTTCTACCATTTTATGGTATAAAATTCGGGTTCCATTTTTAAAAGCACATTTCTCTTAAAATCTTAGGCTTATATTTGTTTGTCTTAGCAAAATATGTTGCTTCCCTAACAATTGAAAGCTGAACTTTCAATGCTAATTGGAAATTTCTTCTACTTTTACATGTTTGATTTTGAAAATCTAGATACATGTTGCTCAACAGCATCAGCTTTGATGGGACGCTGAAATTTGGCACTCAATGTGGCGGGAACTCTGGCTTGTACAGAGTGCCACTGCTCCCATAAGTGGGTTGGATCAACCAAGGTTTTGTTGAACAGAGTATTCATCAGATCATCCACATATTCTGAAAAAAAATATATTCAATAAAAATTAGACATCCATTTGACTACAATATGAAATACAAATTTGACCCAAATTAACATAATTTGATAAAAGCTATGAAATGTGAAAGTTGAATGAAGACCAACCCTCCACCCACTGTAAATATCATATACAAGCCTAGAAAATGATACTAATATTTCTTATACTCCCCGAAAGTTGGATTAACTTTCTTCATATTTTTGGTCACATATTGCATCTCCTCACCTTGTCAACATTCCAAGGAATGAGAAGTGTACACTCTTTGGTGCAAAATGAATAATCAGACTGTGGAAAGCCTCCACATTTGAAGTTTGCTGCCCTGGACTCAGCTTTCGCACATCCCTGAGGACCCGTGTTTTGTTGATCATATCAACAACTTTTTCACAGCCCTTTGTCCCTGAAATAAATAAATTGTAGGTGTGAGATATGTGACCAAAAATGATGAAAATCAATGGGATAATAATTTTTATATATATATAATACATGCACTGTTGTTTCATTGTGTGAAACTGTTTTTTGTGTTAGGTTGCAGTCTCTCAGGAGCTGCGGGATCGTATGTAGTGCTCGCATCTTTGTATTTGTACTACGCAGGTGTGCGCGCAGCTGAAGCCGCTGATGAGCGGCGAGTCGTGACACAAATTGCATGTTATTCTCGAAATCACTGTCAACGAAATGTCTACTGCACATGTTGGGTGAGTTACCAACATCATTCCAATTTTTTCGCGTTTTCTGAACGAATTTCACCCATGCCGTTCTGATTTTCCCAAGGACGGGAAATTCAAAAACACTCACCGCATGCTCCGCTGGTATAACGTCGCACCTGTAGACAACACAACGCCAAACCATAATTAATTCAATTCCTGAAATCCTAATCTTAATAAATAATCTATTTGTAATCCACAAGTACTCCGAGAAATATCCGTATTCGCCGATTTTAAAATGTAAACAACAAACAATGTCCGCCGAGCGTGTGCGTGTCTCTCCCTGTGATGATGTCACACAGTCAGTGGCCATCTTAGCCGCTGATTGCTTGGCTGAGTCAGACAGCTCTCAAGGACAGCGTACTTCAAGAGCGCATTGTCACCTTATGCGACATTTGTTGACACCAAAACATGTGCGGTTCAAATTAGCTCGTCTCACACAAAAATTAAAGATATGATTTAGCGATATTGAATTTTTGTCCGGACAAGGCCTTTAACTATTCAAATAAGCAGTTGTCTGAAATGACAATCACCCTTAAGCAAACAGAGTCTAAAGGTTCTGCAAGAAATTTAGCAGCTGAGAACTTAAAAGGCCACACTTCAAATTCTAATTTTAAGACTGATTAAAAAAAAAAACATGGCAAAATTTCTGAATGCAGAAGCTGAACAAGTTCATCTTCTTGGCATTTGAATTAGACCAACTAGACCCTATTCGGCAGAATAAAGATCTACTGTAGATATTTCAGCAAGTGTCTTGCAACTAAAGAAATGCAATGGTACTTTGCTCCATGGATCAGCAATTACGCGTTGCTTTGAAGCTTTCACAGCAATATTGCAGCCCTACAGAGTGCTCAGAGGCAAGCAGAAATGACCAGCAAAGAGAATAGTCATGGTGGCATTATGTCTGATGAAGAAAAAAAACATGCGCGAAATCCCATGACAAGGGTACATACAGTTAGGCCCAAAAATATTTGGACATTGACACAAGTTTTGTTATTTTAGCTGTTTACGAAAACATATTCAGGATACAATTATATAATCAATATGGGCTTAAAGTGCAGACTCTCAGCTGTACTTTGAGAGTATTCACATCCAAATTGGAGCAAGGGTTTAGGAATTACAGCTCTTTAATATGTAGCCGCCTCTTTTTCAAGGGACCAAAAGTAATTGGACAATTGACTCAGAAGGCTGCAAAAAAAAAAAAAAATAAAAAAAAATAAGTCTGCATGGGCTCTTCCCTTGTTAATCTGTCATCAGTTAAGCAGATAAAAGGTCTGGAGTTGATTCCACGTGTGGCGTTTGCATTTGGAAGCTGTTGCTGTGAACACACAACATGCGGTCAAAGGAGCTCCTAATGGAGGTGAAACAGACCATCCTGAGGCTGAAAAAAGAAGAAATCCATCAGAGAGATAGCAGAAATGTTAGGAGTGGCCAAATCAACAGTTTGGTACATTCTGAGAAAAAAAGAGTGCACTGGTGAGCTTGGGAACTCAAAAAGGCCTGGACGTCCACGGAAGACAACAGTGGTGGATGATAGCAGAATCCTTTCCATGGTGAAGAACAACCCCTTCACAACATCCACTCAAGTGAAGAACACTGTCCAGAAGTCTACCATAAAGAGAAGACTTCATGAGAGTAAATACAGAGGATTCACCACAAGGTGAAAACCATTAATCAGCCTCAAAAATAGAAAGGCCAGAATTGACTTTGCCAAAAAACACCTGACGAAGCCAGCCCAGTTCTGGAACAGCATTCTTTGGACAGATGAGACTAAGATCAAGCTGTACCAGAATGATGGGAAGAAGAAAGTTTGGAGAAGAATTGGAACAGCTCATGATCCAAAGCACTACATCTTCTGTAAAACATGGTGGAGGCAGTGTGATGGCATGGGCATGCATGGCTTCCAATGGCACTAGGTCACTTGTGTTTATTGATGATCTGACAAAAGACAGAAGCAGCCGGATGAATTCTGAAGTGTATAGGGATAGACTTTCTGCTCAGATTCAGCCAAATGCAGCAAAGTTGATTGGACGGCGCTTCACAGTACAGATGGACAATGATCCAAAACATACTGCAAAAGCAACCCAGGAGTTTTTTAAAGCAAAGAAGCGGAATATTCTGCAATGGCTAAGTCAATCACAAGATCTCAACCCAATTGAGCATACATTTCACTTGCTCAAGACAAAACTTAAGGCAGAAAGACCCACAAACAAGCAACAACTGAAGACAGCTGCAGTAAAGGCCTGGCAAAGCATCACAAAGGAGGAAACCCAGAGTTTGGTGATGTCCATGGGTTCCAGACTTCAGGCAGTCATTGCCTGCAAAGGATTCTCAACAAACTATTTAGGGTTATGTTTATTTGTCCAATTGAATGGTGAATTCAAAAAGGCCCAAGTCCACACTTTTTCAAAGGGGACTTGGGCCCTTTTTGAATTCACCGATTCCATTACTTTTGAGCCCCTGAAATGAGGAGTGTCTGTATAAAAATAGCTACAATTCCTACATGTTTAATCATATATTTTTGTTCAACCCCTTGAATTAAACCTTAAAGTCTGCACTTCAATTCTGTTGTAGTTGTAACATTTCAAATCCAATGTGGTGGCATGCAGAGCCCAAATCATGAAGATTGTTTCACTGTCCAAATATTTCTGGGCCTAACTGTATATCCATTAAACACAGAATAGGAGTAATATAAATGATGTTCAGTATAACCATAATAAATCCTCATGTTGAGGAAAAGTGTTATCAAAATTAGATTTAACTCAGCTTTCTTTCTTTCTTCTTCTTAAGCCTGAAGGTCAAAAAAAAAAAATCGGTATATTAACCCCTTACACTCTGGTCAATTTCCCTAAAAACGCCAAAAAAATAACGTACCCAAAGTAAATCAAAAGCTGTTCTTCAACCCTTTGCAGCATCTTCATGGGGTTGGTCGCATTTAAAAGAAAACACTTTGAATTTTTTTTGGCAAAACAGTCATAATCTCTCTAAGTACTCCAGCCACTGAGTAACAGTCATCTAAACATACTGAACTTGAAGAAAATAAATTTCGCCTGGGTGTTTTTTTGGATACAAATGCTTGCAAATAACACACAGCTGTCAGATCCATCTGGAAAATGCAACAGAAATGTAGAACCAAGTGTTATCCAGCGGAGGTCAAAATTTTGTAACAATAACAAAAAAAAATGAATATATTACACAGCTTTCTTCACAGGTTGTTCCCAGGCGTTTTTGAACTGTGCCAAATTGTGCCAAATGGCACAGTTTGGAAAAATGTCTGTAACTTTTGAATGATTCAATATAGAAGCTTGATGTTGGGCTCAAATGAAAGGTGACACTCAGGGAACAATGAACAAACAAGCCCCCACACACAAAGAAGCATGCTACGTAAAAAATGTGTGGCTTTTTTTTACAAGAAAAAATAGCCTACAGTGACATGATTAGGGACCCAGGAGACAGACTCTGACACTAGTAGAAAGACAATTATTTATTGATTAAGATGATGAGTGTGTGAATGAGTGAGTGAGTGCGTGGCTGTCTGGTCACTGGAGCTGATGCTCAGGACCAAACCCCTCCCAGTCCACCAAATACTGAAGACCCTGACCCCGCCGGCGGACATTCAAGATGGCAGTCACCCCCCCAGGCCGGATGGCCGTCGATCATCCTCGGGGGGGCAGGAGCTTGAGGTCGTATCCTAGACGCGTTGCAAGGCAAATGCGACAGACGACTCCGTGCAGAGCAGTCTGAGATCCTGGCTTTTAAAGCCCATTGATTGCCAACAGCCGGTGTGTGCACAGCTGAGGATGATGACGGCCCAGCGGCCGCCACGCCATACAGTGCACTAAAAATTATACTAGAATATCTGTAATGTAGAAGATAACAACCCCCCCCCCCCCGCTACAGAGGATGGACATTGCCCGGTGCGCCGCGGTCACGGTGCGCTGCGGTCTACTACACACAGTTGTACTAAAATATCTACAATAATATCTGCAATCTGCTACAGAAGAGTAGCGGGTGGGGCGGGGGGGCTTCACGGTCCGGACGCGGCGCACGAACCGTGTACCGCGGCGCACGGAGTCCGGTTCATGCGCCGTGGTCACGGTGCGCCGCGGTCTACTATGCACAGTTGTAATTTACCGATCGGTCAAAAGTCATTTTTGATTACAATTTTCAGGGATAAAGAATAATTTAGCTTATAACACTTACCTGTCCACAACAGCATTGTCACTGGCGAACTTCTCTTCCATATTGTCAGATGAACATGACGTTGGTCCGCTTGTTACGGACTTGTGGTTCTGGTCATGCGACCCGGTCAAACCATGATTCCATTATTACCTCCACCAGGCCGAAAAGGCCAGGAGGAGGTTATGTTTTTGCCGGAGTTTGTGTGTTTGTTTGTTTGTTTGTCTGTTTGTCTGTTGGTTAGCAAGATAACTCAAAAACTCTTGGACGGATTTCCATGAAACTTTCAGGCGTTGTTGGAAATGGTACAAGGAAGAACTGATTAAATTTTGGGGGTGATCCGGTTCACCGTCTGGATACAGGAATTTTTTAAAGCATTTTTCAACACTGTGACATACAGCCATTTTCAAAATGTGCGCAGGCGCAATAGAGGGCGCTGGTCGACGTGTGTGATGAACACAAACTCCGCCTTCTTCAAAGTTTTAGGCACAAAAGCACACAGAAAACAGGGCTCGCCAGAGTGCCTGTGTTTGCACTACGCTGCAAAAGCTGACACGGGCAGCTGTCCGGCGTCGGATTATTTGGCAGAAATTCCCCAGCCAGCCATAGGGGCTGCGCAAAAACCAGCTCTCTGCCGGGGGAGGCTTCCAAATCCTCTTTTTTCCACGGACCGCAAACCCAATAAAACCCACGGCAACCATTATCGCACCTTCTTTTGTCCAGCGGCTCCGGAACAGAGAGGAATCCCGGCGCCAGTAATGCTGCGCCTGATATGTCTCACTCTAATGCTAAAAGTGACTGCATCAGGGATTTACCACCTTGAATGAATGAATGAATGAATGAATGGCCTGGGCCCGCCGCAAAACCTCACACGGGCAACTGTCCGCCGACGGATTGTTTGGCAGAAATTCCCCGGCCAGCCATAGGAGCTGCGCATTTGGCACAAATTCACCGGCCAGCCATAGGCGCTGCGCAAAAACGAGCTCTCTGCCGCCGAAGCTTCTAAATTCTCGTTTACCGCGGAGCGCAACCCCCCCAAAAAATAATATTGTAGCGAACTCAATATGAGCACCCTACTTGGCTTGCCAAGTGGCTTGACCCTATTGGCGACACAGGTACAGTGCGGGACTCCGGAGCGTGAGTTCGAACCTCCCGGTGGGACGTCGCCATGTCGAGCAGCACGTTACAATATAATATAAAACCCACGGCAACCTGTCTACCCAATTTGCATCAGTCAGTGGAGGACATGGACACAACAGCAACACTTCAGTTTATTACCTCCGCCAAGGAGGCAATGCTTTTACTACTGAACCACTAATCCTATCACTATCAGATTGATTGTCATTGATTAATTGTGTGTTTATTGCACTGTCCCTGTCAAATAAACAAATACTCATTGTCAATCCAATTGCTAGTCATATGTTTACATGCTCAAGGAATCTGAAAACGTACACACAAACACTGTATGGGGGGAATTGTGGCGCTTGGCGGAGGTCTGCGCTCTCCGAGTGCTTTTCTAGTTGCAGTTTTGCGCTTCCATGATTGCGGTTTTGGCGAACGATTTTCAAAACAAATAAGAACATTAGTAAGAAAAAAAGACTGGCGAATGCGTGTGTGTCACCCAGCCTTCGTCGTCGGCCTCCGTCGGTCTATGATGACCATGGAAGAGAATCCTAAACGTCTACTCTGCTGGGACAGCACCGCCTGTGGTTGAACAGGCTGATGCGCAAATGGCAGTCCCTGTCACACAGGTCACACTTGTGGGTGGTCTCCGTGCTGCTGGGTCTGTGGTGGTTCGTCCTGCTGGTCCTTTTTTCATCTGCTGCAGCAGTCAGTCTCTCTTCACCCAGCCTTACACAAAACAGCTTTCGAACTTCTGTGCTTCAATTGGCTGGCTGTATTCGCAGCCGTTGGTAGGCGGGTCCTTCTTGCTAGGTTTTCAGTCATTGGTTCTTCAAGGTTTCAGAAACCCAATTCAAGGCTCTTATTAGTCAAATGAGAGGTCAATCACATCTAAACCAATCAAAGCACTCCTTTGGCTTTCTGTTCGCGGCTGTGTCTGTAGTGGAAGAACAGAAATGCAGCTTTTTTTTTCAGTGCGCTCTAGGATGCAGCACCTCGTGCGCCCTTGTGCGCTCTAGGACGCAAAGACGTGCCCGCCCGCGGTACACCAGAGTGCAAGAGGTTAAACAAGACTGAATGGGGGGAAAAAACAAACAAGCGGCCAAGTCACACATCGGAGAACACCATTAGATCCTGTATGTGGAGTATTTCTGCCTTAAAAAATGACTCAAGGACACTGAAACTACTGAGGGGCAGAGGAGGAAAAAAAAAACACCGGGATAACAGGCATAATATACAGTTCAGGGGGCCTCCCAGCACCCAGCATCCAAGCCGCTAACAGGAGTAGTGGGAAGTGTTCTGGCGGCCTACCTGAATCCCGGGCCGGGGATGACCGTGCCTCCGGTGGCCGGACCAGGTTGCCAAATATACAGTTCTGTTTATCAGGGGGCCAGCCCAGGACGCCAAACAGGAAGAGCAGGCTTCCAGGTGGTCGACCCGAATCACCCTGCCAACAGGACCACCGGAGAGAACTCGGCGATGGTCTCCCAACGGAAAGGGGAAGCAAGGGAGAGCCGGGCAAACTATGGTTAATCTCCGCGGTTCCTGGTGCGGGGAAAGAAGGAATGTGATGAGGATAAGGAATCAGTTCGGCGTTATTCAGTGGCGGGTCTGCAGCTCCTTCTCTGGATCCCACACAAGCAAGCGCTGATTGGGCCGGAACCAATTCGGTGATGAATTCCGACTGGGCCGACGCTGCACCCACGGTGGACCTCAATTGGGCCAGAACCATTCGGGTGACGAACACTGACTGAGCCGGCACTGCACCCGCGGTGGACCCCGATTGGGTCAGAACCACTCCGGGGACGAACTCTGACTGAGCCAACGCTGCACCCGCGATGGACCCCGATTGGGTCATGGCTGCACCCGCATCGGATCCCGAATGAATCAGGGCAGCTCCAGTACCGACCTCCAACTCCGAACCCGGAACCTCCGGTACAGCAATTGGCATCTGCTCTGCACCGGCGACCTTGGGAGAAGGCTCAGAAGAAAAAGAAGAACCGGGATCAGGATCACCGGCAGCGCCAGAACCTGGCGAGACAAGCTTGGATGCAGTGAACAGCTGCACCCGGCTCGCCCCCCCAAGAGACAGGCAAAAGCAGATAAAGCTACATCTTTGGCACTGATCGAACTTATAGAAGAAATTACTAGTTGTATAGATAAAAAAAAGTTTTCTGTAGGAGTATTTATAGATTTAAAGAAAGCTTTTGACACCACTGACCACAGAATACTACTAAGGAAACTGGAAAGGTATGGGAAAAGAGGGGTCGGACTGAGTTGGGTGGAAAGTTATTTAAGTTCATTCATCCTGGCCGCTGTTTACGTCCTGCCCGATGCGGACGCGCGCGATCTCAGCGCACGCTCACGGGTCACATTCAACATACGGAGCGGACTTTCCCGGACTCTCTGGTTATTGTGGTTGGCGACTTTCACCAGAGCAATCTGAGCCACGATCTCCCCCAATACAAACAGTTTTTTAAATGCCCCACCAGAGGAAAGAACACGCTGGATCACTGTTACACTACAGTGAAGGACGCGTATCGCGCTGTTCCCCGCACTGCGCTCGGACTATCTGATCACGTGATGGTCCACCTCATTCCCACATACAGACAGAGACTGAAGCTCACTAAACCTGTTGTGCGCACTACGAGGAAATTGACCAGTGAAGCTGGGGAGAAGCTGAGCACGTGCATGGAAATAACTGACTGGGGCATGTTTAAAGGAGCCACGCATGATCTGGATGAGTACACGGACACTGTGAACTCATATATCCACTTTTGTGAGGAGAGCATTCTTCCATCGTGCACCAGGGTGAGGTACTCAAATGACAAGCCCTGGTTCACTGCTAAGCTCAGACAGATCAGGAAGGAGAAGGAAGCAGCGTTGAAAAGTGGAGACAGGGACTGCTATAGGGAGGTCAAATATCGGTTTAGCAGAGAGCTGAGGAGAGCTAAATCTGTGTATTCTGAGAGACTCCAGCAGCAGTTCACTGCTAATGACTCTGCTTCTGTGTGGAGAGGATTGAGGCAAATCACCAACTATCGGCCTCAGGCTTCTAAAGGTCAGGATGACAAAGCCCTTTGTCAAAGACTGTCCCAACATTATGCCCGTTTTGACACCTCGTCAGCTGTGTCCATCTCCCCCCCTCCCCCCAGCGCCACTGCCTCCACGGTCCCCACTTCATCAAAGGCTGCCCCCCCTCCTCCCCCCCTGCCCTTGTCATCAGTGAGCAGGACGTGCACAGACAGCTCTCCAGACTGAACCTGCTCAAGGCCCCCGGTCCGGACGGCATGTCTCCCTCCACCCTGAGACACTGTGGGAAAGAGCTGACTCCTGTCTTCACAGACATTTTTAACACCTCCCTGAAGTTATGCCACGTGCCGACCTGCCTCAAAACCTCCACCATCATCCCTGTCCCCAAGAAGCCACGGATCACTGGACTTAACGAATACAGACCTGTAGTGCTCACCTCTGTAGTCATGAAGTCCTTTGAGCACCTGGTCCTGCCCCACCTCAAGTCCATCACCACTCCCCTCCTGGACCCGCTGCAGTTTGCCTACCGAGCCAACAGGTCTGTGGACGACGCAGTCAACCTGGCCCTCCACTCCATCCTGCAGCACCTGGACTCCCCGGGAACCTATGCCAGGATTCTGTTTGTGGACTTCAGCTCTGCATTCAACACCATCCGCCCCGCTCTGCTCTGGGACAAGCTGTCCCTGCTCAACGTGCCTGACTCCCTCTGCAGGTGGATCACCGACTTCCTGACGGACCGGAGGCAGCATGTGCGGCTGGGAAAGACTGTCTCACACTCTGTTAGCATCAGCACCGGATCACCCCAGGGCTGTGTACTTTCCCCCCTACTCTTCTCCCTTTATACCAACTCCTGCACCTCCAGCCACCAGTCTGTCAAGCTGATCAAGTTTGCGGACGACACCACCCTCATCGGGCTCATCTCCAACGGCGACGAGTCTGTCTACAGGAGAGAGGTGGTCCAGCTGGCGTCCTGGTGCAGCAACAACAACCTGCAGCTGAACGCTCTGAAGACAGTGGAGATGATTGTGGACTTCAGGAAAGTCACAACCCCTCTGCCCCCGCCCCCCCCTCACCCTCGCAGGCTCTCCCATCACCACTGCAGATTCCTTCTGCTTCCTGGGCACCACCATCACCCAGGACCTCAAGTGGGAGCCGACCATCAGCTCCCTCATCAAAAAGGCCCAGCAGAGGATGTTCCTCCTGCGGCAGCTGAGGAAGCTCAAGCTACCCACCAAGATGTTGGTGCAGTTCTACACAGTCATCATCGAGTCCATCCTCACCACCTCCATAACCGTGTGGTACGCAGGAGCCATTGCCAGGGACAGACTAAGGCTGCAGCGCGTCATGCGCGCTGCTGAGAAGGAGATCGGCTGCAAGCTCCCATCCCTCCAGGACCTGTACATCTCCAGGACCCGGAGGCGTGCAGGCCGGATCATAGCCGATCCTTCACACCCTGGTCACGTACTGTTTGCCCCCTTCCCCTCAGGTAGAAGACTTCGGTCCATTCAGACTAAAACCTCCCGTCACATGAACAGCTTCTTCCCCTCTGCCATCAGACTGCTGAACACTAAGTGACTTATTGACTCTCGTGCACTATGTACAGCAGCTCAACCAGACACATGTCAATCATCACTGTTTTCTTTTTGCATTACCGACTGCACTATGTGGTACTCCACAATATCTGCTGCTCGCTAATATATTTTAAAATTGCTTTGACTAGTATTACTCATTCATATTCTACATTTTATTGCATGTATAGTTTTTTTTATTTCTATCTCTTATTTTTTATCATGTTTAATGTTGCAGCATTGCACCGAGACTAATTCCTAGTTTGTGTACTACATGAACAATGGCAATAAATCTGATTCTGATTCTGATTAAGTAACAGACAACAATTTGTACAAATTGGTGAGCCAAATCACCCTTCATGGGCATCACTTGTGGTGTGCCCCAGGGGACAGTTTTGGGACCAAAACTCTTTATTTTGTATATAAATGACATATGCCAAGTATCAAAAATTCTGAAATTTATTTTGTTTGCAGATGACACAAATATCCTTTGCACTGGTGAGAATTTGCAGCAGGTTTTAGAGGTGGTCACAACTGAAATGAAAAAGTTAACGCAGTGGTTCAACAAAAAATATATTATCTCTAAATCTAAACAAAACAAAGATTATGTTGTTTGGAAATTATAAAATAAATCATGAAATAATGGTAACGATAGATGGACTATTCTAAATTGGCCTTCTATGAACCCTGACCTAAATCCTATTGAACATCTTTGGAAGGAGCTGAAACATGCCATCTGGAGAAGGCACCCTTCAAACCTGAGACAACTGGAGCAGTTTGCTCATGAGGAGTGGGCCAAAATACCTTCTGAGAGGTGCAGAAGTCTCATAGACAGTTACAGAAATCGTTTGATTGCAGTGATTGCTTCAAAAGGTTGTGCAACAAAATATTAAGTTAAGGGTACCATCATTTTTTTCCAGGCCCGTTTCATGATTTTGTTTTTTAAAATAATTCTGTTGAACCACAATTCAAAAGCATTGTCTGATTTTCATTGGTTAATTTTCATAGAATTTTTATTTATTACCACTTTTGTCAGATTCAAGTTATTTCTGTGACTATTGTGGGTTTTTCTTTCATTAACAGAGGGGTACCAACAATTTTGTCCACTTCTGTAAAATAAATGACATATGTCAAGTATCAAAAACTCTGAAATTTATTTTGTTTGCGGATGACACAAATATCCTTTGCACTGGTGAGAATTTGCAGCAGGTTTTAGAGGTGGTAACAGAAATGAAAAGGTTAACATAACAAAGATTATATTGTTTGGAAATTATAAAATAAATCATGAAATAATGATAATGATAGATGATACCAGAATTGAAACATTACAGGAAAATAAGCTTCTGGGGGTGACGCTAAACAATAAAATCTGCTGGAAACCTCACATCAGTCACATCCGGGCCAAGTTGGCAAAATGTATAGGCATACTGAGGAAGACAAGACACATCTTGGACTATAAATCACTGGTCTTACTGTACAATTCACTGTTTCTACCTTATCTTAACTACTGTGTAGAAGTCAGGGGAAACACCTACAAGACCAACCTACAGTCAATATGCACATGACAAAAAAGAGCTATAAGGATAATAAATAATGTAGGATATAGAGACATACCAATTCGTTGTTTTTAAAGTCACATGTCATAAAGTTCATTGATTTAGTTAAATTTAACACAGCACAAGTAATGTACAGGGCAATCAATAATCAACTCCCAACTAATACACAAAAAATATTTAAAAAAAAAAGAGACAATGATCATAATTTGAGAGGAGACTTAAACTTTACAAAACCCAAGATACGAATAACCAAGTAAAGTCTGTGCATATCTGTCTGTGGGGTGGATTTGTGGAACAGTCTGGAGCCGGAAATGAAACTATGTACAAACAGAAATCAATTCAAAAAGAGGTACAAACATTATTTGCTGAAAGGATATATGTTAGAAGGGTAGTATTTATACGTACGATTCACTATGCTCACTCTGGGACACTGTGCGACACTATGGAATGGTGGGTGGGACAGCACTGTGTATATCTGTGTTGTTTGAGGCTGGTTTTGATGTATGGACATCAATGTATGCTAGGATGGATGGGTGTTAATGTTGATATGTACAAAATACAGTTAATTGTTTACTTGGGGTCTTAAATGTGGTCGTCGCCCTCTGTCAGTCTATGATGACCATGGAAGAGAATCCTAAACGTCTACTCTGCTGGAACAGCACCGCCTGTGGCTGAACAGGCCGATGCGCGAATGGCAGTCCCTGTCACACAGGTCGCACTTGTGGGTGGTCTCCGTGCTGCTGGGTCTGTGGCGGTTCTTCCTGCGGGTCCTTTTTTCATCTGCTGCAGAAGTCAGTCTCTCTTCACCCGCCTTGAGCTGTCTGGTCAGGGTGCCTCTCCATTTGGAGTGGTCCGTTGCAAGGTCCTCCCAGCGCTCTGTGTTGATCTCCAGGGCCTTCATGTCTCTCTTCAAGACGTCTCTAAAGCGCAGCTGTGGGCGGCCAACGTCTCTCCTGCCAGTCGCCAGTTCTCCGTAGAGGACGTCTTTGGGGATTCTGCCATCCTCCATACGGTGAATGTGGCCTAGCCAGCGGAGCCTGTGCTGCCTGAGTAGAGTGAACATGGAGGGAAGGCCGGCACGGGACAGAACTTCTGTGTTGGGCACTTTGTCCTGCCAGGATATGTCCAGGATGTGGCGAATGCAGAGCAAGTGGAAGGAGTTCAGTCTCTTTTCCTGCCGAGTGTGTAGGATGAAGTGCCTATAAAAATATTTGTCATAAGGTACAGGAATTATTTATTTTATTTAATAGTGGGTGTGAAAGGGGGCGGAGTTAAACCGTCACTTCTACACCCGCTAAATTAAATAAAAGCACTCGTAAAAGGGGCACCAGTCCTAACGGACAATAATATTAACTTTAATTTTAATTAACTTTGTACCTTAAATTCCTTAATGAATCAGTCTCAAAGTTTCAGTGAGTTTTTGTCCTGCCGTGATTAGGAAACCTGTACATGCGAAAGGAAAACACTTTCAACTGCTCTCATTCACTCTTTTATTAAAATCATTCAGGTTACATGACATGGCGTTCAAATGATGAATAAACAGATTCAGATGATAACAGCGTAATATATCACATCAACTGATATTGGGTTCCTGAACATATAATCCAGCTTTACACCTCTGCAGAACCAAGGAGAACTAGACTTATGTTTCAACGGTAAATGAGGCTGGAATGTTTTAACAAAACAACACAATTTTATGGGGAAAATTCATAAGCTAATTATCTAAAAATGACTCCTGAATTAATCTACAAAAATTTTAAGGGCAGTTACTTAAAAATGACTAAGAGTTTTGCTTCAGTTTACAGCTCTATCCTGCGGCTGAGAGACTAATTGAGCCCTGAAAACGGGCCATATTCAATTGTAATTTAATTGTTAGGACATCACGTTTTAACCCAGGAGATAGGAGGAGAAATAAGAGTTTCACTCACACAACGGCCGTTGGTCCACGTTTCAGCGGGTCGATACCGGCCGAGTTGGGAGTTAGGACGTCGGAGGAAGCGGCTGCTGCGATGCCTCCTCACAGCCTTGGAGGTGATAACTCAGCTGGGGGGCCCTTCAAAGAGACACTTGCAGCCGTGGGTGGTTTGTCTCAGGGCGGCGTGAAAAGTCGTTGGAAAAGAATCCAAATTTTGAGGTCTCTTGTAGCGGGATAGACCAAAAAAAAAACTGAAGGAAAATCTTTTCAGTCTCTGTTCACTTTAAACTAGGCAAATTAAAGGTCCACTTTAATGGCGTGAAAAGTCATAAAAAAAGTGTTAGAAAAACATTTACTAGGATAAGAATGGCTTCTGAGGTGAAGGAAAAAGTTTGAGAATTTGATTCTCTAAAAAGGGACGAGCTCTAAAGAAAAATGGTTTCTCCTCAGTAACCAGAAAGACTTGACAAACACACAGAGAATAAAATAAAACTTCACAGGGCCTTGAAACGGTGGAATAAAATCTTCTTCTGAGATCTAGATCACTATTCTGCTTCTTTAATCTTAATTTAGTTCCTAATCTTTCTCAAAATCTCTTTCTTTCTTCTTTCTGTGTTTCTAATTCTTAATTCTATTACCGCTTTGCTGTTCTAATCTTCCTGCCTGTTCCTTTTCTACCCTTTTTCTTCTTTTCTGATCTCTTTCTTTTTCCTTTTCTGTGCTGATCTCTGACTAAACTCAAATCTAACTTCTCTTTTAAAGTTACCTCGCCGGGTCGTAAAACTGATGATGTAGTCGCAAGACTGACCAATCGGCTTTTTCAGAAGCAGTTTGAAATGGCTGCTATCCAATGTGAGAACACTTCTTTGTTTGAGAGCAGCCAATCAAATGAAGACACCATCCCATGAAATTTCAGAGGGAAAATCAACACTCAGTCAGTTCTTATGAAATAAATGCTCAATATAAAATCTAACTAAATTAAATGACTTGGCTAATATATGGTGATCATGCATTTATACCATTACTCCAATAACACTCATGAATATAACATTTCTTATACATAATTATAATACATGCATTCACATTTAGATCAAGATTAGAACAGCAGAACATGCAGCAAACCATGGTTGGTGATAAGAGGGATGATTTTCAGTGTCCTTAGGATCCAGAGGATAAGCTGAAAGAAACTTAATATTTAGAACAAATTAAAAGTCATCCTACGTACTGAAAACACATTCCGTAGGTATCCGCTAGGAGGTACTGTTGAGCTGTAGATGATTTCCTTTAGTATCTGGGCGAAGGTACCTGGACAGCATAGGCTATAAAACCGTCAGATTAAGTGGTTTATGACTCTTTTAAAAACATTGGTTTCCTGTGAAAAGGTACGTTATCAAATGCAGTGTTCACATTGAGAGGTCTGGTCTCCTGAGTTTTATGTTCCTTTGAGCCTTTAAAAGCAAATTCTGATCCTTACAATCTCTGCAAGAGGCAACTGTTTACATTGGGGTCCTGGGAAACCAAGCATCTTTGGTCAGGCCTGGAAGAGGCCTGCATGAGTCGACATAAAAGCCAGTGATATTCCTGAAAAGGCAGAAAGGTGATATTCCTGTGCAATGAATAAAATGAAATTCCTGTAAACTGGAGAGAAGTGATCTTCTGTCTCGGTTTTGAGGAGACGATGATGCTACAGGTGTATGTTGTCCACGTCTCACTCCCATCGAGCAGTGTGCTGATAACACAGGCGTTGTACACTGCCATCTTCGTCTTGACAGAGAGTTTGGGATTCTCCCACACTCGTGTGGTGAGGCGAGCCAGTGTGAAGGCTGATTTTCCAATCCTCTTGTCGATTTCTGTATCAAGGGAGAGGTTGTTGCTGATCGTGGACCCCAGGTATGTGAACTGATTCACGACCTCCAGCTCGTAGTCGTCGATGGTGATGGTTGGTGGTGCTTCCGTGCCTTGCGCCAAGACGTTAGTCTTCTTCAGGGTGATGGTAAGCCCGAAGTCCTTGCATGCCTGGGAGAAGCGGTCCATCAGGGTCTGAAGCTCCTGCTGTGTGTGGGTTGCGACTGCAGCGTCGTCTGCGAACAGCATGTCTCTGATTAGAGCCTCGCGTACTTTGGTTCTGGCTTTCAGGCGGGCGAGGTTGAAAAGCCTGCCATCAGATCTTGTGTGCAGGTAGATTCCCTCTGTTGCTGTGCTGAAGGCATGCCTCAGGAGCATAGCAAAGAAAATCCCAAAGAGGGTTGGCGCAAACACACAGCCCTGTATCACTCCGCTGCATATGTTGAATGGCTCTGAGACGTTGCCGTCGTGCTGCACTATCTCCTGCATGTTGGTGTGAAACTATTTGATGAGGCTTTGCAACTTTGGTGGGCATCCTATCTTTGGCAGGATCTTGAAAAGGCCCTCTCTGCTGACCAGATCAAACGCTTTGGTGAGGTCGATGAAGGCGACGTACAGGGGCATATTCTGTTCTCTGCATTTCTCCTGGAGTTGGCGAATGGAGAATATCATGTCTACCGTCGATCGCTCAGCGCGGAAGCCACACTGAGACTCGAAGTAGACACGTTCGGCAAGCTTCTGTAGATGAACGAGAACAACTCGTGCGTAGACTTTGCCAACAATGCTAGGAGAGAGATGCCCCTGTTGTTATTGCAGTTGCTTCTCTGCCCTTTATTTTTGTAGAGGGTGATGATCTTGGTGTCCCTCATGTCCTGTGGAACGGCACCTTCCTTCCAGCACTGGCAGAGGATGTCATGCAATGGCAGCAGTAGGGCGGTCTTGCAGTGCTTGATCAGGTCGGGGGATATGGTGTCCTTTTCGGATGCCTTGCCAGCGGCCAAGCTATCAATGGCCTTGCTGAGTTCGTTGATGGTTGGCTTGGCGTCAAGTTCATCCATGGATGGCAGGCAGTCGATGGCATCAAGGGCTGACGGTGTCATGGTGTTCTGTCTGGAGTAGAGGTCGGAGTAGTGTTCCACCCATCTCTCCATCTGCTTGTTCTTTTCTGTGATCATCTCCCCAGTGGAGCATTTGAGGGGGGCCGTCTTGCTCTGAGCCGGACCAAGTGCTTTCTTGAAGCCATCGTACATACCACGGATGTTCCCTGTTATGGCAGTGGTTTGAATGTCTTGGCTGAGCTGAGTCCAGTACTCGTTGGCACAGCGCCGAGCAGTCTGCTGAGCTTTGCTTCTCGCAGCCCTGAGAATCTGGAGATTCTTCTCGTTTGGGTACTTCTTGTACTCAGTAAGTGCTGAGCGCTTGGCTTCAAGGACGGGGGTCATCTCAGTCAACTTGGCATCAAACCAGTCCTTTGACTTCGTGGTCTTTCTCCCAAAGGTATCCAAGGCTGTGCGGTGGATGGTGTTTTGCAGCTCTTCCCACTTCTGCTTTGCAGATTCTCCTTCTTGTGGTACACCAAGTTCCTTCTGAAAGGTGGAGGCAAACTGCTCAACAAGTTCTGGTTGGGCCATCTTGCTGGTGTCAATCCGTGCCTTTCCAGGCTGTCTAGCACAATGGAATTTCTTCAGCTACAGCTTGACCTTGCAATACACCAATGAATGGTCTGTGTCGCAATCTGCACTCTGGAACGAACGGGTGATTAGCACGTTCTTCAGTGAGGTGCGCCTGGTCAGGATCAAGTCCAGCTGGTGCCAGTGCTTTGAGCGCAGATGTCGCCAGGAAACCTTGTGTTGGGGCTTGGTCTTGAAGAATGAGTTTGTGATGCACAGATCGTGATATGTGCAGAACCCGTGCAGCCACTGTCCATTGCCTTTCATTCTGCCCACGCCAAATGGTCCAAGACAGGAGGGCCAGGAGTCATGGTCAGCACCCACTCTGGCATTGAAGTCTCCAAGGAGAATGAATTGTTCAGAGTTGGGGATGATCCTGACAGTTGTTGCGAGATTCTCGTAGAACTCGTCTTTTGCCTCTGGTGTGGCTGTCAGTGTTGGGGCATACACACTGACGAGGGTGACTGGGCCTTGAATGGTGTTGAGGCGGAGGGTGAGGAGTCGTGCAGAGCCATTGCTGCCCAGTTCCACCATCTTCTGCAAGGTGTTCTTCACTGCGAAGCCCACTCCGTGTTCCCTGTGTTCGTCACTGCCCTTTCCCTGCCAGTAGAACATGTAGTCATTCTCTCTGTGTGCCTGTGTCAGCCAACCGTGTTTCCTGGAGAGTGGCGATATCCACTTCCAGTGTCTTCAGCTCATTATTGATGATGGCAGTCTTCCTGGTGTCGTTGATGTCCTTGAGGTTCGCAGCGAGTCCTGTCATCATAGTGTGGATGTTCCAAGTTCCCAGTTTTAGAGTTGGTCTCTTTTGTTAATGTTGATATGTACAAAATACAGTTAATTGTTTACTTGGGGTCTTAAATGTGGTAATTTGTATATAATTCACATTGGTGTATTTATGGAAAAGAGGAGATGGAATTAATAAGTGTTCACTTCTTCCTTCTTCCTTTCAAACACTGTATACTGTTACTTTATTGCATTTGTCATTTGTTTTGTTTTAGTTATACTTTTTTGTTCCAAATAAAGTATCTATCTATCTATCTATCTATCTATCTATCTATCTATCTATCTATCTATCTATCTATCTATCTATCTATCTATCTATCTATCTATCTATCTATCTATCTATCTATCTATCTATCTATAAAAGTGTTCAATAATAGAAAAGGCAAAGACAACACTGAGCACTTGCCTGATCTCAAGTTCGGACGCCGTCAGGGACTTCGATGAACCGGGCTCAGACGGGAGGAGGTCGTCTTCTGGATCCCACTCAGCTGCGTCGGGCTCCACAGCTGGCATGATGGGTTCTGCAGCCTGAGGACCCTCCGGCGCTGTCGTCCACACTGGCAACCCGTACGGCATGGTTGCAGGGGGCCCCTGGCCCACTGGGTCGGACTGTTCATCCTTGGAGACCCGGGGACGCTCCGTCATCAGCGCAGGCTCCATACAGCAGTCTGCTCTCCTCCTCCGTCCTTGACGTGGCTGCAGGGCTGGAATTACGTGCTCCAGGGCCGCAGGCCCCTTCCTCATCCAATGACGCTTGACTGACGTCGAGGAACGCTCCGCGGAGGGAAACACAGAGGCAGCAGGTTTAGTTCTTACCTCAGCAGGTGGTGGAGGCTCAGGGGGCTGCGAACCTCGAACCTCACCCCCAGCGGTCAGACAAGACAAATCACTATTAAGAGGGGAAGAGTGAACCTGTACTCATCTGTCTCCCAGAGGGAGGATGGTGCCTGCTGTAGGGAACGTTGTTCCTTCTTTTTCCCGCCGGATGGTGGCAGAGGGCTCCCTGGAAAGACGAGGGGGAGCAGCTCATGATGGACTTGGCACGGGGCTCGCCGGAGCAGAACTCCTCGTACACTCAGCAGCTGGAGAAGGCGTCGGAGAGGAGGGGGCGACAGCCGAGACGGGCCGGGCTTGGTGCGCTGACGGGACAGCGGGGGAAGATTGCCCGGGAAGAGAGGCTGCATGGATTCCCTCCTGGCGAGACGCTGAAGAGACAGCTGTCTGGTTGATGGGGTCATTCCGGAGACCTGGAACAGGATCCGGACGGGGTTCTTGCTGAGGTTGTCTCTGGTCACGGCACCGACGTCTTCGACAGGCCTCGGATGGTGCGAACTCCTGGCCTGGATCGAGGAGAGGATCGGGATCCCAAAGCGGGGAGCGGGGATGCCTTCCCCTCCGCTTTCGGTCGTATTCTTCCTCGTACATCCGGAGTATCTCGCGTTGGGCGGTGATGTCATCCCTCCTTATGCCGACTTCTGGGTGGTCGCCGTAGCGGGGAAGACGGTTCAGGATGTCCTCAGTGCTGTCCAGGTACCAGCGTACGTCGGGGTGATAGTCGAGGAGGGAGGTGGCGATGAGGATTTCATCAACATCGTCCAACGCCTCGGTAAGCTTGTGGATGGGACTCCGAGTGTGGCCTCTCCGCGACGGCATACTTCCAGCACACCGTACCCAGACAGGAAAGAGCAAAGTTCTCCTGAATGCAACTTCACCGAGAATGGCGTCTCCTTCTGGCGGCAGTCTACTGTCACGGATGGCCGTCACAAGCAAGCATAAGACGCCACAGTCCAGTAAAGTTGCACAGGTGTTTATGTACAGTTAGGGAAAAGGGAAGGACAAGATAACCCGCCACGAGGGCTAAACAACAAGACTACTAATTAACACACAGAACGAACATTGACAGCTGAGACGAGGAACGTTTGCTCAGCGTCTTGATAAGGAAAAGGATGAGCTCTACGACAGAGTACAAACAATAATCATAGGCGAGGAACACACAAACGAGATGAGAAGGAGTCGTTGATGAACGTTTGATGAGACTGCTGCGAGATGCTGCCACCGGCGCCGGCTTTTAAAGCCGGCCGCTAATGACCGCAAATGCAGCACAGCTGTTCAGGCCTTGACAGCAGCAAGCCCCCCCGAGCGCTGTCACAATAAGAGCCCGGGGAGCCAGAGTAATAACAATTCAATTCGACTTTATTTATATAGCGCCATTTCACAACAACAGTCATCTCATAGCACTATCAACTGTAGGGGGAACCCCCACAGTTGCAGAAAGACCCCAGCAATCAGGCGATCCCCTGTGAGCAACCACTTGGCGACGGTGGAGAGGAACAACTCCCTTTTAACAGGAAGAAACCTCCAGCAGAACCAGGCTCAGGGAGGGGCAGTCATCTGCTGTGACTGGCTGGGGGGTGAGGGGACAGAGAAGATGTAAAGAACAGACATGTAGAGAGCAAACAGCACGATGGGGACTCAATCTATGGGAGAGGACAAACAGATGTTAATGACCAGCAAAAAAAAATATTTCATTGAGAGTGAGGAAAGGAGTAAGGCCCAGTGCATTATTGGAGGTCCCCCGGCTGACTAAACCTATTAGCAGCATAACTAAGGGAGGATTCAGAAACACATGATCCCTCCCTAATTGTAGGCTATGAAATGTAGGTTTTAGCCCTATTCTTAAAAACAGAGATCGAGTCTGACTCCCGAATCCAGATTGGAAGCTGGTTCCACAGGAGAGGAGCTTGATAACTGAAGGCTCTGCCTCCCATTGCACTTTTGGAGATTCTAGGTATTACAAGTAATCCTGCATTTTGGGAGCATAGTGCTCTGTTAGGATAATACGGTAGTATCAGATCTTTTAAATAAAAAGGAGCCTGATTGTTTAGAGCTTTGTAAGTAAGAAGGATTTTAAACTTAATTCTAAACTCTATGGGAAGCCAATGAAGGGAGGCCAGAACCGGAGAAATATGATCTCTCTTTCTAGTACCTGTTAAAACTCTTGCTGCAGCATTTTGGATCAGCTGAAGACTTTTTAAAGATGTTTTAGTACGTCCTGATAATAAAGAATTACAATAATCTAATCTCGAGCAAACAAAAGCGTGGATCAGTTTCTCAGCATCACTCTGAGACAAGATGCTCCTAATCTTGGCAATATTACGCAAATGATAGAAGGCAGTCTTAGAAACAAATTTAATATGTGTATTGAAGGACAGATCCAGATCAAAAATAATTCCAAGGTTCCTCACAGAGCTATTAAGAGAAAGAGTAACCGCATCCAAACTGAAAGTTTGATTTGGAAAGGTATTTCTAAGGTTTTTTGGACCAACAAGAATGACTTCAGTCTTATCCGAATTTAATAGCAGGAAATTACAAGTCATCCAAGCTTTGATTTCCTTAAGACAGGCTTCTAACTTGGCTAATTGATTACTATCATCTGGCTTCATTGACAGGTATAATGTGTGTCATCTGCATAACAATGAAAATGTATACAGTGCTTTCTAATAATGTTGCCTAACGGAAGAATATATAAACTAAAAAGAGTAGGGCCTAGCACAGATCCCTGTGAAAATCCATGACTAAGCTTTGAGTTGAAAGAAAAATCATTATTTACATGAACAAACTGGAACCTATCAGATAAATAAGATCTAAACCACTGCAACGAAGTTCCATTAAGCCCAACATAGTGTTCTAATCTATCAAGTAGAACATTATGATCGATAGTATCAAAAGCTGCACTAAGGTCTAAAAGGACAAGTACAGAAACCAGTCCAGTACAGAAACCAGTCCACCGCTGTCAAAGCCTGACAGGAATGGTGGGTGGCCCAAGCG
This sequence comes from Pholidichthys leucotaenia, assembly GCA_020510985.1. Lineage (NCBI taxonomy): Eukaryota > Metazoa > Chordata > Actinopteri > Cichliformes > Pholidichthyidae > Pholidichthys > Pholidichthys leucotaenia. The sequence continues at coordinate 14,327,998 of CM035849.1, forward strand.
CGGACAATATTAGCGCTCGGGTCATGACAGAACCGCCTTTTTAAGGTCATGCCACAGCATCTCAATCGGATTCAGGTCAGGACTTTGACTAGGCAACTCCAAAGTCTTCATTTTTTTTTTTTAAGCCATTCATAGGTGGACTTGCTGGTGTGTTTTGGATCATTGTCCTGCTGCAGAAGCCAAGCATGCTTCAGCTTGAGGTCACGGACAGATGGCTGGACATTCTCCTTTCAGATTTTTTTTGGTAGACAGCAGAATTCCTGGTTCCATTTATCACAGCAAGTCTTCCTGGTCCCGAAGCAGCAAAACAGTCCAAGACCATCACACTACCACCACTATATATTACTGTTGGTATGATGTTCCTGTTCTGAAATGCTGTGTTACATTTACGCTGGATGTAATGGGACACACACCTTCCAAAAAGTTCATCTTTTGTCTCGTCAGTCCAGAGTATTTTCCCAAAAGTCTTGGGGATCATCAAGATGTCTTCTGGCAAAACTGAAATGAGCCTTTATGTTCTTTTTGCTCAGCAGTGGTTTTCATTTTGGAACTCTCCCATGCAGGCCATTTTTGCTTAGTCTCTTTCTTATGGTGGAGTCATGAACACTGACCTTAACTGAGGCAAGTGAGGCTGCAGTTCTTTAGATGTTGTTGTGGGGTCTTTTGTGACCTCTTGAATGAGTCATCGCTGTGCTCTTAGGTTAATTTTTGTTGGCCGGCCACTCCAGGGAAGGTTCACCACTGTTCCATGTTTTCACCACTTGTGGATAATGGCTCTCACTTTGGTTCCCTGGAGTTCCAAAGCTTTAGAAATGGCTTTATAACCTTTTCCAGACTGATTGGTCTCAAATACTTTGTTTCTCATTTGTTCCCGAATTTCTTTGGGTTGCACCATGATGTCTAGCTTTTGAGGATCTTTTGGTCTACTTCACTTTGTCAGGCATGTCCTTTTTAAGTGATTTCTTGATTGAGAAAAGGTGTGGCAGTAATCAGACCTGGGTGTGGCTAGAGAAATTGAACTCAGCTTTCCAAACACGTGATAAACAGCAGTTAATTTATGGTTTAACGGGAGGGGGGGTGGAATTTTTCACACAGGGTCATGTAGGTTTGGATTTTTTTTCCCCCTTAATAATAAACATTATGGGGTAACCCCCACAACAGCCACGGACAAACACAGCGCTCGACTAGAGCAATTAACAGGACAGTGAGATGTGTGTGTTGAGATCAATAGGCAGCCTTCCTGTGCTTAGTTCAGGCACCAGCATCCTGTGGATATGTATGACTCAAATGCAAACATTCATGCTTCCTGCTCTCATTGTGGTACAAATGTCATATGCCTGAGTGCATTTCCTTTGATGATAAAATGCCTTTGATGTATTGTCTGTTGCTGGGTATTTAAGTGGCTGAATTCATATGTTCACCCTCTGTTCTTCTTCTGACTGCTTCTGACTACTGCTCATGAGAGCCTGAGAGTGATCCCCAGCATGCTTATACAGCAGCTGGGGTGAGCTCCGTGAGGGCAATGATTTGATGAATAAACTTCCTTAAAAACTCCAGTCGCCGTGCCTTATTTTAACATCGCCACACTGGTGACCCGACGCTGAAGAGAACACGCTGACAACGAATGCAGCCCCGATGGGATCTCCGACGACAAGCGAACGCAGCAGCCTGACGCAAGAGCACTGCCCTCCCTTCTGCCACACGAGAGACCTCGACGCAGAATCGAAATCAGGCGAACTCCCTCGGAGATCATCCACAACTGGGAAAGCTGCAGAAAGCGTCATTGTGCGATCCACGCCTGAGATATGCACATCCACACTGGAACCAGCCGAGGGACAAAGATCGTCTCCTCCCTCTCACCGCTCCTACGCATCTACGCAAGCCCGAGGGACAAAGATCGTCTATTCCCTCTCACCGTCCCAACGCACCATGACCCGGCACGAGCGACGACCAACAGCCCAAACGGGGGAGACCATCGGCGCCGACTGCGCAGATCTCCATCAAGCCCCCTGACCCTGATTTGCCTCGCGACAGCGGACCGGCCATGCACAGAAGCCTCGCATCAGAACAGCGCAGCTGGAAGGCATGTGGCCGCAGCGCGTGCCGCGCACCAGAGACGAGCTGGCTCTACAGACTTATACATCATCCCCCGCTGCTGCACACGGCTCTTCAGGACTGCTCACACACCTGAGGCACACACGCAGCCCGCACACAGGATTTGGTGTAGGTCTCAGCCACGGCGCACGACGGGAACCCAGCCGTCGGCCGTTAGGGCCGCAAACGCACCTAAAGCCTAAACGCCAAGTCCCTCACACAGCTCCAGCTCCTGTTTTTCTTCATTGCCGGACTGAATCGCGAGAGGAATCAGAGACTAACTTTTCTTCCCACAGCCACGGACATCCCCCCGCACTTGCTACCCCCACCCTCCTCCCTCCCCCGGCACAGACCTTCCCAGCTGCTCGCTCCCAAGCTGGACGATCGAGGCCTCAGCTCCCCGCTAAGCCCTCTGGGGGGGGGGGAGTGTATGGGGTAACCCCTACAACAGCCACGGACAAACACAGCGCTCGACTAGAGCAATTAACAGGACAGTGAGATGTATGTGTTGAGATCAATAGGCAGCCTACCTGTGCTTAGTTCAGGCACCAGCATCCTGTGGATATGTATGACTCAAATGCAAACATTCATGCTTCCTGCTCTCATTGTGGTACAAATGTCATATGCCTGAATGCATTTCCTTTGATGATAAAATGCCTTTGATGTATTGTCTGTTGCTGGGTATTTAAGTGGCTGAATTCATATGTTCACCCTCTGTTCTTCTTCTGACTGCTTCTGACTACTGCTCATGAGAGCCTGAGAGTGATCCCCAGCATGCTTATACAGCAGCTGGGGTGAGCTCCGTGAGGGCGATGATTTGATGAATAAACTTCCTTAAAGTGTACCTGTGGTGGTCGTGAAAAAAAAGATATTATATTGAGCCCCTGTCTCACGTTCTAGTTCAAGTTTAAGTTGAAATTCACGTTCAAAGCAATTTGATATAAATCCATTGCTGATGTACTGGTTCAGCTATGTCAGCAAAACATGGGTACAGCCATACTAGCGGCTACATAGCCTTCCAGGACGCTTCCTGTAACGTAATTTCGTGGCTACCGCGATCTGGATCAGTATTGGCTGAGCCTCGAGTACCCGGATGTGCAGCGGCTTTGGGGATATTCAAATTCAAATTCAAACGTTTATTTCAAACTCAGGGTTCATATTAAATGCAGAACTGAAACAAGTAGAAAATAAATAAATAAATGCTTAAATTCGGCGGGTCCTCTTGTCTGATCTGAGGTCGTTAACAGCTGCAACACGGCAGATTAATTCGGCTCTTCCCTCGCCACTATAAAGAGCGGCAGACAGTGCGTTGCGTTGTGTGAGGACCAAAATTCAAACGTTTATTTCAAACTCAGGGTTCATATTAAATGCTGAACTGAAACGAGTAGAAAATAAATAAATGCTTAAATTCAGCTGCTTGTCTCATCTGATCCTGTAACTGCCACAACACAGAAGATGATTCTACAACTATATACACAGCAGCAGACACTCGGTGCTCTTGGAAAAACAAAAACATACAATGCGATATGGATATCGCAACATGGTGGAATGTAAAGCCTTTGGATGTCGGAATAATAAGCGAAAAAAACAAAGAAACACTTTTTTTGTGTACCCAAACCCAGCTCACCTTGTCAGAAGATCGGAGCGGAAACAGGGAACAGACGAATAATTTCAGACGAAATTGCGTTGTGTGTGAGGACCACTTCGTCACTTTAACCCTCAGAAGACCTTTCTGGCTCAAACCTGTAGCCATGTTGGACAAATTCTTCCTCAGAGTCCGACAATTCAGCCATAATAGAATAAAAACACTCACAACAGCACCCTAGTCTCTCATACAGGCGGAGCATTGACTGTTGAGTATCAACGAAGTGACGTCACATCCGCATGTGTCATGGCTGCGCCCACAGTTTTCATTTGCTGCCCATGGCCAAGGTCCTATTTGAATATATGTCTGGTGGTATATGGCTGGCAAAAATTATTTACCAAAATAAGAAATACTTTTTCATAATGTTTTCAAGTCAAATGCGTCTTCAAGACCACCACAGGTACGCTTTAAAAACTCCAGTCGCCGTGCCTTATTTTAACATTGCCACAGACATCTTCATTTAAAAACTGCATTTTGTGTTTGCTTGTGTTATCTCTGTCAAATATTTAAATTTGTTTGATGATCGCAAACATTTAAGTGTGACAAACATACAAAAAAATGAGAAATCAGGAAGGGGGCAAACACCTTTTCACACCACTGTAGGCTGAAAAGGATTTTTAGTTGATTCTGTTCTCTATTTATTTGTTTTACACAACATCACAACTTCATTGGAGATGGGGTTTGTTCTGGTGTTTTCAGTCTGGAGAGTCCCAGAGTCACTAAAACTGAAAACTCTTAATTTTCCAGAGTACCAGCACTGGAGTCGGCATTGTTCTTGCAATATTTTGTTTCCTGGAGTTGATTATCTCAATCTCCGTCGCTGCTATATTTTGCTGTGTCAATTTCTTTCCTAATCAGGTAACTCCAGCAAAATCCCCCAGAATCCACCAGCAGTAGGATCTTGATGAACTTCATGATCCTCTGGTTTCTTATTCAAACTTTGATCTGTTTTTCTAGTCACCACTAATGATCATCATCAACCAACCAGTCCATCCTCCTTCAGTGACTATGGAGGCCCCGCCCGTCTACAACTTCCCAGCTGTCTCAGAGGTAGGGGCGGACCATGTGACCTTAACATCAACATCATAACTACATGAACATTTTAACTGAGTTTCAGTTAACGACAGTTGTTGTCCTCACACTAGAGGTCCCACATGGCAATATTATCATAATACTCAGGCCGCAGTATAATGTTATCACAATCGTGCAATGTATATGTTGCAATGTTGTGATAAGTTGGAAAAGCCTTTGTTGTTCTGAGAAAAGGATGCTACCTTCCCTGTAAATGCCTTTCCCAGTGCAGTTTGCTTCTGGTCAAGCGTTTTTGCTAGCGTAATGTCTGGGTTATGCCTCGCTAAATGATTTCTCAGATATGTGGTATTTCAGCATTGGTTTGGTTGAGTTCTTTGCCATTTTCACACAGTTCTTGAATCCTAAATACTGCTATACATCTGCCTTAAGCTTGATGGCTGAACTTTGGTGAGAATATTCAATCATACCAGAGTTCAGATGGCCTAGAAATTTCTTGCAAGTTTCAAACACGCTAGAAGCACTATATTAAAGGACAGATCAGTGGATTTTGTGTATTGATATTGGATCATGGGAGTATGGATCATTTTGAATTACAGAATCGATCTTTTGAACCTCTGCTAAAGCATTTAGCACAGTCTGTTGGATTTAAAAGGTTGTTTTTATTACTCTGGTACCCCAACATAGTTGAGTTTCTATTTGAATTATTTATTAATATTTGTCTTAAAATATCACAATACCAAATCAATACAATATTAATAATGCAAACTATGACAGTACTACTTTGTATTGATTTTTCCCTGACCCTTAACATCCACAAATTAGTGAGTGTGTTTGTCAATGTGCATTGATGGCACACGCTTGGTGTCCAAAATATCAATGAAAAACCTGAAATTTTTTCCTATTGAAAATGAATCAAATTTTCAAAAAAAAAAAAAAAAAAGTTAAAATAACCCAAGATTTCATAGCCCTTTCATGTCAGCTATGTTTTGTCCTCCAAACTTCCTTTTTACTCAAAACAGGAAATTTTGTTGTTTTTAAAATTGTGTCACCGGTGTTTCTCAAAATTGACAGGTTTTTCATGTGTGAGCCTACATTTGTGATCTGATTTTTCACCAAAATCTCATTTTTTTCCAGTGCTTGATGTCATACCCTAGAGTGTAAGCTGATAAAAAAATGACAAGAAATTTTACAAACAAATTCTCATCCTGAAGACATTTTTACTCAACGGACTTCATTTTTTTCTACAAATGTAGTTACACATGTCCTGCTGCTCACTGTGTTTTCATCAAAGCCCAGAGTTGCCCATTTTTTTTTTCCTGAAGCCCAGAAGTGATCAAAAAGGGACCAGAACCCATATTCATTTATATTGGAGACAATACCTTGGTTTAAAATAGTTCCTCTATGTTTCATGAATGTTAACAATTTTGACATGAGCAACAGAAAAATGACACTGTTGTGTAGCTGAAAGGGTTGTGCTTCTGTTGGTGCCAAAACTAACACTGCTGGCCTTACAGCTCTTCAATTATCCACGTTTGTTTGAAGGGTGTCCTTCCATCAAATCTGTAATGCAGAGATTGCACACCCTGCCTGGGTGTGTTTCTGTGGTAACCATGCAAAGGCGGGTCAGACAGCAGCAGAGAGCAGCAGGATCAGAATTCAGATTAATTATGAACATTAGATTAGATTAGATGAACTTTATTGTCCCACAAGGGGAAATTTTTCTTGGGCTTATCACCCATGCTTCAACCACACAATCCACACATACACAATGGATGTAGTACATAATGTCCTTCATATAGAAAATATAGATGATGTAAAACACAATAAATAATACAAATAAGATAAAGTCATTAACATCTAAAAAACAAAATACATAAATAAATAAATAAATAAATATATAACAGCAGTCATTAAGAGCAGGAATTATAAGTGTCCCTGACCTATCTATTTAAGTTTAAAAGTTTTACCGACCTCGGGATAAATGCGTTCTTATGTCAAACAAACCTGCACTTGGGGACTCTGTATCTCCTCCCTGAGGGCAGCAGCTTCTATTCATCGTTTAGTACATGGCTCATGTCACTGATTATTTTTTGGGCTTGTTTACAGGCTGCCTGTTCGTATGTCTGCATGGATACATACTCTAACTCCAATGACATTAATGGAGCTTTTGGGTGGAGTCATTGTTGTCCTTACTTTAACGGAGTTGCACAATTTCCTTCAAAGTTTGCTAGGCATTCAGATTCAAATTTCTTCCTTGTCTCATCTCTAGCTGTTCTTAGTTTAAGTTCTTTCTGCATGTTTTTCTCTGAACCTCGATTCCTTTAACCTTAAACTCCCGCCACAAAATCTTCTTCTTCTTCTTCTTCTTCTTCTTCTTCTTCTTCTTCTTCTTCTTCTTCTTCTTCTTCTTCTTCTTCTTCTTCTTCTTCTTCTTCTTCTTCTTCTTCTTCTTCTTCTTCTTCTTCTTCTTCTTCTTCTTCTTCTTCTTCTTCTTCTTCTTCTTCTTCTTCTTCTTCTTCTTCTTCTTCTTCTTCTTCTTCTTCTTCTTCTTCTTCTTCTTCTTCTTCTTCTAATATATCCACTATCCCTCCTCTGCACATGTGCAAACCATCTCAGCCTTGCCTCTCTGAGTTTGTCTCTAAACCGCTTAACCTGAGCTGTCCCTCTGATATACTCATTTCAGTTCAATTCAATTCAACTTTACTGATATATCACCATTTCACAACAGCAGTAATCTCACAGCACTTTCAACAGTAAGGTTAAACCACCCAGTTGTAGAAAGACCCCAGCAATCAGGCGATCCCCTGTGAGCACCACTTGGCATTTTTAATCCTGTCCCTCCTAGTCACTCCCAATGAAAATCTTAGCATCTTCAACTCTGCCATCTGAAGCTCCACCTCCTGTCTTTTTGTCAGCACCACCGTCTCCAAGCCCAACATCATAGCAAGTCTCACTACTGTCATCTATATCTTTCCTTTCATTCTTGCTGCTTCCCTTTTGTCACAAATCACCCCTGAAACTGGTCTCCACCCACTCCACCCTGCCTGCACTCTCTTCTTCACCTCTCTTGTGCATTTTCCATTGCTTTGGATGGTTGACCCCAGGTATTTAAACTCATCTACTTTCACTACTGCTACTCCTTCCATCTTCACCGTTGCACCTGCCTCCCTCTCATTCATTGCATCTCATCACAGTGGCATACAATACAAGACAAGACAAACTGACAAACTGGTCCTGGGTGAAGGGCCAGACGAAGAACGATCCAACAGACTCTCATGATAAATTGTATATCAAGGATTCAGTGTACCCCGCCCGGTATGGGGTTACCGGGGCCCCACCCTGGAGCCAGGCCTGGGGGAGGGGCTCGAAGGCTAGCGTCTGGTGGCCGGGTTTCCACCCATGGGACCCGGCCGGGCTCAGCCCGAAGGAGTTACATGGGTCCGCCCTCCAGTAGGTTCACCACCTGCAGGAGGGATCATGGAAGTCCGGTGCTATGTGGATTAGGTGGCAGTCAAAGGCGGAGACCTTGGCGGACTGATCCCAAGCTTTCTAAACTGGCTTTTGGTACGTGGAATGTCACCTCTCTGGTGGGGAAGGAGCCTGAGCTGGTGTACGAGATTGAGCGATACCGGCTAGATATAGTCGGCCTCACCTCAACACACAGCTTCGGTTCCGGAACCAGTCTCCTGGAGAGGGGCTGGAGCTTGGCCTTTTCTGGAGTTGCCCCGGGTGAGAGGCGACGAGCAGGGGTAGGTATTCTTGTATCGCCCCACCTTGCTGCCTCTATATTGGAGTTTTCCCCGGTGGACGAAAGGGTTGCTTCCCTGCGCCTTCGGGTTGGGAAACGGGTCCTGACCATCATTTGTGCCTATGCACCAAATGATGTTTCAGAGTACCCACCCTTTTTGGAGTCTGTGACTGGGGTGCTGGAGGGTGCTCCTCCTGGAGACTCCATTGTCCTACTGGGGGACTTCAATGCGCACGTGGGCAATGACAGTGAAACCTGGAGGGGGGTGATTGGGAGGAACGGCCTGCCCGATCTGAACCCGAGTGGTGTTCAGTTATTGGACTTCTGTGCTAACCACAGTCTGTCTATAACGAACACCATGTTCAAGCATAAGGGTGTCCATATGTGCACCTGGCACCAGGACACCCTAGGCCGCAGGTCGATGATCGATTTTGTTATCGTATCATCAGACCTGCGACCGTATGTCTTGGACACCCGAGTAAAGAGAGGTGCAGAGCTGTCAACTGATCACCACCTGGTGGTGAGTTGGATCCGATGGCAGGGGAGGAAGCCATTCAGACCTGGTAGACCCAAACGTATAGTGAGGGTGTGCTGGGAGCGTCTGGCTGAGGCCCCTGTCCGGGAGGTCTTCAACTCCCACCTCCGGAAGAACTTCAACCACATTCCGAGGGAGTCTGGAGACATGGAGTCTGAATGGGCCATGTTCTCCACCTCTGTTGTTGAAGCGGCAGCCCAGAGCTGCGGCCGCAAGGTGGTCGGTGCATCTCGTGGTGGCAACCCCCGAACCAAGTGGTGGACACCAGTGGTGAGGGGGGCCATTAAGCTGAAGAAGGAGTCCTATCAAGCTTGGTTGGCTTGTGGGACTCCCGAAGCAGCTGAGGTGTACCGGCAGGCCAAGCGGAGTGCAGCTCGGGTGGTTGCTGAAGCAAAAACCCGGGTATGGGAGGAGTTCGGTGAGGCCATGGAACAAGACTTTCGGTCGGCTTCAAAGAGATTCTGGCAAACTGTTCGGCGGCTCAGGAGGGGAAAGCAGCTCCCCGTCCACACTGTGTATGGTGCGGATGGGACACTGTTGACTTCAACTGGGGATATCGTCGGGCGGTGGAAGGAATACTTCGAGGATCTCCTCAATCCCACTGATACGCCTTCCACAGAGGAAGCAGGGTTTGGGGACGAGGGGGATGACTCGCCTATCACAGGGGCTGAGGTCGCCAAGGTGGTTAAAAATCTCCTTGGTGGCCGGGCCCCGGGGGTGGACGAGATTCGCCCCGAGTACCTCAAGGCCCTGGATGTTGTTGGGTTGTCATGGTTGACACGCCTCTGCAACATTGCGTGGAGGTCGGGGGCAGTGCCTTTGGCATGGCAAACCGGGGTGGTGGTTCCTCTCTTCAAAAAAGGGGACCGGAGGGTGTGCTCCAACTTTAGAGGGATCACACTCCTCAGCCTCCCTGGGAAGGTCTATGCCAAGGTACTGGAGAGGAGAGTCCGGCCGTTGGTCGAACCTCGGATTCAGGAGGAGCAATGTGGTTTTCGTCCTGGCCGTGGCACATCGGACCAGCTCTTTACCCTCTCGAGAATTCTTGAGGGTTCGTGGGAGTTTGCCCAACCAGTTTACATGTGTTTTGTGGACTTGGAGAAGGCATTTGACCGCGTCCCTCGTGGATTTTTGTGGGGGGTGCTTCGGGAGTATGGGGTATCGGGCTTGTTGTTACGAGCTATTCGGTCTCTGTACGACCGTTGTGAGAGTTTAGTTCGCATTGCCAACACTCGGTCGGAGTCATTCCCAGTGAGAGTTGGACTCCGCCAGGGCTGCCCTTTGTCATCGGTCCTGTTCATAATTTTTATGGACAGGATTTCTAGGCGCAGCCAGGGAATGGAGGGTGTCATGCTTGGTGACCACAGGATCTCATCTCTGTTGTTTGCAGATGATGTTGTCCTGTTGGCTTCATCCAGCAATGACCTACAGCTCTTGCTGGGATGGTTTGCCGCTGAGTGTGAAGCGGCTGGGATGAGAATCAGCACCTCCAAGTCCGAGTCCATGGTCCTCAGCCGGAAAAAGGTGGATTGTCCTCTCCGGGTTGGGGACAGGCTCCTGCCCCAAGTGGAGGAGTTTAAGTATCTTGGGGTCTTGTTCACGAGTGAGGGGAAAATGGAGCGAGAGATCGACAGACGGATTGGAGCAGCATCTGCAGTGATGCGGACGTTGTACCGGTCTGTTGTGGTGAAGAGGGAGCTTAGTTCTAAGGCAAAGCTGTCGATTTACCAGTCAATCTACGTTCCTACTCTCACCTATGGTCACGAGCTTTGGGTAATGACCGAAAGAACGAGATCGCGGATACAAGCGGCTGAAATGAGCTTTCTCCGTAGGATTGCTGGACTCACCCTCAGAGATAGGGTGAGGAGCTCAGTCATCCGGGAGAGGCTCAGAGTAGAACCGCTGCTCCTCCACATTGAAAGGAGTCAGTTGAGGTGGTATGGGCATCTGATTAGGATGCCTCCTGGACGCCTCCCACTTGAGGTGTTTCAGGCACGTCCCACTGGGAGGAGACCCCGGGGCAGACCCAGGACTCGGTGGAGAGACTATGTCTCCCAGCTAGTCTGGGAACGCCTTGGTATCCCCTCTGAAGAGCTGGAGCAGGTGGCTGGGGAGAGGGAAGTCTGGGCTTCTCTGCTTGAACTGCTGCCTCCGCGACCCGGACCTCCGGAAAAGCGGTAGAAGATGGATGGATGGATGGATGAAATGCCCCTATATACGGGCTGCACGGTGGCGCAGTGGTTTAGCACTGCGGCAGCACAGTTTACCCTCGGCCGGGGGATCGCGGGGATCATGAGATCGTGGGTTCGATCCCAGCCCCCGACCAACAGTGAGCTATGTGGAGTTTGCATGTTCTCCCCGTGTTGCGTGGGTTTACTCCGGGATTTCTCCGGTTTCCTCCCACATACCAAAAACATGTAGGTTTAGGGCGCTCGCGCACGCAGTGACCGGCAGCCGGTGGCTTGTCACCAGACTGCAAACCAAATCTACCTACGGGTACAAATAAGTAACAAAAAAAAAAAAAAAACTATATTTGAATCAGCCTGTTTATTCCTACAACAGTTTGTGACTTATAACTCTATTATTGTATTTTATATGCTAGTAACTTGAAAACTTACCCAAAAGAAAATTAACTCACTTTCAACAGGATGTTACACTGTCTTTCAAAATAAAGCCCCCAAAATGATACACAGTTTAGATTGCTTTGACGGGCCCACATTTGAGCACATCTACAACATAGTGTTTTCTAGACTTCTGTGATATAATTTTATTTTTATATCAGGTCCTCACTGCATAAAGGCACGCTAAGCAGGAAGTAGCGGCACATGCTCAAAATTTCCACTGGGAATTTTCTAGTTTTCATTATTATTCAAATACTGCATGCATTGTTACTGTTTAGGAATCATTTCTATAGTTTTTCATTTTTACTGTCAGACTTTTGTCCTCATCAGAAAGACACTTAAACTTATTGATAATCTTCTCTCTTTTATTGTAAAGTTTCATCTTTCAGTTTAAAAGTTTATTTCCTGTAGTCAGAATCGAAGAATTGTCACTGATGTGCCTCTACCAGCATATGGCTCATGTTTTAAAAGTGTATCGTGTAAATCTGAACCAGCTATTGTATCCACGTCATTACCACTGTCTGACTGCTTCATACAGACTTGGACAAAATTGTTGGTACTCCTTTGTTAATGAAAGAAAAACCCACAATGGTCACAGAAATAACTTGAATCTGACAAAAGTGGTAATAAATAAAAATTCTATGAAAATTAATCAATGAAAATCAGACAATGCTTTTGAATTGTGGTTCAACAGAATTACTTTAAAAAACAAACTCATGAAACAGGCCTGGACAAAAATGATGGTACCCCTAGAAAAGAATGAAAATAATGTGACCATAGGGACATGCTCAACCAAGTTGTGTCCTCTAATTAACATCATAGGTGTCTACAAACTTGTAATCAGTATGTCGGCCTATTTAAAGGGTGACAAGTAGTCACTGTGCTGTTTGGTGACATGGTGTGTACCACACTAAACATGGACCAGTGGAAGCAAAGGAGAGAGTTGTCTCAGGAGATTAGAAAGAAAATTATAGACAAGCATGTTAAAGGAAAAGGCTATAAGACCATCTCCAAGCAGCTTGATGTTACTGTGACTACAGTTGCACATATTATTCAGAAATTTAAGATCCACGGGATTGTAGCCAACCTCCCTGAACGTGGCCGCATTAGGAGACGGGTAATACGAATGGTAACAAAAGAGCCCAGAACAACCTCTAAATACATTCATGGTGAACTCCAAGGTCAAGGTACATCAGTGTCAGATCGCACCATCCATCGTTGTTTGAGCCAAAGTGGACTTCATGGGAGACAACCAAGGAGGACACCACTGTTGAAAACAAATCATAAAAAAGCCAGACTGGAATTTGCCAAACTGCATGTTGACAAGCCACAAAGCTTCTGGGAGAATGACCTATGGACAGATGAGACAAAACTGGAACTTTTTGGCAAAGCACATCAGCGCTATGTTCACAGACGCAAAAATGAAGCATACCAAGAAAAGAACACTGTCCTTACTGTGAAACATGGAGGAGGTTCTGTTATATTCTGGGGCTGCTTTGCTGTATCTGGCACAGGGTGTCTTGAATCTGTGCAGGGTACAATGAAATCTCAAGACTATCAAGGTATTCTAGAGAGAAATGTGCTGCCCAGTGTCAGACAGCTTGGTCTCAGTCACAGGTCAGGGGTCTTGCAACAGGATAATGACCCAAAACACACAGCTAAAAACACCCAAGAATGGCTAAGAGCGAAACATTGGACTATTCTAAAGTGGCCTTCTATGAGCCCTGATGTAAATCCTATTGAACATCTGAGGAAGGAGCTGAAACATGCCGTCTGGAGAAGGCACCCTTCAAACCTGAGACAACTGGAGCAGTTTGCTCATGAGGAGTGGGCCAAAATACCTCCTGAGAGGTGCAGAAGTCTCATTGACAGTTACAGAAATTGTTTGATTGCAGTGATTGCCTCAAAAGGTTGTCCAACAAAATATTAAGTTAAGGGTACCATCATTTTTGTCCAGGCCTGTTTCATGAGTTTGATTTTTAAAATAATCCTGTTGAACCTCAATTCAAAAGAATTGTCTGATTTTCAATGGTTAATTTTCGTAGAATTTTTATTTATTACCACTTTTGTCAGATTCAAGTTCTTTCTGTGACCATTGTGGGTTTTTCTTTCATTAACAGAGGGGTACCAACAATTTTGTCCACGTCTGTATTTTAGCCTGGTTGTTTTTAGCCTGTTGCTAACAGGATAAGATAAGATAAGATAAGATAAGCCTTTATTAGTCCCACAATGGGGAAATTCCAGGATTGCAACAGCACAGGGATAGCAACACTCAGAGCAACAATCAGAAGGCAAGAAAAAACAACATCTAGTAAACATATGTCCATATTACTATAAATGTATATATATATAGACACACAGTGCGGAGCATTATGGTTGGTTGGTGAATGTGCAGCAGAAAGTCTAAGCTCTCTCTCCGCGGATGCGGCGGGCCAGCTGGAAGTCTTTGGGCATGATGGTGTCCCCCTTAGCGAAGAAGAGACCACCAGGTGGGCCTCACTGGTCTCCTGCAGAGCCATGACGGCGAAGCTCAGGAAACGCAGGACGGTCTTGAAGTCCTGAACGATCTCCCTCACCAGGCACTGGACGGGCAGCTTACGGATGAGCAGCTCCGTGGATTTCTGGTAGCGATGGATCTCTCTCAGAGCCACGGGCCTGTGACGGCGAGGCCTCTTCACTCTGCCGATGGCCGGAGCGCCTCTCCGAGCAGCCTTGGTGGCCAGCTGTCTCCTGGGGGGCTTCTTCCTCCAGTAGATTTTACGGGCGGTCTGCTTGGTTCTTGCCATCGCTGTTTATTATTCTGTCTTATATTTCTTGCACGCCGCCTAAACTCCAGCCCGGCACCCGCGTCGTTTTCGCTACAGCTCCCGGTATGTCGAGTTTCCCATTAGCACCGGGCGGCGGCCAAGTGCTAGCTAGTACTAGCTCCTCCCCGCTGTAACGTCTCCCGCTGCAAACCGTGGCTCCGTCCGCCGACCCGGGAGACCCCCGGGGCGATCCGTGGGTCCGTGATATATATACAGAGTGAAAGGTGTAGAAAGAAGAAGGAAGATAATAAAAAAGGCTGTCGCAACGGGCAGCCTACTCGTGTGGCGCCACCGGTCCGGCGGAACCGGAACCGGAAGTCAGAGGGGAAAAAGTTATGGTACATTCAGACTGAAGGCAAAGAAACAGTTTGCATTGCTCTATTCACGTCTGCTTATTTGTCCAAATACAGACACCAGAGCTGAAAGCAACAAGTGAAAACTCATCATACAGAGGAGTAGGGCTACTGCTAACCTTCTACATGCCTTAGCAATGCTTACTTCCATTATCAACATTAGCTACGGTTACATGGACAAAATTTCTTTAATCTGATTACAATTCAGATCAGAACTTTACTGTTTACATGGACCCTGAAAAAGCTGATCCGATTAGGACGTGCGTTTCCATGTGACACATGTTTGAACGGACTAAATCATTTTGACATGTCCACAACTATCTGACATTCCGGAAATAGTAGAAGAAGAAACAAGTTCCAATGTAAACAAACCCCACTTCGTGTCTTTCTCTTTTTGAACTGGACCTGTATTGTGTTATTCAGACTGTACTTTTGCTTCTGCTGGTCTCCGTAATGAAGCTACAAGTCCAGCAGTACATACTTCTGCATATGATGAACAGAGGGAGACGGCAGGACGATACAGACCAGTTTTGTTTTACTCCCGCCATGTCTTCCACTAGCTGCTGTAAAGGTGGAAATACATCATGTCGACCTGTGGCTGACGTACAGACATGCGCAGTTAACATATTTTCTGCCCAAGCTTCAAAATAAGTGTTTATATGCGCACCAATCAGAAAAACCACCCGTCTCAATCGGAAGGACATTTTGAACCAAATGAGTGTGATCGGGTCAGAATGTTCAGATTGGCGCGGTTACATGAAGAATTTTTATTATCAGCCTTTTAATCCGGTTATTTGTGTCCATGTAACCATGGCTATGGATGTTACACTGCGATCTCGCCAGTCATTAGCGCCAGCGGCACGCACACCTGCGCCTCATCAGCATCAGCCCATATAAACCCCTCTGCCTTCTGCTTCGTCCTGGAGTCGTCTGCTTGACAACACTCCCAAATCTCCAGCGCCCGTCCGGTTCGTTACCGACCAGCGCATCACTCTCCAAACACGTAAGCTGCTCAATTCATCTTATCTTCTCTCCAGCTTCTCCCCTGTGCACAGGTGGATCTCTAGGGCAGCGGAATTCCTCCTCCTCGCCTCTCCTCAGCCACTCTCTCACCAGCACGTCGAAAGCGCGCAGCCGCGCTGTCCTCCAGGCTACAGCTGCATCGCCAACACCAGCCACCTTCTCGCCTGCACGTAAGCAGCACATTGTGGTTATTTTCCCATGGGATGTGTGACTATAGCTAACTCCCTGTTCTGCTCTGTCCTCAGGGTTACCTGGCTGCACGGCGAGCTGTTCCGCCCTTGATGCACGCTGTTCACCCACACCACATCCACACCTCCATTCACGCACTCAAACACCACCTGTTGTTGGTAATAAAAGCCTTAAATTTTCCTGAGCCTGTGTGTGTGTTCCCTGAGCCCATCATTATGTCAGTATGACTCCAGCAAAGTGGCTCAGCGGACAGCGGGCTTGCACGCCAACTTTCCCCCCTCGAGGCTCGGGTGGATTTAATCGCTCATCAGCAACAGGTGATTCTCAATCAACTCACTCAAATTTTCCAACGATTGGATCGCCTGGATCCTCCACAGGTCTTCCGTCTGGCATCTTTCGGTGGGCCAGCCTCGGTTCCCTACTCGGCTAACTCAGCTAGCCTGGGACAGCCGACCCGACTCACTCCCATTCCTACCCCCCCCCCCCCCCCGTGCTTCAGCGGGAAACTCGGTGAGGCGCGTGGGTTTCTCCTGCAGTGTGAGTCGGTGTTTCAGTGCGTTCCCGGGGACTTTCCTTCTGATCATAGCCGAATTGGGTATGTGGCAAGTCTTCTGGAAGGGCGAGCGCTAGCTTGGGCTTATGCCGTCATGGCAAGGCCCAGCTACGCGAACCTGACCTACACCCAATTCGTGCATGATTTTAAGGAAGTGTTTGATCATTCAGATTATGATAACGTCCTAACCACCCGGCTTCTCAATCTTCGTCAGGGTAGCTGGTCGGCCGCCGACTATGCTGTCGACTTCCGGGTGGTAGCGGCGGAAGTCGGGTGGGGCGAAGCTGTGCTCTGCAGCATTTTCACCCGCAGCCTAAATTCTTCTCTACAGGATGAGCTGGCCTCCCGGGATTTACCGGACCGGTTATCCAATCTAATTTCCCTTACCATAAATTTGGATAAAGGCTGAGGGAACGGGCCGCTGAGCGGAGGGCTTCCGGCCGCTCGAGCGGAACTTCCGCCCAGGTCCCTCAGTCTCGCCCCCTGGCGTTACCCGCTTCGGGGTCCACCGACGACACTAAGGCAATGCTGGCCGGTCGGGTTAGACTGCCACCAGCGGAAAGACAGCGCTGCCAAGAGTTGGGCCTCTGCATGTATTGCGGGGGTGACCTGCACTCTTTGGAGGTCTGCCCGATTCGGCCAAAAAGGGGACGTTCGCGAGTTGCTGTAGGGGGCCTCGCGGACACGTCCCATTCAAATCCCCTTACTAAGTGCCTCCACCTGGTTAGATTCTGTCATAACTCCATGGGTCATGTCAAACACGCACTGGTGGACTCGGGGGCGGAACAGAGTTTTATTTCTCAAAGCCTGGTAACCCACTTGAGCATCCCCTGCCAAGCCCTGCCAGCTCCTATAAACTTGGTCACTCTCGACCACACGCCTTTAGTGAAAGTCACCCACAGAACCAAACCGGTCCCAGTAATCATCTCTGGCAACCATAGGGAGGATCTCAGCCTGGTTGTTCTACCCACCTCGGCTTCTTCAGTCATCCTGGGTTACCCCTGGCTGCGGCTCCATAACTCCACCTTTGACTGGCAGTCCGGCAACGTCCTCTCCTGGAGTACCTTTTGCATGAGCTCCTGCCTTCAATCCGCTGCCTGTGCTCCATCGTTGCCACTCCCAGCTCCTGACTCGCCACCTCCAGACCTCTCCTTGGTCCCCCCGGAGTTCCACGACCTGGGCTCGGTTTTCAGTAAGTCAAAAGCACTGTCTCTCCCCCTCCACCGCCCCTACGACTGCGCCATTAACCTCCGCCCGGGGGCGCCATTACCATCTGGCCACCTCTACAGCCTGTCTGCCCCGGAGCGTGAGGCCAGCCTCTACAGCCTGTCTGCCCCGGAGCGTGAGGCCATGGACGCTTATATTAAAGAGTCGCTCAGCGCAGGCATCATCCGGCAATCCTCGTCCCCGGTTGGAGCCGGGTTCTTCTTCGTGGGCAAAAAGGACGGGTCCCTGCGGCCGTGTATCGACTTCCGGGCGCTCAACGACATCACAATAAGGGACAAGGACATTCTGCCCCTGATGGACTCGGCCTTCAACTCCCTCCAGGGGGCCACCTGGTTCACGAAACTGGACCTGCGCAGCGCGTACCACCTCGTTCGGATCCGGGAGGGAGATGAATGGAAGACGGGGTTTCGGATGCCCAGCGGCCATTTTGAATATCTGGTCATGCCATTTGGGCTCACCAACGCTCTGGCCGTCTTCCAATGCCTTATCAATGATGTTCTTTGGGATTCCCTAGGGGTCTTCGTGCTCATATATCTGGACGACATCTTGATCTTCTCTCGGACCAGAGAGGAGCATCAGGTCCATGTGAGGCGGGTCCTACAGCGCTTTCTGGAGAACAGGCTATACGTTAAGGCGGAGAAGTGTGAGTTTTACACCAACCAGACCTCCTTTCTGGGTTTCGTCATCACTCACAATCAAGTTCTCCCTGATCCAGCCAAGGTCAAAGCGGTGGTGAAGTGGCCCACCCCTTCTTCCAGGAAGCAGGTGCAACAGTTTCTTGGCTTCGCCAGCTTCTACCGCCACTTCGTGCCGAAGTTCAGCGCCATCGCCGCTCCCCTGACCTGCCTCACCTCTCCTAAGGTGCCGTTCCAGTGGACCAAGGATGCTGCGTCGGCCTTCAAGATCCTGAAGAAGGAGTTCGCTTCCTCCCGGGTCCTCACCCAGGTGGAACCGGCACTCCAGTGCCTGGTCGAGGTGGACGCATCCAACACGGGGGTGGGGGCAGTGCTTTCCCAGCGCTCACCTGTGGATGGGCAGATGCGTCCCTACTCTTTCTTCTCCCGACGCCTCTCCCCCGCTGAACGTAATTATGACGTTGGGGATAGGGAGCTCCTAGCGGTGAAGCTAGCTCTTCAGGAATGGTGTCATTGGCTGGAGGGGGCAGCCCTGCCGTTTGAGGTCTGGACCGACCACAAGAATTTGGAGTACCTGAGGACGGCCAAGTGCCTGAATGCCCGCCAGGCGCGTTGGTTGTTGTTTTTCGCTTGCTTCAAATTCAACATCACTTACCGCCCCGGGTCCAAGAATGGGAAGCCAGATGCGCTCTCCAGACAGTTCGAGCCTGAAGACCCAGAGGATCGAGAACACACCATCCTACCCCCCTCATGCGTCATGGGGGCCGTCTCATGGGGGATTAAGGCCAAGGTCCGGAAGGCACAGGAGGCTGAACCCGATCCTGGTGGCGGTCCGGTCGGGAGACTATTTGTTCCATCGTCAGTCCGGGGAGACGTCATCCACTGGGCTCACACATCCAAGTTTGCTTGTCACCCTGGTATCTTCCGGCTGGTGGAGCTCCTCCAACAGTCCTTTTGGTGGCCTGGCCTTAGGAGTGATGTCACCAACTACGTCCGTGCCTGTCCCCAGTGCGCAACAGGTAAGACCTCCACGTCCCCCCCAGCGGGTCTCCTCCGTCCACTTCCGGTCCCAGAGAGGCCTTGGTCCCATGTGGCTCTGGACTTCGTTACCGGTCTCCCCAAGTCCAACTCGTATGACACCATCCTGACCATCGTCGACCGGTTCTCCAAGGCGGCCCATTTCGTGCCTCTCCATGGGCTCCCTTTGGCGTGAGAGACGGCCAAATTATTGATCCAACACTTCGTCAGGTTGCATGGGAGCCGTTAGATGTCGTCTCGGACCGGGGACCTCAGTTTGTGTCCAAGGTGTGGAAGTCCTTCTGCAATGCACTGGGGGCCACAGTGAGTTTGTCCTCCGGCCACCACCCTCAAACTAACGGCCAATGTGAGCGCACTAACCAGGAGTTGAAGGCAGCCCTGCGCTGCGTCACCGCTTCTAGCCCCTCTTCTTGGAGCGCCTGCCTACCCTGAGTTGAGTACGCCCATAATTCCACCTTATCCTCAGCTATCGGTATGTCCCCCTTCCGGACGTCCCTGGGGTATGATGCGCTTTTGTTCCCTGAGGAGGAGGGTGAGATGGCAGTCCCATCTGTTCAGGCTCATGTGAGGCGCTGCCGGCATATTTGGACCAAGACGCTCCA
The DNA here is from genome assembly GCA_020510985.1 of Pholidichthys leucotaenia. Taxonomy (NCBI): domain Eukaryota; kingdom Metazoa; phylum Chordata; class Actinopteri; order Cichliformes; family Pholidichthyidae; genus Pholidichthys; species Pholidichthys leucotaenia. Next base: position 14,348,100 of record CM035849.1, read on the forward strand.
GGCACTTTTATGTACGACGGAGCGCAATTCTCGAGTCGCCAATCGTCACAAGAGGGCCACTCCTGAGTATCAGGTGGGTCAACGAGTTTGGTTGTCCACTAAGGACATTAAACTGAAGGCTGAGAGGAAGAAGCTGGCGCAGCGCTTCATCGGGCCTTTTCCTATTACTAAGGTAATCAATCCGGTGGCTGTGCATTTGGCTCTCCCCCCTTCCCTCCAGGTCTGCCCAACATTTCATGTCTCACATATTAAACCTATGGTGTCTGACCCTCTTTGTCTTCCTCCCAGAACCCCGCCTCCTCCCAGGATGATCGACGATGATCCGACATGGGGCGTCACGGCCATCCTGGATGCCCGCCGCCATGGCCACGGTCTCCAGTACTTGGTGGATTGGGAGGGGTATGGCCCTGAGCACAGATCCTGGGTGCCCCTGTCCTGGGTGCTGGATAAGAACCTCATCACGGAGTTCCACCGGGTGCACCCAGGTAAGCCAGCACTGGGAGGCGCTGCTTGGGGGGGGGGGGTACTGTTACACCACGTTCTCGCCAGTCATCGGTGCCAGCGGCGCACACACCTGTGCCTCATCAGCATCAGCCCATATAAACCCCTCTGCCTTCTGCTTCAGCCTGGAGTCGTCTGCTTGACAACACTCCCAAATCTTCAGCGCCCGTCCGGTTCGTTACCGACCAGCGCATCACTCTCCAAACACGTAAGCTGCTCAATTCATCTTACCTTCTCTCCAGCTTCTCCCCTGTGCACAGGTGGATCTCCAGGGTGGTGGAATTCCTCCCCCTCGCCTCTCCTCAGCCACACTCTCACCAGCATGTCGAGAGCGCGCAGCCACGCTGTCCTCCAGGCTACAGCTGCATCGCCAACGCCAGCCACCTTCTCGCCTGCACATAAGCAGCACATTGTGGTTATTTTCCCACGGGACGTGTGACTATAGCTAACTCCCTGTTCTGCTCTGTCCTCAGGGTTACCTGGCTGCACGGCGAGCTGTTCCGCCCTTGACACACGCTGTTCACCCACACCACATCCACACCTCCATTCAAGCTCTCAAACACCACCTGTTGTTGGTAATAAAAGCCTTAAATCTTCCTGAGCCTGTGTGTGTGTTCCCTGAGCCCATCGTTATGTCAATGGAGAAATAAACCCTCTGTTACTGTCTTATGGTTGCAGTTGGAATGCCAAATGTTCCGTCATGTTTGGGTTTGTCATGATTGGCAATAATTGACAGCTCACGTGTAGGAGAAAACACAGAGAAGCAAATTTAACAGATTTTATTGATTCAAAAAAAGAAGCTTCATTAATGAAAGACGCCACTCGCCAGAGGAAGACCCAGCCTGTGAAGGGAGATGAGAGCAGGGTAGACAAGGAGGGAGAATAACGAGGGAAGAATAGGACCGCACTTATGTGGGAGAAGCAGAGAGCCCGGCAGAGGAACCCAGCACAAACAGTGAACCAAGAAAGGAGGCAGGTAGGCAGGAGTAGAGCTGGGTGAGGTATCTGACCGGGTGGAATAGGCAGCTGAAGTGATGATGATGATGATGGGGCAGGTGAGCACACAATGAACCCCGTAGACATACCACGAAGATGGTAGCAACCTGAAAGAGAAAGAGAGAAGAGGAATTATTTCAGTTCCTCTGACAAGAAATATTAATTTGCTTGATGTTGGAGGTAGTATACTCAACTAGCCAGTGTTGAATCATTCAAATGAAGGTCCTTTTATGCTCTAGCGAGACAGATGAAGAAGGTGCATCTAATCACGCAGGTGTGGTGATTGCCTGCGGAGCCGGGGGAATTGAAGCAGGAAGGGGGTGGGGGGGTGCGCTCACCTGAACATGACAGGGTTGACATTATCTGGCAGTGAGCACAGTTGACAGACATAGTTGAACTCTCCTGGAACAGTATCATGATGACAGCTTTTTCCAGCTCCAGCTGAGGCTAACTGCTGCTTAGTTTGATGAGCTGCTAACAAAGAACTCCATCTGTTCATTTGTGTCCAGGGTCTGGCAGAACCTCACCACTGATTGGCTATCATGACTAAACATGAGTTGAGTGTATCTGAACTGGATTGTGTTTGTGCTGCATTTTTTCCTATTGACTTGTATGGAACTATGTGATGTAAAATGTTGGCGTGAATGCCACAACAGGGGAAAGCACAGCCGAAAGGGGATGGTGTCTTTCAAAAGACACTCCACAGAGTCATTTAAATACCAGCTGATTATTTCTCCATTATTCACTGTCATAGGGGACAGTACATTAATAGACTGAAAATGTTTCTGAATGTCAGTTCTGGCTGTTTTTCATTCATGTGACTGACAGTGATGTTTTGTTTTGTTGTTTTCAGATGGTGAAACCAACCGAGTACAACACCAACATCACCGGCTGACTGCAGGGATCATCACAAAAATGAATGCTATCATTAGCTTAAAATAGTCCAACAGTAGTCATGTTTTAGTTAAGACTCCATCCAGGCCAGAGCGAGACCAGACCCTCCCAGCACAAATTGGTTGGAAAGATATTGAAAAGAGGGCTTTGCCAGCTGTCTAAAAATGTCTGGATTTGGTTGAAAGATAAACAGTTGTCTTTTTTTTGCTTCTTGAAAAGGCATCTTCAGATAGATTTCTCTGTATCGCCCAGAATGAGACAAGAGTCTCCCAGGACCAAGACAAAACCAGACAGGATAAAGATTAAAAAGGTTCAAGACCAGGACCTACATACCTGGTGGTCTTGGATTGGTCTTGGTCTTAATTTGGTCTCGACCCCTTAAAGTCTCGGTCTTTGTCTCATACACTCCAGTCTCAGTCTGGTCTTGGTGTGGTCTTGACTACAACACTAAGGGGAAGTTCTTTCCTTTAGGGTGGATTCATACTATAACGTTAGGACCAACACCAATGTTTTGAAAGATCACAGAAATGAGTCCAAACATCAGGGAAATTATGTTCACGAGCAGTTTTTTTTTAATCCAGCACACACCAACTTTTACAAATGTTTCCAAGTGTTTGCTGGCATTTTGCAGCATTACTTTCTTTTTTTCTATTAGTGGAAGCAAACTTATGCCGATTTAGGTCAACTTTTATAAACAAATACTCAGCGTAGGTCAGTTGAGGTTACCGTCAGGTGTCGCTCATATAAAGGTCAGTGTTTGTAGAAGCTTCCTGGCATTCTGGACCTGCTTTGTAACCCCCATATCTCCCTGTCTCCCTTCATGGGCATACACTTTCAGTTTCACTGGATAAGTTTAAGTTTGGTATTATCCCTTCTTGGACTGAACTTTAAACTGCTCTGACTTTTTATCTTGCGAGAGACTGAACGAGATATATAGGGTATGTCCGACAATTTCAGTCAAGCAAGAAAACGTTTATACAAAATGATGCCTCCAGGAAATATAACACGACACAGTGTTGTTTTATTGCATTTTTTTTTCACTTCCGGCGCCACACGAGTAGGCTGCCTTTTGCAACAGCGGATCAATTTCTGCCTATTTCTATTTACTGTCTGGCTCTCTTGCCAATCTTTCTGATCCATTGACACCTTTATTCCATCCAAACACGTAGACTGCCCAAATGTATCCTGAGCCAGCGGATGGAGCCACTGTTTCTTGCAGGAGGCAGCACAATAGAGACCAGCTGTTAGCACTTAACCGGCCCACGATGCTAACGCAAAAACTCGACATACCGGTAGAAATAAGACGGAAACGGTGTGGATGTCGAGCTGGAGCGGGTGAGGAATATAAGGTACAGACCCGTCCACCCATCTGTTATTATGGGGAATGTACGATCGCTCCTCAATAAGACTGATGAGCTAGCAGCTATCTCCCACTACAAGAGCGTGTACAGAGAGAGTAGCTTGTTGCTGTTTACCGAGACGTGGCTAACAGAACTAGCAACAGATGCTAACATCAAGCTGGAGGGTTCCCACGCAATACGGGCAGACCGGACACCCGACAGTGGCAAGACAAGGGGAGGAGGAGTGATAATTTACACTACCGTTAAAAAGTTTGGGGTCACTTAGAAATTTCCTTATTTTTGAAAGAAAAGCACTTTTTTTCAATGACGATAACTTTAAACTAATCAGAAATACACTCTATACATTGCTAATGACCGAAAGAACGAGATCGCGGATACAAGCGGCTGAAATGAGCTTTCTCCGTAGGATTGCTGGACTCACCCTCAGAGATAGGGTGAGGAGCTCAGTCATCCGGGAGAGGCTCAGAGTAGAACCACTGCTCCTCCACATTGAAAGGAGTCAGTTGAGGTGGTATGGGCATCTGATTAGGATGCTTCCTGGACGCCTCCTACTTGAGGTGTTTCAGGCACATTCCACTGGGAGGAGACCCCGGGGCAGACCCAGGACTCGGTGGAGAGACTATGTCTCCCAGCTGGTCTGGGAACGCCTTGGTATCCCCTCTGAAGAACTGGAGCAGGTGGCTGGGGAGAGGGAAGTCTGGGCTTCTCTGCTTGAACTGCTGCCTCCACGACCCGGACCTCCGGAAAAGCGGTAGAAGATGGATGGATGGATGGATACATTGCTAATCTGGTAAATGACTATTCTAGCTGCAAATGTCCGGTTTTTGGTGCAATATCTACATAGGTGTATAGAGGCCCATTTCCAGCAACTATCACTCCAGTGTTCTAATGGTACAATGTGTTTGCTCATTGCATCAGAATTCTCCAGATTTCTTCAACAAATTAACAGCTAGAATGCCAAAGGTCTGCAATGCTGTAATTGCTGCAAATGGAGGATTCTTTGACAAAAGCAAAGTTTGAAGGAAAAAAATTATTATTTCAAATACAAATCATTATTTCTAACCTTGTCAATGTCTTGACTATATTTTCTATTCATTTTACAACTCATGGTGGTAAATAAAAGTGTGACTTTTCATGGAAAAACACAAAATTGTCTGTGTGACCCCAAACTTTTGAACGGTAGTGTATGTCAATAGCAACTGGTGCAGACCGGGACATATCACGGTTAAGGAACAGCACTGTAGCAAAGACATCGAGTTTCTAGCTGTTAGCATGCAGCCTACCTATATCCCGAGGGAATACTCACACGTGATCTGCCTTGTTATTTATGCAAATCCCACGCCGAACGCTGGGACAGCGCGTGACGTCATCCACTCAGTAACTGGTAGGGTGCAGACAGAACACCCAGATGCTCTTCTCCTCATCTCTGGCGATTTCAACCATATTTCACTGTCCCCCATTCTACCCACGTTCACCCAGTACGTCACATGCCACACTAGAGACAATAAAACACTGGACTTATTCTATGCAAACACTAAGGAGGCGTACACCTCATCACCACTCCCCCCACTCGGGAGATCAGATCACAACTTGGTTTATCTCCTGCCGGTATACAAACCTCTAGTACACAGACAACCCCCGGTCATGCGCACAGTGAAGTTATGGTCTGAGGAGGCAATGGACGCGCTAAAAGACTGTTTTGAAATCACTGCCTGGGAGCAGCTCTGCGATCCACATGGTGAGGACATTGATGGCCTCACTCACACCAGCACGGACTACATCAGCTTCTGTGTGGACAACACCGTACCCACCAAGACCATACGGTGTCACTCAAACAACAAACCCTGGATCAACCCTGAGATTAAAACACTTCTGAGAGAGAAGAAGAGGATCTTCAGGTTGGAGAACAGGGAGATGCTGAAATCCGCACAGAGGGAGCTGAGGAGGAAGATCAGAGAAGGCAAGGACAGCTTCAGGAAGAAGATGGAGGACAAGCTGCAACAGAGCGACATCGGCGGGGTCTGGAGAAACCTTAAAACCATCTCTGAGCTCCAGAATACCTCCTCCCAGGCCACAGGGGGCAGGGAGTGGGCGAACAATCTGAACCTGTTTTTAATAGGTTTGACCAATCGCCCTCCCCCCGTCTGTACAACAACCACTGCTGCCTCTGAAGTCATTGAGACCTGCTGTCCATACCCCACTCCACCAACACCCCCCACTCCTGGCACACAGCCCCCCAACCTGACCCTCACTAAGACCCAGGTGAGGACGGAGCTGAGGAAGACCAAGGCGAGGAAGGCCTCGGGACCGGATGGCATCAGCGCGAAGCTCCTCAAGTCCTGTGCAGACCAGCTGTGTGGGATTGTGGAGCACATCTTCAACCTGAGCCTGAAGCTGGGGAGGGTACCACAGTTGTGGAAAACATCTTGTGTAGTACCTGTACCAAAGACTTCCTACCCCAAAGATCTGAACAGCTATAGACCAGTGGCCCTGACGTCTCACATGATGAAGACCCTGGAGAGACTGCTCCTTGCTCACCTCCACCCCCTGGTAGGACCAGCGATGGATCCACTCCAGGTCGCCTACCAGCATGGCATTGGGGTAAAGGATGCAGTGATCTTCCTCCTTCACCGTTCTCTGTCCCACCTGGAGAAGCCCGGGAATGCGGTGAGGATCATGTTTTTTGACTTCTCCAGTGCTTTCAACACCATCCAACCGATGATCCTGAAGGACAAGCTGCTGTGCGCAGGCGTGGACCAGCACCTGTCATCATGGATCCTGGACTACCTCACAAACCGGCCACAGTTTGTGAGACCCCGAGATTGTGTGTCCAACACGATCATCGGTAGCACGGGGGCCCACCAGGGAACGGTTTTGGCTCCCTTCCTGTTCACCCTTTATACTGCGGACTTCTCACACAACACAACACACTGCCATCTACAGAAGTTCTCTGACGACTCTGCGATCGTTGGCCTCATCTCCAACGGAGATGAAGCTGAGTACAGAGGACTTATCCAGGACTTCATGGACTGGTGCCATTGGAACTGCCTCCAGATCAACGTGAGGAAAACTAAGGAGCTGGTGGTGGACTGCCGCAGGCAAGGACAACCCCTCACAGCACCAGTAAACATACAGGGAACGGACATTGAGATGGTGACATCCTACAAGTACCTGGGTGTTCATCTGAACAATAAACTAGACTGGTCACACAATACCGACGCACTCTACAAGAAGGGACAGTGCAGGCTGTTCCTACTGAGGAGACTCAGGTCTATTTGGTGTACAAGGGGCGCTGCTGAAGACATTCTACGACACGGTGGTGGCATCAGCCATCACTTTTGGAGTGGTCTGCTGGGGCAGTGGCATTACAGCAGCTGATAGGAAGAGACTGAACAAACTGATCAAGGAAGCTCGCTCTGTCCTGGGGAAACGCCTTGACCCAGTGGAGGAGATAGGAGAGAGGATGGTGGCTAAGCTGTCATGTCTGCTGGAGTCTGAGTCCCACCCTATGCAGGACATACTGAACGCACTGAGGAGCTCATTTAGCAGCAGATCCTAGGTGCGCAACCGAGAGGTTTCGCAGATCCTTCCTACCTACGGCTGTCAGACTGTATAACCTAAACAAGGCTGCTCGCAGAGATAGCAAAAAAACAAAAAACCAAACAAAAAAAAAAAACGTGATGACCTAATAGTATTGAATGCAAAAGACGCAACAGACTTACACTAATGGTCCCCTCCAGTATACAACTAGGACAATATCAGTCACTACGGAGGGTGACAATATGTATGGGTACATATTCATACTATGTATGATAACTAAGTAGATGGTTATGCTGTTTATTCCATCTTGCTACAATGCTCCGCACTTTGTATATATTTTTATATATTTATGTGTACATATGTATATTCACTGCTCTTATTTATATTTTTCGTATCTTCTTAATTATTGCTCTGAGTGTTGCTATCCCTGTGCTGTTGCAATCCTGGAATTTCCCCATTGTGGGACTAAAAAAGGCTTATCTTATCTTATCTTATTTTCTCTTATCTTATCTTAAATGTCCTTTACTATTTGACATCACATCAGCACTTTTTGATCTCCAAAATGGAAGCCGAACCAATAAATCCTGGAGGATTACACAAGGAGCAGAAAATGAAAACAGTACATTTTTCAACAAGATGTGTTTTTTTTGTTGTTTTTTTTTTCGTTTGGGCTGTTACATTTTTGGGGGATTATATATTTTTTCTTTTTTATTTGCCGTTTTGCTTCTCTGGGTTTTTGGCATTCCAGCGCCATGGACAGCCATACTGCTTCAGCATTTCTCCTGTATTTTTGACACATTCGCTGTGCGTTCCTCTATGTCTGTGGATGTTTGAAAAGTGATTTTTGACGAAAAACATCTGCTTCCAGCAGTGTTTCAATTGACTTTCGCCAATGGAGCCCAACTTAGACCGACTTCGGCTAGCTCTGCACAACTTAGCCCACCGCTCAGGAACTTTAACAAACTCAACTTTCATCAACGTCTATTTCCAAACAGTAAATTTTCAGCATGTTGAACATTTTCAACAAACACGAGGTTCACCAGCGTTCGCCAATGGACACCATCATTAACTTTCCAGCTTTTGCCAGTGGAGACAGATGTTTGACAAAAATAAAAAAATACTGGTCCAAACATTGTAGTGTGAATCCAGCTTTACTGGGGTCAGACAAATCTACACCGGAAACAGCCATTTTGGTCCAAAACTGATCCCCAAAACACATTTGTGCTTTAAAATAAAGATAAAACAGCCTGACACTAGTTTATTATTATCATTATTATTTAACAGCCTGCCCTGTTAACAGTTTTTCCCATTTAAATATGAAACTTTTCTAATGACTTGGGATCTGTAAATGTGTACCTTTCTTCCTGTGATTTTTTTTCTGTTAAACATGTACGGCATCTTAAATAAACCATTCTGCTGAACATGTTTATTTCCTTTATTTTTCCATGTGACACCTAAACTAGATCAATGACAGAGCAACACCTACCTACAGGGACCCTATCTGCCATCTTTTCACTAGTTATTTCCAATAGAAGACATACACATAATGAAACCATTATTGGTACATCATCACTACAATAAACGGTGGGTCACTATACTATGCATCCTTACTCTGGACATGACTAAAAACACACCAGAAACACCAGAGACACAGTACCATGATCTCAGGACATGTTTACTAGATGTTAACCAGACTCACCAGTTTCCCAGTTAAACTGATAATGACCTTATGATGGACAGGGAAGTAAAGCTAATTAGTAGTGTTGCTTCTTTTTACGCGAGCAAGGGTCATCTTCCTGTCATCTCCTCCCCACAACCTGGAAATGAAGAGACTCTCTTTAGTCATAATTCCTGGAATTCACTGCCATTAACTGCTGAAGAAGCTGAGGCCACGCCCCTCTTCGTTAACAGTTAAGCACAAGTTATGCACCCGTGTCGATGCAATGCAGCTGCGACGGCGTTGACGCAGCATTGATGCAGCAGCGACACGCATTCCTATAGTGTCGTCCGTGTCACAACTCGCTCTTGCCTGTCTCCCGCTTCAGCTGCGGGCACACCTGCGCTTCATCAATCTCGGGCTATATAGCCCGCTCTGCCTGGAGCCTCGGCCTGGAGCCGTCTGCTCATCAACGCTCTCAACTCCAGCGCACGCCTGCTTCCTTACAGCCTTCGCCCTTCGATTGATCCCCCATCAAGCATGTAAGATTCTTCTCCACTTACCTGCTCTCCAGTTTCTCCCCTGTGCACAGGTGGATCCTCTGGCAGCGGATTTTCCTCCCTCATCCTCGCCATTCCTCTCCTCACCTCGCCGAGTGCGCATCAGGACGCTGTCCTCCAGGCAGGAGACCTGTGGCTTAAGCCAAAGCAAGCCACCGAGACATCTACAAGTAAGCAGCAGACTGAGAATTAATTCTGCTGGGTGTAAACCCATCGTTAACCTCTGTGTTTGCTCTGCCTCTAGGGTTGCCTGGCTGTACGGCGCTCCATTTCGCCTTCGACGCGTCCCGTCCTCCTGCAATCCATCTTATCCTGCACACACACATCCATACACCTGTTGTTGCCTAATAAAATCATTGAATCACACTTGAGCCTGTGTGCGTGTTCCCTGGGCCCGGCATTATGTCAGTCCGACATGCACCGGAGAGGTGCACGTCAGTGACACAGGCCATAAGAGATGTGATTGATCTGCTTTGTCACCTCCTTCACATTTCCTGGTTCTTGCCTCAGCTCCACTGCCTGTTCAAGGAGGCACTGTCTTGTATGCTGCTTTGGGCAGAGAAAACGGCCCAGTCGCTGAACTGTAATTGTAACAATTATTAACAAAAATAACAGAAAGTCCAAAAACTGCGCAGACACAACAAAAATTCAACCAAGGGAAACTTACAAACAGGAGCACTCCAGAGCTGAACACGCGCTGGAGGAGATGAGAAGTAACTTGATAGGTCCATACAAGTCCAAACATGAATCAATACTGCTGCAGTGAGAGGATGAGCAGGCAGTGAATAGACAAGTGAAGGCAACTGAGCTGGCCGGTGACCTAATTACCCAACTGTTCACAGCTGGGGATGATAGGAGAGCAAACTATGAGCAGCTAGAGGAGGTGTCAAGAGAAGGGAGGGCACAAGTGTCAACAAATCAAAAATATCTACAAAAACTGACAAGATAATAATAGCAGACATACAATATACAAAATAAATAGAGACTCTGGGCTCTGTGGCAACACTGCACCCAGACTCATGACAGAGTCCCCCCTTCAAGGGGTGTATCCAGACACCCCTAGGTACACCAAAAAAAGATCCCACCCCCAAGAGAAAAAGGTATGGCAAAACACCCTGGGTGGGAGGTGGGGGAAAACAGATTAGGGGGGAACAAAAAGTGAAGCCCGCTCAGGGCCCGCACCCACACTACACCAAGGGCTTGGGCCTCCCAGACAGTTCGGGTGGCCGGCTGAAATCCCAGGCCAGCTGGACGGCCAGGTGGAATGAGTTGGGTGGCCTGCCAGAGAATATGGACCACCCGACTCAGCGGCACAGTCTTTTGGGCAGCCGGCCCGAGTTCTTCAGCCACAAGGACCGGAGGGGTGACCCAGGAGGCGGCTCCCCCATGGGAAGGCTCAGTGATGGGAAGCAGGGCCGTAAAAGGGGAACCACAATGGTGTTAGGTGGTGGAGGAGGATGGGGGACCATGAAGGAGTCTGGCAGAGGATGAAGGGGGACCAAGATGGTGTCTGGCAGAAAAGGAAGGGGGACCATGACGGCATCTGGCAGAGGAGAAAGGGGGACCACAACACCCTCGGTGGTCTTGGGTTGAGACAATGTAGCACCTGCAGTGGCTCCGGGCTGGAGCTCTGCAGCACCCATAGTGGCTCTGGGCTGGAGCTCTGCAGCACCCGTGGTGGCTCCAGGCTTCGGGCTGGAGCACTGCAGAACCCTCAGTGGACCTGGATTGGGTCAATGTTGCACTCTCGGTGGGCCCGGGCTGGGCCAGGGCTGCACCCTTGGTGGGCTCAGGTTGGGCCAATGCTGCACCCTCGGTGGACCCCGGGCTGGGGTGTAGCACCCATAATGGGCCCATACGGGAGTGCAGCACCCACATCTGGTTGACGCTGGGGCGTAGCACCCACATGGATGCCCGACCGGGATACAGCACCCACAGAGACTCGGACTGAGGCAAAGGAACCCAGATGACGGCCTTGGGCAGAGGGGAAGCTGCACCCACGGAGGACCCGACCTGGGCCAAAGCTGCATCCACGGAGGTCCTGGGCTGGGATGGGACATCTGTGATGACCTCAGCAGGGGATGGTGGAACCTGGATGACCTCCAGAGCAAGGGAGGCTGGACCCCTGATGATGTCGGGTGGCGAGACTGGACCCACAGAGACCTTTGGCTGTTCTAGAATGTGTCCGGTGACCCTGGGAGAAAGCTCAGACAACAAAGAAAGAGAATTAGGATCTGGGTCACTGGCAGTGGCGGAGCTCGGCTAGGCAAGCTCAGGTGCAGCTGGTGGCTGCACCCGACTCCCCTCACCAAGAGCCAGGCAAGCTCTCTCATGGACAGAAAAGAGAAAGACAATAGAAAGCACTTGCCTGAGCTCCACCGCTGTCCAGGACTTAGGGTGGCCTCCACAGCAGGCATGGTGGTGGTTGCAGTCTGGATACCCCCACATGGAGCGGTCCACACTGGTGGCTTGTCCGGTGTGACAGCTGGGGGTTGGCTCCATGCTGGCACTGGAATAGGGTCCTCCAGGGCCACGGGCTCCTCCACCATCCGGCAGCTTAGTTCTGGGCCTGGCAGATACTCAGGGACAAACAGAGAGGACAGGTGAGGATTTATGGGTTGCAGCAGGTGGAGAGAGCTCAGGGGACTACACACCATGAGCCTCCCCACCAGGGATCAGGCAAGGCATATTATCATAAATTGAAATGGAATGAGATGAAACTTGCCTGCTCTCCTGGTGTGTGATGTTGCCTGCTGCAGCTAGAATTGTGTCAACAATCTTTGTGTCTATGGTGAGTGTGGGCTCCCCTGAGGATTGTGGAGGAACCACCTCTGTATTCATGGAGGATGACATAGCTGGTTGAAAAATGGAGGACCTCTTGGAAGCAGGAGGACACATTGAGGTGACGGAGGTTCCAGCAGTGATGAAGGGAGGTTGGGCTTGCGTGACAGCCAGCAAAGAAGAAGATGAGTGGGGATCTGCTGCAGGAATCATCAAGCTCAATGTCAGGGAAATGGCTGCCGAAGAGGCGGGAGGTTTCCTCTGGCGGTCTGGAGCAGGATGACGCTGGAGTGGTGGTGAAGCTGAGGTTGTCGAATCGGGAGAAGAGTTGGCCTTCTGCCGTGGTGAGCGCCTTCGCTTCAGCTCTGCTGAAAAAGCCCCCGTCAACAGACCCGAAAATGATTGCTGGAGCACACAGACCGTGGACAGCAGCTCTGTGTATTGCAAATAATTCCACAGGTCGGGTTGTGCCTACAGAATTCCCACAGCTCCATACAAACTTTACCAGGTCCTCTTGGGTCCCCGGGCAGTGAGAGCTTCATCCATAAAATATTGGATAAACCCCACTGTCCACTCCTCCTCCAGACTGGGAGACGCTGCTGCAGATCTTCCTTTGTTAGAACGAGGCTGGAGAGCCAGGAACAAGATGTGCTCCAAGAGGCAGGTGAGTGGAGAAAAAAGCACAAAAAAGGGAAAAAAATGCACAATTACAATAGCTTGGCCTTTAACTGGCAGCAGTATTCTGTCAAGTACGCCCCTTTGGGGCAGAGAAAACGGCCCAGGCGTTGAATTGCAATTGTGACATTTATTAACAAAAATAACAGAAAGTCCAAAAACTGCGCAGACAGGACAAAATTGAAACCAAGGGAAACTTAGAGAAAGGGGCACTCCAGAGCTGAACAAGCTCTGGAGGAGACGAGAAGTAACTTGAGAAATAGGTCCATACAAGTCCAAACATGAATCAATACTGCTGCAGTGAGAGGATGAGCAGGCACTGAATAGATAGGTGAAGGCAACTGAGCTGGCCGGTGACCTAATTACCCAACTGTTCACAGCAGGGGATGATAGGAGAACAGACTGTGAGCAGCTAGAGGAGGTGTCAGGAGAAGAGAGGGCACAAGTGTTAACAAACCAAAAATATCTACAAAAACTGACAAGATAATAGCAGACATACAAAACACAAAATAAATAGAGAGTCTGGGCTCTGTGGCAACACTGCAGCCACACTCATGACAGGCACAACTTCTTAAGTGAGTTCGTTAAACAATGGTCCAAATTCCAAAGAATATTGAGTAAGCACATAGAGAACATTTTCTGGCTCTTCATAACCGCATTAATTACACAGATTGTCAAATAATGGCAGCAGCAGTGGTTGCCTGCATCGTTTTCTCCAACTCCCTTTTTGTCTGTGCAATGGTTAAAAGTTGCTTTTTCTTGACATTTTTTACCAGCGTGTTAGCCTAGTGGTAACACATCCGCCCCAGATTCAAGAGGTTGTGGGTTCATGCCCCAGCTGGGTCATACAAAAGACAATATAAAAATGGTACTTTCTGCCTTCTAGCTTGGTGCTCAGCATAAGAGAACAGGGAAAGGAAAGTTAACGCACAGAGCTACCAGAGGACTGACCTTCCTCTGCAGCTTTCACTACTCACAGTAGCTGTATGGCCTGGGGTCAGAGAAACGGAGCTAGGCGACAACCCATACACCACATGGTGTCCCACATGCTGTGGAACTAGCTACCTTACCTTTCTTAAAAAAAATTTTTAGCTCCAACCCCATGATAATCTGCTTTTGTCCACTGCTATTTCATAAAAGTAAACACACAATGAACACAAATCACTACACACATCACCTGAAACCCGTTTTGGCAATGAAACAAAGCATTTCACCCAAACAAATAAGAAAAAATTGTGATCACTGCATTGGCAATGGAAGTCGGGAACGCCGTCGACGTGATGTGGATGCATAGATCCCGCTTAAGAATTCTTTTCCTCTGAACATGGGAAGGCTTGGACTACAGAGATTTCTTCACTTTATCCAAATCAACAACCAGAGGACATCACTTTAAAATTTAAGTCTCTAGATGCAGACTTAATATCCGGAAATATTTTTTCAGTCAACATGTCATCAAGTACTGGAACTGATTACCTAAAGTAGCAGTGGAAGCAATGATTCATTCATTCATTCATTCATTCAAGAATCATCTTGAAAAAAATTCTTAGAAGAATGTGTGTTGGGGGGAGGGGGAGGGCTGTACATAAGTTTTTCTAAACTTTCTGCCCAAAACCAGAACCGCCGCTGTAACATCATCTCAGCAGTGGATTCATGTAAATTCACGTAAGTTCAACATTTCACATTTGCATCATCATTATACTGTACTTACGTATGACTGCATACCTGTTCATCCCACAAACATTATAGTGAAGTTTGCAGATGATACAACAGTAGTGGGGCTCATATCAGGAGGAGATGAGTCTGCATACAGAGATGAGAAACTGGTGAGATGGTGCTCAGACAATAATCTGCTATTGAATACAAAAAAGAACTCATTATTGATTTTAGGAAGCATAGCAGTGAGCCTCCTCCTCTATATACAGGCAAGGAGTGTGTGGAGAGGGTGGAGGCTTTTAAGTTTCTGGGTGTTCATATTTCTCACAACCATACCTAGGCAGTTAACACCATAGCTACGATAAAGAAGGCTCAACAACGTCTACACTTTTTGAGGCTCCTCAAGAGGAATGGCCTGAATGCACAGTTGCTGGTTTTATTTTATCACTCTGCTATTGAGAGCATTTTGTCATATGGCATCACTGTTTGGTATGAGGGCTGTTCAGCCGCAGACCGCAAAGCCTTGCAGAGAGTGATCGAAACTGCGCAAAAAATCACTGGCTGTTCTCTTCCTTCTCTGGAAGAGATTTCCAGGTCTCGGTACCTCAGCAGAGTTACTGCCATTATTACCGCCGCCAAGGAGGTTATGTTTTTACTGGGGTTTGTCTGTTTGTTTGTCTGTCTGTTACCAACATAACTTAAAAAGTTATAAATGGATTTTGACGGAATTTTCAGGTCAAGTCTGAAATGGGACAAGGAAGAAATGATTAGATTTTGGGAGTGATCTGGATCACTGCCTGGATCCAGGAATTTTTTAAAGGATTCTTTATCATTGCGAGATAGGGCCATTTTTAGCATATGTGTATATAACTCCACAATAAATGGTGAGGACGCTTGCCAGAAAAAATAAAGGATAAGATCCCAATAGGTTCTAGGAAATATCAAAGACTGATCCGGATCCTGCAAAAAATCCGGATACTGTGATCCAGAACAAGAAATAATGGGGGATCTTTGGAATTTTCATCACTGTAAGGTAAACAAATTAAGATATAAACATACAACAAACACCAAAATATAGCCAAGTCACTGAGGAATCAGTAATGTGTCAATGGATTTGTTGTATCTTCAAAAGATATGGAGCTATATCCGGAAGAAAACTGCCATTACCGAAAAAGTGATTTTTGTCAATAACTACTGAACTAATAAAGATATTGTAGAGTTCACCTCCGGCCACTAGAGGCCACTAAGGAGTACGTTGTTTAACGATAGGGGATAGTTATCCATTTTGTTTGCTGTTTGTCTCATGCTCCCGCATTGTTCATGCCACAACCTCTGCATCAAGTTACTGACTTTGTTCCTGTAAGTTTCTCTGCTTCAGTACTTATTCTGTTAGTGATATCCAGTTTCTGTTGGTGTCTCTGTTCCATATTTCCACGTTTAGTTGCCACGGTCATTTTATATTTGTATAATTTGTATATTTGTATCCCTGCAGGGCTCCTTCATCCTTGTCATTAAAATTTAAATTGACATCGAGGAGTGTATTTCTTCATGAAGGAGCCATGGTCGTCGTTGAATGCACTGTCCCTGGTTGTGATTTCAAGACGGGCAACGTGTCTGAAGCCCTCGCCATTGCTTTGCTGACAAACCACGGATTTAATCATCAGAGCCCATCTATCCAGGTGCCCGTCCAACCCCCATCTTTTCATGGTCCGAAGTTAGATCGCCCTAGAGTTGACGTTGGCATATCGGCAGAGGAATGGAATATATTCACCCGTCGTTGGGATGTCTTCCGTACCGGTTCGAGCATAGAGGATGCACAAGCTCCTTTCCAGCTGTTCCAGTGCGCCGGACCAGAACTCGGGGACAACCTGTTGAAAGCCAATCCCAACGCAGCCTCCGGACCCCTGCCAGATCTTTTCGCCGCCATGCGCTCCCTGGCTGTCATTCCAGTAGCCACCTCTGTCCTACGCACTGAGCTGCTTCAGTTACACCAGGAACGTGATGAGGCGTTTCACGCGTTCTCTGCCAGAGTACGGGGCAAGGCGGAGACATGTGCCTACAATGCGGTATGTGAGTGTGGCAAAAATGTGGACTACACCGACCACGTCATCCGCGATGTTTTAATTAATGGTATATATGACTCGGACATACGCCGCGAGACACTGGGGACACCGGACGTCCTGTACAAGCCAGTTAATGATGTGATTGCGCTTGTCGAAAACAAGGAAATGGCCCACAACGCTCTTCCATCACCTACCCTATCAGCTGTGTCTTCATTCCAGCGCCTGAGGAAAAGTCCACCATTGGGTGCCGCCCCATCCCCAGTTGACAAGGCCAGACAAGCCTTGTGCCTGGACTGCAAATGCTCCTTCAAGGTCTTTACTGAGGGATCCCACGGATGGAACACTAAGCCCCACCGAGTTTGTATTGACTGCTACAAGGCCCGCCGGCGTAGAAATCGTAAAACACCGGCAATAGACAGTCAGCACGCCGCCGTCGAGTGTGAGCCAATCTCCCAGATTTCTTCGATCCATACTGGGGCCCGTACCGGCCGACGCCCTGCCCCAACAACTTGTGACAGTGTCCTTAAACCCTCACCTATTAAACTCGGGCACCACATTTTTTCGAGGGGTGAGTGGCGACGTGCCAGGCTGAGAGACCACCCCCGTGTGTCGATCATTGTCGCTGTTGATGAGCCGAATAGACAGGGCAGCAGCACCAGCACCCGTGATTCAGTTAACGAGGCAAGGATATCTGCCATTGCGGACACTGGCGCGCAGTCGGACCTATGGTCCCTGCAGGAGTTCCTGGCTTGTGGATTCCCACGCAATGTCTTGCGCCCTGTCAATCTTAGCCTGTCTGCTGCCAACCGGTCCCCTATCGCCATTGAAGGGGCATTTTTTGCAAGGCTCTCAACAGCCCCCAGCTGTGGTGTGGGGTCGTCCTGCCGCTCCATGATATATGTGAGTAGCTCTGTCCAAGCCATGTACCTCTCCCATGAGTCATTACTCAACCTTGGCCTCTTGCCTTTGGACTTTCCGTTAGGTAGCCGTGGGGTGGGACACGACGGTACACAGGGTTCTGACAACCCTAGCACGTATGACCAGCCCTCGTCCTCTAATGCTACACGGTCCCTGATCAGTGGCTGCAAGGGTCCAGCTAGTCCTCAGAACGCTCAGTGTTCATGTCCCCAGCGTACGGTACCCCCACCACGCCCTACAGAGCTACTGTTCCCTTGCACCCCAGAGAATAATGGTCAGATGAAAGAATGGCTGCTCAAAAGATATGCTTCGTCTACATTCAATACATGCCCTCATCAAGCGTTGCCGTGCATGGAAGGGCCACCCATCGAAATACATGTGGACCCGGCTGCTACACCGAAAGCATGCCACACAGCTGCCGTCGTCCCCATACACTGGCAGCAGAGGGTCTATGATGACCTCCTACGGGATGAGGCCCTTGGTGTCATTGAGCGTGTCCCATACGGTGAGCCGGTGACTTGGTGCCATCGTATGGTAGTCACTCGTAAGCATGACAGCTCCCTGCGAAGGACGGTGGACCTCTCGCCTCTTAATAAGTTTTGTCAACGGGAGACTTTCGCAACTGAATCCCCATTCCAACTCGCGCGACGTATCCCGAAGGACACCTGGAAGACTGTCACTGACACCTGGAATGGCTACCACAGTGTACCCCTACGTGAATCTGACCGTCACCTTACCACCTTTATCACACCCTTCGGATGATGGCGGTACACCAGGGCACCACAAGGTTTTCTGTCTTCGGGGGATGGGTACAACCGGCGTTTCGATGCTGTTCTCTCGGACTTTGAGCGCAAAGAATGTTGTGTAGATGATACTGTCCACTATGACACTGACCTAGTGCAGCACTGGTGGAGGACCATTGACTTTCTCACACGTGTTGGCTGATCGGGCATCATTTTGAATGCAGACAAGTTCCAGTTTGTGGAGAGGGCTGTCGACTTTGCCGGTTTCAGGGTCTCAGACACCACTATCGAGCCACTCCCGAAGTATTTGGATGCTATCAGAGACTTCCCCACCCCGGAGTCCACAACAGATATTAGAAGCTGGTTTGGCCTCGTCAACCAAGTGACCAACTATGCTCAGCTACGTGACACGATGGCGCCATTCAAACTGTTCCTCAGCCCATGTTGTAAGTTTTCATGGTCGTCTGAACTGGAGGAGGCCTTCCAGAAATCCAAAGAAGCCACTGTTGGTGCCATCCGCAAGGGCGTGGAGATCTACGACATGGAGAAACGTACCTGTCTCCGCCCAGACTGGTCCAGGCAAGGTATTGGTTACTTCCTTCTACAACAACATTGTAACTGCACCTCTGGTGCACCGGACTGTTGCTTGGGGGGTTGGAGGATTACCCTAGCTGGTTCCCGATTCCTGTCCTCAGCGGAACAATGTTATGCTGCCATCGAGAGTGAGGCCCTGGCGATGGCCTGGGGCCTTGAGCAGACAAGGTACTTCACACAGGGCTGTGACAACCTCGTCGTGGTCACCGACCACAAGCCACTAGTGAAGATTTTCAGTGACCGTACGCTAGATGAGATCACAAACTCTCGTCTCTTCAGACTCAAGCAACGTACCCTTCGGTGGCGCTTCGACATAATGCACCTGCCTGGCAAGAGTAACCATGCTGCTGATGCCACCTCAAGGCATCCCTCGCCCTCGGGCTCAGCGAACGTACTCTCATTAGGGTCATGGAGCGTGCCCGATGCCGTGGAGTCAGCGTTGATGGTTTCCATCTGTGATGATGCTCAGGAACTTGGAGCAATCTCCTGGCCTCTCCTAGCACAAGAGACAGCTGCGGACACATGCTTTGCCCAACTACTACACCTCCTTGAACACGATGGTGTGGTTGATGCAAATGACCCTGCCCTGGCGGACCTATCTCCAGTGTGTGAGGCCATCTACGCACAGGATAGTGTGCTGCTATATCGTGACCGTGTGGTGGTCCCTCCGTCCCTCCGGGACAGAATCCTTCGGCACCTCCATACGGCTCACCAAGGCGTTTCTGCTATGGAACACCGTGCCCGTGCTATAGTCTATTGGCCTGGAATGTCCAAAGACATTCAGGCCACCAGATATGGATGTGCTGACTGCAATCGGAATGCCCCTTCGCAGGCAGCTACGCCCCCCCCTGCCGTCCCCACCTCCATCCACACCTTTCGAGGCGGTGTTCGCTGACTTTTTTGACTATGGGGGCCGCCACTGCTTAGTTGTTGGCGATCGACTGTCAGGTTGGGTGGAAGTTCTTAGCTCTTCAGCTGGCACAGACCTAGGAGGCTCGGCAGGCCTAGTTTACCACCTCCGCTCCTTCTTTGCTACCTTTGGCGTTCCTGAGGAACTTTCCAGCGATGGTGGTCCAGAGTTTATGGCAGGCCAACCAGAGAACTTCCTGCGCTTGTGGCATGTCAGGCATCGTGTATCTTCAGTTGGTTTTCCACAGTCGAATGGGAGAGCGGAGGTTGCTGTGAAGACTGCTAAGCGTCTTTTAATGTCCAATACTGGCCCGACAGGCGGCCTTGATCACGACCGTTTTCTGCATGCTATATTGCAATTGCGCAACACGCCCGACCCCGACTGCCATCTCTCCCCGGCGCAAATCATTTTTGGTCGCCCCCTTCGCGATTCCCTCCCCTTTGTCAACCGACTGGAGAAGTTCTCTAACCCGTATGTCCGACCACTCTGGCGCCAGGCGTAGATAGCAAAGGAGGATGCCCTCCGGACCCGCCTGCCCCGTACGACTGAGTCTCTACGGACACACTCGAGACCACTCCGACCACTGGCATTTGGCGAGTCGGTGTTCCTCCAGAATCAGTTGGGCCCGAGCCCTAACAAGTGGGACAGGTCAGGAGTGGTGGTGGAGTCCCTGGGTCATGATCAGTATTGCGTCAAGGTTGACGGATCGGGACGTCTCACTTTACGCAACCGGCGGTTCCTTCGTGCCTTCACACCAGCGACCTCCCATACTCATGTGCAACCGGCTGCCCCGTTGCCGACACCCTATGCCCTGGCGAGAGAGTCTCTACATGTCCGCCCAGGCACTCAGCTGTCAGCGGATGAGCACCTTGACTTGGCTTTGGACACATCTGTGCCGGAACCCTGCGATGAAGCTACCTCTGCAACCGACACACAAGTGGTACCTGCCCCAATGGTCTCAACCCCGACCGTTCCATCTCCTGCGTCACGGCCACCGTCAGCATCGCCCCAACCCCGTCAGCTGTGCCGTCCGAGGAGGCCGCCCAAGCGCTATGAACCTGAGATGGGCCATTGGGTACAGGATTGAGTCCGTCTACCTCTTCCAGTTTGTTGGTTTCCAGACTGGGGGGGATGTAGAGTTCACCTCCGGCCACTAGAGGCCACTAAGGAGTACGTTGTTTAACGATAGGGGATAGTTATCCATTTTGTTTGCTGTTTGTCTCATGCTCCCGCATTGTTCATGCCACAACCTCTGCATCAAGTTACTGACTTTGTTCCTGTAAGTTTCTCTGCTTCAGTACTTATTCTGTTAGTGATATCCAGTTTCTGTTGGTGTCTCTGTTACATATTTCCACATTTAGTTGCCACGGTCATTTTATATTTGTATATTTGTATCCCTGCAGGGCTCCTTCATCCTTGTCATTAAAATATAAATTGACATCAGATATCAATGTCAACCCAATTGCTAAAGGTATGTTTTCATGGTCAAAGAATCTGAAAATAGAGATACAATAAATGTAGGACTATTATATTTGGGAAAAATCCCAATATTAGGGGGAACTGAGGTACTTGGAGGAGGTCTGCGCTCTCCGAGTGCTTTTCTAGTTAAGGATTGCACTCATCCAGGTCATGATTTCTTTCACTTGCTCCCCTCAGGAAAGTGGTACAGATCCCATAAAACCCGGACTACCAGGTTTAATCATAGTTTTTTCCCAACAGCAGTATGTATTTTGAATGGATTTATGTAACACATACAGACTGCTGATGTTATTGTAGGTTATTTTGTGGCAATAACCTTGTGTATAAGCTGGTCTTATTTATTTATCGCTCAGTATGTTTTTATTATTGCTATGTAGTACATACTGGATTTAACTTTTTAGGTATTATTGTTTTAAGCATTTTTTATTGTAATTATGACAATGTTAAATGCATGAGTGAACTGTGAGTGTGATGGTTTGTTTTAGGGAGAAGTATCTCAATTTCGTTGTATTGTTTGTTTTTTTTTAGCAATGGAATGACAATAAAGGTACTTTGACTTTGACTTTTGTCAGCTGTCAGTCAGCAGAATAAACATGAGAAATAAATATGATCGAATGTAGACTAGGAAATAATCACAAACGAAGCAAGACATGGCCAAAACAGCTGAAAACACAACCAGAGCAAATAAAAGACTGTACAGCAACTTAAAAAGGCACAAAGACATCTTATGAAGAAAATGATGATTAAACTAGTTCATAAAAAGGAAAATTTGTATTACTCTAAAAAAAAAAAGAATGACTAAGGAAAAGATAAATTATTTGATGGTCTGAAAGCAGTTTGAAGATTTTAGGTTTATTGAACTTATACCAAAAATATTCTGAAGAATTAAATTTAATTTGGACAACAGACCTTCAGCACAGCAGAGTGCAGATTGTGCCCTCTAGTGGTAACAGGCTTCAAGGCACCAACCTTGGTTCAGATGGAGGTGTTGGATTCTATTGAGAGAAAGGGAAAGACAGGCTTTGCATCAGCACTCTTTGGGATCACAACCGTAGAAGCTGGATCCTCATCACGCTGGGCGATGTCTGTTTATGTACAGAGAAAGACATTTGGCCAGGTTGTCAAATTCCCGATAATATTTGTTTATCGTTCAAAGTCCGATCAGAACATCATAAATAATAATAATAATTTAAAAAAGCACAAATCTATTTCTTCCGATGTGTTGTGTTCAGAACAAAGTTGACTTAAGCTTGGTGAAGATCAAACAATATCTGCTGAGCATGGTAATTCAAGAAAAAGTATACTGCTCAAAAAAATAAAGGGAACACTGTCCCTCAATCAAACTGTCCACTTAGGAAGCAACACTGACTGACAATCAATTTCACATGCTGCTGTGTGATTTTGTTGTCAGCACATTCAACTATGTAAAGAACAAAGTATTTAATAAGAATATTTCATTCATTCAGATCTAGGATGTATTCTTTAGTGTTCCCTTTATTTTTTTGAGCAGTATATAACAGGACAAGGTGAATTTTAAAGGAAAAAAGAAAAAAGATATGCAGAGCATACACTCCGGGCCTGCTTAGAAGGGAGAGGGGGGCAGAAACCTGCATGGTGGCGCAGTGGTTAGCACTGTGGCAGCACAGTTTACCCTCGGCCGGGGGATCACGGGGATCGTGAGATCGTGGGTTCGATCCCTGCCCCCGACCAACAGTGATCTGTGTGGAGTTTGCATGTTCTCCCCGTGTTGCGTGGGTTTACTCCGAGATTTCTCCGGTTTCCTCCCACATGCCAAAAACATGCAGGTTAGGGATACGGGGCGCTTGCACATGGAGCAACTGGCAGCTGGTGGCTTGTCACCAGACTGCAAAACAAATCTACCTATGGGTACAAAATAAGTAATAAAAAAAAAAAATAAGAAACCCGACTTTCCCCAAACTTCTTCAAGACTCAACTTCCAAATGGCAACCAGGGAGAAAAAGGGAACGTTTTCCCTCTGGTAAGGTGGGGCAGGATGGCCCAGGAGATTTTATGGATGTTGTGTCCATAATGACAGTAAGGAGGGCGAGGCCAAATGCAGTTTAACACAGTTTATTATATAACTTACTGAGAACACCCACAGTGGAAAAACAGCACCCTGTCCAGCAGTCCACACCAACAGAGGAAGTGCTCCTCCCGCCACTGTTCTTATACCCTGGTTGATGTCACCACCGGAAGGATGGAACACCAACCCCCTCTATTACCCAGTCGATCCCCAGGCCACCATCTTACCACTGTTTTCCATATGAAACACCCCCATCCTCCCCCTTAGAAAAGTGCAACCACACAAATAAACCCACCCAGAAAATATTATGTACAAAACCAATTAATAACCTATCCATTCACACAACAAAAGCTGGGGAGACCAGGTAAACTACCGGTGCCCCCACATGGCCAGGCGGATTATTCTGCTGCCAACTGTCCACAGAATCCAATTTAGAATACACATGTGCACTCTTCTTTCTTTGTTTTTTTTGTTTTTTTTTACAACACACACAGGTTAAACAGTCAAATCTCCCCTCAGATCATAGCCATAATAGCAAAACAATAGTGGGGAACTACCCGTAATAATAACTAATTTACATAATGACTTGTGGCCTAAATACGATACGGTCCAATTACACATAACAGGCCCACATTCACCTCATTAAACTGTGGTCAGGCTCCCCCCAGGATTGCCATCTCATGGTTCCTGACCGGACTGCCTCCATTTCCCTCTGTCCAGGCACCGGCTGTGCCGGCTCCTCTTCTCCTACACCCGACACAGCTCGTTAGGGTACCTCCACATGCTGTCCGACAAACCCACATATTTGTCGTCATCCCGGGTCTCTCTCACCCAGAGTCGTCTCCTCTGGGACGTACAACCACAACTTTCATCGCTCCTTCTTGACTGAGCTCCTACCCTTGGGTGAACCATATCACCGACACTCAGGGGAGCTCCAGGTCCTTGCGGATCTGTAGCCCGTGGGGAGGCTTTTTTTCTAGAACTGGACCTGCCTCCAGTCTAACCCAAGGCCCTTTTGGCAGGCCTTCACCTCGCCTTTGCCTCGTGAGTCTCGGCCGTGCATCCATCGATCCAACCCCGGAATTCTTCAGTGCTGCTGTCCTGGGGCCGCCGAGCCGTCCATCCCGAGGAGGAACTTCCCGACTCCTCTGGTTGCTGCTGTCCCTTAAATCCTCCACTCGGGTTCCCACACCATACCGTCGTCCTCTACCACTGGCAGGGGTCAACTCAACAGTCCACTGCCCGACCACTCCTCACTGGTGTCGCCCATGATGGAAGAACCCAGTCCATAAAATATGTCACATCCCATGATGCTGGCTCCCACAGATGTTACCGCCACCATCACGTTTGTCATACTCCTAGACTTATATTCAGCGATCATGACCAGGTATCCTACCACTGCGATCCTGTTTCGTCCATACCTGTAGAACAGGACCGACGTCTTCTGGATGCGGTATAGGGGAAACAGGCTCCTCATTGTCTGCCAGTTAGTCACCGTAGCCACCGCTCCCGTGTCTACCAGCATCGATACTTCCACACCATCCAGCCATATCATGCAGTAAACTCTCCCACCTGACTCTTGTATCACCGTGTGGACAAGGATGGGAGCCAACATGGTGGTGTTCACTGCCTTTCCATGCTCCCCATGTTCAAAATTTCAGCAGGACCTCGCGACATGGCGCAGCAAGCCACATCTGCCACAGCGCTTGCCCCTTACTGGACACTCTCTGGACCTATATTTATGTTGAGCGGACCCACAGCCGAAACATTTCAGCATGTCCGGGGTGGACCTGATTCGCACCATGGAGGCAAATTCTTCATCCTCGACGTCCCCACCAACAGGGTCCGCTATCGACGCCTTAACCCAAGGCTCAGCTGTAGTTGAAGATGACCCTCCCCTGAGGTCCCTTGCCATATCACCAGCTGCTTCTCCTGTTGCGCTATCTTGAGCACGATGCTCAGTGAAAATTCTCCCTGATGAGTCAGAAGCCATGGCCAGATTGTTGAAATGCAGGTGCCCATCACCAGCTGGTCACAAACCATCTCGTCATGGAGGCTCCCGAACTTGCACTCAGCCACTATTTGCTTGTAGATCCATCACAAAGTCCAACACTGACTCTCCAACTTGCTGGAGGTGCTGACGGAGCCTAATGCACTACATGATGATGCTCTCTGGCGCGTGAAAATAGCACACCATTAGCTCCACTAGCTAATGGCACCTCCAAGCATTCTGAGAATATTCTCGCCTTCCATGTCCAACATGTGTACCAAAATAGCTCTCATCCGAACCTTTCCCAGCTCACCGAGGTTGAGAGCCACCAAGAAGTTCTCAAAAGGGGAGAACCACCTAGGCCAGGGGATGGGAGGCTCGCCAGGGGCCTCCAGAAACGGCCGAAGCACCGTCCCTGTATGCTCCATAACTGCCTTCTCCTCATCCCCAAATGTTGGGTCTATAATGACAGTAAGGAGGGCGAGGCCAAATGCAGTTTAACACAGTTTATTATATAACTTACTGAGAACACCCACAGTGGAATAACAACGCCCTGTCCAGCAGTCCACGGTGACAGAGAAAGTGCTCCCCCCGTTGCTCTTATTCCCTGGTCGACGTCACCACTGGAAAGATGGAGCGCCTATCCCCTCTATTCCCCGGTAGATCCCCGGGCTGCCATCTTACCACTGTTTTCCATATGTAACAATGACAACTAAGCTTGACCAATTTCATTCAAAGATCAGGATTGGATCTGGCCAGTAGCATCAACTTTTGAACAATAACACTGAGTTTCTTTCTTTCTGCAGAGGTTGTACAATTGACCAAGCCACCAACAGTTTGTTTGGTGGATTGGTGAACATCAGTTGTGGTAACGTATCGTCACTTCCTGTATTGCTGTCTGTCCGTGTGGTTTAGTCTCCTCACTCTCCTGAGGATTTTGTTTTAATTGTGTTTTAACAACTTTTTTCCATCTACCGTTAGTTCTCATTTCTGTTTATCAAGCCTCTTGCACCTGTGTGCGCACTCAGTGTCACCTAATCACCCTCTTTAGCCCTCTGTTCACCTTTCATCTGTGTTTTTGTTAGCTTCGGGTTAGCCACTAGCTATGGCTACTAGCTCTCCTTCCTCTCCTCCTCTGGTGTGCTCTCTCTGTCAGATGTTTAGATACACCTCTGCCCCTTTTAGTGATAAAGGTAAATGTAATAAATCTTGTCTTTTTGAGGTGCTCGAGGCGAGGTTGTCTGATTTGGAATCCTGGCTCTGCTGCACTGAAACACCATCTACGCCAGTTACTCTTGACGGACGTCCCCTAGCTGCAGCGGAGCTGGCTAGGATAGGGTGACCCGTTAGCGGTCCTCCAGTCCTCCTCAGCAGCGAGGAGACTGGATGGGTGATGGTAAGAAGGAAGCCTAGCCGCAAAGCCCCGGTTAACCAACAACCTGTTCACGTTTCTAATCGTTTTTCCCCGCTCAGCGACACACCCGCTGAGGAAAAACTCTGATCATTGGCGACTCTGTAGACAGAAACGTGAACCTAGACTCCAGCGGCCATAGTCAAATGCATTCCTGGGGCCAGAGCAGGAGACATCAAGTCAAATTTTAAAATGCTGGCTAAAAGTAACTGTAAATCCTCCACAATTGTTATTCACGCTGGCATTAATGACATCCGTCTCCGGCAGTCGGAAGTCATAAAACTTAATGTAGAATCGGTGTGTGGCTTTGCCACAACAATGTCTGCCTCTATAGTATTCTCTGGGCCCCTCCCCAATTTGACCAGCGATGACATGTTTAGCCGTTCATCATCCTTCAACCGCTGGCTGTCTGTGTGGTGTCCTGCTAACAACGTGGGCTACATTGACAATTGGAGTTCATTTTGGGGAAAACCTGGTCTTATGAGATGAGACAGCATCCATCCCACTTTGGATGGTGCGTCTCATTTATCTAACAATCTGGCATCTTTTTTATCCAAATTTCCAAAATCTTGACAACTCAGAGTTGGGACCAGGAGGGGTCAAGCCGCCACCCCTCAACTTAGACCCTGTCTTCCCCATCAGAGAATCATTGTCTGCTCCCTCCAAAGTAAATAAAAAAATAATGTATAAGGATCCCAAAGTGATTAAACAAAAAGTTGGTAAAACTCAAATTAAATATGAAACCTCTAAATTGAATGATTCGGCCTCTGTTCCTCCTTATAATTTAAAAATTAAATGCAGTTTGTTAAATATTAGGTCTCTAACTCCCAAGTCTCTGCTAGTCCATGATATGTTAATTGATCATCAGATTGATTTAATTTTCCTTACAGAGACTTGGTTAGGACAAGAAGATTATGTTGGTTTAAATGAATCAACTCCCTCTGGTTATTTAAACTGTCAAAATCCCAGAAGTTCTGGTCGTGGAGGAGGAGTAGCAACAATTTACCATTCCAAATTACTAGTTAATGTTAAGCAAAAAAACATGTTATAATTTCTTTGAGGGCCTGGTCCTCAGTATTGGGCACTTTAGCAAATTTAGGCTAAACCCAATTTTATTTGCAATAGTTTATCGTCCTCCATCAACCTACTCAGAATTTTTATCCGAATTTGATGAATTCTTAGCTGATTTAGTGCTGAAATTAGATAGAATAATTATAGTAGGGGACTTTAATATACATGTAGATGTAGAAAGTGACTGCCTTAAAGTGGCATTTAATTCAATATTAGACTCAATAGGGTTTTTTCAGAAAGTAGGAAATTCTACTCACTATCTCCACCATACGTTGGACCTTGTTCTGACATATGGCATAGAAATAGAAAATCTGGTAGCGTCTCCTCATAACCCTGTACAGTCAGACCATTGTCTGTTAACCTTTGATTTTACTATTTCTGACTATTTGGCTCCTCAAGAAAAATATTACTACAGTAGATGCCTCTCAGATGATGTTGTTACCAAATTTATGCAGATTGTTTCCTCTATGCCATGTGTCAACACAACGGAAATAAGCTATAGACAGCTTGCTCCTTCTGTAATTGATAGCATGATAGATAGTGTTACAGCTTCTCTGCCTCAGACTCTAGACTTGGTGGCCCCCTTAAAAAAAGAAAAAAGTCTAATCAGAGATTTCTAAATCCTTGGTTCAACACAGAAACTTGTAGCATAAAACAGAAGACTCTCCAATTTGAAAGAAAATGGTGCTCCACTAATTTAGATGAAATCTATTTAGCTTGGAGAAATCATCTTTTAATTTATAAAATATCTCTTAGAAAAGCTAGAATGACTTATTATTCTGCATTAATAGAAGAGAACAAGAATAATCCCAGGTTTCTTTTCAGTACTGTAGCCAGGTTGACAAAGAGACAGGACTCTGTCAATCCTAGCATTCCCTTAGAGCTTACTAGTCAGGACTTTATGAACTTTTTCAATAATAAAATTTCATCCATCACAGATAAAATCAGTCAGGTTCTTCCCACAGTTAACTTAAATACAGTAACTACTACAACTCCTTCACCTAATATCTGTCTTGATGAGTTTGCTCCAATTGACCTTTTAGAGTTAGACAAAATAGTTTCCTCATCCAAGCCTTCAACTTGTCTTTTAGACACTATTCCTACCAGGTTATTTAAAGAAGTCTTCCTACTTATTGGTAGCTTAATTCTTCATATAATCAATTCTTCATTAACTTTAGGCCATGTACCGCAGTCTTTTAAAATGGCTGTAATTAAACCCTTACTCAAAAAAAACAAGGAGCAGGAGCTTTAGCTAACTATAGACCAATCTCTAATCTCCCTTTCATTTCAAAAATCTTAGAAAGAGTTGTTGCTACGCAAATATTTGACCACCTCCAGGGAAATGGTTTACTTGATGAGTTTCAATCTGGGTTTAGAATCCATCATAGTACTGAAACAGCCTTAGCGAAGGTCACTAACAACCTCCTCATCGCATCTGACAATGGACTTGTTTCTGTACTTGTCCTTTTAGACCTTAGTGCAGCTTCGATACTATCAAAGCTTTGATACTTTGAAAGCTTTGAAAGCTTTGATACTATCAATCATAATATTCTACTTGATAGATTAGAACACTATGTTGGACTTAATGAAACTTTGTTGCAGTGGTTTAGATCTTATTTATCTGATAGGTTCCAGTTTGTTCATGTCAATAATAAGTTTTCTTTCAATTCAAAGCTCAGTCATGGAGTTCCACGGGGATCTGTGCTAGGCCCAACTCTTTTTAGTTTTTATGTGCTTCTGTTAGGCAACATTATTAGAAAGCACTTTATACATTTTCATTGTGATGCAGATGACACACAATTATACCTGTCAATGAAGCCAGATGATAGTAATCAATAGCCAAGTTGGAAGCCCGTCTTAAGGAAATCAAAGCTTGGATGACTTGTAATTTCCTGCTATTAAATTCAGATAAGACTGAAGTCATTCTTGTTGGTCCACAAAGCCTTAGAAATACCTTTCCAAATCAAGCTTTCAGTTTGGATGCAGTTACTCTTTCTCTTAATAGCTCTGTGAGGAACCTCGGAATAATTTTTGATCAAGATCTGTCTTTCAATTCACATATTAAATTTGTTTCTAAGACTGCCTTCTATCATTTGCATAATTTTGCCAAGATTAGGAGCATCTTGTCTCAGAGTGATGCTAAGAAATTGATCCACGCTTTTGTTAGCTCGAGATTAGATCATTGTAATTTTTTATTACCAGGTTGTCCTAAAAAATCTTTTAAAAGTCTTCAGCTGATCCAAAATGCTACAGCAAGAGTTTTAACAGGTACTAGAAAGAGAGATCATATCTCTCCAGTTCTGGCCTCCATTCATTGGCTTCCCATAGAGTTTAGAATTAAGTTTAAAATCCTTCTTCTTACTTACAAAGCTCTAAACAATCAGGCCCCTTTTTATTTAAAGGATCTGATACTACCGTATTATCCTAACAGAGGTTAAGTTTCAGGTTCAGGTTACTTTATTTGTACCCGTAGGTAGATTTGTTTTGCAGTCAGGTGACATCATTATTTACAAACCACAATTACATTCAATATAAACACAAACCCAAACACACATGAAACTGACTATAAACATGAAAAAAAATACTCAAGGCTCATCAATCAGGACATAAGACAAAGAGATGAGAGAAAAAACACAGAGATAAAAGAGAAGGGTCATATTAAAAAGTTAAAGACTAGTCAAGGAGGTTAAAAACTCAAAAGTTTAAAAACCCAATATAAGATTTAGAACCCAAATAAAAAACCTACAAAAATAAGTAAATATAGACTTCGTCGTCGGCCTCCGTCGGTCTATGATGACCATGGAAGAGAATTCTAAACGTCTACTCTGCTGGAACAGCACCGCCTGTGGCTGAACAGGCTGATGCGCGAAATTTAAATGTAAATATAGAATGAAAATAAATAAAACTAAATAAACTAAAATAAATGAAACTAAATTACGTGCAGTATATTGTTACATCTTGTTCACCTCTTTAACAGCAGCAGAAACAAAGCTGTTTTTGTAGCGCTGGGTTTTACTCTTTGGGAGAGCAAACCTCCGTCTGGAGGGGAGAAGCTGAAAGTGGCAGTGCAAAGGGTGGGAGTCATCATTTAAAATGGAGGTCGCAATCCTCTGTACCTGTCTGGTGTACAGGGATGTCAGGCTCAGCTGTGACTCACCAAGCAAACGACTGGACCATCTGACTACCTGATCCAAGGATTTCCTCTGTTTCAGTTTTATCTGACCAAACCATGACACTAAAGAAAAGGATAAAACAGATTCAATAAAAGTCCGATAAAACATTATCATTATGGTTTGGTCAATTTGGAAGTGTGCAAGTTTCCTTAAACAATGCAAATGTTGCTGACCCTTTTTGCACACCCTTTCACAGTCCTCTTCAAAGTTTAAATTACTATCAATGATCGTCCCATGATATTTGTAGGATTGTACACATTCAGTTGTCTGGCCTTTTAGTACAGTGACTTTGTGCCTGGGAGTTTTCCTCCTAAAGTCAGTAATCATATCTTTAGTTTTTGTTGTATTTAGCTGCAGGTAGGAATCCTCACACCAGTGAACAAAATCATCAACTACTGGGCTGTGGCCACTCTCACCATCCTGGAGGAGACTGACAACAACTGAATCATCTTCATACTTTATAATGTGTCTGTTGTCATGTCTGCTCTGACACATGTTTGTGTACAGGATGAAGAGTAGTGGTAACAACACACACCCCTGCGGAGAGCCAGTAGAAGAACACTTTTGGTCAGACAATGTACCATTGACCCTTACTCTCTGTGTCCTGTTGGTTAAAAAATCCAGAATCCAACCCATCAGATTATTGCTCAAATCAAACTGTTGCAGGAGCCTTTAAACTAAAATATGAGGTTGGATTATATTAAAGGCGGAAGGAAAGTCCACAAATAAAAGCCTGGCGTGTGTCCCATTAAAATCCAGATGTTTAAAGAGCATGTTAAGCAGAGTGACAGTAGCATCCTCCACTCCTCTGTGAGGCCTATAGGCAAACTGCAGGGTGTACAATACATTTTCAGTCTGCTTTAGAACCTCACATCTGACTAGTTTTTCAAACATTTTTATTAAAATTGAAGTCAAAGCAACTGGTCTAAAGTCGTTTACCGTTTTAGGACAGCTGGATTTTGGAACGGGGACAACCACGACATCTTTCCAGATCTTAGGCACGTGTCTGTAAGGACTTATTGAAAATATAGTGAAACACAGGACTCAATTCATATGCACAGGACTTTACCAATCGCCCACATATATTATCAGGGCCCTGACTTTTGTTCACTTTTAGAGCACAGAACACCGTTTTAATATCCTGCACCTCAATATTAAAGTGCTGATTGTCTTTGAGTTTCTGTTTCAAATCTTGGATTTCTGTGCTAAAGTCAAAGGAATCAAAACGACCATAAAAACAATGAAGAGCTTTAGCCAGCTCTGTGTCTGAATTAAAACCATCTAAAAACACACGATTACTGCGCTCTGTGCTCTGAAGGCCTGCAATAGTTTCCATACTGGCCCAGGCTGAACCAAGTTTCTTTGTTGCCATCTTGCTTTCCAACTCTGATTTATAATTCTGTTTTGCTCTTAAAATTTCAAACTTCTGCTCTTTTGTGGCTACCCGTAGTTCCAAAACATCTCCCTGTTTAAAGGCAAGTGCTTTCCTCTGTAAGCAGGATTTAACTGATTTTGTAACCCATGGCTTGTTGTTGGGATATGTTTTGACACGTTTATGTGGAACGATCATATCCCTAAAGAAAGCCATGTATGAGCATGTGACGTCCACCAAAGAGTCCACATCTTCTCCGCAGGCCAGTGTGAACACCTCCCATTCTGTACAGTTAAAGCATTCCTGGAGGCACTGCACTGTATCCTCTGTCCACACATTTATGTCTCTGGTCTTTGCCTTGTCTCTTCTGAGAGCAGTTTTATATGTGGGCAGCAAATGTACACAGTTGTGTTCTGAGGATCCTAAAGGAGGAAGGGGAAGTGATTTATTGGCCCTCCTTATGGATCCATAACACAGGTCCAATGTCTTTTTTCGCCTGGTTGGGCAGGAGACATACTGATAGAAGTTTTTTATGAATTGAATGAATTATGAATTTATTTTTATTTCGGATAGTACAGTACAGGTTAAAAGAAACTGTATAATATAACAACAAGGTCAAATTAGACAAAGACTCCTTCTTCTATACAATTCCACGTGAGTTATCCGAAATGGGTGATGGCTGAAGCCACAGCTTATATTGCCCACCCATATTCCATCCAAGAATTCAAAAGAGAAAAAAGAAAAAACAAGACAAGAGCGATTACAATTTAAAACAAAGCTAAGACAAAATGTGACTGAGAGAAAAAAAAAAGAAAACTAAGCTAAGTTAAGCGGTTACTATTCAAAACAAATCTAAGACAAAATGTCACAGAGAAAAAAAGAAAAAAAAAAAACTAAGCTACAACACAATACAGGCTGGATATGTCAATCCTTATGTTTTAAGTGTCTTCTTTAAAGAGACATGGTTAAAATCCCCAAGAATAAAGTTTAGAGCCTCTGGGGAAATCGACTGCAGCCGCTGTACCACATCAAAGACAGTGCTGGAGGCGGAGTCATCGTCCGCTCTCGGGTGAATGTACACAGTAGTTATAAAAAGCTGAGGGAACTCGCGGGGCAGATAAAAGGGGCGTAGCAATACTGACAGAAGCTCCACATCTGGTGTACAGATGTGCTCTCTGACCGTGACAGATGTACAGTACTGTTTATTAATGTATAAATATACGCCGCCTCCTTGACGCTTCCCCGTTACCTCTTCCTGCCGATCCAAGCAAAGTGGTGCTCCAAAGCGGTCAATCCACAGGTCCGCGTCCCAGTCATGCGCCGTAAGCCACGTCTCTATGAAAGCCATTACACAGCAGTTCTTGAAGTCCTTCTGATATTGTCCATTCCCTTGAATTTCATCCACTTTATTTCTCAGGGATTGTACGTTCCCCATAATAATGGAAGGAAGAGAAATGCGGTTAAACTGATGCCTCCTCAGATTTAATTCTACGCCTCCACGCTTTCCGCGTTTCCTCCTCCTGTCTCTTTTCTCATCGCTGTGTCCGTGAAAATCTCTTAAAATAAAGTCCGGCAGTTGGGTCACAGACTTAAACACAGATGCTGCATTATCCATCTTTAAATGCAGTAATGTGTCTCTGAAATACTGTATTCTTCTCGGCATGATGGCGGTTGCGCTTACCTCATAAACAAAGAGCCGGTAGGAAAAAAGGAGCAGTGCAAAAACAAGGGGGAAATCCATACTGATGGAACCACAGAGCTCTTCGTTATATGGTCCACAAACATTCAAGGACAAAAACGACACAGAGAATTTTGTTGAAACACATTACAGTGTATAAAAACAGAGACACGGATGTCAATCTTTTTTCACCGGCTGCCGGTCGCTGCGTGCGCATGCGCCCTCAGAGCACTACGCTCCGAAAATGCAGAATTACTTGTATTACCTAGAATCTCCAAAAGTACAATGGGAGGCAGAGCCTTCAGTTATCAAGCTCCTCTCCTGTGGAACCAGCTGCCAGTCTGGATTCGGGAGTCAGACTTGATCTCTGTTTTTAAGAATAAGGTTAAAACCTTCCTTTTTTATATAGCCTACAATTAGGGATGGATCATGTGTTTCTGAACCCTCCCTTAGTTATGCTGCTAATAGGTTTAGTCAGCCGGGGGACCTCCAATAATGCACTGGGCTTCACTCCTTTCTTCACTCTCAATGATTTTTTTTTTTTTTTTTTTTTTTTTTTTTTGCTGGTCATTAACATCTGTTTGTTCTCTCCCATAGATTGAGTCCCCATCGTGCTGTTTGCTCTCTACATGTCTGTTCTTTTCATCTTCTTTGTCCCCTCACCTCCCAGCCAGTTGCAGATGACTGCCCCTCCCTGAGCCTAGTTCTGCTGGAGGTTTCTTCCTGTTAAAAGGGAGTTTTTCCTCTCCACCATCCCCAAGTGCTTGCACACAGGGGATCGCCTGATTGCTGGGGTCTTTCTGCAACTGTGGGGGTTCCCCCTACAGTTGAAAGTGCTATGAGATGACTGTTGTTGTGAAATGGCACTATATAAATAAAGTTGAATTGAATTAAAAAGGGAGAGATATGTCGACTTGGAAGATGATTGGACAGTTAACATTTTTGAAACGTGAGCTTCCCACAGAGAAGACGTGTGGATTTTATATGGGAAGTGAAATCATCTTAAAACATGTTTGCTGCCTCTTAAAGCATTGATTCTTTAAAACTTTATTGTCTAAGATATTCTACTTAGCAATAAAGGAACAAACAATTGTTAGATATTAATATTATTTATTTAGTTGGGTGTACCAATATGGTGGTGCCCTGGGTGTAATGGGAGATGACGCTCCATCTTTCTGGAGGTGTCATCACGGGGAGAATAAGACCCCATGGCGGAAGTGGCTCTGCCTCGTTTGCTGTGGACCCTTGGACTGTCTCCTGCTTGTCCCTATATTCTTAATAAAGTGTGTAAACTGTATAGTGTTAGTAGATAGTTAATAAAATATTGTAAAAAGGTACAAGAATTATTTATTTTATTTAATAGTGGGTGTGCAAGGGGACAACATTAAACCGTCCCTCCTGCACTCGCTAAATAAAATAAACAAGCACTCGTAAAAAGGGGCACCAGTCCTGAAGGAGACTTATATTAAACTTAGTTTTAATTAATTTATTTGAGGTAGATGTTTAGGTTTAGCAATACTGAGGTAACTCAAGGAGGTTCGAACTGAATTGGTTTAGCTGGACTAAACCATGGTTCCACAGAGGTCTGACTCAGATGGTGTTTGAGACCTTTGTTCTGGAAGGCTGAGCAAACATGGAAGGTCATCGTTGTTCTTTGAGTGGCAATGAGGAGTAACTCTGTAACATCTGAAACAGGGGCAAGAAGAGGTGAAGGCAGGCTCATTATTAAAGTGTTAGATGAAAAGCCAATGTTTCTAGCTACCTTTTGAAGGAACACAGACATTAGGTGTGTGTGAGCATGGTCAACCTCTAACATGAAGAGCGGCAAGTCCAAGACCTTGTTGAGCTTGAATGAGGCTTTGGAGCAAACATTTAAAACCAACACAGTATCTAGCAAAGTTTCGGTAACGGTTTGTGGTTCAACTACCTGGCATTTCGATGTAGCGGTGTTGACCGATTTAACAGGAGACGTGCTAAGGCTAGCAAGGGGCCCTAATGATGAGGCTGTGGTTGAGAATCTACCTGAGGATTGTTGACTTTTTGTCTGGGCTCTGTCCAGTTCTAACTGGGCAAAAGTAGGTGAGAGTGCTAGGTAGAGGGCTAAACTGAAAAACAGGTGGGCCATCGTCCTGGCAAATGAATGGAAGTGAATGATTTTAATCTTGAGCTTCTTGTCGGTTTTCCTTTTCTTGAGGTACCTGAGTGGTAGGTGAAAGTTATTCTCAGAGGTGGAACAACTTTGTTAGAGACTGATATCTAGGCTTTTAGTGTTTTATCACCTTTAACGAAGTTGTGTGATTATTGACTTAAGCTAGTGATACTGAAGGTTTCATGTGTACTATTTTGAAATCGTAAGTTGATGACACTGAATGAAATTTTGCAGGATCTTTTGAAGTTAGATTTTAAGGAGGTCAGTTAGTTTGAGTTAACTTTTTCCTTTGACGGTTTAATGCAGCAACCTGATTGAGGGAGAGAAATGCGACCGAGTATATCTGAGGCTGATAGTTAGCTAACAGTTATCTATTGGGCGCAAACAAGATTTTAGGTTTGTTTACTGACTTAATGGAACAGTGTTGTCCCCGACGAGTCCCATGGGGTTTTTGTAAGCTTTGATTTGATTATGATGGACCCATTTGGAGATGGGGTCCTGGTGACCTTTGCTTATTTTGATTTGGTAAACGAAAGGAGAGTTTATCTGTGATCGTGTGTGGACCCGTCCACCATGGGAGGAACTTCCGAGCAAGTTTTCCTGCTCGTGCGTTGGTCTGTCCTGTCTGAGGAATGAAAGCTTAGAAGAAAACCTTGTCTCCCACTTGGAGTTCATCATGTGAGGCTTTCTGGTCGTAGTAGGCTTTGCGTCCTTCAGCTGATAGGTCCAAATGTTTTTGGGCAAAGGCAAAAGTCTGTTTGAGATGTTTGGTCAGGTCAGTCATGTACTGGTGAGTAGTGTAAGCTGTGGCAACACTGGCCTCTCCAGGTTGGTAGAGTAAATGCAGGGGCAAAGTCATTTGCCGGCCTGTCATCATTTCAAAAGGTGAGACCCCAGTAGCTTCATGGGATGTGGCTCGGATGGCAATCAAAACCAGCGTAAGTTTTACATCCCAGTCTTTTTGGTGTGGTGAAACATACTTCTTCAGTATGTTGATCACAGTTCGGTGGGTTCTTTCAACCTGTCTGGAGGATTGTGGGTGGTGGCTAATATGGAAGTTAGCTTTAACTCCGAAGGTTTCCCACAGTTGTCGCATGACTTCGGCGGTGAAATGAGTGCCGTGGTCAGAGATGATTCGGCTTGGCAGATCGAATCTGGAAAATACATGGTTCATCAACAAGTAGGCCGTGGTTTCTGCCATGTCATTAGGAGCAGGCAAGCACTCGACCCATTTGGTGAAAGCACACGTGACTGTGAGGAAATATTTATTTCCTCTGGCTGACTGTGGAAGGGGACCTACCCAGTCAATTTGGAGGTCAGACCATGGGAATGAAATGCCTCTTTTCTGTAGGGGTGCTCGGTGAATCGGGTTGGTTGGTTGAAACTGGCAACATACGAGACATCCCTTGATGTAGTCCGTTACATCCTTTTGCATGTATGACCAATATGCCACTTATTTGAGCGTGCTGTACGTCGCTTTTGACGTCTTTGTGTCCTGCAGTTGGGAGATCGTGGGCATGAACAATCATCACCCCCCTCTGGTTACGAAGGACCACAAGCGCAGGGGCAGGTAGTTCATCAGAAACATGAACTAGAATGCCATTGTGCAGCTGCAAGGACAATCGTGCGGCAAAAAGTGGTTTCAAGTCTGGAAAGTCAGCAAGATCCGAGTCGGATGGTGCATTGAGTGCAGGATCCGAGAGGTATCGTATCATTTTATGGATCGCAGGGTCAAGTATTTGAAGAGAGATAAGGTCAGCGTCAGTGAAAACAGGGTCAACCATGAGGGGACCTGTGGTTTGTGTCGGGTCTTGGGCCCTGTTTGTCTGGGCCCTACTGACTGCGCAGACTGTAGGGGTGGGTGGGTGGGACTGTGAAGTCGGCACCAGAGCAGAATCAAAGGACCAGGGTGTGCCTTGTATGGCTCCTTGTTTTGCAAGTGAGTCCACAAGGTCATTCCATTCTTTGTCCTGACTTGGTGCGCACGAGTGACCTCTGACTTTTTTCCAGTACACCTGGAGGTTGTTGGAGGTGACCAGGTGATCACATGCCTTGAAAAGGTCTTGATGCTTAAACGGTTTGCGGTTGGAGGTTACAAAACCTTTGGCCATCCAGCATGCTAAATGACAAGTGAAACTGAGGTGTGCGTAGTTGTAGTCGGTGCAGATGACCAATGTTCGAATGCCATGGTCTACGTCAAGTTGCAGTATAATGAGCACACCTGCGATTTCCACATACTGGGATGATTGGGAACCCATTTGAAAGTTGTGGGGTTCACAAGGCTGATTGTTCACCCATGCCACTCCCACACCAGCACGGATGTGAGTTTCATGGTGGACAGAACAACCATCGACATAAGCGGTGACCATATCTTGACAGGTGTTCTGGTCAAAGTAGTGATGGTTTGGGTCTTCAGTGGCTGTAGGTGGTTCTTCATGAATGGATGGTCCTGGAGTGTCCTCAGAGCACCGTTGGCAGGCAGCCAAGTCTGTGCTGAGAGGGCTTCTCAGCTTCTGTGCGTAGCGCACCTCCACATCAAAGGTTTGTAGAGCCATCAACCAGGAGGCTATTCTGGCATTTGTTACGCCTTCTCTGATGCATTGACTGTTAAGGAAGACCACTGGTTGGTGGTGAGTATCAACTGTGATTCTCTGGCCTCCCACATAGTTGGAGAAATGTTTGACTGCCCATACAGTGGCCAGAAGGGCTTTTTCGCAGTCTGAGTACTTCAATTCCAGACCGGAGAGGGTTTTGCTGGCATTGGCCACCACTCGTTTGTGATGGTCGTAGATTTGGTATAATCCAGCACTTAAGCAGTTGGAAGAGAACCCCACTTGTAGGAAGAACGGCTGGTTGCAGTTGGGATAGGCCAGACATGGTGCTGTGCATAACTGTTGCTTCAACACTAGCGTAGCTTGTTCTTGAGCCTCAGACCAAATGAAAGGGGTGTCCTTTTGTAGGAGGTCTGTAAGGAGTTTTGCCAAGTCTGCATAATCCTCAATGAACTGACGTGAGTAGTTGCATACCCTCAGGAATCTCCGGAGTTCGGAGATGTTGGTCAGGGCCTTGATGTTTAAGACACCTTGAATTTGCGCTGTTTGTGGTAGGACCCCTTTGGATCCTACCAAGAGACCAACATAGTTGACTTTGGTTTTGCACCATTGGCACTTGGAGAGAGAAATTTTGGCTCCTGCTCGCGTGAGCTGGCCAAGGACATGGTTGATTTCAGTCAGATGGGTGTCCAGAGTTGGACTCCGAATGAGAATGTCATCAACATAGATGAGGTTACCTCTGTCTCGGGCGTCTGGACATGCTTTGTTCAAGAAAATGTTGAACTCTGCAGGAGAGTTGGCATAACCGAAAGGGCATCGGGTGAATGTATATTGGCGATTTGTGAACGTGAAGGCCAGTTTTTGTTGGTCTTCAGCTTGGACAGGAATAGTCCAGAAACCAGAAGCAATGTCCAGTGTTGAGAAGTATTTGGAATCTTTGACTCTAGGGAGTTCTTGCTCCATTTGAGTCATAGGCCACCCAGAGAGAGGAACTTGAGTGTTCAATTCCCTGTAATCAATGGTGAGTCACCACTTACCATTGGGCTTTAGGACAGGCCGTAAGGGGGGCAAGTAGTTACTGTTGCATGGCCTGGTTATGCCACGGTCCAGGAGGTCATCGATAATTTCTTGTACTGGGCCGTACCAGGCCAAGGGAATCTTGTACTGCCTGACATAGGTAGGAGGACCGTCAGGTGGTGTAGGAATATGTACTTAGTGGATTGTGGTTAGTCGACAGACCAAGGAGTCTTTGGAGAAGGACTGTTAATACTTAAGAAGAACCTGGTGAAGTTTTTCACGTTCTTCGTCAGAGGTTAGGGCATCAGCATCAGCTACCACCTGTGCAATCTCTTCAATGATATTGATGATAAGGACCGATTTTGGTGGAGCATCGCTGGGATTGTCATTGGTCTGCTGATTGGACGCCAATGGAAGGAGTTCAATGGCTTGGACAAGCATTTGGTCATTGTTGGTCAAGTCAACCCATCCCACTGACTCTTTGTCAGGGGTTGGCATTGACACAAGAACAATGGCCTTAGAATGCTTAGTGTAAATGACTGTAGGTTCAAGAGAGTCAGCCCAAAGAGAATCAGGGAGGCCGCCTAGCACAGGAACAGTCAGTTTGAAATCATGGAAATCAGTGGTGATGAGCCAGCTGAGAGGCGTGGCCTTGGGCAGGATGATGGTCTCTGCCATGGGATTGTTTATCAGCAACGTGGTGGTTCTGTATTCTAGGCTTAGAAGGGGCGTGGCCTCCAGAGTTAAGCCTAGATTGTCAAGCAAAGGAGCCGTTTGGAAAAATGCTTGTGGATGCATGAGTTTCTGCCCGGTGTGAATGCATAGTTGGACCGGGTAGCACATGACATTAGCAGGTATGAGACAATGTTGAGTGTTCATTACCTGGCAGGCCTCAGGGATGGTCTGGCCTTACTTTAGAGTGTCAAGATCTGGTGTAGAGTGAGCATCTCGGACTGGGGTGAGAGACCATAAAACATTGTTTATGGTATCGACCTGGGTTCCAAGTCTCACAAGAAGATCACTGCTGATATATACTGCATGTGGTAGGTCAGGAACGACCAAGAAAGGATGCATTAGCAGTCTGTGGTTCCACTGAAGGTGGAGGGGGCAGATACTTGTTGCGACAAATGTTTTGTTTGATTCGGTCCCAGCAGGGAAATGAAAAGACTTGTTAGTGACCATAAGGTCAGGATATTTCTCATGCAGAGTCAAAAAGTGTCTGGCTGATCGTGGATTTATCAGCACAGAGAGCCAGTACCACGTCTTCTATGTGGGAGCTTTTGATAGCTAGTCCTTTGACCACGTGGGGGCACTACTCTTCGTCTGCTGCCCTTGGTTTTAGGGTGCAGAGGAATGAACTGTGTTCATTTAAGGTTGGGTTGCTGGATGTGGTGACATGGGAAGGGGTGCCTGTTTCAGCCCGGTCCCCAAGGTCACTTTCCGTCAAACTTTGTTGGGTCAGCAGTGCGTCATCCAAGGTGTCAAGAGTGTAGTACTGTGATCCGGTTGCTTCAGGTAGAGTGGTTGGGAGAGGTTGTCGAACTTGAGCCCATAGCTTGAGATTCTTGAAGTCTATCAGACGCTCAAAGTGATTAAGTAGATCCTTGCCTATCAGCAAGGGAATTGAGTTGAGATTGGACACATAGACAGATGGATCAAGGTCACTGGCCCAATGGAGATCTTTATCAATGACATGTGTGACACAGTCATGTTTGAGGGTGCATAAGGTTGAATAGCTAAGGAGCAAGGTCTTAGTATCAAGTCTTTGTGCACGTGGTTAGCAGCGACACGTAGGTGTTCAAAAAGGTCCTGCGACATGAGTGTGATGTCCGCTGCGGTATCCAGTAGGGCTTCGTGCATCATCATATCTTCCAGGGTCAATGAAAGGAAAAATTTTTGTGCAAACCCCCTTTCGGTCAAATCACACAGAAATTGTTGGACCAGTGGTTCGACGCAGATTAAGGAGTCGCCTGTTTCGGGTGAGTAAGGTTTCCCAGGTAGCTGGACTACCAAAATTGCACTGGGTGGTGTTACATTTTGTAATTTGAATTTTATTGGGTTTTCAATTTAGAAAATAAAACAGAAACAAACAAACACAAAAAAAAACAAAACAAAAAACATAAAACAAGTATACCCAGTGAGAGGATAAAACATTCCATTTCCACCCTAATACTCTTAAAATGATTAGCTTAATCTACTACACCTATAAAGGTAAGATAGGATCCCCACTTATTATAGAAGCTGTCCATCCTGTCCAGAAGCTTATATGAAAGGCGTTCTAGTGCAGCAAGCTTGCCCAACTCCCTGAGCCATTGAGCTACGGGTGGGGCAGAGGAAGATTTCCAGTAAAAAGTGATCAAC
This sequence comes from Pholidichthys leucotaenia, assembly GCA_020510985.1. Lineage (NCBI taxonomy): Eukaryota > Metazoa > Chordata > Actinopteri > Cichliformes > Pholidichthyidae > Pholidichthys > Pholidichthys leucotaenia. The sequence continues at coordinate 14,390,243 of CM035849.1, forward strand.
TTTCGGCCCAGCATCAAAGCAGTCTGAATCCACTCGGCATCAGAGATTGGGTCTTGAATCATTGATGGATCCCCAAGGACAAAAAGTCTCTGAGTAAATGGCACTTCTTGCTTAACAATTGTCATAATATGTCTATGGATCTGCAACCAAAAGTCCTGTATTACCGGACAACTCCAGATCATATGGATTAATGTCCCCTCCCCCTGTAGACATCTCCAGCAGCTTGAAGAGTGAATGAGATTCGCTCTCAACATTTTACGAGGTGTCCAGTAAAATCGATTCAAAATTTTAAATTGAACAAGTCTGGTTTTCAATTCCCTAGACACTTTCTTCCCATTCTTTAAAATATTTGCCCATTCAACATCAGTAAATTGTGAATTCAGATCTTTTTCCCCATACGTGTTTAAGGAATGTAGAATCTTTATTTGAGCTCTTAAGGAGCATTAAATAGAAATTTGAGGCCTTAGATCTTTTGCCACAGGAACTCAAAGCCTGGATGAGCCAATCTACATCAGGAGGAGGGGTAGTTGTAGATCCAAAGACTTGACACAGCAGATGTCGAAGTTGTAAATATTTCCAAAACTGATTCTGTGGTAGTCCATACTGTGCCCGTAGAACATCAAATGATTTGAGAGCTCCCCCTTCATATAGATCTTTTAACATCAAGATGTCCTTTTTCACCCAGATTTTCCACATAAATGGGGATTTTCCAATATGGAGACTTGGGTTAAGCCAAATAGAAGCCATAGAATGAAGATGAGAGCTAAACTCTAGTATAGAAGCAACTCTCTTCCAAACGTATTGTAAAAAGGATATAATAGGATGCGACTGAAATTCAGAAGACAGTTTAATTGTGATTAGACGTACTAAGGGAAGAGGGCTGCTCAAATAATTCTCCAAATAAAACCAAGGGGGAGCTCTCTCAGTGGGGAGAGCCCAATGAATCAAATGTCTAAGACTAAAAGCGTAATGATATAAAACCAAATTTGGGACCCCCAAACCTCCTGAATCTATAGACTAATGCAATCTTTTCAACTTTAATCTAGGGCGCTTACCATTCCATAAAAACTTATTGCACAACCTATCAAATTGTCGAAAATAACCAACTGGGATCTTAAGAGGAAGAGATTGCAGAAGGTAATTAAATCGGGGTGCACAAATCATCTTAATAACATTGACCTTGCCCCAGAGAGACAAAAAAAGAGGTGACCACCTTTCTATGTCTATTTTAAATTTTTCAAGCAAAGGTTCAAAATTAATCTGAATCAGATCTGATAAAATGTGAGGAAACAGGATGCCAAGATATTTAATTCCTAATTTTGGCCAAGAGAAGCCTATATTTTGACCAAATGTAAACAGTGTTTTAGGGCAATAAGATGTTAGAGGGAGAATTTCTGATTTTATCCAGTTAACTCTATAACCAGACAAACGTGAAAATTGGTTAATAATTTTAAGAAGAGCTGGAATTGATTTTTGAGGTTGTGTAATCAGTACCAATGCATCATCAGCATACAACATTATCTTATGGGTACTGCCATGGACCTGAATACCTGGAAAATTGCCGTCTTTGTGGATAGCAACAGCTAATGGTTCTAATGCCAAAGCAAAAAGCAAGGGACTTAAAGGGGAGCCCTGGCGCGTACCCCTATAAAGTCTAAAAGACTGTGATGTAACTCGATTTGATATCACTGAAGCTCTAGGTTCATTATATAGTAATTTAATCCAAGAAAGAAACTTTGAACCAAAACCAAAAGTCTCTAGAGTTGCAAAGAGATACTGCCACTCAACCCTGTCAAATGCTTTTTCAGCATCCAGGGAGAGGGCTGCCACTGGAGAGAGGTGTGCAAGTGAGGGATCATTTTGAACTAACCATATGATATCAATAAATCGCCTAATATTGTCTGCCGCACCCCTGGAACGAATAAAACCCACCTGATCAGGATTTATAAGAGATATCATTACTTTAATCTTAATGCCAAAATTTTGGAGAGAATTTTACAGTCACAGTTTATAAGACTAATTGGTCTATAATTCTTACATTCTAACGGATCTTTATTGCTTTTTAAAATAAGCGAAATGAAAGCCTCTGTTAAAGAAGGGGGCAAACGGCCTTGTTCAAAAGATTCCGCAAACATTTCTAAAAGTAAAGGAGAAAGCTCATCAACACAGGCCTTGTAAAATTCCGCAGTGAATCTGTCAGGGCCCAGTGCCTTTCCAGTCGGGAAGCTCTTAATCACTTTCACAATTTCCTCTTTAGTAATTGGGGCGTCAAGTAAGTCTATTTGTTCCTTCGTTAGGGAGGGCAAAGATAGGGATGATAAAAATGCATAGATCTCTTGAGATCCAGCCTCCATTTCAGAAGAATAAAGCGAGGTGTAAAATTCTCTGAAAGCACCATTAATTTCATTTAAGTCTGACACCAGAGTACCATCCTGTGTCCTAATAGCAGATATAGTACACTGAGCTTCTTTCATTTTAATATATCTAGCCAGCATTTTGCCAGCTTTATCCCCCTCCTCAAACTGTTTGTGCCTAAGACGAAATAGGGAAAATTCAACTTTTTGTGTTAGAATTGAATTCAGCTCATACTTAAGCTTCAGAAGGGGTGACAAATTTACTAAATTTGTGTCTTGTTTGAATGAAGTCTCTAATATAGCTATTCTCCTCTCCAAATCAATCTGTTTAGCAATGTTAGTTTTCTTTTTAAAAGATGCATATTGAATAATATGTCCCCTAATAAATGCCTTAAAGGCCTCCCAAGCAACCCTGGCAGAGGGAGCAGAATCCCAGTTTGTCTCAAGATATAAGGAGATCTCTGCTTTCAAAGAGGACACAAAATCTGGATTAAAAAGAAAGCTTGAATTAAGCCTCCATCTAGAATTTTTTTTCAACTAACTAACTAACTAACTAACCTGCACTTATATAGCGCTTTTCTAGTCACAAAGACCACTCAAAGCACTTTCATTAATACTAACCCTCTATTCTAAGGGCCTATAGGAAACAGATATCTAGGGACAATTTAGAACAGCCAATTAACCTAACATGCATGTCTTTGGCATGTGGGAGGAAACCGGAGAAATCCCGGAGTAAACCCACGCAACACGGGGAGAACATGCAAACTCCACACAGATCACTGTTGGTCGGGGGCTGGGATTGAACCCACGATCCCACGATCCCCACAATCCCCCGGCCAAGGGTAAACTGTGCTGCCGCAGTGCTAACCACTGCGCCACCGTGCAGCCCAGCACGGGCTTTCAACTGACAAGGCGGGATCATATGTAGAAAAACAGGGGCATGATCTGATAGTATTATGCTACCAATGAAGCTCGAATTTACAGAAGAAACAGAAAATTTTGACATTAAAAAATAATCAATCCTGGAAAACACATTATGAACAGTGGAATAAAAAGTGTAATCCCTTGTGGACGGATTAAAAAGCCGCCAAACATCTACCAAACCAATTGCATTGCACATGTCTTTCAATATAGAGCCAGATTTAGATGAACGCTGTGAGGGGGTGCTCCGATCTAAAATGTTGTCCATGACCTGATTAAAATCCCCGCCTACTAAAATGGGATAATTACCCATTTCGCTTAATTCGTGTTCCAATTGTGCAAAAAATGCACAATCAACTATATTTGGTGCATAAACATTAGCGAGTATCATCCTATGGCCCTGAATTTCTATAAGAATTATAAGGAGTCGTCCATCATCATCACTAACCTCTTTTAGACACTTGAACTGCAAATGTTTATGATTAAGGATTGCTACCCCCCTGCTCTGGCTATTACCGCAAGACGCAAACCCATGGCCCACCCAGTCCCGACAGAGTTTTTTAGATTCTGTTTTAGTGAGGTGGGTCTCTTGAAGCAACGCTACATCCACTTTTTTTGATTTAATAAACGCCAAATTTTTTTTCCTCTTAATTGGGTGGTTAAGGCCTTTAACATTCCAAGTAATGAGGTTAAGAAAGCTCTGACAATTAGCCGACATCATAAACGGTACATATTACCATCCAAAATATCCAGCAATTCTCCACCAAAAACCCCCTCACTGGGCAAAAGACAAACACAATAAAAGTTAAAAAAAAAAACAAAAAAAAAAACGAAAACCACATAATCATAAAGTAACATAATCGGTGACCTGAAACCAATGTCACCCATCGGTGCACAAAAACCACACCAACCAAAAAAAAGAAAATAAAAAACTCTAGGACCGTGACTGTGAGCAGTGCAATAAACTTAGGGAGAGCCGCAACATCGCAGCAGCCTCATGCCATTGTTCATCAATGTCTCACGGTAGTGAAAGAATCAGGTTCAATGCTTTTTTAGGGTCAGTGAACTCCTGTTTACCACTTGCCAACTTCACAACAAGAACTGCAGGGTACCTGAGAGAGAATGCAATCGTCTTCTGGTGCAGCAGGTGTTTACACTGCTTGAACGCCGCTCTCATCTCTGATACTCGTCTGGAATAATCTGGGAAAATCATGATGTGATGACCATTCCAATCCAGCTTTCCCATCCTGCGCACTGCCTCTACAATACGCTCCCTATCCTGGAAGCGCAGAAGTCGAATCAGGATAGCCCTGGGCGGCTGCCCGTCAGGTCTGCGTCCAGCGAGGCTCCGATGCGCACGGTCAATTTCCAGCCCTCCAGGGAACTCCATTTTCAGCAGATGTGGGATAGCTTTGCGCATGAAGGTAAGGGCATCTGATTTTTCACAATTTTCTGGAAAGCCGACAAAGCGTAGATTGTTTCGGCGTGATCTATTTTCTAAATCGTCCAGCTTCAAAAGTAAATCTTCTACCTGCGTCTGGGTTGCGGGGGGATTAGCATCCAGAGCTGTATTAGCATCCTCAAGAAAAGCAATGCGAGACTCCACATCTCCCAGCCGGGTAGCTAACTCCGTTAGCTTGGTGTCCACCGCCCTCATTGACGCCTCAATAGAGTTGAGTTTGGCGTCTTGCCTCTCCGATATTTCCTTCAACAGTTCAAAGATCTTAGAGATTGTCATATCCGGCTCTAGGGAGCCGGGCAATCAGAGCCAGGGGCAAGCCAGTGAGTCGTGATATTTTATTCAGGGTAAAGGGGAAGGGATGAGGAGAGCACAGATACTCATGCAGAGGTTCACTCACAGGTTGCACAGCGCAGAGGTAAGCAGCTCGTACCGGACGTGGGGGTAGCAAGACGTACATACTCACAGCGGGATACAAACACAGGAATGCTGCAAGAGGAGTATAAGCTGACACCAGACGAAGGGGCTTCAGCTTAGCAATGTGTTTATGTCGCAGCCCTGAGTCATCGAGGCTGCTCCTATTTATCCTCATTGGCAGCGCCCCAGCTGATGAAGACTAATTGGCCCCAGCCGTCCATAATGCTGCCAGCTGGGGGCCAGCTGAGACGCTGCTCAATGGGAAGCAGGGATGAGGGAAAACATGGGCTGAGTGCCGAGACGGCATCTCAACCCATGGTGACAGAGCCCCTCCCTCAAGGTCGGGCTCCTGAACGACCAGGAACATCCCAGCCCCACCCCACCCCACCTAGGGTGGGAGGAAGGGAGGCGGACCGGAGGGGAAGAAGCCAAGGGAAAGACAACACCAATGGGGCAATGTAGGGTAGCGGAAAAGAAAAACCCAAATACAATACTGACAACAGAATAATTAACCCAGGTACAGATGGGGAGAAGAACTGGGTCAGCACGCCGGTTACATACTACCCAGAGAGTACCAACCATGCGTGACCCAGAGCAAGGAAAAAAGAACCACCAAAAAGGTACAGGGCAAAAAATGCTGAGTACGGTTAAATAAAGGGGAACCTATACACAGCGCTAATTTAAGTACATACACACACAGTCACCAAGAAAAGTGAGGGTGACTGGAACAAATGACAATTATAGAGCATGGTGTTACGGAAAACAAGGCACATGACTCTATAATGAACCAACAGGACAAAAAAGAAATACTGAGTGCAGGCAAAGAAAAACCCACACACACGAATATATAAATACCCAGTCACCTAAAGAAATGAAAGTGACTGGAATAAATGGATAACTGCAGAGCATGGTGTTACGGAAAACAAAACATAACTCTACAATACAAAAAACGAGGCTAAAAACATGGCACAAAAAGTAAAATGCTGAGCATGAGCGATGGAAAACACAGCACTATAAAAACGAATCCACCAACAGGACAACACATTACACCCGAGTGACCTTAATAACAAAAGAAAAAGTGACACCCGAGGTGAATGGCAGGCAGAGTCCAAAAATGGCCGAGATGGCTCCGGAGATCTCCCCGCCCATTGTCCAGCTGGCGAATCAGGGGAAGAAGTGTTCGGACGGCGAACTCTGGACCCAGATCCCAGGAATCCAGTCCACCGGCAGCCGAACCAGGCTGCCCAGAGGGAAACACAGACCAGTGGGGGGAACCAGATCACCGAACCGAAAGTTCTGTGGGTCGGGTCGTCGACCCGCATCACTCAACCACCAGGACCGTTGAGACGGGCGAAGGATCAGAGCGGATCCCGGTGGAAGAGGCTCAGGGGAGAGCCGATGACGAGGGCGGCGGGTGTCAGGCCGCAGGAAAACGGCCACCTCCTCACCGGACCTGGACAATACTGGGGCAGCACCCACGTTGGACCCCGATCGGGCCTCAGGCGAACCCACGTTGGACCTCGACTGGGTCTCGGGCGAACCCACGTTGAATACTGCACCAGAACCGACCTCCAACGTTGAACCCGGACCCTCCAGCACCACGAGGAACAGCAACAGCTTGCCGGTGACCCTGGAAGAAGGCTCAGAAGAGAAAACAGAACCGGGATCAGGATCACCGGCAGCGCCAGAACCCGGCGAGACGAGCTCAGACGCAGCGGACGGCTGCACCCGGCTCGTCTCCCCTGGAGATAGGCTGAAGTGCTCGGGGATAAAAAGAGAGAAAAGAAAGGAGAGTACTCGCCTGATCTCGGGTTCTGACGCCGTCCAGGACTGCGAAGATCCAGGATCCGTCGTCAGGTCGTTGTCAGGCTCCCATCTAGCCGCGTCGGGCCCCGCAGCCAGCACGATGGTCAGCACAGCTTGAGATCCCTCCAGCTCAGGTAACCCCGCCGACGATCCACTCGGCGTGAAGCCAGAAGAATCTCGTCCCGCCGGACCAAACCGCTCCTCCGTGGAGACCCGGGGACGCTCAGTCGTCGGCGTAGACTCCACGCAGCAGTCAGTCCCCCTCCTCCGTCCGCAATGTAGCTGCGGAACCACAGGCCCTCTCCATATCCCACCACGCTGACCCGGAGCCGGGGACCGCTCGGCGGAGAGAGACACAGAGGATGCGGGATTAGGCATACAAGTTACAGCAGGTGGGGAGAGTTCAGGGAGCTGCGAACCCTGAACTTCTCCTCCAGGGATGTGACAGAGCAAATCATTAAGCAGGTGTGAAAAAACAATGACTTGCCTGCCCCCTGGAGGTTGAGTATCGCCTGCTGTAGTGGAATCTGCTTCTTCCTCTCCCCGCCCGGTGATAACGGAGGACCCCCCGGGAATTCGTCTGAGGGTCGCTCGCGTTGTCTCCAGCAGAGAGCTCACCAGGCCGGGATTCCAGGCACACACAGCGGTCAGGAAGCGCGTCGAGGAGGAGGGGGAAACAGCCGGGGTGAGCCAGCCCGAATGTCCAGGAATGACAGCGGGGGAACGAGGCTCAGGGGACGAGGCTGTAGAATCTCCACACTGACGAGGCGAAGGGATGACAGCTGCGTGGGAGGAACGGTCCTGACGATGACCCAGAACTGGATCCGGACGAGGTTCGTGCAGAGGTGACTCGGCGATGTGATGACGACTACTCCCAGGGGACGAAGCGAGGGGGAAACCCAGGATTCGCCGCTCCAGATCGGAGATCGAGACGAGGAAGGCGTCGAGCACGGGAAAGCTTCGTAGCCCTGAAGTCCTCACCATCAATCTCACTGCCGCCGCCACATGCCTGAAGGTGGTGACAGGAAACACAGTAGAGCTCGCGACAGCCACTCGACCCCGGACATAACTGCTGTCAGCTGCGGCTCCTTGAAGGGAATCCCGAGTGACGTAGCGCAGGTCGGGGGAAGTCCTCTGGTTGGCGCGAACTCCCGGACTGGAATAGCGGCAGGAACGGGACTCCGAAGCGGGGAAAGACGTCGCCCACTTCGACTCCCTGCCGGGATTTCCATCCACCCCGTGGAGCTTCTCTCGCTGTGTACCTGCAGCGTCTATCCTGGCACTGTCCTCCAGATGGTACAGAGAGTGAGGGTGACAGTCCAGGAGTTCCTCAGCACGGCCCGGATGCCAGCGTCTCGCGTTGGAGGCGTCGTGCAGGGTGAAGAACGTCCCGTCGACAGCCTCCGAGATGGACCTCAGCTCGTCGCCCTGGCGCCGGAAGTGACTCCTGGGAAACGGCATGCTAGCAGCGCTGACACCCGGACAGAAAGGTACATTTCCACGGCGACTCACGGCCGCCGGTAACTCTTCTGGCTGCGACATACTGTCATATCCGGCTCTAGGGAGCCGGGCAATCAGAGCCAGGGGCAAGCCAGTGAGTCGTGATATTTTATTCAGGGTAAAGGGGAAGGGATGAGGAGAGCACAGATACTCATGCAGAGGTTCACTCACAGGTTGCACAGCGCAGAGGTAAGCAGCTCGTACCGGACGTGGGGGTAGCAAGACGTACATCCTCACAGCGGGATACAAACACAGGAATGCTGCAAGAGGAGTATAAGCTGACACCAGACGAAGGGGCTTCAGCTTAGCAATGTGTTTATGTCGCAGCCCCGAGTCATCGAGGCTGCTCCTATTTATCCTCATTGGCAGCGCCCCAGCTGATGAAGACTAATTGGCCCCAGCTGTCCATAATGCTGCCAGCTGGGGGCCAGCTGAGACGCTGCTCAATGGGAAGCAGGGATGAGGGAAAACATGGGCTGAGTGCCGAGACGGCATCTCAACCCATGGTGACAGAGATGTCCTCCGCCATTTGGTCTTTGGCAACACCTGCACCTGTTGAAGGTGGCGGAGAGGGAGGAGGGCTCGATGTGGTATCACCAGCTCTAGCCAGATTTTCCTTGCTAGCACCGGCTTTGGGGCGAAGATTAATTTTCTGCTGTTGCGTTGGCATACTAATCCTGTTCTCCACAAATCCAGTCTCGATGTAAAGTGTATTAATAATAATAATTTCAGCTGAGGAAACAAGAGAAAAACGCCCTTGTAGAAGAAAAAAAAAGGCTGTCTGCACTGCGGTGCTCCTCACTTAAGCAGCCATCTTCACTGCCCGCGTCTCTCATCCTGGTGTTACATTTTGGAGCTCCTCCTGAGTTTCGGGTGGAAGATGCTCGGTTGTGTCTTCGGTATCCTTCCCTTTTGTAGTCGGAGATTCCTCAGGGTTGAGTTGTGGCAACCCTAAAGGATCGTTTGGGGTGGTCACAATATTTATGGCTAGGACATCTGGCTTCTTGTCCTCTTTCGCCTCTTTTTTCCTCTTCAGTTCATCAAGTATACGTTGGAGAGTTTCCAGGTCTTCTCGGTTGAAAATGGGCTTTTCTTTCTTCACCCAGGGTTTGGTGCTAAACTTACCAGGGGGAGGTCTTGCTTCCCTGTTGAAGTTTTTTTGGCGGTACGAGGGAGGTGACCACCTCCCACGCTTACGCGAGTCTTGAAATCGATATCTGTCATCCCGGGTATCTGTACCGTATTCTCGTGACTTACCTGGTGGGCTTAGCCTCCAATGCTAGTTAGGTTTTGGTGATGTTGGCTTGGAACTTGGTGTCAAAAATTTTGCCGGGTCATGACTCGACTTATCTTGACTAGAGGACTGCCGTTGTTTTATTTGTGGCAGAGGTGCTGGAACAGGGGCTGGCCTTGGGGCACCCTCTAGGTCCAGGGTGTCCGATGTGGTGTTGACAGCTAACACTGCAGTACGCTCGGTATGCTTTTAATTGCTTTGTTGCTTTTTTTTTTATTTGTTTATTTGTCAGGGACAGTGCAATAAACATAGACATAAAAGAAAATCTGATGTGTTGCACAGAGAGTGTATAGCATTAAGCTAGTTTGCAACTCTTGTCCCTGGATGGGCTTTAGAGAAAAGAAACAGAGAAAAAGAGAAAAAGATGAAGAAAAAACAAAATGAAAACAGTATAAACATTATCCACATACATCAATGTAAACAAAATTATAAATACACAATATTAAAACGTGATTCACATTTGCCTGTTACAGTAAAATGCCTGTTAAACATTTGCCTTCCCTTCTTCACTCACACCCTGCAGACAATCATTTCATACATGGGTACATTCTTGTTTACTTTTCAGCCAGTTTTTAACCTTTGTAGTAAATGTTTTAAAATCCCTTATTATTTTGATTTCATTTGGCATTGTGTTCCAGATATGATTGCCCTTTATAGAAAAAGCTGTTTGTCCAAATGTGGTTCTGCGGTGGCATATTTTACAGTTATTGTTAACAGAACTCCTGGTGGCTCTGCTGCTGTCCTGTCTTTGGATGAATCCAACAAGTGGCTCTGGCGCTGATTTATGGAAACATATAAAAATCAATTTCAGAAAACAAAGGTCAATGAATCTCTCAAAACTCAGTAGATTATATTTTTTTAGAATATAACGATGCCATCTAATTGGCTTTTTATCCAAAATTTTTAGAGTTTGATTATATAATGAGCCTATATGTTTTATTGTAGAAGGAGCTGCTTGAGCCCAAACTGTTAGACAGTATGATATACGCGAAAAAAACATAGAATGCATATACAGTACAGCTGCTTGGTGTGGTATGTAATGTCTAATTAATTTAAAGCAATTCATTTTTTTTTTACTGTTTTAGAAATCTTCTTTATGTGAAGATTAAATTTGAGTTGAGAATCTAGTACAATGCCAAGGTATTTGAATTCTGTAACTGAACTAATATCTTGATCATGTATATTAACTTTAAAATGTTGCAAATTACATTTTTTGATTGAAAAGCACATTGAAACTGTTTTCTGAAGGTTCAGCAGTAGATGGTTCTGAATGAGCCACTCTTGGACATCAACCATGCTTGAAGACAGGACGTCTGCAGCCTGAGCTGGAGTCTTAGCTGCTGTGTAAATAACTGCATCATCTGCATAAAGTTGACATGTTGCAGCTGAGCAGTGTAATGGCAGGTCATTAATAAAAATGCTGAAAAGTAAAGGACCAAGAATGGACCCTTGTGGGATACCCATACAATTATTTAAAAGGAAGGATTTATCCTGGTGAACTTTTACACACTGTTCTCTGTTCTGAAGATAAGATGCAAAAAGATATCATTAGTGTTTGAGTTTGACAGTGTTTTAACAATGCCAGCAATTAAATCTTCATTTACCTCATTAATGTGAAAAGAAACTGTTGAGAGTATTGATTTAGTATTGTTGGGCACATTTGGCAGCACAAAGTTTTTTGTTAATTCTTCCACTGACTCCACAATTATGAATTAAATTTATTTGCCAATGTAGCATTATCACTGATGATTTTGCCATTAATTCTAAGTTCCTTTACCCCCTTCTGATCATTTTTTTTTGTTGTTGGTTAAGTTATTTATCCAACAAATTTCTGGAATGCATAATGTGCAAACTCTCTTAGCTGGTTTATCGAGTTTGACCTTGGGTTAGCCATGACTCCAAGGTGGTGTCCGATCGTGGGATGGAGATTCTGAATGAAAACAGCCTTGAAATTGTGGTCTTCTCCCATCTTGGGCATGTTTTGAGATCCGAAATATGTGCGTAGGAGTCGCTGGTAGTATGCCTGTGGGGGCTCTAAGCGACCCTATTTCACAGCTAGGGCTGTCGCTAGCCCTGACTGTAAGCAGTCATTGGAGAACTCCTTTTCAATGGCTTCGTGGAGTTTCAGGTGGTTCACCTTGATGTCAAGTGGTTGCGATCTATAAATTTTGATACCAACCTGTTGGATGTCAACTTGATCAAATAAATGTGATTGTCAACCGTAGCATCAGGGTATTTACGCAAGTAGTAGTTGATGTCTTGCAAATAAGCCCTGGTATCAGGTGACCCACTGGTTTAGGGGTCAAATTTTGTAACGTGGCGAGCGATCTTATTGAGGTCTCCATCGGCTGGAATTTGTCTTTCATGTTGCCATTCGGGTCCATCAAACAGGTTCAGGTTCAGGTTACTTTATTTGTACCCGTAGGTAGATTTGGTAGATTTGAACAGGTCAGGTAAGCGTGTGCCGGGGGAGTCCCCATACCATGAGGGGATGCCCCCCTTTGTCGAAGGAACCGGCCTGTTCATGGCTTCTGGTCTCGGGTCCCTTCATTTGCGGTAGTCTTCCAGCTCTTCTTTGACGTCCTGAAGGCCTTGCTGTGCTTCCCGTAGGAGCAGTTTACAATTCCTATAGTCGGAGATTGTGTCGTCCAATTGACCGTCAACTTCCTTGAGTTGGTCCTCTTTGTGAAGCAGGGTGGTTCCCAATTCCTCATTTTCTTGCTGAAGTAAGGTATTGTCGTCCTCCAGTTGCTGCTTTTCCTCATTTGCTTGTTCCAGATTTAGCAACGTCTGATCAAGCGTAGCTTGGGTATCTTATTGCTCTATGTGAGCTTGTTCCTGCTTTTTCATAAGAGATTTGTTCTCTTTCTGGAGAGAGACGATGGTTGTTTGTTGTTTCACCAGTTCCTTTTCGGCATAGAGTACTTGGGTTTCAGCTTGTTTTAGCCTTGCAACTAATGCTAGTGCAAACTTTCCTAACACACCGGGGATTTCCTTTGCTTTCGGTGGGTTAGTTTCACATTCATCCAAAAGTTTTTTTGTAATTTGCTTCAAATCTTTGGGTGGAGTATCCTGAACTTGTTTGGAGAAACCGGGTATAAGGTCAGAAGCCAACTCTTCGAATGTTACTTGAAGGTCATTCAATTCGTCAAGTGGACTCGACATGTTTGACCGTTTGTGTTATGCTTAGCTTGAAATCAATTCGTTGATTATAGCTAAAGTTGTGAGTCAAGAGTCAACCTTGAGTGTTGTTCTGCAGTGAGGGTAGTTACAAGCTTCTTTTTGGAGTTAGTTTCAACTTACAGGCTTTTAAGAAGGAAAGTAAATATCTTGGAATTATTTAGAAATGTGGAATATGTGTTTATTTATTTGTTGACACTGTATTTTGATTTGTTTTTCACAAGACAAAAAAAAAATGTGTGGATTGACTTCTTTCAGTTCAGTTATCAAAATGTAGTTTTGGAATAGTCTTCAATAACTAGGCTGTGAATTTTGTTGAATCTCACTTGAAAGTAATGATTTTATTTACAAATGAAAGCAACAAAAATAGAAAAGGTTAAATGCTTTAAGGCTTTAGAGTTATAAGTCTTCACTTTGTTTTAAAGTTAGAATTGGCTTTGTTTTTATTTTTTAAAGCCTATTTTAATTTAAAGCTTTTAAATGTTTTAATATTTACAAATTAGGAAACAAATGAATTGTCTTTGTGTATCGTCACTAAGGCTTCCTTAGGATTAAGATTAATGATGAATCAAAAAAAAATGCTTGAAAGACTAATCAAAGTTTTCACCTTTTGACTTATTTCAAATCTTGGTGAGAAATAGTGAGTTGGTTAAATTTTTTCCTTCTCCTGGGGAGGAAACATGAATCAAAAGCAACACACTGACTGTAGATAAGCTAAAGCTTTCAAGTGTTAATTACCTCCGCCAAGGAGGTTATGTTTTCATCTGCATTGATTTGTCTGTCTGTCTGTTTGTTTGTTTGTCTGTCTGTCTGTCTGTTTGTTAGCAAGATAACTCAAAAAGTTATGGACAGATTTTCATGAAATTTTCACAGATTGTCAGAAATGGGGTATCCTACAGATGATTAGATTTTGGTGGTGATCCGAATCACTTTCCACAAGAAAACCGCCATTACGCAAAATGCCATTTTCGTGAATAACTACTAACCCACTAATCCTATCATTGTCAATCCAATTGCTTGTCATATGTTTTCATGGTCAAGGAATCTGAAAACGTACACACAAACACTGTATGGGGGAACTGTTGTGCTAAACCGCCATTACGGAAAATGCCATTTTCGTCAATAACTACTGAACCACTAATCCTATCATTGTGAATCCAATTGCTAGTCATATGTTTTCATGGTCAAGGAATCTGAAAACATACTCACAAACACTGTATGGGGGGAACTATGGTGCTCGGCGGAGGTCTGCACTCTCCGAGTGCTTTTCTAGTTGCTGAATGTGGTTTCCTAATTTTGGAAAAATTTTGGTTAAATGTTTAGTAAATCACTAAATCCTTTATCAACATGCACAGGATTAACATGAACTGGAGTCTAAATAAACATTGTCATTTATTTGAATCCCAAAGTTGAATCGCTTCCTGTGAAAGAAATCGCACAAAGTGATATTTAAAAACAAAACGCATATAAATAGCTTCAAAAGATTGCAAATTTTAGCGTAAGATGTGTAAATATATGCTTTTGACTTAAAATATTAAAATATGTGGTTAACATACATGAGTAAATACAAAGTCTACGCTTTTATGTTCTATCACTGTGTATATATGCAGTCAAAAGGTCTTCCACCAATGAGAACAGACTTTAAACCCACAAGTTGCTTTCTTCTTTTTGTTCTTGGCATAAAACTTTGAATTGGGTTTAAATTTAGGTTGTTCCGGATAATTCGGATTGATCTGAAGTTAATTTGGAAGCTCTGTTTGATTATAAATCAGCTTAATAGATTCAGTTTGCTTTAATCTGAGTTTACATTCATGCAAGAAATGCAACTCCTATAGTTGACCACAAGATGGAGGCAGTTATCTCTGCCCTCCCAAGAGGAGGAGACACTTGTGACATCACTCTGGGTGGGTCTACCGGTCTCACTCAAAATGGTGGCTAGGGTGACTCCCTCTTAGCGCCTTCAAAATGGCATCTGCACGCTTACTCTGCTCATGCGCAGTTTTTTGTGCATGCCTGTCGGTCACACACACAACTGTGTGTGTGCACGTGATGCGTGGATGCAGGCACGAGTCTTATCGACAGCGCCCCACCTTGCTTTTTCAAAATGGGAGTTTTAATCTCCAGCTTGCACAAATAATGTTACCCCTTTAATTCCGGGTATAGTTTAGCACTACTCCCCCAACGGTTTATTCAGTGACCAGCTCAAACTGTGTCCTGCTTAATCTGACATCACCGCACTTGGGTAATTACAGAACTGGCCAAATTAATCTGTCCTGTCAGGATAATCACAGGCAGGTTAAACTGGCAAGGGACAGAACGGTTTTCTTTGCGTTTCTGTCACTCTAGGCCTTTATTTTTCTTAATCCAGCATATAATACTGCTTAAAACTTCCTGCATGCATCAACACAGCTCTTTCGTTTCTTAGACAATGGGCAACTCAGCCCACCACCCTTTGAAATCAGCAACCAGATGCCTTAGCGGGAGGAGGAGTAATCAAACACACAGAGAGAGGGAGGCGCGCCTGCTGCTGAAGCCTCTCCAGCAACACAGACAGGTTCACTGAATAAAGTGGATCAATATTTGCAGAAAAAAACAGCTTATGTCTCATGATTTTTCTTTTGCATATATGTCTTTCAGTCGCACGCAGCCTCACAAGGGCACAAAAATATATAGTGTTAGTAGACAGTTAATAAAATATTGTAATAAGGTACAAGAATTATTTATTTTATTTAATAGTGGGTGTGCAAGGGGACAGCGTTAAACCGTCCCTCCTGCACTTGCTAAATGAAATAAATAAGCACTTGTAAAAAGCAGCACCAGTCCTGAAGGACACTTATATTAAACTTAGTTTTAATTAATTTTGTACCTTCAATTACTTATTGGATCAGTCTCAAACTTTAAGGGAGTTTTTTTTTTTTTTTCCTGCAGTGATCTAAGAAACATATATATGTGAAAGGAAAATGCTTCAACTTCTCTCATTCACCCTTTTATTAAACTCATCCAGGTTACATGGTATGGCATTCAAAGGATGGACAAAGAGATTCAAATGATAACAGGCGTCCGATATCACATCAACTGTTATTGGATTCCTGAACATAAAATCTAGAGTTAAACCCTTGTAGAACCAAGGAGAAACCAGACTTATGTTTCAACGGTAAATGAAGGCTGAAATGTCTAACAAAACAGAATGCAATTTTATGGGGAAAATTCATAAGCTTATTATCTAAAAATGAACTCCTGAATTAATCTACAAAATTGAAGGGAAGTTACTAAAAAATGTCTAAGAGTCTTCCTTCAGTTTATAGCTTTATCCTATGGCTGATAGACTAATTGTAGCATGAAACACTGGTTATGTTCAATTGTAACTTGAATGTTAGGACATCACGTTTAACCCAGCAGATAGGAAAATGGGAGTCTCACTTACGAACAGCTGAAGGTCCATGTGTTCAGCGAGTCAATACCGGCTCGGTTTTGATCACTGGGACCCAGAGATGGAGCGACTGCTGCAAGGCTCCTTGATGTTCACAACAAACCATAGGAAGTGCAGACTCAGCTGGGGACTCGTAAAGAACAGCGGCAGCAATGGAGGCTGTCTCAGAGTGGCGTGAAAAGTCCTTGGCAATGAGTTCGAATTGGTGAGGTCTCTGGCCGCAGGATAGACCAAAAACTGAAGGAGAAACTTTTCAGTCAGGCGGGTGTCAGGCCAGAAAGAAAGTCCAAAACACAATCTCTGTTCACTTTTAATTAGGAAAATTAAAGGTCTGTAGCGGGTTGATTCAACCCCCACAACACAGAGACAGAACACAGAGACAGTCAGCTTGCACTCCTGGGTTTTTTCCGCTGCATGCTGCGTTTACAGCTGTGAGGTTAAAGTGTCATCCATGCATTGTGTTCATGCATCCTGTCTGTACCTCTGATATGCAAATGCCCAGATTGACTGCTGTGAAGGTCCTTTGATCTATTGTTTGAGTTGGGTATAAATGCTGTGCCAAGTTGTGATTCTGCCTCTCATTCTCTCTCACTACCTGATCCTGATTCCTGTAATGCTGTAGACACACACACGTGTCTCCTCTTTGAGAGCTGGAGGAATGAAGCTGCAGCCTGCTCAAGCCATGGGCTGCAGCCGAGTTCTGATGAAGGCGGGTGATAATAAAGCTATTTAAAAATCCAGCGCTGCCTTTATTCCATCATCCTCTTCAGGTCCACTTTAACGGTGTGAAAAGTCAAAAAATCTAAGAAAAACATGTACTAGGATAAGAATGGCTTCTGAGGTGAAGAAAAAAAATATTTTGAGAGTTTGACTCTCTATTTAAGAAGACAAGCTCGTAAGAAAAAGATGGTTTCTCCTCAGTAACCAGAAAATTGAGAAAACTAACGTAGGATTTGACAAACTTCACACAGAACAATTTAAATAAAAGAAGACTGTAAGGGACTTTGAAAAAGTGAACAAAAACTTTTCTCTGAGATCTAGATCACTATTCTGCTTCTTTAATCTTAATCTTAAACTTATTTTCTTTTCTTTCTATATTCTTTCTATTCTTTCCTTATTCTCTTTTTTAATTCTATAATCTTTCTTTCTTTCTTTCCTCTACCTCTCTGTCTTGCATGCAGGGCAGCTCCTCACTCTTTTAACTGAGCGCGCCTTTGGGTCATAAAACAGGTGCCGGTCGCAAGACAAACCAATCAGCTTTCATAGAGGAATGTGAAACATTATGTAATGTTTCATAATGAGGATGTTTTCACATTTATTTGTGTGGGAGGAGCCAATCAAATGAAAAGGGGCATTATCCCATGAAAAGAGAGAGAAAGCCGGGGGGCCAGGAATGATAGTGGACAAGAATTAATACAGGTTCAGTTCCAATAAAATTAGGTGCTCAATATAAGATCTAACTAAATTAAGTGACTTGGCTAATATTCTGTGATCATGCATTTTTACCATTACTACTAATATTAACATTCCTTTGACTAACACTCACAAACATAACATTTTTTTTTTGACTTATTTTGTACCCGTAGGTAGTTTTGTTCTGCAGTCTGGTGACAAGCCACCAGCTGCCGATTGCTGCGTGCGCAAGCGCCCCTTAACTCCCTAACTTGCATGTTTTGGCATGTGGGAGGAAACCGGAGAAATCCCGGAGTAAACCCACGCAAACACGGGGAGAACATGCAAACTCCACACAGATCACTGTTGGCCGGGGGCAGGGATCGAACCCACGATCTCCTGATCCCCGCGATCCCCCGGCCGAGGGTAAAACTGTGCTGCCGCAGTGCTAACTACTGCGCCACCGTGCATTTCTTATACATGTTTAAAATACATGCACTCATATTTAGATCAAGGATTAATGAATTACTGCAAACCCTGGTCGGTGAGCAACAGGATGATTTTCAGTGTCCTTAGGATCCGAGGGAGATGAAAAGCTTAAAGAAACTTAATAAGAATTGACAGTCAGATTATACATACACACATGGACAAAATTGTTGGTACCCCTCTGTTAATGAAAGAAAAACCCACAATGGTCACAGAAATAAGATAAGATAAGATTAGATAAGATAAGCCTTTATTAATCTTGTAACTGGTCTCTCAGATCATAACATGGTTCTTGCTGTCAGAAAACTTACTAAAAAGTGACTACAGTATTTTGGGGGAGTCAATATTGACAAATCAAATTTTATTATTCCCAAATCAAAAAATGAGGAGTTTGAACATTACTTAGAGAATCAAAATTGGGAGCAGCTCATGTCAATATATGAAGTAGATGATTGTTGTAATTTTATAACTGCAACAATTACAAAGTCCATAGAAACATTTACAAAGCAAATTAAAAGTAGACAACAGAAGTTTAACCTACCATGGTTAAATAATGAAATAAGAAAACTTATGAAGAGGCGAGACTCTGCATTGAAAACATCATTAACCTCTAAACTACAAAATGATCACCTTGTGTACAAAAGTTTAAGAAATAAAGTGGTACAAGAGCTGCGAAAATCAAAAGTATCTTATTACAATAAACTGATAGATCATGCAAAGGGTAACAACAGTTCCCTATGGAGGCATTTAAATAACTTAACTAATAAAAAAAATGTTCAGAAGGGGGTAAAGGAACTTAGAATCAATGGCAAGACCATCAGTGACAAGGCTACATTTGCAAATGAATTTAATTCATATTTTGTGGACTCTGTGGAAGACTTAACAAAAAACTTTGTGCTGCCAAATGTGCTCAACAACACAAAATCAATACTTCCAACAGATTCTTTTCACATCGATGAGGTAAATGAGGAGTTAATTGCTGGTATTGTTAAAACACTGTCAAACTCAAAAACTAATGATATCTACAATATGAGCACTTCCTTTTTCAAAACGCACAGCAAAATATTAATCAAACCACTGACTCATCTCATTAATCTCTCCATTAGGTCTAGTACATTCCCATCTGGCTGGAAAAAAGCTGTCGTCATACCAGTTCATAAATCAGGCAGTAAAGACGATATATGCAATTACCGCCCAATCTCTATTTTACCAGTCCTGTCTAAGGTTCTTGAAAAAGTTGTAGCTACACAGCTGATAGACTATTTACAAGACAGTCAACTTCTTCATCCACATCAATTTGGTTTTAGACCAGGATACTCAACAGAAACAGCAAATTGTTGCCTTATTGAAAATGTCAAACAGTCCTTGGACAGGGGTAATGTGGTAGAAGCTGTTTTTCTAGATCTCAAAAAGGCTTTCAATACTGTAAACCACAGTTAGCTTTTATCCAAAATGGTATCTTTTAACTTCTCTCCAGATACATTAGAATAGTTTGCATCTTATCTCCAGAATAGAGAACAGTGTGTAAAAGTTCACCAGGATAAATCCTCATTTTTAAACAACCGCATGGGTATCCCACAAGGGTCCATTCTTGGTCCTTTACTTTTCAGCATTTTTATTAATGACTTGCCGCTACCCTGCTCAGCTGCAACATGCCAACTTTATGCAGATGATGCAGTTATTTACACAGCTGCCAAGATTCCAGCACAGGCTGCAGATGTACTGTCTACAAGTATGGTTGATGTCCAAGAGTGGCTCCTCCAGAACCATCTATTGCTGAACCTTCAGAACACAGTTTCAATGTGCTTTTCAATCAAAAAATGTAACCTGCAACGTTTTAAAGTTAATATACATGATCAAGACATCAGTTTAGTTACAGAATTCAAATACCTTGGCATTGTACTAGATCCTCAACTCAAATTTAATCTTCATATAAAGAACATTTCAAAAACAGTAAAAAAAATCTGAACTGCTTTAAATTAATTACATATTACATACCTTATGAAGCAGCTGTACTGTATATGCATTCTATGTTTTTTTCTCATATATCATACTGTTTGACAGTCTGGGCTCAAGCAGCCCCTTCCACAATAAGACATATAGGTTCATTATATAATCATACTCTAAAAATCTTGGACAAAAAGCCCATTAGGTGGCATCACTGTAATATTTTTAAAAAAATGCAACCTATTGAGTTTTGAGAGTTTCATTGACCTCTGTTTTCTGAAATTAACTTTCAAATGTTTCCATAAATCAGCACCCTAGCCACTTGCTGGTTTCATCCAAAGACAGGACAACAGCAGAGCCACCAGGAGTTCTGTTAACAATAACTGTAAAATATTCCACCGCAGAACCACATTTAGACAAATAGCTTTCTCTATAAAGGGCAGTCACATCTGGAACACAATGCCAAATGAAATTAAAATAATAACGGACTTTAAAACATTCACTAAAAAGGTTAAAAACTGGCTGAAAAATAAACAAGAATGTACCCATGTATGAAATGATTGTCTGCAGGATGAGAGTGAATGAAGGGAAGGAATGAATGTGTTTGTTTATAGTGAGTGACAAAGGGAGGGAGGCCTGAAATAGGCAAATGTGAGTCAGGTTGTTATATTTGTGTATTTATAATATTTAAAATATTTATAATTGTGTATTTATAATGTATTTACAATCTTTTTTGCATTGATGTATGTGGTTATTGTGCATTCTGTTTTCATTTTTTTTTTTTATCTTTTCCTTTCCTTTTTTTCTTTTTATTTGTTTCTCCTTTCTAATATCCCATCCAGGGACAAGAGTTGCAAATTAGCTAATAGATATACACTCTTTGTGCAACACATCAGATTGATTGTCATTGATTAATTGTCTATGTTTATTGCACTGTCCCTGTCAAATAAACAAATAATCTAATCTAGTCCCACAATGGGGAAATTCCAGGATTGCAACAGCACAGGGATAGCAACACTAAGGGCAACAATCAGAAGACAAGAAAAAACAAGAGCAGCGAGTATACATATGTACATATAAATATATAGACACACAGTGCGGAGCAACTGCAACTTTAATCTTCTTCCCTCAAGACGGAGGTTTGCTGTCCCAAAAAGTAAAACCCAGCACTACAAAAACAGCTTTGTACCTGCTGCTGTCAAAGAGTTGAACAAGCTGTAACAATATATTGCACATAATTTAGGTAACTATTTATTAACTCCATTTTATATTTACTTATTTTTATAGGATGTTACTTGGGTTCTAAATATTTTATTGGGTTTTAGACCTTTGAGTTTTTAACCTCTTTGACTAGTTTTTAACTTTTAATATGACTCTTCTCTCTTACCTCTGGTTTTTTCCTCATCTCTTTGTCTTTTTATACCCTGATTGATGGAGCCTTGAGTATTTTTATCATGTTTATAATCAATTTCATGTGTGCCTGTGTTTGTGTCTATGTTGAAGGTAATTTGTGGCTTGTAAATATGGATGTCACCAGACTGCAAAACAAATCTACCTACGGGTACAAATAAAGTAACCTGAACCTGAACCTGATTGTAGCTAGATGGAATAAATAAATAAATATATAAACACACAGTGCGGAGCATTGTAGCTAGATGGAATAAATATATGAATATATAAACACGCACAGTGTGGAGCACTGTCACTAGATGGAATAAATATATAAATATGTAAACACACACAGTGTGGAGCATTGTAGCTATAAATAACTTGAATCTGACAAAAGTGGTAAAAAATAAAAAAAATTCTATGAAAATTAACAAAAGAAAATCAGACACTGCTTTTGAATTGTGGTTCAAAATAATTATTTTTTTAAAAAAAACAAACTCATGAAACAGGCCTGGACAAAAATGATGGTACCCTTAACTTAATATTTTGTTGCACAACCTTTTGAGGCAATCACTGCAATCAAACGATTTCTGTAACTGTCAATGAGATTTCTGCACCTCTCAGCAGGTATTCTGGCAAACTCCTCATGAGCAAACTGCTCCAGTTGTCTCAGGTTTGAAGGGTGCCTTCTCCAGATGGCATGTTTCAGCTCCTTCCAAAGATGTTCAATAGGATTTAGGTCAGGGTTCATAGAAGGCCACTTTAGAATAGTCCAATGTTTCACTCTTTGCCATTCTTGGGTGTTTTTATCTGTGTGTTTTGGGTCATTATCCTGTTGCAAGACCCATGACCTGTGACTGAAACCAAGCTGTCCGACACTGGGCAGCACATTTCTCTCTAGAATACCTTGATAGTCTTGAGATTTCATTGTACCCTGCACAGATTCAAGACACCCTGTGCCAGATGCAGCAAAGCAGCCCCACAACATAACAGAACCTCCTCCATGTTTCCAGTAGGGACAGTGTTCTTTTCTTGGTATGCTTCATTTTTGCTTCTGTGAACATAGAGCTGATGTGCCTTCCAAAAAGTTGCAGTTTTGTCTCGTCTGTCCATAGGACATTCTCCCAGAAGCTTTGTGGCTTGTTAACATGCAATTTGGCAAATTCCAGTCTGGCTTTTTTATGATTTGTTTTCAACAGTGGTGTCATCCTTGGTCATCTCCCATGAAGTCCACTTTGGCTCAAACAATGACGGATGGTGTGATCTGACACTGATGTACCTTGACCTTGGAGTTCACCATGAATGTGTTTAGAGGTTGTTCTGGGCTCTTTTGTTACCATTCGTATTATCCATCTCTTCCATTTTTCCTCCTGCGGCCATGTCCAGGGAGGTTGGCTAAAGTCCCGTGGATGTCATGCGCTGGTCCTCACGAGCCAGCATAAGACGCACACAGTCACCAGTGAGTTTACAGTGAGTTTTATTACGGTGAAAGGTAAACAACACAAGATGCAGGGGCAATGACACATAAGTCCATACACTTCCGGAGGCGTAAGGCTAGACAGCTCTCTTACGGGTCCTTCAGAGGAGACGGTCATACACAGGCAAAGGTTGTTTAAGTAATTGGCTACACAGGGCTGCTGAAGCAAAGACACACAAAGGTCTACTTTCACCGGAAGGGGTAAGGCTAAAAGCTCACTTACTGGTGCCGGAGAAGTGACGGTCAACCACAAGCAGACAAGGTAGATGATAGTCCAAGTCATCCGTAACTCAGACGTATAACGACTGACACTGCTGCGTCTTACCGTCGCCAGTGCTGGGCTTAAATGGCGAAACACTAACGATGGTAATGACACTCAGCTGGCCGACCGCTGACAGGCGGAAACCCCACCGAGCACTTTCACAATAAGAGCCCGGTGAGGCCAGAATACAGCCCGCAGCTGTCAAGGCCGGCAGCGAGACAT
Source organism: Pholidichthys leucotaenia (assembly GCA_020510985.1). Taxonomy (NCBI): domain Eukaryota; kingdom Metazoa; phylum Chordata; class Actinopteri; order Cichliformes; family Pholidichthyidae; genus Pholidichthys; species Pholidichthys leucotaenia. The sequence continues at coordinate 14,413,779 of CM035849.1, forward strand.
AACTTTAGCCCGAGCGCGATCAGAACCGGCGCTCGGGTCATAACAGTACCCTCCCTCCACGGGCGGACTCTGAACGCCCCAAGGAACCACCCTGCCCCCCCCGCCCCCCCAGAGTGGGAGGTGGGGGACAGGTGCGGAGGGAGAGAAACCAACCCCTGAACAAGACCATGACCAGACCAAAAAAAAAACAAAAAAAACCCATGTAAATACCTGGAAACAATGAACAAAATCCCCATATAATAGCCCCTCAAGGAAAGAGGGGAAAACAAAAACAAAGACAAGGCTTGACCATAGCCCCTCAAAAAAAGAGGGGAGAAAAAAACAATTAGCAAAACAAGACCAAACTATGGATACAAAACACAAAAGGCAATAGAGATTGCTTTACCTGACTATGGCTTTCAAAACACGAACAAAACAAAAAAAAAAACACACCAACACACAGGGAGCAATCTAAAATTGCTTTGCTTTGGCTATGACTATGACTATGATTTTCCAAAAGAACAAGAACAAGAGGCAATCAAAAATTGCTCAGAACTAGACTGTGACTAAGACTGTGGCTTACAAAGAAGGAGAAAAAAAACAAAACAAGAGGCAATCAAAAATTGCTCAGACTTGACTACGACTATGACTTTGGCTTACAAGAAAAAAAAAAACAAGAGGCAATCTAAAAAATTGCTCAGACTTGACTAAGACTCTGACTTCGACTTACAAGGAAACAAGAGGCAATCTAAAAATTGCTCAGACTTGACTAAGACTATGACTTCGACTTACAAGGAAACAAGAGGCAATCTAAAAATTGCTCAGACTTGACTAAGACTATGACTTCGATTTACAAAGAAACAACAAAAAAATCTCTAGACGTACTTAACATGACCAGGCCCCATATGGGCCCACAGATAGTCCCACAGTACATGATAATCAGGTGGCCTGCCCCAGTCCCATGCCCCCAGAAACAAGTCCTCTGGTGGCCGAACCAGGTCACCCCGTAACACACACAGTTTATTGGGTGGCCAACCCAAGACGCCGAACGCTCCAAGCAGTTCCTCAGGTGGCCGACCCGCATCCCACAACCACCAGGACCGTGGAGGGATTGCATGCAGCCGCTCACCTGAACACGACAAGACAGAGGAGCGCCAGACCGTCAAACAAAGCCCTCTCACGGACCCCAGCTGGTGGCTGCTGAGAGGGGGACAACCGAAAACTTGGGCCCCCTCGAATCCTGATTGGGTCGCAGCCGCACCTGTGCTGGACCCCCACTGGACCCAGTCGGACCCCGATTGGGTTATCGTTGCACCCACGTCGGACCCCGACTGGGTCACTGCCGCACCCGCGTCGGACCCCGACTGGGTCACTGCCGCACCCTCGTCGGACCCCGACTGGGTCACTGCCGCACCCTCGTCGGACCCCGACTGGGTCACTGCCGCACACTCGTCGGACCCCGACTGGGTCACCTCGGCCCACGCGTCGGACCCCGACTGGGTCGGGACTGCTCCGGCGACGACCTCCATCTCCGAACCTGGAACCCCCAGTCCCGTGACCTTGACTGGCTCTGGACCGGTAACGCTGTGTAGGTGCTCAGAAAACAAGAGACGACCGGGATCAGTTCCACCGGCAGCTCCAGAGCCCAGCGAGACGGGCTCGGGTGCAGCGGACGGCTGCCCCTCACTTGCCTCCCCATGAGGCAGGCAAAAATGCTCTAATACACCATACAGGAAAACAAGAAAGAGCACTTGCCTGCACTCGGGCTCAGGAGCCGTCCAGGACTTCGCCGATCCAGGTTCAAGAAGCAGCTTGTCGTCGGGCTCCCACTCGGCTGCGTCGGGTTCCACAGCCGGCCTGATGGTCTCTGCAGCTGGATCCTCATGCGCTGGCGTCCACGCCAATAACCCGCATGGCGTGGGGGCAGAGGACCCTGGACCTGCTGACTCGGGCTGCATCCCTGAGGAACCCTGGGGACACTCTCTCGTCGGCTCTGGCTCCTCACTGCAGTCCGTTCTTCTCTGTCCAATGCTAGGCTGCAGGGCCGGGATATTTCCCAGAGCTGCAGGCCTCCCCCTCGTTCGATGGCGTGGGACTGACGCCGAGGACCGCTCCGCAGGAGGAGACACAGAGGCAGCAGGTTTAATATAAATGGCTACAGCTGGGGAAAGAAACTCAGGGAGCTGCGAACCCCGAGCTTCACCCCCAGGAGTCAGACAAGACAGATCACAATGATCGATAGGTAAGTGAACTTGAACTTGCCTGTCTCCCGGGGGGAGGATGGAATCAGCTGTAGCGGACATCGCTCCTTCCCTCGCTTGCTGGGTGGTAGAAACGGACCCATGGACGGAGCCCACCGGCACAGGACTCAGCTCACTCACAGCAGCCGGCTGGTTGAGGGGGTCATCCCGGCGGCCCGGAACTGGATCCGGAGCAGGAGCTTGCCGAGGATGCGCCCGGCCACGGCGCTGACGCCTTCGCCGGCCCCCAGACGGTGCGAACTCCGGAACGGATCAAGGAAAGGATCGGGATCCATGAGCAAAGAGCAGGAGTGCCTCTTCTCCTGCTTCATGCCGCGTTCCTCCTCCATCATCAGGTAGATCTCGCATTGCGCAGCGATGTCCTCCCACCTCGCGTCGACTTCCGGGTGGTCAGCGTAGCGGGGAGAGAGATGACAAAGTATATCCTCGGCGGCGTCCAGGTACCAGTGTATGCTGTGGTCATAATCTAGCAGAGAAGCGAAGATGAGCAGCTCATCCACCACTTCCAGCACATCAGTCAGCTCGCGGCTCGGACTCCACACACGGTTCCTCCGCGACGGCATTCTACACATACACGGTACCCAGACAGGAAAAAGCAAATGTCCAAAAAACTCAAACCCACTGGTGAAGAGCGTCTCGGGTTGGCGTCACCGTAACGCTGTTTTGGCAGCAGTGTACTGTCATGCGCTGGCCCTCACGAGCCAGCATAAGACGCACACAGTCACCAGTGAGTTTACAGTGAGTTTTATTACGGTGAAAGGTAAACAACACAAGATGCAGGGGCAATGACACATAAGTCCATACACTTCCGGAGGCGTAAGGCTAGACAGCTCTCTTACGGGTCCTTCAGAGGAGACGGTCATACACAGGCAAAGGTTGTTTAAGTAATTGGCTACACAGGGCTGCTGAAGCAAAGACACACAAAGGCCTACTTTCACCGGAAGGGGTAAGGCTAAAAGCTCACTTACTGGTGCCGGAGAAGTGACGGTCAACCACAAGCAGACAAGGTAGATGATAGTCCAAGTCATCCGTAACTCAGACGTATAACGACTGACACTGCTGCGTCTTACCGTCGCCAGTGCTGGGCTTAAATGGCGAAACACTAACGACGGTAATGACACTCAGCTGGCCGACCGTTGACAGGCGGAAACCCCACCGAGCACTTTCACAATAAGAGCCCGGTGAGGCCAGAATACAGCCCGCAGCTGTCAAGGCCGGCAGCGAGCCATAACTTTAGCCCGAGCGCGATCAGAACCGGCGCTCGGGTCATAACAGTGGATCTTAAATTTCTGAATATTATGTGCAACTGTAGTCACAGGAACATCAGGCTGCTTGGAGATGGTCTTATAGCCTTTACCTTTAATGTGCTTGTCTATAATTTTCTTTCTAATCTCCTGTGACAACTCTCTCCTTTGCTTCCACTGGTCCATGTTTAGTGTGGTACACACCATGTCAACAAACAGCACATGACTGCTTGTCACCCTTTAAAAGGAACTCTGATTATATTGGCATGTTAGCTCTATATGCTTTATTTTTATGTTACTAACATAACTATAATATAATTTTTTTGAAAATAATTCCCAGTTTTATATATTTTTAAAAAACTTTATTACGATGTAAATTGCCATTATTGTTTACATCGCAATGCATTCTGGGTAGTGACTTAGAAAGGTTGCAGCCGTTTTTTCTGTCTTATACAAGCCAAGAAGCCATGCTCCTAACTACTGCCATTTGTCAGTGAAAATGCCACATTGCGTGGCTTTTGGATGTAATTTCCAATCAAAGGGAAATAAAGACAGCGGGGTGAGCCTCCATAGCTTTCCTAAAGAGGGAAAGTGGAGGAAAAAGTGGGGCGGCAGTGGCTCAGCAGGTAGAGCAGGTCGTCTAATAACCCGATGGTTGGCGGTTTGCATCACGCTCTCCCCAGATATCCTGCTGTTGTGTCCCTGGGCAAGACACTTCACCCGCATTGCCTCCAGTGCCCATAACACTGGGTATGAATGTGTAAAAATGTTTAAATGCTCGGTGGTGGCCGGAGAGGCTGTTGGCATGGATTGGCAGCCACATTTCCCTCACTCTGAGTCTGTGATCACGCGCTGTACGCTGTGATAATAACACAATATTGCTCAAAGCGCACAAGCGTGCGCTTTGCGCACCAGTGTTGCGGATGAAATAAGGGAACCCAGTGTTGAGGCACGGAATAAGTGCAGGCAGGACACTGCGAACTGAAGTTTAAAAGGGTGTTTATTTCATCCAGCACGAAGCTCACTCCAGCGCTGTGGAGCGAGCCTTTTTTTTATTTATTACTTATTTGTACACGTAGGTAGATTTGTTTTGCAGTCTGGTGACAAGCCACCAGCTGCCAGTCGCTGCGTGCGCAAGTGCCCCTTAACTCCCTAACCTGCATGTTTTTGACATGTGGGAGGAAACTGGAGAAATCCCGGAGTAAACCCACACAAACACGGGGAGAACATGCAAACTCCACACAGATCACTGTTGGCCGGGGGCAGGGATCGAACCCACGATCTCCGCGATCCCCCGGCAGAGGGTAAACTGCGCACTCTGTGCACTGTGGTTAGTACAAAATAAGTAATAAAAAAAGGGCTCGCTCCACAGCGCTGAAGTGAGCTTCATGCTGGAGGATGAAATAAACACCCTTTTAAACTTCAGTTTGTCGTGTCCTGCCTGCACTTATTCCGTGCCTCAACAATGGGTTCCCTTATTTCATCTGCAACACTGGTGCGCAAAGCACACGCTCGTGCGCTTTGAGAGATATCGTGCTTTATGACAGCGTGATTAATACATATGTCAGCTTTATGTGCGATCACAGACATGTCTCATGTGTGCGCTTTGAGCGATATTGTGCTATTATCACAGCGTGATTAATACATATGTCAGCTCTATCAGGCATGCAGCTACAGCGCATGATCACAGACTCAGAGTGAGGGAAATGTGGCTGCCAATCCACGCCAACAGCCTCTCCGGCCACCACCGAGCATTTAAACATTTTTACACATTCATACCCAGTGTTATGGGCACTGGAGGCAATGCGGGTGAAGTGTCTTGCCCAGGGACACAACGGCAGGATATCTGGGGAGAGCGTGATGCGAACCGCCAACCATCGGGCTATTAGACGACCTGCTCTACCTGCTGAGCCGCTGCCGCCCCACTTTTTCCTTCACTTTCCCTCTTTAGGAAAGCTATGGAGGCTCACCCCGCTCTCTTTATTTCCCTTTGATTGGAAATTACATCCAAAAGCCGCTCAATGTGGCATTTTCACTGACAAATGGCAGTAGTTAGGAGCTTGGCTTCTTGGCTTGTATAAGACAGAAAAAACGGCTGCAACCTTTCTACGTCACTACCCAGAATGCATTGCGACATAAACAACAATCGTAATAAAGTTTTTTAAAAATATATAAAACTGGGAATTATTTAAAAAAAATTAAATTATAGTGATGTTAGTAACATAAAAATAAAGCATATAGAGCTAACATGCCAATATAGTCGGAGTTCCTTTTAAATAGGCCGACTGACTGATTACAAGTTTGTAGACACCTGTGATGTTAATTAGAGGACACATCTTGGTTGAACATGTCCTTATGGTCACATTATTTTCAGTCTTTTCTAGGGGTACCATCATTTTTGTCCAGGCCTGTTTCATGAGTTTGTTTTTTGAAGTAATTCTGTTGAACCACAATTCAAAAGCACTGTCTGATTTTCACTGGTTAATTTTCATAGAATTTTTATTTATTGCCACTTTTGTCAGATTCAAGTTTTTTTCTGTGACCATTGTGGGTTTTTCTTTCATTAACAAAGGGGTACCAACAATTTTGTCCACGGCTATAATGAAACACAATCTGTAGGTGTCCACTAGGAGGTACTGTTGAGCTGTAGATAATTTCTTTAGGTTTGTGATTGTCACAACTCGCTCCCGCCTGTCATCCGCTCCAGCCGTGCACACACCTTGGCTTCATCAGGCTGCGACTATTTAACCTGCTCTGCCCGCAGCCTCGGTCTGGAGCCGTCAGCTTTTCTCCACGCTCAAGCTCTGCTTTCGCCTACTCCTCTCAGCCAACACCGCTACTCAGCGCCCTCACGTAAGGTGTTCTTACCTGTTGTCTTCAGTTATTCCCCTGTGCACAGGTGGACCCTCCTGGCGACGGAATTTCCCTTAATCGCCTTCCCTCTCATCTCTCCTGCATCGAGCGCAGCTGGGCGCTGTTTCCCAGGAGGGAGCTCTTCTTGTCAACGCCAGCCACCAGTACATCTACAAGTAAGCCACATCATAACTTTCACCGCCTTGCAGTGACAATTGCTCATCCCCTGCTCTCTGTTCTGTCCTCAGGGTTGCCTGGCTGTATGATGTCTGTTCTGCCCTCGGCGCTCTCCTGTCCCCAAGACTACATTCACATTTCCCACTCACTCATCCATACACCTGCTGTTAATAAACTCTTAAATCTTACCCGAGCCTGTGTGCGTGTTTCCTGGGCCAGAAATCTTGTCAGTACGGCTCCAGCAAAGCGGCCCAGCGAACAGCGGGTACGCACGCCGACTCTCCAATCTTGAGGCTCGGGTGGACTTAATTGTTCATCAACAGCAGGTAATTCTCAACCAGCTTACCTCCATTATTAGCCGGTGGGATCGTCTTGATCCTCCATAGGCGCTTCCTCCGTCTCAGCTCGGTGGGTCAGCTCCTCCCGCTCCTCAGGCCAGCCCCTCTGCCCCAGGTCCGCCGACCCTTCTCTCCCCAATTCCCACTCCCGCGCGCTTTAGCGGAAAACTCGGCAGAGCGCGTGGGTTTATCCTACAGTGTGAGACGGTGTTTCAGCACGTGCCCGGGGATTTCCCGTCAGACCAAAGCCGAATTGGGTATGTTTCCAATCTTCTGGAAGGGCGAGTGTTAGCCTGGGCTTACGCCGTTATGGCAAAGGAGGATGTCTCCAACTATGTGCATGCATGCCCACAGTGTGCCATGAATAAGTCAGCCAACACTCCTCCTGTGGGTCTTCTCCATCCCTTGCCGGTTCCCGGGAGGCCCTGGTCACACATCGCTTTGGACTTCGTCACTGGTCTGCCGGTCTCCAACTCTTTCAACACCATCTTGACTATTGTAGACCGGTTCTCCAAGGCGGCCCACTTCGTGCCTCTGTAAAATATTATTACAGTAGATGCCTCTCAGATGATGCTGTTTCCAAATTTATGCAGATTGTTTCCTCTATGCCATGTGTCAACACAACGGAAATAAGCTATAGACAGCTTGCTCCTTCTGTAATTGATAACATGGTGGATAGTGTTTCAGCTTCTCTGCATCAGGCTCTAGACTTGGTGTCCCCCTTAAAAAAGAAAAAGTCTAATCAGAGATTTCTAACTCCTTGGTTCAACACAGAAACTCGTAGCTTAAAACAGAAGACTCGTCAATTAGAAAGAAAATGGCGCTCTACTAATTTAGATGAAATCTATTTAGCTTGGAGAAATCATCTTTTAATTTATAAAAAATCTCTTAGAAAAGCTAGAACGAGTTATTACTATGCATTAATAGAAGAGTACAAGAATAATCCCAGGTTTCTTTTCAGTACTGTAGCCAGGTTGACAAAAAGTCAGGACTCTGTCAATCCTAGCATTCCCTTAGAGTTTACTAGTCAGGACTTTATGAACTTTTTCAATAATAAAATTTCATCCATCAGAGATAAAATCAATCCGATTCTTCCCACAGTTAACTTAAATACTTTAACTACTACAACTCCTTCTATTGATGTCTGTCTTGATGAGTTTACTCCAATCGACCTTTGTGAGTTAGACAAAATAGTTTCCTCATCCAAACCTTCAACTTGTCTTTTAGACCCTATTCCTACCAGGTTATTTAAAGAAGTCTTCCCACTTATTGGTAGCTTTATTCTTCATATAATCAATTCTTCATTAACTTTAGGCCATGTACCACAGGCTTTTAAAACGGCTGTAATTAAACCCTTACTCAAAAAGCCAACGCTAGATCCAGGAGCTTTAGCTAATTATAGACCAATCTCTAATCTCCCTTTCATTTCAAAAATCTTAGAAAGAGTTGTTGCTACGCAATTATTTGACCACCTGCAGGGAAATGGTTTACTTGAAGAGTTTCAATCTGGGTTTAGAATCCATCATAGTACTGAAACAGCCTTAGCGAAGGTCACTAACGACCTCCTTATTGCATCTGATAATGGACTAGTTTCTGTACTTGTCCTTTTAGACCTTAGTGCAGCTTTTGATACTATTGATCATAATATTCTACTTGATAGATTAGAACACTATGTTGGACTTAATGGAACTTCGTTGCAGTGGCTTAGATCTTATTTATCTGATAGGTTCCAGTTTGTTCATGTAAATAATGAGTTTTCTTTCAACTCAAAGCTTAGTCATGGAGTTCCGCAGGGATCTGTGCTAGGCCCTACTCTTTTTAGTTTATATATGCTTCCGTTAGGCAACATTATTAGAAAGCACTGTATACATTTTCATTGTTATGCAGATGACACACAATTATACCTGTCAATGAAGCCAGATGATAGTAATCAATTAGCCAAGTTAGAAGCCTGTCTTAAGGAAATCAAAGCTTGGATGACTTGTAATGTCCTGCTATTAAATTCAGATAAGACTGAAGTCATTCTTGTTGGTCCAAAAAACCTTAGAAATTCCTTTCCAAATCAAACTTTCAGTTTGGATGCAGTTACTCTTTTTCTTAATAGCTCTGTGAGAAACCTTGGAGTTATTTTTGGTCAGGATTTGTCCTTCAATTCACATATTAAATTTGTTTCTAAGACTGCCTTCTATCATTTGCATAATATTGCCAAGATTAGGAGCATCTTGTCTCAGAGTGATGCTGAGAAGCTGATCCACGCTTTTGTTAGCTCGAGATTAGATTATTGTAATTCTTTATTATCAGGCTGTCCTAAAACATCTTTTAAAAAGTCTTCAGCTGATCCAAAATGCTGCAGCAAGAGTTTTAACAGGTACTATAAAGAGAGATCATATCTCTCCGGTTCTGGCATCCCTTCATTGGCTTCCCATAGAATTTAGAATTAAGTTTAAAATCCTTCTTCTTACTTACAAAGCTCTAAACAATCAGGCTCCTTTTTATTTAAAAGATCTGATACTACCGTATTATCCTAACAGAGCACTACGCTCCCAAAATGCAGGATTACTTGTAATACCTAGAATCTCCAAAAGTACAATGGGAGGCAGAGCCTTCAGTTATCAAGCTCCTCTCCTGTGGAATCAGCTGCCAATCTGGATTCGGGAGTCAGACTCGATCTCTGTTTTTAAGAATAGGGCTAAAACCTACCTTTTTGATATAGCCTACAATTAGGGAGGGATCATGTGTTTCTGAACCCTCCCTTAGTTATGCTGCTAATAGGTTTAGTCAGCCGGGGGACTTCCAGTAATGCACTGGGCCTCACTCCTTTCTTCACTCTCTATGAAATATTTTTTTTTGCTGGTCATTAACATTTGTTTGTTCTCTCCCATAGATTGAGTCCCCATCGTGCTGTTTGCTCTCTACATGTATGTTCTTTTCTTCTTCTCTATCCCCTCACCCCCCAGCCAGTCGCAGCAGATGACTGCCCCTCCCTGAGCCTGGTTCTGCTGGAGGTTTCTTCCTGTTAAAGGGGAGTTTTTCCTCTCCACCGTCGCCAAGTGCTTGCTCACAGGGGATCGCCTGATTGCTGGGGTCTTTCTGCAACTGTGGGGGTCCCCCCCTACAGTTGATAGTGCTATGAGATGACTGTTGTTGTGAAATGGCGCTATATAAATAAAGTTGAATTGAATTGAATTGAATTGAATTGAATTGAATTGAATTGAAAATTGAATTCCTGGGCTTCCCTCGGCGCGCGAGACGGCCGATCTGTTGGTGCAGCATGTGGTAAGGCTGCATGGCATCCCCACTGACATTGTCTCTGATAGGGGGCCACAATTTGTGTCCAAAGTCTGGAGGAGCTTTTGCACTGCGCTGGGGGCCACTGTTAGTCTGACTTCTGGACACCATCCCCAATCTAATGGAGAGTGCGAACGCACCAACCAGGAGCTGGAGGCTGCTCTGTGCTGTGTCACCTCCTCTAACCCCTCTTCCTGGAGCATTCATCTTCCCTGGGTGGAGTATGTCCATAACTCCACTTTGTCTTCGGCCACTGAGCTGTCCCCCTTTCGGGCGTCTTTAGGCTACGACCCCCCGCTGTTCCCTGAGGAAGAAGGTGAGGTGGCAGTTCCATCCGTTCAGGCCCACGTGAGACGGTGTCGTCGGCTGTGGGCCAAGACGCGTCAGGCCCTGGTTCGTGCCGCATCACGCAATGCCAAGTCTGCGAATCGCCACAGGAGGCCTGCGCCACGCTACCAGGTGGGTCAACAAGTTTGGTTGTCTGCTCACAACATTAATTTGAAGGGGGAGAAGAAGAAATTGACTCAGCGCTTTGTGGGACCTTACCCTGTCACGAAGGTGGTTAACCTGGTGGCTGTGCGTTTGGAGCTCCCCCCTCCCCTCCGTGCTCATCCCACATTTCATGTGTCTCAGGTTAAACCTGTGGTTTCTAACCCTCCCCCCCCCCAGAGTGCCCCCCCCCCAGGATGATCGACGGACATCCGGCATGGAGCGTCACTGCCATCTTGGACTCCCGACGCCGGGACCGGGGGTTGCAGTATTTGGTGGACTGGGAGGGTTATGGTCCTGATCACTGACGCTGGGTGTGCCCATCCTTCGTGCTGGACAAGCAGCTTATTGAGGTGTTTCATCGGGCGCATCCCGACAAGCCAGCACCAGGAGGCGCTGCTCGGGGGGGGGGGGGGGGACTGTCACAACTCGCTCCCGCCTGTCATCCGCTCCAGCCATGCGCACACCTGGGCTTCATCAGGCTGCGACTATTTAACCTGCTCTGCCCGCAGCCTCGGTCTGGAGCCGTCAGCTTTTCTCCACGCTCAAGCTCTGCGTTCGCCTACTCCTCTCAGCCAACGCTGCTACTCTGCGCCCTCACGTAAGGTGTTCTTACCTGTTGTCTTCAGTTATTCCCCTGTGCACAGGTGGACCCTCCTGGCGGCGGAATTTCCCTTCATCGCCTTCCCTCTCATCTCTCCTGCATCGAGCGCAGCTGGGCGCTGTCTCCCAGGCGGGAGCTCTTCTTGTCAACGCCAGCCACCAGTACATCTAGAATCCCAGAATTCAGAATCAGAAAAAGATTTATTGCCAAGTACATTAACAGAACACTGATAACATACGAGGGAATTTGACTTGACACAGTAATGACCTGCATTTCCGTGCCGCGGCGCATCTGAAACGCGCCCGTCAGCAGGAGGATACAGGTAGCATAAGGATAATACAATGGGAAGGAGCAAAAAAATCATTGATTCAAAATACTGGTTACATAATTAATCAATATTAAGAGTTCAAGGAAAAAAAAAGCTCTCAATGCACATACATTCGCTACACAGGATTTCACGAGACACAAGAGAGCAGTGTATATCTTTATTCAGTTCATGGTTCAATGTGTGTGCGGTGTTGAGCAGTGTTGATGATAATAAGAGAGACCCAAGGACCCTTGGCAGGAGATGTTTTGTCTGGCTGGCGCCCAGTCCTTATCTGGCGCAGTGCAGCTGGCTGTCCAAGGCCTTGTGCTCATGATTTTGAAAAAAAACACAGTCTGCAGACAGCCAGGAGGAATTTTCATGGGGAATGAGCCAAATAGGACTGATCACAGAGAAGGCTTATATTTCTTCTGTAGATTCAGTACATCCCTTCAGTCATTGCGAAGCTTTAAATCCGTCGTGGAAAGACCTGAGCGAAATCATGATGTAATCCACCTTACGAGACAGTTCTCCAGTAGTCGCTATCAGGGTCTTCTCCAGTTTTTCAATTTGATGGATGCACCTCGCCTGGTCAGCATTTTGATAGGTTGAATCCATCTTCAGCAATTTGCAGTAAACCAGGACGATTCCAGTCCCAATCAGAAAAATCCCTATCACCAATATTACGAAGATAAACAAATCTTCAATATCTTCGATAGAGAGATTAGAGAGACACAGCATTTTCCAATTACCTGTGTCACGTAAATAGCCCGCTGGAGCCGTTTCAGCGGGGCAGACAGCTTCCCCTGGAGCACTTTTCCTTGTTGAAAAAATAGTGTCAATTGTGTTCAAAGCCCAGCTTATTAACTCCATAATTTCTTTTCGGCGGTCGCAGTTAGACGCAGACAGACAACAGCAAGCTGGGATCCAGTAGTTAGGAGGGGAGGAAAAAGTCAGAGCAGGAGAGAAGAAAAAAGCGTCTACTCTCTTGGGAGGGCGGAAGTGAAGAGTAAGCCACAAGTAAGCCACATCATAACTTTCACCGCCTTGCCGTGACAATTGCTCATCCCCTGCTCTCTGTTCTGTCCTCAGGGTTGCCTGGCTGTACGGTGTCTGTTCTGCCCTCGGCGCTCTCCTGTCCCCAAGACTACATTCACATTTCCCACTCACTCATCCATACACCTGCTGTTAATAAACTCTTAAATCTTACCCGAGCCTGTGTGCGTGTTTCCTGGGCCAGAAATCATGTCAGTGATATCTGGAAAGGGGTCTGGTATCAAGTTATAAACCTGTTGTGTTAAGAAGTTTATGACCTTTAAGAGCATTAGTTTCCTGTACGACAGACGCTATCCACATGAACTGTCCACGCTGAGAATCTGGACTCCGAGTTTTTATCATTCCTTTAAGCCATTAAAAGCAAATTCTGATCCTTAACATCTCTGCAAGAGGCAACTGTTTACACTGGGGTTCTGGGAAAAGCATTCTTGGTCAGGCCTTGAGTGAGGGTAGTTAATATGAAAACAAGTGAGATTCCTGTCAAATGGATAAAAGTGATCTTCTGGATTGGTTTGAGGAGATGTTGATGCTACAATATTTAGCTCTCCTTCTCCTCTTTTATGGACACAACATTTGGCGATGACGACAAAAGGTATGGAGCGAGCTGCTACCCCTTTTTGGCCATTTCTGGAGGCTCTGGGGGAGCCGCCCATGCCACGGTCCAGGTGGTATGCAGCCATTTAGAACTATCTGGTCGCTCTGAACCTCAGCGAGCTCAAAAAGCTGTGTGCAAAGACGATTCTGGTCCATAAACTTTGAATGGAGGGCCAGAGGATTCTTAGTACGTTGGGAGGTAGTGATAGTTTCCATGATGTGGTGCAGCAAATGGCGGGCTATTTTCGCTCCCCAGGAAACACCATCATGAAGAGGATTAAGTTTTGACTGCGACGCCAGCGACCGGGAGAGTGTCAGTTCAGCGTTTTAGAGGAAGAAATGGTCCACGACCAGCTAGCGGAGCATGTTCTTACTTCCCCCGCGAGGGCAGGTCTCCTGACATTTTCCAGAGAATTGACGCTGATCGCCGCCATGGAGCTAGCACAGCAATACGAGGCAGCGGATAGGCTGGTCAAAAATCTCAGCGAAGATGAAAAACTGCAAAGGGACGAGAAGCAGTAGAAGGTGTTGGCCGCAAACCTGGACGGTGAAGATGGCTCAAGTGATGAAGAATGTGCTGCCACCGTTAAAGTGAGGTCTGCCCCGGGGGATGCCAAGTTGTTATGGCTGTGGGTCTGCTAGTCACCGTTACAAGTCAAGAGAGAGATTGTCCAGCAAGAGGGAAGCGCTGTGGAAAGTGTAGTCTGTTCCACCACTTTGCAAGGGCCTGCAAAATCTTTGAACAAGAGGACCAAAGACAAGAGGGGGGCTATTCTACATGGGAACCTACAGTGGTCCACACGGTCACACCGATCACAGATGGACGTATTTATTGTAACATCAAATTAGACGGAGTTAAGGTGCCGGTGATGCTGGATATGGGATCGGTGGTCTCCATCCTGAACTGGCCAACAGTAAAGAACTTTTTCCTGCATTACAGGATGAGCAGGTCTGACAAAACATGCTACGGCTATGGAATCAACCCCTTCGACATCATGCTGTCGGCGAGATTCAGGTCAGCAGCGATGTGTGGTGTGGAGTTCATGGTGTCCACTGAGGGGTCAAACCTGTTGGGCTGTGACCTGTTTTATGGACTTTGGTTCTCAATAGCCTGTGGTGTCAGAGAGGAATGGTCTGGCTGTTGGCTATGGGACAGACCTTTTTTTGTGGGAAATGACAATGAAGTGTGAGATTTGGATTTTCCCGGGACGAGTGAAGATGGGCTGGACCAGCACTATGGAGCACCATCACAGGGGGTTTCTGGTGCCAGAGTTCACACCTGCAGTGGCGAGTGGAGCCAGCGAGCAGACACCTTTTAGTTCCGGGGTTTGGCCGAGTACTACCGTAGAACCGGGCATTGCCGTGGCTGATTCGGAGCTAAAAATGAAAGAGAGCGGGGCGAGGCTGAGTGGTGCATGTGATGTATGGGAGTTGTATGAGTTGCATGAGTTGCATTTGCATATGCCACCCCATTGGTGGGCGCTGTATTCTGTGGCATCGCCAATAGTATAAGAGTGTGCTCATTGAACTGAACTAAACGTGTGTATGTGTGCGTATGCCTGAGTAAACGAGCAAGCTAATGACCTGCAGCCGTGTGTGTCTTTGTGTTTGTTCCTCCGAGTGGTAATCTGAAGTAGAAACCCACGGACATAACAGTGCAATTTACCTGCAAGCGGGATCCGAGGTGGAGCTTGGATCGGGTTGACAGGACTCTCTGACACCAAAGAAAAGCCCGGTCATGATGTGGTGGAACTCGAAAGTCAGTGACAACTCCCCTAAATATCGGCGATAAGGTCCACCCTAGGGTTGAGTCTCAGCTTGGAGGAGTCCACAGAACACGGATTGACAGGAGGACCAGGGATGGTTGCAGGTGGTGATGGCCTGTGAAGCTGGTTACTTAGAACTGTCTGATGGATCCAGAAGGCACTCGAACAAGCTGCAGTGTATGGAAGAGAAGACATGCCAGTGCAGCCCATCTCCGGTAAGGAAATGGCGGAGATGCTCTGGGAGAGAGCCGCCTAAGGGACATTCCAGAGGGGGGCCTCCAGAGGGTCCTTAGTAGGACTTTAAAGGGGGGGAGGGGTTGGGGTTAGCGGTATGCTGTGTTATGTTATGTTAATGTCATTACTGTTCTCTAGACTTTAAAAGAAAAAAGTGACCACATAGCTTTTGTGTGATTTCCTGTGTGTGTTCATGTGTGAAGAAAAGAACAGAGTAAGGTGTGAAATTTAAACTCCCCTCAGCACTGTGTGTGGGTTAAAATTGCCCATGTTGTGGGGTGGGGGGTTTTGGGACTGCCATTCGGTTCATGTACATATTGTTTGTAAGTGTTTATTGGTTGAAGTGTTTTAGAAATGTATACAGTTGCTTTGGGATTATTTTCTTTAACATGGCCTCTTTTATGTTTAAAACTGATTAACTGCCACAGGTGCCAAGTTGCTCCATAAGCACCTAGTGGTCAAGATTTTTTTCAAGAAAATATTTAGTTCAGATTTCAGAGATTTCCAAAGCTTTATCTTGAAAGTGGTAAGAGATAATGGCTTACTGTCAATTAGAAAGATGTAGAATATGATCCAAAGCTCCCCCCCCCCCATATCCAGAAACTGCTATTATTATTCCACCTCAATTCTGCTTTAATTCCGCTGCTATTTTTCATATGTGTTGACATGGGATCAGCGCCATTGTTCTCCACAGTCACATGGCGCTGCAGTCGACAACAGGTGAACATCAGCCAGCTTCGTGCACCCTCTGTTAAAACAAAATGTAAACATTTACCTCCATAAGCTAAAAAAATCTCTTTTTAGAATCAAAGTTGGCAAATTTGGGAGCAAATGCTTCCTCAGTCTTGCGATCAAGTAAGATCTAGATTTGTTTCCAAACTCTTCTCTGGTGAAGTTTCAGGATGGTTCTATGTCTGCCATAATTCCTCCAAGGCAAGAGCAGTAAGTTATATGTGTATGGCACTGTGTGAGGTGGAATCCTTTGTATAACTTAAATCAACTGGATAGTTCTTGGTCACATCATAAAACATTACATGACAGGCGTAACAGTGCTCCTGCGGCAGTGGGGGTGCTATGTCCATGAACGTGTGGGCAGTATAAGAGATAAAGACTGTAATGATTGAATTGGTGGAATAATCCACAGTGCCTGTGTTGTGTGCATGGATAGCTTTGTATATTTATGTTGTATGCTTTGATGCTTAGCGTGTGAGTTGGGTTGTAAATTTTGGGATGACCCAATTAATGTGCTTGGTATTTTCTTTGGAGGGGAGTGTTAGATATTAATATTATGTATAAAGTTGGGTGTACCAATATAGCGGTGCCCTGGATGTAGTGGGAGGTGACACTCCACCTTTCTGGTGGTGGCATCACTGGGAGTATAAGAGGCCATGCCGGAAGTGGCTCTGCCTCTTGCTGTGCACCCTTGGACTGCAAGGAGTGCCTCCTGCTTTCCCCTGTATTCTTAATAAAGTGTGTAAACTGTTACCTCACCTCCTCCTCTTTTACGGACACAACAACGTGTATACTTTGTAAATTTAATAATTTCTTTATAGTAGGCATGCAAAATTAATTCTTCCTGAAAATAAAGAAACATATCAAATCATATTGATAATAGCATTTCAAACCATAATTGTCCATACCAGGGTCCAGCCATATCTTCAATCGCGTATGTTGTCTGTGGAGAAGGATAAGTTGTTTCATTGTCCACAATTCGTAGTTTACCTTAAGACAGAAAGCATTCAGTCCTCAGGGAAAATGTTCCTATGTTATCTTCGGAGGGCAATGTTGGACTTTTGAGTTTTAATGAGAGGAATGTTGCTGGTCAAGAGTCTGTGGAACATCAGGCAATAAATCTACCACTTGGACATTCTTTTGGTAAATGGATTGTAGAGGAAATAACTTCAGGCCTTTGCAGAGAGTAACTTATCCACTTTATGGGTGATGGTGTAAGGCTTCAAAGCTCTGGTCTTGGGTGAAGAGGAAGGGTTTATGGCAAGACTATTGGGTGAAACAATTTCTCCTCAGCAAAGAAAAAATTTATAATTTGGAATCCAGCTGTTGACGCTACACTTTCATTGCATCAGAAACTCACTTTCTCTGAAAGGATCAAAAACCTTTCTGAATTCCACGATTTTGACACATTTCTCTTATTGCATCTCATGCTGGTCACAAGCCAATAGTACAACTCTGAAACCCTTGGAATCCCTCTGCAAAAAATCAATCAAAATTCTGGATGAGAAGAAACAGCAGAATCACCATTGTGGTATACTTGCCAACCACAAGTTGTTAAGCTTTGAAAATATGATCATGTATGCCAATATACAGTTGTTCTTTAAAATTATCCATGGTTCCGTAACCCCACCTCTTAAGACTTTTGTGTACCTAAATTCTCAACAAAATACCAGAGTAACAAGGACTTCCTCTAGGTGGTATTGTTGCATTCCTATACATAAAATTACTTAAAGACAATCAGCCTTCTCATACAAAGCTACAATGGAATGGAACCAGCTCCCCACTGCTTTGAAAACCAGAACAAATTACAGAGATTTTTTCACAGAGATTAAAAATGGATTTTAAGTAATCAAGCCTGCCAGCATTGACTTTCTCCCTGAAATGGGATTTGAAATTGTACTCCTAACTGTACTCCTGTGGTAACTAAATAGACTGTTATGCTGTTTATTCCATCCAGCTACAATGTTCTGCACTGTGTATATCATCATCATCATCATCAACATCATCATCATCATCACCATCATAGCAGTCTGTCGTAGGCGACAATTACTGTTTCATTTAGGTCTGATCAGAT
The DNA here is from genome assembly GCA_020510985.1 of Pholidichthys leucotaenia. Lineage (NCBI taxonomy): Eukaryota > Metazoa > Chordata > Actinopteri > Cichliformes > Pholidichthyidae > Pholidichthys > Pholidichthys leucotaenia. The sequence goes on from CM035849.1 coordinate 14,431,772, forward strand.
TCCTCCACACAGCTCTGTCCTTAGCCTTCCGGTGCCAGGAACTCCTGTCTATGTCCAACTTCTTCAAGTTTCTTTTTACAGCATCTTTAAATCTGAGCCTTGGTCTACCCTGATTGTGTTTGCCCTTGCATAACTGTGAGTAGAGTAACTGCCGAGGGAGACGCTTGTGGTCCATCCTTTCAACATGTCCGAGCCATCTCAGGTTCATCTGTATTAGCGTGTCCTCCATTGATGGTAGACCAGCTCGTTTCAACACTTCTATGTTGGCTATCTTGTCTTTCCATGATATGTTCATTATGGCTCGAAAGTGTCTCATCATGTACGCATGTAGTTTCTTCGCCTGCAATCTGTAGACAGTCCAAGTTTCAGCACTGTACAATAGAGTAGCCAGTACTGTCACTCTGTACACTTTGCATTTCACACGGATAGACACATGTCGATTGTTCCACAGTCTCTCCCTCAAGTTTCCAAACACAGCGCTTGCTCTTCCCATTCTGAGAGATAGTTCATCCTCCAGCCTAGCACTCTCTGAAACAGTGCTCTCTAGATACTTGAAAGTCTTGCACTTGACTAGTGGCTCTGTACCATTGCTGATCTCTTCTGGTAGTGATGTTGATAACTGGAACTTTGGTGGTTGATAAAGGCACTCTTCTTGAGGTTGATTTTGAGGCTGAATTGGCTAGCTGCTCTTGCAAATTTCTCCACTAAAGATTGCATATCTTCCATGCTGTGTGCAACTAGAGCACTGTTGTCAACAAAGAGCATTTCTCTTATTACCTTTATCGATGTCTTACTCTTGGCTTTAAACTGTGCCACATTGAACAAATCTGCTTCTTTCCTTGTTTGAATGTATACTCCTTCTGAAGTGTCTTTGAAGGCCACCTCAAGCATGGTGCCAGCACACACCCTTCTTTCACCCCGTTGCTTACTGAAAAGTCTTTAGATACTGAACCACTCATTGCCACGTTTGCTTTCATACCTGTATGGAGTGCCTCGATCAGGCTGACAAACTTCTCTGTACAACCATATTTCTTGAGTACCTACCAAAGTCCTTGTCACGAAACAGTATCGAAGGCTTTACTGAAGTCAATGAAAACTGCATAAAGCTGCATGCTCTGTTCGATACACTTTTCTTGAACCTGTTTCAAGCAGAAAATCATGTCCATTGTGCTTCTTCCACTTTGAAAGCCACAATGGGTTTCCGGTAGTACGTTCTGCGAGATGTGTTCATTGAGTCTGTTAAGTAGTACACGTGAGAGAATCTTACCAACTGTGGCTAGCAGTGATATACCTCAGTAATTTCCACAATCTTTCCTGTTACCTTTCTTGAACAAAGGCACAATACTTCCATCCTTCCAGTCTGGAGGTACTTTTTGGGCATCCCATATCTCTTGTATGAGCTTGTGCAGGCAGTTGGTCAGCTGAACACCACCAACTTTCCACACTTCTGCTGGAATGTCATCCCATCCTGGAGCTTTACCATCCAGTGTTGTCCTGATAGCAGCCATTAGTTCATTAAAATTTGGTGGTTTATCCAGACTTGATACAGCTGGTCACTGCACTAGAGCTTCTTTAGCCTCTTCAGTGAGATCTCCAGGGTTGTTTAGTAGTTGGTCAAAGTGGTCTGCAAATCTGTCCAGGATCTTGTCTTTCTCCTGCAAAACCGTTTCACCATCCACAGCCTTTAGTTGGATCAGTCCTCTTGGTTTAGGGCCGTAGATTTCTCTCAAACCTGTGAAGAATGTTTTCATGTCCTTCCTGTCTGCTGCAGTTTTAAGTTTCTTCGCTTTTTCATCCCACCAGTTGGACTTCATCTCTCTGGTGTACTTCTGTAGCTCACTCTGAGCATTTGAGTATTTCTTCTTCTTCGACCTTGTGTTACACTGTAGGTTTTCCTGCCTAGCTGTATTCCTCGCTTCTAGTAGTTTCTTCAGGTGTTCATCATGCTCATCAAACCAATCTTGATGCTTCCTCTCAGGGAAGCCTAATAGATCACTCGCAGTCTGATACACCATATCCTTCAGTGTTGCCCATTTCTCTTCTATGTCATTCTCTGAGTTGTTGCTGTCCCAGTCTTTCAAGTTTTCATCCATTTCCTGTGTAAGTTCTTCCTGCTTCTTTTGGCCTTTCAGTGCACTAATGTTTAGCTTCCGGGGTGTCTTCGCACCCGTCCTGCAGTGCTGTTTTCGACTGCAAATCCTTAATCTATATCTCAGCATAACATGATCAGTGCCACAGTCCGCACCTCTCATTGCTCTGGTGTCCAATACATCCCTTATGTCTCTCTGACAAAAGGCATGTCAGAGAGACATTATATATATATATATATATATATATATATATATATATATATATATATATATATATATATATACTGCTCAAAAAAATAAAGGGAACACTAAATAACACATCCTAGATCTGAAGGAATAAAATATTCTTATTAAATACTTTGTTCTTTACATAGCTGAATGTGCTGACAACAAAATCACACAACAGCATGTGAAATTGATTGTCAATCAGTTTTGCTTCCTAAGTGGACAGTTTGATAGAGGGAAAGTGTTACCTTTATTTTTTTGAGCAGTATATATTTGCATATTTATGTGTACATATGTATATTCACTGCTCTTATTTTCTTATCTTCTAAATTATTGCTCTGAGTGTTGCTATCCCTGCGCTGTTGCAATCCTGGAATTTCCCTGTTGTGGGACTAATAAACGCTTATCTTATCTTATCTTATTTTTTTATGTGTGCCGTCTCTCTTATCTTTTTACCTTTTAAACTTATTCCCTGCTTGTTTCAGGGTCAACAGTTTCTGAAACTCAACCTGAATTGTTTTTATATGTGCTGTTTTTCTTTTAATATCTTCCTTCCTACATGCTCATGGACTACAGATGGAAATTAGTGAGAACTCTACAATGTGGTACAGAGCATCTTTACCTTGTGTTTAATGTTTTTTTTCTGTACATGATCCTTGACAAATAAACCAATAAACAAAAACTAAATAGCTTTTGATTTCAGTAAATATGACCTCCTAATGCTGCTAATTCAACAAATGACCATTTTCAGTTCTGTACAACCAATAAAATGTTGTGAAACTTTGCTGTGCATAATAATTTGGAAAAGTAAATTTTGATTTTTTTTTAATTTATTTTACAACAATAGTGATCATTGGAAGGTTTCTTCAATAAAATTTGTGTTATGCTCTAAGGGTTGATTACTTGAAAATTACACTGACTGCCATTTGCGTCAACTGTATAGGAATATCATAGACCAATATCATTTGCATAATAATTTGAAATGTGGAGTACACAGTGTGTTGAGGAGGCTTTTGAAGTTGCTTTTTCTAAGTCACGTTCTGAACTTTGACAGAAAAATGTCAAAAAAGAGAAGAGTTTCTCTGTTTCTTGTATTACTACATATACTCCCCAGGCCTATATTCTTAAAGTCACCATTCTTAACCCTTGTGTTTCCACGTGCCACATAACGATGGTGGTGGGGTGGGGGTCATATGGACCCCTGGTTTTTTTTGTTTGTTTTTTTTCCAGAATGGATAGTTTATCTGCCAGTGTTTTTTTTGGGGGGGGGTGTCCCACCTCGGGGTTTTTGGTGAAAGGGGTCATGTCGACCCCCCCTGAGTATTTTCCGAGGGGGGGGGTCGTCTCGACCCCCCTTTTGGATATTTCAAGGGGGTCATATCGACCCCACTGTTTCTTTTCCATGGAATAGATGGCTGATCTCCCCAGTGGTTCGTCGAGGAAGGAGGGGGGTGGTCTCGGGGTCGACTAGACCCCCCAACCTTGAGACTTTGGATGAGAGGGAGTCATATGGACCCCCTTTGTATTTTTCGGAGGGAGTCATATTGACCCCCCGCTTCCTTTTTTTTCTTCCTCTCTCTCTCTCTCTCCAAGGAATAGATAGTTGATCTTTCTCTCCAAGGAATAGATAGTTGATCTCCGGGTGGTTTTGTGTTGAGGACTTGGGGTGAGGGGCGGGGGTCGACTAGACCCCCCACCTCGGAGGGGGTCATATAGACCCCCTTTGTATTTTTCTGAGGGGGTCATATCGACCCCCCGCTTGCTTTTTCTTTTCTCTCCAAGGAATAGATAGTTGATCTCCAGGTGGTTTTGTGTTGAGGACTTGGGGGGTGGGGGTGGGGTGTTACTGTCGAAGAATAGATAGTTGATCTCCGGGTGGTTTTGTGTTGAGGACTTGGGGATGGGGGTGGGGGTCGACTAGACCCCCCACCTCGGAGGGGGTCATATGGACCCCTTTTGTATTTTTTTTCCAAGGAATAGACAGTCGATCTACCCACCCGGTGGTTTGTGGAGGACTTGCTATTCGACGGAGGAGGAGGAGGAGGAGGAGGCGAGAGGACCGCGGCTGGTGGGAGCACAGGCGGGGCAATACTTGAGCGCGCATCTTCCGCACACGTGCAAGCGACACCCGCGGCACACCGTTTTGGTCTTGATGTCCTTGCTCCTGGGACACACGCGACACCTCTTCCTCTTTTCTTCCAAAGACCGCGGGGGTACTCCTCCTCACGAGGCGGCCTCGGGGTCGTCATCGTCGTCGTCGTCGTCGCCGCGGCGGGGGCTCCTCTCCCTCTCCCTCGCCCTCTCTCTCCTCCTCTTCCTGATCACGAGCGGGGCCACGAGCGCCTTGCCCAGCTGTTCCATGAACAACCTGCGCCTGTTGCGTCTGCCGGCCATCCACGCGGAATTGAGCTCCCGCCACAGGACGAAGGCGTTGTACGCAGAAACGTCCACCATGTTGTGGAACAGGACCAGGGGCCAGCGGCAGGTTTTTCTCCTGCAGCTGTACGTGGCCGCGACCTTGTCTAGGTTGTCGACGCCTCCCTTGGTGCGATTGTAGTGGAGCACCGCGAGGGGTTTGCGATCGGCGCGGTCGCTCAGCAGCGGGCCTCGCAGGTACCTGTCGGCGGTGGTGAGGAGCAGCACGTTCTTGTTCCTCTTGGCGAGGTAGGACACCAGGGCGACGTCGGGAGCCCCGGACGAGGAGAACGCGAAGGACGAGGAGCCGACCACCCTGCCCCTGACGTCAAGCAGCTCTCGCGGGATCTCGGGCCTGTTGGCGCGCAGGGTCCCTAGCAGGGTCAGGCCCCGTTCGGCGAGGAGCCTGCGCGCGAGCTCGTGGGACGTGAAGAAGTTGTCGCAGGTGACGTTCCGCCCACCCAGTCCCTCGGTGAGCTCGAGGACGACTCGGGTGGCCACGTTTTTTTCGGGGAGACCTCCCCTTTCGGGTTTGCCGGTGTAGACCTGCATCTTCCACGCGTAGCTGGAGCGGGCGTCGCACGTCACCCACAGCTTGATGCCGTACTTGGCGGGCTTGCTGGGCATGTACTGTCTGAAGGGACAGCGACTTGGGGAAGGGGTGGGGGGGTTACACAAAGGAAAAGAAAACAAACAAACGAACAAGAGAAGCTGGATTATTTTTTTTTTTTTTGTGGGGGGGAGGGGGAGAGAGAGAGAGAGAGAGAGAGAGAGAGATTTGATTTTTCAACACACCTTTATTGTCACAAGTTCAACAGAAAAACACAACAACTAAAACAACTAAAAGAAGCAATGGAAAAGTAAAATGACTCACTGACAAGAAATCAAAGACATAAGTAACCAAACCAGGAAAACTAAAAAAAAAACTTGCTTCTTACATCAGGACCATACCATAGGTAATTTTCCCCTCCTTAACACAACACAGGATGTGCTTAAAGCACCACATAGCCTCAAAAGTTTCAACATTTTGCATCAGATGATAGTAATTGTAATCAATCACTATTCGAGCCTTGATCATGTCAACCAGCATGCCTTTTACATTACAGTCCAGCATATGTTCAATTTTTCTTTTCCTACTAACATAAATAGTCATTTTAGCCTGACCCAGGATGAAATTTAAGAGTTCACTCTTTTTCTTAGTCCTCTGTCTATATGGAAAGCCCAAGATAAAAATCTGCAGGGAAAAGACTTCTCCAAACAGATAAAACAGCTTCCCCAAAAAAACAAACAACAATTGCAGTCTGTTACAGTCCAGAAAACAATGGAACACAGTTTCTTTCTGAGGACAAAATGGACAAACCTCAACAACATTTGGGTTTAAAAGAGAGATAAAAGCATTTACAGCCACAGCACCATGTAAAACTCACCATTGTAGGTCTCCAACCTTCTTAGTTAATGGTGGTTTATAGAGTGCTCTCCAGGCAGGCCTCACCTCTGGACCCAGACCCAAGTGTTTCCTCCATGGTGTATCAGCTCGACCTTTTAACTTATTCACATTTAGAATTTTCACCAAAAGTCCATACATTTTTTTACCAGGAGAGTCACAAATGTTAATGTGCTCAGAGTTTAAAAACACACCAGTGCCATCTTTAAAATCAGGAGATAAAACACTAAAAGGAAAAGGTTCATCAGCAGTTTGCACAGAGTTTTCGCAGTGTAAAACAATAGCAGAGTGTTCTTCTGCGGACAGACAGTCTCTCCAATCTTTCAACAAGTTCATTATAACTCTGACTGAAGAAACGCCAAGAGCCGAGCACAGGGCAACAGCATTGTCCAAGTTAGGACCACATAAATTCACCAAATGTCCCAGCGTTGTAACCTTTGCAGAAATGAACTTTTTTAAAACAGAAGGTCCTAAAACATTGCCCACATCAAAACGGGTCCCGAACACAAGTGGTTCCTTTAAAAGCCAGAAAGGCGACAAGGAAGCCTGGGGAGAGTTCTTTTTAAAAAGTCCCCAGATTTTAAAAGCACTTTGGTAAAACTGGGGAAGTTCTGGGAGTTTTTGGCCCCTTAAATCCATTAAAAGCAGCGACTCCTCTAGTCCAAGCCCTCCACAGCGAGCCAGGACAGCCCTGGCAATAGGTCTCCACACAAGGTCAAGGGGGCCACTCAGCAGTCGCTGAATGAACTGCAGGTGAAAGACAGCCCCCCTGCTGGCCAGATGGATGAGCCCTTGATCACCTTCTTCCCTCGGTAAAAACAGGATACTCTGTGGAACCCAGTGAAGACGGTCCCAGAAAAAGTCCACGACTATAGATTGCACTCTGGCCAGCAAATTGGGTGGAGGGTCCAGACAAGACAGTCGATGCCACAGCATTGAAGCAATCAAGTTGTTGATAATTAAAACACGACCTCTGAAGGACAAGTTTGGCAGAATCCATTTCCATTTTTTTAGTCTTCCTTCAGTTTTTTCTAAAAAACACTTCCAATTTTTCTCAGTAAAAGTCTGATTTCCTAAAAACACACCAAGATATTTAAAACCACCTTGTGTCCACGAAAGGCCACCAGGTAGGGCAATTTTTTGTGGTCTCCCCCCCACCACAACAGCTTCACTCTTACCCCAATTCACTCTCGCTGAGGAGCACTCACCAAAAAGATTAACAGTTCTTAAAAGGTAGTCTACATCATTTTGATTTCTTGTAAAAACAACAACATCATCAGCATAGGCAGACACTTCAAAAACAGAGTCAGAGTTGGGGATTTTAAAACCAGTGAGGCCTTGCCTTAGTTTACAAAGGAGGGGCTCGATGGCAAGAGAGTACAGCATACCTGAGAGGGGGCAGCCCTGTTGGACACCCCTCTCAACTTTG